>CM038674.1:136728282-139128282 GCA_021605145.1 Aegilops bicornis
TTTGTTCCACAGGATTGGCTTTGGGCCTTTCTGCGCAGCTTAGGTGGAAGGCGAAGAAGGCCCCTTCCGGGGGCCCGAGCCATCGATGAGATACCACTCTGGAAGAGCTCGGATTCTAACCTTGTGTCGGACCAAGGGCCAAGGGACAGTCTCAGGTAGACAGTTTCTATGGGCGTAGGCCTCCCAAAAGGTAACGGAGGCGTGCAAAGGTTTCCTCGGGCAGACGGACATTGGTCCTCGAGTGCAAAGGCAGAAGGGAGCTTGACTGCAAGACTCACCCGTCGAGCAGAGACGAAAGTCGGCCTTAGTGATCCGACGGTGCCGAGTGGAAGGGTCGTCGCTCAACGGATAAAAGTGTGGAGATACCAGGGGTGGGTTTTCATGGCCTATAGTCTCCCCTGCCGATGAAGCACGAACTACTTGTTGAAATCGCGGATCCAAATCTTGCATTTCTCCTTTACTCGTCAAAGGCCTCGTATTGTTATTCCCATGATTCATGTGGGCTATCTGCTCTTTATTTTAGGGTCCTACTCCCACCTATCCTTAAAAAACGATGTGAGTGGCTCATACTAATCAAATGTACAAATATCTGACCCTTATCAAGCTTTCCACACATAGTGTTTTGATCTAAGATTGCAATTCTTCCATGTTTCCATGATAGCATATTGTTCCATGGAGCTAGGGTCCAAAATAGGAATCAACAAGTGTTTCCACGACTCTACCGCCCGCCAATCCTGTTCCACTGAATCCCTCCCTTTTTCATGGCCACATATCTTTATGGCTAAGGAGTGGGAAATCTTTCTCCTGTTACACAAATCAAATGTTTCATTTCATCCGGGAAAAGCCACCTCTTTCTCCATAAACAATGTCTTTGTCATTTGATCCTGTTTTTATCCGTTAGATAGGAACAGCTTTGCTAAATACTGAGAACTCTCGGATGGCTTAAGCCGCTGTTCCCATTTCCTCGCTGACCCATCATGCGAAAGGTACGCCGTTAGAGTGAGTGCGCCCGCGCTCCGCTCCATCGACTGATTGTTCGCATCGGTCATTGATGCCTTGATGCAATCTTATGAAGAAAAACTTGGTAGACCTTTCCTTAGAACGATTGGTGCAATTATTGATATGAAGGAAGGGAATATTAGATTCCAATTTCCATTAAAGAAAGGCATGGAAAACTTCCCTAGAAACAAAATAAAACTACCATATGAGTCTATCATGAGAGCCACTTATGAATTGCCTACCAAAGATGGCAATACCTAGATCTATCCTTGCTTTTATGCCTAGCTAGGGGCGTTAAACGATAGCGCTTGTTGGGAGGCAACCCAATTTTATTTTTATTTTTTTTGCTTTTGCTTCTGTTTAGGAATAAATAATCCATCTACCTTCTGTTTAGATGTGGTTTTATGTTTTAATTAGTGTTTGTGCCAAGTTAAACCTATAGGATCTTCTTGGATGATAGTTATTTGATCTTGCTGTAATTTCCAGAAACTTTCTGTTCATGAAAACAATTGTTATAAATCACCAGAACGTGATAAAATAGTTATTCCAATTTCTTCTTATCAATAAACAAATTTCCTAGGTCGTCCTATTTTGGCTGAATTTTTGGAGTTCCATAAGTTTGCGTTAGTTACAGATTACTACAGACTGTTCTGTTTTTGACAGATTCTGTTTCCGTGTGTTGTTTGCTTATTTTGATGAATCTATGGCTAGTAAAATAGTTTATAAACCATAGAAAAGTTGGAATACAGTAGGTTTAAGACCAATGTAAATAAATAATGAGTTCATTACAGTACCTTGAAGTGGTCTTTTGTTTTCTTTCACTAACGGAGCTCACAAGATTTCTGTTGAGTTTTGTGTTGTGAAGTTTTCAAGTTTTGGGTGAAATCTTTTGATGGATTATGGAACAAGGAGTGTCAAGAGCCTAAGCTTGGGGATACCCATGTAACCCCCAATATAATCCAAGGACACCAAAAAGTCAAAGCTTGGGGATGCCCCGGAAGGCATCCCTCTTTCGTCCACTTCCATCGGTAACTTTACTTGGAGCTATATGTTTATTCACCACATGATATGTGTTTTGCTTGGAGCGTCTTGTATGACTTGAGTCTTTGCTTTTTAGTTTACCACAACCATCCTTGCTGTACACACCTTTTGAGAGAGCCATCCATGAATTGGAATTTGTTAGAATACTCTTTGTGCTTCACTTATATCTTTTGAGCTATATAGTTTTGCTCTAGTGCTTCACTTATATCTTTTAGAGCACGGTGGTGGATTCGCTTTTATAGAAACTATTGATCTCTCATGCTTCACTTAGATTATTTTGAGAGTCTTAAATAGCATGGTAATTTGCTTAAAAATCTTAATATGCTTGGTATTCAAGATTTGTAAAACTTTCTTTTGAGTGCGTTGAATACTAAGAAAAGTTTGATGCTTGATAATTGTTTTGAGATATGGAGGTGATAATATCAAAGTTGTGCTAGTTGAGTAGTTGTGAATTTGAGAAATGCTTGTGTTGAAGTTTGCAAGTCCCGTAGCATGCACGTATGGTAAACGTTATGTAACAAATTTGAAACATGAGGTGTTATTTGATTGTCCTCCTTATGAGTGGCGGTCGGGGCCAGTGATGGTCTTTTCCTACCAATCTATCCCCCTAAGAGCATGCGCGTAGTGCTTTGGTTTTTGATGGCTTGTAGATTTTTGCAATAAGTATGTGAGTTCTTTATGACTAATGTTGAGTCCATGGATTATACGCACTCTCACCCTTCCATCATTGCTAGCCTCTTGATGCCGTGCATTGCCCTTTCTCACATTGAGAGTTGGTGCAAACTTCGCCGGTGCATCCAAACCCCGTGATATGATTCGATCTTTCACACGTAAACCTCCTTATATCTTCCTCAAAACAGCCACCATTCCTACCTATTATGGCATTTCCATAGCCATTTAGAGATATATTGCCATGCAACTTTCCACCGTTCCGTTTTTTATGACATATTCATCACTATCATATTGCTTAGCATGATCATGTAGTTGACATAGTATTTGTGGCAAAGCCACCATTCATATTTCTTTCATACATGTCACTCTTGATTCATTGCATATCCCGGTACACCGCCGGAGGCATTCATATAGGGTCATACTTTGTTCTAGTATCGAGTTGTAATAATTGAGTTGTAAATAAATAGAAGTGTGATGATCATCTTTTAATAGAGCATTGTCCCAATAAAAAAAGGCCAAAGAAAAAAAAAGGCCCAAAAAAAGGGGGCAATGCTACTATCCTTTTTTCCACACTTGTGCTTCAAAGTAGCACCATAATCTTCATGATAGAGAGTCTCTAGTTTTGTCACTTTCATATACTAGTGGGAATCTTTCATTATAGAACTTGGCTTGTATATTCCAACAATGGGCCTCCTCAAGTGCCCTAGGTCTTCGTGAGCAAGCAAGTTGGATGCACACCCACTTAGTTTCTTTTGTTGAGCTTTCATTCATTTATAGCTCTAGTGCATCTGTTGCATGGCAATCCCTACTCCTTGCATTAACATCAATCGATGGGCATCTCCATAGCCCATTGATTAGCCTCGTTGATGTGAGACTTTCTCCTTTTTGTCTACTCCACATGACCCCCATCATCGTATTCTATTCCACTCATAGTGCTATATCCATTGCTCACGCTCATGTATTGCGTGAAGGTTTATAAAGTTTGAGATTACTAAAGTATGAAACAACTCCTTGGCTTGTCATCGGGGTTGTGCATGATGAGAGCATTCTTGTGTGACAAATATGGAGCATGACTAAACCATATGATTTTGTAGGGATGAATTTTCTTTGGCCATGTTATTTTGAGAAGACGTAATTGCTTAGTTAGTATGCTTGAAGTATTATTATTTTTTCATGTCAATATGAACTTTTGTCTTGAATCTTTCGGATCTGAATATTCATACCACAATTAAGAAGAATTACATTGAAATTATGCCAAGTAGCACTCCGCATCAAAAATTCTTTTTTTATCATTTACCTACTCGAGGACGAGCAGGAGTTAAGCTTGGGGATGCAATACGTCTCCAACGTATCTATAATTTTATTGCTCCATGCTATATTATCTACTATTTTGAACCATATTGGGCTTTATTTTCCACTTTTATATTACTTTTGGGACTAACCTACAAACCGGAGGCCCAAATTGAATTTTGTTTTTTGCCTATTTCGGTGTTTCAAGAAAGCGGAATATCAAACGGAGTCCAAACGGAATGAGACCTTCGGGAACGTGATTTTCTCACCGAACATGATCCAGGAGACTTGGACACCATGTCAAGAAAGAAGGGAGGTGGCCACGAGGGTGGGGGGCGCGCCCCCTGCCTCGTGGGCCCCCCGTTCCTCCACCGACGTACTCCTTCCTCCTATATATACCTACGTACCCCCAAACGATCAGATACGGAGCCAAAAACCTAATTCCACCGCCGCAACTTTCTCAGATCCACGAGATCCCATCTTGAGCTCTGTTTGAGCTCATGGGAAGGAATCCACCACGGAGGGCTTCTACATCATCATAGCCTCTCCGATGAAGTGTGAGTAGTTTACCTCGGACCTTCGGGTCCATAGTTAGTAGCTAGATGGCTTCTTCTCTTTTTGGATCTCAATACAATGTTCTCCCCTCTCGTGGAGATCTATTCGATGTAATCTTCTTTTTGCGGTGTGTTTGTTGAGGCCGATGAATTGTGGGTTTAAGATCAAGATTATCTATGAACAATATTTGAATCTTCTCTGAATTCTTTTATGTATGATTGGTTATCTTTGCAAGTCTCTTGAATTATCAGTTTGGTTTGGCCTACTAGATTGGGTTTTCTTGCAATGGGAGAAGTGCTTAGCTTTGGGTTCAATCTTGCGGTGTCCTTTCCCGGTGTGATGGGGGCAGCAAGGCATGTATTGTATTGTTGCCATCGAGGATAACAAGATGGTTTTTATCATATTGCATGAATTTATCCCTCTACATCATGTCATCTTGCTTAAGGCGTTACTCGCTTTTCTTGAACTTAATACTCTAGATGCATGCTTTGGATAGCGGTCGATGAGTGGAGTAATAGTAGTAGATGCAGGGAAGGAGTCGGTCTACTTGTCTCGGATGTGATGCCTATATACATGATCATACCTAGATACTCTCATAACTATGCTCAATTTCACAATTGCTCAACAGTAATTTGTTCACCCACCGTAAAATACGAATGCTCTTGAGAGAAGCCACTAGTGAAATCTATGGCCCCCGGGTCTATCTTATCATATTAATCTCCCAACACTTTATTATTACTTTCGCTTTTTACTTTGCTTTTATTTTACTTTGCATCTTTATACCAAAAATACCAAAAATATTATCTATCATCTATATCAGATCTCACTCTCGTAAGTGACCGTGAAGTGATTGACAACCCCTAATCGCGTTGGTTGCGTGGAGCTATTTGTTTTGTGTAGGTACGAGGGACTTGCGCGTAGCCGCCTACTGGATTGATACCTTGGTTCTCCAAAACTGAGGGAAATACTTACTCTACTCTGCTGCATCACCCTTTCCTCTTCAAGGAAATCCAACGCAGTGCTCAAGAGGTAGCAATAGCCAACTATGACAGAGCTCATATTTTAGCCGGATTTGCTTCAATTCCTCTGCTGGAGACGATGAAGCCAAGAGCTTTCCTGCGGGCACACCGAAAACGCATTTTTCCGGATTGAGCTTGATGTCATATGTTTGGACATTGTCGAACGTGAGCCTCAAGTCGTATATTAAGGATTTGACGTGTCTTGTTTTGATGACCACGTCGTCTACGTATGCCTCCACTGTTTTGCTGATTTGTGTTTCCAGGCATGTTTGAATCATGCGTTGATAGGTTGCACCGGCGTTTTTGAGCCCGAAAGGCCTGGTGTTAAAACAGAAGGGGCCGTATGGAGTGACAAATGCCGTTGCGGCTTGATCGAACTCCGCCATCTTAATTTGATGGTATCCGGAGTATGCGTCGAGGAAACACAATGAGTCGTGTCCTGCGGTAGCGTCGATAATTTGATCGATGCGGGGGAGAGGGAAGGGATCCTTGGGGCAAGCCTTGTTAAGGTCCTTGAAATCGACACATAGGCGCCAGGATTTGTCCTTCTTTGGTACCATCACCAGGTTTGCTAGCCAGTCTGGATGTTTTATTTCTCTAATGAATCCGGCCTCGAGTAAATTGGCTAGCTCCTCTCCCATGGCTTGTCGCTTAGGCTCAGAGAAACACCAAAGAGTCTGCTTGACCGGCTCGAACCCCTTTAGAATGTTAAGGTTATGCTCGGCCAGCCTGCGTGGGGTTCCTGGCATGTCTAAAGGATGCCAGGCGAAGATGTCCCAATTCTCGCGCAAGAACTCCTGCAGCGCGGCCTACATTGTGGGGTTTAACTGTGCCCCGATGGATGCTGTTTTTGCAGGGTCCGTTGGGTGGACTTGGAATTTGACTATTTCGTCCGCTGGTTTAAAAGAGTTGGACTTGGGTCATTTGTCGAGTATCACATAGTCCCTGTCCACTGTGGAGCGCAGCGAAGTTAGTTCTTTGGCCGCAAGGGCTTCGGATAACGCCTCGAGGGCTAGTGCGGCGGTTTTATTTTCGGCGCGGAGTGCTATGTCTGGATCACTAGCTAGAGTGATGATTCCATTGGGCCTGGGCATTTTGAGCTTCATGTACCCGTAATGGGGTATAGCTTGGAAGATCGTGAACGCCTTCCGCCCTAAAAGGGCGTGGTATCCACTACTGAATGGGGCCACTTGGAATGTGATTACTTTGGACCTATAATTCTCCGGCGTGCCGAATACCACATCTAGTGTGATTTTTCCTGCACATCGTGCCTCCCAACTAGGGATGATTCCTCTGAAGGTTGTGCTGCTTTGCTCAATGCGGCTCTTGTCTATTTCCATTTTTCGAAGGGTTTCCACATAGATGAGGTTTAATCCGCTGCCACCGTCCATGAGCACTTTAGTAAGCCGAAAGCCGTCCACAATTGGACTAAGGACCAAGGCGGCTGGTGCTCGGGCTGTTCGGAATTTAGGTTCATCACTGGCATTGCAGGTTATAGCCGTGTTGCTCCATGGATTTATTGCTGCTACGTGGTAGACTTTGGCAAGGCTGCGGAGTGCACGCTTACGCCTATTATTTGAGGCGAAGGTCTCGAAGAGTTTTAATACTGTATTGTTATTTTCCACGGGATGGTGCTCTGTTGCATTGTTGATGAGGATATCCTCGCCGCTCTTGGCCACCTACCGGAGTACCCAACATGCTCTAAGGCTATGTGTTGGCATGGTATCCGCTGTACTGCATGGCCCATTGAGCCATCCCTCCAATACGGTTCCACGCCCTGTAGTGGGCTTTTGTTTCTTTGTAATTGGATCGGGTGACTTACGAGAGTACACCCTTTTAGTTCGGACGGGGGGTTTAGTGAGAGACGGAGGATCCTAGAATTTTGTTTGGGTTTTCCAGCGCTTTCCATCGACAAGATTTACGTACTATGGCCGCCAAGTCAGCGAAGTGTGCTATGTCACGGCGACTTATGGTGTTGAGGATTCCCTTGTCCATGCAATTTTTGCAAAAGAATGAAATTGTGTCTTCCTCGCGACAGTCCTTAACCTTGCTCATTACAAGGAGGAATCTGGCCCAATAGTGATGTACTGTCTCCTGGGGCTCTTGTCTAATGTGGGAAAGATCACTTATATCTAGGTGGGTGGGTAGATTTAGGTCCGAATCTTGACCCGATCCGAGACCCAGGGGCGGAGGAGTTTCCGAGCTTGGCATTTTGGCCTCCGGGATGTTGCCCAATAGATCTGGCCCGCTGTCTGATTCTAGGTTCAAAGCCTGGGCCATGTCCTCCAGTAGATGGGTATCCGGTTCGGAGAGCTCGGGAATCCGAACATAGTTCGTCCTCAAGATAGAGGAAGAATCGTTGCGTTGCTCCTCCACCACCGCTATCTGATGGGTGACCGGCGAAGAATTGATCGCCCTTTGGTCGGGTTTAAGCCCGATCCGATCATAGTCCGTAGCAACTCCCAAGGCGGCGATGCGATCCAAGAGCTCGTTCAGGGAAGAGAGCTCCATTGGATCCATCTGCTCGGCGAATACCGAGTCGACGTGGAGGCTGTTTTGATGACTCGAGAAGTCATTGTCGGCGCAGCGGCCGAACGGGCGGTCATGACAAAGCCGCCTAATCGGAGGGTTTGGCCTAGCAGCCAGGGCTCCCCCCGAGGTGATGTTGCCCTTGACAACAAGGCGAGCCATCGAGCCTTATGATGACGGCACAGTGGAACTCTCAATGAAAGCACCAATGCCGGTGTCAAAACCGGCGGATCTCGGGTAGGGGGTCCCGAACTGTGCGTCTAAGGCGGATGGTAACAGGAGGCGAGGGACACAATGTTTACCTGTGTTGGGCCCTCTCGATGGAGGTAATACCCTACTTCCTGCTTGATTTATCTTGATGATATGAGTGTTACAAGAGTTGATCTACCACGAGATCCTAGAGGCTAAACCCTAGAAGCTAGCCTATGATTATGATTGTTGTTGTCCTACGGACTAAACCCTCCGGTTTATATAGACAACGGAGGGGTCTAGGTTACAATTGAGTCGGTTACAAGGGAGGAGATCTACATATCCGAATTGCCAAGCTTGCCTTCCACGCCAAAGAGAGTCACATCCGAACACGGGACGAAGTCTTCAATCTTGTATCTTCATAGTCCAACAGTCCGGCTGTCCGAGGACCCCCTAATCCCGGACTCCCTCTTTCTTAATTTTTTGTGCAAGCAGAAAGTGCTATATAGTTGGTAGTCAAGTTTTAGCAGCACTCGATTAAATAATTCAATATAAAACATGTGTTAATCTCAGATCATTTACATTTTGTCTGCTTCACAACATGAAGAGGTATCTAACTTTCAAGGCAAAACTTACTTGGGAAGGTCTTATCCATGCAACTGACCTGAGCATATACCTGCATAGTAGCATAAGCGCACGATTAGTACAAAAGAATTGGTGTTGTGATTTTCTTAATTCTTGCACTCTCATGAATTCCAACAAACATGTCCAGAGTTGAAAATGATATATTTGCATTTAAGTAATATTGGCTAGTGCATCTTGCCTTCTGTTCTCAGGTGATACGCCTAACAATTTATTTATGCAATCAGTGACAACAAATTAGGCACAGGAGCACCATTATTTCTGTATAGACGTATGTAGTAAAAAAGATCATACGATTAGACCAACCATACATAGTTTTAAGCCGAAAGATAATTAGAAAGAGGATTTTTAGTGACAACTGATCATAGCAAGCAAATTATCATCGTAATTCTTCATTGCAGGTTATCGGCTTATCACATAAGAAACAACATGAAACAGGGAGTGCGATGTGGCTGGTTTTGCTTCTCGACTTAATGTTTTTACCTCACAGTGATTGGTGCTTGCCGTTGTTCACCCGTAAATCCTACAGTCTGAAGACATACATTAATGAGTCGAAAGTCCCACACACGCACTTGGAAAAGAGAAAGAACATTTTACTTAACATTAGCATTTGATTTTTAATCAAGTTTGTAACGTATCCCGCAACGAAGAAGGATGCAACCTCCATGCAGCAGTAGCCTTATTTCTCGGTCGACAAAGGCAACCCCCAGGACATGCTTTGAGATTTGTAATTTAACACTACAAGAAAAATTAACATGAGCAAAGATGTCCATGATACAACATAATCAGAGTAATGTCGTTGAAATAAAGAATAAGATCTATTTCACCTCTGCCTCGCTGATCATCTACACCGAACATAAAAGTAATTTGGTCCTGTTTTGCTCTGATGAAATTCCAGTCTGCCTCTTCATGAAGCTGAAGTGCACAGTAACATGATCAAGAACTGACTGGTATGTAAGTAGAAAACAGGAAGAAACTCTAGTATATTTTTGCAGGCAATGCAATTGTTGCTATGATACTCTTTATGATCCATAGCGAAGTTGAATGTAGTATTATCCACATTTACCTTCGGGAACTCTGTCTTTGCCATGAAAAGAACATTGTGCATTATGTGGTACTGCTGATTTGCAGAAAATGAGCAAATCTCTTGGCAAATTTTCAGAATAGAAAAATAAAAATCAGATAGCCAAGTAAATAGAAGGAAGCTCAGAACACCTGCAAAAGACGTCTACACCCATCATCAATGGTCATTGCAGACCAAGAATATCCAAGTAACCTTTTCACTATGCTCCTCGTCACTAAAGCTTGCAGTAAGCCGATGAAAGACGCGAACAAACTAACCCCCCTTTGCTAAGGAGAGATGACTAAGCCTCACCTGCAAGCTCCCCGCGCTTGCCCGTCTCCTGCAGGCCGTAGACGCAGTCGACGATGCGCTTCTGCTCGGTGGTGCTGAACATGTCGGCGTGGAGCTCCAGGCTGGTGAGGATGTTGATGAGGTGGCCCTTGATCCTCTCAAAGCATATGAAGTCGTCCTTCCACAACATGTTACGGAACCGATGCAGCTTCCGTTGCTCCCTCGTCAGCCTCGCCCTCGGCCTCCCCGCCCCGTCGGTCTCCTTCTGCGCCATGACCGCCCATGATGGCTGGCCAGCGAGGAGGAGGTGGGATGGGGGAGCCGATGGTGGGGGCACCCTAGCAGCCACTTGGGAGAGGAAAAGATAAACGTATGGGATGCGCATCGGGGATGACCTCCTCGCCTCCATTGGTCCACCGCCTCAGCCACTCTGCAGTGGCGTTGGTGCATCGCCGGATTGAGTAAACGATGGCGTCCCTACCGGCCACCTCCATGGATCCGGATTGATGGAAGGGGAGAGGGGAGCCGGCGGGAGTGGAGGTGAGGTAGGGGAGGCGTGGAGAAGGAGCTAGGCGTGGGAGTCGATGCGAAGTTGCCTTCGTAGGGAAGGAAACGAAGTGGTGGGGGCAGGTGTATCTGAGGAAGGTTACACTCACCCAATCTCTTCGCACACGAATCGCCAACAGCCAAGGTTTTTTTTAAAGCCCAACAGCCAAGTGGAGCACCGCGCATCAACGAATAACCAATCGCGAACGAGCTAGCAAACAGTGCATGATGCCGACATGGACGCCGCGAGAGTGCGCTCGTTATGCGACTGTTAATGGGTTTAATATTCCTGCGAGCCTTTTTCTTTGTTTTCCTTTTTCTTTTTCGCACGTGCAACCACACGACACCGGGCCGACACCTCATTCTACGTTTCTTTTTTCTTGGGGTTGCTCATTGATTCTTCTACAATTCGAACGTATATAAGTGGCGCATGCTTCGCGTCTATCGCTTAAAAGTCGGGAGAAATCAAGTCACCTTATATATAAGGAAAATATGCAATCTATTTATCTCTAATCATGACAGTACAACAAACACCAGAAATAATAAAAATTACATCTAGATCCGTAGACCACTTACGACGACTACAAGTACTGAAGCGAGCCGAAGGCGCTTGGCAAATCATAACCCTCCCTCATCGGGGCCGAAAACTTGTTGTAATAGACGGTCAGGAAGTAAATCGTGCTAAGGCCCCATAGGACCAACGCACCAGAACAGCAACCGCCGTCGATGAAGAGTAGCGTAAATCGGAAGAATCCAACCTGAAAACACACGAACCTAGACGAACGACGAACAGATCCGAGCAAATCCACCAAGGACAGATCCGCCGAAGACACACATCCACACGCCTACCGACTATGCTAAACGTACCACCGAAACGGGGGCTAAGCGTGGAGAACCTTATTCCATCTCCAGGAAGCCACTGCCGTCTCGTCTTCCTGAGTTTGACACAAACCCTAACAGATCTCAAAAGACACATCTAAAAACGAAGCACTCCCACTGGCAAGGGCCGGGATCCGTCGCGCCTCCATAACCCTAAGGCCATCGGAGACGAAGTGAACCAGCGCTGGCGCCGGTGAAAGGCAAAAAAACCCTAGATGGGAAGGAGTCGGCTGCCTGAGGAGTCAGGTATGTCTATCCAGCACCCCATGTATTCAGTCACCTTATATTAACTGTAAGATCGGCAGGAGTTGGACCATCGGATCTTTGTTCACGTGGAGTATTGAAACTTGAAACCATGAGACACGTTTTACACGCGTCACATGGGCGCTCGGGGTTGCTCAAACATTCTGTTTGTTTTTTTTGTGAAAAGGTCAAACGTTCTGTTGTAGGCTTGGAGCACACACAATATACAAGATGGCTAAGCTATCGACCATTCCTTGTTTTTCAACTTAAATTTTAAAATAATATGCCGATTCAGTTTCTTGAAGGTGCTCATAAAATAGAGTGTGCATATGTGCGTTTATATAGATGAGTGTACGTGCGTATGTATGAGTGCTTGTGTCCGTATTGTGTTCACAAAAATGCCAAGGCGTGAGGTCTCTTTAGCTGCCACGCGTTGTTTGTCTTTTACTTGGTTCAGATCCGGTTTTCTAGCCTAAGGAGGATGGTTCACCGCTTTGCCATCGAAATATCTTGGATGTGGGCCCACTACCCACCGCTTTCCATGGGTGTTTCTTCCTGGTTCTACAAAGAGGGATCAAGAGATAAGAGAAGAATGTTACCACAGGCCTCCTGAGAGCTCAGAGATTCTGAACCGTTGGATCGTGTGGCTTGATGAGTTTTGGGCCGTTGGATCAATATCTGGAGGAATCTGCGCCGTCGGATCTAAAAAAACTACTGCTGAAATGAATAGTAATTCTCTATAACGCCTCCCCCGCTCGTTTTTACTGCGTTTTTACCGTTCTATGTCGCTGGCGTATGGGTCCGTACGTGGGTGGGCCTCAGTTGTCGGTGACAGTGGCTTGGTTCCGGCCCGGTCGCCCGTCGCGCGCACCGGCGGGTAAATATCCCGCGCCACCGCACGTAATATCTTGCCCCGCCGAGGTGGTTTGGTCTTTTCGCGTCCAGGCCTCGTGCGTGGCCGTCGCTGGTTGGCCCGTCGGTGGATGAGATGAGGACAGCGGCCGCTTCGGCCTCCCATTCGCCCCTCCCCCCCCCCCCGCCCCTCTCTCTCCCTCGATCGATCTCCTCTCCAAGCCGCCCGCTCACACCCCTGCCATCGCGCCGCCGACGTCATTAGCGCTCGCGTCTCAGGGCGCGTCGTCGGCTCCCGAGCCCTCCTGCTCCGACCCCGCATAGGGCGTGTCCATGGCCGGAGCAGAGGAGGAGATCCAGGCGGAGCGCGCCATCTCCATCGCCCGCGGCCCTCGGCCTTCGTCGAGCCACTCGTCATCTTCCTCATCCTCGCCGTCAACGCCGTCGTCGTCGTCTGGCAGGAGACCAACGCTGAGAAGGCGCTCGAGGCGCTGCGCCAGATCCAGTCCGACCACGCTGCCGTGCGGCGCGACGGCGAGTGGGCGCTCGACCTCCCCGTCCGCTAGCTCGTCCCCGGGGACGTCGTGCAGCTCCGCATCTGGGACAAGGTGCCCGCTGATATTTGCGTCCTCAGGCTCGTCTCCTCCATGCTCCGCGTCGAGCAGGGGTCGCTCCGTGTCGAGCAGGGGTCGCTCACGGGTGAGACCAACTCCGTCAACAAAACTACGCATGCCGTGCCGGCCGAGGACGCTGACATCCAGGCCAAGGAGTGCATGGTGTTCGCGGGCACCACCGTTGTCAATGGCAGCGACGTCTGCCTCGTCGTGCGCACCGGGATGGCCACCGAGATCCGCAAGATCCACTCTGGTGGTCTTCTCTCGTTCGCCTCATTCCTTATCGGCTCACACGCTCCGTCCGCAGAACCGGTGGTATGTCTCAATCTCTCTCTCTCTCTCTCTCTCTCTCTCTCTCATTATCTTGCCTTGCAGGTGGCCACCGTCTGGATAGCTTGCAGCCCTGGACCCTGGTTCTTGCCACTGATGCGGCACCTCCTGGTTCAGCATGATAGGTGTTTGATAAATTGTCAGGGTGGGCTCATGAACAGAGTGGCCAATCAGTTTACCTGATTAAGAAGGGGATTTAGCTTTCCAGTATGTTTTTCTTTTTATTCTTCCATATTTTGTTTTTTCTTCCTTTTTCTTCACTCGATTGACACTATTTTGATTGTGTGCTGCCTAATTTTCTTTTCAGGTACAGGTCTTGGTGTGGTTTGGCCTTGCCTTTCTGCAGATAGTGGTTCGGTTGGCTGTCACAGGAGGACGAGAACACGCCGCTCAAGAAGAAGCTCAACGAGTTTGGCGAGGCACTCACCAAGATCATCGGCCTCATATGCATCCTCGTGTGGCTCATCAATGTCAAGTACTTCTTGACCTTCGAGCTCGACGGATGGGTGCCCAGGAACATACGCTTTTCGTTTGAGAAGTGCAAATACTACTTTGAGATTGCCGTGGCGCTTGCCGTCGCCGCCATACCCGAAGGATTGCCTGCCGTGATCACCACATGCCTCGCCCTCGGAACCAGGAAGATGGCCGCCAAGAATGCGCTCGTGAGAAAGCTGCCCAGTGTGGAGACTCCGGGCTGCACCACCGTGATCTGCTCTGACAAGACTCGGGACACTGACCACCAACCAGATGTCAGTCTCAAAGCTCGCTGCGATCGGTGATGCCCCATGGAAAGTTAGGAGCTCAAGGTGGGCTGACACGTCGCATGATCCCCGTGATGGAAAAATTTACTACTGGCCTGCAGGGAGGATGGATGCAAATCTTGAGATGATTGCGAAGGTTGCCGCTGTGTGCAATGATGCCAGTGTCTCACATTATTCAAACCAGTATGTTTCCACCGGAATGCCGACCGAGGCTGCTTTAAAGGTGAGGATTGATACAGTTCATGCTATTCTCAGTTTTCTTGAATTTCATAGTATGTTAAATATGGTGGTGCTTACTTGGTCCATAACTGAACAGTTTAGGATACAGTTATCACTAGAGTTTTGGTTGTGTCAGTCCAAATTCAGACAGTATTGATGTTGGAAGACATTCCATTCTTAGGCTTCCATGATGATTAATTTGTTGGTTGGTTTCTTGTAGGTCCTGGTTGAGAAAATGGGAGTACCTGAAGGAAAGAACGGTCTGTCGGTGGATCCGTCCGAGACATTAGGTAAGCATCAATGCATGCTTTTGAGCTTAGCATAACATAACTTACTATTTCGATATTTTCTGATACGTGCTGCTGAGTTAAACTACAGCCGTATACTGTTTGTGTCAGTATAACATAACTTACTTTCTGCTTGCTTGTTTGTTTCAGTTTGGAGGTGAAACGTTGAGGCCCTTTGTGCTGTTGGAGGCTGATTGGTACTGTTGGTGCCGTTTGGTTCATTCATAAGGTAAGCCACACCCTTTGGCTGTACTTTGTGATAAACTGTTCTGACTATGTGAATGCTTGCTCCTTTATTTGTTCACTCTATTTGTGTGATGGAGTATCAGGGGCCTGCTGTTTTCATATGAGATGCACGTAAACTGAAGATTTTCTTTTTACTTTAGAACTAAAGCGATTATTTTACCTAGCCCAAAGAGAAATTTCTTTGTACATATTGTTTTGTTTACATGTATATGAGATACACGTTTGTGGCTAATACCTGAAACATATGAACTGAGAGTCGTTCTTTTCTTCCTAGACATGTTGATATCTATCTCCTTTGGTATGTCATATCCTTTTATTTTATTTAACAAAATTATTTGCTACCACTGAAATATCCTAAACAATCTAGAAAACGTATAGCTTGAATGGATAATCATGTTCTGCTTAATTAAATGGCATGTTAGCCTACATAGTTTTAAGCCTCATTCATGTTCTTGCGTTCTGCTTCTACTTTTGCAGGCTTTGGAGTTTTCTCAGGTAAAAGAAAATAATTACCAGGAACTTTAACTTAGTACAAGTACAACCTGGCGGTTCACCCTCCTCGGCTCCCTCTCGGGTATGCATCTCATATTCTCATATATGCTTGCATCCCTGTATATCATGTGCCAAAGTACAAGTTAAAGGAAACATTCATTGACTTTTTCTTGTGTTAAGACTGACCATTTGGATCCAGTTTGAAACTAATTTGCCTGTTGTAGTAGTACAATATTTTCTTTGTGTTCGTTGCCGTGAGGCCCTACGAGGAATGTGCTTCAGAAACCACGCCATTACCATATATTACACTAATGCCATATTTAATCATTGACGTAACTTTGGAGGTTTAGCTCTGTTAAAAAGATCAAGCCATGTGACTGGAAAGTATATATGTTCAGATTATAAATCATATGCAATTTAATATTTGTATTGGATATGGTGATTGGCAATAGATAAATGATATTAGCCTTGCATTGAGGATTATTTCCTTTTTTGTGGTTGGCATGGATGTCATTTTCTTACAACTACCCCTTTCTTCCTGTCACTGTAACATCATTCCAGATTGTACATTAATAAGGAAGATTTATCTGAACATTGTGCTGCCTAACACATCCATGCTTTAATTTTGTACTCAATAGTTTAAGCAGTTGCTCTTTGAGATATAATTTTTCTAAACATTGTGCAGCCTAACACATCTCTGTTGTTCTATTCCGAGATGTTGGTGCAGTGTGTATGCGTTATGGGCATGCGGTTTCTGTCGTTTGCTGCTGTTGTATAGCCATAAGTAGGAGAGCTGAGTTTAGCTGTAGTTCGTGCAATGAGCTGTCTACTCCTGCCAATGGCAACTTTATGGGCCGCAAGGAAAAATTTTGTCGGTTTGCAAACAGTTCTGGTGTTAGTGATCTGCTATTCTACGTAACTCCAATGGTGATTTTTTTGGTCTGTATGGCATCGAGGTTGTTTCTATTCAGGTGTGTTGGTGCAGTGGGCATGCCGTTCCTGTCGTTTTGCAAACATTTCTGGTACTATCGAATCTGCTATTCAGCCAATAGCATAGCTTGGCAAGGGAAAAAATGTTGTTTTGCAAAATTTCTACTATTTTTCTGCTCTGTCCATGGCATTGATGTTTCCATTCGGATGTGTCGTTGTCTACGCCATGGGCACGCGGTTCAGGTCGTTTGCCCTGCCCTGTATCCATGTAGGAGAGTCAAGTTTAGTAATGAAATTATCAGTTTTCCTGCCAATGGTTTATGGCCTGGGAAGGAAAACTTTATCATTTTGTGAATTTATTTGTTGTCTTGCTTCCGAGGCTCTTAGCATATTTTTTGGTATTGCTTATGTGTATCAAGTATCATCATGCACAAAGTTGAATAATTTTAGAAATTTCTAATTTCCTGGTCGGTGCTTTTTCTGCATATTTCAGTGTTAGTGCTCAGAAAGTGAGGCTTGCCTGCATGCACTTCCGCCTGTTCTATGAGGCAAAAAGCAAAGAAGGGTCGGTACTCAATACCTTATTATATATGTTGCACAATAATTATTCTCCACTCTCTGTTGTTCAAATTTTTTATGTAAACCTGCCAGCTTATTTTGTCTTGTATGGCACTATATTTAGCTCATGCCAATAAATATTATTAAGAACGGACTTGCCTGTTCATTTCATCTGCAATCACGTGATTGGTAGAACTTGGTTCATTATCTGAATCGCCTCCTGTAACTTGTTGTTTCTAGACTTCTGCTTATAGCATGATTGAATTCTTAAATAGCTTGATTTTTTATTTTCCAAACAAAGGTTTACAATCTCTGAACCATTTCAGTTCAGTTCGCTTAATCTCTCCAGAATTTGATGGTTTGGTATGTTCGCATTATTTCAGATGCCTCGTGGCATTGGCTCTTGGTAGGAGTGAGCTCTGTGATGTGCGCAACAAGTTCCAGACTATTATGCAGGTAGCTCCTTATGTGCCTATCTACAGCTGTGGAGTCTAGCGGCTGTTCTCTGGTTGCCTATCTAAGACTAATCTGCTCTAAAATATATTTAAGTGTACTGGTGTACTACAACTTCTGTTAGTTCAGCAATCTACTAAGGTGATCCTTGTGCAAGGATATTTAGATTGTACTCTCTCCGTCCAGAAATATTTGTCGTCGAAATGGTTGTATCTAGACTTATTTTAGTTATAGATACATCCACTTTATCCATTTCGAGGACAAGTATTTCTGGACGGAGGGAGTAGTTGGTAACAAATTATGCAAATTTGATGATCTATCAATTTGTTTCACTTTAGAGTTGTTTGAATTTACTCACCCATAATGTTCACTGCATTGCAAAATTAACTTCTACACAGAAAACTATTTGCAAAGTTAACTTCTGACGATTTTGCATGTTCCAGGATATGGAGATCCCTGTCAGAAACCTTCTATTCCTGTTTTTCTTTTTAAGGGGTATTGAAATAGCTACATATATGAGCGAACCAATCATCGCTAGCCAGATAGTTATCTTCTGTTGTTTCATCTTATAATGAAATTTCATTGTCTAAGGAAAAATCATTTCCCTTCCAGTTATGTATGTGCTCAGTCTAATTAAGCGTTTTCAAGTAGCTTTCTCTTTCAGTCAGTTATTATTTCCACATTTCTATAATATTTTGTCGTATATGTCATCTGTGATTTATCTTTGTTCTTATATGACTGACTTGCAGAAGAAATAATAGGTAAACCAAAAAATAGCCTTAGTAGATATCAAAGATAAGTTAAAGTGAAAGTGGGTATTTTTGTTCGATATTCTTGAACCAATTCGCTGATCCTTTTTCATCGTGGTTCTGTTTTGCAGTTTGAAATAAGGAATTGGAACTGCAACATCCTAAAATACTTGACAAACTACAGGAAGAAACATCAAGAACTTGCTCCCCATAAAACAACTCCACAATATCATTGTCACATGCTATTTTATTTGCAATGAGCATAGAGATCCTCGCGATTGACCAATACGAAGTAACTTTAGCAAAGCTTGCTCTCTACCCTATTAAAGAATTGTTGTCCTTTTGTAACATGAGTTACCCATTTTTTATTGGCCAGCATACCAATTTTGAGACATTAAGTGATAATGATAGTGGTTGATAAGTTGTATTGAGTTTTGCCTTACCTGTCCACCCTAAAATGTGTTATCAGCCAATGTGCAAGTGTATATATTGCAATGTAAGGCTCATTGTGTATATGTATATACATGCAATGGCAGACTCATTGTGGCCGTTATAGTCATGTATTATCGTTTGGGCGGCTGGATATGATGACTCAGGTTAGGAGTGGTAAGCCGCACTTCCTGTCGAGTGGCTGCGCTTTTGTTTTCGAACTTCCTGTTGAGTGGTTGTGCTTTTGCTTTTGAACTTCATGTCGAGTGGTCTTATGAATTTCCTGTTGAGTGGCTGTGTTGTTATAGTTTTATGCTGATATTGAGCATCACTATGTCCCGCTCCTATCACAACTGAATGTTTCTTCTTCACTGTATTATTATCGTATATGAATACATATGCTAAACCTGGATTACTACTGACTTGTCAACAAAAGCATTGCTACCGTTACCCTCGTGCCGATTACTACTGACTTAGCAACCAAAGCGTTGCTACCGATACCCTTGCGCCTAGGCGCGATACCGATCTTGTGAGATTAGCCTTTGTCCCCCAATTATTTGAACCTTTTCTTTCCTTTGCAGGAAGATGACTATGTAATACTGATTCCTCATTCCCACATCTTTACCCTCATGCTGCAAGCTCTCAAGTTGACCCCAGCGACTTATATCTGGTGTGATCTTAAACAACTGTGATGAAGCAGAAGACAGTGCTGCTATGGCAGCCATTAGGTTTATGGAGGATGTATGTGGCAAGGAAATCAGGGACTATCACTACATCCATGTTAAAAGGCTGGAAAATAAGGTGACACACTTGGTAAGGTTGCTGGTTGCAGCAAACAAGACAATAAAGAAGGCACACAGAGGATGGTACTATGCTGTCAGATACATGAGCTCGTATTCTAACCACATACAGAATACGACAGCTCTGCTCGGCGCCTAAGAGCGCAGGACAACACCAAAGGGGCTATGAAAACAGCACTCGCAAGCACGGGAAAGTAGGCAAAAGGCTACGTTATATTGGCATGAAATCGGAGCAGCGCCTAGAGACCACAAATAATATCTGGTGAGCTTCGGTCAGCGCATCGTACCCAGCATGTTTACGGAGCATTGCCTTTGCCCTTTTGATGTTTTTTTGAACAAAAAATACATATCCTATGGATTCCTCTTGTTATCGTCGAGTGTACTTTCTGTTGTTATTGTGAAGTGTGCTTTATATGATTGTATACTGTTTGGTGACTTCCCATTTTGTGCGCGTGAACAATCTTTGTTTCCAACTGGTTCTATGAATCTCCTTTATTTTTTTTGATATGGCTTCATTTCATTCTGTTTTAGCTTTAGTTTACTTACAATTATTGATTTTACAGTCAACTCCTGGCATTGTTAAATCGTGATTTGTTTGGCTTACAACAACTTGACATGAACCCTCTTGGCTCACGTACACAAAGTATAAAATTTATCTATACTTTGTGATGCAACAACTTCATGGGTGGGTGTTTCGAGGTTTCTCAGGTTGCAACGTTAAGCGAGTACCAATATTTTCAGTTACATACTGTCTGACATCTATTTATAGATCCAGTTCATTCAGAAGTTGTTAGTCCCATTTAGATACATGGTGGTAATATCATGCCCCTTTTTATCGTCCGAATAGTAACTTAACATTACACGTTTGATCAAAACGTTCGGACAGGCACCCTCGCGTCAAGGCGCGTCGCCAATCTAGTAAACCAGAGAGGGAGAGAGGAGCGGGGCATTCGCCGCAAGGGTGAAGCCGGCGTACAGCTGTTGGGTCCTATACGGCGCCTTATGTGCGACTTGGCAAGGGGCGCTCATGCGTCTTGTCTGTTTAGAAGACCCATCAAGCACGTGCAACTACTCGATCGATCGCTCATCTCACTCGATGTTTTTTGCTTTGCTCGGTCGTTCCTTTGATTTGACCACAGACCCTTTGACTGGTGACTTTAAAAAAACATCGGAAAAAGTCCGCGAATACAATATAAGTTCACAAATTTGAAATAAACTTCGCGCACTAGTATTTTTTTATGAATTTGAAAAGGTTCATGAATTTCAGAAAAGTTCATTGCTTTAAGAAAAGTTCACAAAATTTGAAAAAAGTCCACAAATTTGGAAAAATTTAAGCATTAGACAAAGTCCATGGTTTTTTGACAAAATAGTCATAAATTTTAAAAAGTTAACATTTTTTAGAAAAAAATTAATTTTAAAAAGTTTCATGAAATTTATTTTGAAAAATAATCAGCTTGAAAGTTCGCAAATTTACAAAAACAAGAAAAAATCCATGTTTTTAAAAAATAGTAAATTTGACGAAGTTAAAATTTTCAAAAAAATAAACCATTTTAAAAATATTTCACAAAATTAGAAAAACAAAATCATACATTAGAAAAAGCCCTATGTATTTAAAAAATCAAATCATTGATATGGATAAAGTTAATGAAATTAGAATAAAATTTAGCAAACTTGAAAAAAGTTCAACACTCTACAAAAAATCACGACTTTGAGAAGAAAATCACAGATTTGATTTTTGTTACAAGAACAGATAATTTAAAAACAAAGGAAGAAGAGAAAACTAAAAAGTGAAAAAGTAAGAAACAAAATAAAAGGAAAAGTAAAATAACTAAAAGGAACACAAAAGAAGGGAGAACGAATCTGTGAGGCATCGAGAAGCTTCAAAAATCATAGTACACATGTGTTACACGAAAACTGGGCATTTCCTAAATGGCGCCTTAAGCGCCCCTTAAAGGCCAACCCGTACAGGGCGCACACCCCCCTCTCCCCGCTGGGCCGGCCCATTTCCTTTATTTTTTTCTGTCAGCAAAAAGTTCGCTACAGGGGTGGGATTCGAAAACAGGACTTCCTTTGTTTTGCATTAATGCAACGACCAACCAGCCACTCTCATCTAGTGTGACTGGTTTCATCGTTTTTTTCTATTGTCTTCTTTCTTCTTTTCTTCTGTACGTTTTTCTTTCGTCTTTTTTTTTCACTGTACCTTTTCCCAAAAAATGCGTGAACTTGTTTTTTGTAATATTCGTTGAACATTTTGCAATATCCGTTGACATTTTCTTGAAATAAGCTGAATATTTAAATAATACATGATGAACTTATTTTAATATACGATGAACATTTAAAAAAATAGGAATTTATGCGCTGAAGAATTTCCGGACACGTACTGAACATTTTGTGAAAATACGTTGAACAATTTGCGAATACACATTGAACATTGTGTAATATATACTGAACAAAATTAAGAAACATAGTGAACAATTGTATACTCATTGAATAACCAAAACCAAAATAGAAAAAATCAATATATATATATATATATATATATATATATATATATATATATATATTATATACTGAACATTTTTATATCCATTGAACATTTTAAATAATACACGGTGAACATTTTTAAAACAATATGAATATATGTGTTGAACAATTTTTGAATACGCATTCAACATTTAGTAAAAACGTTGAAAAATTTCATAATATACGATAAACATTTTTATGATACACGACGAACATTTTTATATGCAAAGGTGAACCATTTTCATAATATACAATGAACCATTTTCTTAGTACAATGAAATTTTATGTAAAACATGTTGATCTTTTATAAAATTTGGTGAAATTTTTGAATAGATGAACTTTTTCCTAATTCGCGATTTTTTTAAAACTTATTTCAGATTTTTTTTCTTTTCCAAAAAATCACGTCTTTGTAAATTGTTTGTACCAGAAATAGTGCGGTTAGTGTTGTTGTTAAATTTCTCGCGCTGTAATGAATCACTAGGTTGTAGTAGATGTACCGGTTAGGCATGCTGCGTGGTAACTAAACGGCGTGAGATTGAATCCTGTTGGAGCAGCTTTTTTTTGGAGGTTTTTTCTCTGTGTGTTCCTGGGCCGGCCCACCAGATAGCGACAGTGGGCGCCAGTTGCCTGTACCGGCGCTTAATGCACCGTATAGGAGCTCCCAGCACAAGCGATAGGCACATAGAGCGAACCAGAAGAACAAAATTTTAAATAGGCCGGCCTCTTTAAACCGATCACCTCCCTGGTAGACAACCCGACACATCAGGTGACTGAGCTGATTGGTGCTACAACGGCAAATTGGAAGGAGGAATTTGTTTGACAAGTGTTCTTTCCGATCGACGCTGAATCGGTTCTCAAAATCCCAATCTATACTAGACAAGTAGATGATTTTTGGCGTGGTCCGAGGATCCATGGGGCATTTTCTCGGTCAAGACAACATACAATCTTATATATCGAGTAAAAACTGGCAGAGAACCATGGCTTGAAGGAACCGAAGACTCCTCAAATCCTGATTATGAGCGTCGGGGTTGGTCTTCGTTGTGGAGGCTACGGGTGCCAACGAAACTCAGGGTGTTCACATGGAGACTTTCTCAGCACTCGCTAGCCACCTACGATGTTCTTCACCACCATAATATGCCCCATTCGCATGTCTATGCCATCTGCGGGGCGGAAGATAATTGGTTGCACTCACTACTGGACTGCAACTTATCGCGTAGCGTATGGGCACTCTCAAGTGATGAGCTAGTTCAACATATGTGCATGAACGGTGATGAAAATGCTAAGTCCTGGTTATTTGCTAGGAGTGACTCTCTACCACAGCAGGAATTTATCATTCTGATAGCCAATCTCTGTGCCATCTGGTATGCACAGTGAAAAGTCATTCACGAAGGAATTCTGCAAACACCCTTCGCTACACATGCATTCATAGACAGGTTTCTTGTTGATCTTCAGTGCCTGGCTAAACCGGCCCCTAGGTTACACTCACCACCCCAGCCTAGACCTACTAGCTGGATCCCACCCCAGGAGGGCTACGTGAAGATTAATGCTGATGCCACGATTGCAAGGTCGGGGCGCTTCGGTGCTGTTGGAGCAATCTGCCGCGACGGGGCTGAAGGAAATATGCCCTAGAGGCAATAATAAAGTTATTATTTATTTCCTCATATCATGATAAATATTTATTATTCATGCTAGAATTGTATTAACCGAAAACATGATACATGTGTGAATACATAGACAAACATATAGTCACTAGTGTGCCTCTACTTGATTAGCTCATTAATCAAAGATGGTTATGTTTATTAACCATATACATGTGTTGTTATTTGATTAATGGGATCACATCATTAGGAGAATGATGTGATTGACATGACCCATTCCGTTAGCCTAGCACTTGATCGTTTAGTATATTGCTATTGCTTTCTTCATGACCTATACATGTTCCTATAACTATGAGATTATGCAACTCCGTTTACGGAGGAACACTTTGGGTGAAACCAAGCGTCACAACATAACTGGGTGATTATAAAGGAGTACTACAGTGTCTCCAAAAGTACATGTTGGGTTGGCGATTTGAGATTAGGTTTTGTCACTCCGATTGTCGGAGAGGTATCTCTGGGCCCTCGATAATGCACATCACATAAGCCTTGCAAGCATTGCAACTAATAAGTTAGTTGTGAGATGATGTATTACGGAACGAGTAAAGAGACTTGCCGGTAACGAGATTGAACTAGGTATTGGATCTTGTGATCGAATCTCGGACAAGTAACATACCGATGACAAAGGGAACAACGTATATCGTTATGCGATTTGACCGATAAAGATCTTCGTAGAATATGTAGGAACCAATATGGGCATCCAGGTTCCGCTATTGGTTATTGACCGAGAATAGTTCTAGGTCATGTCTACATAGTTCTCGAACCCGTAGGGTCCGCACGCTTAACGTTACGATGACAGATTTATTATGAGTTTATAAGTTTTGATATACCGAAGTTTGTTCGGAGTCCCGGATGTGATCACGGACATGACGAGGAGTCTCGAAATGGTCGAGACATAAAGATTGATATATTGGAAGCCTATATTTGGATATCGGAATGGTTCGGGTGAAATCGGGATTTTCTTAGGAACAGGGGATTCTTGGAACCCTCCCGGGGATAATGGGCCTTAGTGGGCCATGACGGAAAAGAGGAGGGCGGCCAGGGGCAGGTCAAGGCCCCTCCCCCTAGTCCGAATAGGACAAGGAAGGGGGGGGGGGGCGGCGCCCCCCTTTCCTCTTTCCCCTCCTCCCTTTCCTTCTCCAACAAGGCAAGAGGGGGGAGTCCTACTCCCGGTGGGAGTAGTGAAGGAAATATGCCCTAGAGGCAATAATAAATTTATTATTTATTTCCTCATATCATGATAAATGTTTATTATTCATGCTAGAATTGTATTAACCGGAAACATGATACATGTGTGAATACATAGACAAACATATAGTCACTAGTATGCCTCTACTTGACTAGCTCATTAATCAAAGATGGTTATGTTTCCTAACCATAGACATGTGTTGTTATTTGATTAATGGGATCACATCATTAGGAGAATGATGTGATTGACATGACCCATTCCGTTAGCCTAGCACTTGATCATTTAGTATATTGCTATTGCTTTCTTCATGACCTATACATGTTCCTCGTAACTATGAGATTATGCAACTCCCGTTTACCGGAGGAACACTTTGGTGCTACCAAACGTCACAACGTAATCGGGTGATTATAAAGGAGTACTACAGGTGTCTCCAAAAGTACATGTTGGGTTGGCGTATTTCGAGATTAGGTTTTGTCACTCCGATTGTCGGAGAGGTATCTCTGGGCCCTCTCGGTAATGCACATCACATAAGCCTTGCAAGCATTGCAACTAATATGTTAGTTGTGAGATGATGTATTACGGAACGAGTAAAGAGACTTGCCGGTAACGAGATTGAACTAGGTATTGGATACCGACGATCGAATCTCGGACAAGTAACATACCGATGACAAAGGGAACAAGCATTATATCGTTATGCGGTTTGACCGATAAAGATCTTCGTAGAATATGTAGGAACCAATATGGGCATCCAGGTTCCGCTATTAGTTATTGACCGAGAATAGTTCTAGGTCATGTCTACATAGTTCTCGAACCCGTAGGGTCCGCACGCTTAACATTACGATGACAGTTTTATTATGAGTTTATAAGTTTTGATGTACCGAAGTTTGTTTGGAGTCCCGGATGTGATCACGAACATGACGAGGAGTCTCGAAATGGTCGAGACATAAAGATTGATATATTGGAAGCCTATATTTGGATATCGGAATGGTTCCGGGTGAAATCGGGATTTTCTGGAACACCGGGGTTACGGAACCCTCCGGGGATAATGGGCCTTAGTGGGCCATGAGGGAAAAGAGGAGGGCGGCAAGGGCAGGCCGTGCCTCCCCTAGTCCGAATAGGACAAGGAAGGCGGCGCCCCTTTCCTCTTTCCCTTCCCCTTTCCTTCTCCAACAAGGCAGAGGGGGGAGTCCTACTCGGTGGGAGTAGGACTCCTCCAGCGCACCCCTTGGGGGCCGGCCGCACCTCCCCTCCCTCCTTTATATCACGAGGCAGGGGCACCCCATAACACACAAGTTGATCTACGGATCGTTCCTTAGCCGTGTGCGGTGCCCCCTCCACCATATTCCACCTCGGTCATATCGTCGCGGAGTTTAGGCGAAGCCTGCGCCGGTAGAGCATCATCATCGCCACCACGCCTGCCGTCGTCTTGTGGAACTCATCCCGACACTTTGCTTTGGATCGGAGTCCGGGGATCGCCATCGAGCTGAGCGTGTCTGAACTCGGAGGTGCCGTACGTTTGGTACTTGGATCGGTCGGATCGTGAAGACGCACAACTACATCAACCACGTTGTCATAACGCTTCCGCTTACGGTCTCACGAGTGCGTGGACAATACTCTCCTCTCGTTGCTATGCCATCACCATGATCTTGCGTGTGCGTAGGGAATTTTTTGAAATTACTACGTTCCCCAGCGATGGCATCCTAGCCTGGTTTTATGCGTAGATGTCATATGCACGAGTAGAACACAAGTGAGTTGTGGGCGATACAAGTCATACTGCTTACGAGCATGTCATACTTTGGTTCGGCGGTATTGTGAGATGAAGCGGCCCGGACCGACATTACGCGTACGCTTACGCGAGACTGGTTTCACCGTTGCGAGCACTCGTGCTTAAAGGTGACTGGCGGGTGTCTGTCTCTCTCACTTTAGTTGAACCGAGTGTGGCTACGCCCGGTCCTTGCGAAGGTTAAAACAACACTAACTTGACGAACTATCGTTGTGGTTTTAATGCGTAGGTAAGAACGGTTCTTGCTCAGCCCGTAGCAGCCACGTAAAATTTGCAACAACAAAGTAGAGGACGTCTAACTTTTTTTGCAGGGCATGTTGTGATGTGATATGGTCAATACGTGATGCTATATTTTATTGTATGAGATGATCATGTTTTGTAACTGAAGTTATTGGCAACTGGCAGGAGCCATATGGTTGTCGCTTTATTGTATGAAATGCAACGCATACATAATTGCTTTACTTTATCACTAAGCGGTAGCGATAGTCGTAGAAGCAATAGTTGGCGAGGCGACAACGATGCTACGATGGAGATCAAGGTGTCGCGCCCGGTGACGATGGTGATCACGACGGTGCCGGAGATGGAGATCACAAGCACAAGATGATGATGGCCATATCATATCACTTATATTGATTGCATGTGATGTTTATCCTTTATGCATCTTATCTTGCTTTGATTGACGGTAGCATTTTAAGATGATCTCTCACTAAAAATATCAAGAAGTGTTCTCCACGAGTATGCACCGCTATGCGAAAGTTCTTCGTGCTGAGACACCACGTGATGATCGGGTGTGATAGGCTCTACGTTCAAATACAACGGGTGCAAAACAGTTGCACACGCGGAATACTCAGGTTAAACTTGGCGAGCCTAGCATATACAGATATGGCCTCGGAACACGGAGACCGAAAGGTCGAACGTGAATCATATAGTAGATATGATCAACATAGTGATGTTCACCATTGAAACTACTCCATCTCACGTGATGATCGGACATGGTTTAGTTGATTTGGATCACGTAATCACTTAGATGACTAGAGAGATGTCTGTCTAAGTGGGAGTTCTTAAATAATATGATTAATTGAACTTAAATTTATCATGAACTTAGTACCTGATAGTATTTTTGCTTGTCTATGTTTCTTGTAGATAGATGGCTCGTCTTGTGGTTCCGTTGAATTTTAATGCGTTCCTTGAGAAAGCAAAGTTGAAAGATGATGGTAGCAATTACACGGACTGGGTCCGTAACCTGAGGATTATCCTCATTGCTGCACGTAAGAATTACGCCCTGGAAGCATTTGGGTGCCGTGCCTGCTGCCGATGCAACCGACGACGTTAAGAACGTCTGGCGAGCAAAGCTGATGACTACTCGATAGTTCAGTGTGCCATGCTTTACGGCTTAGAACCGGGCCTTCAACGACGTTTTGAGCGTCATGGAGCATATGAGATGTTCCAGGAGTTGAAGTTAATATTTCAAGCAAATGCCGGATTGAGAGATATGAAGTCTCCAATAAGTTCTATAGCTGCAAGATGGAGGAGAATAGTTACGTCGGTGAACACATACTCAAAATATGCGGGTATAATAATCACTTGATTCAACCGGGAGTTAATCTTCACGATGATAGTGTCATTGATGTAATTCTTCAATCATCGCCACCAAGCTACAAGAGCTTCGTGATGAACTATAATATGCAAGGGATGGACAAGTCTATTCGAGCTCTTCGCAATGCTAAAAGCATGGAGGTAGAAATCAAAAAGGAGCATCAAGTGTTGATGGTTAACAAGACCACCAGTTTCAAGAAAAGGGCAAAGGGAAGAAGAAGGGAACTTCAAGAAGAACAACAAACAAGTTGCTGCTCAAGAGAAGAAACCCAAGTCCGGACCTAAGCACGAGATCGAGTGCTTCTACCGCAAGCAGATCGGACCTTTGGAAGCGGAACTGCCCCAAGTATTTGGCGGATAAGAAGGATGGCAAAGTAAACAAAGGTATATGTGATATACATGTTATTGACGTGTACCTTACTAATACCGCATGATAGTACCGGGTATTTGATACTGGTTCTGTTTCTAATATTTGCAACTCAAAGCAGGGACTACGGATTAAGCGAAGATTGGCTAAGGACGAGGTGACGATGTGCGTGGGAAATGGTTCCAAAGTCGATGTGATCGCGGTCGGCACGCTACCTCTACATCTACCATCGGGATTAGTTTTAGACCTAAATAATTGTTATTTGGTGCCAGCGTTAAGCATGAACATTATATCTGGATCTTGTTTGATGCGAGACGGTTATTCATTTAAGTCAGAGAATAATGGTTGTTCTATTTATATGAATAATATCTTTTATGGTCATGCACCCTTGAAGAGTGGTCTATTTTTATTGAATCTCGATAGTAGTAATACACATATTCATAGTGTTGAAACCAGAAGATACAGAGTTGATAATGATAGTGCAACTTATTTGTGGCACTTGCCGTTTGGGTCATATCGGTGTAAAACGCATGAAGAAACTCCATCTTGATGGGCTTTTGGAATCACTTGATTATGAATCACTTGGTACTTGCGAACCGTGCCTCATGGGCAAGATGACTAAAACGCCGTTCTCCGGAACTATGGAGCGAGCAACTGATTTGTTGGAAATCATACATACCGATGTTTGTGGTCCAATGAATGTTGAGGCACGCGGCGGGTATCGTTATTTTCTCACCTTCACAGATGATTTGAGCAGATATGGGTATATCTACTTAATGAAACACAAATCTGAAACAAAAGTTCAAAGAATTTCAGAGTGAAGTGGAAAATCATCGTAACAAGAAAATAAAATTTCTACGATCTGATCGTGGAGGAGAATATTTGAGTTACGAGTTTGGTTTACATTTGAAACAATGCGGAATAGTTTCGCAAATCACGCCACCCGGAACACCACAACGAAATGGTGTGTCCGAACGTCGTAATCATACTTTACTAGATATAGTGCGATCTATGATGTCTCTTACTGATTTACCGCTATCGTTTTAGGGTTATGCTTTAGAGACGACCGCATTCACGTTGAATAGGGCACCATCAAAATCCATTGAAACGACGCCTTATGAACTATGGTTTGGCAAGAAACCAAAGTTGTCGTATCTTAAAGTTTGGGGCTGCGATGCTTATGTGAAGAAACTTCAACCAGATAAGCTCGAACCTAAATCGGAGAAATGTGTCTTCATAGGATACCCAAAAGAGACTATTGGGTGCACCTTCTATCACAGATCTGAGGGCAAGATTTTCGTTGCTAAATTCGGATCCTTTCTAGAAAAAGAGTTTCTCTCGAAAGAAGTGAGTGGGAGGAAAGTAGAACTTGATGAGATAACTGTATCTGCTCCCTTATTGGAAAGTAGTTCATCACAAGAACCGGTTACTGTGACAACTACACCAATTAGTGAGGAAGCTAATGATATTGATCATGAAAATTCAGATCAAGTTTCTCTTGAACTACGAGGTCAACCAGAGTAAGATCCGCACTGCAGTGGTACGGTAATCCTATTCGGAAGTCATGTTACTTGACCATGGCGAACCTACGAACTATGAAGAAGCGATGGTGAGCCCAGATTCCGTAAAATGGCTGGAAGCCATGAAATCTGAGATGGGATCCATGTATGAGAACAAAGTATGGACTTTGGTTGACTTGCCCGATGATCGACAAGCCATTGAGAATAAATGGATCTTTAAGAAGAAGACTGACGCTGATGGTAATGTAACTGTCTATAAAGCTCGACTTGTTGCAAAAGATTTTCGACAAGTTCAAGGGGTTGACTACGATGAGACTTTCTCACCCGTAGCGATGCTTAAGTCTGTCCGAATCATGTTAGCAATTGCTGCATTTTATGATTATGAAATTTGGCAAATGGATGTCAAAACTGCATTCTTGAATGGATTTCTAGAAGAAGAGTTGTATATGATGCAACCAGAAGGTTTTGTTGATCCAAAAGGTGCTAACAAAGTGTGCGTGCTCCAATGATCAATTTATGGACTGGTGCAAGCCTCTCGGAGTTGGAATAAACGCTTTGATAGTGTGATCAAAGCATATGGTTTTATACAGACTTTTGGAGAAGCCTGTATTTACAAGAAAGTGAGTGGGAGCTCTGTAGCATTTGTGATATTATATGTGGACGACATATTATTGATTGGAAATGATATAGAATTTCTGGATAGCATAAAAGGATACTTGAATAAAAGTTTTTCAATGAAAGACCTCGGTGAAGCTGCTTACATATTGGGCATCAAGATCTATAAAGATAGATCAAGACGCTTGATTGGACTTTCACAAAGCACATACCTTGATAAAGTTTTGAAAAAGTTCAAAATGGATCAGGCAAAGAAAGGATTTTTACCTGTATTACAAGGTGTGAAATTGAGTCAGACTCAATGCCCGACCACAACAGAAGATAGAGAGAAAATGAAAGATGTTTCCTATGCTTCAGCCATAGGCTCTATCATGTATGCAATGCTGTGTACCAGAACTAAACAAAGCGTCGTGGCGGGATCTACATGTGAAGCGGAGTACATGGCTGCTTCGGAAGCAGCAAATGAAGGAGTCTGGATGAAAGAGTTCATTTCCGATCTAGGTGTCATACCTAGTGCATCGGGACCAATGAAGATCTTACCGTGACAATATTGGTGCAATTGCCTTGGCAAAGGAATCCAGATTTCACAAGAGGACCAAGCACATCAAGAGACGCTTCAATTCCATCCGGGACCAAGTCCAGGTGGGAGACATAGAGATTTGCAAGATACATACGGATCTGAATATTGCAGACCCGTTGACTAAGCCTCTTCCACGAGCAAAACATGATCAGCACCAAGATTCCATGGGTGTTAGAATCATTACTGTGTAATCTAGATTATTGACTCTAGTGCAAGTGGGAGACTGAAGGAAATATGCCCTAGAGGCAATAATAAAGTTATTATTTATTTCCTCATATCATGATAAATGTTTATTATTCATGCTAGAATTGTATTAACCGGACACATGATACATGTGTGACTACATAGACAAACATATAGTCACTAGTGTGCCTCTACTTGACTAGCTCATTAATCAAAGATGGTTATGTTTCCTAACCATAGACATGTGTTGTTATTTGATTAATGGGATCACATCATTAGGAGAATGATGTGATTGACATGACCCATTCCGTTAGCCTAGCACTTGATCGTTTAGTATATTGCTATTGCTTTCTTCATGACCTATACATGTTCCTGTAACTATGAGATTATGCAACTCCTGTTTACCGGAGGAACACTTTGGGTGCTACCAAACGTCACAACGTAACTGGGTGATTATAAAGGAGTACTACAGGTGTCTCCAAAAGTACATGTTGGGTTGGCGTATTTCGAGATTAGGTTTTGTCACTCCGATTGTCGGAGAGGTATCTCTGGCCCTCTCGGTAATGCACATCACATAAGCCTTGCAAGCATTGCAACTAATAAGTTAGTTGTGAGATGATGTATTACGGAACGAGTAAAGAGACTTGACGGTAACGAGATTGAACTAGGTATTGGATACCGACGATCGAATCTCGGACAAGTAACATACCGATGACAAAGGGAACAATGTATATCGTTATGCGGTTTGACCGATAAAGATCTTCGTAGAATATGTAGGAACCAATATGGGCATCCAGGTTCCGCTATTGGTTATTGACCAAGAATAGTTCTAGGTCATGTCTACATAGTTCTCGAACCCGTAGGGTCCGCACGCTTAACGTTACGATGAGGTTTTATTATGAGTTTATAAGTTTTGATGTACCGAAGTTTGTTCGGAGTCCCGGATGTGATCACGGACATGACGAGGAGTCTCGAAATGGTCGAGACATAAAGATTGATATATTGGAAGCCTATATTTGGATATCGGAATGGTTCCGGTGAAATCGGATTTTACGGGAACACCGGGGTTACTGAACCCTCCCGGGGGAGAAGGGGCCGTAGTGGGCCATGTGGGAAAAGAGGAGGGCGGCCAGGGCAGGCCGCGCCTCCCCCCTAGTCCGAATAGGACAAGGAAGGGGGCGGCGCCTTTCCTCTTTCCCCCCCCTTTCCTTCTCCAACAAGGCAAGAGGGGGAGTCCTACTCCCGGTGGGAGTAGGACTCCTCCAGGCGCACCCCTTGGGGGCCGGCCGCACCTCCCCTTCCTCCTTTATATCACGGGGCAAGGGGCACCCCATAAGACACAAGTTGATCTACGGATCGTTCCTTAGCCGTGTCGGTGCCCTCCACCATATTCCACCTCGGTCATATCGTCATGGAGTTTAGGCGAAGCCTGCGCCGTAGAGCATCATCATCGCCACCACGCCGTCGGTTGACGGAACTCATCCCGACACTTTGCTGGATCGAGTCCGGGATCGCCATCGAGCTGAACGTGTGCTGAACTCGGAGGTGCCGTGACGTTCGGTACTTGGATCGGTCGGATCGTGAAGACGTCTGACTACATCAACCGCGTTGTCATAACGCTTCCGCTTACGGTCTACGAGGGTACGTGGACAATACTCTCCCCTCTCGTTGCTATGCCATCACCATGATCTTGCGTGTGCGTATGAATTTTTTTGAAATTACTATATTCCCCAACAGAGGCAGGAAACTTTCATGGGGCATCATTGGTTGTGATAAGAAATATTGGGGATCCAGAGGTGCTCGAGGTGTTGGCAATCAGAGAAGCTCTTGCCCTAGTGAATGATCTATATATTCACAAAGTCTCGGTTGCATCTGACTATAGAAATGTTGTAGAGGCGATAAGAAGGGGATCGTCATCATCATATAGAGCAGTTATACTAGAAATTACTCAGACGTCTAGGGCTTTTATTTCCTGTAATTTCTTACATGAGTTTAGACCCTCGAATGTTGAGGCCCACAAACTAGCAAAGCATGCGTTAACGCTAGGGACCGGCCACCATGTTTGGTTAGGTCATCCTGGAGATCTCTGTTTCGTCCCTGCAAACTGCGTGGCGGATGAATAAAAGCTTTGTGAGTTTCCCTAAAAAAAGGAGGGTATGCACCATTTGCAAAAAATGTCTATACGTTTTGCCTGAAGTGGCAAATAGGTATTGGCGGGGACGGCTACACACCAAACGCGCATCCTCCATGCCCCCCCCCCCCCCCCCCCCTCGAGCACTATTGGGTCTTCCCATGCAAGTGGCATTTTTTCGGTTTTACGAATATTCTACGCCTGGATTTTCATTTTTTAATGGGTTTTCTCTATGGGGTTCCCTATATTTTCTTAGTTTTGGTTTCATTTTCTCTTTATTTATTCATTTTTAATTCATGAATATATTTCCAAATCCCTGAGCACTTTTTGAAGTTCAGGAACATTTTTAAATTCATGTACATTTTAAAATTGGTACATACTTTTTCAAACTCAGGAATATTTTCTGAATTAAGGATTTTTTTTGAATTTGGAGAATTTTTTGAAATCTGGGAACGTTTGTCAAATCCAATATTTTTATAACCTTGTGAACATTTTTAAGTTCTTGACTTTTCTTGAATTCACAGGCCTTTCATAAAATTTCAACAGTTTCAAATTCATGAACATATTTATTTCAGGAATATTTTAGAAGTTATGGATTTTTTAGAAGTATTAATTTTTATTAAGATTTTTGAACTGATAAAAAAAGTTTCAAATTTGTTAGTGCATGAAGTTTTTCAAATTCTTGATAATTTTTTGGAATTTGTGAATATATTTTTAATTATGTTATTCAAAACCATTTTTTAATTCCATGATTTTTTAATTCAATAATATTTTATTAAATTCGTGATCATTTTAAATTTTATGAATATGTTTTGAATTTCTCTAAAACAGAAAAATAAAATAAAAAATAATATGGAAATGCAAAAAAAATGAAAAAAGGCGCCCTGGACCTACATGGAGTGACGGTCAAGTATGTTAATGGGCGGGATTACTGCATATGATCATGTCTTAGAAAATTGGGCTCATGTGCTGAAATATCAAAATTGGGCTCATCATTTCTTCAAGGAAAGAAGTATACAAATCACCCCCAAATCCAAGCTTTGGGATACATACCCCCCTGAACTCAAAACCGGGAGAAATCACGCCCTCAAATTACTAAAACCGGGTTAATAGCATCCTTTAGTGGTTTCAATCAAATCTTGAGCGGTTTTTGTCTCCACTGATGCCAATTAGATGCTGACAGGGCAAGAAAACTTTGAATGGGTCCCATTAGCCAGTTCTCCCCTTGCTTCTTTCTTTCCTTTTCCCCTCGTTCCCTTCCATTCTTTCCTTTTCCCCTCGCCTCCAGAATCGCTGTTCCGTTCGCTAGGGCTCGGCCGCCGTCGCCGTCCGCCGTCGCCTTCCGCCGTCACCGCCGCCGTCGCCTGCTACTTGCCTGTCTTCGAAAGAAACAATGTGTCCAGGTGCGTGCGCCTCCATCTCCGCTGCCTCTCGCTTGCTTCGTGTCGTTCATCGGCAAAATCGCGAGCGCCGATGTATGATCGCGTTCACGCAGAGGTGTGGGTTTGGGTGAGGGAATGGGGTGCAAAATTCTGCCCATTCCATAGTCAGCCTCCTCACAATGAAACTGCAACTTGCCTACTGTCCAACTTTGTTGTGGTTTTTACTATACCACATGAGAGCAGCCGCCGACAGCTTGCTCTGTTCAAGTGGTAGCGATAGGATTTGTGGCGTGAGAGCAAACTGCCCCATTCAAGTGAAAGGAGGGATCTTGCTATATGCCCTGTTCAAGTGCATATTGGGTGATGCCCTGTTCAAGTGCATATTGGGTGATGCCCTGTTATGTATATGAAAAGAGGGATCTTTTCGTTAGGAAAAAGGTGCAGAATTTGGTGCAGGACAAACTAGTCTCTATTGTGCAAAGTAAATGGGGTGAACTCCCATTGCTGGAGATTTATTGTAGATGACTACCATGTTTGGTTTTGGAGAAAAGTGCACTTTTTTGTCTGAATGAACTGAATTTGCACTGTTTCTATGTTAGTTCAGAGTAATTATCTGCTATGCTAGTTCTTTGTGTATATCACAACAAGATTTTTTCTCTGAATGTTAGTTCTTTGTGTCTCAAATTGTAGGTTCACCTGGTCCCGATCCATTGGACAACTTCTTTGTCAGGTTTCACTATTATGGATCATTTCAGCACGTGCATGGAAAGCTGGATTACATTGGGGAATTGGTGGTAGAGTTGGCCATCCCAAGGGATTATTTGTCCTACGTAGAATTATGTAACTATGCAGAAGATATGTATCAGGTGGAAAGAGGTCACTGCAAAGGTACTTACACCTACAAATTGCATTGGTTACCTCCAGGAAAAAACCTCAAGGATGGTCTGATGTTCATATGTGATGATGAGTCAGTGAAGAGGATGGACATTGGAATAATAGATGGCTATGCTGATGTTTTTGTTGAAGAATTGGACATGCCAATTCAGCAACACTTTGACAGTGATGAAGAAATGCACCAAGAACAAACCATGTTATCCGCTAGTGATGAGCAATTTGACATACATGCAAGTGATGAACAGATTGACATATGTGCAGGTCTGTTGTCAGTAAATGTAGGAGAAACTTACTCTAGGCACAGAGGGACAAAACTACCACTTATTAGTGTGCAAGTTGTTGACACTGCAGTGGTTGATGAGTTGTTCCTTGAAAAGGTGGCAGGTGCTGCTGGAAGTGCTCAAGTTAGTGCATCATCTGCTCATGAAACACAGAGAGAAGTTGCTAGACCTGTTAAGTTGCAAGTCAGAAGAAGGGCAGTGGCACAATCTACTGCCACTACAACTAAACATGAGACCATCACTGAACAAGTTCCAGCAATAGAAGCACCTCCTACTGCTACACAAGTTAGTGCAGATCATGAGATTGCAACTGAACATGTTCCAGCAACAGAAGCACCTCCTGTTGACAAATCTGATGAAGAGGACACTGAATATGAACCAATACCTGATTGCAGTTCTGGAGAAGATTCAGAAGCAGAGGAACTGAGAAAACTTGCAAGAGAGATTAGGAGGAATGAGAGAGCTAAGAAGCTTGGACAGAGAAGTGGAATTATAATGCAAGACAATAAAGTGCAATGTAAATCTGATGAGGATTTGGATGCTGGTTTCGAAACTCCATATTTTGACTCTGATGAGGATGATTTCTCTTATGATGAAGAAAGTGATGGAGAAGGAGGTACCACTCTGGTAAGAAGGAAGAGCAAGTGGCCTAGGTTTGATATCAAAGCTGAAAAACCCAACTTTCAACTTGGCATGGTTTTCCGAAGTAGGGAGCACATGAAGAAAGCAGTGATTTCCTATGGAATTAAAACCCACAGGCATTTGTTGTTCAGCAAAGATGAACATGACAAAGTTAGAGCATATTGTTCTTGGCCTGGATGTAAGTGGGTCATTTATGCATCAAGGACCACTAGACACAAATGGTTGCAAGTCTCAACATTTGTAGATGAGCATCATTGTATTCCAAGAAGAGACAACAAATTAGTGACATCCGTAGTTATTGCTAAGAGGTATGCAGCACTGATAAAAGCAAATCCAACATGGAAATTGGAAAACTTGAAGCAAACTGTTTTGAAGGACATGTTTGCAGATGTCACTATTGCACAATGCAGAAGGGCCAAAAAATTGGTGATGAAGAAATACAAAGATACCACCAAAGGAGAGTATTCCTTGGTTTTTGACTACCAATTGGAATTGCTGAGAACTAACCCAGGTAGCACTGTTGCTATCAAACTGGCAGATGATGTGAAAGATGATGAGCCAAGTTCACAACCAAAATCGTTGCATGTGTCACAGCAAAGATCAATGGCTATGTCACAACATGACAAGCATGCTCCAGCCAGCAAGCCTAGATCAGCAAAGGTTCAGAGAAGTGCCGCTACTCCATTTGTTCCACCTAAACAAGTTACAAACTTGCCACAACATTGTGTCTTCAATCTAGCTGCATACAAGGAAGCTAAGAAAGGCAGAGCAGGGCCTCCAGTTTGATGTTTAACAAGTCTTTTTGTATCAGGAGTCATGTCATGTAATATATATGTTTAAGGAGTCTTTTTTGTATCAGGAGTAGGGCCTCCGGTTGCAGTCATGTAATATTTGTACTGCCAACCAACTATATATCAGGATTTTCACATAATATTTTGTTCTGGATTGATCACCAACGATATATCAGAATTGTCACATACATAAATCCTGATTGTTTTCATAACACAACATACATTCAGGGCAAATTCTTAATTTTGATAACATTACACAGTACAAATTCTGCATGTTTTCATAGTACAACATACATTCAGAATCTTGCTTAACAGCATACATAATTGAGTCATTCACAAACTAATTTTTTTTATGATGTAAATCATTTCCAAAAGAAGGAAATGGCAAAACAGAACAAAGCAACCACAAGGCAGAACTGCAGTTTCTGAATCTTCTTCTTTAGGACGGCAACTTCTCCATGATGCTTGACCTCCAAATCACACACATACACATCCAACATCTTGTTCTTCGACAAGCTGGCGTTGAGCAAGCCATTTTCATTCCTCACTCGATCCTTCAGTCGATACACATCATCGCACAAATCCCCAAGCAACATGCTCACAAATGGACTGTGCGGATCACCATGCCAAAGAAAATATCTGTAGTCGACTCCCTGGGTTCACAAGATCAGAAGCAAAAAAAGATCAGAAGCAACAGATTAACAAGTGCACACACAGAGAATTTAGATATACATCATCATTTCATAATTCAGAATTGGTAACTGCATGACTAGTACTACAACCCAAAACTGGGAGGAAATGCTACTAATTTTTCAGTGCATACTAATTTCCAAATTAGACTCGAGGCTACCTGCCCCTGCATACTAAATTTTCAGTACTACAACCCCAAAACTGGGACCAAGAATTTTCAGTCTTCAGTGCATACTTGCTCCTACAGTACGAACCGGCGACTGCGACGGCGCCTGCGTGCCCTTGCTTTCGCTGTTCGACACCCGACTTGTGGAGGAGATCCCTGAAGACGCCATTGCTTGGTTGACGACGAAAGGCGAGAGGTGAGGCGGGGCGGGGCGCCGCGATCGTGAGGCGGGCGTGAGGCGAGGCGGGCGGGCGCCGCGAAGGCGAGAAGGGAGGCGGGCGGGCGACGGCGATCCGAGAGGAGAGAGGCGGGCGGGCGCCGCGACTGAAGAGGAGAGGCGGGGCGGGGCACCGGCGAAAGGCGAGAGGCGAGGTGGGGATTTTCTCTGCATGAGAGACAAAGGGGAACAGAGGACGGAGGAGAAGCAATGGGAGAACTGGCTAATGGGACCCATTCAAAGTTTTCTTGCCCTGTCAGCATCTAATTGGCATCAGTGGAGACAAAAACCGCTCAAGATTTGATTGAAACCACTAAAGGGTGCTATTAACCCGGTTTTAGTAATTTGAGGGTGTGATTTCTCCCGGTTTTGAGTTCAGGGGGGTATGTATCCCAAAGCTTGGATTTGGGGGTGATTTGTATACTTCTTTCTTCTTCAAGTGGATTGCTCGGTCCAATTTTGAGCTCGAAATAGGCCCAAGGTGGGCCACACTAAATGGTCTCCAGTTCCTTCTTCTCTGTGGCGCAAGCTGCAACCCATGGCCGTAAGAACCGTCTAACTAACCGACATGTATCCCGTGTCAATTGCGAATCGCAGGGATAGTTGCTGATTTCTTAAACAGTGTTAAATTTTCAAAATGATTCAAATTCAAAAACATTTTATGGAATTCATGAATACTTTTGAAATTCCTGGAGCGTTATTAAAATTCACACACATTTATAAATATCTCATTTTTTCTAATTCATGCATGTTTTATCACATTCTTGAATACGGTTTGAATTTCCTTAAAAATATAAAAGAAAACTGAAAACAGGAAAAGAGGTAAACCCTGAAATACGAAAAAAGGAAGAAAAAAAAGAGAAATGGGCGCCCTGGACCTCCAAGAGAGTGACGCTCCAACTATTTTAATGGGCCCTTTTACTGCATATATGATCCTGTCTTACATAATTAGGCTAATCGTTTCTTCATCAAATGGATTGCCAGGTCCAATTTTGAGCCAGAAATAGGCCCAAAGTGGGCCTACACCAAAGGGGCTCCAGTTACTTCTTCTGTGATTCTCAAAACAACTTGTTCTGTGATTCTCAAAAAAGAAAAAAGTTACTTCCTCTCTGTGGCGCAGGTTGTAACCCCTGGCTGGAAGAACGGTCTAACCGACACGTATCGCGTGTCAATGGCGAATCGCAGCACTTCTAACCCATCATTATTAACCCACACACGATAGATTGATAACTACCAGGAGCAGCTTTCGCCCTCGCGCGACCGCGGCCGGCCGGTGCCATCCTCCAGTCTGTACGACCCTGACAGCAGTACGGTCACATCGGCACCGCACCGCACCGCATTCCGCTCTGGCCGCAGTACGGTCACATCCAGTCCCCGGCCTGTCCATCTGTTGCAGCCAGCTTCAAGCAGTAGGTTAAAGCGACCTCTCTCTCTCACGCGCCGTGCCCTTCTTCCCGATCTGCTATCTTTTGTCGCTTTTGCGCTGGGACGCACGGGCATGGGCTCGGAGGGGGAGTGGTCACCGCGGTGATCGGCCGGCGACAGCGACGTGCCGGGGGCGGAGGCTGGCAACATGGCCATGGATGGCGACCGAGCCGTTACACTCCGCTTTCCCGCGGCCGCCGCAAGCCAGGGCCCACCCCCGAACCCCGATCACCCTACTGTGGGTCTGTGGCCAGGCCCCAGGTCGTCGTCCATGGGATCACGACCGGTCTTCTTGCTTTGCCGCCATCGGTTCGCCTGCATGCCCCCGAATAGTAACCGCGCGCGCGCCGGACACAAAGGCCGAATTAATCGGAATTGATCGAGAGATCAGCACAGCGACCGGTGCGAGCGCGTGTAGGCGCTTGATTAGCCCCAGCTTTTGCGTTTTCGACATGGCCACGACGGTGCCTTCTCATCGCTTTGACTCCGCGAGCCTGACAGGACATGCAACACTGCAGCGATCATCAGTCATTCGGAGCTCACACACGTGGGAAAACAAAGCAGGAGACACGCGCGCGGGGCCTAAGCTAGGCTTGTCGACGCTAAACGGAATTTCTCCTTCGGTTCCGATCCGGCCATGCCCATGCACCGGACAGATTCTACAGCGAGGTAACCCTTCCGGCGCGCCCGATCGATCAGGAGCGAGCGGCCCAGCAGCTAGTGTTCACCTGGCTAGCACCTGTCCCGCGCGCGGCTGACAGAGACGCCGTGATTTTTATGCGCCGTTCGTTGGTTCACCAGTTGAAATGCGGGGCACCAAAGCTGTAATCCGGTCAGGGAATCCTATCAACGCGCGCGTCTTGTCAGTGGTATGCAAGTGAGAAATAGAATCTGGAGTTTTACCATGTGGCTGGGTTTCTACGTTGAGTTCAGGGTTTTGTTGTGGGGGATAAGTTCATAGTTACCTTTATTTTATGTTTGAGACAAGTAAATAGATCAGCATACACTAGTAGAAAAGGGTCAATAGCTCCTGTGCGACGTTTTTTATGTGAATTGGCTAGAGTGCGACGTTGTTCGAGCAAATGGCTGTGGTGCGACACATTTGAGCAGTTAAATAGCCCAGGGCCACAGGGGGTGTTAAATGTGGTTTAATTGGTCGTCAACCAAGCCCGTTTATGTTAGGACATGTGGGTCCAACTTAATTGCTCCTCAAAACAGCTGACCGTGCCCTGCCGCCCGACCGTGCCGGGCCCGCCACTCTGCCCCCTCCCCCCTCCTTCTCCGGTGGCGGCGGATCTTGCGTTCTCAACGGCGGCGGCGGAGCCCTCGTTCTCAACGGCGGCGGAGCCTTCATCCTAAAAAAATGGTGAGTGAGAACACTAGTCCCCCTCCCGTTCCTCTCTCGGCCCCGTAGATCTCAGCTGCCCGTTTCCTCTGTTTTCGCTTGTTGAATCGATAGGTTGTGAGGGAGCCCGTGGGCATCTTGAGATGGAGCCGCCAGATTCAACTTCGAATAGGTAATGCTCCTCTCTCTGATCCAATTTTGCATGCAATTAGGGCATAGTCTGCTCTTTCTCACGGGCTCACACTGTCCGCCACTGACAGAGGGGATGCTGCCGCTCGGACCTTTGAATTGACGGTCAATTTCTTTCCATCAAAGGCAAAATTAGTTGATGGTAGCATTCAGAACATTGAGAGAGACACAATTGTTAAATGGGAGGTTGAGTTTACAGAGATTGATCCACAAGTTCTACAGAACATGAAGAGAAGGCAGTGAAGAAATGGGTGGACAAAATTGGGGAGAAAGTTGTTTGGGGTCCAGAGCAAGAAGTATCACTGTTGTGGTTTGATGATTGGAAAGGAGAGTATGTGAGAATGGAAGATGGTGAACAGATTGTTGATGAAATCGATCGGCAAAACGGCTGGACAAGCAAACGAGCTAATTTTTTTGCTGAGATCGTTGATCTGAATATTTTTTCGAAGTTTGGATAAGTGCCATCACAATTGGCTGCGCAGATGGTAGATGATGAGTAGGCTACACAGAGGACATTGATTCACAAGAGTACTGAACTTACAAAGAATAGCTGAAGAGGGACGGTGACTGGAACTGAAAATGAAACTGCAGCAATTGTTGATTGGAATGTAGTTGAATTAGACGAAGCTTCTTGATTTGGTCATTGCACCAATGCTCGACATTAAGATGGCCAAACTTTTTGGCATTCCAAATGATGATGAGATAAGCAGGAGAGGGGAGAATCTAGTTTGCCTGCTAATGTTGATGAAGATGTAGATGGACAATTGATGGAACAAGCTGCAGATGAAGTAGATGATGCACATGATGATGAGCTGGTGCATGTGTATGACAAAGAAAACCCTGTCATTGAAGTAGGCAAGTTGTTCCCAAGCATGAATGAGTTTAGGATGTGTTTCAAGACTTATGCAGTGAAACATGAGTTTGATGCCAAGACTGTTTGGACTGGTAGGAAGAAGTTTTATGCGAGGTGTAGAGGATTTGATGGTAGTGTGAAGCCTTGCAAGTGGTACATATCTGCTAGACTGCAACTTTGATGGAAATCTTGTCAGGGTTAACCAAATCCCCAATCAACATACTTGTATTACAAGTTCACAGACAGTATCAACCATGACATCACAACTTTGGGTTGCAGAAAAGATCACCCCAATTTTAGCCAAAACACCAAACACTACTGCCAAGAAACTCAAAGTAGACTTGGAAAAGATGTACCCCATTAAACTGAAATATACCACAGTGTGGAAGGCAAAACAAAGGGCAATGAAAATTTTATATGGTGATTGGGCAAATACATTTAGGATGCTTTACAACTTCAAAGCAGAGGTGGAAAAGAGGTCACCTGGCAGTGTTGTGGAGATAGATACAGAGGTATCACCCTCAGGTGAAGTCGAGTTCTCCAAGTTTTGTATGGCTTTGAAGCCTTGCATCAATGGGTTCAAAGCAGGGTGCCGTCCATATTTGAGTATAGACTCATCATTTTTGACAGGCAAGTGGAATGGTCAGTTGGCAGCATGCAATGCTCTAGATGGACACAACTGGATGTTTTCTATTGTTGCTGGCTTGTTTGATCGAAACAGAGGCTTCATGGACATGGTTCATGATCCAGTTGAAAAGGTGCCTAGGGCAGTGTCACCTTTGGCTATACACAGATGCATGTAAGGGGCTTGAAAATTCAGTGAAAAATGTTTTCCCACATGCCGAAAGAGAGGAGTGCTTTGGTCATTTGTGGATGAATTTGATCAAAGAATTTAGAGGAGGAGAATTTGGGCGCATGTGGCCAGCAGCAAGATCTTACACTAGACAGACACACAAATATCATCTTGATAAGATAATGGCAGCATGTGATGAATTTGGTCCATGGCTGAACACCTGGTACAGGTCAGCATTCAACACTGCCATCAAGTGTGACCACATCAACAACAATTTGGCAAAGAGTTTCAACAACAAGGTGAAGGAGTTAAAAGATTTGCCTGTGCATGACATGGTTGACCAAATCAGGATCATGCGGTTGTGGGAATTGAGAAGAAGGATAGGTGATTGTCTGCAAGGTGATAAGCTTCCAAAGAAGTGGTACAACAGGTGGTCAATAGGAGCAGAAATCTTTCACATTTGTTTGTTGAAAAATCTTCACCTTGGGGTGCTGAAGTTAGAGATAACAAAACTGGAAGGAGACATGTTGTTAACACTGAATTGCATGATTGCACTTGCCTCGAGTGGCAACACACTAGTAAACCATGTGAGCATGCCATTCTCTTCTTAGCATCCCAACCGAAGATAAACATGCACCCATATTTGCACGAATATTATTCGGTAGCAAGATTCAAAGCTGCATATGCTACTCCAATTCCAGCACTTACAGATCAGTCTCAGTGGCCTGAAGTGGACATTGAATTTTCCATGTGTCCTCCCTTGACGAAAAGAAAGGCTGGCAGGCCTAAACAGAGTAGATTCAAGGCATGGTTTGAGAAAGGTGGGAGTAGTAAGAAGGGAAAGAAAATGGAAAGCCAAAAGGGCCCAAAAAGGTAACAAAAATAGATGCAAGTTGTGCAGGAACTTGGGCGCAGTGGGATCATCAAATGCCGTTACACTCTGATAAGCCAAAGTATGTTCTTGTTTATTTGTCTGTGTTTTGATTTGGTGCTTTTTTCTAATTACTATATGTATAACATTTTCCCAATGGCCAGGAGGAAGCGAGCAAGTCAACCCCTTGTTGTTGAACAGTGTTGGCCAACAAAAAAAGCAAGAGTTAGTGGTGGTAGAAAGAGGAGAAGTGTGCCTGAGCCTGAGCAGACTGAAGAAAATCCTGCTGCAGTCAACATTCAAACTGAAGAAACTGCTCTCGAGGTTGAAACTGAACCTGAGCGTGTCGAGGTTCAGACTGAAGAAACCCATGTTGAGGTACACACCAAGAAACTGCTCTCGAGGTTGAAACTGAACCTCGAAAGCGTGTCGAGGTTCGGTGAAGAAACCCATGTTGAGGTACACAATCAAGAAACTGAAACTGCTGTCAACATTGAGACGGAAGACACCGATCATGAGGGTGTTGGCGAGGTGTTGAAAAGACCAGTGAAGAAAACCAAGATGATCAGTGAACTTGTGTGTGTAGTAGAACCAAAAACAAGAAATGCTAAGGCGAAGAAGGGCACGCGACGTGGTAGGAAGAGGTAGAACAGAGAACAGTTTGAAAATTTGGGGCATGTAATAATATTTGTAACTTGATGTGTACTGGTAGTCACTATGTATCCCCGTATTTCTGTTCGAACTTGTTTGTTGGTACCTACCAGCCAAATAAAATTCAAATTTAAATTCAAATTTGGGCTCAAATTTGAATTAGGGATGGGGTATTGATGTTTTAATGCTATCTAAACTACCTCAACTGAAATTATGTTTGCTTGCTGATCATTCCGAGCCCTTTTGGTAAGTTGAACTCATAGTCATGAAAAGTGTGTCTCAAATGACCTCCAAAGGTAGGGTAAACGGCCTCATATTTAAGCAAGTTTTTTTGGCACCTTGTCTAAACTAGCCAAATAATTTTTCTACACATCTATTCTACCTATATATTGTACATCTAAAGTCTCACTATTTATTGAATTAATTTTATATTATTTTCTTTTTTTGAGAAAACAAGGTTTAATAGAAAATTATATATAAAACAAGTTTAAAACATGAAAATGAGAAAAGTAAGTTAAGATCTTTCTTAGTCAATCCAAAATGAAGTTTTGGTGAGGTTTACACACTTTTCATTTTCAAAACCCCACCTACTCTCTCGGGTGCCCACTACTCTCATCCTTGAACTCCATACTACATTGTTCGAGGAGTGACAATTTTGTGAAGGAATTTTCGTAAAAATGCATGTAAACCATATTTATATTTTTTTCTCGTTACTACACGACATAATAAGACTATGTGCGCAAGTTTTATATTTTTTTGATTTTTTTTGAATTAGTTATGCTCAACCCTAATCAGCCAAAACCCCTCAAAACCCCTCCCAAAACCCCTCAAAACCCCGCACACTACCGGGCCGTCGATCGTTGTGCGTGGACGGTTGAGATCAGGCGCTAGGGTTAGCTACAGTGTGCATCGATCCGCATGAGACGCGCTGATTGGTTGAATCGGTGGGGTTTGGATCCGCCTCTCTCGTTGGGGCATCAGGACCGTTCATTTGAATCCAATGGCAAGAGTTGACGCGGTGCATGGACCAAGCCTACGCAGTGCCCTTTCCATCATTGCATGCGTGCCTGAGTCTACCCGCAGCATGCATGCCCAGCCGCAGAACTGCGCCCGTGCGTTGCATGCGGGCCCATTGCATGCATGCCCTCGACGTAGCCCTGCTCCGCCACCCGTATCGACGCAGTAGTCGTCGCATGCCTACCATTAGAAGCAGTGCATCATCGCATCAAAGCATGCACCCGGCCACAATGCAGCAGCCCGATGAAGACAACCAAAAAGCCAACGCTGCATGGCGTGCTGTACATGGCGTGCTCCTCTTTGAGGACGCAATACTGGCATGGGGTATCAAGGCATCGATGCAGTTCAAACGGTGTGCTGCCCGTTACAAGATGGGCAAATGAAGGCGTCCATTATTGTCACTTGTCACGACTCCCATCGACGGGCCCCCCCATCGACCGAACGTTGCCCTCTAGCCAGGCACTAGCAAGAATGGGCTAGGGCATGAATGCACGGGCGGCACACGCAAAGAACCCGGGGCAGGCGTGTCCCCTTGACCCACGACGGCACAGACGCGTGCGTCGTGAGCCCGCCCCCTTGACCCGCGACCAGTGGCACGAAGGATCGCAACCCGCTTCCCATGCTCCCACCAAACGCCGCCACCCCCTCGTGTACACACTTTCATGGGGCGCCACGCCCCCACCAAACGCCGCCCGCCCATTAATTCTACGGGGTGAAACCACGTCGCACTTGGGCTATTTAAGCTGGGCACTATCGTCTTCCTCTCCCTCCTCATCCACACCCCATCCGCCTCCTCTGCCCTCCTTCTTCCTTCTTCTCCAAAGAAACCCGATCGAGCCTCGAGCCACCCCGCCACCATGCAGTACACCGCCCCACCTACCGCTTCCCCCAACCGTGCGGAAAGGCTCTACCCGGACGGAGTGTATGTAGAGAGAACCCTTAGGGTTTGGGCGATCTCGAGGTGGAGGCGCAAGGGAGTTAACGGAGTTCTTCCTTGGGGCCGGCTTCCGCCACCTCCCCGCTGGCTCTCCTCGGATGTACCATCTTGAGGAGGTCAACCACAACGGCATTGTGGTTGGGCTCGCCACGCTCACTAATCCTTTCGATGCTTTCCATCTCCTCATGAAGTATTGGGTTGGTTGTGAGTTCATAGCTTTCACAACCTACAATATCTACACCGACTTCAACGACATCTTCCCCAACAACGGTGTTATGCACACGCTCCCGTACCCCATCAACAATGGGGGGGAGGAGTGAAGGGCGGCGCCCGGAGGAGTGAGGTGGCCCCGGAGGAGGAGGAGAAGAAGAACCCGAAGAACCCGCGTTTGGTGCCCCCCTATCTATCTAGCGAGATCTATCGTATTAGTTTTTTTAAGTTGTAATCGTTAAGCTACTATTATTAAGTTTTATTAGTACTTTAAGTTGTAAGGCTATCATGGAGTTGTAAGGCTATCGTGGAACTATGGGTTGGAATCTTTATGCTTCTATATAATCGTTATGCTACTATATATATTGTGTGTTTCGTGCTATTTTTGTGGACTGCTATGGGTTGTTTTTGCTTATTATTCGTGGTGTTGCTATGGGTTGCCACGGGCCCGGATTTCTAGACCCCAATCACCACACGGGCGCCTCACCACACACACACCATCTTCAAAATATTGGCCAAACCATGGACATGCAACTAGGAGCCCCATGCAAACCCACTATGGACATGGGAGGAAATGCAAACTAATTTACTTGGGCACTTCATGCAAGCATGCAACTCATTTAGTTCATGGAACCGTAGACATGCATTAGTTTTGGGCAAAAATGATCCATCACAAAATTTAGTGCAAGAAAAAGGCCAAAATTGAAACAAGTAACATTTTATTGGGCCCCATTTTATTTGTCAAGTGAGAGGTGGGCGGGCTGGTGCCCCTACGCTGGTGGGCTGGTCACGGTCCAACATCTATTCAGCAGCCCAATTTTGTATTTTACTAGAAACTGAATTTGGGTGTGTACTCTTATAATCGAAGAACAAAAGCAGAGGAAACAGAGCATGAACACTGAATAATTTGTGTTCCAAATTGCTGTCAATTCAGATACATAACTTGGCATGGCGCATGATCACATCCTCTACCCCGACAGGCCTAAATGCCCATTTTAATGATGGATGAACAACAAATAAAACAAAAACAAAGCAATGATACAACAATAGAACCCCCTGCCATGATATTTGCTTGCTTCGCAAATCGATCATCTGCATTAGATGTTTCTTGATCTTCTTGAGTTCCTCGGTCAGATTCGGACTCCGCATGCGAGTTCAGCATTGCGGCGCATACATCGCCATCGGCACGACTCTGCCCGCCTCCGCCCGAGCTCCCGTATTCTCCACAGCAATCGGCGGCATCCCGCCCAAATTGAGCTCCCAGGTTGCAGCCACGCTCGAATCAACGTAGCCCTCAAACTGAATCCTATCAACATATTCATCAATCCACTCAAAATGGTAACATTTCTTCAAGATCTGAAAAGAACAACATGAACCCTAAATCCCAAATTCGAGGAGAAAAAACAAAATATGGAGAAATCAGAGCAAAAGACAGCGAAAGAACAGGCTAAGAACTAAGATCTAACCTTGCCATCCCTTCCTCGTCATTGGTTTGCTCAAGCATTTCACAAATTCCATAAGATTGCCATTGTCGTCCCTCTTAGTGACCAACCGTTTAAGAGATGCAGGCGTGGCAGTCAGGGAGCACCTTGTGAGCAACCTTTGGTCCATACTGTCGCCATTTTGAGTGCGCGTGAGGAGGTAGACATTTGCGCTTAGGTCGCCGGAGAAGAGAAAGATTGGGGAAAGGGGATGAATGGGCGGCGGCGGGTGACGGACGCAGGCGCTCGTCTCTTCTAGCTGCGAGGAGGTGGGTCCCATGAATAGACAAGTGGTTGGTCCCGCGCTTGCGTGGATAAGTGGTGGGTCCAGCCCCCAACAGGTAACGAGGGCATCCGTTGAGTTTAACAGCCATGTCGTGTGTGGGCTATTTACCTGCTCAAATGTGTCGCACCACAACCATTCGCTCAAACTACGTCGCACTCCTGCCAATTCACCTATAAAACGTCGCACAGGAGCTATTAGCCCGGTAGAAAAGGGGGCAACGGTTCAGGCCGGGTCAACCCATTAGTCCCGGTTCAGTCTAAAACCGGGACCGATGGGGGCATTGGACCCGGTTCGTGAGCCCAGGGGGCCGGCCGGGCCACGTGGGCCATTGGTCCCGGTTCGTCTGGACCGTTGGTCCCGGTTGGTGGGACGAACCGGAACCAATGGGCCTGGCTCCTGGTCCACCATCATTGGTCCCGGTTGTTGGCATGAACCGGGACCAATGGTTTTCTTAGTCGGTTCATGCCACGAACCGGGACCAATAGTGCTGTTTATATATGCCCTCGCCATGAAAGCAGAGCACTCCAAAGGTGCTACTGTTTTTCTTTGGCGGCGAGGGGGCTTTGTGGTGCTCTAGCTCACCTCGTATGCACATGAGGTGTTCGATGAAATGCCCGAACCACACTACTTAAGCTTTCTCCTCTCCAAGCTCGACCTCCAAGCTCCATTTTCCTCAATATTTGTCTAGGTTTAGCGGTCCGTCACGCCCCGTCCCCGTCTTCACCGCCGTCGATCACCCGCGCCGATCTCATCACCGGCACCACCGTGGTGAGCCTCTTGTTCTTATCTTCTCATCGCCGGACTTGGTTCTTCGGGGCTGGCGGAACCTTGGACCCTGTATCAGGGAAGTGCATTTGGACGGACGATCAATTGGACATACCAGTCAAGAGGCTTTAGCAATATATCGGCAACAGAAGCAAGGGACGTTCGTTCTGACAGAGAGAACGACGAGCTCACAATGGCCCTCGGAGTCCCGAGCACCCCGGACGGACACGAGGCACGCCAGTTCCGCTTCGTGGAAGGCTGGGTTTCCGGACGCAGCGGTTACAAATGCCGGAGAGGAGGAAGAAAGTGCAGCAGACCGAATCTGCAGCGCTGCATGCAAGGGTACAAGCGATAGAGGAACGAGAAGCAAATCGCAGCAAATGACCTGCCGAAGCTTCCCCCGAAGCTACCCCGCCATCTCAGCAGAGAAGCAGCGCGGCTTCCGCCGAGCTGCTTCAGCCGGAGCATGCCTTGACGGCTCCTGCCAGCTATCCCGTGGATGTTATCACGAAGTCTCAAAATTGCCACCTTATGACGCAATGGATGAATTTGAAGGTCAAGGCGGCTGTTGGCTCTGTTTATCCCATCGAACCGGTGCAACTTTTCACCGCCGCCGATTCGAGAAGGACATGCTAGGGTGATGGTGGATGAAATAACGGAGGGATTTGAGGACCTCCGGCTTGACCACCCTACCGGTGAAGGGGAGACTCGGCTGGGTTCTTCTCTGACGACTCCATGCCTATGGCGGAAGGATCTCATCAACCTTCCGAACTGGACGCCTCCGCCTCCTCCTCCTCCTCTGGCGAGTCAGGGCACTCTGCCTCCTCCACCACCTCCTTCTCCGGCGCGTGGCGGCACTCCGCCTGCGCCGGCACGCCCGAGCAGCCAGCCTCCTCCTTCTCTGCCTCGTCAGCAAGGGCGGAAGAGACCCGCCGCCGCTCCGGCTGCTCCGGCGCGTCGTAGTCCTTCTCCTCCGCCTCGTAAGCAAGGAAAGAAGACATCCGCTCCGTATGCTCTGCCGATAGCAGTACAACCAAAGGCGGGAGGACATACAGATTCGGTCCTTCTCTGAAGACTCCAGAGAAGTTACCATACGAGATGACCCCGGAGGAGAACGCGAAGATCGCGCGAATCAAGTGAAGGACTGGTTTCAAGGGTTGAAAGCACAGAGACATCCACCTCCGGAGGAGAAGGTAGATCCGTAAAAGCGAAGCGCTTTCGCTGCCCCGACAAAACCACCCAAGTCTCCGCCGAAAGGCAACTATGAGCGCATTATTGGAAAGGCATTTGCGAAGCGGAGCGGTCGAAATCTTGTCGATGATCAAAGGATGAAAGAACGACGAGCTGGGAAACAAATTGCCCAGCTCGGCGAACAAGCCGGGCAATCGTGCCCCGCTCAAGGTGCTCGCTAGCGACATCGCCGATCCGAGGATGGTGCCCGTTATAGCAATCTGGGAGATTACCTGTCCGATGATGTACATTATGATTTCTTGGAGGTGCGAGATACAAAGATACGAGTACGGGAAGCCTCTCACAAAGATGAAAGATCTCTATCAACGATGATGCGAAGATTGCATGATTGATACATGAAAACCTGCAGAGAGTCTGGGGGGAGGAGTACTTTGTATGTGAGAGTTAAAAAGGAGCTTGACCTCGTTGGAATTGAACTGTTGCCTGTTCCATTTGAGGAGTTTTTTCAGTTTTTCAATCAATTGGCCCTCGATAAAGCAACGGTCACCTGCCATCGTCCTGTAAGTAGTACTACTTCATCATTAAGTCTCTCTATATAGCTCAGCTCTTTTATTGCATGTATTTATAATTATCCTCACTATATTATGCAGATTGAAGATCGCCGAATTGAAGAAAAGACAAGTGGGTGATATTGGGTTCATTAACACATATCTCATAGATGCAACTGAGGTTAAATATCATGCCGAAGATACCGAGGCCAACTTGCTACGATCGTTGGTAATAAATGAACATAAAGATATAATACACTTTCCTTACAACTTCAAGTGAGTGTTACTGTCTTGTGGCATATTCGGTTTCCCTTATTAGTCCAGGTTATAGTAATGTAATTGATGAGTTATGCATGCGCAAGAGGTTCCACTATATTCTCATAGAGATTAAGCTTGAGCAGGGAGTAGTAACTGTCTTAGACTCGAGACGAAAAGATCCCAAGGAGTATGCAGACATGACTCAAATGCTTGAGAAGTAAGTTAAATCGATCATTATCCACCATATCAGCAACTTTGTTCATTTCTGATATCAAGTAATTGTTTTCTTTGTATGGCAGTGTTTGGAGAAAATTCACCAAAAAAGCTCCGGGACCGCCGAAGAAGCTGGAATTTAGACATCCGAAAGTAAGTACTATAGTAGCATGTTCCACGCATCTCCTAGTGATTCAAGCGCTAGTTTCATCAATACCATTTGTCATTCTTGCTTATCAGTTTGATTGACCTCTATTTCTTGTAAAGTGGTTGTGGCAGGAACAAGAGAATGATTTCTGTGGATACTACGTTTACGAGTCCATCCGCCACATGACCTGTGAGCGGGGCTACTCGATTTAACAATATGAAGTGCGTAAATAACAATATTCACAATTTTATTTTATTACCATCATTTGTGTTGAGTTTCATTCATTCATATATATATGTATTGACCCCCTTCTTAAAATTAGATGTTTCAGATGCGGGATGAACTCATAGCACCAGATCGCATTCGAGAAATTCAAGAGGAATTGACGGCATTCTTTCTTGATCACGCGGTCGCTGAAGACGGAGAATACTATGTGGACCACGTGTCCGTATGTTAGGAGATTATATTTATAAAAGATAATTATTGTATATATGTAGCCGGTAGTGTCAGATAGATATACGAGGACTTGTTGTTCGGCCAATCTCTCGGAGAAGGAGAGGTGGTCGATATCACTTCTCTCTGTATGCATATATGTTCATGACGATCTTCTGTTTCCTTCGTTTGCTTACTAGCTAGCTAGCGTGTCTAGCTAGTCCTCTCTATACGTATGTATAGTACGTAGCATCGACCAAGCACGGAGAAAAGAGAGGACACTTCTCTCCATTATTTAGCTAGCTAACACAATATATGAAACACCTAAATTAACCCCCAAAGCCCCCACCCCCACCCCCTTTTAAAAAAAACAAAAACCCAAGCCACAGAAATGCTGACGCGTGGATGCCTATTGGTCCCGGTTTGTGCCACCAACTGGGACCAAAGGCCCTCCTGCCTGGGCTCGGCGCACAGGTCACGTGGAGGCCCATCTATTCCGGTTCTGGACTGAACCGGGACTAAAGGGCCAGGGCATTAGTACCGATCCTTTAGTCCCAGTTTAGGAACCGGGACTAAAGGCCCTTACCAACCGGGACAATAGGCCCTTTTTCTACCAGTGATATGTATTTGTCTTGCAATGGTAGACGGGGTAACACGGGGCGTATGTATAGCAAAAAAACATTAAAACATAATTTGTTTGAAGAGTTATATGTGACAGATTATTATCTTCTACTACCTCCTCCGGGTGGTATAAAGTTGTAGTACTAAATCAAATACACTTATTTTGGAACGGAGAGAGTACAACTATTATGGCTACTTAGTTTAGCTCAGTGTCAAGGACTAAAAGCAGACTTCGACAATGGTTAATGTAATTCTCGCACACCAAAAAGTTGATTAAACCTCTCCAATAACCCAGTTCAATGGCTCAAGATATGTACATGCTGCTTTTGGTTGTTTATTGTTCCTGCTTTACACAAGTTTTTTTTATTGAAACTTGTAGACACAAAGATAGACACATTCATAAACCTCACTAAGCTTAAACATATTACAAGTCATCACCTCACCACTAGCACCTCGTAGTTGAGGGATACATGGTGTACATCAAAAGGATAATCTCTTTTAGTGAGACATGCAATCCGTCAAACATTGAGTGGGTTTGATCTCCAGTAGGCTGGGGTTATGATTTAATCAACAAAAGAAAACTTGGTTTTCTAGAAAAGTTATAGCTTAAAGCTACCTTGTAGTAATTTCCCTTATTTATTCAAGATGTAAGTATGATTTGTTTACTGTTAGGTCCACATCTAGTGTCTAACCATGCTTCCTTGTTAGTTTAATGTTCATTTAGATAAGCACCAAGATAGATATTTTTCCCGAACACGTTTTCAGTGATTCTGCATTTTCATGTATGAGAACAAGCACACTATATTTGGCGACCGTTTTGGGTAAGTAACGAGCTTCGTCCAGAGGTGCAAAGTAAAGATAATATCACTTGTCCTCGGATCTATCAGCTGGTGGAGATACTATACGTACAGGCCACCCTTCCTAGGTTTTTTTGTTTTTGTGTACACAACATCTAATTCAGGATTATAGTTATTGAAATTGAATATAATAGCACCTCGTCCACCAATACATAGTCTACACCCAAAAGACAATCTCCCTTACATGAGACATATACACTAGTAGAAAACAAGGTTTTGGTCACAGGGCAATATTCAGATTAGTCTCGGTTCATTACGAACCGAGACTAATATGAGCATTGGTCCCGATTCGTGTGGCTAAAGGCATTAATCCCGGTTCAAATGAGCCCTTTAGTCCCGGTTTGAGACACGAACCGGGACTAAAGGGTGCGATGCCCTTTAGTCCCGGTTTGTGTTTCAAACCGGGACTAAAGATTAGACCTTTAGTCCCGGTTTGAGACCCGAACCGGGACGAAAGGGTGACTAAAGGGTGTGATGCCCTTTTGTCCCGGTTTGTGTCTCAAACCGCGACTAAAGGTACCATTTTCAAACTCTACCCCCCCCCCCCCCCTCGGTGGATCGCCTTTTTAGTTTTGAAAAAATAAAAAAAATGATAAAAACTTCAAAAATAAAATCCTTCGAGATGTAGTTATATTACTACATCTACTAGTTTTTGCAAAAAGTGTAGGGAAAATGTAAAACGGCTATAACTTTTGCATACGATGTCGGAAAAAACGTATAATATATCAAAATGTTCAGAACAAAAATCCGCTTCCGATTTTGACCGCCTACGGCTTGTTTGCAAATTTTTAGAATCCTCAAATTCTAAAAGGAAACAAGGTTATGCTCAAATTTCAGTTTTTTTTGTATTTTCGTTAAATCTGGTCAAACTATGGTCAAACTACTTATTCAAGAAGTATTAGTGTTACTAAATAATTATTTCAGTTTTTTTTGAATTTTTGTCAAATCTGGTCTAACAATGGTCAAACTATGGTCAAACTACTTATTCAAGAAATATTAGTGTTACTAAATAATTATTTCGTTTTTTTAAATTTTGGTCAAATCTGGTCAAACTATGATCAAACTATTTATTCAAGAAATAATAGTGTTACTAAATAATTATTGTTTTGTATAATAATAGTTTCAAACTCAAACAATGAAATGTGTGACTTCATGCTCAAGCTAAACTTCTGAGGGTTAATAGGATTAACATCTTACTATTGTCAGGAAAATAACAAGTGCAGACTTGGAAACGAAGGAGAATAGAACCCGAAAGTTAAGCGTGCTCGGGCTGGAGTAGTGAGAGGGATGGGTGACCGGTCGGGAAGTTAGATGATTTGGAATGATGAGTGAAAGATCGTGGATGTCGCCTAGAGGGGGGGTGAATAGGCGCTTTAAAATATTTACGGTTGAGGCTTGAACAAATGCGGAATAAACCTAGCGGTTAATTTGTCAAGCACAAAACCTACAACAACTAGGCTCACCTATGTGCACCAACAACTTATGCTAAGCAAGATAAGCAACTATGTGATAGCAAGATATATGACAAGAACAATATGGCTATCACAAAGTAAAGTGCATAAGTAACGGGCTCGGTAAGAGATAACCGAGGCACGCGGGAGACGACAATGTATCCCGAAGTTCACACCCTTGCGGATGCTAATCTCCGCTTGGAGCGGTGTGGAGGCACAATGCTCCCAAGAAGCCACTAGGGCCACCAGAATCTCCTCACGCCAAGACAATGCAAGATGCCGTGATTCCACTAAGGGACCCTTGAGGCGGTCACCGAACCTGTACAAATGGCAACCCTTGGGGCGGTCACCGAACCCAGACACTTTGGCAACCCTTGGGGCGGTCACGGTACCCGTCAAATTGCTCGGGCGATCTCCACAACCTAGTTGGAGACCCGACGCTTGCCGGAGCTTTACACCACAATGATTGAGCTCCGAACACCACCAACTGCCTAGGGCGCCCAAGCACCCAAGAGGAACAAGCTCAAGGGCACCAAGCACCCAAGAGTAATAAGCTTCTCAACTTGTAACTTCCACGTATCACCGTGGAGAACTCAAACCGATGCACAAAATGCAATGGCAAGGGCACACGGAGTGCCCAAGTCCTTCTCTCCCAAATCCCACCAAAGCAACTAATGCTAGGGAGGAAAATGAGAGGAAGAACGAAAGAAGAACACGAAGAACTCCAAGATCTAGATCCAAGGGGTTCCCCTCACTAAGAGGAGAAAGTGATTGGTGGAAACGTGGATCTAGATCTCCTCTCTTTTCCCTCAAGAACTAGCAAGAATCATTGGAGGGATTGAGAGTTAGCAAGCTCGAAGAAGGTCAACAATGGGGAAGAACACAAGCTCTAAAGATTAGGTCTCAAGGGGGAAGAAGACCCCCTTTTATAGGTGGGGAGAAAAACCAACCGTTATCCCTTCACTCAGCCCGCACGACGCGGGTATCAAGATCGAGCTGCGGTACTACATGATCGGCCGCGGTACTACCGCTGCAGGTTGCGGTACTACCGCAAGTGCAGCATCGCCAGATGAAGGCCTGTTGCTGCATTGGCAACGAACGGTAGAACCGCCGAGCGGTACTACTGCTGCGCTCACGGTACTACCGTAAGGCAGGCAGCACTAGTCATAGAGAAAGCACGGAAGTAAAAATTACTTCCGTACCTACTTCCGCCGAGGGAGGACCTGCGCAAAAAATCCGCACGGTACTACCGACACGAAGAGCGGTACTACCGATTACATCCGCCCTACTTCCGCTCATGTCGCTAAGCTGGCAGAGCTCACGGTACTACGCGCCATGCGGCAGATTATCAGCGTAGGGCACGGATGTAAAAAATTACATCCGCCCCTACTACCGCTCGAGTAGCTGCGCCTGGCCTGAGGCCACGGTACTACCGCTCCCACAGAGCGGTACTACCGTGAGCACCTGCAGTACTACCGCGGTGGACTGCGGTACTACTACAAGGGCCTGCGGTACTACCGCTCCGGAGAGCAGTACTACCGCATGCCCCAGATTAGCAACACTAGGAGTCCTTCATTTTGCAGAGAAGACAACAGAGGGAAACAATAAAACCAGAACTGCCATAACTTCTACAAATGAGCTCCGAATTGAGCAAACTCAAGCTTGTTGGAAACAAGACAACGTTTTCGATGAGCCTAACAAACAAAGGAGTGAAACCTCCAACAGAGAAGAAACGGCATATCCTCCAACATCGAAAACATCATAGAAGATGCAAGTGAACTCCGTTTTCGATGAGCTCAAGCTTGTCATAAAAATGACCATAAGCTCCAAATCTCACAAGGAGAAGAACCAAACAAGAACCCAAAAAGATGATGCAAGGATGCAATGGTTTGAGCTCTCTACGAATGATACGATCAAGCAACTCATCGAGAGCCCCCCTTGATAGTACGGCAATCGATCCTATAACCCGGTCTCCCACAACTACCAAGAGACCGGTAAAATAGAAAAACTATCAAGGGCAAACCTTTGCCTTGCACAAAGTCCACTTGAGCTAGATGATGACGATCTTGACTCCCTCAAGTTGGACCACCTTTCTTGATTGCGTTGGCTCGATGAAGACTAGTTGATTTCTCCCCCATACACCACTATGGGTGAGCCACTCTTCCGCTCATCTTCACAAGTCCATTGTCACCAAATGGACGGCAAACTTCAAGCATTTGATCTCTTCGTGATGCTTCACTTGAACTTGCACACCGCAACCTAACCCCACAAAGAACTCTCACGAAGACCATGGGTTAGTACACAAAGCGTAATGGACAATGCTTACCATACCATGGGATCACTTGATCCCTCTGTACATCTTGTACGCTTTGTGTGTTGATCAACTTGATTCACTCTTGACTTAGTCTTGATCAACCTTGATTCTTTCCAACTCTCTTCATTTGGATGATGTCTTGAAGGTAATCATGAATGATCAAACAATCTTCTTCTTCAAGACATGCTTACAATAAGCTCAACTCTCAAATGACCAATCTTTGGATAATTCCTTGAATAGCACCTTGGTCGACACAAACTCTCCTTGAAACCAACACATGTACTCCAAGAAAAGCCTATGGACAAAACCTTCAAATAAACTCAAGGCAACCATTAGTCCATAGAGATTGTCATCAATTACCAAAACCAAACATGGGGGCACCGCATGTTCTTTCAATGAGGGGTGATTAGAGATTAGAGGTTAAATTGAGCAGTGATGAGGGATAGGTGATTAGAGATTAAATTATAAAGTAATTTAGAAATTTGAAAATCAAGAAAAAATTTCAAAAAAAAATACCTTTAGTCCGGTTGGTGTTGCCAACCGGGACTAAAGGTGGAGCTGGTGGAGCTCTAGCCAGCGGCCACGTGGAGAGCCTTTAGTGCGTTTGATGTCCACAGGGCTGGGACTACTGTCATCTCAGTAACCACTTGACTTGCGTCTTCGTTCTACAAAAAAAGTAACCACGTGGAGAGCCTTTAGTGCGTTTGATGTCCACTGGGCTGGGACTACTATCATCTCAGTAACCACTTGACTTGCGTCTTCGTTCTACAAAAAAAGTAACCACGTGGAGAGCCTTTAGTGCGTTTGATGTCCACTGGGCTGGGACTACTGTCATCTCAGTAACCACTTGACTTGCGTCTTCGTTCTACAAAAAAAGTAACCACGTGGAGAGCCTTTAGTGCGTTTGATGTCCACTGGGCTGGGACTACTGTCATCTCAGTAACCACTTGACTTGCGTCTTCGTTCTACAAAAAAAGTAACCACTTGATTGTCTAGAAAAGTTTTAGCTTGGGGTTATCTAGTTTTTTTTTGAAAAGGTGGGGTTATCTAGTAGTGATTTCCTTGTATTTCTTTAGCATGTAACTAGGATTTCTTCGCTGTTAGATTCACATACAAGTATCTAACCATGCGTCCTTGCTAGCTTATTTTTGATTTAGACCAACACCGAGATGAGACCGCCAGTTTTCACGAAGAATGTTTTCGGCTAATCTGCATTTCTAGGTACAAAAACACACGCACACACACTACTTTGCCGTTGTATTCCTAGCCAAGTAACGAGCTTTCGACCAGAGGTACAAAGTGAAAAAAAATCACTTCTCCTCGTCTCCTAGCCCCGAAGTATTCCGCGATAAAAATCTGAGCATCAATTCTCCTTGATCTGCTTGTCTATACCCTAGTCACCATGACATCGACGTCGATAGGTCGATCACTAGCAACAACGACGTCTAATACGTATGCGGATACTGAGTGTACCATGGCTAATTAGCTAGCCAGTCACACGCACCAGGGCGTAGTTACCGCATTCGCAATGCAATACATACTGCGCATCCGGTCTCCCATACGATCACGCTCCTGTGTAGCTCAGGGCACAAATATATGTTGCCGCTTCGCAGCCTAAGTCCCTTTTTTTTTCCAATGAGCACATCAAACTTTCCTTCCCCTACCGCGCCACAGCCTAGGCGTATCGTCGTGACAGCGCGCACCCATGTGTTTCTCACTGTATTTTTAGCAGGGCGAGCGGTGGTTCTCGCCTGTACTGTGAGTGAAATATCTGGTTGAAACATGTGGCTGATTTTACGGACAATCTACCAGCTGGAGCTCGTTGAGATTCTGTTGCCGTCAGGGCCAACAATATCATGTTCTGGCACATTTTGGCGACAACCGACATTGGCGTGCGTGACAACATCGAGGTGATTTGTCGTACATTAATTACCGGGTCTAGCTATTTTTTGGTCAATCTTAGCCATGGAAAATTGCACGTCTATGTGCCTAAAATTAAAGTCTTTAGAGTATGTAATTTAATTTTTATTATCAAGCAAGTGGAGGTAGATAAGGATGGTGCGTGTTGATAATGCATGTTGTCACAGATTTGTGGCTGCAATCGACATTGTCGTATGGCAGTCTAGCCTTAACTCACTGGTTTAGCTAATTCTCCCGGTGCCTTTTGGCCCTGTCGCTCCTGGCTTTCCCGAATACTAAGGAGGCACATGTGATAAAAAAGGAATGTTACTTTTTTTTTGCGGGAAGGAATGTTACTCCCTCCATCCTAAAATATAAGATCATTTTTTATGCTAACATAGTGTCAAAAGTGATCTTATATTTTAGGGTACTGATAGGCGCTGGCGCGCCGGCCGAAATTTCGGCCGGTCAACGCGCAGCCGCCCGATACAACTATAGCCAATCGTCTGATCTGACCTTCTGCATCGTCTACTTTCTCCCCCTTGATTATTTCTTCCCTCTCCCACGCGCTGCCGCACCAGAGCCGCCAAAGACGCACCAACCCTCGCTTTCTCTCCCCACGACCCCCAACGCCGGTGACCTCGTCGGCTCTCGCCGCCGCCATCCCCGCTCTCGGTCACCGCAGTTCAGTGCAAAACACCAAGTTCATGGTTGCAGCAAAACGCGACTACGGTCCCAGCTATTCTCGATTGCGGTTCCAGCTCGGCGTGGTTACCGTCGCAGATGGCCGTGGACATGGTTACCACTCGTCGTGTTTCCATCGCAGCTTGCCGTGGTGACCGTCGTGCTCACCGCGGTGACCGGTTCCAGCAAAAATGACTCACGGTTGCAACTTGCCGGCCGCGGACTCTTTTTGTGCTCGCTGGAGCACCGTCGCAGCCATGAACGAAAGATGCAGCAAAAACGTCGACTGGTAGAAGCTTTGAAAAAATCCGGTTGTAGAAAACTAATTGGCCACATCCAGTGAAAAACTAGAAAGCAAAAAAAAAACCAAAATCTTGGTTGAAGTAGAAAAATTTGCCGGTTCCAGCAAAATCAAAGGACGATGGTAGCAAATTTAAGGCTGGTTCCAGCAAAATCAAAAGAAAAGGAGTGGTAGCAAAAATTAGGACTGGTTCCAGCAAAAAATAACATGGTTCTAGCAAAAAATCCACCTCGTCGGCTTCCCAGCAAAAAATTGCCTCTTGCTTGTATCAGTGACCTTCACTGGTTCCAGCACTTTTGCTAGCCGGTTGCAGCAAAACCATGTGCTGGTTCTAGCATGATGTCCGCACAGTGATCGGTCATGTCCATCTCCGGCGAGAGATGGTTGTTGGGGTCAGGTCTCTGGTGAGAGATGGTTGTTGGGGATCTGGTGATTCAGGGCCGTCGTTGGCCATTAGAGAGAAAGGAAAGGAGGACGCTGGGGAGGGGGCGCCGCCGTCGCCTCTGGTTTGGGATGGGGAATCGAGCTGCAGCGACATTTGGTGAGGTGGGGAATCGAGTAGATAAGGAAGAAGACTGGCTCACGGGAGCTGCATGGGCCCCACAGCCAGGCATTTGGGCCGTGCGTGGATGGCCAGGCTAAAAGCGGATGCTTCGATCGCAACAGCATCCAACGACACGCGAGTGACCGGCCGAACGCTTCGGCCGGCGTGCCGACGCAAAATGTTTACCTATATTTTAGGACGGAGGGAATAGATAGTAAGTACAACATGTAGATACAACAATGTGCATAGTCACACTATCTCTACTAAATATTAATAATGTCATTGAACTTGAAGATAATAGCAAAGACACTAGCTAGTAGCACCTCGTCTACGTATACATGGTTTACACAGAAAGACAATCTCCCTTACATGAGACATATAATATGTCAAATTTGAGTGCGTTTGATGTCCACTAGACTAGGAGGACCATCATCTCTCTAATCACTCGACTGTCTAGAAAAGTTATAGCTTGCGGTTATCCAATAGTATTTTTCTCGATTTCTTTAGTATGTATGTTAGTAGGATTTCTTTACTGTTATGTCCACATCTAAGTGTCTAACCATGAGTCCTTGCTAGCTCAGTGCTGAGTTAGACCAGCACCGAGACCAGACAGATAGTTTTCAATAAGATTTTTTCAGCTATTCTGCATTCCCAGATACGAAAACGAAACACACTGTTTTTGCCGCTGTATTCCCCGGCCAAGTAACGGGCTTTCGACCAGAGGTACAAAGTGAAAAATATCACTTGTCCTCGTCTCCTAGCTACTGCGTATCCTGCAATAAAAATCTCAGCATCAATGCCTTTGATCTGCTTGTCTATACCCTAGTCGCGTTGACATCGATGTCGATAGGATGATCACTACCATCACACATTATCTCTGGACAGCGACATGCATGCTAAGACGACGTATGCCGATAGCGACCGTGTGATGGTTAAGCAGCTGGCCAATCACGTGCACGGGCGCATAGTTACCGCAATCGCAGAGCAACACCTAGCGGGCTTCTTCTGGATTGGCCAAGAGGCGCTCGTGGTAAAAACATTTACCACGCATTGCTGGTTTCCACCGCGCGAAGGCTAGTAAAAAAGGCCATGTCAAACAGGCTAGGGTAAAAGATGCCACCAAAGAGCGGTCGATTCGTGAGCTCCGGAGATAAGATAAGGATCGATCGTTGCATAAGGTAAGAGATAGCGGGGTAATTACGCTTCAGATCGATCGACAAGACGGGTTGTCTTGTTTGGATAGATGGAACGTACAGAATCCATTTTTTTACATAAGCAAGAAAACTGACAAACATAATAAAATTCGTGCTTGACTATTCTAACGGATATATCCGCGGATATTTATCTGCCGCTTCCTCCGCGCCGTCCGCCGTGGTGGTCGCCGCCACCGAGGCCATCTCCTTGAGCTCTCGCGGCAAGCCTTCGTTGCCGCCGCGAATCAGGCGTCGAGGGGAAGCGGCCGGTGTTCGTGCGCGCTGAGCCGTCAAAGCCACGGCTGCGGGTTGAGCATGAGAAGCTGTGCGGGGGCCGACGAAGGGAGGTTGAGCTCCATATAGTAATGGTGGTGGTGACAGGAGGAAACGACGACATGGAATCGGAGACTTCGCGGCTAAATTGGGAAAGTTCCTCAGCTTGGGAAGGACACCAGCTCACAGCTCACAGCTCACGGGACGAGATAGGCATAGGCATGGTAGATTGGTATTTTTTGGTACGGGGAATAGGAAAGCTGATTGCGTCTCCAAGCAGGTACTGGACGGGGCTGGTTTTACAAACAAAAAAATCGCACACACATTATTTTGTACTCCGTAAATATAAACAGGTTACAAAAAGTTACATCTGTAAAACCAATTTACCTAGAAAAGTTTTCTAAAAACCTGTCACTAATATTTGTTATTCAAAAAACCACGGGTTATTTGTCGTTTAGGAGCTCGCAGCCATGGGGCCTCGTCCACAAGTCAACATCGTCAAAATCATCCGAATCAGGGAAGCCGGGAGGTGACATGGCTAAAAGGCATAGGGACGCACGGTCATCCCTGCCCCGCCCCATACGCGCCGTTGTATCGATTGCCCATACGCTCGCACTCCTGTCCCTCTAAGGACACAAAATAAGGTTGCCGCTTTGTAGCCTAACTCCTTTTTTTTTTCAGGTGAAGTCGTCAAACTTTTATTCCCCTACCGCGCCACGGCCTGGGTGTATCGCTCTGACAACGTGTATACCAACAAGTGCGCCCATGCTTTTCTCATGGTTTTTTCGAGCGGGGCAAGTGCAGCAGCAGTTGTCGCCGTACCGTGCGTGAGCGAAACAACTGGTTGATTAGGACCGCGCCTAGCTAGGGAAAGGAAACATGTGGATGATTTTATTGATGATCAACCAGAGGTGGAGCTCATTGAATTCTATTGTAGTCTGGGTGAACCATATCATTCTCTCGCATATTTGTGGCTTTAATCAAAATTGACATGCATCACAAGACCAAGATAACTTTTCTGACTTTAGTCGGTCAGATTAGCTAATTTTCTAGTCAATCTTGGCCACGGAGAACTTCACATTATTGTGCCTAAAATTAAAAGTCTTGAGATTACAACTTTAGCAAAACGTTCAGTTTTTAATATGTAGTTTACTTTATATTATCGAGCAAGCGGCGCTAGATAAGGATGGTTGGTGATGATCATCAATGTTCTCACATATTTGTTGCTGCAATGGACATTGTCGTGCATCACAATCTAACCTTACTTCGTTGGTTTAGCTAATTATCCAGTTTGTCTTTGTTATAGAAAATTGCATTATTCTTGTGCCTTACCTACAAGTATAGTCTTTAAAATACAAGTTTATCAGAACACTTTTTATTCTCATTTATATATCAAGCGAGTGGAGATAGGGATGGCCAGTGTTAACGACCTCACCAATCTCCTTGTCTTTTGCCCTACGCGTAGGTATGTCGCCTAACTCTGATTTAGAATGCATTGATTATGATCCGAAATACTATCGGAGTAAAAAAGGGATCTAAGGAGGAATGATGAAAATTCTTAGACATGCGACTGATATTGAAAAGAAAATGCAGGAAACTAACCCTTTCATTTCTAGAGTTTTGATAAACACCACACAAAAGGTACCAAGCTTCTCATAACAGATATGGGCCACATTGTTACTTCAATGTAGGTTATCACTCTCGTTGAAAAAAGAAACGGTTATCACTCTACTCTTAGCTAAGGTTATACCTCAAGTCTGTCGTCACGATATGATACTTCCTCCGTCCCAAAATAAGTGTCTTAGCTAAGGTTAAGAAACTTATTTTGGGACGGAGGGAGTAGAATATAAGATAATTTATATTTCCTTACGGAGGGTTACAAATGGATTTCCTAACTTTAAGTTTTGGCTGGCTAGTGAGAAACGGGTACCTCATGAGAGAATATGTCATGTGAATGACGTAGAAAAGGGGGAAGTAATAGTGAATCTCGAGGCAGTAGTCCCTTAGTCCATAGTAAAGAGATGATGCTACATGACCAAAGGTGTTGGGACATATAGGTTATTGCCCCCCCCCCCCCTCCCTATTTTGGCCGTTTGATCTAGTTGGGAAAGGGATCCTAGTGTGTCCCACGTAAAACTGTTTATGTTTATGGGCTAGTAAGAGACATTGTATAATCATGACACACATCCTTGAAAGCTGAATCAAAGGATGAAATAGAGGTGTACTTACGTCTTTCGTGCACATATCATTCCCTAGTTTAAGTGTGGCAGCTACGCGACATAGAACTTACATGGGCGCGGTGATCAGGGAGGCATCCATGGACATCTTGGACATGTGACAACTGTCAAGATGATGTTCTCCTTTGAAAAATGAAATTAAGGAGATGACAAAAAAAATTCAAGGCGCATAAGGGCCATTCACATAATAACTAAACCACTGCAATATACTAGTTCACAAATCTTAATTTACGGGAAAAAAGTTATACAATGTGCGTCCATATAGATCAATCATACGCGTGCATGCAATTACCATGCGTTGCTTATTTACATACACGCCTATTTATACATGATGAGTAGCTAGACCCGGCCAGAAATTATATCTGACTCGGGATTGTAATCAACTGCATATATATTTATTATATGCACTACAATATATATGCATACAAAGCTAACATCATACTCATATATCTATAATATATATTTACTACAATATATATGGAGCACTATGTTATGATCTTTTTTACTTCGAAAATACTCCTAGCTATGTACTACTATATGGCTATATGGCTAGCAAATTCGCACAAGTACGTGCCCATGGTGCAATGCAGCCATATATATCCATGCAATAGTGATGTGCATGCAGCTAGCTACTCAGTGCTCACTGAAAGCGACTACCACAAACTGCAACAACTACTGGCTACACTTGCAAAAGTTATGCATGCGAACGTGCATGCGCGTATGTGGTGTTCATATCATTTGCTCAGGGATTCCAGTTCACGCCGGATATTTGGACGGGATGCTGGAAACCAGAGGTGGCGGCGCTTGCGGTGGCCTCTGGCGCCAGTGGGGCGCCGAGGATGACATGGTGTTGATGGTACGTCCCGTCTTGCACGGGAAGAGGATTCATAAATGCGGACATGGCGTTCACCGCATTGCCGGCCGCGCCAGCCATGTCGGCCGTCGATGACAGGGACATATTGCCGACGTTTCTGCTCCTGTTAAACCCAGGGAAATTCCTTGCCTGTGGGAGGATGCCCGCGGGTGACGCATCGAGCCAGTTGAATGGGGTTGAAGACGACGGGGCGAGAAACTGCTTGGTCGGAGCCGGGCTCGCCCTCGCCGCCGCGGCCAGGTGGCTCAGCGAGGTGGCGCCAGCCGAGAGGCCGGCGTCATCTGCTGTGAACAGGCCGTCCAGGAAATGGCTGTCCTGATGATGGAGCATGGAAGGTGAAGCGTAGCTGCTGCCATGCGCACCTGCACCAGCCATGCCCGGCGTGGCATAGAGAGGGTACGCGGTGACCGCGTCCTCCATGGAGTCCTCGCACTCCGTGCTCCTCTGCTGATCGCCGGCCGCGGCCTTGTTGATCTTCTTGTAGATGCGGCACAGCACCCAGTCGTCCAACTGATGAGACGACGACGTACATAATTAACTTCATCAACCATCAACAATACCCTAATTAAGCTGGAGAGCAATTAAATACTGCTAGCTAGACCGTGGGATCGACACGTGTACGTACCCTGAGAGAGGCTGCAGCTCTGCTCCCGCCGGTCACAGGCGGCGGCGGCGGCGGCGGTCGGCTGGTGTTGGTGGAGCCAGACGCGTCGGTGAGGCGGTATTCGTGCATGATCCAGTTGGTTTTGAGGCCCTTGGGCGGCTTCCCGCGGTAGAACACGAGGGCCTTCTTGACGCCGAGCTTCTCCCGGACCAGGCCGCACCCCGTCCCCGAGGCCAGGATAGGTTTGTCCGTGCCGGTGGCCTTCCAGTACCCCGACGTCGCCGCCCGGTTCGGCCGCGCGCCGTTGGGGTACTTGCGGTCGCGCGGGCTGAAGAAGTACCACTCCTGCTCCCCGAAGGTCGCCTTCTCTGATGGATCCCGATCCGGAGCGCATGAACAAGCACGACAGGATCACATACATAACCCAGATATCTACACACACGTGTACTACAAGAATATAAAAATACTTGTGCACAGGAGTTTAATCATGAGATGTATGGATTATTCGATTATTTAATCGCACCGGAAATTTGCGGCGCTAGATAAAATCAAGCACGGCCGACGAGATAGACATAACATACCGGGGAGCTCCCATGGGTCGAACTTGTAGAGATCCACCTCGGCGATGATGGTGACGGGGAGCGGCACCTTGGCGGCCTTCTTCTTGAGGTAGTGCACGACCAGCTCCTCGTCCGTCGGGTGGAACCGGAAGCCCGGCGGGAGCTCCGGCGCCGAGCACCGCTGCCGCGGAGGCGGCGGCTCATGCTGATGCCGCGCTGCTTTTTGCGCCGAGCCGGAGGATGAGTCCGGGCTGCCCATGGACCTCATCGGATCTTCCTCCCCTAGCTAGCTAGCTACCAACAAACACACCAGATGATCCCACCAGATCGAGCACCCCTGTGGGCACCTAACTCAACTGCCAAAGCTTCTAGGTAGTGTGAAGGAAGGAACGGAGTGGGATTTGTTACAGCGACGGTTGGGAGGGAGGAGAGGAGAGGCGGGCGAGTGATCTGCGGTGGAAGTTCTGGTGGTTTCGGGGCGGCTGTGAAAACCGTGGCGAGGAGAGCAGGGGAGGAGTAAATACGGCTCCGTTGTACCTTGCCCGGGGCCGCGGGCCCGTCGCCGCTGGACACGTATGCCGGCCGCCGCTCGTACCGCGTGTCAGATCGCCACCGGACGGCGCGAGCTCGCGCGACCACGGCCACCCATTCCGCTTCCTCACTTTTTTTTCTTCTGGGATGGCGCGGGGGAGCCGGACCGGACACGGCTCACCTCGCCCCATCCTTCGGCCCAAGGCCTAGTTTGCACCGGCTTCGTAGCTTCCTGAGCTAGGTGTTTTGTCGGCCCGTGCTGAGCTCCATTTCAGCATATTCTGGTGGGCCGCATGATACCTAACATCGTGACCTCTTTCTTGCTTTCTTTTTTAACATCGTGACCATTTCAGTATCCTCGGAGAAACTAATCAAGGGATACCTCTTTTAACATGGTGACCTCATTTCAGACACCTAATGGGACCAACTAGTTCGTCAAAAAAAAAATCAACCTGTGATTAGATAGTTAGGAATGCAGGTATCTTCAACCCACCAGAGTTCAAGTCTTAGACTTAATATTGATGCTTACAATATTCATGGATTATCATGATTCTGCTTGTCTGGTTGCTAGAAAGTTCCTAAGTCAACTGGCTGCTAGTTTTTTTCCTGCGGGAACAACTAGCTGCTATTTTTTTCTATGAAAACAACCTGCTGCTAGTTAGCCAACACGAAGAACGAATTTCATAAATGTTTCTCCATCTGGCGCACAGTCTTTTGGATTGGTTGGAAAATCTCTCGGATTGGATCATGGTAACAGGCTTGGGCGCCGCGAAAGCCCTAAGCATTTCTTCTCAGGCCAAAATTGGCCAGGAGCGCAAAGCTTCTCAGGCCAAAATCTGTTTTCATTGGAGCATTCACGTGGGAAGGAAATGCATGTATGCATGATTGCTTTGAAGACCACTCTGCCAATTGAACTGGAGCACGAGTCCCGGCGATCTGTGTTGGCTGTCATAAGGGGAACGGAAGAGGAGAAGCGCCAGCTAAACAGCTGCGCAAAAACAATTCCAAAAGAATATACTGCACGAGGCTGACAGCGCTGTTAAAAAAAGGGCTTCTACAGCAGGCCACTATATCTCTGGTTATTTTAACTAGACGATTGCTGCGGCTGCACGTAAAAACCAGTACAACAGTGGGACAGAGGCAAGTCGGATTGATTGTTCCTGCTACTGCTTACGTCAAGGGCTATATCAGACATTTACCATGTCTTTGATCGTCAGCATCCGTGTTCATTCGGCAAAAAATACCAGGTGTTATTTTCCCTATGTATTTTATCAGTACAATTTAATTCATCCGGCAACAATTGCTTTGGCCTGTAATATTTTATACGCAGGACGACTACTAAAAGAAAAAGGGATGGTGTTATATTGCGGATGCACGTTCGGCTGTGCCGCGTGGCTTCATGGGCACGCGTGTCGCGGTCCAGTTTACATCAAAACGCGCCAGCTGACTCGCCCATCCGTGCCACCTTACAACGCCACGGATGACTCACCTGTCCGCCCTCGCGGCCGATTCACGTGTCCGCGCCGGCTTACAAACGTTGCGGCCGACTCACCCGTCCGCACCGGTTTACCACGCCGTGGCCGGTTCACCCGTGAGCGACTTCAACTCCACCTAGCGATCATCAGTTTCATGGCGGATTATTTCCGGCCTGCCACATCAGGTGATATTCATCTAAAATATATTTTATTGGCACATATTATTTTTGTCAAAGAGCAGTTTATCTTTGCCTTGGTCTGCAATATTGTTGATGCAGGACAATTGTTCACTACATCAAAACGACATGGTTAACTCGCCCCTCCGCGCCGGTTTACAACACCGCGGCCGATTCATCTGTTTGAGCCACCTCTGATGCTGAGGTCATCTTTTCCGTCCGCCTCTCGTGGCCTGGTATACATCAACACACTGGGCCGCACCTGTCTGCATGAGGTGTTTATTGAGTATAAAGCAAGTCACAGCTTGAGTAGCCCGGTTTTCTTTCAAATTGGAGGCAAATTATCAACCTCCGTCTACACTGGGTGGCTCAATGGGCAGGCGCACAAGTCGCCGCCATTACAGTTTGGTTAACTTCAAATCGCCAGTTGGAAGGAACCATTGGCCGAGTTGCTGACACGGCTCATACGGGATCAATTATAACCCGCCGCAGTGGCCTCAACCTTCTGTGGATTCACATCGTGCTATCAACACCAATGATATACAAGTTATGCCGGTTTATATCACGGTCAAATATGGAAGAGTCTCAAGTCAACTCCTCGAGTCACCTTTGAGACTCGGGGGCTACGATGACATGACTCAGCAAATCTTGCCAGTTTTAGCAAATTTAAAGAACCCCAGGACGATGGAGGGAAGGATAACCCGGTCCCGGAGGCTACTGTTATATTGATGAAAATTTATAGGCTGCCAGAAAATTTCCGGCTTAGAAAGTATATAACAGTTACAAAATCCTGGCTCAATGAAGAAGTTCCGGGTAATCAGAGAGGATTCCGGTTTAAAATTCGGCTAAAGGGAAGTCAGTCTCACTGAAGCTCTCAAATATCCGGTTTACAATCCGGTTCAAGGGAAATCTGTTCTCTCACAAAGCTCTGAAACTCTCAAATCCGGTTTAAAAATGTCCAGTTCAAAGGAATTAACTTCTATAAGCTCGAGTTTAAAGGCCGTTAGAAAATTTCCGGATAAAATGAAGATTCCGGTTTAAAATCCGGTTCAAGGGAAAGATGTCTCCCACAAAGCTTTGAAGCTCTCAATATCCGGTTTAACATCCGGTTCAAGAAGGATTTATCTCTTGCAAAAAAGTTAAAGGGTGCCAAAGAGGACCTGCTGCCATGATGCGCGGTTCAAACATGGGTATCATGCCTTTTTGGCTTATCATATTATTGATCACTTGGGGGCTTGGTCGTATCCGAACCATAGCTACACCTCTTGATCGGCTCAATGCCACAACATCATTTGGGGGCTTTGGTCGTATCCGAACCATAATCACACCTCTTGATCGGCTCAATGCCACAACATCACTTGGGGTCTTTGGTCGTATCCGAACCATAATCACACCTCTTGATCGGCTCAATGCCACAGCATCACTTGGGGTCTTTGGTCGTATCCGAACCATAGTCACACCTCTTGATCGGCTCAATGCCACAGCATCACTTGGGGACTTGGCCAAGTCTGAACCGTAGTCACGCCTCTTGATCGGCCTAGTGCCACGGCATCACTTGGGGGCTTTGGTCGAACCCGAACCATCGCTACACCTCTTGATCGGCGTAATGCCAAAGCATCATTTGGGGACCTGGCTGACTCGAACCATAGCTACGCCTTTTTGGGAGCTTGGTCGTGTCCGACCATGGTAATGCCTCTTGATTGGCTCAAAGCCTCATTTGCAATGGTTTTATCTTTGCCTTTGCTTGAATTCTGTTTTCTTTTTTGATAATCATTTCTTTTGTTGGGTTTACAAACCGACATTATTAAACCGGTTCAACTGTCAATTACAAATTGACGGAACATGCTCCAATTTTAATCCGGAGACTATCAAACCGGTCTGGCTTTGACTCAAAGTCACCAGTATTATATATGGTTAATCTGGTGTTTATCACAACCCGTCACAGTTTTATCATAAACCGGCACAATATGGAAGGAGTTATCAGTACTCAAGATTGGGGTTATCACTCTTACTACAAAATGTTGGTAAACCAACGATACGATTCAATGTCACAGGTATGATATATTTCATATTTGATTATTCTTAAGTGCAGCCTTGGTTATAAACCCAGGTTATATGTTGGGCATTATGACCCGTCCGGCGGTAAACTGCCAGGACACTTTAAACTTGTTGTATGCAGAAACAGGTTGAATAAAGCATGATTATAAATCACCGGTGTTTATTAACCCGGCCTGGCTTTTGACTATAAGTCGTCAGTATGATGATAAATTATCCAATGTTTATTAAACCGGCCTGGCTTTAAGACAATAAGTCGCCAGTATACGATGAGAAATTATCCCGTGTTTGTTAAAACGGCCTGGCTTTTGACTATAAGTTGCCAGTATATATTTGGATTGCACCATTAGAATCATGCGCGTATAAATCATTGGGTTATATTATACAAATAGCCAAACTTGACTGAGTTTTCATTATGATATTGAATGGATAAGGTTTTCATACCGGATTATATTATCTTGAATAGCCAACATGGCTGGATTTTTATTATGGTTATTGATAACCGGTATTATTGAGGTTTTCAAAGTCGCTCTAGCGCAATGGCTGTTATTTCATCAAAGGATATGATTTATTCTACAATGGAAGGAATAGTCCCGAGTCGATGCAGGCTTACGACCCGGCACTTGGGGGCTAAATTATTCAAATTGAGATTACATGCAAGTCTCATGTCACTGCAAGCATGCACCATGACACTTAGGGGCTAATGCAAAGTCACTTTTATTGGCCTTATTGAAGACCCGACTCATCACATCATAATGAGCCGGCCCTTGGGGGCTACCAATTGCTCCTGTCAATAATTCAAGCAATTACAAGTCCCAGGTTGCTACATGTATGGAGTGTTCAATTTTTTAGAGATGAACAACATGGATTTCTTCAAAGTGGTAGTAATTATATGGAAACAAGTCTCAAATCATCACTTTGTTCTGTTCAAGACTTGGGGGCTACAGGTAATATGGATATAAAGGAGAAATATTTTCAAATTCTCAGTTTTGAGCAAACCAGATTGACCCGACATCATCAATCATTATGACCCGGTGTCTGCAACAATCATGAACCGGCGTTGGCAACAATCATGACCCGGAATTATCAGTTTCTATAACCTAGCAGTTTTGGCAATGATAAAACGACAAGTTCTACATCTTCAAACCGGTTGAATATCAGATGAGTATTTCAGAACCAATATTTCTTAAACCGGTGCTTTTGAAGCCGACTCAAGTGGATTATTCTTTACAATATTTTTCTATGAGAAACCAGCGTCAGCAATTTGAGTATGAAGCTGGTTATTGACCCGGATTTTCTAGAAGGAGGAAATGACAAGGACTTAAGGATGATCAGGTGCCGGTTTACAAGAACTCTTAACCCGGAGCACACCCTGTCAAATTTGTTCTTGTGTTTATTTTGCAGCATAAGTTTACCATGGATAAATCCAAGCTAAACTTGGGGGCTAATGTCGGGGATATATCCCGCGGCGTAAACCGGCCGGAAGTATAACTCGGCCGAACTTGGCGATTTACTTGAGACCGAGTTGAGACTTGACGATTCACTGGCGACCCGTTTGGACCTGGCGGTTTACGATTCATTGGTAATCCGACAGGCGGGACAGAGGAGCGACAAGACCCGGTGGCCCAACGGGCGGTTCATGAAGGCCAGTCCATACTATGGTTGGCCGGTTTAAAGAGGAAAGGCATGACCAATATTTACCTTACAAGGATTTAAGACCAGGACTTGTATCCGGTTTGTATTAGAGATAGACTAGTCCTAGTCCTAATAGGACTCCACATGTAACCCGCCCCTTCAACTTATATAAGGAGGGGTAGGGCTCCCCAAAGAGGGATAAGCAAGAAGAAACAATCTCTAGGGCTAGACACAAAGAGCCGGTTTACCGGCGACTCCCTCGTGATCATAATGAGACCTAGCCTCAAACAGCATGTAGGGTTGTTACCAGATGATGTTTCTCGGGGCCCGAAGCTGTCTAAACCCTTGGCTTGTGTTGCGTCTCTCAATTCCGCTCAACCCCTCTCAAGCTACCACATAGATGCGTTGGCCTCACGACTAAGTCCTGACACTAAGGACATCTGCCGTGACAAAACCACGACAATACCCAATATAAATTAATAGTAATGAATGCAAATGACAGCGGTGCTCTCCAGCTGGTGCTTTTGAATAAGAGGGTGATGACTCAACATAAAAGTAAATAGATAGGCCCTTCGCAGAGAGGGAAGCGAGGATTTGTAGAGGTGCGAGCTCGGTTTTGAAATAGAGATAAATAATATTTTGAGCGGCATACTTTCATTGTCAACATAACAACCAAGAGATGGCGATATCTTCCATGCTACACACATTATAGGCGGTTCCCAAACAGAATGGTAAAGTTTATACTCCCCCTCCACCAACAAGCATCAATCATGGCTTGCTCGAAACAACGAGTGCCTCCAACTAACAACAGTCTCGGGGGAGTTTTTTTTTGCAATTATTTTGATTTGATTTGCATAAAGCATGGGACTAGGCATCCCGGTGACCAGCCATTTTCTCGTGAGTGAGGAGCGGAGTCCACTCCTCTTGAGAATAACCCGCCTAACATGGAAGATACGGACAACCCTAGTTGATACATGAGCTATTCGAGCATACAAAACAGAATTCCATTTGAAGGTTTAGAGTTTGGCACATACAAATTTACTTGGAACGGCAGGTAGATACCGCATATAGGAAGGTATGGTGGACTCATATGGAATAACTTTGGGGTTTAAGGGATTGGATGCACAAGCAGTATTCCCGCTTAGTATAAGTGAAGGCTAGCAAAAGACTGGGAAGCGACCAACTAGAGAGCGACAACAGTCATGAACATGCATTAAAATTAATAAACATTGAGTGCAAGCATGAGTACGATATAATCCACCATGAACATAAATATCATGAAAGCTATGTTGATTTTGTTTCAACTACATGTGTGAACATGTGCCAACTCAAGTCACTTGAATCATTCAAAGGAGGATACCACCCCATCATACCACATCACAACCATTTTAATAGCATGTTGGCACGCATAAGGTAAACCATTATAAACTCCTAGCTAATTAAGCATGGCATAAGCAACTATAATCTCTAATTGTCATTGCAAACATGTTTATTCATAATAGGCTGAATCAGGAATGATGAACTAATCATATTTACAAAAACAAGAGAGGTCGAGTTCATACCAGCTTCTCTCATCTCAATCAGTCCATCATATATCATCATAATTTTCCTTCACTTGCACGACCGAACGATGTGAATAATAATAATAGTGCACGTGCATCGGACTAAGCTGGAACCTGCGAGCATTCAATAAACAGGAGAAGACAACGCAATATGGGCTCTTAGTTAAATCAACAATAATGCATATAAGAGCCACTTCAACAATTTAATCATGGTCTTCTCCTATCGACCCCCAAAGAAAAGAAAAGAAATAAAACTATTTACAGAGGAAAGCTCCCAAGAAGCAAAAGAAGAACATGAAATCTTTTTGGGTTTTCTTTTTAATTACTACTACTACGGCAAGAAAGTAAACTAGTTAAAAGCTACAACTAATTTTTTTTTGTTTTTCTTAAGGTTTATCAAACACACAAGAAGAAAGCAAGAAAAAGAAAATAAACTAGCATGGATAGTACTGTGAAAGAGTATGAACACCGACAACTAGCATGAGTGTGTGGACATGAATGTAATGTCGGTGAGAAATACGTACTCCCCCAAGCTTAGGCTTTTGGCCTAAGTTGGTCTATTGCCATGGCTGGCCTGGCGGATATCCAAAGTTGTAGTTGGGTTCGTACTGAGATGCAGCAGTCATTGCATCGTGGGCTGCAGCTTGGAGGCAAGCTATCTTAGCCCTCCTCTTATACTCATCCGCCTCCTCTCTGGTTATGTAGTATCTCCCTTTTGTCTGAAAGTCAAAGAAAGTAGAAGCAGGGAGAGCGACATGATAGGTGCGTCGTCTGTCAAAGATTAGTCGGTACTGGAGGAACTGATCGTTCCTCTCAACAAAACGATGACGAACCATAGCCTCATAATCTAAATAAGCAGGAGGTAACTCAATATCATCCTCACGTATGGTTACACCAAGAAAATTAGCTAAACGGGTTGCATAAATTCCACCAAAGAAATCTCCTTTATATCTATTATGATGCAACCTACGTGCAACAATGGCTCCCAAATTATAATGTTTATCCCCTAACACAACACTCCTGAGAATACTGAGGTCAGGGACACACATGTGACATGCTTCGTCCTTACCATTTATGCACCTACCTATGAAGAGAGCAAAATAATGTATAGCAGGAAAACGAATGCTCCCTATGGTAGCTTGTGCTATGTCTCTAGATTCACCCACAGTTATACTAGCAAGAAAATCTCTAAATTCAGATTTGCGAGGTTCACTAGTACTACCCCATTGTGGAAGTTTGCAAGCAGTAGTAAAATCCTCTAAGTCCATAGTATAAGAATTTTCATAAAGATCAAAAAGGACAGTTTGAGAATTTCGTGAAGATGAAAATTCAAACCTCCTCACAAAGGAACTAGTGAGATAGTGGTCTTGTGGCACTTATCTGCCTCGAAGCTCACAAGATCAGCGTTACGCATATATGCGTTAAATTCTTCCTTGATTCCTGCTTGATCCATGAAGTCCTCAGAAGGCCATTCACAAGGCCGCACTTGGGCGTCCCTTGGTGGTTCATCATCAGCATCACGCATTGCAAGCCAGAGTCCTTGCTTCCTTGAAGGACCACCTTGTTACATTTTCCTAAACATATTTCTTCCTCTGAAATTTTTCTGAAATTTTTAGTAACTTCAAATAAAAGTGAACCAAGCTCAACAAAATTGATAGCAACTACTCCTACAAGTGCCTAGAGACTATATCTAGCATTAGAACTACTTGGAACCATATAAATTTGACATGCAAGCTCAAGAACATGGTCACCTAGGCAGCACAAATTTGCAACGAATAAAGCACTAGAACAAAAACTAATTGGACCAATGGAGGAGTCACATACCAAGGAACAATCCCCCAAAGCAGTTTTGTGAGAGGTGCTTTGAGCAAGGAGATCGGAAATCGCAGAAAAATGAGCTAGAACTCATGCTTGAGCTGGATGGTGATTTTTTTGGGAGGAAGAAGAAGTGTGTGGGTGCAAGAATAAGTGGAGGGGAGCCACAATGGGCCCATGAGGCAAGGGGCGCGCCCAGGGGGGTGGGTGATGTCTACTACCCAACCTTCTTCTTGTAGACATTGTTGGGCCTCCAAGTGCAGAGGTTTGTAGGATAGTAGCAAATTTTCCTCAAGTGGATGACCTAAGGTTTAGCAATATATGGGAGGCGTAGGATGAAGATGGTCTCTCTCAAACAACCCTGCAACCAAATAACAAAGAGTCTCTTGTGTCCCGAACACACCCAATACAATGGTAAATTGTATAGGTGCACTAGTTCGGCGAAGAGATGGTGATACAAGTGCAATATGGATGGTAGATATAGGTTTTTGTAATATGAAAATAAAAAAAACAGCAAAGTAGCAAGAGATAAAAGTGAGCGTAAACGGTATTGCAATGCTAGGAAACAAGGCCTAGGGTTCATACTTTCACTAGTGCAAGTTCTCTCAACAATAATAACATAATTGGATCATATAACTATCCCTCAACATGCTAGAAAGAGTCACTCCAAAGTCACTAACAGTGGAGAACAAACGAAGAGATTATGGTAGGGTACGAAACCACCTCAAATGTATTCTTTCCAATCAATCCGTTGGGCTATTCCTATAAGTGTCACAAACAGCCCTAGAGTTCGTACTAGAATAACACCTTAAGACACAAATCTGAAGGAAATATGCCCTAGAGGCAATAATAAAGTTATTATTTATTTCCTTATATCATGATAAATGTTTATTATTCATGCTAGAATTGTATTAACCGGAAACATGATACATGTGTGAATACATAGAGAAAACAGTGTCACTAGTATGCCTCTACTTGACTAGCTCGTTAATCAAAGATGGTTATGTTTCCTAGCCATAGACAAAGAGTTGTCATTTGATTAACGGGATCACATCATTAGGAGAATGATGTGATTGACTTGACCCATTCCCTTAGCTTAGCACTTGATAGTTTAGTATGTTGCTATTGCTTTCTTCATGACTTATACATGTTCCTATGACTATGAGATTATGCAACTCCCGTTTACCAGAGGAACACTTTGTGTGCTACCAAACGTCACAACGTAACTGGGTGATTATAAAGGTGCTCTACAGGTGTCTCCGAAGGTACTTGTTGAGTTGGCATATTTCGAGATTAGGATTTGTCACTCCGATTGTCGAAGAGGTATCTCTGGGCCCACTCGGTAATGCACATCACTTAAGCCTTGCAAGCATTGCAACTAATGAGTTAGTTGCGGGATGATGTATTACGGAACGAGTAAAGAGACTTGCCGGTAACGAGATTGAACTAGGTATTGAGATACCGACGATCGACTCTCGGGCAAGTAACATACCGATGACAAAGGGAACAACATATGTTGTTATGCGATTTGACCGATAAAGATCTTCGTAGAATATGTGGGAGCCAATATGAGCATCCAGGTTCCTCTATTGGTTATTGACCGGAGACGTGTCTCGGTCATGTCTACATAGTTCTCGAACCCGTAGGGTCCGCACGCTTAACGTTACGATGACAGTTTTATTATGAGTTTATGTGTTTTGATGTATCAAAGGTTGTTCGGAGTCCCGGATGTGATCACGGACATGACGAGGAGTCTTGAAATGGTCGAGACATGAAGATTGATATATTGGAAGCCTATTGGACATCGGAAGTGTTCCGGGTGAAATCGGGATTTTTCCGAAGTACCGGGAGGTTACCGAAACCCCCTGGCAACTTAATGGGCCTTAGTGGGCCTTGGTGGAAGAGAGGAGAGGATGCGAGGGCAGGGCCGCGCACCCCTCCCCCCTAGTCCGAATAGGACAAGGAGAGGGGGGCGGCGCCCCCCTTTCCTTTCTCCCCTCCACCTCTTCCCCCTCTCTCTCCTAGTCCAACATGGAAAAGGGGGGGAGTCCTACTCCCGGTAGGAGTAGGACTCCTCCGGCGCGCCTCTCCCCTTGGCCGGCCGCACCCCCTTGCTCCTTTATATACGGGGGCACGGGGCACCCCAAAAACATAACAATTGATCTGTTTGATCTTTTAGTCGTGTGTGGCGCCCCCCTCCACCATAGTCCACCTCGATAATACTGTGGCGGTGCTTAGGCGAAGCCCTGCGTCGGTAGAACATCAACATCGTCACCACGCCGTCGTGCTGACGAAACTCTCCCTCAACACTCGGCTGGATCGGAGTTTGAGGGACGTCATCGGGCTGAACGTTTGCTGAAATCGGAGGTGTCGTACATTCGGTACTTGATCGGTCGGATCGTGAAGACGTACGACTACATTAACTGCGTTGTGCTAACGCTTCCGCTTTCGGTCTACGAGGGTACGTGGACAACACTCTCCCCTCCCGTTGCTATGCATCACCATGATCTTGCGTGTGCGTAGGAATTTTTTTGAAATTACTACGTTTCCCAACAGTGGCATCCGAGCCTGGTTTTATGCGTAGATGTCATATGCACGAGTAGAACACAAGTGAGTTGTGGGCGATATAAGTGATACTGCTTACCAGCATGTCATACTTTGGTTCGGCGGTATTGTTGGACGAAGCGGCCCGGACGCGAGACCGGTTCTCCCGACGTGCTTTGCACAAAGGTGGCTAGCGGGTGTCAGTTTCTCCAACTTTAGTTGACCGAGTGTGGCTACGCCCGGTCCTTGCGAAGGTTAAAACAACACCAACTTGACAAACTATCGTTGTGGTTTTTGATGCATAGGTAAGAACGGTTCTTGCTAAGCCCGTAGCAGTCACATAAAACTTGCAACAACAAAGTAGAGGACGTCTAACTTGTTTTTGCAGGGCATGTTGTGATGTGATATGGTCAAGACGTGATGCTATATTTTATTGTATGAGATGATCATGTTTTGTAACCGAGTTATCGGCAAATGGCAGGAGCCATATGGTTGTCGCTTTATTGTATGCAATGCAATCGCCCTGTAATGCTTTACTTTATCACTAAGCGGTAGCGATAGTCGTAGAAGCATAAGATTGGCGAGACGACAACGATGCTACGATGGAGATCAAGGTGTCGCGCCGGTGGCGATGGTGATCAAGGAGGTGCTTGAGATGGAGATCACAAGCACAAGATGATGATGGCCATATCATATCACTTATATTGATTGCATGTGATGTTTATCTTTTATGCATCTTATCTTGCTTTGATTGACGGTAGCATTTTAAGATGATCTCTCACTAAATTTCAAGATAAAAAGTGTTCTCCCTGATTATGCGCCGTTGCCAAAGTTCGTTGTGCTCAGACACCACATGATGATCGGGTGTGATAATCTCTACGTCCATCTACAACGGATGCAAGCCAGTTTTTGCACACGCAGAATACTCAGGTTAAACTTGACGAGCCTAGCATATGCAGATATGGCCTCGGAACACTGAGACCGAAAGATCGAGCGTGAATCATATAGTAGATATGATCAACATAGTGATGTTCACCATTGAAGGCTACTCCATTTCGATGATCTGTTATGGTTTAGTTGATTTGGATCACGTGATCACTTAGAGGATTAGAGGGATGTCTTTCTAAGTGGGAGTTCTTAAGTAATATGATTAACTGAACTTAAATTTATCATGAACTTAGTACCTGATAGTATCTTGCTTGTCTATGTTTGATTGTAGATAGATGGCACGTGCTGTTGTTCCGTTGAATTTTAATGCGTTCCTTGAGAAAGCAAAGTTGAAAGATGATGGTAGCAATTACACTGACTGGGTCCGTAACTTGAGGATTATCCTCATTGCTGCATAGAAGAATTACGTCCTGGAAGCACCGCTGGGTGCCAGGCCTGCTGCAGGAGCAACACCAGATGTTATGAACGTCTGGTAGAGCAAAGCTGATGACTACTCAATAGTTCAGTGTGCCATGCTTTACGGCTTAGAACCGGGACTTCAACGACGTTTTGAACGTCATGGAGCATATGAGATGTTCCAGGAGTTGAAGTTAATATTTCAAGCAAATGCCGGGATAGAGAGATATGAAGTCTCCAATAAGTTCTATAGCTGCAAGATGGAGGAGAATAGTTACGTCGGTGAGCATATACTCAAGATGTCTGGGTATAATAATCACTTGATTCAACTGGGAGTTAATCTTCCGGATGATAGCGTCATTGAAAGAATTCTCCAATCACTGCCACCAAGCTACAAGAGCTTCGTGATGAACTATAACATGCAAGGGATGGATAAGACGATTCCCGAGCTCTTCGCAATGCTAAAAGCTGCGAAGGTAGAAATCAGGAAAGAGCATCAAGTGTTGATGATTGACAAGACCACTAGTTTCAAGAAAAGGGCAAAAGGAAAGAAAGGGAACTTCAAGTAGAATGACAAGCAAGTTGTCACTCCCGTGAAGAAGCCCAAAGCTGGACCAAAGCCTGAAACTGAGTGCTTACATCGCAAAGGAAATGGTCCTTTGAAGCGGAAATGCCACGAATATTTGGTGGATAAGAAGGATGGCAAAGTGAACAAGGGTATATTTGATATACAGGTTATTGATGTGTGCCTTACTAGTGTTTATAGAAGCCCCTGAGTATTTGATACTTGTTCGGTTGCTAAGATTAGTAACTCGAAACAGGAGTTACATAATAAACAGAGACTAGTTGAGGAGAAGTGACGATGACTGTTGGAAGTAGTTCCAAGATTGATATGATCATCATCACACACTCCCTATACTTTCGAGATTAGTGTTAAACCTAAATAAATGTTATTTGGCGTTTGCGTTGAACATGACTATGATTTGATCATGTTTATTGCAATATGGTTATTCATTTATCAGAGCATAATTGTTGTTCTGTTTACATGAATAAAACCTTCAATGGTCATACACCCAATGAAAATAGTTTGTTGGATCTCGATCATAGTGATACACATATTCATAATATTGATGTCAAAAGATGCAAAGTTAATAATGATAGTGCAACTTATTTGTGGCACTGCCGTTGGGTCATATCGGTGTAAAGCGCATGAAGAAACTCCATAAAGATGGATTTTCGGAATCACTTGGTTATGAATCATTTGATGCTTGCGAACCGTGCCTTTTGGGCAAGATGACTAACACTCCGTTCTTCGGAACAATGGAATGAGCTACTGACTTGTTGGAAATAATACATACTGATGTATACGGTCCAATGAGTGTTGATGCTCGTCGCGGGTATCATTATTTTCTGACCTTCACAGATGATTTGAGCAGATATGAGTATATCTACTTAATGAAGCACAAGTCTGAAACATTTGAAAAGTTCAAAGAATTTCAGAGTGAAGTGGAGAATCATCGTAACAAGAAAATTAAGTTTCTACAATCTAATCGTAGAGGAGAATATTTGAGTTACGAGTTTGGCATTCATGTAAAAACAATGTGGAATAGTTTCACAGCTCACGCCACACGGAACACCACAGCATAATGGTGTGTCCGAACGTCGTAACCGCACTTTATTGGATATAGTGCGATCTATGATGTATCTTACCGATTTACCACTATCGTTTTGGGGTTATGCATTAGAGACCGTTGCATTCACTTTAAATAGGGCATCATCAAAACCTGTTTGAGACGACGCCTTATGAACTGTGGTTTGGCAAGAAATCAAAGTTGTCGTTTCTTAAATTTTGGGACTGCAATGCTTATGTGAAAAAATTTCAACCTATAAGCTCGAACCCAAATCGGAGAAGTGCGTCTTCATAGAATATCCAAAGGAAACTATTGGGTACACCTTCTGTCACAGATCCGAAAGCTAGATATTCGTTGCTAAGATGGATCCTTTCTAGAGAAGGAGTTTCTCTCGAAAGAAGTGAGTGGGAGGAAAGTAGAGCTTGATAAGGTAATTGTACCTTCTCCCGAACTGGAAAGTAGTTCATCACGTAAATTAGTTCCAGTGATTCCTACACCAATTAGTGAGGAAGCTAATGATGATGATCATGAAACTTCAGATCAAGTTACTCTGAAGCTCGTAGGTCTTCCAGAGTACGGTCCGCACCAGAGTGGTACGGTAATCCTGTTCTGAAAGTCATGTTACTAGACCATGATAAACCTACGAACTATGAGGAAGCGATGATGAGCCCGGATTCCGCGAAATGGCTGGAGGCCACGAAATATGCAAGCTCGAGCGATCCATCTATGTACTGGTGCAAGCATCTCGGAGTTGGAATATACGCTTTGATAAGTTGATCAAAGGATATAGTTTTATACAGACTTGCGGTGAAGCCTGTATTTACAAAGAAAGTGAGTGGGAGCACTACAGCATTTCTAATAAGTATATGTGAATGACATATTGTTGATCGGAAATAATGCAGAATTATTCTGCAAAGCATAAATGAGTGTTTGAAAGGAGTTTTTCAAAGAAAGACCTCAGTAAAGCTGCTTACATATTGAGCATAAAGATCTATAGAGATAGATCAAGACGCTTGATAAGTTTTTTCGATGAGTACATACCTTGACAAGATTTTTGAAGTAGTTCAAAATGGAACAGTCAAAGAAAGAGTTCTTGCCTGTGTTACAAGGTGTAAGATTGAGTAAGACTCAAAGCCCGACCACGGCAGAAGATAGAAAGAGAATGAAAGTCATTCCCTATGCCTCAGCCATAGGTTCTATAAAGTATGCCATGCTGTGTACCAGATCTCTTGTATACCCTACACTGATTTTGGCAAGGGAGTACAATAGTGATCTAGGAGTAGATCATTGGACAACGGTCAAAATTATCCTTAGTGCAATAAGGATATGTTTCTCGATTATGGAGGTGACAATAAGGTTCGTCGTAAAGGGTTACATCCATGCAAATTTTGACACTAATCCAGATGACTCTAAGTCTCAATCTGGATACGTATTGTAAGTGGGAGCAATTAGCTAGAGTAGCTCCGTGCAGAGCATTGTTGACATAGAAATTTGCAAAATACATAAGGATCTGAATGTGGCAGACCCATTGACTAAACTTCTCTCACAAGCAAAACATGATCACACCTTAGTACTCTTTGGGTGTTAATCACATATCGATGTGAACTAGATTATTGACTCTAGTAAACCCTTTGGGCGTTGGTCACATGACGATGTGAACTATGGGTGTTAATCACATGCAAATGTGAATATTAGTGTTAAATCACATGGTGATGTGAACTAGATTATTGACTCTAGTGCAAGTGGGAGACTGAAGGAAATATGCCCTAGAGGCAATAATAAAGTTATTATTTATTTCCTTATATCATGATAAATGTTTATTATTCATGCTAGAATTGTATTAACCGGAAACATGATACATGTGTGAATACATAGACAAAACAGAGTGTCACTGGTATGCCTCTACTTGACTAGCTCGTTAATCAAAGATGGTTATGTTTCCTAGCCATATACAAAGAGTTGTCATTTGATTAACGGGATCACATCATTAGGAGAATGATGTGATTGACTTGACCCATTCCATTAGCTTAACACTTGATCATTCAGTACGTTGATATTGCTTTCTTCATGACTTATACATGTTCCTATGACTATGAGATTATGCAACTCACGTTTACCGGAGGAACACTTTGTGTGCTACCGAACGTCACAACGTAACTGGGTGATTGTAAAGGTGCTCTACAGGTGTCTCCGAAGGTACTTGTTGAGTTGGCGTATTTCGAGATTAGGATTTGTCACTCCGATTGTCGGAGAGGTATCTCTGGGCCCACTCGGTAATGCACATCACTTAAGACTTGCAAGCATTGCAACTAATGAGTTAGTTGTGGGATGATGTATTACGGAACGAGTAAAGAGACTTTCCGGTAATGAGATTGAACTAGGTATTGAGATACCGACGATCGACTTTCGGCAAGTAACATACCGATGACAAAGGGAACAACGTATGTTGTTATGCGGTTTGACCGATAAAGATCTTCGTAGAATATGTGGGAGCCAATATGAGCATCCAGGTTCCGCAATTGGTTATTGACCGGAGACGTGTCTCGGTCATGTCTACATAGTTCTCGAACCCGTAGGGTCCGCACGCTTAACGTTACGATAACAGTTTTATTACGAGTTTATGTGTTTTGATGTACCGAAGGTTGTTCGGAGTCCCGGATGTGATCACGGACATGACGAGGAGTCTCGAAATGGTCGAGACATGAAGATTGATATATTAGAAGCCTATGTTTGGACATCGGAAGTATTCCGGGTGAAATCGGGATTTTTCCGGAGTACCGGGAGGTTACCGTAACCCCCCGGCAACTTAATGGGCCTTAGTGGGCCTTGGTGGAAGAGAGGAGAGGAGGCCAGGGCAGGACCGTGCGCCCCTCCCCCCCCTAGTCCGAATAGGACAAGGAGAGGGGGGCGGCGCCCCCCTTTCCTTTCTCCCCTCCACCTCTTCCCCCTCTCTCTCTCCTAGTCCAACATGGAAAGGGGGGGAGTCCTACTCCCGGTAGGAGTAGGACTCCTCCGGCGCGCCTCTCCCCTTGGCCGGCCGCACCCCCCTTGATCCTTTATATACGGGGGCAGGGGGCACCCCAAAAACATAACAATTGATCTGTTTGATCTTTTAGCCGTGTGCGGTGCCCCCCTCCACCATAGTCCGCCTAGATAATACTGTAGCGGTGCTTAGGCGAAGCCCTGCATCGGTAGAAAATCAACATCGTCACCACGCCGTCGTGCTGACGAAACTCTCCTTCAACACTCGGCTAGATCGGAGTTCGAGGGACATCATCGGGCTGAACGTGTGCTGAACTCGGATGTGACGTACGTTCGGTACTTGATCGGTCGGATCGTGAAGACGTACGACTACATCAACCGCGTTGTGCTAACGCTGCCGCTTTCGGTCTATGAGGGTACGTGGACAACACTCTCTCCTCTCGTTGCTATGCATCACCATGATCTTGCGTGTGCGTAGGATTTTTTTTGAAATTACTACGTTTCCCAACAATACCAACCAAAACCCTAATGTCACCTAGATACTCCAATGTCACCTCAAGTATCCGTGGGTATGATTATACGATATGCATCACACAATCTCAGATTCATCTATTCAACCAACACATAGAACCTCAAAGAGTGCCCCAAAGTTTCTACCGGAGAATCAAGGCAAAACGTGTGCCAACCCCTATGCATAGGTTCATGGGCGGAACCCGCAAGTTGATCACCAGAACATACATCAAGTGAATCACGTGATATCCCATTGTCACCACAGATACGCACGGCAAGACATACATCAAGTGTTCTCAAGTCATTAAAGACTCAATCCAATAAGATTACTTCAAAGCGAAAACTCAATCCATTACAAGAGAGTAGAGGGGGGAGAAGAAACATAAGATCCAACTATAATAGCAAAGTTGCGATACATCAAGATCGTGCCAAATCAAGAACACGAGAGAGAGAGAGATCAAACACATAGCTACTGGTACATACCCTCAGCCTCGAGGGTGAACTACTCCCTCCTCGTCATGGAGAGAGCAGGGATGATGAAGATGGCCACATGTGAGGGTTCCCCCCTCCGGCAAGGTGCCAGAACAGGGTCCCGATTGGTTTTTGGTGGCTACAGAGGCTTGCGGCGGCGGAACTCCAGATCTATTCTGTTCCCTGAAGTTTTTAGGGTATATTGGTATATATAGGAGGAAGAAATACATCGGGGAGCCACGAGGGGCCCACGAGGGTGGAGGGCGCGCCTAGGGGTGGGCGCGCCCCCTACCTCGTGGCTCCTCATTTCTTTCTGACGTGCACTCCAAGTTTATCCGGTAGCTTTCCTTCCAAAAATAACTTCTCCAGTTGGTTTCATTCCGTTTCGACTCGCTTTGATATTCCTTTTCTTCAAACATCAAACAAGGGAAAAACAGAACTGCACTGGGCTCTGGGTCAATAGGTTAGTCCCAAAAGTAATATAGAAGTGGATAATAAAACCCATAAACATCCAAAACACATAATATAATAGCATGGAACAATCAAAAATTATAGATACGTTGGAGACGTATCAACATCCCCAAGCTTAATTCCTGCTCGTCCTCGAGTAGGTAAATGATAAAAAGATAATTTTTGATGTGGAATGCTACTTGGCATAATTTAAATGTAATTCTTCTTACTTGTGGTATGAATATTCAGATCCAAAAGATTAAAGATAAAAGTTCATATTGACATAAAAAAATAATACTTCAAGCATACTAACTAAGCAATTATGTCCTCTCAAAATAGTGTGGCCAAAGAAAGTTCATCCCTACAAAATCATATAGTTTAGTCATGTTCCATTTTCGTCACACAGGAATGCTCTCATCATGCACAACCCCGATGACAAGCCAATCAATTGTTTCATACTTTAGTAATCTCAAACTTATAAACCTTCACGCAATAAATGAGTGTGAGCCATGGACATAGCACTATGGGTGGAATAGAATATGATGATGGGGGTTATGTGGAGAAGACAAAAAAGGAGAAAGTCTCACATCAACGAGGCTAATCAATGAGCTATGGAGATGCCCATCGATTGATGTTAATGCAAGGAGTAGGGATTGCCATGCAACGGATGCACTAGAGCTATAAATATATGAAAGCTCAACAAAAGAAACTAAGTGGGTGTGCATCCAACTTGCTTGTTCATGAAGACCTAGGGCACTTGAGGAGGCCCATTGTTGGAATATACAAGCCAAGTTCTAAAATGAAAAATTCCCACTAGTATATGCAAATGACAAAACAAAAGACTCTCTATCATGAAGATTATGGTGCTACTTTGAAGCACAAGTGTGGTAAAAGGATAGTAACATTGTCCCTTCTCTCTTTTTCTCTCCCTCTCTTTTTTGGGCCTTCCTTATTTTTATGGCCTTTCTCTCTTTTTTTTATTCCTCACTTGGGACAATGCTCTAGAAAATGATGATCATCACACTTCTATTTATTTACAACTCAATGATTACAACTCAATACTAGAACAAAGTATGACTCTATATGAATGCCTCCGTGATGTGCAGGATATGCAATGAACCAAGAGTGACATGTATGAAAGAATTATGAACGGTGGCTTTGCCACAAATACTATGTCAACTACATGATCATGCTAGCAATATGACAATGATGAATGTGTCATGATAAACGGAATGGTGGAAAGTTGCATGGCAATATATCTCGGAATGGCTATGGAAATGCCATAATAGGTAGGTATGGTGGATGTTTTGAGGAAGATATAAGGAGGTTTATGTGTGAAAGAGTGTATCATATCACGGGGTTTGGATGCACCGGCGAAGTTTGCACCAACTCTCAATGTGATAAAGGGCAATGCACGGTACCGAAGAGGCTAGCAATGATGGAAGGGTGAGAGTGTGTATAATCCATGGACTCAACATTAGTCATAAAGAACTCACAAACTTCTTTCAAAAATCTACAAGTCATAAAAAACCAAGCACTACGCGCATGCTCCTATGGGGATAGATTGGTAGGAAAATACCATCGCTCGTCCCCGACCGCCACTCATAAGGAGGACAATCAAAGAACACCTCATGTTCCAAATTTGTTACATAACGTTTACCATACGTGCATGCTACGGGACTTGCAAACTTCAACACAAGCATTTCTCAAATTCACAACTACTCAACTAGGACGACTTTGATATTATTACCTCCATATCTCAAAACAATCATCAAGCATCAAACTTCTCTTAGTATTCAACACACTCATAAGAAAGTTTTTACTAGTCTTGAATACCTAGCATATTAGAAATAAGCAAATTACCATGCTGTTTAAGACTCTCAAAATAATATAAGTGAACCATGAGAGTTCATCTATTTCTTCAAAATAAAACCACCACCGTGCTCTAAAAGATATAAGTGAACTACTAGAGCAATAACAAACTACTCCGAAAGATATAAGTGAAGATCAATGATTAGTCGAATAATTATGCAACTTTGTGAAGACTCTCTAACATTTAAGAATTTCAGATCTTGGTATTTTATTCAAACAGCAAGCAAAACAAAATAAAATAAAATGACGCTCCAAGCAAAACACATATCATGTGGTGAATAAAAATATAGCTCCAAGTAAAGTTACCGATGAACGAAGACGAAAGAGGGGATGCCATCTGGGGCATCCCCAAGCTTAGGCTCTTGGTTGTCCTTGAATATTACCTTGGGGTGCCTTGGGCATCCCCAAGCTTAGGCTCTTGCCACTCATTATTCCATAGTCCATCGAATCTTTACCCAAAACTTGAAAACTTCACAACACAAAACTCAATGTAAAACTTGTAAGTCTGCTAGTTAAAGAAAACAAAACACCACTTCAAGGTATTGTAATGAACTCATTATTTATTTATATTGATTTTAAACCTACTATATCCCAACTTCTCTATGGTTTATAAACTATTTTACTAGCCATAGATTCATCAAAATAAGCAAACAACACACGAAAAACAGAATCTGTCAAAAGCATGTAATGATGTAGTAATCTGTAACTAACGCAAACTTCTAGAACTCCAAAAATTCTAAAATAAATAGGTGGACCTGAGGAATTCTAAAATAAATAACTAGCCATAGGTGAGGGTTCCCCCCTCCGGCAGGGTGCCGGAACAGGGTCCCGATTGGTTTTTGGTGGCTACAGAGGCTTGCGGCGGCGGAACTCTAGATCTATTCTGTTCCCCGAAGTTTTTAGGGTATATGGGTATATATAGGAGGAAGAAGTACATCAGGGGAGCCACGAGGGGCCCACGAGGGTGGAGGGCGCTCCCTAGGGGGGTGGTTGCTCCCCCTACCTCGTGGCTCCCTCGTTTCTTTCCTAACGTGCACTCCAAGTTTATCCGGTAGCTTTCCTTCCAAAAATAACTTCTCCTATTGGTTTCATTCCGTTTCGACTCCGTTTGATATTTCTTTTCTTCGAAACACTGAACAAGGGAAAAAACAGGAACTCGCACTGGGCTCTGGGTCAATAGGTTAGTCCCAAAAGTAATATAAAAGTGGATAATAAAGCCCATAAACATCAAAAACACATAATATAATAGCATGGAACAATCAAAAATTATAGATACGTTAGAGACGTATCAGTGGGCGCGCCCTGGACCCTCGTGGCCAGGTGCCAGCTCCCCCTGCTGTGTTCTCAGTGCCAAATATTCCAGAAAAAATCATATTAAATTGGCAGGGTATTTGGAGAACTTTTATTTTCAGGGTATTTTTATATTGCATGGATAATTCAGAAGACAGACAGAGAAATACTATTTTTACTTTATTTCGACTAAAAACAGAAAGTAAAAGGAGGGTACAGAAGGTTGTGCCTTCTAACTTCATCCATCTCATGCTCATCAAAAGGAATCCACTAACAAGGTTGATCAAGTCTTGTTAACAAACTCATTCCGAATAACATGGGACCAGAGAAATCTCGAATAGCACTATGTTACCTCAACGGGGATATGCACGTCCCCAGTAATAAGAATATCATATTTCTTCTTGACAGTAGGAAGAGGAAATTCAAAACCTCCAAAATAAATTGATGGAATTTTTCAATAGAATTGATACTGTGGACTTGAGGTTGTTTCCTCGGAAAGTGTACCGTATGCTCATTACCATTAACATGAGAAGTGACATTGCCTTTGTTGCAATCAATAACAGCCCCTGCAGTATTCAAAAAGGGTCTTCCAAGAATAATAGACATACTATCGTCCTCGGGAATATCTAGAATAACAAAGTCCGTTAAAATAGTAACGTTTGCAACCACAACAGGCACATCCTCACAAACACCGACAGGTATAGCAGTTGATTTATCAGCCATTTGCAAAGATATTTCAGCAGGTGTCACCTTATTCAAATCAAGTCTATGATATAAAGAGAGAGGCATAACACTAACACCGGCTCCAAGATCACATAAAGCAGTTTTAACATAATTTCTTTTAATGGAGCATGGTATAGTTGGTACTCATGGATCTCCAAGTTTCTTTGGTATTCCACCCTTAAAAGTATAATTAGCAAGCATGGTGGAAATTTCAGCTTTCGGTATCTTTCTTTTATTTGTAACAATATCTTTCATATACTTAGCATAAGGATTCATTTTGAGCATATCAGTTAAACGCATACGCAAGAAGATAGGTCTAATCATTTCAGCAAAGCGCTCAAAATCCTCATCATCTTTTTTCTTGGATGGTTTCGGAGGAAAAGGCATGGGTTTTTGAACCCATGGTTCTCTTTCTTTACCGTGCTTCCTAGCAACAAAGTCTCTCTTATCATAACGTTGATTCTTTGATTGTGGGTTATCAAGATCAACAGCAGATTCAATTTCTAAATCATTATCACTGCTAGGTTGAGCATCAACATGAACATCATCATTAACATTATCACTTGGTTCATGTTCATTGCAGATTGTATTTCAGCATCGGAAATAGAAATATCATTTGGATTCTCAAGTGTGTCTACAACAGGTTCACTAGAAGCATGCAAAGTCCTATCATTTTTCTTTTTCTTCTTTTTAGAAGGACTAGGTGCATCAATATTATTTCTCTGAGAGTCCTCCTCAATTCTCTTAGGATGGCCTTTAGGATACAAAGGATCCTGAGTCATTTTACCAGTTCTAGTAGCCACTCTAATAGCATAGTCATTATTCTTATTATTCAATTCGTTGAGCAAATCATTCTGAGCTTTAAGTACTTGTTCTACTTGAGTGGTAACCATAGAAGCATGTTTACTAATGAGTTTAAGTTCACCTTTAACTCTAGACATATAATCACCCAAGTGTTCAATCATATAAGCATTTTGTTTTAATTGGCTACCAAAATAAGCATTAAAATTTTCTTGTTTAACAATAAAATTGTCAAACTCATCTAAGCATTGTCTAGCAGACTTATAGTGAGGAATATCACCTTTATCAAATCTATAGAGAGAATTTACCTTTACTACCTGTGTCGGGTTATCAAGACCATGAGTTTCTTCAATAGGTGATGAATTAAGATCATATATTTCTTCAACAAGTAGTAAATTAAGACCATGTTTTCTTCAATAGGAGGTAAATTCTTAACATCTTCAGCTTTAATACCCTTTTCTTTCATAGATTTCTTTGCTTCTTGCATATCTTCAGGACTGACAAATAGAACACCCCTCTTCTTCAGAGTTGGTTTAGGAATAGGCTCAGGAATTGGCTCAGGAAGTGTCCAATTATTTTCATTGGTCAACATATTATTCAATAGAATTTCAGCTTCATCCGGTGTTCTTTCCCTGAAACAGAACCAACACAACTATCCAGGTGGTCTCTGGAAGCATCGGTTAGTCCATTATAAAAGATATCAAGTATTTCATTTTTCTTAATAGGATGATCAGGCAAAGCATTAAGTAATTGGAGAAACCTCCCCCAAGCTTGTGGGAGACTCTCTTCTTCAATTTGCACAAAATTATATATTTCCCTTAAAGCAGCTTGTTTCTTATGAGCAGGGAAATATTTAGCAGAGAAGTAATAAACCATGTCATAGGGACTACGCACACAACCAGGATCAAGAGAATTAAACCATATCTTAGCATCACCCTTTAATGAGAACGGAAATATTTTAAGGATATAAAAGTAGCGAGTTCTCTCATCATTAGTGAACAGGGTGGCTATATCATTTAATTTAGTAAGATGTGCCACAACAGTTTCAGATTCATAGCCATAGAATGGATCAGACTCAACCAAACTAATTATATCAGGATCAATAGAAAATTCATAATCCTTATCAGTAACAAAGATAGGTGAAGTAGCTTAAGTAGGATCATATTTCATTCTAGCATTCAGAGTTTTTTGTTTAAGGTTAGCTAATAATTTCTTAAGATCACCCCTATCATTGCAAGCAAGAAAGTCTCTAGCAGTTTCTTCATCCATAATATAGCCCTCAGGCACAACAAGCAATTCATATTTATTGGGAGAATCTTTATCATCACTTTCATCAATATTATCAGTTATTTCATTCTCTCTAGCCCTAGCAAGTTCATCAAGAAATTCACCAAGTGGCACAGTAGTATCAAGCATAGAAGTAGTTTCATCATAAGTATCATGCATAGCAGAAGTGGCATCATCAATAACATGCAACATATCAGAATTAATAGCAGAAGCAGGTTTAGGTGTCGCAAGCTTACTCAAAACAGAAGGTGAATCAAGTGCAGAGCTAGATGGCAGTTCCTTACCTCCCCTCGTAGTTGAGGGATAAATTTTTGTTTTCTCGTCTTTCAAGTTCTTCATAGTGACCAACAGATATAAATCCCAAGTGACTCAAAGAATAGAGCTTTGCTCCCTGGCAACGGTGCCAGAAAATAGTCTTGATAACCCACAAGTATAGGGGATCGCAACAGTTTTCGAGGATAGAGTATTCAACCCAAATTTATTGATTCGACCCAAGGGGAGCCAAAGAATATTCTCACGTATTAGCAGTTGAGTTGTCAATTCAACCACACTTGGATAACTCAATATTTGCGGCAAAGTATTTAGTAGCAAAGTAATATGATAGTAGTGGCAACGGTAGCAAAAGTAATATTTTTGGGTTTTGTAGTGATTGTAACAATAGCAACGGAAAAGTAAATAAGCAAAGAACAATATGTGAAAAGCTCGTAGGCATTGGATTGGTGATGGAGAATTATGCCGGATGCGGTTCATTATGTAACAATCATAACATAGGGTGACATAGAACAAGCTCCAATTCAACAATGTAATGTAGGCATGTATTCCGAATATAGTCATACGTGCTTATGGAAAAGAACTTGCATGACATCTTTTGTCCTACCCTCGCGTGGCAGTGGGTTCCTAATGGAAACTAAGGGATATTAAGGCTTACTTTTAATATAGTACCGGACCAAAGCATTAACACATAGTGAATACATGAACTCCTCAAACTATGGTCATCACTGGGAGTGGTCCCGATTATTGTCACTCCGGGGTTGCTGGATCATAACACATAGTAGATGACTATAGACTTGCAAGATAGGATCAAGAACTCACATATATTCACGAAAACATAATAGGTTCAGATCTGAAATCATGGCACTCGGGCCCTAGTGACAAGCATTAAGCATAGCAAAGTCATAGCAACATCAATCTCAGAACATAGTGGATACTAGGGATCAAACCCTAACAAAACTAACTCGATTACATGATAAATCTCATCCAACCCATCACCGTCCAGCAAGCCTACGATGGAATTACTCACGCACGGTGGTGAGCATCATTAAATTGGTGATGGAGGATGGTTGATGATGACGGTGGCGACGGATTCCCCTCTCCGGAGCCCCGAACGGACTCCAGATCAGCCCTCCCGAGAGAGTTTAGGGCTTGGCGGCGGCTCTGTATCGTAAAACGCGATGAATCTTTCTCTCTGATTTTTTTCTCCCCGAACACGAATATATGGAGTTGGAGTTGAGGTCGGTGGAGCTCCAGGGGGCCCACGAGGCAGGGCGCGTCAGGCGGGCGCGCCCCACCCTCGTGGCAAGGTTGTGGGCCCCCTAGCCTTATTCTTTCGCCAGTATTTTTTATTATTTCCAAAAATAATCTCCGTGGAGTTTCAGGTCATTCCGAGAACTTTTGTTCCTGCACATAAATAACACCATGGCAATTCTGCTGAAAACAGCGTCAGTCCAGGTTAGTTCCATTCAAATCATGCAAGTTAGAGTCCAAAACAAGGGCAAAAGTGTTGGAAAAGTAGATACGACGGAGACGTATCGCCGTCCGGTGGCCCCGGCGGTGTAGGGCGTTGTTCGGCACCTAGAGGGGGTAGGCCATGGGGAATAACTGCTTCTTCGTGTTAGTGCATGTCATCACGAGATGACTGACCAAGTCTAGGCCCGTTCTGTCACGGGAGCACCCCCCGAAGACTCTGTCTCGGGATTTAACGCAGCCGGTCCTCGACGTTCCCGCCCGTGTGTGTGGTTTGTGAGGCACGTGCCACATCAAGGACGTGCGTTCCTTATTCAAATAGCAGACCACCCATGCATGCATATGCATGGGCCACACGCATTTAGGGGTGCCCTCCCCCTGGGGCGGTCTCCATATCGAGCACCCATCCGGTGGCCCCGGCGGTCTAGGGCGTTATTCGGCACCGAGAGGGTGTAGTCCACGGTGAATAACTGCTTCTCCGTGTTAGTGCATGTCATCGCGAGATGACAGACCAAGTCTAGGCTCGTTCTGTCATGGGATCACCCATCGAAGATTCTGTCTCGGGGACGGACGCAGCCGGTCCTCGACGTTCCCGCCCGTGTGTGTGGTTTGTGAGGCACGTGTCACATCAAGGACGTGTGTTTCTTATTCAAATAGCACACCACCCGTGCATGCATATGCATGGGCCACATGCATGTAGGGGTGCCCTCCCCCCCCCCCTCGGTCTCTATATCAAGCACCCATCCGGTGGCCCCAGCGGTCTAGGGCATTGTTCGGCACCGAGAGGGTGTAGTCCACGGTGAATAACTGCTTCTCCGTGTTAGTGCAAGTCATTGCGAGATGACAGACCAAGTCTTGGCCCGTTCTTCAAGATAGTCTATGGGTATCGAGAGGGAATGTGTACAGTTTGTGCAGGAAGTGCGGGTCATGTTGCTCCGTTGGTCTCGAAACTTCTTGTGCTCTCAAAGGAGGCCATCGCATGTATATGCATGGGCTATCCGGTGGCCCCGCAGGTCTAGGAAGTTGACTGGCACCGAGAGAGGGGGTAGGCCATGGTCAACAACTGCTTCTTCTCATGTTTACCACTTTACACTCTTTAAAGTTCTCTCTCGGTGCCGGTCTAGAAAATTGACCAGCACCGAGAGAGGGGGTAGGCCACTGCCAACAACTGCTTCTTTTCATGTTTTTTTACTTTACACTCTTTAAAGTTTTATCTCGGTGTCGTTCTAGGAAGTTGGCCGGCACCGAGAGAGGGGGTAGGCCACGGTCAACAACTGCCTCTTCTCATGTTTTTTACTTTACACTCTTTAAAGTTCTCTCTCGGTGCCGGTCTAGAAAGTTGACCGGCACCGAGAGAGGGGGTAGGCCACGGTCAACAACTGCTTCTTCTCATGTTTTTTTACTTTACACTCTTTAAAGTTCTCTCTCGGTGCTGTTCTAGGAAGTTGGCCGGCACCGAGAGAGGGAGTAGGCCACGGTCAACAACTGCCTCTTCTCATGTTTTTTACTTTACACTCTTTAAAGTTCTCTCTCGGTGCCGGTCTAGGAAGTTGACCGGCACCGAGAGAGGGGGTAGGCCACGGTCAACAACTGCTTCTTCTCATGTTTATTACTTTACACTCTTTAAAGTTCTCTCTCGGTGCCGGTCTAGGAAGTTGACCGGCACCTAGAGAGGGGGTAGGCCACGGTCAACAACTGCTTCTCATGTTTTTACTTTACACTCTTTAAAGTTCTCTCTCGGTGTCGTTCTAGGAAGTTGGCCGGCACCGAGAGAGGGGGTAGGCCACGGTCAACAACTGTCTCTTCTCATGTTTTTTACTTTACACTCTTTAAAGTTCTCTCTTGGTGCCGGTCTAGAAAGTTGACCGGCACCGAGAGAGGGGGTAGGCCACAGTCAACAACTGCTTCTTCTCATGTTTTTTACTTTACACTCTTTAAAGTTGAGTTTTGAACAAATCTAACGAAAAAGGATATATATATATATATATGTATATATATATATATATATATATATATATATATATATATATATATATGAGTGCACCAAAGTCTTTTATCAAAAAAAATCATCAAAAGTCATGGAATTTCCAAACTTTGGTCGTAAAAGCATATGAAATATGAGATACAAAAAAGATAGTGCAAAACAAAAACAAAAAGAGAAGGGGAAAAATTAGAGCAGTGGTTGCCGAGGGTCGATTCTCAGCTCTCGGTAATGGCCGCCATTTCCGAGAGGCGCTCTCGGTAAAGCATCTAACCTAGATCTTAACCTTTCCCCTTTTTTGTATGTTCATTCCCCTCCTCTTTGTTCCCTGCACCACCGTCACCGCCGACAACGATATCGCCACCGCCACCGCCGCTACCAGCCCTCAACCGCCAACAACCGCCGCCGCCACCCCTCCTCCACCGCCCCCAACTGCATCCACCGCCCCCAACTGTCGCCGCCACGGTGCTTCATGGCCGGCGGCCAGCGTGGCGGCTCTTCGATGCGACCCAACGACGGCCGCCAATGAGCTCCTCTTGATAGCGCGACAGCTGGAGATGCCCTCGGTATGTACACCCATCCTTGAACATACACAAATTGTGTTGAAGAAGATGAGAATTGGGAAAATTCAGTTCATAGGTGCTCCACCAGGGGCTAGTAATTCAGTTCATAGGGTATTTTTAGGTGCTCCACTAGGTCCATGTTGATCTAGTTCTAGGTATTTTTAGGTGCTCCACTAGGATGTTTGAGTTGCACAGCATGTTGTGAGTTGCACATGTTTTTTGCTTTCATTTTGAAAATGACCCCCTCTTGGATGCTTGTCATGCTCCGCCACTGCCACTAGGGGCTAGTAATTGCAAGTAGGCACCATCTTGCTGAGGAATTTAATACCATGGCAAAACTGGCTACAAAACAACCAAACCTGAAATTGTGGGTCAAGTTCTTCATAATATGTTGCTGTATACTACTGTAATGTACAGTTTTCATCCTATTTTTCATGTTTTTGAGGAGTTGATATTGTCCAGTGCATGATAATATGCTCTAGTTGCTTATGTATATTTTTCAGCTATTGGAATGTATAGTTTTCGGCCTATTTTTTCATATATTTGAACAGTTCATATTGTCCAGTGCATGATAATATGCTCATGTTGCCTATGTACTCTTTTCAGTCAATTTTTCATGTATTTTGGACAAGTGGTATGGTTAATATTCACCATATATATTTTGTTTTCAGATTACGATGGGAGCACCTTTGGTAGTAAGTCTTAGGAGAGTCCCGATTGGTAGGACCGAGTCGTCCGCCTCCCATCAGGCCACAACTGAGGCATCGGCATCATCGGATGGCGATGTTAGAGTGGACTTAGATGCACCAGATCCGCTCGCTACCGAGTCGGGCGACATGGAGGCCTCGGACGGCTCGGGGTCTACCTCGAGCAACACTTCCAAGAGGAAGAAATCCGGGCGTGGTCCGGGGAAGGTCCCGGAACCAACTGCTGCCAGCAACCGTCCTGTCATTTGCCCAACAGGAGAGGGGTAAGCAAGCATTTCATTTGCATCATATGCTTGTCTTTTATATCATGCAGCCAGTGGGAATTTATCCTGACACAACCTAAGGGGGCATGCCCGCCGAACCACGTCATCGGCTCCCTCTTGAGGAAGCACTTCCATGGATTGTCCAAGCCGGGTGATGACAATCCGCCGTCGCCAGGTTTAACCTGGGAGCATTACCTACACAACAAGGATGAGCACGATGTCACCATGGCCACTCGGGTCATCAATGATTTTTTTGTAAGTATCTTCACTCCGACCACTTCATTTATCCATATCCAAATCCTTGCTTGCATGGATGGTGAGAATATGCCATATGCTTTCTTGTAGCGAACATTTGCTTGCATGGATGGTGAGCAGCAGAAGGCGATCAAAGGCATCGTGAAATCTGCCCGAAAGATACTCTCTGAGACCAAGCACACGCCGCGGTAAAAAGTCGTGATGCAGTGTCGGCCGCTCGATGACAAGGGAGAGAAGATGACAAGGAAGACTGCTTGCCAGACCAACTTGTCGCGAGAAGAATACATGTCAGTGGTAAGTGACTACATCGGTTGCTAGTACTTTGATTCATCCCTCTTGTTCCTCAATTATTCGATTTTGTCTGACTAGGTGAAGGAACCCTCGATGAAGGACGATTGTTGGGAGGCCCTGGTTGACATGTGGTGTGACGCAGCATGGCAGGCGCAGCATGTGGAGAAGGGAAACGATCGAGCCAAAATGCCATGCCCGGCTCATGTCCAGGGGAGCCGGAACCTAACCGCTCTCAAGCAACACATGGTATGTGGATTAAGATGTTAACTTTTTCGCGCGGTGCATCTTGGTTCATTAAACTTGATGGTTAATTTTGCAGGAGTCGAAGGTTGGTCGCCCGTCCACATCCCGGAAGCCTGGAAAGAAGGCCACAAGGGGAAGGATGTGATGTCTACTACGCAACCTTCTCCTTGTAGGCGTTGTTGGGCCTCCAAGTGCAGAGGTTTGTAGGATAGTAGCAAATTTCCCTCAAGTGGATGACCTAAGGTTTATCAATCCGTGGGAGGCGTAGGTTGAAGATGGTCTCTCTCAAGCAACCCTGCAACCAAATAACAAAGAGTCTCTTGTGTCCCCAACACACCCAATAAAATGGTAAATTGTATAGGTGCACTAGTTCGGCGAAGAGATGGTGATACAAGTGCAATATGGATGATAGATATAGGTTTTTGTAATATGAAAATATAAAAACAGCAAGGTAACTAATGATAAAAGTGAGCACAAACGGTATTGCAATGCATTGAAACAAGGCCTAGGGTTCATACTTTCACTAGTGCAAGTTCTCTCAATAATAATAACATAATTGGATCATATAACTATCCCTCAACATGCAACAAAGAGTCACTCCAAAGTCACTAATAGCGGAGAACAAACGAAGAGATTATGGTAGGGTACGAAACCACCTCAAACTTATTCTTTCGGATCGATCTATTCAAGAATCAGTAGTAAAATAACACAAAGCTATTCTTTCCGTTCGATCTATCATAGAGTTCGCACTAGAATAACAACTTAAGACACAAATCAACCAAAACCCTAATGTCACCTAGATACTCCAATGTCACCTCAAGTATCCGTGGGGTATGATCATACGATATGCATCACACAATCTCAGATTCATCTATTCAAACCAACACAAAGTACTTCAAAGAGTGCCCCAAAGTTTCTACCGGAGAGTCAAGACGAAAACGTGTGCCAACCCCTATGCATAGGTTCATGGGCGGAACCCGCATGTTGATCACCAAAACATACATCAAGTGGATCACGTGATATCCCATTGTCACCACAGATAAGCACGGCAATAAATACATCAAGTGTTCTCAAATCCTTAAAGACTCAATCCAATAAGATAACTTCAAAGGGAAAAATCAATCCATTACAAGAGAGTAGAGGGGGAGAAACATCATAAGATCCAACTATAATAGCAAAGCTCATATACATCAAGATCGTATCACCTCAAGAACACGAGAGAGAGAGAGAGAGAGAGAGAGAGAGATCAAACACATAGCTACTGGTACATACCCTCAGCCCCGAGGGTGAACTACTCCCTCATCGTCATGGAGAGCGCCGGGATGATGAAGATGGCCACCGGTGAGGGATCCCCCCTCCGGCAGGGTGCCGGAACAGGGTCCCGATTTGTTTTCGGTGACTACAGAGGCTTGCGGCGGCGGAACTCCCGATCTATTCTGTTCCCCGATGTTTTTAGGGTATACTGATATATATATAGGTGAAAGAAGTCGGTCAGGGGAGCCATGAGGGGCCCACGAGGGTGGGGGCGCGCCTCCCTGCCTTGTGGCCATCTCGTTGCTTCCCCGACGTACACTCCAAGTCTCTTGGATTGCTTCCGTTCCAAAAATAACTCTCCTGAAGGTTTCATTCCGTTTGGACTCCGTTTGATATTCCTTTTCTGCGAAACACTGAAACAAGGGAAAAATAGAAACTGGATCTGGGCTCTGGGTTAATAGGTTAGTCCCAATAATAATATAAAAGTGCATAATAAATCCCATATATCCATAACAGATAATATAATAGCATGGAACAATCAAAAATTATAGATACGTTGGAGACGTATCAGCATCCCCAAGCTTAATTCATGCTCGTCCTCGAGTCGGTAAATGATAAAAACAGAATTTTTGATGTGGAATTCTACCTAACATATTTATCAATGTAATCTTCTTTATTGTGGCAACAATATTCAGATCCATAAGATTCAAGACAAAAGTTTAATATTGACATAAAAATAATAATACTTCAAGCATACTAACAAAGCAATCGTGTCTTCTCAAAATAACATGGCCAAAGCAAGCTATCCCTACAAAATCATATAGTCTGGCTATGCTCTATCTTCATCACACAAAATAATTAGATCATGCACAACCCTGATGACAAGCCAAGCAATTGTTTCATACTTTTGATGTTCTCAAACTTTTTCAATCTTCACGCAACACATGAGCGTGAGTGATGGACATAGCACTACAGGTGGAATAGAATGGTGGTTGTGGAGAAGACAAAAAAGGAGAAGATAGTCTCACATCAACCAGGCGTATCAGCGGGCTATGGAGATGCACATTAATAGATATCAATGTGAGTGAGTAGGGATTGCATGCAACAGATGCACTAGAGCTATAAGTATATGAAAGTTCAACAAAAGAAACTAAGTGGGTGTGCATCCAACTCGCTTGCTCACGAAGACCTAGGGCATTTTGAGGAAGCCCATCATTGGAATATTCAAGCCAAGTTCTATAATGAAAAATTCCCACTAGTATATGAAAGTGATATCATAAGAGACTCTCTATCATGAAAATCATGGTGCTACTTTGAAGCACAAGTGTGGTAAAAGGATAGTAGCATTGTCCCTTCTCTCCTTTTCTCTTTTTTTTTGTTTTTTTGGCCTTTCTCTTTTTTATGGCCTCTTTTTTTCTTTTTTTTTGGCTTCTTTGGCCTCTTTTATTTTTTTTTCGTCCAGAGTCTCATCCCGACTTGTGGGGGAATCATAGTCTCCATCATCCTTTCCTCACTGGGACAATGCTCTAATAATGATGATCATCACACTTTTATTTACTTAAAACTCAAGAATAACAATCGATTCTTAGAACAAAATATGACTCTATATGAATGCCTCCGGCGGTGTACGGGGATGTGCAATGACTCATGAGTGAAATGTATGAAAGAATTATGAACGGCGGCTTTGCCACAAATACAATGTCAACTACATGATCATGCAAAGCAATATGACAATGATGGAGCGTGTCATAATAAACGAAACGGTGAAAAGTTGCATGGCAATATATCTCAGAATGGCTATGGAAATGCCATAATAGGTAGGTATGGTGGCTGTTTTGAGGAAGGCATATGGTGGGTGTATGATACCAGCGAAAGGTGCACGGTATTAGAGAGGCTAGCAATAGTGGAAGGGTGAGAGTGCGTATAATCCATGGACTCAACACTAGTCATAAAGAACTCATATACTTGTTGCAAAAATCTATTATTTGTTGAAACGAAGTACTACGCGCATGCTGCTAGGGGGGTAGATTGGTAGGAAAAGACCATCGCTCGTCCCCGACCGCCACTCATAAGGAAGACAATCAATAAATAAATCATGCTCCGACTTCATCACATAACGGTTCACCATACGTGCATGCTACGGGAATCACAAACTTTAACACAAGTATTTCTCAAATTCACAACTACTCAACTAGCATGACTCTAATATCACCATCTTCATATCTCAAAACAATTATCTAGTATCAAACTTCACATAGTATTCAATGCACTTTATATGAAAGTTTTTATTATACCCATCTTGGATGCCCATCATATTAGGAATAATTTCATAACCAAAGCAAATTACCATGCTGTTTAGGACTCTCAAAATAATATAAGTGAAGCACGAGAGTTCATCTATTTCTTCAAAATAAAACCATCGCCGTACTCTAAAAGATATAAGTGAAGCAGTAGAGCAAACAACAAACTACTCCGAAAGATATACGTGAAGATCAATGAGTAGTCGAATAATTATGTAACTATGTGAAGACTCTCTAACATTTAATAATGTCAGATCTTGATACTTTATTCAAACAGAAATCAAAACAAAAGAAAATAAAATGACGCTCCAAGCAAAACACGTATCATGTGGTGAATAAAAATATACCTCCAAGTAAAGTTACCGATGAACGAAGACGAAAGAGGGGATGCCTTCCGGGGCATCCCCAAGCTTAAGATTTTGGTTGTCCTTGAATATTACCTTGGGGTTCCTTGGGCATCCCCAAGCTTAGTCTCTTGCCACTCCTTATTCCATAGTCCATCGAATCTTTACCCAAAACTTGAAAACTTCACAACACAAACTTAACAGAAAATCTTGTGAGCTCCGTTAGCGAAAGAAAACAAAACACCACTTCAATGTACTGGAATGAACTCATTCTTTATTTATATTGGTGTTAAACCTACTTTATTCCAACTTCTCTATGGTTTATAAACTATTTTACTAGCCATAGAGTCATCAAAATAAGCAAACAACACACGTAAAACAGAATCTGTCAAAAACAGAACAGTCTGTAGTAATCTCTAACTAACGCAAAGTTCTGGAACTCAGAAAAATCTACCAAAATAGGAAGACCTAGATAATTTGTTTATTGATCTATTTCAATTGGAATCAGTATTTTATCACGGTCTGGTGATTTTTAACAATTGTTTTCGTGAACAGAAAGTTTCTGGAATTTTCAGCAAGATCAAATAACTATCATCCAAGAAGATCCTATAGGTTTAACTTGGCACAAACACTAATTAAAACATAAAACCACATATAACCAGAGGCTAGATAGATTATTTATTCCTAAATATAACCAAAAAGCAAGAAACTAAAATAAAGTTGGGTTGCCTCCCAACAAGCGCTAACGTTTAACGCCCCTAGCTAGGCATGATGATTTCAATGATGCTCACATAAAAGATAAGAATTGAAACATTAAGAGAGCATCATGAAGAATATGACTAGCACTTTTAAGTCTAACCCACTTCCTATGCATAGGTATTTTGTGAGCAAGCAACTTATGGGAACAATAATCAACTAGCATAGGAAGGCAAAACAAGCATAACTTCAAAACTTTAAGCACATAGAGAGGAAACTTGATATTATTGCAATTCCTACAAGCATACATTCCTCCCTAATAATAATTTTCAGTAGCATCATGAATGAATTCAACAATATAACCAGCACCTAAAGCATTCTTTTCATGATCTACAAGCATAGAATTTTTATTACTCTCCACATTATCAAATTTATTCTCATGAATATTAGTGGGAGCAAACTCAACAAAATAACTATCATATGATTGAAAATTAAGATCAAGATGACAAGTTTCATGGTTATCATTATTATTTATAGCATACGTGTCATCACAATAATCATCATAGATAGGAGGCATGCTTTCATCAAAGTAAATTTGCTCATCAAAGCTTGGGGGACAAAAAATATCATCTTCATCAAACATAGCTTCCCCAAGCTTGTGGCTTTGCATATCATTAGCATCATGGGTATTCAAAGAATTCATACTAACAACATTGCAATCATGCTCATCATTCACATATTTTATGCCAAGCATTCTATGTAATTCTTCTTCTAGTACTTGAGCATAATTTTCCTTCCCATCATTTTCACGAAAGACATTAAAAAGATGAAGCATATGAGGCACCCCTAATTCCATATTTTTTAATAGTTTTCTTTTATAAACTAAACTAGTGATAAAACAAGAAACTAAAAGATTCGATTGCAAGATCTAAAGATATACCTTCAAGCACTAACCTCCCCGGCAACGACACCAGAAAAGAGCTTGATGTCTACTATGCAACCTTCTCCTTGTAGACGTTGTTGGGCCTCCAAGTGCAGAGGTTTGTAGGGCAGTAGCAAATTTCCCTCAAGTGGATGACCTAAGGTTTATCAATCCGTGGAAGGCGTAGGTTGAAGATGTTCTCTCTCAAGCAACCCTGCAACCAAATAACAAAGAGTCTCTTGTGTCCCCAACACACCCAATACGATGGTAAATTGTATAGGTGCACTAGTTCGGCGAGGAGATGGTGATACAAGTGCAATATGGATGATAGATATAGGTTTTTGTAATATGAAAATATAAAAACAGCAAGGTAACTAATGATAAAAGTGAGCACAAACGGTATTGCAATGCGTTGAAACAAGGCCTAGGGTTCATACTTTCACTAGTGCAAGTTCTCTCAACAATAATAACATAATTGGATCATATAACTATCCCTCAACATGCAACAAAGAGTCACTCCAAAGTCACTAATAGCGGAGAACAAACGGAGAGATTATGGTAGGGTACGAAACCACCTCAAAGTTATTCTTTCAGATCGATCTATTCAAGAGTCCGTAGTAAAATAACACAAAGCTATTCTTTCCATTCGATCTATCATAGAGTTCGTACTAGAATAACACCTTAATACACAAATCAACCAAAACCCTAATATCACCTAGATACTCCAATGTCACCTCAAGTATCCGTGGGTATGATTATACGATATGCATCACAAAATCTCAGATTCATCTATTCAAACCAACACAAAGTACTTCAAAGAGTGCCCCAAAGTTTCTACTGAAGAGTCAAGACGAAAACGTGTGCCAACCCCTATGCATAGGTTCATGGGCACAACCCGCAAGTTGATCACCAAAACATACATCAAGTGGATCACGTGATATCCCATTGTCACCACATATAAGCACGGCAAGACATACATCAAGTGTTCTCAAATCCTTAAAGACTCAATCCGATAAAATAACTTCAAAGGGAAAACTAAATCCATTAAAAGAGAGTAGAGGGGGAGAAACATCATAAGATCTAACTATAATAGCAAAGCTCGTGATACATCAAGATCGTATCACCTCAAGAACACGAGAGAGAGAGAGAGAGAGAGAGAGAGAGAGAGAGAGAGATCAAACACATAGCTACTGGTACATACCCTCAGCCCCGAGGGTGAACTACTCCCTCCTCGTCATGGAGAACTACTGGTACATACCCTCACGCCACATGGAACACCACAGCGTAATGGTGTGTCCGAACGTCGTAACCGCACTTTATTGGATATAGTGCGATCTATGATGTATCTTACCGATTTACCACTATCGTTTTGGGGTTATGCATTAGAGACAGTTGCATTCACTTTAAATAGGGCATCATCAAAACCCGTTTGAGACGACGCCTTATGAACTGTGGTTTGGCAAGAAACCAAAGTTGTCGTTTCTTAAATTTTGGGACTGCAATGCTTATGTGAAAAAATTTCAACCTGGTAAGCTCGAACCCAAATCGGAGAAGTGCGTCTTCATAGAATATCCAAAGGAAACTATTGGGTACACCTTCTGTCACAGATCCAAAAGCTAGATATTCGTTGCTAAGATGGATCCTTTCTAGAGAAGGAGTTTCTCTCGAAAGAAGTGAGTGGGAGGAAAGTAGAGCTTGATAAGGTAATTGTACCTTCTCCCGAATTGGAAAGTAGTTCATCACAGAAATTAGTTCCAGTGATTCCTACACCAATTAGTGAGGAAGCTAATGATGATGATCATGAAACTTCAGATCAAGTTACTACAGAATCTCGTAGGTCTTCCAGAGTACGGTCCGCACCAGAGTGGTACAGTAATCCTGTTCTGAAAGTCATGTTAGTAGACCATGATAAACCTACGAACTATGAGGAAGCGATGATGAGCCCGGATTCCGCGAAATGGCTGGAGGCCATGAAATATGAGATAGGATCCATGTACGAGAACAAAGTGTGGACTTTGGTGGACTTGCCCGATGATCGGCAAGCCATAGAAAATAAATGGATCTTCAAGAGGAAGACGAACGTTGATAGTAGTGTTACTATCTACAAAGCTCGACTTGTCGCAAAAAGGTTTTCGACAAAGTTCAAGGTGTTGACTACAACGAGATTTTCTCAACTGTAGCGATGCTTAAGTCTGTCTGAATCATGTTAGCAATTGTCACATTTTATGAAATCTGGCAAATGGATGTCAAAACTTCATTCCTTAATGGTTTTATTAAAGAAGATTTGTATATGATGCAACCAGAAGGTTTTGTCAATCCCAAAGGTGCTAACAAAATATGCAAGCTCGAGCGATCCATCTATGGACTGGTGCAAGCATCTCGGAGTTGGAATATACGCTTTGATAAGTTGATCAAAGGATATAGTTTTATACAGACTTGCGGTGAAGCCTGTATTTACAAAGAAAGTGAGTGGGAGCACTACAGCATTTCTGATAAGTATATGTGAATGACATATTGTTGATCGGAAATAATGCAGAATTATTCTGCAAAGCATAAAGGAGTGTTTGAAAGGAGTTTTCCAAAGACAGACCTCAGTAAAGCTGCTTACATATTGAGCATAAAGATCTATAGAGATAGATCAAGACGCTTGATAAGTTTTTTCAATGAGTACATACCTTGACAAGATTTTTGGAGTAGTTCAAAATGGAACAGTCAAAGAAAGAGTTCTTGCCTGTGTTACAAGGTGTAAGATTGAGTAAGACTCAAAGCCCGACCACGACAGAAGATAGAAAGAGAATGAAAGTCATTCCCTATGCCTCAGCCATAGGTTCTATAAAGTATGCCATGCTGTGTACCAGATCTCTTGTATACCGTACACAGATTTTGGCAAGGGAGTACAATAGTGATCTAGGAGTAGATCATTGGACAACGGTCAAAATTATCCTTAGTGCAATAAGGATATGTTTCTCGATTATGGAGGTGACAATAAGGTTCGTCGTAAAGGGTTACGTCCATGCAAATTTTGACACTAATCGAGATGACTCTAAGTCTCAATCTGGATACGTATTGTAAGTGGGAGCAATTAGCTAGAGTAGCTCCGTGCAGAGCATTGTAGACATAGAAATTTGCAAAATACATACGGATCTGAATGTGGCAGACCCATTGACTAAACTTCTCTCACAAGCAAAACATGATCACACCTTAGTACTCTTTGGGTGTTAATCACATATCGATGTGAACTAGATTATTGACTCTAGTAAACCCTTTGGGCGTTGGTCACATGACGATGTGAACTATGGGTGTTAATCACATGCAAATGTGAATATTAGTGTTAAATCACATGGTGATGTGAACTAGATTATTGACTCTAGTGCAAGTGGGAGACTGAAGGAAATATGCCCTAGAGGCAATAATAAAGTTATTATTTATTTCCTTATATCATGATAAATGTTTATTATTCATGCTAGAATTGTATTAACCGGAAACATGATACATGTGTGAATACATAGACAAAACAGAGTGTCACTGGTATGCCTCTACTTGACTAGCTCGTTAATCAAAGATGGTTATGTTTCCTAGCCATATACAAAGAGTTGTCATTTGATTAACGGGATCACATCATTAGGAGAATGATGTGATTGACTTAACCCATTCCATTAGCTTAGCACTTGATTGTTCATTATGTTGATATTGCTTTCTTCATGACTTATACATGTTCCTATGACTATGAGATTATGCAACTCCCGTTTACCGCAGGAACACTTTGTGTGCTACCGAACGTCACAACGTAACTGGGTGATTATAAAGGTGCTCTACAGGTGTCTCCGAAGGTACTTGTTGAGTTGGCGTATTTCGAGATTAGGATTTGTCACTCCGATTGTCGGAGAGGTATCTCTGGGCCCACTCGGTAATGCACATCACTTAAGACTTGCAAGCATTGCAACTAATGAGTTAGTTGCGGGATGATGTATTACGGAACGAGTAAAGAGACTTGCCGGTAACGAGATTGAACTAGGTATTGAGATACCGACGATCGACTCTCGGGCAAGTAACATACCGATGACAAAGGGAACAACGTATGTTGTTATGCGGTTTGACCGAAAAAGATCTTCGTAGAATATGTGGGAGCCAATATGAGCATCCAGGTTTCGCAATTGGTTATTGACCGGAGACGTGTCTCGGTCATGTCTACATAGTTCTCGAACCCGTAGGGTCCGCACGCTTAACGTTATGATGACAGTTTTATTATGAGTTTATGTGTTTTGATGTACGAAGGTTGTTCGAGTCCGGATGTGATCACGGACATGACGAGGAGTCTCGAAATGGTCGAGACATGAAGATTGATATATTGGAAGCCTATGTTTGGACATCGGAAGTATTCCGGGTGAAATCAGGATTTTTCCGGAGTACCGGGAGGTTACCGTAACCCCCCGGCAACTTAATGGTCCTTAGTGGGCCTTGGTGGAAGAGAGGAGAGGAGGCCAGGGCAGGACCGTGCGCCCCTCCCTCCCTAGTCCGAATAGGACAAGGAGAGGGGGGCGGCGCCCCTTCCTTTCTCCCTCCACCTCTTCCCCTCTCTCTCCTAGTCCAACATGGAAGGGGGGAGTCCTACTCGGTAGGAGTAGGACTCCTCCGGCGCGCCTCTCCCCTTGGCCGGCCGCACCCCCCTTGATCCTTTATATACGGGGGCAGGGGGCACCCCAAAACCATAACACTTGATCTGTTTGATCTTTTAGCCGTGTGCGGTGCCCCCCTCCACCATAGTCCGCCTCGATAATCAGAAGCGGTGCTTAGGCGAAGCCCTGCATCGGTAGAACATCAACATCGTCACCACGCCGTCGTGCTGACGAAACTCTTCCTCAACACTCGGCTGGATTGGAGTTCGAGGGACATCATCGGGCTGAACGTGTGCTGAACTCGGAGGTGACGTACGTTCGGTACTTGATCGGTCGGATCGTGAAGACGTACGACTACATCAACCGCGTTGTGCTAACGCTTCCGCTTTTGGTCTATGAGGGTACGTGGACAACACTCTCCCCTCTCGTTGCTATGCATCACCATGATCTTGCGTGTGCGTAGGAATTTTTTTGAAATTACTACGTTTCCCAACAATACCAACCAAAACCCTAATGTCACCTAGATACTCCAATGTCACCTCAAGTATCTGTGGGTATGATTATACGATATGCATCACACAATCTCAGATTCATCTATTCAACCAACACATAGAACCTCAAAGAGTGCCCCAAAGTTTCTACCGGAGAATCAAGACGAAAACGTGTGCCAACCCCTATGCATAGGTTCATGGGCGGAACCCGCAAGTTGATCACCAAAACATACATCAAGTGAATCATGTGATATCCCATTGTCACCACAGACACGCATCGCAAGAAGACATACATCAAGTGTTCTCAAGTCATTAAAGACTCAATCCAATAAGATTACTTCAAAGGGAAAACACAATCCATTACAAGAGAGTAGAGGGGGGAGAAGAAACATAAGATCCAACTATAATAGCAAAGTTGCGATACATCAAGATCGTGCCAAATCAAGAACACGAGAGAGAGAGAGAGAGATCAAACACATAGCTACTGGTACATACCCTCAGCCTCGAGGGTGAACTGCTCCCTCCTCGTCATGGAGAGCGCAGGGATGATGAAGATGGCCACAGGTGAGGGTTCCTTCCTCCGGCAGGGTGCCAGAACAGGGTCCCGATTGGTTTTTGGTGGCTACAGAGGCTTGCGGCGGCGGAACTCCAGATCTATTCTGTTCCCTGAAGTTTTTAGGGTATATGGGTATATATAGGAGGAAGAAGTACATCAGGGGTGCCACGAGGGGCCCACGAGGGTGGAGGGCGCGCCCTAGGGGGGTGGGCGCGCCCCCCTACCTCGTGGCTCCCTCGTTTCTTTCCTGACGTGCACTCCAAGTTTATCCGGTAGCTTTCCTTCCAAAAATAACTTCTCCAGTTGGTTTCATTCCGTTTCGACTCCGTTTGATATTCCTTTTCTTCGAAACACTGAAACAAGGGAAAAAACAGGAACTGGCACTGGGCTCTGGGTCAATAGGTTAGTCCCAAAAGTAATATAGAAGTGGATAATAAAACCCATAAACATCCAAAACACATAATATAATAGCATGGAACAATCAAAAATTATAGATACGTTGGAGACGTATCAGCATCCCCAAGCTTAATTCCTGCTCGTCCTCGAGTAGGTAAATGATAAATAGATAATTTTTGATGTGGAATGCTACTTGGCATAATTTAAATGTAATTCTTCTTACTTGTGGTATGAATATTCAGATCCAAAAGATTAAAGATAAAAGTTCATATTGACATAAAAAAATAATACTTCAAGCATACTAACTAAGCAATTATGTCCTCTCAAAATAGTGTGGCCAAAGAAAGTTCATCCCTACAAAATCATATAGTTTAGTCATGTTCCATTTTCACACATCGAATGCTCTCATCATGCACAACCCCGATGACAAGCCAATCAATTGTTTCATACTTTAGTAATCTCAAACTTATAAACCTTCATGCAATAAATGAGTGTGAGCCATGTACATAGCACTATGGGTGGAATAGAATATGATGATGGGGGTTATGTGGAGAAGACAAAAAAGGAGAAAGTCTCACATCAACGAGGCTAATCAATGAGCTATGGAGATGCCCATCGATTGATTTTAATGCAAGGAGTAGGGATTGCCATGCAACGGATGCACTAGAGCTATAAATATATGAAAGCTCAACAAAAGAAACTATGTGGGTGTGCATCCAACTTGCTTGCTCATGAAGACCTAGGGCACTTGAGGAAGCCCATTGTTGGAATATACAAGCCAAGTTCTAAAATGAAAAATTCCCACTAGTATATGCAAATGACAAAACAAAAGACTCTCTATCATGAAGATTATGGTGCTACTTTGAAGCACAAGTGTGGTAAAAGGATAGTAACATTGTCCCTTCTCTCTTTTTCTCTCTCTCTTTTTTTGGGCCTTCCTTATTTTTATGGCCTTTCTCTTTTTTTTATTCCTCACTTGGGACAATTCTCTAGAAAATGATGATCATCACACTTCTATTTATTTACAACTCAATGATTACAACTCAATACTAGAACAAAGTATGACTCTATATGAATGCCTCCGGCAGTGTACCGGGATATGCAATGAACCAAGAGTGACATGTATGAAAGAATTATGAACGGTGGCTTTGCCACAAATACTATGTCAACTACATGATCATGCTAGCAATATGACAATGATGAATGTGTCATGATAAACGGAATGGTGGAAAGTTGCATGGCACTATATCTCGGAATGGCTATGGAAATGCCATAATAGGTAGGTATGGTGGATGTTTTGAGGAAGATATAAGGAGGTTTATGTGTGAAAGAGCGTATCATATCACGGGGTTTGGATGCACCGGCGAAGTTTGCACCAACTCTCAATGTGAGAAAGGGCAATGCACGATACCGAAGAGGCTAGCAATGATGGAAGGGTGAGAGTGTGTATAATCCATGGACTCAACATTAGTCATAAAGAACTCACAAACTTCTTGCAAAAATCTACAAGTCATAAAAAACCAAGCACTACGCGCATGCTCCTATGGGGATAGATTGGTAGGAAAAGACCATCGTCATTCCCCGATCGCCACTCATAAGGAGGACAGTCAAAGAACACCTCATGTTCCAAATTTTTACATAACGTTTACCATACGTGCATGCTACGGGACTTGCAAACTTCAACACAAGCATTGCTCAAATTCACAACTACTCAACTAGGACGACTTTGATATTATTACCTCCATATCTCAAAACAATCATCAAGCATCAAACTTCTCTTAGTATTCAACACACTCATAAGAAAGTTTTTACTAGTCTTGAATACCTAGCATATTAGAATTAAGCAAATTACCATGCTGTTTAAGACTCTCAAAATAATATAAGTGAATCATGAGATTTCATCTATTTCTTCAAAATAAAACCACCATCGTGCTCTAAAAGATATAAGTGAACTACTAGAGCAATAACAAACTACTCCGAAAGATATAAGTGAAGATCAATGAGTAGTCGAATAATTATGCAACTATGTGAAGACTCTCTAACATTTAAGAATTTCAGATCTTGGTATTTTATTCAAACAGAAAGCAAAACAAAAGAAAATAAAATGACGCTCCAAGCAAAACACATATCATGTGGTGAATAAAAATATAGCTCCAAGTAAAGTTACCGATGAACGAAGATGAAAGAGGGGATGCCATCCGGGGCATCCCCAAGCTTAGGCTCTTGGTTGTCCTTGAATATTACCTTGGGGTGCCTTGGGCATACCCAAGCTTAGTCTCTTGCCACTCCTTATTCCATAGTCCATCGAATCTTTACCCAAAACTTGAAAACTTCACAACACAAAGTTTAACAGAAAACTTGTAAGCTCCGTTAGCGAAAGAAAACAAAACACCACTTCAAGGTATTGTAATGAACTCATTCTTTATTTATATTGATTTTAAACCTACTGTATCCCAACTTATCTATGGTTTATAAACTATTTTACTAGCCATAGATTCATCAAAATAAGCAAACAACACACGAAAAACAGAATCTGTCAAAAACAGAACAGTCTGTAGTAATCTGTAACTAACGCAAACTTCTAGAACTCAAAAAATTCGAAAATAAATAGGTGGACCTGAGGAATTTTTATAGTAATCATATGTAAAAAGAATCAACCAAATAGCACTCTCCAGTAAAACGTTTTAGCTAATCTCGTGAGAGCTAAAGTTTCTGTTTTTTCAGCATGATCATAAAGACTTCACCCAAGTCTTCTCAAAGGTTCTACTTGGCACAAACACTAATTAAAACATAAAAACACATATAAACAGAAGATAGATGGATTATTTATTCCTAAACAGAAACAAAAAGCAAGAAACTAAAATAAAATTGTGTTGCCTCCCAACAAGCGCTATCGTTTAACGCCCCTAGCTAGGCATGATGATTTCAATGATGCTCGCATAAAAGATAAGAATTGAAACATAAAGAGAGCATCATGAAGAATATGACTAGCACATTTAAGTCTAAACCACTTCCTATGCATAGGGATTTAGTGAGCAAACAACTTATGGGAACAAGAATCAACTTGCATAGGAAGGTAAAACAAACATAACTTCAAGATTTTAAGCACATAGAGAGGAAACTTGATATTATTGCAATTCCTACAAGCATACATTCCTCCCTCATAATAATTTTCAGTAGCATCATGAATGAATTCAACAATATAACCAGCACCTAAAGCATTACTTTCATGATCTACTTGCATAAATTTTTTACTACTCTCTACATAAGCAAAATTCTTCTCATTCGGGATAGTGGGAGTATCATAAGAGACTTGAATACTATAAATTACTTCCACATTAAAAGAGTAATGTTCAGAAAAAGGGGAATCATAATCATGAAAAGTTTTATAAATATAATCGTCACTACTTTTTGTAGCATAAGTTTCATCACAATAATCATCATAAGTAGCAACTTTGTTCTCATCATAATCAATTGAAACCTCTTCCAAAATAGTGGACTCATCACTAAATAAAGTCATGACCTCTCCAAATCCACTTTCATAAATATTATAAGATCAACATCCTCCAAAATAGTGGGATCATTAATTCCTAAAGTTGACACTCTTCCAAACCCACTTTCATAAATATAATCATCATAAGTAGGAGGCATGCTATCATCATAACAAATTTGCATATCAAAACTTGGGAGGCTAAACATATCATCATTATTAAACATAGCATCACCAAGATTGGGAAAAACATTAATTTCAGCAAATATATTGTCAAAAACATCATCTTCATCAAACATAGCATCCCCAAGCTTGGGCCTTTTCATATCATAAGCATAATCACTCTCATCATTAATAGTATGGATAGCACCAATAGTATAGCAATTATCATATTCTTCCAAGCAAGTGCCAAAAAGATTTTCAAGATCAGAAGAAGTGTCATTATCTTCCCAATCATAATCATCACAACAAGCAATAGGCATAACGAGATCATCATCAAGTGCATCATCTTCATTTTCATGAGGCACAACAATAATAGGAGCAACATTATTTGGGAGAGACATCTTTTTACCTTTCTTCCTTTTTCTTTTCTTCTTCTTCACCACATCATGTGTGGGTTCAATCCTCTTTTTGGAGCTCCTTATTGATGAGATGGTTGAATAGAAGGCTCCTCCTCGTTACCTGATTCATCATAAGAAATAATAGGAGAATATTGGGAAGTCTCTTCCCTTTCGTTAGCATTCTCTTCATCTTCTATTTGCTTTCTTTATGTAATTGGAAATATAAGGATTTTCAATGCAATTCACCGCATAATACATACAAATCTTCTCTAGATCAAAACCAAGAAGTTTATAACGGGCAAAATCTGGGAGATAGTTGGTTACATGTTTCATTTCTTCATAGCCCATAAGCAAACTAAGTTCATTATAATGTGCAAGGGAAATCAAGTCATCACAATTTTTGGACACGATTAGATCGTGAAACAATTTGCATCGGATAGTTAAATGGCCCCGTTCATTGCAAAGTTCACAAGTACGGCTAAGAAAATTTAAATCTTCAGCACAAAAATCTAGCCTTTCTTGCAACAATTTAGTTTCTAAGTACTTATGCCTCTTGCAGTATCTATCTTCCCTATTTGGTGCGTACTTGCAAACCCAAAGTACTCCACAAAAATTGACATGTTTATAGGAGACATTTTTATCATAACTAGTACAATCATCATTAGTACTATGGATATTCAAGGAGTTCATACTAACAACATTGCAATCATGCTCATCATTCAAAGATTTAGTGCCAAACAATTTAATGCATTCTTCTAACACTTTGGCACAATTTTCCTTCCCATCATACTCACGAAAGATACTAAAAAGATGAAGCGTATGAGACAAACTCAATTCCATTTTTTTGTCATTTTCTTTTATAAACTAAAATAGTGCTAAAACAAGAAACAAAAAGATTCGATTGCAAGATCTAAAGATATACATTCAAGAACTCACCTCCCCGGCAACGGCGCCAGAAAAGATCTTGATGTCTACTACGTAACCTTCTTCTTGTAGACGTTGTTGGGCCTCCAAGTGTAGAGGTTTGTAGGACAGTAGCAAATTTCCCTCAAGTGGATAACCTAAGGTTTATCAATCCGTGGGAGGCGTAGGATGAAGATGGTCTCTCTCAAACAACCCTACAACCAAATAACAAAGAGTCTCTGTAGCGACCCGACCTCAGATGGTCAAGTCTCTGTGCTTCTGTGTCATCCCTGGATCGGTAATGCTGACACACACAGTACTCGCAGGATTTATAACAGAGTAGCAATCACACACTTATTACAACGAATGTCTCAAAAGAGAACTTATTACAATAATATGGCGGAAGGCCATCTAATGCGATAACAAATGAAGGCTTGGAAGATAAAGTGAGTCCATCAACTCCAACGGCATAACTGAGCTGCACGGCAACGACCTACAATCCTTACTCCTCGTCTGAAAATTCTGCAACATAATACGTTGAAGCCCGAGAACGGGTCAGCACATGGAATATGCTGGCAATGTAACACATAGAGTAATGAAAGAATAAGCTATACTACATGCATATATGGCTGGTGGAAATCTCTATGGTTACAGTTTTGCGAAAAGCCAATTTTTTCCTACATCAATGGAATTTTTTTATTTAACTATCATGGTGGTTGAAACATCATTGAGAAGGTACCCCCCAACTCAGATGATCCCAATTAAGGTAATTAACAACCCAACAAAATTAGTTAAGAGTGATGGGATACATGTGAATACTCAAGTACTAGATACTCAGAAACGTCCATAACCGGGGACACGGCTAACCATGATTAGTTTGTACACTCTGCAGAGGTTTATGACTTTTCCCCACAAGACTCGATTGCCTCCGCTGGATTCTCGTGACTGCATGGTGTTTGAGAGACGGATGACCGAGACACGCCTTTCGAAACATTAACTCTCTACTCGGATAGATCATACCAAACCTATAAAACCCACTACCTGCTGATCTACCTCTTCGAGAGCTTCACGTAACTTACTCAACTATGCTAGAGCCCATAATAGCTTGTGGCTGCACACGGAAGTTCCTAGCATGAATAATCTCAGTTCCCTTTGAGCCTGTGTGGCGGTCCATAGGAAGATCACACGGGTACCCCGGGATTTCCAAGAAAGCAGACAACACTGGGTTCCCCAGGTGCCTCAATCCACCCAGATGTGTATTTAAGTTGCCACCTTATAGTAAACCATTAATTAACAATCTCACATCTGTCGTGAATATCTCTCAAACCCAAACCACGTCTACGAGCATAGCATGGCAGTATAAGCATAACGTAGAAGTAACTCCCAAGGGTTTGAAAGTAACAGGGCAATAGGTTCCTACCTCATCATCTACTTCCCAATCCACAAATTAATGACATCCTAATCATGCAATGTTTGAGGGTTGAAACTAATGCATAAAAACTGGGTAGGAAAAGATATGATCAAGTGTTACTTGCCTTGCTGACGATCCGTGAATCCTAGAGACTCGTAGTAACACGCTTCGCACTCCGGGAATTCTATCGCAAGCAAACAATGCATACATAAGTAAACAAGCAAAGATGCACAAACGAAACTTCAACTGAAAGAGGTTGACCGGAGAGTTCAACTTAAGAACTCCGGTTCACAAAAACAATCAAACCAAACGGAACAACAAAACTCAAACGGCGAAAAACAAGGTCCGTTTACTAATCTGATCTAGAGTCAAATTTTATAAAGATAAAAACTTGGTTGAGTTGATTATTCGAAAGGGGTTTCGATTTAAACTCCAGCGCTTGAATCGCCTGATTCCGATAAACCAATAAAAGATAAACAAGTTTGAAAATTGGATCGTAAATCGCGATCGTAATAACCGCGAATAAATCCAATAAAAGAAAAGCGACGAATCGCTAAACGAGCGAACGCTCGTTAACGGAACTTAAATAGTGAACGCGTTCGTTAAAACGAACGGATGAACAGACGTTCATTAAATAAATAAACCGATTTAAAATAAACCGATCTATAAAACGATCTAGGTTTTTTTTAAAACCAAGGGTTTTCTTAAAAACAAAATAATCCGCGGCGGGTCGGGTACCGGCGAGGCGCGTCCGGGCGAAGCGGGCGTTCCGGCGGGTCCGGCGAGGGGGCGGGTCGGCGAGGGGCGGCGACGGCGACGAAGGCGGCGGCGACGGGAGGGGCGGCGGCGACGGCTGGGCTCAAGGGCGGCGGCGCAAGGCTGGGCTCGGCGTTTGGCTCGGGCGGTGGTGGTGGCGGGTGGTGGCGGGTGGGGCGGCATTTAAAGGGGCGGGCGGTGGCTTGGGAAGGCGCCGGGTGGAGTCCGGCTCGGACTCCTCAAGGCGTCACGCCACGGCGGCACGCTGGAGAGGGAGGCGGCGGCGCCAGGGGCTCGCCTGGCTCGGGCTGGGCCTTTGGCCCGGGCCAAGGGTCCGCTTGCTTTTTTTAAATCATTCCGCCAAAAGAAAAATTCCTAGAAAAATAAATAAAAATCAAAAAATTCCAAAACAAGTTTTTCTCCGTCTAAATAAAATATTTAGAACTAGAGGAACTTTTCTTGGCCCCTAAAATGCAACTTTTTAAAGCGTGCAAATTTTTCTAGGGCAATTAAACTTCCAAATAAAATCAAATAAAATCCCAAAAATGATTTTAACATTTTTCCTCCGTTAATCAATTATTTTGGAGAAGTCATATTATCTCCCCTCATTTATTTGTTTTGAAATAATTTTCCGGAGAGAAAATAATTAAAATCCAATATCCTTGTCTTTCATTATTTGATAAAATTCAAATATTTAAAATTGAAAAATCCCCAACTCTCTCCTAGGGTCCTTGAGTTGCTTAGGATTTTCGAGGATGGCAAACGAGAATGCAAATAAAATATGATATGCAAGAATGACCTATGTATAACATGCCAAATTGAAAATTTGGGATGTTACAAACCTTCCCTTAAGATGAATCTCGCCGAGATTCGGGTTGGCTAGAAAATAGGTGCGGATGGTCCTTATGAATATCCTCTTCTCGCTCCTGTGTGGCTTCTTCCTCGGTGTGGTGGCTCCACTGAACTTTGCAAAACTTGATCACCTTGTTGCGAGTGACTCTGCTATCAAACTCGAGGATCTTTACTGGCTTCTCCTCATAAGTCAAGTTGTTATCCAATTGTATCGCCTCCAGGGGCAATCAGATCCTTTAATGGTATGTCGGCCATCTCAAGGTGGCACTTCTTCGGGCCAGACACGTGAAACACGTCATGCACTCCTCGACAATCCTTCGTGTAACTCCAGCTTGTAGGCAATCTCTCCCATCCGTCCCCAAAATACGGTACGGTCCTACAAATCTTGGGGCTAACTTTCCCTTTACTCCAAAACGCTTTCACCCTCGTGGGTGATACTCGCAGATATACTGCCTCCAATTTCATAGGTTACTTCCTTGCGCTTAGAATCACGTAACTCTTCTGCCTAGACCGAGCAATCTTTAGTCTGCCTCGATCGCTTTAACCTTCTCCTCGTAGTCTTTGATCAAATCTGGTCCAAACAACCGACAGTCTCCAACCTCATCCCACATCAATGGTGTTCTACATCAAGGCCCATACGAGCTTGAACGGTGCCATCTTCAAACCGGCTCGGTAGCTGTTGTTGTATGAAAATTCTGCAGACGGCAAATTGTCATCCCAACTAGATCCATAATCTAGCGCATGTGCTCTCAACATGTCCTCCAAAATCTGATTGACTCTCTCGTCCGTCCGTCTGCTCATGGGTGGAACGCTGCATCGAACTCCAACTGGTACCCAAAGTCTGGTGTAGCTGATGCCAAAACTTTGAAGTAAATTGTGTTCCTCTATCTGATACGATACTCCTCGGAACTCCGTGCAAACATACTATCCTGGTCATATATATCTTGGCCAACTTTGCACTTGTATAAGTTGTTTTCACTGGGATGAAATGAGCTACTTTGGTCAAACGATCCACTACTACCCATATTGAATCATATCCTGCTTTGGTTCTGGGTAATCCGGTGATAAAATCCATGCCAAGCTTGTCCCACTTCCATTCGGGTATTGGCATAGGCTGCAACAGTCCTGCTAGCTTTTGATGCTCTGCCTTCACTCTCTGACATACATCGCAAACGGCTACATGCTCGGCAATATCCTTCTTCATACCAGCCCACCAGAAACGTTCCTTCAAGTCCAAGTACATCTTGGTGTTTCCGGGGTGAATCGAGTATGGTGAGTCATGGGCCTCTTGAAATATTAACTTCCTGATCTCCGAATTGTTGGGCACATAAATCTGATCCTCAAACCACAAGGTATCGTGGTTTCATCATCGCGAAAACCTTTGGCTTTTCCTTTGCCCATCTTTTCCTTTATCTCAGCAATCTCTTTATCCTCCTTTTGAGCGCCTCGAATCTTGTCTAACAAGGTCGATCGAACCTCCATTGTTGCAAGAAAACCCTTGGAACAACCTCCAAATGAAGTTCCCTAACATCCTCTGCTAACTCCTTTGGCAGTCCTCTTCCTTCAAGGATATTGGCATAACTCTTCCGACTCAAAGCGTCTGCTACGACGTTGGCTTTTCCTGGATGATAGTGTAGCTTCATGTCGTAATCTTTTATAAGTTCCAGCCATCTCCTCTGTCTGAGGTTTAACTCCTTCTGTGTGAAAATGTACTTTAAACTCTTATGATCCGTGTACACATCACAACGGTTTCCCATGAGATAATGTCTCTGTGTCTTTAACGCATGTACTACGGCTGCTAACTCCAAATCATGTGTGGCATAGTTCAACTCATGAGGCTTCAGTTGTCGTGGAGGCATACGAGACAACTTTTCCTTCCTGCATAAGAACACATCCAATTTCCAAGCGAGAGGCATCACAATACACTTGAAACTCCTTATGTATATCTCGCAATGTCAAGACTGGGGCTGTAGTCAACCGCTTCTTCAATTCTTGGAAGCTTGTCTCGTAATCCTCTGTCCATTTGAACTTAGTATCCTTCTTTAGCAATTCCGTCATTGGTTTAGCAATCTTGGAAAAATTCTCAATAAATCTCCGATAATATCCTCGCCACCCAAGGAAATCATGAATCTTGGCCGATCAAGTGGGTGCCAACCATTCAGTGACTGACTGAATTTTACTAGGATCTACTGCTATACCTTCTCCTGATATAACATGCCCAAGAAATCCAACCTCCTTTAACCAAAATTCGCACTTGCTGAATTTGGCATATAACTGGTGTTCCCTGAGTTTCTCAAGAACCAAACGTAGGTGTTCGCAGATGCTCCTCTTCGCTCTTCGAGTAAACCATAATATCATCGATAAACACCACAACAAACTTGTCCAAATATTCCATGAACACTTTGTTCATCATACTCATAAAATAGGCAGGGCGTTAGTCACCCAAACGACATGACCGTATACTCGTATAATCCATATCGTGGTGGTGAATGCTGTCTTGGGTATATCCTTCTCGGATCTTCAATCGATGGTATCCTCGATCAGAGATCAATCTTAGAAAACACCTTAGCTCCTTGCAACTGATCAAACAGATCATTTATCATCGGTAAGGGATACTTGTTCTTTATTGTTACTTCATTCAGAGCTCGGTAATCAACAACCATCCTTAGGGATTTATCCTTCTTCTCCACCAAAAGTACTGGAGCTCCCCAAGGTGATGAACTTCTACGAATGTAACCTTTCTCCAATAGCTCCTTGATCTGCTTCTTAATTTCCTCCAGATCATTTGCGGGCATCCGATAGGGTCTCTTTGGTATTGGCCCTGTACCTGGTATTAGTTCTATCAGAAACTCGATGTCTCGATCCGGTCATCCGGTGGCATGCCTGGTAACTCTTTCGTAAAAACATCTGGGTAATCCTTCACTACAGGTACTTCCTCTTGTACAACTCCCGTGAGGGTATTCACTTGGCTCCTCCTAGGCACATGCCTAGATACATACTTAATCCTTTTTCCTCCTGGGGTGGTAAGATAGATTGACTTGCTAGCACAATGACGATACTTCCTCCAAACTTTGACATCCAATCCATACCTAATATCACATCCAATCCTTGCGACTCCAAGATAATTAGGTCGACGGAAAAACATGTGTGCCAATGATTAGGGTAACTGGTGCACCATCCGCTAGCCATATACTCTACTCCAAAGTAGCTCACTAAAAGAGGGGTCCTAAGGGTCCGGGTTGGTAACTTAAACTTATCCACAAATCCCTTGATATGTATGAATGCGATGCACCAAGATTTAAAAGAACAATAGCGGTAAATGACTGAACCAAAACTTACCTATTATCAAGATCCGCTGCTCTTCAACTTCCTCCATGTTAACGTGGTTCACTTGTCCTTTGTTGAATGGATTGGGCTTCTTCCCAGCGCTCCCATTTCCGTTTCCATTCTTTCCATCAGGGCAGTCATTGGCATAGTGCCATGTCTTCCCGCACTTAAAGCAAATAACTTGGCTCAGGTCTCTCTTAGCGGGTGTAGCTGGGTTAGAGAGATTACCGTTATTGTTGGCTGTATTTCCATTCCCATTCTTCGCACCATTATGCGATCCTCCTCCAAAGATGGTTATGTCCTCCATGGTTATGAACTAGTCCTCCCGAGTTCGGGTTAAGCGAGGTTTCCGTGAGCTCTGAGTTATACTTCCCTTGTCCATACTTCCTCTTACGATTCTCAATTTGCTGCTGCTTTCCTTCAATCATTAGGGCCTTATCTACCAACTCCTGGTAGTTGTTGAAAGTTGCCACCATCAGCTGCATACTCATCTCATCATTCAGTCCTTCCATGAACTTCTCTTGCTTCGCGGCATCCGTGGCCCACATCATCGTGGGGCATAGCGTGATAACTTGCTAAACTCATCCACGCATCGGGCCACAAGACGGTTCCTCTGGCGTAAGTTGCGAAACTCACGCTTCTTTATCTCGCATGGCTCCGGTTGAAACATGGGCCGGCGGAAAGCTTGTTGAACCGGTCCCAAGTGACATTGGCTATAGGAAAAGTAGCCGTGTAATTCTCCCACCATGCGGCTGGTCCATCCAATTGATGTGCAGCAAGAAAGCGCACTCTCTCAAAGATCCGTGCATCCCGCGGTGGTTAACTCCTTCCAATACGGGCGTAACCAGTCATCTCAGAATTATTGGCTCGGTGCTACTGGAAAACACCGGCGGTTGTAACCTTAGAAAACGGGCTAAATTGTCCACTGGTGGCGGGTTGTTGTTGTTGTTGTTGTTGTTGTTGTTGTTGTTGTTGTTGTTGTTGTTGTTGTTGGCATTGCCCTGGTTCTAAACTAGCAGTTGCATCAAGGTATTCTGCTGTTGGATCAACTGAGTGAGCTCCGTGGGAAAGCAAAACCGGGTCACGTCTCGGAGGCATCTGGGGTTTAGAGGGAGAGATTAGAAATAGAAAGAGGTCTAGTGAGAAAACACTACCCATATGCACATGAGGCAAAACACACATTCATTCAATCAAGCAAGCAAGGGCATACAAAACGGTCTAGGACTATCGCATAAGTGCTCACTACTACTAATTACATGGGGAAAAAATACTACTAATATTTGGTGGTCATCTAAAATTTTGGATTAGTGGAAGACTCCATAATGTCTGCTCCAGCTTCGTCTTCATAGTCATCATCACTTGGATCTGAGTCGGTGTCGTCGATGATGATGTAGTTGTCTGGACAAGCGGGGTCTTCTTCCTCTTCTTGCTCTTCTTCCTTGGGTGCTGGTCCTCCCATGAAGACTCCAATCTTCTTGACTAGGTCGCCGTTCTTCTCCATAGTATCTTGATTTCTTCCTCATATCCATCGCATGTAGACTTGAGTTCTTCCTCCAATTCGATGATCTTAGTTTTCGCCTTTCTTCAAATCCAGCATGTCTGCACATCCGGTTCTCATGACGTCGAATGTGCTTGGTTGAGCTCTCGGATGTAAGCTGCAATGGATCTATCCTTCTTGGTGCTAATTACTTCCCATTGCTCGTCTCGGCGCCCACATATTTGGTATATGGTGTCTTTAAGCTCCTTATTGTAGACTTCTCCGATGCGTCCCATGGTAATGTGAGCTGCCATACTCTTTCCCAAACTCCATGTTGGTGCATTGAAAACACATACTATGGGCTCCGTGCTTGGTGCAAACGTCCTTCCGGGAACTAGGGCTTGAATCTTCCAGCATTCTTCTTCTGGTAAGGTGGCGTCGTACGTCCCGGTGAAGCTTGGTATTCCAATATTCAGGTACCTAGTGACTTCCTTCAAGTGGCGTCCGAAAGGTGTGTCTTCATCCGGTTGGGCAAACTTGTACTTCATCTCCGTCATCCTAAAGAGTGGAAAAATGGAGAGAGGTCAGAAATGAGTAGAGAGGAGTGACCTATGGTTTATCTTAGTGGTCGTGTCCTACACTCAACAGGTGCTCGATACCATCTTGTAGCGAATTCGACCTCGATGGTCAAGTCTCTGCTTCCGTGTCATCCTCGGATCGGTAATGCCGACACACACAGACTCAAGGATTTATAACAGAGTAGCAATCACACACTTATTACAAATGAATGTCTCAAAAGATAACTTATTACAATAATATGGCGGAAGGCCATCTAATGCGATAACAGCGGAAGGCTTGGAAGATAAAGTGAGTCCATCAACTCCAACGGCATAATTGATCTGCACGGCAACGACCTACAATCCTTACTCCTCGTCTGAAAAGTCTGCAACATAATACGTGGCAGCCCGAGAACGGGTCAGCACATGGAATATGCTGGCAATGTAACACATAGAGTAATGAAAGAATAAGCTATACTACATGCATATATGGCTGGTGGAAAGCTCTATGGTTACAGTTTTGCAAAAAGCCAATTTTTCCCTACATCAAAGGAATTTTTTTATTTAACTATCATGGTGGTTGAAACATCATTGAGAAGGTACCCCCCAACTCAGATGATCCCAATTAAGGTAATTAACAACCCAGCAAAATTAGTTAAGAGTGATGAGATACATGTGAATACTCAAGTACTAGATACTCAGAAACGTCCATAACCGGGGACACGGCTAACCATGATTAGTTTGTACACTCTGCAGAGGTTTGCACACTTTTCCCCACAAGACTCGATCGCCTCCGTTGGATTCTCGTGACCGCATGGTGTTTGAGAGACGGATGACCGAGACACGCCTTTCGTAAACATTAACTCTCTACTCCGGATAGATCATACCAAACCTATAAAACCCACTACCCGCTGATCTACCTCTTCGAGAGCTTCACGTAACTTACTCAACTATGCTAGAGCCCATAATAGCTTGTGGCTGCACACGGAAGTTCCTAGCATGAATAATCTCAGTTCCCTTTGAGCCTGGGTGGCGGTCCATAGGAAGATCACACGGGTACCCCGGGATTTCCAAGAAAACAGACAACACTGGGTTCCCAAGGTGCCTCAATCCACCCAGATGTGTATTTAAGTTGCCACCTTAAAGTAAACTATTAATTAACAATCTCACATCTGTCGTGAATATCTCTCAAACCCAAACCACGTCTACGAGCATAGCATGGCAAGATAAGCATAACGTAGAAGTAACTCCCAAGGGTTTGAAAGTAACAGGCAATAGGTTCCTACCTCATCATCTACTTCCCAACCCACAAATTAATGACATCCTAATCATGCAATGTTTGAGGGTTGAAACTAATGCATAAAAACTGGGTAGGAAAAGATATGATCAAGTGTTACTTGCCTTGTCGACGATCCGTGAATCCTAGAGACTCAGAGTAACACGCCGCACCGGGAATTCTATCGCAAGCAAACAACGCATAAATAAGTAAAAAAGCAAAGATGCACAAACGAAACTTCAACTGAAAGAGGTTGACCGGAGAGTTCAACTTAAGAACTCCGGATCACAAAAACAATCAAACCAAACGGAACAACAAAACTCAAACGGCGAGAAAAACAAGGTCCGTTTACTAATCTGATCTAGAGTCAAATTTTATAAAGATAAAACTTGGTTGAGTTGATTATTCGGAAAGTGGGTTTCGACACGAAACTCCAGGCGCTTGAATCGCCTGATTCCGATAAACGAGCTTAAAAGATAAACAGGTTTGAAAATTGGATCAGAAATCGCGATCAGAATAACCGCGGAATAAATCCAACAAAAGAAAAGCGACGAACTGCTAAACGAACGAACGTTCGTTAACAGAACTTAAACAGTGAACGCGTTTGTTAAAACGAATGGATGAACGGACGTTCGTTAAATAAATAAACCGACGAAAATAAACCGATCTATAAAAAAATGATCTAGGGTTTTTTAAAAAAAACCGAAGGGTTTTCTTAAAAAAACAAAATAATCCGGCGGCGGGGTCGGGTACCTCCGGCGAGGCGCGTCCGCGAAGCGGGCGGCTCCGCAGGTCCGGGCGAGGGGCGGGTCGGCGAGGGGCGGCGGCGACGGCGAAGGCGGCGCGGCGGCGCTGAGGGCGCGGCGGCGACGGCTGGGCTCCGGGCGCCTGGCTAAGCGGGTGGTGGTGGCGGGTGGTGTCGGGTGGTGGCGGCATTTAAAGGGGGCGGGCGGTGGCTTGGGAAGGGGCGCCGGGGTGGAGTCCGGCTCAGACTCCCCTCGGTCAGCCACGCACGGTGGCGGCGGAGAGGGAGGCGGCGGCGTCAGGCCGGCTGCTCGGCCGGGCCTTTGGCCCGGGCGCTGGGTCCGCTTGCTTTTTTAAATCATTCCGCCAAAAGAAAAATTCCTAGAAAAATAAATAAAAATCTAAAAATTCCAAAACAAGTTTTTCTCCGTCTAAATAAAATATTTAGAACTAGAGGAACTTTTCTTGGCCCCTAAAATGCAACTTTTTAAAGTGATCAAAATTTTCTAGGTCAATTAAACTTCCAAATAAAATCAAATAAAATCCCAAAAATGATTTTAACATTTTTCCTCCGTTATTTCAATTATTTTGGAGAAGTCATATTATCTCCCCTCATTTATTTGTTTTGAAATAATTTTCCGGAGAGAAAATAATTAAAATCCAATATCCTCGTCTTTCATTATTTGATAAAATTCAAATATGAAAATTGAAAAATCCCCAACTCTCTCCTAGGGTCCTTGAGTTGCTTAGGATTTTCGAGGATGGCAAACGAGAATGCAAATAAAATATGATATGCAAGAATGACCTATGTATAACATGCCAAATTGAAAATTTGGGATGTTACAGTCTCTTGTGTCCCTAACACACCCAATACAATGGTAAATTGTATATGGATGGTAGATATAGGTTTTTGTAATCTGAAAATAAAAAAACAGCAAAGTAGCTAGCGATAAAACTGAGCGTAAACAGTATTGCAATGCTAGGAAACAAGGCCTAGGGTTCATACTTTCACTAGTGCAAGTTCTCTCAACAATAATAACATAATTGGATCATATAACTATCCCTCAACATGCAACAAAGAGTCACTCCAAAGTCACTAATAGTGGAGAACAAACGAAGAGATTATGGTAGGGTACGAAACCACCTCAAAGTTATTCTTTCCAATCAATCCGTTGGGCTATTCCTCTAAGTGTCACAAACAGCCCTAGAGTTCGTACTAGAATAACACCTTAAGACACAAATCAACCAAAACCCTAATGTCACCTAGATACTCCAATGTCACCTCAAGTATCCGTGGGTATGATTATACGATATGCATCACACAATCTCAGATTCATCTATTCAACCAACACATAGAACCTCAAAGAGTGCCCCAAAGTTTCTACCGGAGAATCAAGACGAAAATGTGTGCCAACCCCTATGCATAGGTTCATGGGCGGAACCCGCAAGTTGATCACCAAAACATACATCAAGTGAATCACGTGATATCCCATTGTCACCACAGATGCGCATGGCAAGACATACATCAAGTGTTCTCAAGTCATTAAAGACTCAATCCGATAAGATTACTTCAAAGGGCAAATTCAATCCATTACAAGAGAGTAGAGGGGGAGAAGAAACATAAGATCCAACTATAATAGCAAAGCTCGCGATACATCAAGATCGTGCCAAATCAAGAACACGAGAGAGAGAGAGAGAGAGAGAGAGAGAGATCAAACACATAGCTACTGGTACATACCCTCAGCCCCGATGGTGAACTACTCCCTCGTCGTCATGGAGAGCGCCGGGATGATGAAGATGGCCACAGGTGAGGGTTCCCCCCTCCGACAGGGTGCCGGAACAGGGTCCCGATTGGTTTTTGGTGGCTACAGAGGCTTGCGGCGGCGGAACTCTAGATCTATTCTGTTCCCCGAAGTTTTTAGGGTATATGGGTATATATAGGAGGAAGAAGTACATCAGGGGAGCCACGAGGGGCCCACGAGGGTGGAGGGCGCCCCTAGGGGGTGGTTGCTCCCCTACCTCGTGGCTCCTCGCTTCTTTCCTAACGTGCACTTCAAGTTTATCCGGTAGCTTTCCTTCCAAAAATAACTTCTCCAGTTGGTTTCATTCCGTTTCAATTCGCTTGATATTCCTTTTCTTTGAAACATCAAACAAGGGAAAAACAGAGGCGGCACTGGCTCGGTCAATAGGTTAGTCCCAAAAGTAATATAAAAGTGGATAATAAAGCCCATAAACATCCAAAACACATAATATAATAGCATGGAACAATCAAAAATTATAGATACGTTAGAGACGTATCAGTGGGCGCGCCCTAGACCCTCGTGGCCAGGTGCCAGCTCCCCCTGCTGTGTTCTCAGTGCCAAATATTCCAGAAAAAATCATATTAAATGGCAGGGTATTTGGAGAACTTTTATTTTCGGGGTATTTTTATATTGCATGGATAATTCAGAAGACAGACAGAAAAATACTATTTTTACTTTATTTCGACTAAAAACAGAAAGTAAAAGGAGGGTACAGAAGGTTGTGCCTTCTAACTTCATCCATCTCATGCTCATCAAAAGGAATCCACTAACAAGGTTGATCAAGTCTTGTTAACAAACTCATTCCGAATAACATGGGACCAGAGAAATTTCGAATAACACTATGTTACCTCAACGGGGATATGCACGTCCCCAATAATAAGAATATCATATTTCTTCTTGACAGTAGGAAGAGGAAATTCAAAACCTCCAAAAATAATTGATGGAATTTTTCAATAGAATTGATACTGTGGACTTGAGGTTGTTTCCTCGGAAAGTGTACCGTATGCTCATTACCATTAACATGAAAAGTGGCATTGCCTTTGTTGCAATCAATAACAGCCCCTGCAGTATTCAAAAAGGGTCTTCCAAGAATAATAGACATACTATCGTCCTCGGGAATATCTAGAATAACAAAGTCCGTTAAAATAGTAACGTTTGCAACCACAACAGGCACATCCTCACAAACACTGACAGGTATAGCAGTTGATTTATCAGCCATTTGCAAAGATATTTCAATAGGTGTCACCTTATTCAAATCAAGTCTACGATATAAAGAGAGAGGCATAACACTAACACCGGCTCCAAGATCACATAAAGCAGTTTTAACATAATTTCTTTTAATGGAGCATGGTATAGTTGGTACTCATGGATCTCCAAGTTTCTTTGGTATTCCACCCTTAAAAGTATAATTAGCAAGCATGGTGGAAATTTCAGCTTTGGTATCTTTCTTTTATTTGTAACAATATCTTTCATATATTTAGCATAAGGATTCATTTTGAGCATATCGATTAAACGACACGCAAGAAGATAGGTCTAATCATTTCAGCAAAGCGCTCAAAATCCTCATCATCTTTTTTCTTGGATGGTTTCGAAGGAAAAGGCATGGGTTTCTGAACCCATGGTTCTCTTTCTTTACCGTGCTTCCTAGCAACAAAGTCTCTCTTATCATAACGATGATTCTTTAATTGTGGGTTATCAAGATCAACAGCAGATTCAATTTCTAAATCATTATCACTGCTAGGTTGAGCATCAACATGAACATCATCATTAACATTATCACTTGGTTCATGTTCATTACCAGATTGTATTTCAGCATCGGAAATAGAAATATCATTTGGATTCTCAAGTGTGTCTACAACAGGTTCACTAGAAGCATGCAAAGTCCTATCATTTTTATTTTTCTTCTTTTTAGAAGGACTAGGTGCATAAATATTATTTCTCTGAGAGTCCTGCCCAATTCTCTTAGGATGGCCTTCAGGATACAAAGGATCCTGAGTCATTTTACCAGTTCTAGTAGCCACTCTAATAGCATAGTCATTATTCTTATTATTCAATTCATTGAGCAAATCATTCTGAGTTTTAAGTACTTGTTCTACTTGAGTGGTAACCATAGAAGCATGTTTACTAATGAGTTTAAGTTCACCTTTAACTCTAGACATATAATCACCCAAGTGTTCAATCATATAAGCATTTTGTTTTAATTATCTACCAAAATAAGCATTAAAATTTTCTTGTTTAACAATAAAATTGTCAAACTCATCTAAGCATTGTCTAGCAGACTTATAGTGAGGAATATCACCTTTATCAAATCTATAGAGAGAATTTACCTTTACTACACGTGGTCGGGTTATCAAGACCATGAGTTTCTTCAATAGGTGATGAATTAAGATCATATATTTCTTCAACAAGTAGTAAATTAAGACCATGTTTTCTTCAATAGGAGGTAAATTCTTAACATCTTCAGCTTTAATACCCTTTTTCTTTCATAGATTTCTTTGCTTCTTGCATATCTTCAGGACTGACAAATAGAACACCCCTCTTCTTCGGAGTTGGTTTAGGAATAGGCTCAGGAATTGGCTCAGGAAGTGTCCAATTATTTTCATTGGTCAACATATTATTCAATAGAATTTCAGCTTCATCCGTGTTCTTTCCTGAAAACAGAACCAGCACAACTATCCGGTGGTCTCCGGAAGCATAGGTTAGTCCATTATAAAAGATATCAAGTATTTCATTTTTTCTTAAGAGGATGATCAGGCAAAGCATTAAGTAATTGGAGAAGCCTCCCCAAGCTTGTGGGGACTCTCTTCTTCAATTTGCACAAAATTATATATTTCCTTAAAGCAGCTTGTTTCTTATGAGCAGGGAAATATTTAGCGAGTAGTAATAAATCATATCCTGGGACTACCCACACAACCAGGATCAAGAGAATTAAACCATATCTTAGCATCACCCTTTAATGAGAACGGAAATATTTTAAGGATATAAAAGTAGCGAGTTCTCTCATCATTAGTGAACAGGGTGGCTATATCATTTAATTTAGTAAGATGTGCCACAACAGTTTCAGATTCATAGCCATAGAACGGATCAGACTCAACCAAACTAATTATATCATGATCAATAGAAAATTCATAATCCTTATCAGTAACAAAGATAGGTGAAGTAGCTTAAGCAGGATCATATTTCATTCTAGCATTCAGAGTTTTTTGTTTAAGGTTAGCTAATAATTTCTTAAGATCACCCCTATCATTGCAAGCAAGAAAGTCTCTAGCAGTTTCTTCATCCATAATATAGCCCTCAGGCACAACAAGCAATTCATATTTATTGGGAGAATCTTTATCATCACTTTCATCAATATTATCAGTTCCAATAATTTCATTCTCTCTAGCCCTAGCAAGTTGTTCATCAAGAAATTCACCAAGTGGCACAGCAGTATCAAGCATAGAAGTAGTTTCATCATAAGTATCATGCATAGCAGAAGTGGCATCATCAATAACATGCGACATATCAGAATTAATAGCAGAAGCAAGTTTAGGTGTCGCAAGCTTACTCAAAACAGAAGGTGAATCAAGTGCAGAGCTAGATGGCAGTTCCTTACCTCCCCTCGTAGTTGAGGGATAAATTTTTGTTTTCTCGTCTTTCAAGTTCTTCATAGTGACCAGCAGATATAAATCCCAAGTGACTCAAAGAATAGAGCTTTGCTCCCTGGCAATGGCGCCAGAAAATAGTCTTGATAACCCACAAGTATAGGGGATCGCATAGCAGTTTTCGAGGGTAGAGTATTCAACCCAAATTTATTGATTCGACCCAAGGGGAGCCAAAGAATATTCTCAAGTATTAGCAGTTGAGTTGTCAATTCAACCACACTTGGATAACTCAATATCTGCGGCAAAGTATTTAGTAGCAAAGTAATATGATAGTAGTGGCAACGGTAGCAAAAGTAATATTTTTGGGTTTTGTAGTGATTGTAACAATAGCAACGGAAAAGTAAATAAGCAAAGTACAATATGTGAAAAGCTCGTAGGCATTGGATCGGTGATGGAGAATTATGCCGGATGCGGTTCATCATGTAACAATCATAACATAGGGTGACACAGAAATAGCTCCAATTCAACAATGTAATGTAGGCATGTATTCCGAGTATAGTCATACGTGCTTATGGAAAAGAACTTGCATGACATCTTTTGTCCTACCCTCGCGTGGCAGTGGGTTTTAACACATAGTGAATACATGAACTCCTCAAACTATGGTCATCACTGGGAGTGGTCCCGATTATTGTCACTCCGAGGTTGCTGGATCATAACACATAGTAGGTGACTATAGACTTGCAAGATAGGATCAAGAACTCACATATATTCACGAAAACATAATAGGTTGAGATCTGAAATTATGGCACTCGGGCCCTAGTGACAAGCATTAAGCATAGCAAAGTCATAGCAACATCAATCTCAGAACATAGTGGATACTAGGGATCAAACCCTAACAAAACTAACTCGATTACATGATAAATCTCATCCAACCCATCACCGTCCAGCAAGCCTACGATGGAATTACTCACGCACGGTGGTGAGCATCATGAAATTGGTGATGGATGATGGTTGGTGATGACGATGGCGACGGATTACCCTCTACGGAGACCCAAACGGACTCCAGATCAGCCCTCCCGAGAGAGTTTAGGGCTTGGCGGCGACTCTGTATAGTAAAACGCAATGAATCTTCCTCTCTGATTTTTTTCTCCCCGAACACGAATATATGGAGTTGGAGTTGAGGTCGGTGGAGCTCCAGGGGGCCCACGAGGCAGGGGGCGCGTCCAGGGGGCAGGCGCACCCCCCACCCTCGTGGCAAGGTTGTGGGCCCCCTAGCCTTATTCTTTCGCCAGTATTCTTTATTATTTCCAAAAATAATCTCCGTGGAGTTTCAGGTCATTCCGAGAACTTTTGTTTCTGCACATAAATAACACCATGGCAATTCTGCTGAAAACAGCGCCAGTCCGGGTTAGTTCCATTCAAATCATGCAAGTTAGAGTCCAAAACAAGGGCAAAAGTGTTTGGAAAAGTAGATACGACGGAGACGTATCACCGTCCGGTGGCCCCGGCGGTGTAGGGCGTTGTTCGGCACCTAGAGGGGGTAGGCCACGGGGAATAACTGCTTCTTCATGTTAGTGCATGTCATCGCGAGATGACAGACCAAGTCTAGAACCGTTCTGTCATGGGATCACCCACCGAAGACTTTGTCTCGGGGACGAACGCAGCCGGTCCTCGACGTTCCCGCCCGTGTGTGTGGTTTGTGAGGCACGTGCCACGTCAAGGACGTGCGTTGCTTATTCAAATAGCACACCACCCCTGCATGCATATGCATGGGCCACACGCATTTAGGGGTGCCCTCCCCCTGGGGCGGTCTCCATATCGAGCACCCATCCGGTGGCCCCGGCGGTCTAGGGCGTTATTCGGCACCGAGAGGGTGTAGTCCACGGTGAATAACTGCTTCTCCGTGTTAGTGCATGTCATCGCGAGATGACAGACCAAGTCTAGGCTCGTTCTGTCATGGGATCACCCACCGAAGATTCTGTCTCGGGGACGGACGCAGCCGGTCCTCGACGTTCCCGCCCGTGTGTGTGGTTTGTGAGGCACGTGCCACATCAAGGACGTGCGTTGCTTATTCAAATAGCACACCACCCGTGCATGCATATGCATGGGCCACATGCATGTAGGGGTGCCCTCCCCCCCCCCCTCGGGCGGTCTCTATATCAAGCACCCATCCGTTGGCCCCAGCGGTCTAGGGCATTGTTCGGCACCGAGAGGGTGTGGTCCACGGCGAATAACTGCTTCTCCGTGTTAGTGCATGTCATTGCGAGATGACAGACCAAGTCTTGGCCCGTTCTTCGAGATAGTCTATGGGTATCGAGAGGGAATGTGTACGGTTTGTGCAGGAAGTGCGGGTCATATTGCTCCGTTGGTCTCGAAACTTCTTGTGCTCTCAAAGGAGGCCATCGAATGTATATGCATGGGCTATCCGGTGGCCCCGCAGGTCTAGGAAGTTGGCTGGCACCGAGAGAGGGGGTAGGCCACGGTCAACAACTGCTTCTTCTCATGTTTACCACTTTACACTCTTTAAAGTTCTCTCTCGGTGCCGGTCTAGAAAGTTGACCAGCACTGAGAGAGGGGGTAGGCCAGGGTCAAAAACTGCTTCTTCTCATGTTTTTTTACTTTAGCCTCTTTAAAGTTTTCTCTCGTTGTCGTTCTAGGAAGTTGGCCGGCACCGAGAGAGGGGGTAGGCCACGGTCAACAATTGCCTCTTCTCATGTTTTTTTTACTTTACACTCTTTAAAGTTCTCTCTCGGTGCCGGTCTAGAAAGTTGACCGGCAAGAGAGGGGGTAGGCCACGGTCAACAACTGCTTCTTCTCATGTTTTTTACTTTACACTCTTTAAAGTTCTCTCTCGGTGCCGTTCTAGGAAGTTGGCCGGCACCGAGAGAGGGGGTAGGCCACGGTCAACAACTGCCTCTTCTCATGTTTTTACTTTACACTCTTTAAAGTTCTCTCTCGGTGCCGGTCTAGGAAGTTGACCGGCACCGAGAGAGGGGGTAGGCCACGGTCAACAACTGCTTCTTCTCATGTTTATTACTTTACACTCTTTAAAGTTCTCTCTCGGTGCCGGTCTAGAAAGTTGACCGGCACCGAGAGAGGGGGTAGGCCACGGTCAACAACTGCTTCTCATGTTTTTACTTTACACTCTTTAAAGTTCTCTCTCGGTGCCGTTCTAGGAAGTTGGCCGGCACCGAGAGAGGGGGTAGGCCACGGTCAACAACTGTCTCTTCTCATGTTTTTTACTTTACACTCTTTAAACTTCTCTCTTGCTGCCGGTCTAGAAAGTTGACCGCACCGAGAGAGGGGTAGGCCACATCAACAATCGCTTCTTCTCATGTTTTTACTTTACACTCTTTAAAGTTGAGTTTTGAACAAATCAAACCCAAAAATCATATATATATATATATATATATATATATATATATATATATATATATATATGAGTGCACCAAAGTCTTTTATCAAAAAAATTCATCAAAAGTCATGGAATTTCCAAACTTTGGTCGTAAAAACATATGAAATATGAGAGACAAAAAATATAGTGCAAAACAAAAACAAAAAGAGAAGGGGGAAAAATTAGAGCAGTGGTTGCCGAGGGTCGATTCTCAGCTCTCGGTAATGGCCGCCATTTCCGAGAGGCGCTCTCGGTAAAGCATCTAACCGAGATCTTAACCTTTCCCCTTTTTTGTATCTTCATTCCCCTCCTCTTTGTTCCCTGCGCCACCGTCGCCGCCGACAACGATATCGCCACCGCCACCGCCGCTACCAGCCCTCAACCGCCAACAACCGCCGCCGCCACCCCACCACCACCGCCCCCAACTGCGTCCACCGCCCCCAACTGTCGCCGCCACGGTGCTTCATGGCTGGAGGCCAGCGTGGCGGCTCTTCGATGCGACCCAACGACGGCCGCCGCAGCGGAGCTCCTGCGGTAGCGCGGCAGCTGGAGATGCCCTCAGGTATGTACACCCATCCCACTGAACATACACAAATTTTGTTGAAGAAGATGAGAATTGGGAAAATTCAGTTCATAGGTGCTCCACTAGGGGCTAGTAATTCAGTTCATAGGGTATTTTTAGGTGCTCCACTAGGTCCATGTTGATCTAGTTCTAGGTATTTTTAGGTGCTCCACTAGGATGTTTGAGTTGCACATGTTTTTTGCTTTCATTTTGAAAATGACCCCCTCTTGGATGCTGTCACGCTCCGCCACTGCCACTAGGGGCTAGTAATTGCAAGTAGGCACCATCTTGCTGAGGAATTTAATACCATGGCAAAACTGGCTACAAAACAACCAAACCTGAAATTCTGGGTCAAGTTCTTCATAATATGCTGTTGTATACTACTGTAATGTACAATTTTCATCCTATTTTTCATGTTTTTGAGGAGTTGATATTGTCCAGTGCATGATAATATGCTCATGTTGCTTATGTATATTTTTCAGCTATTGTAATGTATAGTTTTCCGCCTAATTTTTCATATATTTGAACAGTTCATATTGTCCAGTGCATGATAATATGCTCATGTTGCCTATGTACTCTTTTCAGTCAATTTTTCATGTATTTTGGACAAGTGGTATGGTTAATATTCACCATATATATTTTGTTTTTCAGATTCTGATGGGAGCACTGGTAGTAAGTACTAGAGAGTCCCGACTGGTAGGACCGAGTCGTCCGCCTCCCATCAGGCCACAATCGAGGCATCGTCATCATCGGATGGCGATGTTAGAGTGGACTTAGATGCACCAGATCCGGTCGCTACCGAGTCGGGCGACATGGAGGCCTCGGACGGCTCGGGGTCTACCTCGAGCAACACTTCCAAGAGGAAGAAATCTGGGCGTGGTCCGGGGAAGGTCCCGGAACCAACTGCTGCCAGCAACCGTCCTGTCATTTGCCCAACAGGAGAGGGGTAAGCAAGCATTTCATTTGCATCATATGCTTGTCTTTTATATCATGTAGCCAGTGGGAATTTATCCTGACACAACCTAAGGGGGCATGCGTGCCGAACCACGTCATCGGCTCTTTCTTGAGGAAGCACTTCCATGGATTGTCCAAGCCGGGTGATGACAATCCGCCGTCGCCAGGTTTAACCTGGGAGCATTACCTACACAACAAGGATGAGCACGATGTCACCATGGCCACTCGGGTCATCAATGATTTTTTTGTAAGTATCTTCACTCCGACCACTTCATTTATCCATATCCAAATCCTTGCTTGCATGGATGGTGAGAAGATGCCATATGCTTTCTTGTAGCAAACATTTGCTTGCGTGGATGGTGAGCAGCAGAAGGCGATCAAAGGCATCGTGAAATCTGCCCGAAAGATACTCTACGAGACCAAGCACACGCCATGGTACAAAGTCGTGATGCAAAGGTCGGCCTTCGATGACAAGGGAGAGAAGATGACAAGGAAGACTGCTTGCCAGACCAACTTGTCGCGAGAAGAATACCTGTCATTGGTAAGTGACTACATCGGTTGCTAGTACTTTGATTCATCCCTCTTGTTCCTCAATTATTTGATTTTGTCTGACTAGCTGAAGGAACCCTGGATGAAGGACGATTGTTGAGAGGCCCTGGTTGACATGTGGTGTGACCCAGCATGGCAGGCGTAGCATGTGGAGAAGGGAAACGATCGAGCGAAAATGCCATGCCCGGCTCATGTCCAGGGGAGCCGGAACCTAACCGCTCTCAAGCAACACATGGTATGTGGATTAATATGTTAACTTTTTCGCGCGGTGCATCTTGGTTCATTAAACTTGATGGTTAATTTTGCAGGATTCGAAGGTTGGTCGCCCGGTCCACATCCTGGAAGCCTGGAAAGAAGGCCACAAGGGGAAGGATGTGCTGTCTACTACGCAACCTTCTCCTTGTAGACGTTGTTGGGCCTCCAAGTGCAGAGGTTTGTAGGATAGTAGCAAATTTCCCTCAAGTGGATGACCTAAGGTTTATCAATCCGTGGGAGGCGTAGGTTGAAGATGGTCTCTCTCAAGCAACCCTGCAACCAAATAACAAAGAGTCTCTTGTGTCCCCAACACACCCAATACAAATGGTGAATTGTATAGGTGCACAAGTTCGGCGAAGAGATGGTGATACAAGTGCAATATGGATGATAGATATAGGTTTTTGTAATATGAAAATATAAAAACAACAAGGTAACTAATGATAAAAGTGAGCACAAACGGTATTGCAATGCATTGAAACTAGACCTAGGGTTCATACTTTCACTAGTGCAAGTTCTCTCAATAATAATAACATAATTGGATCATATAACTATCCCTCAACATGCAACAAAGAGTCACTCCAAAGTCACTAATAGCGGAGAACAAACGAAGAGATTATGGTAGGGTACGAAACCACCTCAAACTAATTCTTTCGGATCGATCTATTCAAGAATCAGTAGTAAAATAACACAAAGCTATTCTTTCCGTTCGATCTATCATAGAGTTCGCACTAGAATAACAACTTAAGACACAAATCAACCAAAACCCTAATGTCACCTAGATACTCCAATGTCACCTCAAGTATCCGTGGGTATGATCATACGATATGCATCACACAATCTCAGATTCATCTATTCAAACCAACACAAAGTACTTCAAAGAGTGCCCCAAAGTTTCTACCGGAGAGTCAAGACGAAAACGTGCCAACCCCTATGCATAGATTCATGGGCGGAACCCACAAGTTGATCACCAAAACATACATCAAGTGGATCACGTGATATCCCATTGTCACCACAGATAAGCACGGCAAGACATACATCAAGTGTTCTCAAATCCTTAAAGACTCAATCCAATAAGATAACTTCAAAGGGAAAAATCAATCCATTACAAGAGAGTAGAGGGGGAGAAACATCATAAGATCCAACTATAATAGCAAAGCTCAGATACATCAAGATCGTATCACCTCAAGAACACGAGAGAGAGAGAGAGAGAGAGAGAGAGAGAGAGATCAACCACATAGCTACTGGTACATACCCTCAGCCCCGAGGGTGAACTACTCCTAAATGCGTCATGGAGAGCGCCGGGATGATGAAGATGGCCACGGTGAGGATCCCTCCGGCAGGTCTTCAACAGGGTCCCGATTTGTTTTCGGTGACTACAGAGGCTTGCGGCGGCGGAACTCCCGATCTATTCTGTTTCCTGATGTTTTTAGGGTATACTGATATATATATAGGTGAAAGAAGTCGGTCAGTGGAGCCATGAGGGGCCCATGAGGGTGGGGGCGCGCCCAGGGGGGCAGGCGCGCCTCCCTGCCTTGTGGCCACCTCGTTGCTTCCCTGACGTACACTCCAAGTCTCTTGGATTGCTTCCGTTCCAAAAATAACTCTCCTGAAGGTTTCATTCCGTTTGGACTCCGTTTGATATTCCTTTTCTGCGAAACACTGAAACAAGGGAAAAATAGAAACTAGATCTGGGCTCTGGGTTAATAGGTTAGTCCCAAAAATAATATATAAGTGCATAATAAAGCCCATATATCCAAAACAGATAATATAATAGCATGGAACAATCAAAAATTATAGATACGTTGGAGACGTATCAGCATCCCCGAGCTTAATTCATGCTCGTCCTCGAGTAGGTAAATGATAAAAACAGAGTTTTTGATGTGGAATGCTACCTAACATATTTATCAATGTAATCTTCTTTATTGTGGCAACAATATTCAGATCCATAAGATTCAAGACAAAAGTTTAATATTGACATAAAAATAATAATACTTCAAGCATACTAACAAAGCAATCGTGTCTTCTCAAAATAACATGGCCAAAACAAGCTATCCCTACAAAATCATATAGTCTGGCTATGCTCTATCTTCATCACACAAAATATTTAGATCATGCACAACCCCGATGACAAGCCAAGCAATTGTTTCATACTTTTGATGTTCTCAAACTTTTTCAATCTTCACGCAACACATGAGCGTGAGTGATGGACATAGCACTACAGGTGGAATAGAATGGTGGTTGTGGAGAAGACAAAAAAGGAGAAGATAGTCTCACATCAACCAGGCGTATCGGCCGGGCTATGGAGATGCCCATTAATAGATATCAATGTGAGTGAGTAGGGATTGCATGCAATGATGCACTAGAGCTATAAGTATATGAAAGTTCAACAAAAGAAACTAAGTGGGTGTGCATCCAACTCGCTTGCTCACGAAGACCTAGGGCATTTTGAGGAAGCCCATCATTGGAATATACAAGCCAAGTTCTATAATGAAAAATTCCCACTAGTATATGAAAGTGATATCATAAGAGACTCTCTATCATGAAAATCATGGTGCTACTTTGAAGCACAAGTGTGGTAAAAGGATAGTAGCATTGTCCCTTCTCTCCTTTTCTCTTTTTTTTTGTTTTTTTGGCCTTTCTCTTTTTTTATGGCCTCTTTTTTTCTTTTTTTTGGGCTTCTTTGGCCTCTTTTATTTTTTTTCGTCCAGAGTCTCATCCCGACTTGTGGGGGAATCATAGTCTCCATCATCCTTTCCTCACTGGGACAATGCTCTAATAATGATGATCATCACACTTTTATTTACTTAAAACTCAAGAATAACAATCGATTCTTAGAACAAAATATGACTCTATATAAGTGCCTCCGGCGGTGTACGGGGATGTGCAATGACTCATGAGTGAAATGTATGAAAGAATTATGAACGGCGGCTTTGCCACAAATACAATGTCAACTACATGATCATGCAAAGCAATATGACAATGATGGAGCGTGTCATAATAAACGGAACGGTGAAAAGTTGCATGGCAATATATCTCGGAATGGCTATGGAAATGCCATAATAGGTAGGTATGGTGGCTGTTTTGAGGAAGGCATATGGTGGGTGTATGATACCAGCGAAAGGTGCACGGTATTAGAGAGGCTAGCAATAGTGGAAGGGTGAGAGTGCGTATAATCCATGGACTCAACACTAGTCATAAAGAACTCATATACTTGTTGCAAAAATCTATTAGTTATTGAAATGAAGTACTACGCGCATGCTCCTAGGGGGGTAGATTGGTAGAAAAGACCATCGCTCGTCCCCGACCGCCACTCATAAGGAAGACAATCAATAAATAAATCATGCTCCGACTTCATCACATAACGGTTCACCATACGTGCATGCTACGGGAATCACAAACTTTAACACAAGTATTTCTCAAATTCACAACTACTCAACTAGCATGACTCTAATATCACCATCTTCATATCTCAAAACAATTATCTAGTATCAAACTTCACATAGTATTCAATGCACTTTATATGAAAGTTTTTATTATACCCATCTTGGATGCCCATCATATTAGGACTAATTTCATAACCAAAGCAAATTACCATGCTGTTTAGGACTCTCAAAATAATATAAGTGAAGCACGAGAGTTCATCTATTTCTTCAAAATAAAACCATCGCCGTACTCTAAAAGATATAAATGAAGCACTAGAGCAAACAACAAACTACTCCGAAAGATATAAGTGAAGATCAATGAGTAGTCGAATAATTATGTAACTATGTGAAGACTCGTTAACATTTAATAATTTCAGATCTTGATACTTTATTCAAACAGCAATCAAAACAAAAGAAAATAAAATGACGCTCCAAGCAAAACACATATCATGTGGTGAATAAAAATATAGCTCCAAGTAAAGTTACCGATGAACGAAGACGAAAGAGGGGATGCCTTCCGGGGCATCCCCAAGCTTAAGATTTTGGTTGTCCTTGAATATTACCTTGGGGTGCCTTGGGCATCCCCAAGCTTAGTCTCTTGCCACTCCTTATTTCATAGTCCATCGAATCTTTACCCAAAACTTGAAAACTTCACAACACAAAACTTAACAGAAAATCTCGTGAGCTCCGTTAGCGAAAGAAAACAAAACACCACTTCAATGTACTGGAATGAACTCATTCTTTATTTATATTGGTGTTAAACCTACTGTATTCCAACTTCTCTATGGTTTATAAACTATTTTACTAGCCATAGAGTCATCAAAATAAGCAAACAACACACGTAAAACAGAATCTGTCAAAAACAGAACAGTCTGTAGTAATCTGTAACTAACGCAAACTTATGGAACTCAGAAAACTCTACGAAAATAGGACGGCCTAGATAATTTGTTTATTTATCTATTTCAACTGGAATCAGTATTTTATCACGTTCTGGTGATTTTTAACAATTGTTTTCGTGAACAGAAAGTTTCTGGAATTTTCAGGAAGATCAAATAACTATCATCCAAGAAGATCCTATAGGTTTTACTTGGCACAAACACTAATTAAAACATAAAACCACATATAAACATAGGCTAGATATATTATTTATTCCTAAACAGAACCAAAAAGCAAGAAACTAAAATAAAGTTGGGTTGCCTCCCAACAAGCGCTAACGTTTAACGCCCCTAGCTAGGCATGATGATTTCAATGATGCTCACATAAAAGATTAGAATTAAAACATAAAGAGAGCATCATGAAGAATATGACTAGCACTTTTAAGTCTAACCCACTATGCATAGGGATTTTGTGAGCAAGCAACTTATGGGAACAATAATCAACTAGCATAGGAAGGCAAAACAAGCATAACTTCAAAACTTTAAGCACATAGAGAGGAAACTTGATATTATTGCAATTCCTACAAGCATACATTCCTCCCTCATAATAATTTTCAGTAGCATCATGAATGAATTCAACAATATAACCAGCACCTAAAGCATTCTTTTCATGATCTACAAGCATAGAATTTTTATTACTCTCCACATAAGCAAATTTATTCTCATGAATAGTAGTGGGAGCAAACTCAACAAAATAACTATCATATGATTGAAAATTAAGATCAAGATGACAAGTTTCATGGTTATCATTATTCTTTATAGCATACGTGTCATCACAATAATCATCATAGATAGGAGGCATGCTTTCATCAAAGTAAATTTGCTCATCAAAGCTTGGGGGACAAAAAATATCATCTTCATCAAACATAGCTTCCCCAAGCTTGTGGCTTTGCATATCATTAGCATCATGGGTATTCAAAGAATTCATACTAACAACATTGCAATCATGCTCATCATTCACATATTTTATGCCAAGCATTCTATGTAATTCTTCTTCTAGTACTTGAGCACAATTTTCTTTCCCATCATTTTCAAGAAAGACATTAAAAAGATGAAGCATATGAGGCACCCCTAATTCCATATTTTTTAATAGTTTTCTTTTATAAACTAAACTAGTGATAAAACAAGAAACTAAAAGATTCGATTGCAAGATCTAAAGATATACCTTCAAGCACTAACCTCCCCGGCAACGGCACCAAAAAAGAGCTTGATGTCTACTACGCAACCTTCTCCTTGTAGACGTTGTTGGGCCTCCAAGTGCAGAGGTTTGTAGGGCAGTAGCAAATTTCCCTCAAGTGGATGACCTAAGGTTTATCAATCCGTGGAAGGCGTAGGTTGAAGATGTTCTCTCTCAAGCAACCCTGCAACCAAATAACAAAGAGTCTCTTGTGTCCCCAACACACCCAATACGATGGTAAATTGTATAGGTGCACTAGTTCGGCGAAGAGATGGTGATACAAGTGCAATATGGATGATAGATATAGGTTTTTGTAATCTGAAAATATAAAAACAGCAAGGTAACTAATGATAAAAGTGAGCACAAACGGTATTGCAATGCGTTGAAACAAGGCCTAGGGTTCATACTTTCACTAGTGCAAGTTCTCTCAACAATAATAACATAATTGGATCATATAACTATCCCTCAACATGCAACAAAGAGTCACTCCAAAGTCACTAATAGCGGAGAACAAACGAAGAGATTGTGGTAGGGTACGAAACCACCTCAAAGTTATTCTTTCAGATCGATCTATTCAAGAGTCCGTAGTAAAATAACACAAAGCTATTCTTTCTGTTCGATCTATCATAGAGTTCGTACTAGAATAACACCTTAATACACAAATCAACCAAAACCCTAATATCACCTAGATACTCCAATGTCACCTCAAGTATCCGTGGGTATGATTATACGATATGCATCACAAAATCTCAGATTCATCTATTCAAACCAACACAAAGTACTTCAAAGAGTGCCCCAAAGTTTCTACTGAAGAGTCAAGACGAAAACGTGTGCCAACCCCTATGCATAGGTCCATGGGCACAACCCGCAAGTTGATCACCAAAACATACATCAAGTGGATCACGTGATATCCCATTGTCACCACAGATAAGCACGGCAAGACATACATCAAGTGTTCTCAAATCCTTAAAGACTCAATCCGATAAGATAACTTCAAAGGGAAAACTAAATCCATTACAAGAGAGTAGAGGGGGAGAAACATCATAAGATCTAACTATAATAGCAAAGCTCGCGATACATCAAGATCGTATCACCTCAAGAACACGAGAGAGAGAGAGAGAGAGAGAGAGAGAGAGAGAGAGATCAAACACATAGCTACTGGTACATACCCTCAGCCCCGAGGGTGAACTACTCCCTCCTCGTCATGGAGAGCGCCGGGATGATGAAGATGGCCACCGGTGAGGGATCCCCCCTCCGGCAGGGTGCCAGAACAGGGTCCCGATTGGTTTTCGGTGACTACAGAGGCTTGCGGCGGCGGAACTCCCGATCTATTATGTTCCCTGATGTTTTTAGGGTATATTGATATATATAGGCGAAAGAAGTCAGTCAGGGGAGCCAGGAGGGGCCCACGAGGGTGGGGGCGCGCCTCCCTGCCTCGTGGCCACGGCGTTGCTTCCCTGGCGTACACTCCAAGTCTCCTGGATTGCTTCCGTTGCAAAAATAACTCTCCCGAAGTTTTCATTCCGTTTGGACTCCGTTTGATATTCCTTTTGTGCGAAACACTGAAACAAGGGGAAAAACAGAAAATGGCACTGGGCTCTGGGTTAATAGGTTAGTCCCAAAAATAATATAAAAGTGCATAATAAAGACCATAAACATCCAAAACAGATAATATGATAGTATGGAACAATCAAAAATTATAGATACGTTGGAGACGTATCAGGATGGCGCCGAGTTCTGCAGCGAGTCGGCGGAGGAGAAGTGGGGGGGCTTCAAAGAGGTCTTCCAGGAGGTCCACGGGCAGGAAGCCGAACGTACTTCCAAGCCCCTTGATCCTGAGCTTCTCATCATTGCTGGCGAGGGGAAGGGCCATGGCCGCCACCTCCTTTGCAACAGGACGATCGCCACCTCCTCGCATCGCAAGCTGCACGAGATACGCGCGCCGAGCACCAGCTCAACTTTGTCCATACAGAGTCGCCCAACCGCCGCATCATGTGAGATAGCGCGTCTCGAGGTTAGCATCCTAACCTTTCATTTATGTCCATGCCTCGAAATAGCACCGTTCCAACCTATATGAGCCTAATGCCATGTTACAGGATTTAATGGCGGCAGGCTGAGCAGGAGTCTAGAGAAAAGGAACGAGAAGACACGAACAAGAGGTTGAAGCTGCTTGAGGATCAACTACAGGTAGAACATTATCTAAACTAGAGTAGAAGATTCATTACATAGGGACGAACCACCCTCACGTGACTCTACTCTTATAGGTTCTTATGCAATCTCGAAGCAGTGCAAGTGATGTCCCTCCTCCTCCTCCGGAATGTTAACCCGATGGCCTCTCCTCCTCAAGATGATCTATATATGAACAAGTGTACTTCTATTGTGACGTGCACGTGTTTTGCAGGTAGTGACAATATGTATGAATTTGCGACTTGTGTGTGACGTCTACTAGGATAATACATTCGACTTGTGTGTGACAATATGTGGACTATTCCTAATTATGCCTATCTATGTGTGGACTAGATCAAATTATGCCTATATATGTGTGGATTAGATCAAATTATGCCTATATATGATCCTTCTGCCAAGTACTTGTTTTTATCTACAGGGATCACAAAAGAAATGGCTTAAACAACAGAATGGATGGGAAAGATTTCCGAGAGCAACACTCAGAAAACTACATATTACCGAGAGCTACTCTCGAAAACATGGTCGTCTGGGAGACCTACTGTTGTGCCACAACTTTTTCGAGAGCAGCTCTCGGAAAAGAAGGCAACATTGCCGAGACCAGCTCTCGGCAAAGCTATGTAAACTGTCAGCTCCCATGTGGGCCACGCTGTCCTACTGGTCAGGAGGATTGCCGAGAGCAGCTCTCGACAAACATATCGTCATTTTTTTTCAAGAATATTTAGGAAGTTATTTAAAACTTTTACTGATAAATGAGATCAGTGGGACCACATGTCAGTTAGAAAGAACACACACAAAAAAAGAAAATATATAGGATGTTGCATATGCTTTGCCGAGTGTCGGGCTGCGACTCTCGGTAAAGTATGCAGTAACTGACGGAGCCGTTTGTTGCGGACGGGCATGCCGCGTGGCTCGTCTTTGTCGTGAGCGGCTCTCGGCGTCTGCAGGGTTTGCCGTGCGGTGCCTCTTTGCCGTGAGGCAGTGACGGCAAAGATGGCAGTTTGTCGTGAAGCTGGGTTTGCCAAGAGTGACACTCGGCAAAGTTTGCTTTGCCGAATGTTCGTGTTTTAGCACTCGGCGAAGAGTATTACACCCGGCATAGGTGAAAATTCCAGTAGTGGCATGTTATGTTTTTCCTTTTTTGGGAAGCACGGGTTGTGTTTCTCATGAAAGCACATGTGATGGTTTTAGCGGAAGCATAGGTTATCCTTGGAAGCAAATATGTTCTTCCACAAGAATTACAGACAGACGTGCTTCGGAAAAAAACAATTTTTTTCTCTTCAGAACATAGGAAAACCAAGCAAAATCAAAAAAACTAAAATCTGAAAATGCATACAGAAAAAAAACTGAAATTCATAGGGAGTCTCCAACACACGACATGTGACGGCGGCTCCATAACGCCGGCTGGAGGCACCACTTGGTGCGCTCCAGACCACCAAAAGTGACCCCTCGAGGTCCCCCGAAAGGGGTAACCGTCCGTTAGTGACTCCTCGGATATTGACGAAACAGCGACAATTTTCGTTGGGCCAAAATCACATGTTACTATAACTCAGGAGTCCACAGTGACATGGCCAAAATCGGGCACCGCTAGGGAGCGACTTATTAACGGTACCACTTGGAGGGTTCCCGCAGAGGTCATGTTTTTTTACCTAGAAGCGCCTCAATGGTGCGCCCAGCAGCTGCCACGTGTCATGTGTTGGGCGCACCCTCATGATTTTTTTCCTTGTCTACGCGTGTTTTTGTTTTTTAATTTTGTTTGTTGTTTTTTTTTAGCTTTTCAGTTTTTGCTTGGTTTTGGTATAATTTTTTTTCGAAGCGGTGCTTTTCCGCGAGCAAAAAACATACTTACTTATGCTTTTTGAAAAGAGGAAAAAAACAGTCTGTGCTTCTTGAGTTGTGCTTCTCAAAGAGAAAAGCGTAGTTGTGCTCGCATGAGAAGCACCAAAAAACAAAAAAAAAACACAGTTGTACTTCCTAGAAAAGAAAAAACACAGCCCGTGCTTCTCGAAAAAGAAACAAAAGCTGTGCTTCCCTAAGAAAAAGTGAAAAGGCACAATTGTGTTTAAAAAAGAATAGTTCATTCGGTTGAACTAAGAAAGGTAGGCTACACTGAGGAACACAAGCTTGTACTGACTAAAGCCTCTCTTGAAAATTGTCTTCCACATCTAAACAAGGCTATACTTATAGATACATCCATAGATCCACACGAAGAAACAACACAACTGCGTCTACCATCCATATCCCATGCATGCTTCTTGCACGGAGCTCATGCATGCAGCTCTCGAGACGACTGCAGGCGTATGTCCATGCAGGGACAGCGCTGGGAGCAATGGATGAGGCAGAGCCCTTCGAGTTCCACGCACAACTCGCACTCAGGCCCACGGTTTCGGCACCAGGCCTCGCAGCTGCAGGAGGTCGGACAGCACAGCTGCTGCATACAGCGCCCACAGTCCCCGGCAGCCACCGCCGCCGCCGCTGCGACATGCATGGATAGCAGGATGCAGACGGCGGCCACAGCGACGGTCACCTTGGAGGCAGCGGTGGCACCGGCGCCGCCCGGAGCCATTGTTGTTGGCCGGCCGGAGATCGGGCAGGCTAATTCACAATTCGCAAAGCCAGCTAATAGAAAGGTGCTACTGTTCCGGGTAGTGGTGCGGATCGACGGATAAACTAGCCAGTGCTATTTATAGCTGGACAGTGGACAACATAAATCAGAGATGTATACGGTCGATAATTTAGGAGGTGGAAACGTGCGAATATTCACAGGCGCGCCCGAGCTCGCCTGGTCACGGAATCGATAGCCGTTGCCTTGTTTTGGGATGTGGAAAGCATGCGGTACTGTCGGACGTGTTCGGTGGCCTAATTAATGAAGTACGTACATTTCTACGGACGAAACGGCGACGTGTTTATGACGCGGGGCTATGGACGTCTGTCCATCGCGGACGGTGTCTTGCTTCTATCGTTCGTATAGTCTCAGGGCTAGGCCCCACCACGTGCGGTCTGGCTGAGCGTTCGCACCCCGCGTGTGCATACAGCACGCACAATGCAGCGTGTGTACAGAGACTACTAATTTATCCATATTATATATTAGTTAATCTGGTTAGCTTATGCGTAAAAAAATATCTGATTATTTTAAAATTAAAACATAACTATTGACAAGATTTCACCAACAAATACTACATCCGTTTCAAAATAAGTATCACAAAGTATGTGTCACTGATTTTGTATTAAGGTTATACTAAGTGAGCAACACTTATTTTGGGATTGAGGAAGTATTTTACATATTAAACAAACAATCTCAAAAGAGGGGCATAAAAAATTATTAGTATTATTTCAAAAGAGTAACATAAATAATTCCAATTTCTTCACAAAGTGAATTTCGATATTCAAATTTCATGTTTAACAAAAGATTGGAAATGATTTCATAAGAATGACATAAGAAATTTCAATTTTTTATTTTTACAAAAATATTGAAACCGAATAGCGACATAAGCAACATCATTTTTTTATAGTGGTTTATGTGATTTCAATTTCTAGTTTTTACAAAAAATTGAAACCGAATAGCAACATAAGTAATATGAGTTTTTTATAGTGGTATCAAGGTGTGAAGTTCCTTAAAATTCCGGAACAAGGTAAGAGATTAGTAAGTTACGCTCTACCGAGCTGCACCTCGGTTTGGACGGAACAATTTTAAAACGGATTTTGGTATTCAGATTTTATCAAAAAAATGCTTTTGATTCAATGATTGAAACTTAACTTAAAAAAAACATCAAAACATATTCAAAATGCATCTTATTTGAAAGCCCTCGTCGCAAGCAATATGAATCTCAAAATAAAACTTAATTTAAATTTTGGCTGAAAAGACATGAATGTTTTAAATTCAAAAGCCAAAAGATCAAGGCAGGGGCATTTGGGGCGTTCAAAGATGAACATAACAGAGAGATATTCATTTGCGCTAACCCACCAACTCACCTAGCATTGTTGAGATTGGTGATGGGCAAGCTCCATAGATTTCCAGAAGAAAAAAAATCATGAAATATATAGAATTATAGTGATGTTGAATTATCAAACTGACCGTTGTTGTTAAACCATATTTCTAGAATTTCAGGGTACATGCAGGTTGATGGTAGTTGCAAACACGAGTGTAGAGAAAGTTCTTGAAGACATGATGCAAAGTGGTTGAGCTGTAAATATGTTATATTATTGCTTCAGTCGTAGGGTTCACTTGCTTCGTTTAATCCGAAGATACTCATCAGTGTAATCGGCCGGAATGCATGCAATCCATTCTCCTAAGCATGCCCGACCATCCACTTGCTTCGTTCATCTCCATCAATTTTCTTGTCCTCCTTATTGGGATCTTGAAGGTACTTGGGACCAAATACCCGGATCAATGGTTTTACAAACACCCATACGCATTGAGCTTGGTATCTTCTCTAATGGCATCACTCTCATTGCTGTCGATATTTTTTTGTAAGAACTAAATCAAGGCAAACCGGCGGCATTCCTCCCGCGGGTGAAGAACCAACAATTTTGCTTGCAAACTTCCACAATGCGAACACAAGGATATTATTTAATAACGCCTACAGAGGAGATGAGCGGGTAGGTCGGTACCTCGGCAAAGTAGTCTTTCATGAGCAAATTGTGGCCAGAAGCTCGGTTGCACAAAATGCAAAGGCGGCCTACTGTCGATCCACAACGTTTCTTCTTCTTGCCCGCTTCAAATTTACTGATGAGATACAATAATAGGAGGTGCTCGGCATCATCGTCAAAAAGCAACTCTTCTATGTCGAAATCATCCTACTTCGATGGTGAGGACGAACTCCAAACATCCATCTACGGAAATAAATTCGTGTCACGTCTAATGGAAATATTCTCGCATTTCAAAAAAATGTCTGTGAAATTTTACAAAATGTTATATACAAATGTAAAAAATTATTTGCGCAGGTTAAGAAAATTGTTTATTTCCATTTAAAATTCTCTTGACATTTTTAAAACATATTCATGTGTTTCCAAAAAATGTTCATGAAAAATTTAAAATGTTTAAACAATGTGAAAAACTTTTCACATAGTTTATTAAAAATTTTAGTGTCATCTTAAAAATGTACAACGTGTATTCGAAAACAATGTTACCATGTATTCAAAAAATTGTTTAAAACATGTATTGAAAAATTATATATAATGTACTAGCAAGATGCCCGCGCTGTACGGAACATCAAGATACATTTGTATGAGTAGTTTATCTTGTGAGAGAAAAGAATGAACGAGAGAAATCCTTATCTGCAAGTGTGGAGAGAAGTGCGGGTATTTTTTTGCAAAATTGTCATAGTTTGCTTTCTAACCGCCAGATATAGATCGAACGGTCTATATTACACGATGACAGGCACACCATCATCACCAACCCTGTCTTTTAATGTATATTTAAAAAAAATGCCCAATGTGTATCAGAAAGATTTTTAACGCATGCTCTAAAAATGTACATTTTGGACCGAAAAAAGTAAATATGTGTTCAAAAGAAACAAAACCGATAAAAAATCTGACAAAGGAACCAAAAGAACAAAGAAACCAAAAGTGAAAATGGAAGAAAGAGGAAAAGAAAAAACAAACGAAGAAAACCGCTCGAACGAACTTAGCGACAGCTACAAGTAGCAGCGAGAAGCTCCCGAAACGCATCCACCTCCTGCCGTGACGGCGCCGTGCCACGGGATATCACCGTTATACGGACGCGTCACTGTCTTGTACTGTTTGAAGCTACGTATATTTCACAGTTTTATATGCCAGCACTTAATGTACCCACGGCGGCTTTGCTGTTCTATTGGTCCACGTACCGGGAGCGAGTGAGCTCGTCCGCTCAATCGCCGTTCTCGTGGAAACGTGGAAAACTGTACCGTTTACCTCGTGATCCAATCCGATCGTTGCCTGAGAAACCATGCGCAGGTAACGTGCATGCGCATGTGTATTTGCGTAGGAGCCGCCATAAGCATGTTAAATTGAGTATCATGATTCTCTTTGTCTGGCTGCTAGTAAGTTCCTGAGTCAACTGGCTGCTAGTTTTTTTTTTCTGTGGGAGCAACTGGCTGCTAGTTAGCCAACATGAAGAACGAATTTCAAAAATGTTTCTTCATCCACAGCGCGCGGTCTTTTGGATTGGTTAGAAAATCTCACAGATTGGATTATAGTGACAAGCTTGGGCGGTAACGGGAAGGCCCTAAGCATTTCTTCTCGGGAGACATTTTTGGTCGGGAGAAATCGGATACTGACCGTGACCGGGTGTAAAAGTAGGGTTCACGTAGGTTTGAGGGGATCGCACACCTCCAAAGGGTGCGGCTCATATCTTTACCTAATAATAAAGAGAATTAGGTTTCTGTCGTCCGTCATATAAATTGCCCCTGAAGTTGTCCCTATTTACCCATCATGCCACCGGTAAGTAGGGCTGCAAACGAGTCGAGCTCGAGCGAGTTGGAGTTGGCTCAGCTCAACTCATATAAAAATTCGAGCGAGCTCAAACTAAGTGAAGCTCATGATCAAGCTATAAAACAAGACTCGTGCTTAGCTTGTAACGATCTTGAGTCGATCTCGAGCTAGTTTCGAGCTAAATGAGATGGTAAAAGTTATAAATCTATGGATGAAAACCAAAAAATTTATGGTGAATATGTTAGAAACTTTTGCCAAAAATATAGGATATTTAACACATAGTCGACCACGTGCCATAATTAGGCCTAAATCTTCTCTGCACTTAATTGAGTTTCCATGTTCGTTGGTAAATAAAATGGAGAAAAATTATGGACAACATATATGATAATAAATTATCTTATTTCCATTTAATATATGACATGATCATTTAACGTGACGATATTCTGTCGAGCTATAGTTAAATTCGAGCGAGCTGACATTGGCTTAAGATCGGCTTGTTTCTCGGTTGAGCTACATAAAGTGTTCAAATTTAGTTTTTTTCTTTTCGAGTCAATCTTGAGCCAAGTCAAAAAACGAGTCAATCTCGAGCGGCTCACGAGCCTCGAGCTTTTCTTGCAGCTCTACCGGTAAGTAAAGAAAACGATTCGTTTTTCTTATTTAAAATCACCGTCAAATTTGGTTCTTATAGGACCCCAATACAAATATATAACAGTTGTAGGAAGCCAGCGCAGTGGCTAAGGCCAAAGCTGTCCGCACCGGACACCAGGGTTCGATCCCCTGGTGTTTTCTGCCCTTTTCTGCAATATACATGTGGTAATGGGCCGGCCCGTACTGACGTCCCTGTTTTTCTTTTGCTTTTTTCCTTTCTTATTTTTTTCTTCTGTTTTTCTTTCTTTAAATTACTCTGGGATTGCCAAAAACACAAATTTCTAGAAAGTTACGCGTAGTGAAAAAATATATAGATACATCATAAAATGTTTGTGAATTCAGAAAACATTTGAGAAATCATAAAAAGTTCGTGATTTAAAAACAAAACTGTTCGCATATTTCAAAAATTCATGATTTAAAAAATAATAAAATAAAAATTCTTGATTTTTAAAATATGATCGTGTATTCAAAAAATATTTGGGAATTTGAAAACAATATCCATGAAACTTTAGAAAATGTACACAAAAATTAAAACTGATTCTTAAGTAACCAACAAAATAAACCATCGCTTAGGCAGAGGTTTTATTAGGTGATCTGTAAAGTTTATTAGGGGATCATAAAATGTTCATGATTAAAAAAATTGTTCGCATATTATAGAAAAACATGATTTAAAAAACAATGAAATAAAAAATGTTCATGATTTTTAAAAATATAATCGTATATTCAACACATATTCGGGAATTTGAAAACAATGTCCATGAAATTTTAGAAAATGTTCAGAAAAATTAAAACAGGTTCTTAAGTAACGAACAAAACAAACAATCTCTTAGGTAGAGGTTTTATTAGGGGATCTGTAGAGGTCGTTTTATGATTTTATTTAGTCCCTCGCGCCTCGGGTAAAAAAGATTTTCGTGTTCTCTACATCGCCGAGCCCAAAAAAATTGACACATCTTGCTATGGTTAGTTTTTGTAAACTATATGGAAATGACTAAATGTCTGTTTTGCCTCCGTACACAACTATTCTCGTACCAAAGTTCTACTGGTTTTGGAAAACATCGCTACGCTAGATCAATGTGAGACACATCATGTATCAGTCTAGCTCAGGCAGCGGTCCAACAATGTAGTTTGCTCAACCAAAAAAATATTTTTCGTTGTGGCACCTTAGGAAATTAAGTCATGATGGGACCATCACATTTTCTGTTTTTGAAATGACTTTTTAAATGTCCCTTCTCATCATAACATCACTCAGGCATAGTTTGTGAAATGACATATTGAAAATCCTTATCTCATCCTTGCATTTGATTCAGACTTTTTTTATCTCTATCATATCTATATAATCTGATTGTTTTTCTCCCATTGCAACGCACGGGCATATTTGCTAGTCTTTATATAATGAAAGGATAGAGATACAAATACAAAGTATATACCATAAGTCAAGTCCTACTCGTATACAAGACGGAGTCTAACACCCTCCCTCAATCTTAACCGGTATCAAGAAGGTTGAGATTGCACCGACAGACTTCAAACAAAGGAAGTGGAAGCGGCTTTGTGAAGACATCAACAAGTTAATCTTTAGATGAGATGAACTTGATCTGTAGTACCTTTTGTGCAATGCGTTCCCTCACAAAATGAAAATCAACTTCGATATGCTTCGTCCTTGCGTAAAAACAGGATTAGATGATAGGTAAGTGGCGCCAATATTATCACACGAAAGAACCGGATGCACATCTTGAGGGATACCCAATTCTCACAGCAAGGACTGTACCCAAAAGAGTTAAGCTGTAGCATTGGCAACAGCTTTGTACTCAGCTTCCATACTACTCCGAGAAACGGTAGCTTGCTTCCGAGCATTGGGGGCGATCAAATTTGAACCAAGAAACACAACATATCCCCGCGTGGATCACCGATCATCCGGACTCCCTGCCCAATCCGCATCAGAAAAGGAAGACAACAACATAGAAGAAGCAGGCCGAAGATGTAGTCCAAACGAGGCAGTGAGAAGAACGTAACGCAGAATGCGTTTAACTGCCGACCAGTGGGTATCACGTGGTGCATGAAAATACTGACAGACACGGTTAACTGCAAGGAAATATCTTGTCGAGTGATAGTGAGGTATTGTAGAGCACCAACAATACTGCGATACTCAGTAGCGTCATCAGCAGCGAGAAGCACACCAGTGTCAGCAGAAAGCTTCTTAGTCACAGACATGGGTGTGGAAACAGACATACACTTCAGCATCCCAGCACGACAAAGAAGATCCAAGAAATACTTTTTCTGAGTGAGTGAGAGACCAGCAGCAGTATGTGTAACCTCCAGACTCAAAAGATACATCGTGACCTTAGGGCGCTATGGAAGAAACAGAGAAGTGTCTGCACTAGATGGAACAAAGCCATGTGACCGAAGGGCTGAACCAAGACAGGCATGCCGGGCAACCGGTGGGGGGGGGGGGGTGGGGGGGGGTTGTTTGAGACCATAGATTGCTTTGATCAGCAGACAAAGATGTTGAGGCCGATCAGGATCAACAAAACCAGGAAGTTGCCGCATGTAAACTTCTTTCTCTATGACACCATGAAGGAATGCGTTCTGAACATCCAACTGACGAAGAGACCAACCACGATGAATTTCCAAGATGAGAATAAGATGAATGGTGGTAGGCTTGACAACAAAACTAAAAGTGTCGTCGTAATCAAGACCGTAACGTTGTTTAAAATCTTTGGCAACTAGGGGTGCTTTATAGGGTTCAACAGATCCATCAACATGCTTCTTGACTTTAAAGACCCATTTGAAGTCACAACAGCGACGACGCTTCCATTTCACGACGAGGCATCGACTCCCCTCATATATATCACCGGCTTGTCGTACACCTTGCATCACAATGGTGGATCCTGTAACACGGTGTCCCTCGCAGCACCACTAGCAATACGGCGGTGTCACGACAACAATGATGTAAAAAAAAGATAGTTATAAAAGTAGGGAAATACCACGCAGCAACAACGGTGCCAATTTTCACACAATGATAATGAGTGAGAAGCTCCTAGCAAGATATATTCTCGCAAAAAATAGAAGTAGTTTCTAGCTAGATATATTTTCACCAACAACGTGCTATCACGTGAAGTCAAGGCCAGCACATGCATGCTAGAGTGAACACACAAGCGCGCGCAAGGTTTGTGCAAAGTACACACAAGGCGATCACGCGTCATTAAAGAACAGAGGTCCGACGGTGCTGCGAGCGGTTTACGCGTGCTTAAATTCAGTTTGAAACGTTTTCCCAAATTAGTAAAAGGTATGGCAGTCCGGTTCGGTCCCGCGCTAGTTCGGCTCCATATATGGAGACCATGAGCTACGGTACGAGCAATAATAAGTTGAATCGACTCACGGCATCACGGTATCGATCGCGTGCTAGCTGCTCGTCAGTTTTGCACGTACGCCAACCCGGCGACGGCACGCGCGCGCGAATTTGACACCTCACGATGGCAACGACGGCGCACCTGATCCTGCTCGCCGTCGCCGTGTCGTTGATGCTGCAGATCGCCGCCGTGTCGGCGGCGCCACCGTCGGGATCCCGCGGCGGTGGCGTTACGCTGCGCGTGGATAGTAGACAGGTGCGCATATATATGGCTAGCTAGTTGCTCGTCGTTGGTGCAAGTTCATGGATCGAATTCGCCGTCGGTTCCGACAGCTAGCTGTGTTATCTGCATATTTTTTTTCTTCTTCTCAAACTACTGGATGTTGACTATATAGACGGCTTTTTTGGGCCATAAAATCACATGCAATCAAGCGTTTTAAGCTGCATGTACATATTGCTCCGTACGTATAACTTAAATACTTACGTGTGCATGCAGGTGGTGGTGGACAACGGCTTGGTGCAGGTGTCGCTGTCGAGGCCCGGGGGCCACATCACCGGCGTCCGCTACGGCGGCGAAGGGGCGAACCTGCTGCACTCCAGCAGGAGCAGAAACACTGGCGGGTTAGTACATGCTTCACGCTTGCTTGCGAGTTAATTAATTTGTTCTGGTAATTAGTTAAACAGGATCTGTATATATGATTTGTAATTAACTTTTTGCAGGTACTGGGATATGGTGTGGGACATCCCGGGCTCCGATCAACGAGACTTGCTCAATTCGTACGTGATCACGAATTAACTTAATCGCATTGTCTTGAGAAATAGATGAAGTGTACTAAAGCTAGAATTAATCGCTATGTTGTGTACGTACGTAGGCTGGATGGCTCGGAGTTCAGGGTGGTAAAGCAGAGCGACGAGCAGGTGGAGCTGTCGTTCCGGAGCACGTACAGCCCGGAACGTCGGAACGGCGTCCGGCTCAACGTCGACAAGAGGCTGGTGATGCTCAAGGGCAGCTCCGGGTTCTACAGCTACGCCATCCTGGAGCACGACGCGGACACACCGGCCATCGACATCACCCAGGCCCGGCTCGCCTTCAAGCTCAACACGGACAGGTTCAACTACATGGCCGTCTCGGACGACGTACAGCGGTACATGCCGCGGGCGGCCGACCGGGAGTCGCCCCGCAGCTCCCGCTGGCGTACAAGGAGGCCGTGCTGCTGGTCGACCCGGCGGAGCCGCAGTTCAAGGGGGAGGTGGACGACAAGTACCAGTACACGCTGGACACCAAGGACAACAGGGTGCACGGGTGGGTCAGCACTAGCAGCGGCCAGCCGAGCCACGTCGGCTTCTGGGTCGTCACCCCGAGCAGCGAGTTCAAGAGCGGCGGGCCGCTCAAGCGCGACCTCACCTCGCATGTCGGCCCGACGTGCATCAGCATGTTCCATGGGAGGCACTACGTCGGGGACGACATTGTGGCGCGCATCGGGGACGGTGAGCAGTGGAAGAAGGTCATGGGCCCCGTGTTCGTCTACCTCAACTCAAACTCGGAGAAGGGAGACCCGCGAGCGCTCTGGGAGGACGCTAAGGCGACGGCCCAGGCCGAGGCGGCCAAGTGGCCCTACAGCTTCCTGGAGTCGCCGGACTTCCACAAGGCCGGCGAGAGAGGCTCCGTCACCGGCCGATTGCTCGTAAGGGACAGGTACGTGAGCAGGGACAACATGCCTGCTCGGGCAGCTTACGTTGGCCTGGCCGCGCCGGGGCAGCCTGGCTCGTGGGCGACGCAGAGCAAGGGCTACCAGTTTTGGACGACGGCGTCGAACACTTCCGGCGAGTTCACCATTGGCAACGTCCGGGCAGGGGAGTACAATCTATACGCGTGGGTTCCCGGGGTTCTCGGCGATTACATGAACACCACCCGCGTCACCGTAACACCCGGTTAGTACTGCTAGATACTGCTACTAGCTAGTGTTTCAGAGTCTGCTTCGATTCAACACCAACTCTGTACTGTTTTGTTGACGATCTGGTTTGAAACAGGCGGTGCAATCAACCTCGGCGATCTTGTGTACGAGGCTCCGAGATCAGGGCCGATGCTGTGGGAGATCGGCGTTCCTGACCGGAGCGCGAAGGAGATGTTCGTCCCCGACCCCGACCCGAAGTACCTCAACAAGCTCTTCCAGAACAAAGACCGGTTAGTCTCGTACTTCAGAAGTTCAGATAGCCTTAGTTCTTAGGCATTGGACTGATCTCACTGGTTTAATTGGTCTGGCTCCACAGGTACAGGCAGTACGGTTTGTGGGAGAGGTACGCCCAACTGTACCCGACGGACGATCTCGTCTACACCGTCGGCGAAAGCCATCACTCCAAGGACTGGTACTTCGCACATGTCACAAGGTAAGACACACATATGGGTCCATTTCCACTTTAGTCCAAGCCAAAACGGCATAGGTACTGATCGGCGTTAATCTGTCGTGCAGAAAGGTCGGCGACGACATCTTGCCGACGACGCGGCAGATCCGTTTCCGCCTGGGCCGCGTCGTGCCCGGCGGCACATACACCTTGCGCGTCGCCCTCGCGGCCGCTCACGCGGCGAGGCTGCAGTTCCAGGTGAACGGGGCGACGAGGCGTGTGGGCGGGGTCTTCGGGACGCCGGCGTTCGGTGACGGCAACGCGATCGCTAGGCACGGCGACCACGGCACGCAGTGGAGCTTCGAGTTCCCCATCAGTGGGAGGCTGCTCCGGGAAGGCGACAACACCATCCACATCACGCAGACGAGGGCGAACGGCATATTCTTAGGGGTCATGTACGACTACATACGGTTTGAAGGACCTCCCGGTTCTTCCTAAAACATAGTTTTTCTTTTTCTTTTTGAGTGATCTAGAACAGAGTTGCTTGTTGCTTGTTGAGATGTTCTGGAAGACTAAGTTGAACATGAATATTTGTATATAGATAATTTCCTTTTTCAAATTGTTAATGGGTGCCATTGTGCGACGGTCCCATGACCCCACAATCGACCAGCCTATCTTGCACACAGCTAAGGTCAACTCCAGTGTCGTGCATCAAAATGCCCGCAAATATCTGGATCACATTGTCCGGACATGCTAGGTCATCAAAAACCGTGCACACAAATTAAAAGCACAGCTGGAGAGGTTTACGGGAGTTTGGACATCCATCGGGTAGGCCAACGCTTTCGACACACCCAATCCTGGTGGGGGAGGAGTTGAGAACCCAAGGGATCCAAATGGTGGATGTATGACTGGTTTGATGAGATCATATAGTGATATACGTTATTGATGGTGTCCTGGATTAGAAGGTACTTCCTCCGTAAAAAAATATAAGAGCGTTTATAGATTACTAAAGTAGTGATCTAAACACTTTTATATTTGTTTACGGACGGAGTACTAACCTAGTCGGCCCATGTTCCTCGGGTTGGGCCAGTGGGCCCTCATTCATCTCGAGGTGGACTCCGGGAGCCGCACAACGGGGGCGTGATCGAGATTGCATCTACAGAAGACTTGTTGTATACTCCAAGACTTCTCCCGCTGCCTTCTTGTTGGGAAACGTAGTAATTTCAAAATTTTCCTACGCACACACAGGACCATGGTGATGGCATAGCAACGAGAGGGGAGAGTGTTGTCTACGTACCCTCGTAGACCAAAGCGGAAGCGATCACAACGTAGAGGAAGTAGTCAGACGTTCTCCTCGCGATCCTGCCGATCCCAAAGGTTACTCCGGCACCTCCGAGTCGATGATGACGTAGAGGAAGTAGTCGACGTTCTCCTCGCGATCCAGCCGATCCCAGCCCGTTACTCCGGCGCCTCCGAAGTTCTTGGCACACGCTCAGCTCGATGGCGCTCCTCGGGCTCCGATCCAGCAAAGCTCCGGGAGAGGGAGTTCCGTCGGACGACGGCGTGGGACGATCTTGATGTTTCACAGACGCAGGGCTTCACCTAAGCACCGCCACGATATGACCGAGGTGGAATATGGTGGAGGGGGCACCTGACACGGCTAAGGAACGATCTCAAGGATCAACTTGTGTGTCCTAGGGTGCCCCCACCCCGTATATAAAGGAGGGAGGGAGGAGGTGGCCGGCCACAAGGCGGCGCCATAGGGAGGGAAACCTACTCCAAGTAGGTTTCCTCTCCTTTCCTTATCTTATTTGGAGGGGAAGGAAGGAGTACTAGTATTAGGAAGTAGTACTAGTAGTAGGAATAGGAAGAGGGGAAGGAGAAAGGAAAGGGGGCGGCCCCCTCCCCAGTCGGATTGGGCTTGGGGCGCCCCTCCCTTGTTCCTTCTCCCTTCCTCCTACATGGGCCCAATAAGGCCCATATACTTCCCGGGGGGTTCCGGTAACCTCTCGGAGCTCCAAACTTCTCCGGAACCTTTCCGGTGTCCAAATATATCCGTCCAATATATTAATCTTTATGTCTCGACCATTTCGAGACTCCTCGTCATGTCCGTGATCATATCCGGGACTCAACAACCTTCGGTACATCAAAATACATAAACTCATAATATAACCGCCATCGAAACCTTAAGCGTGCGGACCCTACGGTTCGAGAACAATGTAGACATGACCGAGACACATCTCCGTCAATAACCAATAGCGGGACCTGGATGCCCATATTGGTTCCTACATTTTCTCTGAAGATCTTTATCGGTCAGACCGCATAACAACATACGTTGTTCCTTTTGTCATCGGTATGTTACTTGCCCGAGATTCGATCGTCGGTATCCAATACCTAGTTCAATCTCGTTACTAGCAAGTCTCTTTACTCGTTCCGTAATACATCATCTCACAACTAACTCATTAGTTGCAATGCTTGCAAGGCTTATGTGATGTGTATTACCGAGAAGGCCCAGAGATACCTCTCCGAGCAATCGGAGTGACAAAACCTAATCTCGAAATACGCCAACCCAACAAGTACCTTTGGAGACACCTGTAGTACTCCTTTATGATCACCCGATTACGTTGTGACGTTTGGTAGTACCAAAGTGTTCCTCCGTAAACGGGAGTTGCATAATCTCATAGTTATAGGAACATGTATAAGTCATGAAGAAAGCAATAGCAATATATTAAGCGATCAAGTGCTAAGCTAACGGAATGGGTCATGTCAATCACATCATTCTTCTAATGAGGTGATCCCATTAATCAAATGACAACACATGTCTATGGTTAGGAAACATAACCATCTTTGATTAATGAGCTAGTCTAGTAGAGGCTTACTAGTGACTTATCTGTTTGTCTATGTATTCACACATGTATTATGTTTCCGGTTAATACAATTCTAGCATGAATAATAAACATTTATCATGATATAATGAAATAAATAATAACTTTATTATTGCCTCTAGGGCATATTTCCTTGATCTCCCACTTGCACTAGAGTCAATAATCTAGATTACTCAAGAATGATTCTAACACCCATGGAGTCTTGGTGCTGATCATGTTTTGCTCGTGGAAGAGGCTTAGTCAACGGGTCCGCAACGCTCAGATCCGTATGTATTTTGCAAATCTCTATGTCTCCCACTTGGACTTGGTCCCGAATGGAATTGAAGTGTCTCTTGATATGCTTGGTCCTCTTGTGAAATCTGGATTCCTTTGCCAAGGCAATTGCACCAAGATTGTCACGAGAAGATCTTCATTGGTCCCGATGCACTAGGTATAACACCTAGATCGGAAATGAACTCTTTCATCCAGACTCCTTCATTTGTCGCTTCCAAGCAGCTATGTACTCAGCTTCACATGTAGATCCCGCTACGACGCTTTGTTTAGAACTGCACCAACAGACAGCTCCACCGTTTAACAAAAACACGTATCCGGTTTGCGATTTAGAATCGTCCGGATCAGTGTCAAAGCTTGCATCGACGTAACCATTTACGACTAGCTCTTTGTCACCTCCATATACGAGAAACATATCCTTAGTCCTTTTCGTGTATTTCAGGATGTTCTTGACCGCTGTCCTGTGATCCACCTGGATTACTTTGGTACCTTCCTCGCCAAGCTTACAGCTAAGCATACGTCGTGTCCGGTACACGCATTGCATACATGATAGAGCCTATGGCTGAAGCATAGGGAACATCTTTCATTTTCTCTCTATCTTCTGTTGTGGTCGGGCATTGAGTCCGACTCAATCTCACACCTTATGTCTTGTAAAAACCTTTCTTTGCTCGATCCATTTTGAACTTCTTCAAAACTTTATCAAGGTATGTGCTTTGTGAAAGTCCAATTAAGCGCCTTGATCTATCTCTATAGATCTTGATGCCCAATATGTAAGCAGCTTCACCAAGGTCTTTCATCGAAAAACTCTTGTTCAAGTATCCCTTTATGCTATCCAGAAATTCTATATCATTTCCGATCAAGAATATGTCATCTACATATAATATCGTAAATGCTATGAGCTCCCACTCACTTTCTTGTAAATACAGGCTTCTTCAAAAGTCCTGTATAAACCCAAATACTTTGATCACACTATCAAAGCGTTTATTCCAACTCCGAGATGCTTGCACCAGTCCATAAATGGATCGCTGGAGCTTGCACACTTTGTTAGCTCCCTTTGGATCGATAAAACCTTACGGTTGCATCATATACAACTCTTCTTCCGTAAACCCATTCAGGAATGCGGTCTTTACATCCATTTGCCAAATTTCATAATCATAAAATGCGGCAATTGCTAACATGATTCGGACAGACTTAAGCATCGCTACGGGTGAGAAGGTCTCATCGTAGTCAATCCCTTGAACTTGTCGAAACCCCTTTGCGACAAGTCGAGCTTTGTAGACAGCAATATTACCGTCAGCGGCAGTCGTCTTCTTGAAGATCCACTTGTTTTCTATTGCTTGCCGACCCTCGGGCAAGTCAACCAAAGTCCACACTTTGTTTTCATACATGGATCCCATCTCGATTTCATGGCCTCAAGCCATTTTATGCGGAATCTGGGCTCACCATCGCTTCTTCATAGTTCGTAGGTTCATCATGATCTAGTAGCATGACTTCCGAACAGGATTGCCGTACCACTGCAGTGCGGATTTTATTCTGGTTGATCTACGAGGTTCTCAGAGTAACTTGATCTCAAGTTTCATGATCAACATCATCAACTTCCTCACTATTTGGTGTAGATATCGCAGAAACTGGTTTCGTGATAAACTACTTTCAAATAAGGGAGAAGGCTGATTACCTCATCAAGTTCTACTTTCCTCCCACTCACTTCTTTTCGAGAGAAACTCCTTCTCTAGAAAGGATCCATTCTTAGCAACAAATGTCTTGCCTTCGGATCTGTGATAGAAGGTGTACCCAACTCGTCTCCTTTGAGTATCCTATGAAGATACATTTCTCGATTTAGGTTCGAGCTTATCAGGTTGAAGCTTTTTCACATAAGCATCGCATCCCCAAATTTTAAGAAACGACAACTTTGGTTTCTTGCTAAACCACAGTTCATAAGGTGTCGCCTCAACGGATTTTGACGGTGTTCTATTCAGCGTGAATGCGGCCGCCTCAAGAGCATAACCCCAAAACGATAGCGGTAAATCTGTAAGAGACATCATAGATCGCACCATATCTAGTAAAGTGCGATTACGACGTTCGGACACACCATTGCGCTGTGGTGTTCCGGGTGGCGTGAGTTGCGAAACTATTCCGCATTGTTTCAAATGTAGACCAAACTCGTAACTCAAATATTCGCCTCCACGATCAGATCGTAGAAACTTTATTTTCTTATTACGATGATTTTCAACTTCACTCTGAAATTCTTTGAACTTTTCAAATGTTTCAGACTTATGTTTCATTAAGAAGATATACCCATATCTCGCTTAAATCATCTGTGAAGGTGAGAAAATAACGATATCCGCCACGAGCCTCAACATTCATTGGACCACATACATCTGTATGTATGATTTCCAACAAATCTGTTGCTCTCTCCATAGTACCGGAGAACGGGGTTTTAGTCATCTTGCCCATGAGGCACGGTTCGCAAGTGCCAAGTGATTCATAATCAAGTGATTCCAAAAGTCCATCAGTATGGAGTTTCTTCATGCGCTTTATACCGATATGACCTAAAGGGCAATGCCACAAATAAGTCGCACTATCATTATCAACTCTGCATCTTTTGGTTTCAACATTATGAATAGGTGTATCACTACTATCTAGTTTCATCAAAAATAGACCACTCTTCTAGGGTGCATGACCATAAAAGATATTATTCATATAAATAGAACTACCTTTATTCTCTGATTAAAATGAATAACCGTCTCGCATCAAACAAGATCCAGATATAATGTTCATGCTTAACGCTGGCACCAAATAACAATTATTTAGGTCTAAAACTAATCCCGAAGGTAGATGTAGAGGTAGCGTGCCATTGCGATCACATCGACTTTGGAACCATTTCCCACGCGCATCGTCACCTCGTCGCCCTTTGCCGGTGTTCGCAATCTGTAGTCCCTGCTTCGAGTTGCAAATATTAGCAATGTAACCAGTATCAAATACCTGTGTGCTCTGCGAGCTCTAGTAAGGTACACATCAATAACATGTATATCACATATACCTTTGTTCACCTTGCCATCCTTCTTATCCGCCAAATACTTGGGGCAGTTCCGCTTCCAAAGGACCAGTCTGGCTATGAGAAGCACTCGATTTCAGTGTTTAGGTCCAGACTTGGGTTTCTTCCCTTGAGCAGCAACTTGTTTGCTGTTCTTCTTGAAGTTCCTTCTTCTTCCCTTTGCCCTTTTCTTGAAACTAGTGGTCTTGTTGACCATCAACACTTGATGCTCTTTCTTGATTTCTACCTCCATGACTTTTAGCATTGCGAAGAGCTCAGAATTGTCTTAGTCATCCCTTGCATATTATAGTTCATCACGAAGCTCTTGTAGCTTGGTGGCGTTGATTGGAGAATTACATCAATGACACTATCATCCGGAAGATTAACTCCCAGCTGAATTAAGTGATTATTATACCCGGACATTTTGAGTATGTGCTCACCGACGTAACTGTTCTCCTCCATCTTGCAGCTATAGAACTTATTGGAGACTTCATATCTCTCAATCCGGCATTTGCTTGAAATATTAACTTCAACTCTTGGAACATCTCATAAGCTCCATGACGCTCAAAACGTCGTTGAAGACCCGGTTCTAAGCCGTAAAGCATGGCACACTGAACTATAGAGTAGTCATTAGCTTTGCTCGCCAGACGTTCACAACTTCTCGGCGTTGTTCCTGCAGCAGTTCGCACCCAGCGGTGCTTCCAGGACGTAATTCATCTGTGCAGCAATGAGGATAATCCTCAAGTTACGGACCGAGTCCGTGTAATTGCTACCATCATCTTTCAACTTTGCTTTCTCAAGGAACGCATTAAAATTCAACGGAACAACAAAGACGAGCCATCTATCTACAAAGAAACATAGACAAGCAAAATACTATCGGTACTAAGTTCATGATAAATTTAAGTTTTTAATTAATCATATTATTTAAGAACTCCCACTTAGATGCAGACATCTCTCTAGTCATCTAAGTGATCACGTGATCCAAATCAACTAAACCATAACCGATCATCACGTGAGATGGAGTAGTTTTCAATGGTGAACATCTTATGTTGATCATATCTACTATATGATTCACGCCGACCTTTCGGTCTCCGTGTTCCGAGGCCATATCTGCATATGCTAGGCTCGTCAAGTATAACCTGAGTATTCTGCGTGTGCAAAACTGGCTTGCACCCGTTGTAGATGGACGAGAGCTTATCACACCCGATCATCACGTGGTGTCTCTAAGACGCATTTAACTTTGGCAACGGTGCATACTCAGGGAGAACACTACTTGATAATTTTAATGAGATATCATCTTAAAATGCTACCGTCAATCAAAGCAACATAAGATGCATAAAGGATAAACATCACATGCAATCAATATAAGTGATATGATATGGCCATCATCATCTTGTGCTTGTGATCTCCATCTCCGAAGCACCGTCATGATCACCATCGTCACCGGCGCGACACCTTGATCTCCATCGTAGCATCGTTGTCGTTACGCCATCTATTGCTTCTACGACTATCGCTACCGCTTAGTGATAAAGTAAAGCAATTATGTATGCGTTGCATTTCATACAATAAAGCGACAACCATATGGCTCCTGCCAGTTGCCGATAACTCGGTTACAAAACATGATCATCTCATACAATAAAATATAGCATCACGTCTTGACCATATCACATCACAACATGCCCTGCAAAAACAAGTTAGACGTTCTCTACTTTGTTGTTGCAAGTTTTACGTGGCTGCTACGGGCTGAGCAAGAACCGTTCTTACCTACGCATTAAAACCACAACGATACTTCGTCAAATAGACTCCGTTTTAACCTTCTCAAGGACCGGGTGTAGACACACTCAGTTCAACTAAAGTGAGAGAGACAGACACCCGCCAGCCACCTTTAAGCACGAGTGCTCGTAACGGTGAAACCAGTCTCGCGTAAGCGTCTGGCGTAATGTCGGTCCGGGCCGCTTCATCTCACAATACCGCTGAACCAAAGTATGACATCTGGTAGGCGGTATGACTTGTATCGCCCACAACTCGCTTGTGTTCTACTCGTGCATATGACATCAACGCATAAAACCTGGCTCGGATGCCACTTTGTTGGGAAACGTAGTAATTTCAAAATTTTCCCACGCACACGGGACCATGGTGATGGCATAGCAACGAGAGGGAGAGTGTTGTCTACGTGCCCTCGTAGACCAAAGCGGAAGCGATCACAACGTAGAGGAAGTAGTCGACGTTCTCTCCTCGCGATCCTGCCGATCCCAGTGCCGTTACTCCGGCACCTCCGAGTCGATGATGACGTAGAGGAAGTAGTCGTACGTTCTCCTCGCGATCCAGCCGATCCCAGCACCGTTACTCCGGCGCCTCCGAGTTCTTGGCACACGTTCAGCTCGATGACGCTCCTCGGGCTCCGATCCAGCAAAGCTCCGGGGAGAGGGAGTTCCGTCAGCACGACGGCGTGGTGACGATCTTGATGTTTCACCGACATGGCTTCACCTAAGCACCGCCACGATATGACCGAGGTGGAATATGGTGGAGGGGGCACCAGACACGGCTAAGGAACGATCTCAAGGATCAACTTGTGTGTCCTAGGGTGCCCCGCACCCGTGATATAAAGGAGGGAGGGAGGGAGGAGGTGGCCGGCCACAAGGGGCGCGCCATAGGGAGGAAACCTACTCCAAGTAGGTTTCCCTCTCCTTTCCTTATCTTATTTGGAGGGAAGGAAGGAGTACTAGTATTAGGAAGTAGTACTAGTAGTAGGAATAGGAAGAGGGAAGGAGAAAGGAAAGGGGGCGGCCCCTCCCCAATCGGATTGGGCTTGGGGCGCGCCCCTCCCTTGTTCCTTCTCCTTCCTCCTACATGGGCCCAATAAGGCCCATATACTTCCGGGGTTCGGTAACCTCTCGGAGCTCCAAACTTCTCCGGAACCTTTCCGGTGTCCAAATATATCCGTCCAATATATTAATCTTTATGTCTCGACCATTTCGAGACTCCTCGTCATGTCCGTGATCATATCCGGGACTCGAACAACCTTGGTACATCAAAATACATAAACTCATAATATAACCGCCATCGAAACCTTAAGCGTGCGGACCCTACGGTTCGAGAACAATGTAGACATGACCGAGACACATCTCCGGTCAATAACCAATAGCAGGACCTGGATGCCCATATTGGTTCCTACATTTTCTACGAAGATCTTTATCGGTCAGACCGCATAACAACATATGTTGTTACTTTTGTCATCGGTATGTTACTTGCCCGAGATTCGATCGTCGGTATCCAATACCTAGTTCAATCTCGTCACTGGCAAGTCTCTTTACTCGTTCCGTAATACATCATCTCACAACTAACTCATTAGTTGCAATGCTTGCAAGGCTTATGTGATGTGTATTACCGAGAAGGCCCAGATACCTCTCCGCAATCGGAGTGACAAAACCTAATCTCGAAATACGCCAACCCAACAAGTACCTTTGGAGACACCTGTAGTACTCCTTTATGATCACCCGATTCACGTTGTGACGTTTGGTAGTACCCAAAGTGTTCCTCCGATGGCGGAGTTGCATAATCTCATAGTTATAGGAACATGTATATGTCATGAAGAAAGCAATAGCAATATATTAAACGATCAAGTGCTAAGCTAACGGAATGGGTCATGTCAATCACATCATTCTTCTAATGAGGTGATCCCATTAATCAAATGACAACACATGTCTATGGTTAGGAAACATAACCATCTTTGATTAATGAGCTAGTCTAGTAGAGGCTTACTAGTGACTTATCTGTTTGTCTATGTATTCACACATGTATTATGTTTCCGGTTAATACAATTCTAGCATGAATAATAAACATTTATCATGATATAAGGAAATAAATAATAACTTTATTATTGCCTCTAGGGCATATTTCCTTCACTTCTTGCCAAGATACCGACCTTGTAACCCTAGATGCCCTACCTAGCGTGTATATAAGCTAGAGGTTTAGCCCGTAGAAGGGACATTAACGCAACCTCATTCAACTAGCCTAGAGTTTGAACACATCTCACGATTTCGAGGTAGATCAACTCTGTACTCGATACATCTCTATCAATAGAAACAAGAGCGGTATGTAGGGTTTTACCTCCATCGAGAGGGCCTGAACCTGGGTAACATCGTCTCCCTGCTTTTGTTACCCTCGATCCGAGATCCACAGCTTGGAACCCCCTACCCCGAGGTCTGCCAAATTTCACACCGACACTGGTGCTTTCACTGAGAGTTCCGCTATGAGACCGGCCAAGGATCGATGGCTCATCTGCAGGTCAACTGCGGCACCGGATGTGGGGATGTGTACGCCCCGACCAACTTTTCGTGTTCGACGGCATAGTTTTCTGCGTCGACTCAATGGGCCATCTGGCCACCGTCAAAAACTACACCCCCGATCAGGTTGTAGCCTTCGGAGGGCTGGAGTGCACCACGGATTCCCGCGGCGAGCTTGTTCTGTCGGGTTGGACGCCTGGCCGAATTCAGGGCTTGACGAGCATCACAAGCTCGACTTTGGGCCAACCTCCCTCGAGGACAACGCATCACGCCCTCTAACACTGGGAGGCGCGGAGGGTTGCCCTCCCCCATCTCAAACGGCTCCAACATCGGAGGAGTAAATCTCACTCTCGATCTATATAATCCCTTATCAAACTTTTCGATGAACCTATAAGTTGTCGCTATGATCACCTAATTGCAGATGACGTTTGAGCAACTCCAAAGTCCACCATACGGTAGAAAGTGACTATGATACTTCATGGTATGAGGAACTAAATACACATGTTAACACTCTGTGTTATAACAGTTGATTTCTGCATTTATATTATCTCAAAGTATAACAAACAAATTTGGGTCGATTCAATATGATCGTTTTTCTAACATCATACTTCCAATATTGTTTTAGGACTGTCGTTACACCTAACGATATTCTAAGATCCGGAAAACATGATCACAAACAATACATGGGCCAGTCTTAGAGGCAAGACTAGGAACCTATACTTTACCGTTTATCATTTCACACGTGCATATGAGTTTTCCACTGAATCGCATATTCCAGGATCATAGCAGTTATAGCATGAAATATAATAATAAAATATTACTGCCTCTAGGGCATATTTCCAATAGAAGCGCCTCAATTGGCGCGCCCAACTGCTGCCACGTGTCACGTGTTGGGCGCACCCTCAAGATTTCGGGTTTTCTTTATTTTCTACACGCATTTTCAGATTTGTTTGTTGTTTTTTTTTTGCTTTTTTGACTTTGCTTGGTTTTGGTATAAATTTCTTTTGGAAGCGGTGCTTTTCCGTGAGAATCACATGTTGTGTTTATGGAAAAAACACAATTGTACTTCCTGAAATGGCAAAAAGCACGACCTCTGCTTCTCGAGTTGTGCTTCTTGAAAAGAAAAAAACACAGTTATACTCCTGTGAGCAATAAAAAGGTGGGAGTGACATTTGCAAAAGGTACTCCTTGATTAGTGACTATGATGTATTGCCCACTACGAGCAATATGACTTGAGTCGACTACAACCCCCCTTGATCGCTAGCATGGTGGCCGGCCCATTCATGTTTTTCCTTTCAAACACCTTTCCTTCTACTTTTTCTTCACGAATTCAAAAATTGAAAATTGTTTAGAATTTGAAAAAAAATGAATTTAGAAAATGTTGCAAATTCCAAAAAGACGTGCAAATAAAAAATATGTATTAAAAAATTCATAATTGTTAAAATTGTTCATGAATTTGAAAAAGTGTGTAAATTTGAAAAATGTTGTGAATTGGAAAATAAGTTCAGAAAACACGAAAAGTTAATGACAGCCCCAGGAGATTTTATAAATTGTGAGAAAAATTTGAAAATAAAACATTTTCGGAAATTCCAAACACTTTTTGACAAATGCAAACACTTTTTGAAATCCCTGAACAGTTTATGAATATGTGGAAAAAATGAACACAAGAACATTTTTGCAAATTCCCAACAAGTTTAGCAAAACATGAACATTTGCTAAATTTTTCAACATTTTTTGAATGTGTGAATTTTCTAGAAAACGATTTTTTTTTGAAACTCCAAACAATTTTGGAGTATCTGAACATTTGTTTTTCAATATTTGAAAATATTATGGAACTGGAATTATTTTTGGAAAGTCCAAATAAATTTTAGAAAACCCGAGCATTTTTTGAAATCCCTCAGGAATTTTTCAAAACGCCAACATTGTCTCCAGTATGTGAACAAAATTTTAAAAATGATTAAATTTGATGAATTTTGAAGGAAAAAAAGAACATAAAGAAATAAAAATAAAACACGGATAACTAGGAAGAAGAAATTGGTCGTCACGCTCGCTTAACCCGGTTCTAATGGGTCTGCCCATCTTCCTAGCGTAGCAGACGATCACAGTCTTAACACTTGCAATGAGTCGTATACAACATTTGTGGCCAAAATTGGTCAGTAACTTTGACACGGAGGGGTTCCTTAAAAGAGAAAAACTACACCGAGAGTAAACAGGAGCTTATATATATCGCTTGACACGAGATGGAAGCTAGATTCGACTCAAATGAGCGTTCTGTTGGGCCGGCCCAAGTAGCTTGTTGAGGTTAGTAATTTTTCTTCTTTGTTTTTTCATTTGTGCATTTTTTACTTTTTTATTCATATTTGCAAAAATATTTTAAATACATATATTACAAAAACTAAATTTAATTTAAATTCCAATAACTGCAAATTTAAAATATGTTAATGCGGTGTAACATATTTGTTAGTGTAATTAAAGAACATGTTTATAGCTTTAAAATAATGTTTATCACTTCAAATATTCGCGCATTAGAAAGAATGTGCGTGCATTCAAAATATTTATACAACATAAAAAAAAGTATTCTTGTAATTTCAATAAAAATCATAACATTAAGACATGTACGTTGCAACTCAAAAGATGTTCACGTGTTTCAAAAATATGTTTGTGACATTGTAAGAAATGTTTATACCATGTAAAAAAAAGTGTTGATCTCGTTCAAAAACATGCGTTTTACATTCAAATAATTGTTTCAAAGTGTATTTTAAAAAGTTTAACTCGTATTCAGAAACATGTTCAAGAATATGTAGTTAAAAAATGGTAATCATGCATTTTAAAAATGTGACAGAATTATACAAAAAATGTACACTATTTATTAAGAAATGAATAAAAACTTACATTTTCACAACTGGTAATGATGTATTTTTTCGAAAAAAACAAATATGTATAAAAATATTCCTAATGTATACAGAAAATGTAAAATATGTACGAAAAAGTAGCATGTGCTGATAAAAGGTGTATAAAAATAAAAATAGGAAAAAATCGGTAAGAAACACATAAAACTGTAACGCAAAAAGAAAATCCTTGAAAACTGACACAGAAACTGGCGAATGCCAACATGGAAAACCAAAAAAAGACAAAAGAAAGAAAAAGAAAAAAGTACTAAAGAAACAGAGAAAATTAAGAAACCGCAAGAAAAATCGATGAAAACCAACACAGAAAGCACATAGAAAAATACATAGAGAAGACCGCGCCTAAAAACCGCTGCTGGAGGAACCCATTGGGCCGGCTCGGTCACGCCTCGACACGAAGCTCCTTCAGGCGAGACGGAAGATAGCGGCGCAGTATGCGATATATAGCACTGGCGTCGGTGTCATTTTTTGTCAAGCCAAAATCGGTCGAAAGGCCTGGAGCTATGACCAAGTGGTGTGTCGTGCCTGGTCTAGGAAGACGTCGCCGTACCGTGGGAGTCCAGCCTTACAGTCAAGTCGCCGCTCGTCGACTTACTATCGGTTGTCCCAGTTCAGTTCAGACGCCGGGTACCTTGTGGCGGCGACGATGTGGACGAATCACGAAGCGAAGTTGGCGAGCTTTGGCCTGATCGACTGCTAACACACGCATCGCATGTGGCAGTGAAAGCACTGGATGACTGACTGGAACCAAATGCACGACGTTCTTCTGCCCCGCGCGGGCGCCGGCACTGTACGTCGACGTACGTCGGTACGTGGCATGTTCGCCACCATGCACCGACCTGACCTCCGCTGCACTATTGTGGCCGCGTCTTACCTTCGTCAGTCGGCAGTGGTCGAACCAAAACGATGACTGACTCGGCGACTCCGACCGTGGACGGGCTAATGAACCGAGACCATATATATTCATCAAAAGCATGAAGCCGATCGACATGTGGACTGCCCACACCACCGTCTGCCCGGTGCCCACCAACCACCCACCATGCATCCTCCTCCAAAGTTGCCCCTCCTCCTCCTCGCGGTCCTGCTCGCCGCCTCCCTACATGCGCTGGCGCAGCAGCCACCGGCGGCAGCCTGCACGAGGCAGGAGAGGGACGCGCTGCTGGCGTTCAAGCAAGGCATCACCATCACCAGCGACACCGCTGGCCTCTTCGCCTCATGGCACAAAGACGACTGCTGCCAATGGAGAGGTGTCCGGTGCAGTAACCGGACCGGTCATGTCGTCGCGCTCAACCTTCGAGGCCGGGGACTGGCCGGTGAGATAAGTCCTTCCTTGCTCTCCCTGCCGCACCTGGAACATCTTGATCTCAGCTCCAACAGCCTTGTTGGCCCGGCTGATAGTATTCCCAAATTTCTGGGTTCCCTAGGTAACCTGAGATATCTCAACCTATCCGGAGTACCGTTTTCCGGCGAAGTGCCTCCCCACCTTGGCAACCTCTCAAAGCTGCACTATCTTGACCTCTCAAGCTATGGAAACGTGTTCGTGTACTCCGAGGATCTCTCATGGTTAACACGTCTGCCATCTCTAAGGTTTCTCAGCCTGTTTTTCGTAGACCTGAGTATGGTTGCTGATTGGGCTCATGCGGTGAACGCCCTTCCTTTGAGGTCCCTTGATCTTGAAGGTTGCTCGCTAACAAGTGCGAACCAATCGCTCCCACACTCAAACCTTACTACAACTCTTGAGGTGCTCAACCTTGCTGTCAACAAGTTTGACCACCCGGTTGCGTCTTGTTGGTTCTGGAACCTAACAAGACTCAAGCGGCTCTACCTTGATTATAACAACGGCCTGTATGGTCCGCTTCCTGATGCACTGGGGGGTATGGTATCCTTGCAAGAATTATCCTTCTTAGCTAATAACACGATGAGCATGGACTCGGCGGACTTGAAGAACCTATGCAACTTGAGGTTCCTAAAGCTTGACAGTTGTTTCTCAAACGGATTCGAAGCCGAGAGGCTCCCACAATGTTCCTCAAACAAGTTGCAGGAGTTGCGCCTGTCGGGTAACCAATTGCCAGGACCTCTAGCGAATTGGATGGGACACCGCACCAGCTTAGTCATTCTTGATCTCGGTTTTAACAAAATTACTGGCCCTATACCAGAAGTTATAGGGCGGTTTACAAATCTGAAGGCTCTATACCTCTTTCGCAACCACCTGACTGGACATGTGCCACCTGAAATCGGTACTCTCGCTAATTTGGCTAGGTTGGGTCTTGGTGGGAATCACTTGGATGGTCTGATTACAGAAAGACACTTCCATGGTCTAAAAAGCTTAGAGCACATAGACTTATCTGACAACCAACTGAAGATTGTGGTGGGTTCAGAATGGGTTCCTCCCTTTAGACTGCAAGAGGCCAGATTTGCATCTTGCGAGATGGGTCCTCTGTTTCCTGCATGGCTTAAGTGGCAAATGGGTCTTACTGAGCTTGACATCTCAAGCACAAGGATAGCCGATAGGTTTCCAAATTGGTTCTCCAGTTCCTTCTCAAAGATCACATACTTGGATATCTCCAATAACCAAATAAGTGGTGTCTTGCCAAAAAATATGGGTAACATGTCACTGGGAGCATTATATTCTAGTTCAAACAATATATCTGGTAGAATACCTCAATTGCCCAGAAATCTAGAAACATTGGACATATCAAGAAACTCTTTATCAGGATCACTGCCATCAGATTTTGGGGCTCCAAACCTAACTCTAATAAGTCTATTCTCCAATTACATCACAGGTCAAATTCCACTGTTTGTATGTGAACTGAACTTGTATTCCTTGGATTTGGCCAACAATCTTCTTGAAGGAGAACTTCCTCAATGTTTCAGCACAAAAGAACTGGCATTTCTATTGTTAAGTAACAATAGATTCTCTGGCAAGTTTCCACCATTTCTAGAAAACTGCACAACGCTATCTTTTTTAGATCTGGCAAGGAACAGATTCTCTGGAACATTGCCAATGTGGATTGGGAACTTGGGGGAACTACAGTTTCTACGGCTGAGCAACAACATGTTCCACGGGCATATTCCCAATAATATCACAAGTCTCAGGAAACTTTATCATTTGAATCTGGCCGCCAATGGGATATCAGGTTCCATACCTCATCATCTATCAAATCTAACAATGATGACAACACCATATGTACATGTCCCTGGCACCGTCGTTGCAGGTTTCCAAATTATAGTTGGTGATATGCCAGTAGTCATCAAGAGACAAGAACTTAAATACAAAGGTGTTGGTGTTTTGGAGATATTGAGCATTGACTTCTCTTGCAACTATTTAACGGGTAAAATTCCAGAGGAAATAACGTCTCTTGGTGGATTGATAAATCTGAACTTGTCATGGAATCAATTGAATGGAGGGTTACCTAAGAAGATTGGGAACATGCAGATGTTGGAGTCACTTAACTTCTCAAACAATGATATTTCAGGAGAAATTCCGTCAAGCTTGTCAAATCTAACATATTTGAGCATTCTGGACCTGTCATATAATCATCTAGCAGGAATAATACCATCAGGAGGTCAACTTGACACTCTTTACGCGGAGAACTCATCCATATACAATGGCAACATTGGCCTTTGTGGTCCCGTCCTCCATAAAAGTTGCTCAGTCAACAATAATGCACCACAGCCTGACCATCAAGAGAGAAGTGAAAAAGTTTCGGACTCGACGTTGTTCTTTTACTTTGGACTTGGGTCAGGGTTTCTGGCTGGCCTCTGGATTGTGTTTTGTGCTCTGCTCTTCAAGAAAACATGGAGGATTGCTTATTTCTGCTTCTTTGACAAGGTGCATGACAAAGCCTATGTGTTTATTGTTGTCACTTGGCGCAGGTTAGCCAGGAAAAGGTAACTATAGTTCAAGACTTCAAGTACTATATTTAATTAGCTTATGATGAGTGTCAGTCTATCATATGGGTAGTACGAATAAATGGAAGTGAATAGCTTGCTCTACTGTGTATCGGAACTGCGTATGCCTTTTTTACTTTCGGTAAACTTGTAATAATGAATGTTGCATGATGCATGCAACCGTTATTGGTTTGTACTCCCTCCGTTCCTAAATGTAAGTCTTTTTGAACATTTCAAATGGACTACAACATACGGATGTATGTAGACATATTTTAGATTGTAGATTCACTCATTTTGCTTTGTATGTAGTCACTTGTTGAAATATCTAAAAAGACTTAGGGTGTGTTTGGATTGCTACCAACTCTGACCATTCCAAAAGATTGGCTAGCCCATACAGTTTGGCAGCCGTTTGGACTACTACCAAAATATTGGCGCGCCTAGCTCGCTTGCACGCATCCATGTAAATCTTGCCAACTCGCTGGCGAGCCGCGGGCGTAGAAAAGCTCCGCCAAAAGATTGGCACGGCGACTCTGTCTCCTAATCCACTGTGGGCCCAATATAATATTCCTTTTCTATTCGCATGCAGTGCATGCAGACGCTCGTTTTTTTATTATTTTACCTGCAACTAATCGGGTTTCCTCGCAACGATTAGCAACTGCCCATTGTTAACGGAAAAAAGGCTTGTATATGCGGATCCGGCTTGCCTGCTCCCTTCCCATGCTCCCATCCGTGCTCCCACTTCATCCTACGGCTATCTTTTTTTCTTTTCTTTTTCTAATGATTTTAAGAGGGTGGGGCCGGGCCTTATTTCGTTCCAATCAAAACAAGCCACATACACGGGAGCACAGATGGGCACACGCCGGGGAAGCAGGCAAGTCTTGTCCGGTACATGCAGCTTGTTGTTAGCGGAAAAAGGCTAGTACATGCAGCTTGTTTTAGCAAAAAAGAAAGAAAAGTAAATGCATGCAGCATGGTCCTGCCGCTCGGCGTGATTAGCAACTTCCGGCCATAGCAGTCTCATGACATTATGTTGTTGTTTTTCTCTTGATTGCATCTTCACTTTAATCTATATATCTTCAGAAAGTTTGTAATAGACATGTCAATTATTCCCAAGAATAGTATGATGATCAAGTCGATGGTTGCAAACCAAACGAAAGTCTGTTTTTGCCAAAAATTTGGACATTGCAATGGCTACAATCCAAACAGACATGACTTGCCAATATTTTGGTCATGCCCTAAAATTGGTCTTGCTAATTTTTTGGTGGGGCAAGATTGGGCTCAATTCAAACAGCCCCTTATATTTGGTAACGGAGGGAGTACTACTTATGAGTTATGATTAACCCCGGTGCTTTTGGAGCATAGATACAGCTAATACTAAAAAGGCATCAGGCATGTCGGAAAAAACGCATAGTGAAGCTGCTGCTTAGAGCATCTCCAGCCGCGCCCTCAACAGGCCCCCCAGGGCGACTTTTGGGGCGCCGGCGCCAAACAAAAGCCTCAGTCGCGCCCTTATGACGCCGGCTCGGCCCGTTTTTGAGCCCGGCGATCCCCGGCCGAACCCAGCACGCTGGGGGCGCTCGGGGGCTCCGGCGGAAGGGAGAAACACGCCTGGGCCACACTGTTAGGCGAAAAGTCAAGGAAATCGCGGAGCACCAGCCGATCCCGACGCCGCCCACCACCCAGCACCGCTAGATAGGTCATTCCCCGTCCGAAAGGAGAGAAGGTTTCACCGCGGCAACCTCTTCACCACCTTCCAGGCGAGTTTTTCCGGTGCTCCGGCCGCGCAGGGCGGTATACCGGCGGTTGTGCGCCTACGACGCCCGCCAGGTGTTCGGCAATTTGTCTGCCCAGCCCGGCGATGGACTCGAACGACGAGGAGGCGCTCACGACGTTGCTGGAGGAGGTAGCCGATGCCGACGTCCAGGAGGAGGAGCATCTCATGGTCCTCGCCGCCCTGCTCGCGAATGAAAAGCCGCGGCGAGGTGGCTCGGCACCGGGGCGGCTGAAAGCAAAGAACTTGCATCGTCTGGAAGGCTATTGCATGCTCTACTCCGACTACTTCGCTGACGCTCCATTGCACGGCGAAAAAACATTTCGGCGCTGTTATCGGATGAGCCGAAATCTTTTCCTCAGGATTGTGAATTCCATCCGGGAGTTCGACAGCTACTTCAAGTGCAAGAAGGATTGCACCGGCACACTTGGATTCACCTCAATCCATAAGTGCACGACACCTATGAGGATGCTTGCATACAGAGCTCCCGGTGATTCACTCAATGACTATGGGCGCATGGCCGAGTGCACGACCATTTTGTGTTTCTACAAGTTTTGCAGGGCAGTGGTGGCAGTGTTTGGACCGCAATACTTGTGATCACCCAATGCTGAAGACACTGCTCGGATCCTAGCACAGAATGCAGCAAGAGGATTTCCTGGGATGTTTGGAAGCATCAACTGCATGCATTGTGTCGTGGAATTGTCACGGCAGATGTCCTTATGAAAGGACTTAGTCGCGGGGCCATCGTACGGGTTAACTTAGAGGGGTTAAAGCAGACACAAAGACACAAGAGTTTATACTAGTTCGGCCCCTTCGATGAAGGTAAAAGCCTACGTCTAGTTTGTAATGGGATTGATGTGATCTCGGCGACTAGGGAGCAAAATAGCTTCGCCTAAGCCTCGAGTTGTTGTTGTCTGTCCTGAACCGCCGCCGGGTCGTCCCCTTATATACACGGGTTGACGCCCGGCCGGTCTACAGAGTCCCGAGGCCGGCTCATACAAGTGTCCGGCTCGGTCTCTCCTTCTCTTATCTTACAACACAAGTTACATGGCTATGGCGGTTTTATCATTATGGGCCCTAATCCGCCTCTGGGCCCCGGGCCTCTAAGCTCTATAGCGAATCGCCATCTTCAGAGTCGTCGTGGGCTCCAATATGGCTGAGGGTGAACCGGCCCCTCCTGGGCGGTTTATATTCAGTAGTTACATCCCCAACATTAGGCCCCAGATTGATTTGAACCTGTTCATGTCAATCTTCAATACCTTAGAAAAAACTCTGAATATCTTCCTTCATATTTCGTAAACCGCCATCTGTTAAACCGCCATGACGTCATCCTCTGAACCCAGCAACAGATCATCTTGACGTCGTCTTCATTAAAGAAAACAACGAAATAACAAGATTCCCTTCATTTAATATTATCTCGGAAATCGAGGCGACCGCTGCGCCATCTGCCGCTTTCAACTCCTCGATTCTCGCGCCTGTCAATTACTTTCTGCCTCATTATAAATAGACCGGAAGGCCCTTTCTCTTTCCCCTTCCGCTCTTCTTCTTCCTCATGACGCCCAGCTCACGAAGCTCCGCCGCCTTCGACCTTCGAACGCTGCACCAACACAAGGCCGCTGCATCAACCTGGTTGTACCAGAGATTCTTGGTGTTCCTCCGCTATCCTGTGCATCCGGTAAGGCTCTTCCTCATACCCTAGATCTGCATCTTATGGCTCCTGTTCTTATCGTCGTTCATAGGTGTTCATCCCTAGTCTCTTCGTATCCGCTCTGCCATGGCGTCTTAATTCAACCGTAGCATATATCTTGTGCGGTAGCTGCCCCGTATTCAGTTTTAGCACTTAGCAGATCTTCCTTTTTGTTCAGAATCTCTTGATAGAACGCACGAACTTCCCTGCTCTTTATAAAGCTTTTATGGATCGCAGAAATTTTTTCTTACTGAATCTTTGATAGATCCAAATTAATTCCGTCCATGTGTGAAACCTGTTTCTGTCAACACTTAGCAGATTTTCTAGTTCTGTCCCTTCTTCCTAAGGGCGGTTTTATCTTTTTGATAGCTAATCCGCCATACCCCATTAGTCCTCCGTTAAACCGGCAATTGGAACTGAATGTCAATCTGCCGGTTTAGCACTGAATAATATGCCTGAACCGTTAACTGTAAACCGGTCTTTACTTTTCCTTTCACAGTTTCTTCTTCCGGAATGGCCAAACAATTTTCTGCCTGCAATTGGGTTCCGTCCAAGATCACTGAGACACAAATCAATGGATATGTCACCACCGGCGCTTTAGCCTCCAAAAGTGTCCTTCATTGGCGTGTTAGGATTCCGAATGCCCTCCACGAACCTCAAGAGGGAGAAGTCATTGTATTTATGCAACACTTAGACCGGGATTCAGCCCGCCTACGATCAAAATTCTTCCGGATGTCCTCGCAAGTTTCCAACTCCATCCACAAGATATTGGTCGGAACTCTGTGTCCAATATATGCAATTTTCAAGTCTTCTAGAAGTCTACCTTCAAGAAGAACCAAGCTGTGGAGTTATTCCGGGATTTCTTTTCATTTGAACCGCCAGACGGAGTTTTCGGATGGTCCTAACACGTAACTTGGTGGCGTTTCAATCCGAAAAGGAAGGAAGTAGACTTTCCTCACGCCAAACATCATAGCCATCCGAAAGATTGGAACCAAACCTGGTTCTATTGCCGGAATACCGCTCCTAACGGAGAAAACCCCTTGCCGGGTTATCGTCCTCACCGGCTTAGCAACAATCACCCATTGCCTTCACGCTTGACCGTCGCAGAACGGAAGAATTTTGCGCCCCAAATTATCAAACTCCGGGCCCTAATGGCCAATGGCTTAACTGGTATTGACCTTGTCCGCTGTTGGGTTTCTTGGGGCATCTTGCCATTAAGCCGCCCGGATTGATGCATGAATACACCGGTAACGTCAAAGACCATAGCGACATCACGAGCTATCAATAACTGAGCTTGAAGTTGCTGAGACAGTGAAGAAGATGCTCGATGAACCGATCTCCGTATGCAGCCAAACCGGGTTGGCTTCGTTCTGTGCTTTCAACAAACCGCCTGCGGTAAGGCTCCGCTCATTGCTCTATTGATTTTAATGCCTTATTGATATGTATTAATCCTTATTGATTCTCAGGCTAATAGCTCCTTTTGGAAACGAACAAAGCCGCCCGGCCCCTCGTAAAGTCCAAGACCACCAAGAAAGCTGGTAAGAGGAAAACCGCCGAGTCTTACGAATCACGGAGGATGAAGAATCGAATCTTTGAGGTAAAGCTTGATTTACTTTGCCCTTTTTATCATTCATCCTATTGATGCGATTACAATTCCTGTGATGATGCCGAGGCCAGCCATGCCGATCTGTTGAGGTAATCCTTCTTTCTTCCGATTCTGATCTTGTACCGGTTAAAAGAATTCGCCGCACAGTCCGGAAAGTGAAAAAATCTCACTCCAGTGCTCATTTGAATCCAAATCTTTCTTTGTAGACACAGCAAGCTGAAGAACGTCGTACGACCCAGCATAGCGGTCAACAAATTACGTCGTCTGGTTTAGCTGACACCCCAACCCAGAAACGTCGTCCAGAGGTGATTTGTTCTCCTGAAAAGCGTTATCCTTTGAAAGGTTTCTTCCGATGTCCTCTCAATCCGTCTGATCCGAATTATCAGGCTTCTTCCAACTCATCTGGCGGTTCATCAACCACTCAGCTGCCTCCTCTTAAAGTTGCTGCTGGGTAAGCATATTACTCCATTTCTTTCTTGCATTTGTCGGTTTATCATATCCTAACTCTTAATGTTGTAGCACCAAGGCTCGCCTAAGTAAGAAGGCGAAGACCCTAGATCCTACTGTGGATGTTGATTCGGAGAAGACTCCAGAGCATCATGGAAAAAATCCCGAAGTTGCTAAAAACAGCTCTGCTGGGTTTAATCAAGATGACAATGCTAATCCGCCAGAGGTTGAACCGGATGTCCAAGTGGAGACATCACATCCTGCTCCACTGAGTCCTGCAGCAGAACAAGTTTCAGCTTGTCGATCCGCCGAGCCCGGTATGAACGCACCAAGCCTGTGAAAAATGCCAATCCGCCAGCCCGCCAAAGATGATGATGTCAAGTGACGGGCACCGCATATACCGCCTCGCAATCCGTCGCTCTATCAAAACACAGCGCCAAGGAAGAGTTTATCGCCATGAGTAAAGAGAAGGGAAAACTGATCCGTCACCTTATGACAATTTCTACGCCCAAGATCTTCACTCCGCTTCTGAACCGGCTCTATACAAGTCGTGATTTTGAAGCCGGCCTGGTGAATCTTATGAAGGAGCGCTATGAGGTAAGGAGTTATGCCTCTCTTGTACCTTTGTTTGTGTAGTAGCCCCCAAGGGCCGGTTTAACTTAGCTTAGTTAAACCGGGACTTTAATATAAAACTCAAACTTCTCAGACTTCATTGATGTAGCCCCCAAGGTCCGGTTCAACTTAGCATAGTTAAACCGGATCAGAATTTGTATCACCGTAATGTAACATGTTTGAGCAAATAGCCATTAGCCCCCAAGTGCCAAGTTGAATACCTGTATTGAGCTTGGGACTTTATGATGAAACAACTAACGTGATCCCTTTTTTATCAGAGTGAGATATGCCAACAAACCGTACAACTCAATGACCTTCATGCCAATCTGAAGACTCAACAAGCAGAAGCCTCCAAGGTCAAGGATGAGTTGAAAACCGCCTTGACCACTATGGAGCAGCTCAAGGAGTGGTTTAAATCTGAGCAGGCCAACTGGGAAACTGAGAAAGTTGGGTTGCTAAAACGGGTGGAAGATGCTGAAGCAGCTCTTAAACCGGTGACGGAAGAGCTCACCGGACTAAAGCGCCAAATTAACGCCATGACCTCTGCAATTTTTGGTAAGAAATGTTTCACCAAGGTTTTGATTACTATTCCGTTTTGACATTTCCGCCGGTTTAACCTGAACTTTCTTAAACCGGTATAGGTAAGCGTATTGCTCATCTGGGCTCTGACATGCGGAAGAAACTCAAGGCCGCGTATACGCTGATTGAGCAACTGTATACCGGCACCCAGCGAGTTATATGCGCTACCTCGTATGATAACACAGCTCCGTCTTTGATCAAGGATACGCTGGACCGGCTATCCATGATACCGGCACAGCTCGAAGAGTTGAAACGATCCGCTGCCCGGGCTGGTACCTTATTGGCTCTAACTCGCGCCAAAGCATGGATAGCTGACCTTGATCCGGCTGACATAGCCAAAGGCTTCCCCAGCGCTCAAGAAAATGGCGAAGTCTTTGATAATGATGCTCTCAGACGGATAACAAAGGAGATGCATCCTCTGGCGAGTCAACTGGCAGCAGAGGCCAACCTGACGGTTCACCGCTCTTTCTACGATGCAAACAACAGGTGGGTTGAAGCTGTTATTCCGAAAGTGCAGAACCTTGTTCCCCCAACCCGTAAGCACACTTATGCCCCTGACGTTGATTCGGCTGAGCTTATAAGTGAAGAGGCTGTCTTTCAGGCTTTAACCCGGATTGACTGGACCACCAATGACTTCCGGCCACTGGGTGGTGAGGAGGAAGAAGTTGAACCGACGCCAGACAACCCATCTTCTTCACATCAACCCGGCAATGAAGCTTAATTCGTCAAGCCGGTTGATGCATCATAAGCTGCTTGTCATAACGCGATTCCAAATTTTGGGCCTCTGAATGCCTTGTAATAAAATAGCCATTACTTTTGCTTTGAATATGCCTTTGTGCCCTGGTGCGGACTCCTTTGATTGAATGATCGAAACCTTCAATTTAAATTGCCTGTGGTTGCAAAATATTTAAACCGCCCTAGCGGTCTGTGCCGCCAGCCGGTTTGTGATATTCATACATATATGAAATATGGAGGTATATAATCAAAATTTTGTGATACAAAATACCTGCCGTTGCCGAGCATGAAGTTGGCTTAGCCAATCTTGAAGCGGAGGTTGTATAAACCATTACCGTCAAAGGAGAGAACAGCTCCTGTGTTTATAATGCCGGTTTACCATGTAAACCGTGCCGGGTCATGACAAGCCCCCTGTTACTCCATAATGGGATGTTAACAGAAAAAGTCAAACCGGAAAAATTATCTTCGGATTAAAATGGATCGAATTCCTTTAATTGACAGGTTGAACCGGTTTAAAAATGTTATCGGTTTGAAAACGCAACAAAAATCAAATAACAGTTATGTAAAAATATGGAAGCAAAGGCAATGATAAAACCGTTTGCAAAAAAAGGCTTTACTGAGCCGATCAGGTGGTGTTACCATGGTCGGACACGACCAAGCTCCCAATAAGGTGTAGCTACGGTTCAAGTCAGCGGGTCCCCAAGCGAAACCGTGGCATTATGCCGATCAAGTGGCGTGGCAATGGTTTGGGTTCGACCAAGCCCCCAAGTGACTCTATGGCCTTAGGTCGATCAAGAGGCGTGACTGGTTCAGACTTGACCATGTCCCCAAATGATCTGGTGGCTTTCGCCTATCAAAAGGTGTTGCATTGGTTCGGACACGACCAAAGCCCCCAAGTGATATCACAAAGCTTTTGAAAAGCAAGCTCAAGGGGTAAACCGGAGGCCGTTTTAAGACAACAACTCCATGTAACCACACAGGATGTAACAGAACGGATACCCCGCTTTCGCCGAGGCTCCGGTTTATTGCTTTATTCATAATATATACATTGTCATAATATGTACATAAGTAGAGCCGATGGCTCAGGTATAATAAGGCCGAAGATGAGCTATGTTCCACGGCCTGTTGGTCTCCTCTTCTGACGTGCGTGAGTCTTTATGCTCTCGAACATCGATCAGATAGTATGACCCGTTGTGCAGATTCTTGCTGACCACAAAAGGTCCCTCCCAAGGTGGGGATAACTTGTGCATATTCGTCTAGTCTTGAATGAGCCGAAGCACCAAATCTCCTTCTTGAAAGGTTACGGTTACGACCGGCGATCGTGATACCGACGAAGATCCTGGCTGGTAAATCGCCGAGAAAGCAGCTGCCATATCTCGTTCTTCATCCGGCCGATCCAAAGCGTCTGTCGTCTTTGTCTTCGTTATCTACCTCAACATAGGCTGCCACACGAGGTGAGTCATGACGGACATCGCTGGGGAGGACCGCCTCCGCTCCATAGACCATAAAGAACGGCGTGTATCCAGTGGATCTGTTAGGCGTAGTATTTATACTCCATAACACAGACGGTAGCTCCTCTACCCAACAACCCGGCGTCCTCTGCAAAGGAACCATAAGCCGGGGATTGATACCTCTTAGGATCTCTTGATTAGCTCGTTCTGCTTGACCATTGGACTGTGGGTGAGCTACTGAAGAAACGTCAAGCCGGATGTGTTCACGTTCACAAAACTCCTTCATGGCACCTTTGGACAAATTGGTACCATTATCTGTAATGATACTGTGTGGAAAACCAAACCGGAAGATCACCCTTTTGATGAACTGAACCGCCGTGGCCGCATCACACTTGCTAACAGGTTCTGCCTCTACCCACTTTGTAAATTTGTCAACTGCCACCAACAGGTGTGTTTTCTTGTCCTTGGACCTCTTAAAAGGTCCAACCATGTCCAACCCCAAGTCGCATAAGCGGCCAAGTAATTGGAATCATCCTCAATTCTTGGGCGGTATATGAGCACGTCTAGAAAACTTACGGCACCCATCACATCGTCGACGGATCGTCCGCATCAGCATGGGCGGTCAACCAATAAAAACCGTATGGAACGCCTTAGCCACCAAGGATTTTGAACCGCGTGGTGACCACGGTCTCCTTCGTGGATCTCACGCAATATTTCACAGCCTTCCTCGGGGACACACTGGCGTTGAAACGCCTACGACACTGCAATGATGCAACTCGCCATTAACAATGGTCATAGACTTAGACCGCCGAACTATCTGTCGGGCCAACGTCTCATCTTCTGGTAACTCGCCCCGGCTCATGTACGCCAAATAAGGGAGCATCCAATCCGGAATGACATGCAGGGCTGCTACCAACTGAGCCTCCGGATCAGGAATAGCCAAATCTTCTTCATCAGGGAGCTTGACCGACGGATTGTGCAGTACATCGAGGAAAACATTGGGCGGGACCGGTTTGCGTTGAGAGCCTATCCGGCTCAAAGCGTTCGCCGCTTCGTTCTTCCGACGATCAACATGGTCCACCTGATAACCTTTAAAATGACCTGTGACAACATCCACCTCCCGACGATATGCAGCCATGAGTGGGTCCTTGGAATCCCAAGTGTCAGACACCTGTTGGGCCACCAAGTCCGAGTCACCGAAGCACTTAACCCGGCTTAGATTCATCTCCTTAGCCATCCGAAGACCATGGAGCAAGGCTTCATACTCAGCTGCATTCTTAGTACAAGGGAACATTAAGCGGAGGACGTAACAAAACTTGTCACCTCGTGGGGAAGTTAACACGACTCCAGCCCCCGAGCCCTCCAACTGTCTGGATCCGTCAAAGTGGATGGTCCAATAGGTATGATCCGGTTTTTCTTCAGGCGTTTGTAACTCTGTCCAATCATTAATGAAATCCACAAGTGCCTGAGACTTCACTGCCGTCCGAGGTACATACTTCAAACCGTATGCCCAAGCTCTATAGCCCACTTAGCAATCCGCCGATTGCCTCCGGTTACATGTATGATATCACCTAAGGGAGCTGAACTGACCACCGTGATGGGATGCCCTTGAAAATATTGCTTCAGCTTCCGGCTTGCCATAAAAACTCCATACACCAGCTTCTGCCAATGCGGATATCGCTGCTTGGACTCAATAAGCACCTCGCTGATATAATAAACCGGACGTTGAACCGGATGCTCCCTCCCTGCCTCCTTCCGCTCTACCACAATGGCCACGCTAACTGCCCTAGCATTAGCAGCAACATATAGCAGAAGCGGCTCCTTGTCAATGGGGGCGGCGAGTACAGGCGGGTTGGCCAATTGCCGCTTTAAGTCCTCCAACGCTTCATCGGGCCGGACTCGAACAAACCGATCTGTCTTCTTCAAAGATCTCGATACAAAGGGATGGCCTTTCTCCGAGGCGGCCGATAAACCGCTCAACAAGCGGCAATCCGCCCGCCAAACGCTGGACATCATTAATACACTTTGGCTTAGCCAGGGAGGTGATAGCCGTAATCTTCTCCGGATTAGCTTCAATCCTCTGTTGGACACAAGGAAACCCAATAACTTGCCTGCCGGAACACCGAAGACACATTTGGCCGGGTTAAGCATCATCTTGTACACCCGCAAGTTGTCAAAGGTTTCTTTCAAATCATCAATCAGTGTTTCCTTCTTCCTTGACTTAACCACAATATCATCCACATAAGCATGCACATTACGGCCGATCTGTTTATGCAAGCAATTACATGCATAACGCTGGTAAGTTGCTTGGCGCTCTTGAGCCCAAAAGGCATAGACACATAGCGAAGGCTCCAAAGGGAGTGATAAATGCTGTCTTCTCCTGGTCCTTAACCGCCATTTTGATCGATGATATCCGAATATGCGTCCAAAAAGCTCAAACGCTCACAACCTGCGGTGGCATCAATAATCTGGTCAATGCGGGGAGGGCAAAGGATCTGCTGGACAAGCCTTGTTAAGATCTGTAATCCACACACATGCGCCAAGTGCCGTTTTTCTTAAGGACCCGACCTTGGATTAGCAAGCCACTCTGGATGGAAAACTTCAACGATAAAACCTGTTGCTAAGAGCCTGGCAACCTCCTCTCCAATGGCCTTACGCCTTTCCTCGTTAAACCGGCGAAGAAACTGCTTTACCGGTTTGTAATTGGGATCAACATTAAGAGTGTGCTCAGCGAGTTCCCTCGGTACACCTGTCATGTCGGAAGGCTTCCATGCAAAAATGTCCCGATTCTCACGGATGAACTCGATGAGCGCGCTTTCCTATTTAGGATCCAAGTTGGCACTGATGATGAACTGCTTGGACGAATCACTGTCTGAAGTCAACAAGTTTAGTCTCAGCCGCCGATTTAAACTTCAGGGCCGGATCGTGCTCTGTAGTTGGTTTCTTCAACGGGGTCATATCTGCCGGATCAACATTATCTTTATAGTACTTTAGCTCTTCGGTGGCACAAACCGACTCTGCGTAAGCCGCATCACCTTCCTCACACTCTAAAGCGATCTTGCGGCTCCCATGAACCGTTATCGTCCCCTTGTGACCCGGCATTTTGAGCTGCAAATAGATATAAAAAGGTCGTGCCATGAACTTGGCATAAGCCGGCCGCCCAAACAGGGCGTGATAAGGACTTTGAATTTTCACCACTTCAAACGCGTCAATGTTTACGATCTGAGTCATGTTCATCCCCAAAGGCCACCTCGAGCTATTTTACCAACCGGATATGCTGACTTGCCAGGCACCACACCATGGAACACTGTATTGGATGGCTTGAGATGTTTATCTGTTAACCCCATACGACGGAAGGTCTCATAGTACAGGATGTTGATGCTGCTCCCTCCGTCCATAAGCACCTTGGTGAATTTGTATCCTCCCACCTGCGGTGCCACCACTAGGGCTAGCTGACCCGGATTGTCAACCCGGGGAGGATGATCCTCTCTACTCCACACAATAGGCTGCTCTGACCAGCGTAGGTAATGAGGCACGGCCGGTTCAACAATGTTGACCGCCCGCCTCAAGCTTCCGGTCTCGCCTGTCCAATCTAGTGGTGAAGACGTGATACCGCCCACCATTCAACTGCTTTTGGGTTGCTCGATAACCCATTGCTGCTGCTGCTGCTGATTGTAACCACCTTGATTACTCTGATTGTTCTGATTGTTATGTCCGCCCGAATTACCATTAAACCCTGGACCGGAATTTCCTCCACCGTAACCCGGGCCGGACCCTGAACCGCCGCCGGAGCCTTGATCATACTGGAAAGCATTAGAACTTTTGAACTCTTGCATAATGTAACAATCCTTCCAGAGGTGGTTTGCTGGCGCCTCCTTCGTCCCATGCTTCGGACAGGGTTGATTCAACAGATAGTTCAACCGGTCCGGATTGTGATTAGGCGCACCACCTCGGTTCAGCTGTTTACCCTTGCACCGTCGGCCCTTGTCCTGCGCGTTGGTGTTGGCTACGAAGCCCATGTTACCATTCGCCTTACGCTTGTTTCCACCATTACCTGCTGAGTGATGTTCTTTGGCCTCTGGAGTTGCCGCTCGCTTTCCTTCCCTGTTTCATCATCATCCTCGGACTCGGGATCCTTGGTACTATCAGAATCAGCATACTTCATTAAAACGCCCATGAGAGTGCCCATGTCGTTGCAAAACCGCTTCATGCGACCCAGCTTCAACTTTAAAGGTTTAAACCGGCAGTTGCCCTCTAGGGTTAAGATCGCAGAATCAGCGTTGATCCGGTCTGAAGAATGTAAGACTTCAAACGCTTGGCGTACCCAATGGGTTGTGGATTCCCCTCGGCACAGACACAAGCCGCCAAGTCCACCACGACATGGGCTGCTTATAGGTATCTTTGAAATTACGAATGAACTGGGTCCGCAATCGGGCCCACGAACTGATGGAATTGGGCGGCAAGTTTTTCAACCAAGTACGGGCCGTGCCTTCAAGCATCATGGTGAAGTACTTTTGTAACACCCGGGTAATCATGCTACAGTAATCTCACGTTGATGGTGCCACGTCACCTCTGTCACTGTAGATAATCTCGGGATGAATCAAAACTGTTTAAAAATTAAATTCAAAATTATGAAGGCAATGAAAAGTTTTCAAAAATTATAACTAAAATGTTCGGGAGTTGTCAAATATTACAAAGTTAATTATGGTGGGGTGCACACATTTTTGTAAAGTGTCCGGATATTTTAAATAAATTAAAAGCAGAAAAGGAAAAATAAGAAAAGCAAAATAAAACAAATGGGAGAGGGGGAAACACCCTCATCACAACCGGGCCAAGCCCACTGCCCACCGGCCAGCCTCGGCCCGCCCACCCTCGCTCCCATTACCCCCGGTCGGCGGAAACCCTAGCCCGCACCCATTTCCCGATCCCTCCTCCTCTCCTCCCCGCGATCTGGATCGGGCGCCGTCGCTTCGACGCCGGGCGACCCACCGCCTGCCCTCACCTCCTCCCCTCCTCCCCGACCGGCCGCGCAGGACGCCCGAACCCCTCGTCGCCTCGGGACCGTCCCCAACTCCCACCTCGCCGGATCCGCATCGCCGGACAGCCGCCGCCTCGACCTCCTCCCGCACGGACGCCCCGACCGCCCCGAGCCCGCTTCCGAGACCCCACGTCCCCCCCTTCGCTCCCCGATCCCCTGGGATCTACCTCAAGGCTGGCCGCCATGGCCGAGCTTCGCTCGGCGCCGCGCTCAAGGCCTGGCCAAGGCTGCTCACCGCGCCCACGCCCCTCCCTCGTGCCTCCTCCGCTCGGTGAGGCCCCTCCTCTCCTCGTTCCCCTCCGCACCGAAGCGCCTGTCGCGGATCTCGTCGTCGGCGCCCTTCCGGTGACCAAATGGTCACGGGCCGAGCCTTGTGCTCAGCCAAGGCGCACCCCTCCCCGGCCTTCCCGTTAGCCCGTAGCGCGGTCCCGTCAGGTCCCGAACCCGCGCCGCCTCCGCCGCTCGCCGTCGTCGTTCCGGCCAAGTCCGGCCACTCCTCTGCCACCGTTAGACGCGGCCTCCTCCCCACTTTCGAACGCACCCGCCCGCGGCCCTTTTGGCCGCCGGACGACGAATTCCGGCGAGGTCCGGCACCCCCTCCGCCGCGGAACGCCCACCGGGGCCACCCAACGCCGGCCGCCGACGTGGCCGACCCGGGCCACCCACAGGTCAGCGACCCGTGGCCCTAGGGGCCCGGCCGGTCTGTTGACTCGGTTAGCTGGCCGACCGGACTGCCCTCGCTTATGACATGGGGCCCCACCCCGTAACGTTTTTAAAAAAAAGGAAAAAGGAAATGGGGAATTAAATAAATATAATTAATAAAAATAAAAATGAATAAAATTAATTAATTAATTAACTAATTAATTAATTAATTAAGTAAATAATTAATTTAATTAATCCTGATTTATTAACCTAATGGCTAATTAACCTAATTAACTACTGTTAATTAAACTAAACTAGGGTAATTAGTGAACAGCCACTGACGAACGGGACCCACATGTCAGGTTGACCAAGTCAACCCTGTTGACTGCTGACGTCAGCATGACATCATGCTGACGTCATAAATTCATTTTTTTCGAATTAATTAATTAAATTCCAGAAATTAATAAAATCTTTAAAAAAATCATATCTTTTAATCCGTAACTCGGATTAAAATATTTTCAACATGAAAGTTGCTCAGAACGACGAGACGAATCCGGATACGCAGTCCGTTCGTCCGCCACACACCCCTAACCTATCGAACCTGCAACTTTCCTCCGGCTCCTCTGCTCAAAATTTAAACACCGGAATACTTTCCGGATGTTTCTTAACCAAGCATTCACCTCATACCACGTTAGGGCACGCCTAGCATCGCTACTTGTCATGTCATGCATCGATATGCATCTGCTTACTTGGTATTCATTGTTTCTTCCCCTCTTCTCTCCGGTAGACTACGAGACCGGCTGCTTCTTTGCCCAGTTCGACTACGGTGTTGGCGACCCTCTCTCTTGCGAGCAACCAGGCAAGCCCCCTTTGATCACCAGATATCGCCTACTCTTCTCTATAATGCTTGCATTAGAGTAGTGTAGCATGTTACTGCTTTCGATTAATCCTATCTTTGCATAGCTCGTCCTTGCTACTACCGTTGTTACCTTTATCCGCTATCCCATCGCTTAGTATAGGATGCTAGTGTTCCATCGGTGGCCCTACATTCTTGTCCGTCCCGCCATGCTATACTCTTTGGGTCGTGATCACTTCGAGGTGATCACGGGCATATACTATATACTTTACACTATTACATTACTCGTGATCTTGCTCGGAGATGAAATTTGAAAGGACAGTGGCTCCATCCCGGTAGAGGTGGGCCCGGGTTCCCGACGGCCCCGATCGTTACTTTTAGGCGGAGCGACAGTGGCAGGTTGAGACCACCTAGGAGAGAGGTGGGCCTGGCCCTGGTCGGCGTCATGGATACTTAACACGCTTAACGAGTTCTTGGTATTTGATCCGAGCTGCCACGAGCCTATACGCACTAACCATCTACGTGGGAGTAGTTATGGGTATCCCAAGGCGTCGTGGTATCACCGAAGCACTTGACGTCGGCTGACGGAGCGGCGGCGCCGGATTGGGCTGGAACGCCTGCTAGGCTAGGTCTGCTTCGGCCACAGACGCGAACGCAGTGTGTGTGTGCTGTGGCGATGGGCCTGCACCCTGCGGCGCTTAGGTTTAGACCCGGCGTCTTTGGCCTCTCTGTTGAGCCTAGGTGGGGCTGCGACGTGTTGATCTTCCGCGGCGGGCATGACCCAGAAAGTGTGTCCGCAAAATGGGATCAAGCGTGTTGGGTAAGTTGGTGCACCGCAGGGAAGTTAATCTATTCGAATAGCCGTGATCTTCGATAACGGGGCGACTTGGAGTTGTACCTTGACCTTATGACAACTAGAACCGGATACTTGATAAAACACACCCTTCCAAGTGCAGATACAACCGGTGGTCGCTCTCTCGTGGATATGAGGAGGGATCGCGGGTAGGATTATTGCTATGTGATGTTACTTGGAGGACTTCAACCTACCCTCTTCTACCTGTTGCAAGACAGGTGACCCGAGCGTAGTCTTCGATAAGACTAGCTATCCCCTCTTATTACGGCATTCTGCAGTTCATCCATCGATATGGCCCTTTACACATATATCCATGCATATGTAGTGTAGCTCCTTGCTTGCGAGTACTTTGGATGAGTACTCACGGTTGCCTTGTTCCCCCTTTTTCCCTACCTCTATTCGATTGCTGCAACCAGACGATGGAGCCTGTGGAGCTGGACGCCACCGTCGATGGCGACTACTTCCCGGAGGTGCCTACTACTACGTGCAGCCTCACGACGATTTACTGGAGTAGTTTAGGAGGATCCTGCAGAGGCCTGCGCCTCTTCGATCTGTATCCTAGTTTGTGCTAGCCATCTTATGGCAACTTGTTTAACTTATGTCTCGTACTCAGATATTGTTGCTTCCGCTGACTCGTCTATGATCGAGCACTTGTATTCGAGCCCTCGAGGCCCCGGCTTGTATTATGATGCTTGTATGACTTATTTATGTTTTAGAGTTGTGTTGTGATATCTTCTCGTGAGTCCTCGATCTTGATCGCATTACGCTTATGCGTGCATGAGTAGTGTACGATTGAATCGGGTGCGTCACAAGTTGGTATCAGAGCCGACTGCCTGTAGGAATCCCCCTTCCATACTCCTTGGCCGAAGTCGAGTCTATACCTTACAAAACTTTTACTAACATGGTTGTGTGCCTTACGGGCCCACGTCGCCATTTGGGTGGTACTAGGATCTTTTACTCCTCGATCTTTACTCGGGACTCTAATCTCTCCCTATTCGGGTTTAATGAATTTACTAAAATCTAACTTTAGGATCTCGTTACTACTTCCTCCCGGAGAACCCCTCACTACGGTGATTGCTCCGTGAACGGAAGAATTTGAAGATACTCTCCGATATTCTCTCGAGACCTTGTGCCTGTCGCTTTTGCAATTCCCTACCGCCGAAACATCCCTATGGATAAATACTTACACCTGTCGTTCTTACTTTTATTCCCAGTTGATCTTGTTATTACAAGATACCCCAAAATTCTCTCTAATGTTCCAAGAATACTTTGTGCCTATTGCCTTGTAGTTCTTTGCTACATGAATACCCCTACGGATAATTCTCGCACTTACCGAGTATCCGCTCATCCCCAGTTGTTCATGTGTTTCACAAAAGTCTTCAAAATACTATTCAATCTTTCGAAAATCCTCTGGAGCCTTTTGCTCTTGAAATTCTTGCTTGCTTGCATTATGGTTAATCCCATAAGTCTCGTAGTCTTATTGACATTCCTTGCCATTATCATTTTGAGTCTGTTGACTCAATATGTTTCTTGAATACATGCAATCATCATTGATCCTTATAAATTACCTTTCCGGCTGAGCTGCCATCCTTTTAACTGGAATTGGTTCTCGACCAATCCAATTGTCGTTGATTGTACCCTAAGGCTATTCAACTTATCCATCCCTAATCAGAGCATTGCTTCTGACCCCTTGATTTGGAAATCATAATTCCTTTGCCTTGACAATTGAGTTAGTCAGTTGTTTCTATAATCTGGTCTCCTTGCATTCTTCTTCCTCTAGTTAAGTACCGATGCTCACGTTAGTTCCTTTGTTGGATTTTATCCGACAGTGTCCTTCATGTTGAATAACCCTGTGAGTCCTTCCCCTGATACATAATGCCTTTGGTAAATTGTATCCTCTTCTTGGCCAAGCATGCCCTGCTTCCGAGCTTGTGTATTTACTTTTGAAACTTGTGGTATATGTTACTAAGATGCCCGATGGGTTGAACCTATGCCTTCCCCTAATCCGTGAGAACCCGAATGTTTTCACAAGTCATACTCTTCGGTGTTCTACGGATAAAATTCCAACACTACAGTTTTATCAAAGCGAGAGGTGAATGAAATGATATGCATTAAAGAAGTGGGAGTCGACCTTGAACCTTGTGTTCATGCCCATGAAAATGATGTAGACCGTCTCGGAAGCTTCTTGCAAAATGATTATCCAGCTGTATGATTCCTTCGGTATTCTTGAAATTGATTCCTTACAGTTATGGTTCCGACCATGCTGTTCTGATCTGATATCTCTGATGGGAGTTCAATCCAAAGGCTACCTCGTCTGTTTTTGGCAAGGTTGAAGTATCTATTGTGATAGGTCAATGACCCGGTTCTACTTCTATCATGTTCTACCTTCGAGTACTACCCCCTGGTATCTCAAAGATGTCTTGCCATTGCACCACATCCTACTAACCTTGTTGAAGTAATGTCTTTCCTTGTCGTAATCACTCTATGGGTTCTGGGTTGTTGTCAACCGAGGACACCGTCTAGTGAAATTATTCCGCACTACAAATCAAATACCCTTAGTATTTTTACTGGGAAATTCTGAACCCAATTTGGCCATTCCTAGACTATCGGTTGCATCCTGGTCTTGCTATCTTTAACTATGCTACCTCGTCCTTCTCTGGTGCACGAATCCTTCAGTGTGTGAGCACGACTTACGTCGAGTTTTCAACATCATGTTGCTTGTCTTGAAAGACAACTTTGGTTTCGAGCTTGCATCTTATATATTGATCCTATAACTTGCCACTTCGTCATTTCCTTGCTCGTTGCCGTTGTTGTTTGATTGCATCCTCTTGAAACCTCCCGACAAATGTGTCGGATCACCTTCAACACTTTGACTTCTTCCGAGATGTCAACTGTGCTCATGATGAGAAATAACCTCCTTGCCCTCGATGATTTTTATTATCATCGACAACACCCTTGACTTCCTTTCATCGCGACTTGTCCACATTATGAATACAACTTGCTCTCCAGCTAATGTTGTGTTACGCCTTGAGTATTACCATCTTTTATGTCAAGAATGTCGTGAGAATTTCACCACCTCTGGGGAATTCTTGATACAAGTGATACTTATCACCATCACAATCCTTTCTTGGTCCCGGTGTTGATTCCAACAAGTGAACGGTGCTATTTGCATTCGGCCCTTCTAGCAACCCTATTGCTTTGAAGATAATGGCCGGCCTTTCATTCTTATACTATTGATTATTGAATCACCATTCTGACATTGGTCATGCAACCCAGCCCATATTTCGGGTGCACCTTTCAACCAATGTTTAAATTGGGTATATTTTCCTCGAGCATATCCCCTTACATCATTGGATCTGACAAATGTGATCTCTTTGTTCACATGATTGCGGAAATCCATCTTTTGGAAATCTCGATGAATTGTCGTTTAGTTCATCAGCCACACTCTCATCCTATTCTTGGTTAAATGATGAGCTCTTGTTTTGGAACTCGCTTCCATAGTTCAATTCTCGAGAATCTTACAATGTCATCTCGACAAATTGTGTTGCACCTTTCTTCTCAGCCATCCTAAGTCTGAGGTATCCTAACACCGATCAGATCCGGATCTCGATCGATATGATGGTTGGAACATTTATCCAAGAGCTATAACACGGGTCTTTTATGACCCGGTAAGGTGATGGCATGCCCAAGACACACTGGCGGATGACCTGCTATTATAGTTTCCTTATTAGCAAGGTTATCCATTCTTCCCTGAGGAAATTGTAAAACTTATTCTGCAAGTGGTTCCTGATGAATCCTTCTTGTATCCAAAGTCTGACCTTTCCCTGATGACCATGTCAATGCTATCCCGAAGCATGTCTGTGGTACTCCGAACATCAACAAGAACATTGGAAGCGCAATGCTAAATCTTCTTGATCAATTATCCAAACATCGTTGCATGGGTAAACCTCATAAATTCCTTGCCCCTTTGTCTAACTGGTTTCATACTTGGAGCCTTATCATTTATATCATGCTATGCCTCTCCTTGGGAAAGATATACTCTTATACCCAGGTATAAACACATTTTCCTTGCCATTGGATGCATTTAATCGATAATCACATTTTCCTTTCCATTGTTTTGTTTAACCTTTACGGTAATCTAACTTGTCTCGAGCAGAGATAAATCCTCGCTTAAGTAAGCACCTCGGTGTCACAACTCCGACGCCGCTTCAAGGACCCAATCCGAGCAAAGTTGGACCATGAAGTGCTCGAATTACAACAGACCTCTCCTATAAAGAGCATCCGGTCCGCATTCTCGACCAAGCTGAACGCCGCACACGCCGGGAAAGGCGATCAAGTTCCTCAAAGTCCAGTGGTCGAATCACTCTGAAGACGAAGCCACCTGGGAACGCGAGGATCGTCTTCGTGATGAATACCCCGCGCTCTTTCCTTCTACCTCCTAAATCTCGGGACGAGATTTCTTGTAGTGGAGGAGATTTGTAACACCCGGGTAATCATGCTACAGTAATCTCACGTTGATGGTGCCACGTCACCTCTGTCACTGTAGATAATCTCGGGATGAATCAAAACTGTTTAAAAATTAAATTCAAAATTATGAAGGCAATGAAAAGTTTTCAAAAATTATAACTAAAATGTTCGGGAGTTATCAAATATTACAAAGTTAATTGTGGTGGGGTGCACACATTTTTGTAAAGTGTCTGGATATTTTAAATAAACTAAAACAGAAAAGGAAAAATAAGAAAAGCAAAATAAAACAAATGGGAGAGGGGGAAACACCCCATGCACAAACTGGGCCAAGCCCACTGGCCCAGCCCGGCCAGCCTCGGCCCGCCACCCCTCGCCTCCCATTACCCCCGGCCGGGCGGAAACCCTAGCCCGCACCCATCCCCGATCCTCCTCCTCTCTCCCCGCACGATCTGGATCGGGCGCCCGCTTCGACGCCGGGCGACCCACCGCCTGGCCCTCACCTCCTCCTCCTCCCCGACCGGCACAGACGCCTTGAACCCCTCGTCGCCTCGGGACCGCCCCGACTCCCACCTCGCGGATCCAGATCACGGGACGCCGCCTCGACCTCCTTCCCACGGACGCCTGACCGCCTCGAGCCCGCTTCCGAGACCCCACGCCCCACAGTGAGCTCTTCCCCCCGCTCCCCGATCCCCACGGGGATCTACCTCAGTCGCCATGGCCGGGCTCGCTCGGCGCGCTGTCAAGGCGCTCCGGCTCAAGGCTGCTCACCGCGCCCGTACCCCCCTCCCTCGTGCCTCCTCCGCTCGGCCGAGGCCCCCTCCTCTCCCTCGTTCCTCCGCACCCGAGCGCCTGTCATGGATCTGCCGCTGGCGCCTTCCGGTGACTAAATGGTCACGGGCCGAGCCTTGTGCTCAGCAAGGCCGCACACCCTCCCCGCCTTCCGTTAGCCCGTGAGCGGTCCTGCCGAGGTCCCGAACCTCACGCCGCCTCCGCGCTTCGCCGTCGTCGTTCGGCCAAGTCCGGCCGCCTTCGCCACTGTTGGACGCGGCCTCCTCCCCACTTTCGAACGCACTCACCATGCCCTTTTGGCCACCGGACGACGGTTCGGCGAGGTCCGGCGCCTCCGCCAAGGAACGCCCACTGGGCCACCTAACGCCGCCGGCGTGGCAGCCACCACACTGGTCATCGACCGTGGGCCCTAGGGGCCCGGCCGGTCTGTTGACTCAGTTAGCAGTTGCCGACCGGACTGCCTCGCTTATGACATGGGGGCCCCACCCCCCAGAACGTTTTTTAAAAAATAAGGAAAAAGGAAATGGGGAATTAAATAAATATAATTAATAAAAATAAAAATGAATATAATTAATTAATTAATTAAGTAAATAATTAATTTAATTAATCCTGATTTATTAACCTAATGGCTAATTAACCTAATTAACTACTGTTAATTAAACTAAACTAGGGTAATTAGTGAACAGTCACTGACGAACGGGACCCACATGTCAGGTTGACCAAGTCAACCCTGTTGACTGCTGACGTCAACATGACATCATGCTGACGTCATAAATTCATTTTTTTTGGAATTAATTAATTAATTAGTTAAATTCCAGAAATTAATAAAATCTTTAAAAAAATCATATCTTTTAATCCGTAACTCGGATTAAAATATTTTCAACATGAAAGTTGCTCAGAACGACGAGACGAATCCGGATACGCAGTCCGTTCTTCCGCCACACACCCCTAACCTATCAAACCTGCAACTTTCCCTCCGGCTCCTTCCGCCTAAAAACACGAAACACCGGAATACTTTCCTGATGTTTCTTAACCAAGACCACCTCATACCACGTTAGGGCACGCCTAGCATCGCTACTTGTCATGTCATGCATCGATATGCATCTGTTTACTTGGTATTCATTGTTTCTTCCCCTCTTCTCCCGGTAGACTACGAGACCGACGCTGCTGCCCGGTTCGACTACGGTGTTGACGACCCCTCTCTTGCCGTGAGCAACCAGGCAAGCCCCCTTTGATCACCAGATATCGCTTACTCTTCTCTATAATGCTTGCATTAGAGTAGTGTAGCATGTTACCGCTTTCGATTAATCCTACCGCTTTGCATAGCTCGTCCTTGCTACTACCGTTGTTACCTTTTATCTGCTATCCTACCGCTTAGTATAGGATGCTAGTGTTCCATCGGTGGCCCTACATTCTTGTCCGTCTGCCATGCTATATTATCGGTCGTGATCACTTCGGGAGGTGATCACGGGCATATACTATATACTTTACATCGTTACATTACCTGTGATACTATTCGGAGATGGGGGTGAAAGGACAGGTGGCTCCATCCCAGAGAGGTGGGCCTGGGTTCCCGACGGCCCCGATCGTTACTTTGTGGTGGAGCGACAGGGCAGGTGTTGAGACCACCTAGGAGAGAGGTGGGCCTGCCCCGTCGGCGTTCATGGATACTTAACACGCTAACGAGTTCTTGGTATTTAATCCGAGCCGCTCACGAGCCTATACGCACTAACCATCTACGTGGGAGTAGTTATGGGTATCCCGGCGTCGTGGTATCAGCCAAGCACTTCAGACGTCAATGACGGAGCGGCGCGCCGGATTGACTGAACGCCTGCTAGGCTAGGTCCGCTTCGGCCACAGACGCAACGCAGTGTGTGCTCAGGCGATGGGCCTGCACTGCTGGCTTAGGTTTAGACCGTGTCTGGCCTCTCTGTTGAGCCTAGGTGGGGCTGCGACGTGTTGATCTTCCGCGGCGGGCATGACCCAGAAAGTGTGTCCCGCCAAATGGGATCAAGCGTGTTGGGTAAGTTGGTGCACCCCTGCAGGGAAGTTAATCTATTTGAATAGCCGTGATCTTCGGTAACAGGACGACTTGGAGTTGTACCTTGACCTTATGACAACTAGAACCGGATACTTGATAAAACACACCCTTCCAAGTGCGGACATACAACCGGTGGTCGCTTCTCTCGTGGATATGAGGAGGGATCGCTGGTAGGATTATTGCTATGTGATGTTACTTGGAGGACTTCAACCTACCCTCTTCTACCTGTTGCAAGACAGTGACCGAAGCGTAGTCTTCGATAAGACTAGCTATCCCCTCTTATTCTCGGCATTCTCGCAGTTCACCCACTGATATGGCGTTTACATATATCCATGCATATGTAGTGTAGCTCCTTGCTTGCAGTACTTTGGATGAGTACTCACGGTTGCCTTGTTCCCCTTTTCCCCTACCTCTATTCGATTGCTGCAACCAGACGATGGAGCCCAGAGCTGACGCCACCGCCGATGACGACTACTTCCCGGAGGTGCCTACTACTACGTGCAGCCCACCGACGATGACCTCGAGTAGTTTAGGAGGATCCTGCAGGAGGCCCGCGCTTCTTCGACCAGTATCCTAGTTTGTGCTAGCCATCTTATGGCAACTTGTTTAACTTATGTCCGTACTCAGATATTGTTGCTTCCGCTGACTTCGTCTATGATCGAAAGCACTTGTATTCGAGCCCTCGAGGCCCTGGCTTGTATTATGATGCTTGTATGCCTTATTTATGTTTTAGAGTTGTGTTGTGATATCTTCTCGTGAGTCCCTGATCTTGATCGTACACGTTTGCGTGCATGATTAGTGTACGATTGAATCGGGGGCGTCACAACTTTGCACACGCAGCTTCATCCACATCCAGCATCTCCATGGCCATCTCATAACTCTCTATCCATGCTTCTGGAGCCAGATTGGCGGTGTAATTTGGCACCTTGCGTGGCCCCTTAAAATCCTTGGGCAAGCGTACATTGCGTAAAGCGGGGGCAAGGCAAGGCACCTAAAGAGCTAGAGGTAACCCTGTGCTCAAAGATGGTCCTGACGAACCGGGCGAAGTCGATAATCCTCGATGTCAGGCCGCTAACTCGGCCTCCCTTCGTTCCTGGCCCGGTCCACCACCTCTGGCGTTGTCGAAACCGCCACTGGTTGTTGCCACGGGCGCACTGCGCCACAGACATTTGACACAGCCGGTTCATCCACGCGCCTGCTATAGCTCCGGCTCAGCCGGGGGGTAGAGTGGATCTGATCGCGGCTGTATGAATACGCTTCTTGTTGGACTAGAGCTGTCCTAAGGAGCTCCTTGACCCGGCGCGTCTCTACCGCCTGCGATGAATCGCCTTCGATTGGAATCGCCTCCAACCGCGCCGCAGCCGCAACAAGGTTATCCATCGGGTTGGAGTAATGACTGGGGTGTTTGCACAGCCCGAGGTGTGCGGTATGATGGCGAGGTAGATCTATCACACGGGCTGAACCGGGCGCGCCCGTTCCAGTGCTTCCGCCGGTTCACCACCGGCGGAGTTATCGGTCCTCGCTCCTGGGTGTTGAAGAGATCTCTTCCCTCGAAATCAAGGCAAACGGGATCAGTATTTCCTCTTCATGACTTCATGCGATGCATTACGATCCAAAGATGAGCCTATAAGCTTGCGCATCCAAAGCGGCCCGCTCTGCCACCATCCTAGCGTCTGCAGCTGCCAGATCCGCTTTAGCCTGATCGATGTGTTCCTTCACCTTTGCGATCTCCGCATTATGAATGTATTGGTCCGCCGGGTTAGCCTCTGCCATGAGCACAACCAATGCATCAAATAGTTCTGATAAAACTTGAGCCGGCGGGCGCACAGGGCCTTCCCGCCTGCCGCCATCGCCATTGTTGAACCGGCGACCATTGGCGCAGCGGTCGAAGAGTGAAGCATCGCTTGTGTACCGGCCATGAATATTCCAACCCGGTTGGGCAGATCAAAGGGGTCTAGAATACTGTCACCGTCGGAACAGCCCCCAATCTGACCATCTTGCAGCTGGTACAGAGACTCAGTTTCTCCGGTCGACGACTCGTCATCAGAGTAGACAACGGTTTCTCCACCAGATGCTGATCCATCCTCGTAGTTTCCTCCGTGGATGACTCCCACGAAAGCATGCTTGACAGCCTGTTTAGCCAGGGGCAGGTTTTCGCCACGAGCCGCGTCTCGATGAGGTCGGTGCAGGATGTCCGGCTTAGGCCTGGCTCACCGATCTTGCCGATGAACACGTGTATGCCACCAAAGGGGACCCGGTACCAGACTCAATCGAGCCGCCTCGGGCCCCAGCCTGCATCGTCGATGTAGAGCTTGTCGCGACGATTCTTGGTCATCCGCCCACAAGATAGCCTTCGAGTCCTTCGAGCTTGCCCTCTAAGATCATCAAACCATCGCGGCGATAGCCCCACGGTGGGCGCCTAACCGTCGTGGAATTGTCACGGCAGATGTCCTTATGAAAGGACTTAGTCGCGGGGCCATCGTGACGGGTTAACTTAGAGGGTTAAAGGCATACACAAAGACACAAGAGTTTATACTAGTTCGCCCTTCGATGAAGGTAAAAGCCTACGCCTAGTTTGTAATGGGATTGATGTGATCTCGGCGACTAGGGAGCAAAATAGCTTCGCCTAAGCCTCGAGTTGTTGTTGTTCCGTCTCGAACCGCCACGGGTCGTCCCCTTATATACACGGGTTGACGCCCGGCCGGTCTACAGAGTCCCGAGGCCGGCTCATACAAGTGTCCGGCTCGGTCTCTCCTTCTCTTATCTTACAACACAAGTTACATGGCTATGGCGGTTTTATCATTATGGGCCCTAATCCGCCTCTGGGCCCCGGGCCTCTAAGCTCTATAGTGAATCGCCATCTTCAGAGTCGTCGTGGGCTCCAATATGGCTGAGGGTGAACCGGCCCCTCCTGGGCGGTTTATATTCAGTACATCCCCAACACATTGGAAATGGAAGAATTATCCATTTGCTTGGCAGGGGATGTACAAAGGCGCCAAAAGCGGTTGCAGTGTGGTACTTGAGGCAGTGGCCACACAGGACCTCTGGATTTGGCACTCCTTCATTGGGATGCCAGGAACTCACAATGACATCAACGTCCCGCAGTGCTCCCCTGTCTTTGCCAAGCTTGTTGAAGGTCATTCTCCTCCTGTGAACTTCCAGGTCAATGGGCGGCACTACAACAAGGGGTACTACCTAGCTGATGGCATCTATCCAAGATGGTCTACATTTGTGAAGACTATCTCAAACCCTGTGTCAGGAGGCAAGAACTCCCACTTTGCGAAGGTCCAGGAGGCTTTCAGGAAGGATGTCGAGCGGGCATTTGGTGTGCTCCAATCTCGATTTGTTGTTGTCCGGTACCCTGCCCAAACCTGGTTGAAAGATCAAATGTGGGAGATCATGACTTGCTGTGTCATCTTGCACAACATGATCACTGAGAGCGAGCAGGAAGAGCCAGTGTTTGACACTGAACCATATTACAGGCAGGGTCCTCTTGCGCAAGTTGATCACCAGCTACCGGCAACCTGGACTGCCTTCCTCAATATGCGTCAGGAGATCCGAGACCCACAGGTGCATCAACAACTGTAGCACGATCTGGTGGAGCACCTATGGAGGCTCAAGGGCAACGCCTAGCTCGACATGTGATGAAATAAGAGTTTTTATTTGTTGAACTATATGATTTGTATTGAATTATTTGTTGTTGAACTATTTGATTTCTATTGATTTTCGGTAATGAACTATGTGATAATAAAATTACTTGTGTTGAATTTGCGTCGAACCACGGCGAATATGGAACGATTTGCACCGATATCAGGCTGATTTTTCGCCAAAATTGGGCCGAAAAGCGGGCGCAAATGGGCCGATATCGGCACCTAGGGGTGACCTGGGGGGGGGGGGGCTGGGAACCCAATCACCCCCAGCGCTGATTTTTTGCGCCGGCTCGCCCCCAGGCGGCGATTTTCAAGCGTCCTGGGGGGGAGGGGGAGGGGCAACGGCTGGAGATGCTCTTACACACAACCAATACAAGTGACATTGGACAGAGAGAGACTCACTTTAGAAACCCTAAGAGATTTTCTTCTCCATTACCTTAGCTTAAACTTTGAAAATGCCATTCCAGTATTTGGGCCTTTTGAAAAAACCAGGAGATATATGAACTACATTTCTTTTTCCTTTGAAAAAAGTATTATTCTCCAAGATAAAGGCTACCACACGTAAACTGAGCCACAAAAAACATGTAATGCTAGGGGTGTTTGGTTGATGGACCTGTTGGGAAACGTAGTAATTTCAAAAAAAATTCCTACGCACACGCAAGGATCATGGTGATGCATAGCAACGAGAGGGGAGAGTATTGTCCACGTACCCTTGTAGACCGTAAGCGGAAGCGTTATGACAACGCGGTTGATGTAGTCAGACGCCTTCACGATCCGACCGATCCAAGTACACCGAACGACGACACCTCCGAAGTTCAAAGACACGCTCATTTCGATGACGATCCCGGGCTCCGATCCAGCAAAGCGTCGGGGATGAGTTCCACAAGACGACGGCGTGGCAGGACGATGATGATGCTCTATCGCGCAGGCTTCGCCTAAACTCCGCTGACGATATGACCGAGGTGGAATATGGTGGAGGGGGCACCGACACGGCTAAGGAACGATCCGTAGATCAACTTGTGTGTCTATGGGGTGCCCCCTGCCCCGTATATAAAGGAGCAAGGGGGTGCGGCCGGCCCTAGGAGGAGGCGCCGAGGAGTCCTACTCCCACCGAGTAGGACTCCCTTCCTAGTTGGACTAGGACTTGGGGAAGGAGGAGGGGAAAGGAAAGGGGCGCCGCCTCCTCCTTGTCCTATTCGGACTTGGGGGAAGGCGGCTGCCCCTTGGCCCCTTCTCCTCTTTCTCCACTAGGCCCACTAAGGCCCATTAGGTCACCGGGGTTCCGGTAACCTCCCTACTTCTAAGAAATGCAGATTTCACCCGGAACACTTCCGATGTTCAAACATAGGCTTCCAATATATCAATCTTTATGTCTCGACCATTTCGAGACTCCTCGTCATGTTCGTGATCACATCCAGGACTCCGAACAAACTTCGGTACATCAAAACTTATAAACTCATAATAAAACTGTCATCGTAACGTTAAGTGTGCGGACCCTTCGGGTTCGAGAACTATGTAGACATGACCTAGAACTATTCTCGGTCAATAACCAATAGCGGAACCTGGATGCCCATCTTGGTTCCTACATATTCTACTTAAGATCTTTATCGGTCAAACCGCATAACAACATACGTTGTTCCTTTGTCATCGGTATGTTACTTGCCCGAGATTTGATAGTCGGTATCCAATACCTAGTTCAATCTCGCATCGCAAGTCTCTTTACTCGTTACGTAATGCATCATTCCGTAACTAACTCATTAGATACATTGCTTGCAAGGCTTATAGTGATGTGCATTACCGAGAAGGCCCAGAGATACCTCTCCGACAATCGGAGTGACAAAACCTAATCTCGAAATACGCCAACCCTGTTGGAAATATGCCCTAGAGGCAATAATAAAAGTATAATTATTATATTTCCTTGTTCATGATAATTGTCTTTTATTCATGCTATAATTGTATTATCCGGAAATCGTAATACACGTGTGAATACATAGACCACAATATGTCCCTAGTGAGCCTCTAGTTGACTAGCTCGTTCATCAACAGATAGTCATGGTTTCCTGACTATGGACATTGGATGTCATTGATAACGGGATCACATCATTAGGAGAATGATGTGATGGACAAGACCCAATCCTAAGCATAGCACAAGATCGTAGTTCGCTTTTGCTAGAGCTTTTCCAATGTCAAGTATCTTTTCCTTAGACCATGAGATCGTGTAACTCCCGGATACCGTAGGGAGTGCTTTGGTGTACCAAACGCCACAACGTAATCGGGTGACTATAAAGGTGCACTACAGGTATCTCCGAAAGTATCTGTTGGGTTGACACGGATCGAATCGGATTTGTCACTCCGTATGACGGAGAGGTATCATCGGGCCCACTCGGTAGTGCATCATCATAATGAGCTCAAAGTGACCAAGTGTTTGGTCACGGGATCATGCATTACTAAGATGAGTAAAGTGACTTGTCAGCAACGAGATTGAACGAGGTATTGGGATACCGACGATCGAATCTCGGCAAGTAAAATACCGCTTGGCAAAGGGAATTGTATACGGGTTGATTGAATCCTCGACATCGTGGGTTCATCCGATGATATCATCGAGGAGCATGTGGGAGACAACATGGGTATCCAGATCCCGCTGTTGGTTATTGCCCGAGAGCCGCCTCGGTCATGTGCTGCATGTCTCCCAACCCGTGAGGGTCTACACACTTAAGGTTCGTGGACGCTTAGGGTTGTATGAATATGAGTATGCAGCAAACCGAATGTTGTTCGGAGTCCCGGATGAGATCCCGGACGTCACGAGGAGTTCTGGAATGGTCCGGAGGTAAAGATTTATATATAGGAAGTCTTATTTTGGTCGCCGGAAAAGTTTGCGCATTATCGGTATTGTACCGGGAGTGCCGAAAGGGGTCCGGGGGTCCACCGGGGGGGTCCACCTGCCCCGGGGGGGCACATGGGCTGTAGGGGTGCGCCTTGGCCTATATGGGCCAAGGGCACCAGCCCCAAAAGGGCCCATGCGCCAAGGAGACTTGGGAGGAAGAGTCCTAAAGGGGAAGGCACCTCCGAGGTGCCTTGGGGAGGATGGACTCCTCCCCTCTTGGCCGCACCCCTTCCTTGGAGGAAGGGGCAAGGCTGCGCCCTCCCCTCTTTTGCACCTATATAAAGGGAGGGAGGGAGGTGGCCGCACCCATAAGCCTGGCGCCTCCCTCCTCCCCGCAACACTTCCTCCTCCTCCCGTAGTTGCTTAGCGAAGCCCTGCCGGAGTTCTGCTGCATCCACCACCACGCCGTCGTGCTGTTGGATCATCATCAACCTCTCCTTCCCCCTTGCTGGATCAAGAAGGAGGAGATGTCATCCGATCCGTACGTGTGTTGAACGCGGAGGTGCTGTCCGTTCGGCACTAGGTCATCGGTGATCTGAATCACAGCGAGTACGACTCCTTCAACCCCATTCCATTGAACGCTTCCGCACGCGATCTACAAGTGGTATGTAGATGAAATCACTCTCCCATGACTCGTTGCTAGATGAACTCATAGATGGATCTTGGTGAAACCGTAGGAAAGATTTTAATTTTCTGCAACGCTCCCCAACAAAGTGGCATCATGAGCTAGGTCTATGCGTAGTTCTCTATTGCACGAGTAGAACACAATTTTGTTGTGGGCGAGATCTTGTCAACTTGCTTGCCGCTACTAGTCTTATCTTGCTTCAGCGGTATTGTGGGATGAAGCGGCGGACCAACCTTACACGTGACGCTTACGTGAGACCGGGTTCCACCGATCGACATGCACTAGTTGCATAAGGTGGCTCATGGGTGTCATCTCTCCCACTTTAGTTGGAGCGGATTCGATGAAAAGGGTCCTTATGAAGGGTATATAGAAGTTGACAAAATCACGTTGTGGTTATTCGTAGGTAAGAAAACGTTCTTGCTAGAACCCAATTGCAGCCACGTAAAAGATGCAACAACAATTAGAGGACGTCTAACTTGTTTTTGCAGCAATTGTCATGTGATGTGATATGGCAGAAGTTGTGATGAATGATGAATGATATATTGTGATGTATGAGATCATGTTCTTGTAATAGGAATCACGACTTGCATGTCGATGAGTATGACAACGGCAGGAGCCATAGGAGTTGTCTTTATTTTTGTATGACCTGCGTGTCATTGAAGAACGCCATGTAAATTACTTTACTTTATTGCTAAACGCGTTAGCCATAGTAGTAGAAGTAATAGTTGGCGAGCAACTTCATGGAGACACGATGATGGAGATCATGATGATGGAGATCATGATGATGGAGATCATGTTGTCATGCCGGTGACAAGATGATCATGGAGCCCCGAAGATGAAGCTCAAAGGAGCTATATGATATTGGCCATATCATGTCACTACTTTATATAATTGCATGTGATGTTTATTATGTTTTATGCATCTTGTTTACTTAGAACGACGGTAGTAAATAAGATGATCCTCATAACAATTTCAAGAAAGTGTTCTCCCTAATCGCGGCACCGTTGCTAAAGTTCGTTGCTTCAAGCACCACGTGATGATCGGGTGTGATAGATCCTTACGCTCACATACAACGGGTGTAAGACAGTTTTACACATGCAATACACTTAGGTTAACTTGACGAGCCTAGCATGTACAGACATGGCCTCGGAACACAAGAGACCGAAAGGTCGAACATGAGTCATATGGAAGATACGATCAACATGGAGATGTTCACCGACGATGACTAGTCCGTCTCACGTGATGATCGGACACGGCCTAGATGACTAGAGGGATATCAAATCTGAGTGGGAGTTCATTAAACAATTTGATTTGATGAACTTAATTATCATGAACTTAGTCTAAAGTCTTTGCAAAATATGTCTTGTAGATCAAATGGCCAACGCTCATGTCACCATGAACTTCAACGCGTTCCTAGAGAAAACCAAGTCGAAAGACGATGGCAGCAACTATTCGGACTGGGTCCTAACCCGAGGATCATCCTCATAGCAGCCAAGAAACAATATGTCCTAGAAGCACCGCTAGGTGATGCACCCATCCCAGAGAACCAAGACATTATGAATGCTTGGCAATCTCGTCGATGATTACTCCCTCGTTCAAGGCGCGGCATGCTTTACGACTTAGAACCAGGGCTCCAAAAGCGTTTTGAGCAACACGGAGCATATGAGATGTTCGAGGAGCTGAAAATGGTTTTCCAAGCTCATGCCCGGTCGAGAGATATGAAGTCTCCGACAAGTTCTATAGTTGTAAGATGGAGGAAAACAGTTCACAAGGAGCACATACTCAAAATGTCCGGGTTGCACAACCGCCGTCCCAAATTGGACATTAACCTCCTGGACGAGGCGGTCATTGACAGAATCCTTGATCGCTCTCACCAAGCTACAAGAGCTTTGTGATGAACTACAATATGCAGGGGATGGTGAAGACCATTCGCGAAGTATTTTCAATGTCAAGTCGCAGAGGTTGAAATCAAGAAAGAACATCAAGTGTTGATGGTCAATAAAACCACTAAGTTCAAGAAGGGCAAGGGAAAGAAGAACTTCAAGAAGGACGGCAAGGATGTTGCCGCCCGATAAGCCGCTTGCCGGAAGAAGTCAAAGAATGGACCCAAGCCCGAGATCGAGTGCTTTTATTGCAAAGGGAAGGGTCACTAGAAGCGGAACTGCCCCAAATACTTAGCGCATAAGAAGTCCGGCAACACTAAAGGTATATTTGATATACATGTAATTGATGTGTACCTTACCGATTACTCGTAGTAACTCCTGGGTATTTGATACGGTGCCGTTGCTCATATATGTAACTCATGCCAGAGCTGCGGAATAAACGGAGATGGCGAAGGGCGACGAGGTGTCGATGCGCGTCGGGAATGGTTCCAAGGTCGAGGTGATCGCCGTCGGCATGCTACCTCTACATTTACCTACGGATTAGTTTTAAACCTCAATAATTGTTATTTAGTGCCAAGTTTGAGCATGAACATTGTATCGGGATCTCGTTTAATACGAGATGGCTACTCATTTAAATCCGAGAATAATGGTTGTTCTATTTATATGAGAGAAATGTTTTATGGTCATGTCTCGATGGTCAATGGTTTATTCTTAATGAATCTCGAACGTAATGTTACACATGTTCATAGTGTGAATACCAAAAGATGTAAAGTTGATAACGATAGTCCCACATACTTGTGGCAATCGCCGCCTTGGTCACATTGGTGTCAAGCGCATGAAGAAGCTCCATGCCGATGGACTTTTAGAGTCTCTCGATTATGAATCATTTGACACATGCGAACCATGCCTCATGGGAAAGATGACCAAGACTCCGTTCTCCGGAACAATGGAGCGAGCAACCAACTTGTTGGAAATCATACATACCGATGTGTGCGGTCCAATGAGTGTTGAGGATCGCGGAGGATATCGTTATGTTCTCACTCTCACTGACGACTTGAGTAGATATGGGTATGTCTACTTCATGAAACACAAGTCTGAGACCTTTGAAAAGTTCAAGGAATTTCAGAATGAAGTAGAGAATCAACGTGACCGAAAGATAAAATTCATACGATCGATCGTGGAGGAGAATATTTAAGTCACGAATTTGGTACACACTTAAGGAAATGTGGAATCGTTTCACAACTCACGCCGCTCGAACACCTCAGCGTAACGGTGTGTCCGAACGTCGTAATCGCACTCTATTGGATATGGTGCGATATATGATGTCTCTTACAGATTTACCGCTATCATTTTGGGGATACGCTCTAGAGACAGCTACATTCACTTTAAATAGGGCACCGTCTAAATTCGTTTTGCTAGAGCTTTTCCAATGTCAAGTATCTTTTCCTTAGACCATGAGATCGTGTAACTCCCGGATACCGTAGGAGTGCTTTGGGTGTACCAAACGTCACAACGAATCGGGTGACTATAAAGGTGCACTACAGGTATCTCCGAAAGTATCTGCTGGTTGACACGGATCGAAATCGATTTGTCACTCCGTATGACGGAGAGGTATCACTGGGCCCACTCGGTAGTGCATCATCATAATGAGCTCAAAGTGACCAAGTGTTTGGTCACGGGATCATGCATTACAGTACGAGTAAAGTGACTTGCCGGCAACGAGATTGAACGAGGTATTGGGATACCGACGATCGAATCTCGGGCAAGTAAAATACCGATTGGCAAAGGGAATTGTATACGGGATTGATTGAATCCTCGACATCGTGGGTTCATCCGATGATATCATTGAGGAGCATGTGGGAGACAACATGGGTATCCAGATCCCGCTGTTGGTTATTGCCCGAGAGCCGTCTCGGTCATGTTCAAGATGTCTCCGAACCCGTAGGGTCTACACACTTAAGGTTCTTGGACGCTTAGGGTTGTATGAATATGAGTATGCAGCAAACCGAATGTTGTTCGAGTCCCGGATGAGATCCCTGACGCCACGAGGAGTTCTGGAATGGTCCGGAGGTAAAGATTTATATATAGGAAGTCTTATTTTGGTCACGGAAAAGTTTCTGCATTATCGGTATTGTACCGGGAGTGCCGAAGGGGTCCGGGGGTCCACCGGGGGGGTCCACCTGCCCCGGGGGGGCACATGGGCTGTAGGGGGTGCGCCTTGGCCTATATGGGCCAAGGGCACCAGCCCCAAAAGGGCCCATGCGCTAAGGAGACTTGGGAGGAAGAGTCCTAAGGGGAAGGCACCTGAGGGTGCCTTGGGGAGGATGGACTCCTCCCCTCTTGGCCGCACCCCTTCCTTGGAGGAAGGGGCAAGGCTGCGCCCTCCCCCTCTTTGCACCTATATAAAGGGAGGGAGGGAGGGGTGGCCGCACCCATAAGCCCCCCGGGCGCCTCCCTCCTCTCGCAACACTTCCTCCTCCTCCCGTAGTTGCTTAGCGAAGCCTGCCGGAGTTCTGCTGCATCCACCACCACGCCGTCGTGGCTGGATCATCATCAACCTCTCCTTCCCCTTGCTGGATCAAGAAGGAGGAGACGTCATCCGCCTCCAGACGTGTGTTGAACGCGGAGGTGCTGTCCGTCACGTGTGTTGAATCACGCCGAGTACGACTCCTTCAACCCCTGCTCCATTGAACGCTTCCGCACGCGATCTACAAGTGGTATGTAGATGCAATCACTCTCCCATGACTCGTTGCTAGATGAACTCATAGATGGATCTTGGTGAAACCGTAGGAAAGATTTTAATTTTCTGCAACGTTCCCCAACAAACCCAACATGTACCTTTGGAGAGACCTGTAGTACTCCTTTATAATCACCCAGTTACGTTATGACGTTTGGTAGCACCCAAAGTGTTCCTCCGGTAAACGGGAGTTGCATAATCTCATAGTTACGGTGAACATGTATAAGTCATGAAGAAAGCAATAGCAATATACTAAACGATCAAGTGCTAGGCTAACGGAATGGGTCATGTCAATCACATCATTCTCCTAATGATGTGATCCCATTAATCAAATAACAACACATGTCTATGGTTAGGAAACATAACCATCTTTGATTAATGAGCTAGTCAAGTAGAGGCATACTAGTGACTATATGTTTGTCTATGTATTCACACATGTATCATGTTTCCGGTTAATACAATTCTAGCATGAATCATAAACATTTATCATGATATGAGGAAATAAATAATAACTTTATTATTGCCTCTAGGGCATATTTCCTTGGCCTCCCACTTGCACTAGAGTAAATAATCTAGATTACACCGTAATGATTCTAACACCCATGGAGTCTTGGTGCTGATCATGTTTTGCTCGTGGAAGAGGCTTAGTCAACGGGTCCGCAACATTCAGATCCGTATGTATTTTGCAAATCTCTATGTCTCCCACGGACTTGGTCCCGGATGGAATTGAAGTCTCTTGATGTGCTTGGTCCTCTTGTGAAATCTGGATTCCTTTGCCAAGGCAATTGCACCAAAGATTGTCACGTAAGATCTTCATTGGTCCCGATGCACTAGGTATGACACCTAGATCAGAAATGAACTCTTTCATCCAGCACTCCTTCATTTGTCGCTTCCAAGCAGCTATGTATTCCGCTTCACATGTAGATCCCGCCACGACGCTTTGTTTAGAACTGCACCAACTAACAGCTCCACCGCTTAATAAAAATACGATCCGATTTGCGATTTAGAATCGTCCGGATCGCTGTCAAAGCTTGCATCGACGTAACCATTTACGACTAGCTCTTTGTCACCTCCATATACGTAGAAACATATCCTTAGTCCTTTTCGTATTTCAGGATGTTCTTGATCGCTGTCCAGTTGATCCACTCTGGATTACTTTGGTACCTTCCTCGCCAAGCTTATTGCTAAGCATACATCAGGTCCGGTACACAGCATTGCATACATGATAGAGCCTATGGTGAAGCATAGGGAACATCTTTCATTTTCTCTCTATCTTCATTGTGGTCGGGCATTGAGTTTGACTCAATTTCACACCTTGTAATGCATGTAAGAAACCTTTCTTTGCTCGATCCATTTTGAACCTTTTCAAAACTTTATCAAGGTATGTGCTTTGTGAAAGTCCAATTAAGCGCCTTGATCTATCTCTATAGATTTTGATGCCCAATATGTAAGCAGCTTCACCGAGGTCTTTCATTGAAAAACTTTTATTCAAGTATCCTTTTATGCTATCCAGAAATTCTATATCATTTCCAATCAATAATATGTCGCCCACATATAATATCGTAAATGCTACTGAGCTCCCACTCACTTTCTTGTAAATACAAAGGCTTCTCCAAAAGTCTGCATAAAACCATATGCTTTGATCACACTATCAAAGCGTTTATTCCAACTCCGAGAGGCTTGCACTGCACCATAAATTGATCGCTGGAGCTTGCACACTTTGTTAGCACCTTTTGGATCAACAAAACCTTCGGTTGCATCATATACAACTCTTCTTCTAGAAATCCATTCAAGAATGCAGTTTTGACATCCATTTGCCAAATTTCATAATTATAAAATGCAGCAATTGCTAACATGATTCGGACAGACTTAAGCATCGCTTCTGGTGAGAAATTCTCATCGTAGTCAACCCCTTGAACTTGTCGAAAACCTTTCGCAACAAGTCGAGCTTTATAGACAGTTATATTACCATCGTCGATCTTCTTCTTAAAAATCCATTTATTTTCTATTGCTTGCCGACCATCGGGCAAGTCAACCAAAGTCCACACTTTGTTCTCATACAAGGATCCCATCTCAGATTTCATGGCTTCAAGCCATTTTGCGGAATCTGGGCTCACCATTGCTTCTTCATAGTTCGTAGGTTCACCATGATCTAGTAGCATGATTTCCAGAATAGGATTACCGTACCACTCTGGTGCGGATCTTACTCTAGTTGATCTACGAAGTTCAAGAACAACTTGATCTGAAGTTTCATGATCATCATCATTAACTTCCTCACTAATTGGTGTAGGTGTCACAGAACCGATTTCGTGATGAACCACTTTCCAATAAGGGAGCTGGTATCATTACCTCATCAAGTTCTACTTTCCTCCCACTCACTTCCTTCGAGAGAAACTCCTTCTCTAGAAAGGATCCATTCTTAGCAACGAATGTCTTGCCTTCGGATCTGTGATAGAAGGTGTACCCAACTGTCTCCTTTGGGTATCCTATGAAGACACATTTTTCCGATTTGGGTTCAAGCTTATGAGGTTGAAGTTTTTTCACATAAGCATCGCAGCCCCAAACTTTCAGAAACGACAACTTTGGTTTCTTGCCAAACCATAGTTCATAAGGAGTCGTCTCAACGGATTTTGATGGTGCCCTATTTAACGTGAATGCGGCCATATCTAAAGCATAACCCCAAAACGATAGCGGTAAATCGGTAAGAGACATCATAGACCGCACCATATCTAGTAAAGTACGATTACGATGTTCGGACACACCATTACGCTGTGGTGTTCCGGGTGGCGTAAGTTGCGAAACTATTCCGCATTGTCTCAAATGTAGACCAAACTCGTAACTCAAATATTCTCCTCCACGATCAGATCGTAGAAACTTTATTTTCTTGTTACGATGATTTTCAACTTGACTCTGAAATTCTTTGAACTTTTCAAATGTTTCAGATTTATGCTTCATTAAGAAGATATACCCATATCTGCTTAAATCATCTGTGAAAGTGAGAAAATAACGATATCCGCCACGAGCTTCAACATTCATCGGACCACATACATCTGTATGTATGATTTCCAACAAATCTGTTGCTCTCTCCATAGAACCGAAGAACGGTGTTTTAGTCATCTTGCCTATGAGGCATGGTTCGCAAGTACCAAGTGATTCATAATCAAGTGGTTCCAAAAGTCCATCAGTATGGAGTTTCTTCATGCGCTTTACACCGATATGACCTAAACGGCAGTGCCACAAATAAGTTGCACTATCATTATTAACTCTGCATCTTTTGGCTTCGACATTATGAATATGTGTATCACTACTATCGAGATTTAATAAAAATAGACCACTCTTCAAGGGTGCATGACCATAAAAGACATTACTCATATAAATAGAACAACCATTATTCTTTGATTTAAATGAATAACCGTCTCGCATCAAACAAGATCCAGATATAATGTTCATGCTCAACGCTGGCACCAAATAACAATTATTTAGGTCTAAAACTAATCCTGAAGGTAGATGTAGAGGTAGCGTGTCGACCGCGATCACATCGACTTTGGAACCGCTTTCCACGCGCATCGTCACCTCGTCCTTGGCGGTGCTCGCTTATTACGTAGTCCCCTGTTTCGAGTTGCAAATATTAGCAATGTAACCAGATCAAATACCTGTGCTACTACGAGCTCTAGTAAGGTACACATCAATAACATGTATATCACATATACCTTTGTTCACCTTGCCATCCTTCTTATCCGCCAAATACTTGGGGCAGTTCCGCTTCCAAAGGACGGTTTGTTTGCAGAGAAGCACTTCGGCCAGTGCTTAGGTCCAGACTTGGGTTTCTTCTCTTGAGCAGCAACTTGCTTGCTGTTCTTTTTGAAGTTCCCCTTCTTCTTCCCTTTGCCCTTTTTCTTGAAACTAGTGGTCTTGTTGACCATCAACACTTGATGCTCCTTCTTGATTTCTACCTCCGCAGCTTTTAGCATCGCGAAGAGCTCGAGAATTGTTTTGTTCATCCCTTGCATATTATAGTTCATCACGAAGCTCTTGTAGCTTGGTGGCAGTGATTGGAGAATTCTGTCAATGACACTATCATCCGGAAGATTAACTCCCAGTTGAATCAAGTGATTATTATACCCAGACATTTTGAGTATATGCTCACTGACAGAACTATTCTCCTCCATCTTGCAGCAATAGAACTTATTGGAGACTTCATATCTCTCAATCCGGGCATTTGCTTGAGATATTAACTTCAACTCTTGGAACATCTCATATGCTCCATGACGTTCAAAACGTCGTTGAAGACCCGGTTCTAAGCCGTAAAGCATGGCACATCGAACTATAGAGTAGTCATCACTTTGCTCGCCAGACGTTCACAACTTCGGCGTTGTTCTCGCAGAAAGCCTGGCACCCAGCGGTGCTTCCGGGGCGTAAGTCTTCGTGCAGCAATGAGGATAATCCTCAAGTTACGGACCCAGTCCGTGTAATTGCTACCATCATCTTTCAACTTTGCTTTCTCAAGGAACGCATTAAAATTCAACGGAACAACAAAGACGAGCCATCTATCTACAAACATAGATAATCAAAATACTATCGGTACTAAGTTCATGATAAATTTAAGTTCAATTAATCATATTACTTAAGAACTCCCACTTAGACAGACATCTCTCTAGTCATCTAAGTGATCACGTGATCCAAATCAACTAAACCATAACCGATCATCACGTGAGATGGAGTAGTTTTCAATGGTGAACATCACTATGTTGATCATATCTACTATATGATTCACGCCGACCTTTCGGTCTCCGTGTTCCGAGGCCATATCTGCATATGCTAGGCTCGTCAAGTTTAACCTGAGTATTTTGCGTGTGCAAAACTGGCTTGCACCCGTTGTAGATGGACGTAGAGCTTATCACACCCGATCATCACGTGGTGTCTGGGCACGATGAACTTTGGCAACGGTGCATACTCAGGGGGAACACTTCTTGATAATTTTTAGTGAGAGATCATCTTAAAATGCTACCGTCAATCAAAGCAAGATAAGATGCATAAAGGATAAACATCACATGCAATCAATATAAGTGATATGATATGGCCATCATCATCTTGTGCTTGTGATCTCCATCTCCGAAGCACCGTCGTGATCACCATCGTCATCGGCGCGACACCTTGATCTCCATCGTAGCATCGTTGTCATCTCGCCAACTATTGCTTCTACGACTATCGCTACCGTTTAGTGATAAAGTAAAGCAATTACATGGCTTTTGCATTTCATACAATAAAGCGACAACCATATGGCTCCTGCCAGATTGCCGATAACTCGGTTACAAAACATGATCATCTCATACAATAAAATATAGCATCACGTCTTGACCATATCACATCACAACATGCCCTGCAAAAACAAGTTAGACGTCCTCTACTTTGTTGTTGCAAGTTTTACGTGGCTGCTACGGGCTGAGCAAGAACCGTTCTTACCTACGCATCAAAACCACAACGATAGTTTGTCAAGTTGGTGTTGTTTTAACCTTCGCAAGGACCGGGCGAGCCACACTCCGGTTCAACTAAAGTGAGAGAGACAGACACCCGCCGGTCACCTTTAAGCAACGAGTGCTCGCGGCGGTGAAACCAGTCTCGCGTAAGCGTCTGGCGTAATGTCGGTCCGGCCGCTTCATCTCACAATACCGCCGAACCAAAGTATGACATGTCGGTAAGCAAGATGACTTGTATCGCCCACAACTCACTTGTGTTCTACTCGTGCATATAACATCAACGCATAAAACCAGGCTCGGATGCCACTGTTGGGGAACGTAGTAATTTCAAAAAATTTCCTATGCACACGCAAGGATCATGGTGATGCATAGCAACGAGAGGGGAGAGTATTGTCCACGCATTCGTGAGACCGTAAGCGGAAGCGTTATGACAACGCTGTTGATGTAGTCAGACGTCTTCACGATCCGACCGATCCAAGTACCGAACGCACGGCACCTCCGGAAGTTCAGCACACGCTCAGCTCGATGACGATCCGGGCTCCGATCCAGCAAAGTGTCGGGATGAGTTCCGTCAACACGACGGCGTGGTGGCGATGATGATGCTCTATCGCGCAGGCTTCGCCTAAACTCCGTGACGATATGACCGAGGTGGAATATGGTGGAGGGGGCACCGCACACGGCTAAGGAACGATCCGTAGATCAACTTGTGTGTCTATGGGGTGCCCCCCTGCCCCCGTATATAAAGGAGCAAGGGGGGTGCAGCCGGCCCTAGGAGGAGGCGCGCCGGAGGAGTCCTACTCCCAGGGAGTAGGACTCCCTTCCTAGTTGGACTAGGACTTGGGGGAAGGAGGAGAGGGGAAAGGAAAGACCGCCTCCTTGTCCTATTCGGACTTGGGGGAGGGCGCGGCTGCCCCTTGGCCCTTCTCCTCTTTCTCCACTAGGCCCACTAAGGCCCATTAGGTCACCGGGGGTTCGGTAACCTCCGGTACTCGGTAAAATGCCGATTTCACGGAACACTTCCGATGTCCAAACATAGGCTTCCAATATATCAATCTTTATGTCTCGACTATTTCGAGACTCCTCGTCATGTCCGTGATCACATCCAGGACTCCGAACAAACTTCGGTACATCAAAACTTATAAACTCATAATAAAACTGTCATCGTAACGTTAAGCGTGCGGACCCTACGGGTCGAGAACTATGTAGACATGACCTAGAACTATTCTCGGTCAATAACCAATAGCGGAACCTGGATGCCCATATTGGTTCCTACATATTCTACGAAGATCTTTATCGGTCAAACCGCATAACAACATACGTTGTTCCCTTTGTCATCGGTATGTTACTTGCCCGAGATTTGATCGTCGGTATCCAATACCTAGTTCAATCTCGTTCTTGGCAAGTCTCTTTACTCGTTACGTAATGCATCATTCCGTAACTAACTCATTAGCTACATTGCTTGCAAGGCTTATAGTGATGTGCATTACCGAGAAGGCCCAGAGATACCTCTCCGACAATCGGAGTGACAAAACCTAATCTCGAAATACGCCAACCCAACATGTACCTTTGGAGACACCTGTAGTACTCCTTTATAATCACCCGATTACGTTGTGACGTTTGGTAGCACCAAAGTGTTCCTCCCAGAACGGGAGTTGCATAATCTTATAGTTACGGGAACATGTATAAGTCATGAAGAAAGCAATAGCAATATACTAAGCGATCAAGTGCTAGGCTAACGGAATGGATCATGTCAATCACATCATTCTCCTAATGATGTGATCCCATTAATCAAATAACAACACATGTCTATGGTTAGGAAACATAACCATCTTTGATTAATGAGCTAGTCAAGTAAAGGCATACTAGTGACTATATGTTTGTCTATGTATTCACACATGTATCATGTTTCCGGTTAATACAATTCTAGCATGAATAATAAACATTTATCATGATATGAGAAAATAAATAATAACTTTATTATTGCCTCTAGGGCATATTTCCTTCAGGACCAACTGTCATGGAATGGAATGGTTCCATTCCAGAGGAACGGGTCCGTTTCATTCCTGTGTTTAGTAGGAGCAAAAGAGCAGAACGGGTTGGTTCCGTTCCACTATTTGGTTGGAAGCACAGAATGAAAAATGGAATGACTTAAAATTCAAAATTTCGGCAGCATTTCATTTGTATTTTCAAGGAAGACAACATAACAATATATATTGACAATCTTAACATATAAATGACAACACATATAACACATTTTTCAACAAAGTGCACATAGTTAACACAGTTAAGAGCCATACATGTGTAGTTTACATATGAAATTCCCAAAAGCGACCAAAGTTCAATAAAGCCATACATGTCAAGTTCACATACTTGACAGCCACATGTCAAGTTCACATACAGAATCTCCAAAAGCAATCAAAGTGCACTACAGCCATACATGTCAAGTTCACATACTTAACAACCATACAACCATATCGAATTTAGAAGTTCTTCTTGACATACCTACTCACCCAAACGGACTTGTTGATTTGGGTAAGTTTCATAAAGGCTCTTGCAGTCTTGGGGTTGTCAACAAGATGAGCATAGTAGTGGGCTAGGTGCTCTTCATCAAAATCTGGCAATTAGGATATTACATCCCAAAGGTCATCGGATATGTCATCATAATCTCCGCTAGACTTCACAAGCGCTTCAGCCACAAGTTTGAACCCATCTTTGAGAGTGATACCTAGTGGATCATCAACAACGTGCTTTACCTTAGCCTTCTTTTTGGGTGGTGCTTTGGGGTCAGAAGACTCACCAACATTTGGTGACGTGTTGACCTCACCATTCTCCTCGTCTTCGAGATCAATAGAAAGAAGGTCGTTGCCTGACCTAGCATTCTGCCCCTTGGCCCCCATTGTCCCATAAATGGAAGCCATGGCATGATAGTGTTCAATTGGGGTATTCAAGAAGGGGGCATCAGCTTTGTGGGTCTACAAACATTGTGCAAATTACTTAGCATAATGCAAACATAAATGGCATCACGCATCAGCTAAAACGGTTGCATCGTGTGCTGACCCTTCCCAACCAGCCAACACATACGTGAAGCGGAGGTCAAAATCTACCGCTGCCATCACATTTTGGGTTGTAAAGGCCTTCCTACCACGAAAAGAATGCTCCACATCTTTGGTAACACCTGCTCGCACATGTGTACCATCGATAGCTCCAATACAATCCTATATAGGGACAAGTAGTAAATACCATATCATATAGCCTACATACCTAAGGAATAATTTTAGAAATTACCTTAAAATATGGGTCAAACCGATGATTTCCTGCAATTTTTGTGGGGGTCTCCAATGATGGTGGCCGTATATAATCATTACGAAGGTCGCCTATGGCGTGAAGAGCCTTTCTAAAATAGATGCTGGTTGTGCCATATGATCTACAAAAATTGGCTGACACAACCCTATTCCGAAGGTTATGCCCAATTGTATGCAAAAACATCGCCAATTGTTGCTCCACGATAAGATGTGGACTGTCTTCTAGCAACTTGCGGTCCCTCAATATGCCACACAAATTAAAAAATGCAGCTCTTTCAAACCTTAACATGTTTTTGCACAACACATCACTTTGCCATATTTTTTGGTTTAGATAATCAAATCTGATTCGATCTCTTTCATGCATCGGCCCATAGGTAATGCATGGTCTTCTTTTCCTTATTACAGCCCGAACAATGACTGCCATTGCAGCTAGTGCCACAAAACAGCAGCTCCCCTAACCATCTTTTTTCTTTTGTTCATCTTCTTGACCATCTACAACATGTATTTTGGTACAAATCAGGAAAATAGACAACTGATTTTAACAAGAGGAACCGGCCGCATCATTTCAACATATATATTGCAGAGGTACACTGGACAACATGTAGCATTGACGATTGGGAATATACATGAGCAGCAACAACATATACAAGAGGAAGGGATTGTTGGTTTTACCTTGAGAAGAGGTGTTGTGCTGCACCTCTTCTGCCGCTGTCAGCTCGCCGGAAGCCGTCGCCGCCCCGCTGCTAATCTTTTGCAAGCTGCTGCAAGAAGATCCGGTCCGAGCTCCCCTTGTTCTGCTGCAGATCGTGAGAAAAAAAAGAGGGGTTAGCGTGCACAGGGGAAGGAAGGAACTGGCCGGCGGGGAAGGGAGGAACCGGCCGGTGGGGAAGAGAGGAACTGGCCGGCGCCGCTCAGATCGCTGGAGGGGGAGAGAGAGGAGGGGAGGCGGCGCACCTGGGAGGCCGAGGGGATAGGGCTGCGAGAGAGTGCGAGAGTGAGCGGTTCCGCGTGGTCCGGCCCTTTTCAAGGTCTCACCTCGTTCCGCATCTGGGCCGAATATTCGGTCCGGGGGAACCGGTGGGTGCCGTTCCACTTGTCTAACCGAATGCAAGGACGAGGCCTGGTAATGGGTCGGACCCATGCCATTCCGGTCCATGACTCCAACCAAACACACCCTTAGTGAAGGACGACTGAAGAGCACAAAACATGGCATGGTGGTATCCAGCATATTGAGAATCGAGCCCCATGCTGCTCCCGCGAGCGGCCCGGGCGCAACCCTAGCCCTCACGCCGCCACCCCCACCTCGCCTCTCCCTCTCTCGCCGCAGTTAGGGATGCCACCGGCAAAGCCCATGCGGGCGGCGATGGGACTCTTCCTCCCACGAGGCGCCCGGCAGCGGGATGATCGGCCTTGTGGGCGTGCAGCTCTGCGGCTTTGTCGGGCGGCGGCGGCTCGGTGGCACCGGTGCTCTCTTGCACCGGGAGGGCGAGGTAGCCATGGCGGCGGCGTTGACCATGTGCGAGGCGACATGCGGATCTGGCGGTTGTGGGCTAGCAGGATGGCTGCGTCGAGCGATAAGCGTAGCCATGAGGGAGGTGCGGCGTGGCGCCGGGCGGCGTGGGCGGCGTGGGTCTCCGGGCTGAGTGGTGCTGCGATCTGGTGTTGTCGCAGATTGCTTGGAGTGCTCGGAGGCCGCGAGGTGGCGCTAGGAGGTGGCTAAATCACGAGGTGCTTGCTCCGGTCACCGGCGGGCGCGTGGGCCAAGGGACCGTGTTGGTCCATGGCCTCGCGCAGCGCCCTCCGTGCCTTGACGACATGGTCTTTGGATGCGGTAGCGGTGGCTCGTCTTGCTGCGTCCGGTGTTTCTGCTTCGGTGGAGCATCGACAAGTTTGCTGACCTGCATGGCGGGAGGGCTAGCGGTGGCCGCCGCGAGGTGCAGGTGGTCGTGTTGGCTGTGATGTGCTTGTTCGGTGGTGGTGGCAGGGGTGATGCAGTGGGCCCTCGTGCTGGAGGTTGACCGTCCGTGGGCTTCCCGATGTGCGGTTGGCTGCGGCGGTTTCGGCGCCTCTTCGTCGACGCCGGTGGTGGTTGGTGGGCTTGCCGACGCCGGTCCGGGATGATGTGCAACGGAGGTGGTGTGAGAGCTTTGGGTGAAGACCCTGTCTCGGCTTATGTCGTCACCAGTGATGGTGGCGGCTATGGCCGTCGTTGACCTCCCTGGAGGCATCGATGATCTGCTGCCACAACCTTCCCGGATGGATCCGGCCATTGCGGCCTCTCAAGGGGAAACTCAGCTTGATCTTGTGATCAGACAATGGCGGCGCTTTGGTGTGTCGTTTCCCTCTTGGGAGTTTCGTCTCAGAGCTCGGCATCGGCAAGCGAGACCGGTGGTTTGCGGTGGTTGTGGCGGCCAAGCTTCTATGGCAACGATGATGGTGGGAGCGATGAAAGCAGCACGACAGTAGTTGCGGTAGTCGGCTCTTCTTTGGCGTGTCCGCGATATTGCCTCGGTTTGTTTGTTATTGTGAAGTCAAAGCTGCGGCGGCGGGGCCCTATGGTATACGATGACTGGCTGCAGGTGGCCCGTTCGATGATCTTCTGTGGCGCCAACCCTGCCTAGGTTTGTCCTTCAGAGCTCTCCGTCAGAGTCAGAGCTGCGCTGTCTGGCCACAAGTGGCTGAGCTTTGATGCAGATCTTCAAGCAGTTTCACGTGTCCGCAACGGTGTGGCTTGAGTTGACGATCATCGACGGCGAAGTCGGAGTCGTTTGCTCAGAATTTTTAGGGATGGCAAGGACGCCTCTAGGGGAGGAGTGGTGACGATGACGCCTGCGTGCTTTCTCGACGAGGCCCTCTTTGGAGTGGTGTGCGTGTGATTTTTTATGTGTGCTGCTCACCGGCTGTGATGGTTTTCGCCCGGTTATCCATAATTAACTGAGCAATCTGGTTTTCATTCGGTTTTCTCTAATTAACTGAGCAACTCTTTTCTTCTTAATGAATGCAGGAATCCTGCCATTTCGAAGAAAAGAGCACAAAACATATCTGAAGAACAGAAAAACTTCAGAAAAACATATCTGGGGGGGCTGAACAACACAAAAACATATCTGAAGAAAAAATATACAGAAACAGACAAGGAAAGAACAAGATCACAAGACAAAAAGACTAAAAAGGTAAATTAGCAAGGCAAGGCATCAGAACAAAGAGAAACCTAGAACTTACCCCAACTCCATTGAAATTTTACAGCAACCACTTCTTCTAACACAAGATGGCAATTCGTTCTTGAATTACCTCTTCGGTGCCCAACCATAACCCTGATTCAGCACACTCACTTTAGAATGCAGATATACTAGAGGGTAAGGGGGTGTGAAAACAAACATAATTAACTATAGATACCTGACAAACACAATGTCGTTTCCGGCCCTCTCCTGCTAATGGGTTCGCTAGACAGTGCCTAACTAGTTTTAGTTTTATGGGCTTGGCCAGCTACAAAATGGACTAACGAAATGTTGGCTGCTGATAGGTTGTGCTACCGAGCTATGGTGGGCATGTAGAAACTGGAAAAGTGCTGAATAAATGCTGAGGGACAAGGCTGTGAAATGACTAAATACGAGGTATAACAACACTCCCTCAGCTCCTATACCCCACACCGCCTAGATCTGAGAAATCAAAACTAAAGGGCAGATGAATGGATGACAACTGAAAAGTGATGCAAACATAAGGACAACAAACGAATTATTAACTGTGGACCCAAGACTAAAGACACAGCAGAATGGAAGTAGTAAACTGAAGATGACCAGGAGTTATTCATTTTGGACATTGCAAGTTGCAACTATATGAATAAATCAATTGCCTGTCTCTCATGTTCAGGCTCATGTTAATTTTGGAGACTGAATAACAAAATGAGAAAACAGACTGAATAACAAAATGAGAAAATGAAGAAATAAGAGGGAGTGGTTTGATTGATATAACGAGGACCTGAAAACTGTGAATATGCATAAGTAACTGATAAATTGATGACATACAAAGATGATAGCAGGACTGAACCTAGGAAAATAACTTACGAAATAGAATATAAATAATGAAGGTCTGAACACTGCTAAATAAAATAAAAACTGAGGTGGTCTCGCAACAGGATACCGAGTCGCCGATAACTGAATTTAGCATTCCAGTTGCTACTTGTACTACTAGTACATGTTCAGCGTTGAAAACCGCATTTAGTATGGTATGCCAAAAAGGATATTGAGCACTCCAATTGCTACTTGTACATGTGCATAGTTGAAAAGGTATTAACAGAAAAAATGGTCCAGATGCTTGGTTGAATGTTGAACGAGTGTTCCACTAAGCAACTTGTGTATGTGCAAATTTGGAACACAGATGAATCAAAAGTTGAGCATGCAGAATTCTGAACTGAATTACATGTCAAATGTTGCCCAGAACTAAACCGTAACTAAACTGAATGGCAGCTGTTACCCATGACTGAACCTGAACCAGAACTAAAACTAACAACTGAATACTTGAAAAAAATGACACTCGTAGTGTTCTGACCTTGATATGCTAAAACAAGGTAGTGAACAAATTGAAACAAGATTAGCTATTAACATTCTGATGTAGTACCTGGTTTCCCCCATAAGATCAGTGACGAACTTCTTGGAACAAAATCAAACGGTGAACTCCCATGGAACCTAAATAGCATCGACTGGATCATACACCGGGCCAGGACCGCGCGCTGAGAAATCGATTTTGCAGGTAGAAATCGACTGAATCATAGCGACGCACGGAGAGGTAGCTGCAAAATCAGCGCGACGCATAAAACCGGTGACGACCGAGAAGAAGAAGACAAGGCGCTGAGAGCAGGGGGAGGGGAGAAGCTCGCCGTACATGTCTCGCAGCCAGCGAGCGACGACCTGGGGTTTCTCCCTCGCGGACTGACAGGCCAGCTTAATTCATCTCTGAAGATCGGCCCTGTTTCAGCGTGTCGGAATCATCATGAGCCGTCGATCTGCCATCCAGTGGCTCCCGTAAGAAGATAACGGTTCGCTACTGGAATGTCGTCTCCACCCTGGATCTTCCATCCGACGGTCGTCATCGCTCCGGAGGTCGCTGTTGCTCAACCGACAACGCATGTGCTCTGCTTTTGCTTTCTGCTTTGCTTTTCACCTGTAATGGCTATATAGCCACCACTCCTTCTCCATTTGGGGGGCATGATTATTGTAATTGGGTATAAACCCTAGCCACCAGTGGCGTGCTTGTTACCTTTCCCCTTACTGCAATACAAACCCTAGCCGGAAAATTCCCCAAATTCACCTCTGAAATTGCATAGTTGAGAGCTAGTTTGCTCGTTTTCCTGTCTGGTTCCTGACACGGACCACCGCTCGCTGGTGGCGCGCCCGATGGGACAGCCCCGTTGGCATCCCCTCCATCTCCTTCCTCCCGCTTAGTTGCACGACTCCACAGCCTCCCCGCCTCGTTCCTCGTGACTTCCTCCACTGCGCCCGCCTCAAGCGGTGGCACAAGGATGAACTGACACAAAATGCTTTTTTATTTTTTTTGCCTAGTAGCACAAAAAATTCAGGAAAACGATGGACGCCCGCAGCAAAAAACACGGATCCGGTTCACAGCCCGGTAAAGGAAAAGCGACAACCCAAAAGCCCACCACCAATCCGGCGGGCAATCCCAAACGCCCGCATTAAGATTCGTTAACAGAGATCAGACGATCCAGAATTTACATAGAACATAGTGAAAATCAGTCGGCTGATTTTTATTAAATACATGTATATATAATACTCAGGCCTATTTGAAAAAAACACTGGTTGCCAATTTCTACTGCACATAACGTAGTAGGAAGGATGCGGACCAACCTGTGGTTGGATGGTTAGAGGGATTGTGGTATCTCCAGCCCATCAGGGTTCAAGTCCTGATGCTCGCATTTATTTCTGGATTTATTTCAGGATTTCCGGCGATGCGTATTCAGTGCGAGGAGACGTTCTCGTCGACGACGAGGTGCCTACGGTGCGTTCATAGGGGTGAGTGTATGCGTGTATATGAGCGCTTGCGTCTATACTGTGTTCAAAAAATAGTAGTAGGAAGGAGGGATGTCACATGAATAATCTTTTTTTAATGTCATGAACATTTGTACCTCTATATAGTGTGCGAATAATTTTGAATATTATCCGTTGATTTTCTTCCATCCAACAGCTGATAGGTGCCCAATCCGGGCATCCGCAACCATTGGATTAATTTATTGGTGCACCAAATTGTGTCACCTTGCTTCTCTAGATATTTCTATTTTGTCAGTCGTATGAAGTGGGTACTTGGTCTGGCATGAATGAATCAAAGTTGCAGTACCATGTCTTCTTCATGCTTCTCTGAAACAATGATATAAAATCATGAGCAATGTGCATGTTCATAAATACTACTAAGTTGCGGCTCATTTCATGCTCTCTGTGCCAAATAAATATGGGTTTTTCATGTTTGTACCCTTGCTCACACCATGTCGATCATTTTTTTTTTGAAATTCATGTCGATCATTTCCATACTATGACAATCAACACCACCACCTACCTATTTTTTGTCTAAACGTCTATGCTCCGTCAGTGCTTCTCACAAAATTAGAGAAGGTTTCCCGAATACGCTGATGTATGTACTCAATTCCCCATCCTCCTCCCTAAGTAGTACATGAGCCAACAAAGGCACACCAATAAACAAAAAGACAAGGAGCTTAAGATGTTCTTTAATATGAAAAAAAAACACTTAGTTATTTTTGGTGATGCCGAGTTTCAAAAGCAAAGTCAAGGTTCTAGTAAATGTATTATTTCCATAATACTTGGAAGTTGTCATAAACTATAAGGTCTTTATGGAGTGCATATAATCATGTGTGCGTACTCAATTTAGTTGAGATAAGGCCCGGCTTGGTAAAGATATAAAGATAGAAGTTGGACGCACTGCTCAAATTTTTATTAAAGTAACATTGCGACTTCAATTCAAAACTAGACCGGTGATGTCACATGCGCAGCATGTACCGCTTACTAGTAATTTTCAAATGCACAAATATTTGTAAATGTCACAAACAATTTTTTGAATGGTACAAACATTTTTACAATTCATGTGAACAATTTTTTACATTTCAACATTTTTTTAAAATAATGTGAAGATTACTGAAAGTCATTAAATTTTTTAAACGTGTGAACATTTTCTTAAATGTCACGAATAGGTTTTTGAGTGGTGTGATTTTTTCTATATATTTTATGAACATTTTCAATGCACAATGAACAATACTAAAAATATGTAACGTAAAAAGATAGAAATATATATTTCAAAATAAATATTAAATACAAAAATAGAGAAGGGAAAATGAAAAAGGAAGCAAAGGAACGAAGAAACTGGCAAGATTTTTTCCGCAATAAGCGGGACCTAGATGCCCCCCTAATCCAATCCAGGGGATTTTCCAACCAATCAAAGAGACTGCACGGGCCGAAGAATCATTCTTGGAATTTGTTTTATGTGTTGACTAACTAGTAGACGGTTGATCCCTTGAAACATCGGAGGGGTTCAAGTGAAACGGTTTTAGTAAAGTATTAAAGAGAAACAACCTTCTTTGATTGTCCTGGGTGGCGACGATTGACCAAGACCTACGACTGCCGTGTAGGGATGAAAGTCGACGCAAAAACATAAAATATCTAGCAGCCAGCTGACTCAGGAACTTACTAGCAACGAGACAAACAGAATGATGATAATCCACTCAACATCCTAATGGCGACAATTTTTTTTGAATATCGCAACTTCTACATTTTATGCAAGTGTACCAAGTCAAATTAGGAGGCCACTTGTTATCCCTATGTTATAATCAACCAACCCTTTTTTTTACAAATTATTAAATCTTGCAAGATTCTAGCAGGCATGACACTGCAACTTCATGCTTTATCAATTTGCATATGTGGTTTTACCGATACCACAAATCAAAATAATTTATCTTTTAGAACCAACGACTGGTTTGATGATTATGGTAAGAGGGTTATTTGCTCATTTAACTGATCTATCATGAATCAAACCTCATGTTTGAAGATGCCTGTGGCGATCTCTTCATGAGTATTTAGACTTGTAAGGTGGTCCTTGTTGAATCATACGAGATTTCATGTGCCACATGCTACTCAGGTCAAATTGTAAGTGATGCTTTCAGCTACTAGACTTTAGCCATCTAGGGTGCGGTACTCAATCATTTCGTTTGACAACACACCATTTGTACTGTTCTTAGACAACCTCGTTTTCAAAGGTTAGGCTCTCATTGTTACTACATGATTACATGAATATCTTTTGTTTTGTTTTCCTCCATGATTCCGGTCTTCAATAGATGCTATGTGCGAGTGGTGGCATACATGACACATCTATATGTACTTGGTGTTTTCTTTTCTTTTTGGTGATCTAAATTGCACCAAATAGCATTATATATACTCCATACATGAAAAACATCTCTTTTCATTTGAGAAACACGAAAATGGTCTTTTTTTAGAACAATGGAAATGTTTATTTTAGAAAACATGAAAAATGGTCTCTCAACTTTTGTTTGGAGAAAAACAACCCTTTTAACGGAAAAATGGTCTCTCAACCTTAGGAAAAAGGAGTCTCTCAACCTTAAAACCGTTCATTTTTTTTTTTGGGGAATTGTTCAGGCTAACTCATAGGGCTACCATTCGGGCTAGATGGTACACAATCTAGCATATAATTTGGCCCAATCTAAACCCAACCGAAGCCAGTGTACCTGTCAGCACGTCAGCTCCTGGGTCCCACCTTCCAGCCATCGACCACGGCCCCGCGAGAAAGGAACCCCCTCAGCCATCGACGCTGGCACCGCACGAATCTTACAGCCACGCGGCTCCCCCTTCTGCTCGCCCTTGCCCTGCCCTCGCCGCCGCCACCGTCTTGCGCTCCGCGACCACAGTTTTCTCATGGCGGCGACGGCCGCGGCGGAGGCAGACGGCGGTGGCGCCGTCACCACGCGGCTATTCATGGGCGGGCTGGCGGAGGGCGTGTCCGCGGCCGACCTGGAGGCCGTGTTCGGCTCCATCGGCCGCGTCGCCGGCGTCGAGTTCGTGCGCACCAGCGGCCGCAGCTTCGCCTACGTCGACTTCCAATGCCCTCCCACAAGGCCCTGGCCAAGCTCTTCTCCACTGTAAGCATCCGCCATCCCATCCAACCATCTCCTTGTTTTTTGTTGTTGAGGGAAACCATCTTTGTTAATAGTAGTAGCAGATTGGGGTTTGTTAATTCTATCCGTTCGTCCTAATTAGCGCCTTTGGTGGGGGGTGAGCTAGATTTTGGCCTTCCTATAGCTGTTTGTTGTCTCGTTTTGTGGTTGCGCAGAGGATTTCTGACACGATGTTAATTTGCGTGTAGTACAATGGGTGCAAATGGAAAGGAGGGAAGCTGAAACTGGAGAAGGCCAAGGAGCACTACCTCGTTCGGCTGAAGCGAGAATGGGAGCAGGAGGCGGCGGCAGCAGCAGCTGCTCAAGAAATCCCTGCGAAAGATAATGTGGACAAACAGGAGGAGAAGGAGAAGCGGAAGCTGGAGAAGGATGCTCTGGAAAGTTCAAAGCTTAACATCTACTTCCCGAGATTGAGGAAGGTGAGTTGTCTCTCTGTGTTGCATAATTCTTTGGTCTGACTGTTTTAATGAATTTTCCAAATCGGGTGTTCCGTAGTTTCTTTGGTCTGTGCAAATAGGTGTGACCATGCAAGTAATAGTATGCCATTCCTCCTGATGGTTAATAGCATGTTCTTGGAATTGCTTCATTGTACTTTTGTTTTTTCATAAGCATAAACTGTTGCTGGAATCATGTTCATTTTGTAACGGAATATGAGACAAACTTAGCAGGTGTAATTTGTAAGATTAGGTTTTGAATGAGAAATAGCAATTCAGTATGAAATTTGTGTGTAGATAAATATCTTGTTGAGACTGGTTGTAACAGAAACAGCAAGGGTAAAAGGGTAGTTATCATGCAGTATATTGATCAAAATAGCAGCTGTGCTTTTGCCACCGAAATGATCATCTAATGTTTCCGTTATTTCCTTGACATTCATTCTCCTAACCAATGATCTGTTTTGCAGCTGAAACCTTTGCCTTTTAAAGGCAGTGGAAAGCACAAATACAGTTTCAGAAATATTGAAGTCCCTTCCTACCCAATTCATTTCTGTGACTGTGAGGAGCACTGTGGACCTCCTGAGAAAGCTAATGAAGAATATGCTGCTGTTCTTAATCGTGTTGCATATGAGAAGGAGCGCAACATCATGAATTCTGTGATGAGTAAGCTCTTTGAGAAGGACACTGAGCAAATCGATTCATCGGAAGTGCAGAAACAAGGTGATGTTGTTAACATCATGGAACCGTCTGATGCTGAGACAGAACCGTCTAATGCTGAGACAGAACCCTCTGATACGGAGACAGAACCCTCTGATTCCGACAATGATTTGCCAATGGAAGAAACAACAGAAACTACTGATGAAGATTTGGATGACCTCCAAATGGAAGAAACAGACGATCCTTCTGAAGAAGAATTGGATGATGACCTTGTGATCAACATTGCTCCTCGCAAGGCCAACAACTCAGCTGCCCAGTTAAATAGGGCAAACCAAGCAGTGAATAAGGTATGCATATTGCAGTTACTTGCCTGAATAATTTTCCTGTGATGCACAATTTTTCCATTCAACTATGTGCAATGACACTCCTAATTAATTTCTGAATATTAGGGGAATGAGCGATTCAGAAAAGCGTCAGCGTTTTGATGAGATTTCTCCACAAAAGAAGAGACAGAAATCAGAGGATTTATCTGAACCTAGAAACCAGAAGCAGTCTACTTCAACGAATGCAGACAGGAGGACTACAGGGAAGTCTTTGCCATCTGTTGCAGTAGCCATCCAAAATGAACAAAAATCCTCTGTTTTGTCAGGAAAAGGATTCTCTTCGGTACTTGATAGAGCTAAAAGTTCTGCTGGTCTTCAAGGTGTTGATGTTCTAACAGGTCGTTCGACCAAAAACGAAGGTTCACAAAATGAGCTTCCTACTACTGAACCTAAAAAGGGTTCTGTGTGGACTCAGAAGTCTGCCTGGAGAGATCTTGTAGGAGGCATGGGGGCTACATCTTTCAGTATATCGCAGATATTGCCGAACATCAACCCAGCACCACCAAAACTTGAACCTGCTACTGAGACCTCTGTCGCATGCACCGAAGCCAGGAGGGAAGTGACATTATTAGGTATGACATCTTTGGAATCCCCGGCGGCTATAACTCAGCCCTCGGCTGAGCAGAACTTACTGAGCTCCACGGGAACACCATCCGCTGTAACAACAATTGGTTCAGCTGGTCATGAAACCCGAGGGCACGACGAGAGCAACAAGGTAGAAGAACCGCGCGTGGTTCCAAAGATTACAATCAGTGAAGTCTGCCCGTTCATGAGAAACGAAGAGTCAGTTCAGCAATGGTCGAAGGCAAAGAAGGTTCTAACCGGGTTCAGCAAGAGGGGCGACGAGAAGAAAGCCGGATCCAGTAACTCCAGGAGAGGAAAGCCACAGTCACGGAGAGGATAACCGGATGTTCTTGGGGTCACATCTTGCGGAGCTAACCTCGTACCATCACCAAAGCTTACCAAACGAACAATCACGCTTCGGTGCGAAGCTTGACTCCTGCAAATTCGAGTCTTGCAAATTTTGTATTACATTCTCAACTAAGTTTTCTAGCCTCTCGAGGACATATATCAATGGTGGCTCCCTGTAGCATTATTGATCCGAGGAACGCTCCGATGTATCTGCAGTATTACGTGAGACTTCAGTAAATCACTGTATCCTGTCTCTTGAATGATCATCTCCATTTTCTTATCTTGCAATGTGTTTAATAATTAATATCCTAGTACTATTGTTCCAACTCTTGCATGTTTCCCCCTTAATACCGGGGGCTCCTTTGCAAAAAACTGGCCCTACTACTGCTGTGTTCTTCCACTCTTAGATGTGAAGAGCTCAGCCATTCACCCGGGCCGCCATTAGAACTATGCATTTGCTAAATTTCAGTGGCCTGAAAACACACTTCGTGTCAGTAGTTTTTGATGAAAAATTCTGAAGGCAGGCCCGGGGCTGAGACGAGGAGGGAGGAAGAGGGTTGACGTCTGACCACGGGCACGGTGATACGGAGGGTCGCGAGGAGGAAGATGCCGACCGTCGGATCAACGGCTGAAAAAATCAACCGATTGAAAAATATTCAGGCAATGAATGAATAGGCGGCCCTTAAAACTGACGTTCTCTCTCTAGACTCTCCCAGTTCTCTCTCTCTCTCTCTCTCTTCCAAACCACGACCTAAAAGAAACCTGAGACAGAGGTGGATTTTGGTGGGGGCGAGGTGGTGCCGTACCCGTCTCCAACCTAACCTGACCATGCACGCATCTCATCTCTCGTCCTCCTCCTCGTCATGATTCCTTCATGGAAGACGGGCGCCCTAATTAGGATCAGGTTTTAGGAGGAGATATATAAAAGCGCATTTCGCAGGAGATCAAGGTACGACAATATTAATTTCTCCCCATCATCTCCCTCTTCTTCTTCCGATTTATCCATGAGGATTTCGTCTCCGCATCAGGCTTTCATCCGTGGATCAGGACGATGACGTCCGGCTCCGACTCCCGGCGGCTCTTGCCCGGCCGTCAGAACTCCCATCAGGTTTCGTTCTCCCATCCGTCTCCTTTCCTGTTCTGCATTCTTTTCTGTTTTTCCTGTTCTGCATTCTGTAGTAATTACTTCCGGTCGACCCAAATCAACCCGAGAATTGATTGAGATATTGCAATACTAACCAACATGGCAGTCGGGTGGGAATGATCAATTAATATTAACCAACTAATTGCTATACATTTAATGGTTTCCATTGATTCACAGATGGACAGGATCAATGGAAATGGCCAGAAGTCTGCCATTCAAGTGAGTGATCACAACAATTTTCCTTACCGTCTAGTGCATTCATCATACATTCCTCATTTGCATAGGTTTTTTTCTATGTTTCTGGTTTTCGTGTCACCATACTTATTCACTGGATTTGCTCTCGTTGATTTTCCTATAGAACAGGCCTCCGCATTCTCTGATGGAGCAGACGAATTCGACGACGACACGCTTATTGCCTCGGAAGCGCTGTCTCGCAGAACTGGCGGCTTTGAGAGAAATGCAGGCCCTGGGAATTTGGGGATGTTTGGTAGCCTGAAGTTTGTTCTGCTCAAGTCAAAGCTCAACCTGTTGATACCGTGTGGCTTTGTGGCGATCGTCGTCAAGGACATGACAGGAAATAATGTATGTGTGCTAAATTGCATCCAAGTGTTTCATCAGTTTGTGTTAGCATCTGCTTTATGGGGAAATACACTTTGGTTCCTGGGTGTATATACACCCTATATGGGATTTTTTTTAAATATTTTAATAAAAAGTCAAAATAGGTAAGAACTATTTTGACAAAACACTTGACTTACTTTTGCACTAGTAAATAAATCTCGACGAAAAAAAAACAAAAGTTGACCTCACAGCAAAAAAGACAAAATTTATTTGCTATTATAGGTCACTATTCACACTATTTTAGCCAAAAAATTGTCTTTTTTGAAAAGAAGTCAAAGGGATATTTTTTTGTGTGGATTTATTTTCTCACGAGTACAATAGAAGGTCAAGTTTATTTCAAAAATATTTTTAGGAATTTTCGACTTTTTGTTGAATTACTATTTTTTTTCCATATAGGGTGCATATGTCCCCATAGACCAAAAGTTCCCCTCCCTGCTTTATGCTGCATTTTTGTGTGTTCTTGTCCTGATATTACACTATTACTCCTTTGTGTGTGTTGAAGGGCTGGGTGTTTCCCCTGACTCTGTTGGGCATTATTCCTTTGGCCGAGCGACTGGGTTTCGCCACCGAGTAAGTTGTTACAGTTTTCACACTTGTTTGGTGATCCTTGTTGATCTTACTGAACGAACATCTGACACTCTGCTTCTTACTGCAGGCAGTTAGCATTCTTCACAGGCCCAACAGGTCTCACTCTGTTGCTCTTCTTTGAAGCATTTTGATCCAAGTAGCATTCGAATTGTCGTTGGCTTGACAAATTTCATGTGCATGCAGTTGGGGGCCTTCTGAATGCTACATTTGGCAATGCAACCGAGTTGATTATATCGATCCATGCGCTAAGGAGCGGAAAGTTACGAGTTGTCCAGCAGTCTCTGCTAGGGTCCATCCTGTCAAACTTGCTTCTGGTTCTCGGTTGCGCATTTTTCAGTGGAGGGGTCACTTGTGGCAAAACTGAGCAGAAATTCAGCAAGGTGACCATTCTTGCCTGTTCACTGATTTGCACAATGTAGATGAGAGTGCTCATTCTGTGTTGTTGCTGCAGTCAGAGGCAGTAGTGAGCTCTGGGCTGCTTTTGATGGCCGTATTGGGGTTGCTACCTCCTACTGTGCTGCATTACACTCATTCAGAAGTCCACTCTGGAAAGTCAGGACTAGCCTTGTCAAGGTTCAGCAGCTGCGTCATGCTTGTTGCTTACGCTTGCTACATCTACTTCGAATTGACAACCAGTCGCCGTCGTGAGGAATCTAATGAAGTAAATAATGGATTGCCCATACTTATGTGCATAGTTTTTGAATGATGTTTTACTGGACTTTCTATTTCTCCATATCTTCTTTTTCAAGTTTCTGAGTTACATATATGCATTTGATGGGACCAGGGAAGAGGTGAGAATGTAGGGAATGCCGACAACAATGAAGCTCCTGACATTTCAAAATCGGAAGCCATTGCCTGGCTTGCAATTTTGACAATTTGGATCTCAGTACTCTCTGACTACTTAGTTAATGCAATCGACGTAAGCTCTCTTACTGATCCACTAGATGATTACACACACCTTTTTTCAGTTATGTTGCTTATTACTTTTCTTAAAATGAAACCTTGCAAATTTATCAGGGGGCTTCCCAGGCCTGGAATATACCAGTTGCGTTCATCAGTGTTATTTTGCTTCCAATCGTGGGGAATGCTGCTGAACATGCTAGTGCTGTCATGTTTGCAATGAAAGACAAATTAGTAAGAGAAGCTTAAAATTCTTAACAGTCCTTCCTTTTGCACAGATCACATAGAGTTCTTGTATTTCTCTTGTAGGATCTTTCCCTGGGAGTTGCAATAGGGTCATCAACACAAATGTCCATGTTTGGGGTAGGTTGGTTGAACCGTTTGTGCCTTACTGGCATTGATCTGAATTTATCAGATATTGTTTTGCTGACAGATTGCTCCGCATCTCATTTTGCAGATACCATTTTGTGTAGTGATAGGGTGGATGATGGGCCAGCCGATGGACTTGAACTTTCATCTCTTCGAGACCGCGAGCCTCTTAATGACGGTACTGGTTGTCGCGTTTTTGTTGCAGGTACTAAAATCATGTACCAACGTTCATCGACACCTCTGTCTTGCTTTTGCATGAATTCACTCTTCTATTTTCCTCTGAATTTCCAGGACGGGACTTCAAATTGCTTAAAAGGGTTGATGCTGTTTCTATGCTATCTGATAGTAGCTGCTAGTTTCTATGTACATTCCGACCAGGATCCTGATGGTAAGTTCTTCACTACCGAACTTCCTGTGTTTTAATCTTTCAGATGAATATTTTGTGCTGCATGAATTTTCAGTTGTTAGGCATTTAGCTACAAACATGGTTGCTCTATTGATACTATTTCCATGAATCTCAAACTACAAATCCACTAAGAAAGTGAGAAAGATCAATATTGTGGTGACTTTGTACAATTCACTAATATTCCGAAATTTATACCTGCAGGCAATAACCCTGCACAAAACTAGGAGCACTTGGATGATCCCATGGATTCGACAGAAGATTTCTACCATGTGACAACATTTGCAGTCAGGAGCCAGGACATGGAATATTTTTGTTTTTGACTAATTTGGCAGTGTTTCCTCACATTTAGATGTCTTTCAAATGCACCCATTCTTGAAACTCTTTTGGAAAGCCACACATCCAGTTTTGTAGAAAGGCAGAATCAAGGTAAAAAAAATATTAAGTTGTGTAGGCTGAAGTATTCTTGCTATTGTACCAGCAAAGAAAGAAAGAAAGTTGAAACAATATTTTAGTTTTGTTATTTTTGTATACCAACTAATCGCAGCAAGTGCAGGTATCATCATTACGTAACATGTAAGATCAACCAAACATCCGGTTATCAACTTATTCCATTCCATCAAATTCTAAACCCATCGAAATTGCCTCGACTCCTTAGAGGCTTATATGTATGCTCTCTCTGTTCACAAATATAAGATGTTCTAACTTTTTTCTGAATCAAATGTATATAGACATGTTTTAGTGTGTTTGTTCGTTCATTTCAGTCTGTGTGTAGTCCATATTTTTTGAAATATCCAAAACATCTTATCCACCTGTTTCCTTTTCTCCCTCCTGGCCACCGTGGCTGCGGCCCTGCACGGTCCAAGCGACGAGCATAAGTGGTAGTTTTCAAAACTAAGCATATTTACCAAATGAACATAAATTCTAAATGGTAAGTTTTCGTCAGAATTACCAAAACATTTAAGCACACTTACCAAATGAACATAAATGATAAATGGTACGCCCTCCCTAGCAGTCACCTAATTTACCCACCGTGACTACTAAGTTGTATACCGTTGATACTTAATTGCCTACCGGTGCTAATTACTACTCCCTCCGTCCCATAATATAAGATCTTATTAGATCTAATTTGGAATAAAGGACGAAGGGAGTAGTTGCCTACAAAACTATGAAGCGTAATTCTTCTTCTGTATTGCAATACACCTGCTGTATTGGATTATAAGAACCAGGAATATTTAATATAATAAGAATGCTACAAATACATGTCTTTTTATTTGTCTTTTCTTATTATCGTCTTCACCCCTTCATGTTCAAATACTGGCTCCGTCCCTGATTAAGGAGTTGTATTTTAGAGAGAAATCCATGTTAACCCCGTATGTAGGGTTCACATCGCAACCTCAAACTTTGATTTAATTCAGTTTATCTTGCATGCTTAAGACACTCACGAGCCTAAACAGGGAGCAATGTGACATCAATGTTTTAAATAAAATGCTAGTTTAATTACATATGAGAATATCTTGTTTTTTCAATGGAAACAAGCAGCAGAACTAATTATATACAATGGCTAAGCTAGAACCTATTTCAGCATTAATGGGTGGACCTTATCATAAGGTATATCCAAGAAAAACAGGATATATGCAATTGCAAGCACTAGAACTCTACATGGCAAGAGGGTTAAAGCATGCACCATGATCGTTCATCATGGTTCACTTTCAAGATCAAGTTGTAGCTCTGGACTTCTGCTATCCATCTGCGAGTTGTGTTCTATTTCGGTGTCTGAAATTTTATGCTTCAGCGGCGGAGCTGAAGTGGTGTTGACCTCTGTTTTCTCCTCTGGTTTCGGCACCGTAGATTTTCTGGCCTTCTGTTGTTCTAGTATCTGCTGCAAATGTCTTGCATGCTCCTCTATGCGCAGCTGTAATTTCCTTTGCACCTGATGGCAAAAATAACAATGTTAACACTGCTGGTTAGCTGCAAGTTTTTCTGAATATAGTAAGTTTTGTGATGACTAATACAAATAATTCTTCTTCTTATAAAATAGTTAAAGCACAGATTAACCAAGAATGAAGCTTGCAAAGATAAGTTGCAGCATGCATATAGACATACCATTTCATCCAAAATAAAAGAGACTAATAGTTGTTACCTCCAGTTGCTCATGGAGCTGTTTCTGAACCTCCAGTTGCATCCGTAGAGCTTCCGCCATTTGGAAACTCCTAAGAAATGGAAATCGATGTGAGTTTTTTATGACACTTTTTGTGCATGCCCCTCATGCTAACATAAAAAGAGATAGCAAGTTCTGGAGAGGAGATACTTCTTTTTGTCAGAATCAATTCCAGGTGCTGATTTTGCCTTGTTATCTTCTGAACAGGTTCTCTTCACTACGTTTACATGGAGCCAAAAAAACTAAATGAGAATGACAAAATTACAACTCAAAGCAACTTCATGAGAATGCCAAGATTATGAATGAAAACAACTGCCACTATGTCAAATATTCAGAAATTATTTTACACTTAATCTTTATAGATTTTCCCTTCACCTTAATTATCTTACCTTCTTTTTTCTCCGGAATATACTTCACATGTCGATAGTTCTGCATTTTGAAAGAACAAGTGGTGTATAAACATCGTAATGTGACGATATGTTTGTGAGTATGCATTTAAAGATATTTGGCCGTTTACCTGCAAATGGCTCTTTACGTGAAAGATTGTCAAGCCTTCTACCTTCATAAGCTTCAGCACACCCTTGGGAGTTGCCTCTGCAAGATATATACATGGAACAAAACGTCTAAACGACGGTTCTATTTTCAAGAAAAAATTACCCCCAAAATTTAACTAGTGTGGTCACCCTACTTTCCGGTCCTCCGAGCTTTTTCAGAGCCTCCACAAAACGCTCATGGAGCTCAAGTGTCCATCTCATTCTCGTTTTGCTACATGCTGTAGCTCCCGATGATGATGGTGATGAACTCAACTGGACTTTGACCGGAGAACCCCCACTGCGCAGACCCTCATGGTCAGAGGAAGGCGATACAAGAATAGACGAGCATTGCGGCGGTATGCCATATATGTCCTAAGCAAGAATGAATTATATGGGAAATGACTAGTTAAAATCTGAACTTAGCCATGATAAAGGTGCATGTGAACTCAAGAAGCTAGTTGAAGAAGTACTCGGATAATGCTGTTAAGTGAAGGATCAACCATGGAACTAAAGGTACTCACATCTAACCGAGGGCTCTCCTCGTTGTCGGTGATGGCGATCCCAAGTTGTTCAGACAAGAACTGAAACTCTAGCTGCTCACTGAAAGCCATGGCATTGCCTCCTCGGTGGAAGCTACTGTCAGAAGCGTTTCCACATAGGTTAAAGAAGTCCTTGAGATCATGTGAATCTTCATCATGACCTTGACCACCATTGCTGGAATCAGCAGCAAACAACAGAGCAGAGACTGATGATTGCGCAGCTGAAAATTGCTGCTGGTCACATTTAGGAGGATGAGGCAGGAAAGGCGAACCGCTGATTTGCCGGCATAGTTCAGAGTTCGTCGACGACGATGAGTACATGCTTGTACAGAATGTGGAAGAGCTCGATGAGATTGGGTCTGGTAAGTCAGCATACGAGACGCGAGAAGCATCATCTGCCGAACTGTAAATATCAGATTTAGCATTGAACATTTGATGGAGTGAAGGTTGTGGAGCATTGTAGGTGTGAGCCATGCTGTCAGGAGCAATGATATGTTTCACAGGAAGTACACTCTGTGTGCTCATTGTGCCCTAGAAAATGATAATCGAGATGGAAAGCTTGCTCCAATCCAACCCTGCAGCTTAAATATCCAGTCAAGCACCATACAAGTTCCAAGTCCTTTCAAATTTCAATATCTAAAATGAAAAATTCAGAAATATGGGTGCAAAAAGTCTAATCTTGTCCAGTAGACATCATTATGCAAGAAAAACAAAGTATTATTTGACTTGGGAGTACTAGTCTGTCAATAGAATGATCTAGATTGACCCAAGAAATATGCTAAAAGAGTGTACATAAGAGACATAAGAATATTCCCAGATGATTTAGACCCTTCAACAATAGCCACTCATATTTCAGAGGTAATGATAGTTTGCTTCCTATGATTGCTACGGTCATATCTGGAACTTCTTTTCCCAACTCATGAAATCAAACTCACGTACAGGGAGAGGATATAGACAATCCCTGTGTTTTTATTTAATCTGGATATTACTTTTGTCTCAAGTCAAACTTTCTAGACTTTGACTAAGTTCAAAAGTTTATTGACATATGCAATCCAAATCAGTACCATTAGTTTCATCACCGGACATATTTTGACATCAGATATTTTTGTTATTGTAAATGTTTCTATTGTTTTGTATAAACTTGGTCGAACTTTATAAATTTTCACTTGGGACAAATAGATAGGTGCACTTATGCAAATTTTATATCTCACAAGAAAAAATATAAACTTGTACCGAAGAAGAAGTGAAAATATAAACCCAGTTCCAAACTTGAGTGATCTTCTTCTGCTAGGGAAGATTTAAGCTACCAAAACACGGCCGAGGCTATCCCCTTTTCGAAAGAAAATAACAAAGCTACTCTCTAGATCCATATTAATCATCGCTACTTTAGTACAAAAACTTGATGATAGTTCCTTCCCATAAGCTGGACAAAATGAAAACACAGAAATCAAAAGGGCACATGAAACACGACACAAGAAATGGGCAAATTTCCTTTGCGGCGGGGTGAGAGCGCATATGAGCCATTAACGTCCCAAATCAACAAGAACACAAAGCAGAATTATTTGGCAAGGAGAAGAGCACAACTAGGACTGGATCAGTGCCGAGAAATCCATGGGAATGCACATGGAAGCTTCATTTCTTACCTGAAAATCCAAGAGGACTCTGATCTCTGGAGGTGGTAAGAGATTCGGAGCCAGATCAGCCGCCAATCCTCCTCTTCCTCCCTATGGACCCTCTGTCTTTTCTCTCTCCGTTCGTCCAGAAGCTCCCTGTGTCTGTCCCGCTATAAATTAAGCCTCTACCCTACCTTTTCAGTGCACCATCTTAATTGGACGCTTGATTGCCTTGGCCGCCCTCTCACAACTCTCTGGAGTTATTAGTTAACAATATGCAGTTGCTTTCTCTTGCCTTTGCTGCTGCTGTGCTCTTTCTTACTTGTGGTACTGTCCAAGGTTTGTTTATCTGTCACCACATTTTAATCATGCATGCAGGCCGGTATGGTACCCGGGTTTTTTCCTGAATAACTTTCTTTTGTAGGTTTATTTTACAAGGAAAAAAGAAGAGCAATCCTATCTAAGTTGATGTCATTTGTGAGTTGAGTTTTTCTATCCTAGCAATATTTGTACTACCAAGTTTTGTCAACTTACTTAACTTCTGAACAAAGCGACATGTTGACCTGATCATACGGACTACACGAAGCAGTCGCTTGTGTTGTGAGACCACTTGTAGTTGACCAACTTATTACAGCATTACATCTACTAGTAGCTATAGCTAAGATTATTTAACTGGTTTAGTAAGGCCGTGTGCAAAACCGAAACGTAATTAACCACCGGGTGATGTATAAACATAAGATCGAGTCTGAGCCATCTCTGAGAGCATCTCCAACGGAAAAAAATTATATGAGACCAGGTCTCATATAAATCAGGTGAGACCCGCCCTGATGGATGACATGTGGCATTCACAAATCACAAAGCATCTAATCTCCTCCCCCCCTGATTTCAGGTGGGGGTGGGGTGGATGCTTTGTGATTTGTAAATGCCATGTGTCATCCATCAGGATGGGTCTCACCTGCTAATCCGTGAGACCTGGTCTCATAGAATTTTTTTTCATCTCCAGCAGTCGTATTATTACCATCGTTGGTAAATATGCCAGGCAGACTGTTTTGATGACTATTTTCATGATGTGACACAAATTAAATGTAAAGAGAGAAGGAAGCCGTATCATCCTGAATCAACGTGCTGGGCAGTGGGTGCAAGCTACAAGGTACAGTATTAGGCTGGTTGTAATGAGGAGTATCATGGAGGCAGATTTTGGTCTATGGGACATCTACACCCTATATGGATTTTTTTTAGTAATTCAATAAAAAGTTAAAAATTTCTGAAAATATTTTTGAAATAAACTTGACCTTTTATTATACTCGTGAGAAAAAATCCACAAAAAAATCTCCCTTTGATTTCTTTTAGAAAAGACAAAATTTTGGCCAAAATAGTGTGAATAGTGACCTATAATAGCAAATAAATTTGGTCTTTTTTGCTGTGAAGTCAACTTTGTTTTTTTTTCGTAAAAATTTATATACTAGTGCACAAGTAAGTCAAGTTTTTTGTTAAAATAGTTCCTACCTATTTTGATTTTTTTATTTAATTATTAAAAAATCCATATAGGGTACATATACAACCAGGAACCAAAGTGTATTTTCCGGAGTATCATATACTAGTATCATGCATGATACTAGTGTATGATACTACCTCCCTAATGCATAGTATCATATATTAGTATCATGCAGTGCTTTATTTATCGCAAGCAGATCCGCCAAGCCACCGAGAAACCGCCACGACACCGAGAGGCCACCACCACGCCAGACCTTCCCATGTCGCTGCCCAGGCCGGAGCAACGGCCACACCCGGCCGCTGCCGCTGCGTCGCGCGGTGAGCTCCAAGCGTCGGAGCCGCCGGGCGCACACCACCGCTGCCACACACCTCTGGCTGCCCCCATCGCTAGATCCGGCCGGATCCAACCAAGTAGCGACAGTTGCCCGCGACCGAAGCCGCCCTCAGTCCGCGCCACCGGTGGACAGACCAACCGCAGCTCGCAACCCGTGCCGCCGACCAAAGACCGTCCGGCCCGTCGCGCACCGCCACGCCGTTGCGCCATACCACGCCGCCGCGCTGCCCAGCCCTGGGTCAGCGGGACACCCCCAATCCAGATGCGTCAGCCCGCGCCATGGCCGCCGGGAGAGGGGACGAGGAGGCCTCGCCACCGCCGGCGCCGGCCAGGCTTCGCCTGGTCATGCCATTTGGCGGCAGCGAGGGAGGAGGAGGAGGCGGGGAAGGGAGCTGGCAGCGGTGCTCTAGGGTTCCTCCCCGTCGCCGCGCGGGGGCGACGGGGGAGGGTCGGTCGGGTCGAGATTCTCAAAGAGATCATTGCCACTAATTCATTCATTTTTAGAACTGTTTTCGTGAAAATTCCACTATTATATGTTTATTCTTGGATATATTTGAAAAGTGCATTTTGTGTATATTCTTGGCATAAATTTTGTCGATTGTTTGTTTTACTTTTTATTTTATTTCTTCTTAAAGGGTAATACCAATGCCATTATTTTTTTCTTACTTAGAAAACCTTATTATTTTGATTTTGTTTAAGTTTGTACTTCATTTTCTTTCTTATTTAAGGATAATACCAATGCTACTAATTCAGTCCTTCTTAATTAGGAATCCATTTTTTTGCGAAATTCCACTATTATATGTCTATTCTTGAAAATTATAACAAAGCGTATTTCCTGTGTAAATTGTGTACAAATTCTGGCGTTACTTTTATTATTTTAATTTTGTTATAGTTTTTTCTTCACTTTGTTTCTTCTGAAAGGGTAGTACCAGTGCCACTAATTTATTCTTCCTTAGAAAACTTCACTACCATGATTTTGTTTTAGTTTTTTCATTTTCTTCGTTCTAGAAGGGAAATATCAATGCCACTAATTTATTTTTCTCAGAAAACTTCATTATTTTGATTTGAAAGGGTATATAATACCAATTCCACTAATTCATTGTTCCTTAGAAAACTTTATTATTTTGATTTTGTTTCAAAATTTTCATTTTCTTTCTTCTGAAAGGGTAATACCAATTCTAGTAATTCATTCTTTCTTACAAAACTTCGTTATTTTGATTTTGTTTTAGTTTTTTCATTTTCTTTATTCTTTAAGGGTAATATCAATGCCCCTAAATCATTCCTACTTAGAAATCTTCTTTTTGCGAAAATTCCACCATTTTATGCTTATTCTTGCATATTATAAATATGCACAATTCCTATGTAAATTGTGTGCAAATTTTGTTATTGTTTTTTTTTCTTAGTTGGTAATGCCAATGGTACTAATTCACTCTTTCTTAGAAAACCTTGTTATTATGCTTGCAAATTTTCTCATTATTTTTTTTGTTTTCTTTCTTCTTGAAGGGTAATGTCAGTGCCACTAATTAATTATTTCTTAGATAAACTTCTTTATTTTGATTTTAATTTTGATTTTTTAGTTTTTTTATTTCTTTTTAAGGGTAGTATCAATGCTACCAATTCATTCCTTATTCGAAAGATTATTTTTCTGAAAATTTCACTATTACATTCTTATTCTTGCATATTATGAAAATCACAATTTTTATGTAAATTGTGTGCAAATTTTGTCATTATTTACTTTTTTTCATTCTCTTTCTTCTTAAAGGGCAATGTAATTACGGGCAATCTATATGCAGCTACACCGTCTTAATTGGACGCTTGATTGCCTTGGCTGCCCTCTCACAACTCTTTGGAGTTAGTTAACGATATGCAGTTGCTTTCTCTTGCCTTTGCTCCTGCTATGCTCTTTCTTACTTGTGGTACTGTCCAAGGTTTGTTTATCTGTCGCCACATTTTAATCATACATACAGCCGGCGGCATGGTACCAGGATTATTTTTTCAGGATAACTAATTGTACTAGCACTTTTGTATGTTTATTTTACAGGGAAAAAAGGAGAGGAATGATGTCTAAGTTGATGTCATTTGCGAGTTGAGCTTTTATCCTAGCAATATTTGTACCAAATTTTGTTAACTTAGTATGTACTTGGACTAGCCCACTAGGGCTCCGCCCCTTCCCCTCCCGCCGCCGCCAGCCGCCGGCCTCGCGCCCCGCCTCCGTCCCCTTCCTACCACCCCCTTCCCCGTCCAGATCCGGCTCACGCCGCCTCCCCGGGAGGTGGCCGGGGCGGAGCTCGAGCTCCTCACCAGCGGTCCCCCTCCTCCCCCGTCTCCCCCGGCCGCCGCCGGCGGTCGCCCCCGGCGCTGGCCCGGGTGGTATCGGCGGCGGCGGGCCTTCTCGTCCCCGCGCGCGCGTGCTCCCTTCCCGGGGTAGGGAGGCGACGGCGGTGCAGCCCGGCTTGGCTGCGGTCCGGCGGCCTTGTGGCGGCGGCAGGCATGGTATCGGCGCCGTTCCTTGGCGGCGGGGCGACGTGGTGATGCCAAGTGGCTGACGTCGTGATACCGGCCCAGACCTGAGCCCGGGGGCCCCATCTGGGTCCTAGCGGGCCGGCCCCCCGGCGTGACCTCGTTGTCTGCGGCGCGGTGAGGAGGAGGAGCGGCTTGGATTTGGGGCGTCAGCGCCAATGGTGTGCCGGCAGCAGTGCAAGGGCGGGAGCTTTACGGGCCCACGAGGGCTCGACCGGGCTTGTGGGCTCACGGACCTGGTGTGCTCTTGCTATTGCGTCCGGACGGCTACCGTCGCGGACGGTGGAGGTGGGACCCTCCCGCGTGCCGACGGTGCTGATGCCCTAGTCCCGACTCTGATTCTTCGCCGTGTTGGCGCAGGGTGATGGTTGGTTTGGTGGCTGGATCCGGAGCGCCCGAGGTGCGGGTTGGGATCGGGGGAAACCCCTGTCGGCGTGGCCGACACCTGCGCGGTGGCGCCTGTGGGTGCCACCTGACCTTCCGGGAGGGCGTCGGGGGCTACCCTTCCTTTCGCCTCGTCGTGTACCGGGGGAAACCATTGACAGCAGCGTCGTCATCGTCATGATCCTTCTTGGAGGTGTTGATAGGTGCCGGCGCTTCGGAGTCTTGGAGCCTAGTGGAAGATCCCGGTGGGCGCAGCGATCACGGGGCTTCTTCGTTTTTGTTGATCCGCCGTGGTCGGCATTTGTTTCTTTTGCTCTTTCTCTGTCGTTTTTTTGGGTGTGATTGTACTGTTTCCGCCCTAGCACCTATTCTTGTATGATTCGGTTGGTTATTTTGTATATAAAGCGGGGAAAACCTTTTTGGGTACTCCTTGTGAACAAAGCGACATGTTGACCTGATCATACGATGCAGCACAGCTAGCTAGCACGACCATTGATTAGATGGGGAAATTAAGGGGGAAGCACACGGAGCAGTTTTTTTTTGACTGCAAATAGACTTTATTTCTTAAATAATAGACATGTCATTTACAAGCAGATGAGAAATAAAATCAGGGATCTCATCATCCCAAGAACTCGAGGATCTAGTAGTAAAAGAGTTCTTTGCTAATTCATCTGCCACCTGATTGGCCTCTCTATAGCAATGTCTGAAGGATATGGACACAAAGTCCATTATAAGTTGTTTACACTCTGTGATGATAGCTACCTCCGGGCCTAAATAATTATCAACTTGGTTCAGCGAGTCCACTGCGAACGAACAATCTGATTCAATTTCTATGTTGTTGCATCCAATGTGAGTTGCCAAGTATATCCCGTTTCTGATGGCAGTTAGCTCAGCTGAGTCAACTCCACTGATGTTTGGAACAAACCAACTTGCTGCAGCAATATAATCACCCCGGTCGTCCCGAGCCACAACACCACAAGCACCTGAAAGTGTTTCATACTGAAAGGAAGCATCAACATTTATCTTCACGATCCCATATCCTGGTTTCCTCCACATGTGGTCATTCTTCCTTATTGGTCCTTTGGGTATAGTTGATCTGAGGTAATTTGTCGCCAAAACCTTGATGGCTAGTGCAGTTTTTTCTGGCATTTGGACTTTGACTCCCTTTACTATCTGTCGGCGCTGCCACCATATATACCATGCTGCTACAACAGCAAGCTCCGCCGTTGGTACCTCCGCATCATTGCCCTGAAGCTTTGATAAAATTTCCATCGTAATAGATCCTGATCTGTCCTCGGCGACAGCTTTCTGTATGACTTGTAGCAAGCCCAGCCGCTCCCAAACATCCGTCGCTCGTCGGCACCTAAATAAGCAGTGTTGAATGTCTTCCGCTCCGACTAAACGAACTGGACATTGAGCTGAGCATGGGATGTGTCGGCTTGCTAATACACCAAAGCATGGGAGGGCGCCATGCAAAACTTTCCATGCAAAATGTTTTATCTTCCCTGGTATTTTCAGCTTCCACATATCCTTCCAAACTGAGTTTATATTTTCTGTACCTTGCCCATCAGCTCGCACCCACTGTGCCCCATGTTGATGTTCAAACTCCTTATGATAAGCCGATCGCACGGAAAACGTGCCTGATCATGTATAGTTCCAAGCCACAAAATCTTCCGTCAAGTGATAATTCAAGGGGATTTGCAATATCCTATAAACATCAACATGGGGCAGTCGCTTGTGTTGTGAGACCGAATCTGAGCTAACTCTGAGGGCATATCCGGCACTCGTATTATCATCGTCGTTGGTAAATATGCCACGTAGACTGTTTTGATGACGTGACACAAATTAAATGTAGAGAGAGAAGGAAGCCGTGTCATCCTGAACCAATGTGCTGACAGTGGGCGCAAGCTTTTTTTTAGGGGAGTGGGCACAAGCTACAAGGTAAATTAGCAACAAGGATTTTGATGTTAAGACAGCTCATAGTGGGAAGTATTATATACTAGTATCATGCATATTGTTTTGCATGACACAAGTAGTGAAACATTTATTATGACACTTTAGCTACTTGTAAGTTGCCTAAATTTTAAATTTGAGTTAGTTGATTTCTTGGCCGTTGATTTTTACCTAAGATCCGTGCAACGTTTTTTTTCCTGGCTTGTGTTTTTTTGTTTCTTTTTAGGTTTGATTTGTGTTGTTTGTTTTTTGAGGGTTAAACCAAGCTCTATTACTCAAAGTCCACATGGTGGAATACAAGGTGGATCATGGGGTTGCCCTAGCCAGACATGTATTGGCTTTTTTTCTTACTGACCCCATATTTGGTATATAGAAGCCCATTAACTGTGTGATCCAACCCTCCTCTCTCCCAGTTTGTTTTTTTATGTTTTTTCTGTTTTATGTGTGTTTGCTTTTGTTTTTTGTTTTTCTTTGTTAGATGGTTTTATTCTTTTTTTTGTATTATTAGGATGTTGGATGAGTGTAAATGTATACACATAAATACTATGCATTATGTGCGAAAATTACACTATTATATGATTACTGTTTGCATACTACAAAAAGTGCAATTTTAGTACGAAGTTGTGTGCAAGTTTTTTTTCATCATCTTTCTTCTTTTGAAGGGTAATACTATTGCTACTAATCCATTGTTTCTTATTTTGATTTTTTTAGTTTTTCTTTCATTTTCTTTCTTTTTCAAGGGTAAAACCATTGTCACTAATTCATTCATTTTTAAGAACTATTTGGAAAACTTCCAATATTATATGTTTATTCTTGCATATTTTTTATAAACGCAATTTTATGAATATTGTGTGCAACTTTTTTCATTGTTTGTTTTAATTTTTTTAACTTCTTTCTTCTTAAAGGGTAATAACAATGCCACTAATTTATTATTACTTAGAAAACTCTATTATTTTGATTTTTTAAGTTTATATTTCATTTTCTTTCTTCTTTAAGGATAGTACTAATGCCACTAATTCAGCCCTTTTGTAGGACTCCTTTTTTTGTGAAATTACACTATTATATGTTTATTCTTGCATATTATAACAAAAGTGTATTTCCTACGGAAATTGTGTGCAAATTCTGGTATTATTTTGGTTATTTTGATTTTGTTATAGTTTTTTCTTCACTTTGTTTCTTCGGAAAGGGTAGTATCAATGCCACTAATTTATTCTTCCTTAGAAAACTTCACTACTATGATTTATTAGTTTTTTTATTTTCTTACTTTTGGAAGGGTAATATCAATGCCACTAATCATTCATTCTTAGAAAACTTCATTATTTTGATTTTTAGTTTTATTTCATTTTCTTTCTTCTGAAAGGGTAATACCAATTTCACTAATTCATTCTTCCTTAGAAAACTTCATTATTTTGATTTTTTAGTTTTATTTTATTTTCTTCCTTCTGAAAGTGTAATACCAATTCCACTAATTTATTCTTCCTTAGAAAACTTCATTATTTCCCTAAATCATTCATGCTTAGAAAAATTCTTTCTCCAAAAATTCCGCTATTATAGGCTTATTCTTGCATATTTATAAAAATGCGCAATTCCTGTAAAAATTGTGTGCAAATTTTATTATTGTTTTATTTTTTTCTTCTTAATTGGTAATACCAATGACACTAATTAATTTTGTCATTAAAAAAATCTCCTTAAAGGGTAATATGAGTGCCACTAATTCATTCTTTCTTAGATAAACTTCTTTATTTTTATTTTGTTTATTTTTATTTTATTTTTAAGGGTAGTATCAATGCTACTAATTCATTACTTATTCGAAAGCTTCTTTTTCCTAAAATATCACTATTACATTCTTATTCTTGCATATTATAAAAAGCCCAAATTTTCTGTAAATGGTGCTCAAATTTTGTCATTATTTACTTTTCTCATTATCTTTCTTCTTATCATCGCCGCAAGTCTCTGTTCCGAAGCGATCTCATCTGGAGCCGTGTTCAGGAGTTCTATCGGAGGGGGAAACCATTGTGGTGGCCATCTTCATCAACCTGCCTCCATGATGGTGCGAGTAATTCCTTCAGGACCCACCGGTCCATAGTAGTAGCTAGATGGTTTTCTCTCTCTCTCTCTCTCTCTCTCTCTCTCTCTCTCGGATCTTCAATACCATGTTCTTTTTTTAAATCAATCTAATGTAATTCTTGTGGTGTGTTTGTTGGGATCCGATGAACTGTGGATTTATTATTAGATTGTTCATTGGTTTATATTGAATCTCTTGAAGTTTCTTTGCTGCATAATTAAATAGCTAGGTATGCTTTCAGATCTATTTGTCTTTTCTGGCCAAGATAGATGTGTAGTTCATCAGAGGGTGTGGTGCATAGTAGTGGGTTCAATGTTGCAGTGATTTCTATATCACAGTGACAGGAAGGGACACGACACGTAATTATATTGTTGCCACTAGGATAAACGACGGGGCTTAATCTTATCGCTAGATTTATTTCTTCTACATTGTCATCTTCTTATTGTGTTACCCTTTTTCTTGTAAACTTAATACTTTAAGATGCATCCTGGATAGCGGTCTTGGGGTGGAGTAATAGTAGTAGATATAGTTGGATTAATGGTCTACTTTGAAGGAAATATGCCCTAGAGGCAATAATAAAGTTGTTATTTTATACTGTATTTCCTTATTCATGATAAAGGTTTATTATTCATGCTAGAATTGTATCGAAAACTTAAATACATGTGTGGATACATAAACAAATACCGTGTCCCTAGTAAGCCTCTACTAGACTAGCTCGTTGATCAAAGATGGTTAAGGTTTCCTAACCATAGACATGTGTTGTCACTTGATAATGGGATCACATCGTTAGGAGAATGATGTGATGGACAAGACCCATCGTTAGCTTAGCATTTGATCGTTCAGTTTATTGCTATTGCTTTCTTAATGTCAAATACATATTCCTTAGACTATGAGATCATGCAACTCTCGGATACCGGAGGAATACCTTGTGTGCTATCAAACGTCACAACGTAACTGGGTGATCATAAAGATGCTTTACATGTATCTCCGAAGGTGTCTGTTGAGTTGGCATGGATCGAGATTAGGATTTGTCACTCCGTGTATCGGAGAGGTATCTATGGGCCTCTCGGTAATACACATCACAAGAAGCTTGCAAGCAAAGTGACTAAGGAGTTATGATGTATTACGGAACGAGTAAAGATACTTGCGCCGGTAACGAGATTGAACTAGGTATGAAGATATCGACGATCGAATCTCGGGCAAATAACATACCGGCAAACAAAGGGAATTACGTATGTTGTCATAAGGGTCGACCGATAAAGATCTTCGTAGAATATGTAGGAACCAATATGAGCACCCAGGTTCCGCTATTGGTTATTGACCAGAGAGATGTCTTGGTCATGTCTACATAGTTCTCGAACCCGTAGGGTCCGCACGCTTAACGTTCGTTGACGATATAGTGTTATATGAGTTATGTGATTTGATGACCGTAGCTTGTTGGAGTCCCATATGAGATCACGGACATGAAGAGGAGCTCTGGAATAGTCCAGAGGTAAAGATTGATATATAGGACGATGATGTTTGGACACCAGAAGAGTTTCGGGAGGTATCGGGTAGTCATCGGATCACCGGAAGGGGTTTCGGGAAGCCCCGGGAGGCTATATGGGCTTAATGGGCCAAAGGGGGAACACACCAGCCCACAAGGGGCTGGTGCGCCCCTCTCCCTGGCCGCCGGCCCTAGGGGAAGGAAAGGGGGAGGGTTGGCCCCTCCTGCCTTTCCCTCCTCATGAGAGAAAGGAAAGGGGGGGGGGGGGCACCTCCCCCTGCCTTCCTCCCGCGCACAAACAAGGAAAGGGGGGTCAAGGGCAGGAACCCAAGGGGGATTCTGCCACCCTTGGGGCGCCTCCTGGCTGCCTCCCCTCTCCCCCACACCTATATATATATGAGGGAGGGGGCGCCACACAAGACCACAACAATCTCTTAGCCGTGTGCGGCGCCCCTATCCACAGTTTCGTCCCTCTATTATATTTTCGGAGAGCTTAGGCGAAGCCCTGCGGAGATAGTATCACCACCACCGTCACCACGTCGTCGTGCTGTCGGAACTCATCTACTACTTCGCCCGTCTTGCTAGATCAAGAAGGCGAGGACGTCATCGAGCTGAACGTGTGTTGAACACGGAGGTGCGTACGTTCGGTACTTGATCGGTTCAATCACGAAGAAGTTCGACTACATCAACCGCGTTAATAAACGCTTCCGCTTACGGTCTATGAGGGTACGTAGACACACTCCCTCTTCTCGTTGCTATGCATCTCCATGGATAGATCTTGCATGTGTGTAGAATTTTTTTTGTTTTCCATGCAACATTCCCAACATACTTATCACAGACGTAATGCCTATGTGAGTTTGTGCCGTGAATGATTATAGTTATAAATTGTCACTATTATGTCAACAGTCCAACAGTAATTTGTCTACTATGCCATTACTTGCTTTCAAGAAAGATGCCACTAGTGAACCTGTGCCCCTCGGGTCCATTCTCAATTAATACCGTCTGTGCATTTCTTTACAGCCAGACTGGGAAGGATGCATACTATTAAACTATATGCACAACATGGTTTTTAGACTGTATTCACCGAACCAGGCCCAACTAAGTCACATATGCAAGGGGGTAAAAATTAGTGCAGGCTACCAAACACGCCTGTAGCGCCCGATGATCATCTTCTCCCAGAAGCCAAGCACGCTGGAGGAGCCGAGGCGACCGAGGGCATCCGGCTTGCGGTACAGGAGGAGGGCACACGGTTTCCGCAACTCGCAATAGTTTGGTGGCTCATTGTATGATACGTCGACAACCTCAAGAGGTTATGGAGTGTGCCGAACCGGAGGAAAACAATAAATAAAATACGAGCAAGAACCGCCTTTTATTTGACTTATCAAATAAAATTCGGTTTTCTTTGATAAAGACAATAAATGATTATCAAATAAGTGTAAATTCTATTTTCTACAGAACTATATTAATATGGACAGGTAAATCACGGACAATCATCTATTTTGTATAGAAATGATTAAGAAGTACTATCACTATGTACTGTCAGTGTATTCACAAGGGAATCCCATGGAAAGAATTCCTTATTTAACACTATATTAAATTTTGTTTTCTTATTTAACACCGAAAACCTTTTTCTTCTCTATCTAACAACGAGTCTAAATTTTATGTCTTTTATGACACTTTTGTCCATTTTAAGCCTAAATAACACCGGAAAAGACTCTTTACCTTTTATGTGGTATGTGTGTGCGCAGGGCAGTAGCACACACACAACATCAATGCGAGGGCAGTAACACACATGTAGCTGTACATACACACGTAGCAACAGGGCCGTCGACGAGGGCGTGCGAAGTGAGCGACCGCACAGGGCCTCCCAAAAAGTGGGGCCCTTCAAATCGCACTAATCAGGCGCTAATTACATGGGATGTCAAGCACGATCTAAAGGGCTAGTGATTTATTTCCTGTTTACGGCCCGCGGTCTCCTTAAGTATCTCCCTGCATGCATGGATTCCTTTCCAACTCACGCGAGAATGATATTTTTCTCCCGCGGAGCTCCCAACTGCATGCATCATTTATTTTCGGATCTGCCCGGTGACTGCATGCGTGAAAATTGGAGAAGAGATGAAATCACCACGCTGCATTGGTGTGGCCTTTTGTTAGGCAATCCATTCATAGGCCTTTTTTTTTCTTTACAGTAGACCGACCAGGGCAAAAATTAGGGAGTCAGATAGGTAAAGGAGGAAAGGAGGTCTTGATTAAGTTTGTTGCACAAGCCATCCCGGTTTATTACATGTCCTGTTTCAAGCTCCTTAGAGGCTTATGTGAGCATATAAATTCCATCATCCTGAAATTTTGGTGGGGATGCAAGGAGGGGCAACGGAAGCCGGCATGGGTATCTTGGGAGGTAATGACAAGGCCTAAGTATTTGGGAGGACTGGGTTTGAGAGATCTAGAACTTTTTAACCTAGCACTTTTAGCTAGACAGGCTTGGAGATTGCTGCGGGATCCATCATCATTGAGCGCGAGGATACTCAAGGCATCTTATTTTCCCAACACGGACTTCCTTACGGCAGAGTTGGGATCACGTCCATCGCAGATTTGGCGAGCTATTCTAGAAGGACGAGACATTCTTACGGGGCATATTTCGAAGGATTGGCAATGGACAGTCCACGAATATATGGGCTCATAATTGGATACCTAAGGAGGGTTCACCGCGGCCAATAGTGTCTCTGTCACAAGACCCGCCTCAGCTTGTATCCGAGCTACTACTTTCATCAACTGGTACATGGAACAAAAACCTTGTTCGGACTTTGTTCTTGCCAACCGATGCTGAGGCGATTTTGAGGATTCCAGTTTGCACAAGCAATATCGACGACTTTTGGGCATGGCATCCAGAGAAGAAGAGTCGGTTCTCGGTGAGCTCAGCCTACAAGTTTATGATCAAAACTAAAATCACCAGAGAGAACTGGCTCGAAGGCAGGAGCGGGTCCTCGAGCAACGATAGAGAAGAGCGCGACTGGACCTCACTTTGGTCGCTGACGGTGCCATCAAAAGTCCGGGTGTTCTTGTGGCGTCTCGCCCGCCACTCTCTTCCAACAACAGATGTTCTGACCAGACGAAATATGGCAACACGTGATGCTTGTCCGCTGTGTGGTTCTCCCGATTCTTGGCGTCACGCGCTGGTGTTATGAACGTCGGCCTGATGTACCTGGGCACTATCTGAACCTGGACTGGTTGCAAAGATGGCGGAGATCGAGGATACCAGCGCTAAGTGTTGGCTGTTCAAGCTAAATGAGGTTCTTGACCAAAAGTCTTTCACAACTATGGTTGTGACTCTTTGGGCGATATGGTATGCTAGAAGGAAGGCGATCCACGAAGGCATTTTTCAGTCCCCAATGCACACTTCATCGTTTGTATCCTCCTATGTTAATGAGCTGCAACAGCTCGAGAAACCTAGCGAGAATCATGCACAGGGAGTCGCACCGAGAGGAGGGCCAAGGAGTTGGCTAGCGTCACATGTGGGTTTTGCGAAAATCAATGTTGATGGAGCTGTTGGACGTCATAGACGTGGAGGGGCAGTATCAGCGGTGTGTCGAGATCATACAGGGCTATACTTGGGCTCTTCGGCGAAAGTATATCGAGGCATCACTGACCCCACAACCCTGGAAACATTTGCGTGCAGGGAGGCCTTAGCTCTTGCAGAGGATCTTCAGGTGACAAATATGATGGTGGCCTCAGATTGCAGAGGAGTAGTACTGGATATAAACGAAGGAACATGAGGTCCACACTCGGCTATTGTACATGAAATAATGCTTCGGAGTATAACTTTTGAGTCGGTTTCTTTTGTTTTTTAGCGTAGAAATCATAATTTCGAGGCTCACAATCTCACCAAGTTTGCTTGTAACTTAGCAGTAGGTCGCCATATTTGGCTGGGAGTCCCTCATGACCAGTTTCGTGTACCTATGAACATTGCTATTATCTAATAAAGTGGCGAGATTTTCTAAGAAAAAGATAGGTAAAACAAATACACCTAATATCTTTTTAATTGCTAAATGCAGCTAATAATATGAAATGGCCCCTAGAAAAAGATAATAATATGAACGCACACACGCATGCAGCACACACACAACACGGACGCACACAACACCCATGCACGCAGCAGCACGCGCGCGCGCACACACACACCTACACACCCACTAGCAAACACACGTACACATGCAGTACCAGACACACATGCACACACACAGACACTCAGCAGTAGCACACACGTACGCATGCACATATGCAACAGCACACACACGCACACACAAACATACCACTTTAGGGCAAAAGGGTCTTTTCAGGTGTCATTTTGGCCTAAAATGAACAGAAATGTTATAAAAGGCATAAAATTTAAACTCGTTGTTAGATAGGGAAGAGATTATTTGTGGATGTCAAATAGGACATAAAATTTAAACACGGTGTTAAATAAGGAATTCTCTCAATCCCATGCCACTGGAGAATTTTAAAGAAAATGTAGCTCACTTGATATAGAAATCACTGAAAATTATAGTTCACAAATAGATGATGCCTGGGTCACATTTATTTTCATGAAGCCATCATATTGACAAGTACTGCCTACCCTATATGAAGTTTTCCACAACCAAAAAAACACGGCTCATTGCTTGATAAAGGAAAATTAAGGGTGCATCTATACAGAGAACACATGCAAATGTAAGTTGGGATGGCAATGGGTAGGGTATGGGCGGGTACAACCTCCTTCTACCCAAACCCATACCCATAGAAACTTTCTATACCCACCCACTTCAATACCCATGGGCATAAAAGGATACCCATGCCCATACCCATCGGGTATCCTGTACCCAATGGGTATCCATTGGGTACCATATATAGCATTTAAATTTTGATTTTCTTTAGAGAAATGAGTCTGAAATTCAAGCGTGATATGGGCGGTCATTATGGCACCAACATAGTCTCCTCTGATGGGTGGCTTCTTGGAGGCATCAAGGGTGAAAGATCGTGGATGTCGCCTAGAGGGGGGGGGGGGGTGAATAGGCGCTTTAAAATAATTACGGTTGAGGCTTGAACAAATGCGGAATAAACCTAGCGGTTAATTTGTCAAGCACAAAACCTACAACAACTAGGCTCACCTATGTTCACCAACAACTTATGCTAAGCAAGATAAGCAACTATGTGATAGCAAGATATATGACAAGAACAATATGGCTATCACAAAGTAAAGTGCATAAGTAAAGGGCTCGGGTAAGAGATAACCGAGGCACGCGGAGACGACGATGTATCCCGAAGTTCACACCCTTGCGGATGCTAGTCTCCGTTTGGAGCGGTGTGGAGGCACAATGCTCCCCAAGAAGCCACTAGGGCCACCGTAATCTCCTCACGCCCTCGCACAATGCAAGATGCCGTTATTCCACTAAGGGACCCTTGAGGGCGGTCACCGAACCCGTACAAATGGCAACCCTTGGGCGCGGTCACCGAACCCGTACACTTTGGCAACCCTTGGGGGCGGTCACGGTACAAATCAAATTGCTCAGGCGACCTCCACAACCTAATTGGAGACCCGACGCTTGCCCGGAGCTTTACACCACAATGGTTGAGCTCCGAACACCACTAACCGTCCTAGGGCGCCCAAGCACCCAAGAGGAACAAGCTCAAGGGCACCAAGCACCCAAGAGTAATAAGCTTCTCAACTTGTAACTTCCACGTATCACCGTGGAGAACTCAAACCGATGCACCAAATGCAATGGCAAGGGCACACGGAGTGCCCAAGTCCTTCTCTCCCAAATCCCACCAAAGCAACTAATGCTAGGGAGGAAAATGAGAGGAAGAACGAAAGAAGAACACGAAGAACTCCAAGATCTAGATCCAAGGGGTTCCCCTCACTTAGAGGAGAAAGTGATTGGTGGAAACGTGGATCTAGATCTCCTCTCTCTTTTCCCTCAAAAACTAGCAAGAATCATTGGAGGGATTGAGAGTTAGCAAGCTCGAAGAAAGTCAACAATGGGGGAAGAACACGAGCTAGAAAAAAGTTGGTCTCAATGGGGAAGAAGACCCCCTTATATAGGTGGGGAGAAATCCAACCGTTATCCCCTCACTCAGCCCGCACGACGCGGTACTACCGCACGGAGCTGCGGTACTACCGCGGCTGGCTGCGGTACTACCGCTGCAGGTTGCGGTACTACCGCAAGTGCAGCACTGGCCAGATGAAAGGCCTGTAGCACAGGGCAACGGGCGGTAGAACCGCCGGAGCGGTACTACCGCGCGCCCCTACGGTACTACCGTAAGGCAGGCAACACTAGGCACAGAGGAAGCACGGAAGTAAAAAATTACTTCCGTTCCTACTTCAGCTGAGGGAGGACCGGCGCCAAAAATCCGACGCGGTACTACCGCACGAAGAACGGTACTATCAGCGTAGGGCGCGGATGTAACAAATTACATCCGCCCTACTTCCGCTCATGCTGTTGTGCCTGGCTAGAGCCCACGGTACTACCGCGCCATGGGCGCGGTATTATCACCAGCAGGCGGATGTAAAAATTACATCCGCCCTACAACCGCTTCGAAAGCAACAAGGCCGGCATGATGAGGTTACGGTACTACCGCTTCCCACAGAGCGGTACTATTATCAAGAGTGCCTGCGGTACTACCGCTCCGGAGAGCAGTACTACCGCATGCCCCATATCAGCAACACTAGGAGTCCTTCATTTTGCAGAGAAGACAACAGGGGGAAACAATAAAACCAGAACTGCCATAACTTCTGCAAATGAGCTCCGAATTGAGCAAACTCAAGCTTGTTGGATACAAGACAACGAGTAGCATCAAAACAGAGACCTCCAACATCGAAAAGAGGAGGAGAGAAACCTAACAAAAGGAGGTATGCCTAACAAAAGGAGGAGAGAAACCTCCAACAGAGAAGAACCGGCATACCCTCCAACATCGAAAACATCATAGAAGATGCAAGTGAACTCCGTTTTCGATGAACTCGAGCTTGTCATAAAAATGACCATACGCTCCAAAACTCGCAAGGAGAAGAACCAAACAAGAACCAATAAAGATGATGCAAGGATGCAATGGTTTGAGCTCTCTACGAACGATACGATCAAGCAACTCATCGAGAGCCCCCCTTGATAGTACGGCAATCGATCCTATAACCCGGTCTCCCACAACTACCATGAGACCGGTAAAATAGAAAACCTATCAAGGGCAAACCTTTGCCTTGCACAAAGTCCACTTGAGCTAGATGACTGACGATCTTGACTCCCTCAAGTTGGACCACCTTTCTTGATTGCGTTGGCTCGATGAAGACTAGATGATTGCTCCCCATAGTCCACTATGGGTGAGCCACTCTTGACTCATCTTCACAAGTCCATTGTCACCACAATGGACGGCAAGCTTCAAGCACTTGATCTCTTCGTGGTGCATCACTTGAACTTGCACACCTCATCCTAACCCCACAAAGAACTCTCACGAAGACCATGGGTTAGTACACAAAGCATAATTGACAATGCTTACCATACCATGGGATCACTTGATCCCTCTCGGTACATCTTCTACGCTTTGTGTGTTGATCAACTTGATTCACTCTTTGACTTAGTCTTGATCAACCTTGAATCTTTCCAACTCTATTCGTTTGGATGATGTCGTGAAGGTAAACATGAATGATCACACAATCTTCTTCTTCAAGACATGCTTGCAATAAGCTCAACACTCACATGACCAATCTTTGGATAATTCCTTAATAGCACCTTGGTCAACACATAAACTCCTTGAAACCAACACATGGACTTCAAGAAATGCCTATGGACAAATCCTTCAAATATAACTCAATGCAACCATTAGTCCATAGAGAATGTCATCAATTACCAAAACCACACATGGGGGCACCGCATGTCCTTTCAATCTCCCCCATTTTGGTAATTGATGACAATCAGTTTCAAGAGAGTTTATATAAGGAATTATGCATCACCATGCAATGCAACAACCAATAATGCATGCGTATGAGATGCAAATGCTTAGGAACAAAACCGAAGCAAGGAGAAAACTCAAGACTTCTCCATAAAACTCTCTGAAACTTCTCCCCATTGGCATCGATTGCCAAAATGGGCGAAAAGCTAAGAAGACCAATATAAAAGGTGTTCCTCCAAAAGTTGTGTATTTCTCAACAAGAGAGTGGAATGCCATACACATATCCAAAGGTAATACTCGGAGGAAGACCAACTATATTGAGGCACCAAATTGCAAAAGAATGATATGCCACAAAGACATAACAAAGAGAGAAACAAGCAATCAAGCAATCAAAAGATACCAATTGAAGCAAGCTATCAAAAGATATCAACTGAACCACTAGACCAAAGATCCTACGAGCCACATGAAAAGATATTATGATATGAGCAGAGGATTGTTCTAAAGAAACTAGAGAAGCTCCCCATGATTTGTGCACATCAAGAATTTTTGTATTTGGATACAAAGTGCACAAAAAAAAGATCATAGCTCCCCCAAAGTCAACAGAAACTAACAACCAGTGCAAGAGAGCATATAGGAAACTAAGGCTAGCGCTTGCAACAAGCACATGGTTGAGCAACATTGTAAAATAGGCAACTTAAGAATAGGCTCAACCAAAATGATGTGTGTGAGTCATGGCAAAGCACATGAGAAGACTAATATACGGATGAGCATAAGCATCAACATAGTCTCGAATGAATGAGATACATGGTGCAAAGCCTTTCATTCTCACACACAACTAGCAAATGGGTTCACAAGCTTACTAATAAGAAAATAGAGAACCCATGCTTGTGACAACCCGTGGTGAATATAGGCGATGAGAGGCTCATCAAGACGAGGGTACCAATTAAGATGGCAAAAGCCTCGTAAAGATGAGCAAGAGGAAAATAATCTTCACCACACAAGAGTGCGTCAAGATGCAACGATAAAGGACACGCACTCAAGGCAAAAGCTTTCACGGAGCCACCAAAGAATTAACATAAGAAAGACAAGGTGGACGTGAAAGAAAGGATATCAACTAGAGATGTAATTTCTCTCAAGTGTATAAGGTTCTAGGTAGACAAAATCATGATAATATATATCTACAAAGAGGGATGTACACCCGAAATAGTTAGAACATGAAGGAACAAGATATCCACAAGGAAGTCATAAATATACCAATAAGATATTTGCTTGAAAGCATAGCACTTGGCTAGATATGGTCTTATTGTATATAAATGAATTCCTACCCATGAACATCAAAGACATCACAACTAGCAACATGAGATCATCGTTGAGATGCTTTGAGAAAGGAAACAAGTATCACAAGAAAGAGTGAAATACATGCCATGATACAACCTACACAAGGTTGATGCAAGTAATGTGTACATGTAGTAGATGATGATACTTATTACCGAGATACCATTGGAAGGATGTAGTAGATACCAATTGAAGGTAGATAGTAGTTCATTGATCATCCTAGCTTGACTCCAATATGCACATGGTGACAACACCTTCCTTGTGAGTGAGCCGAGCATCCAATGCATCTCCAAATGTTCCTATAAGAACAACACAAACTAAACGGTACCCAAACCCCAATGGACGGCAAGCTTCAAGTACTTGATCTCTTCGTGGTGCATCACTTGAACTTGCACACCTCATCCTAACCCCACAAAGAACTCTCACGAAGACCATGGGTTAGTACACAAAGCATAATTGACAATGCTTACCATACCATGGGATCACTTGATCCCTCTCGATACATCTTGTACGCTTTGTGTGTTGATCAACTTGATTCACTCTTTGACTTAGTCTTGATCAACCTTTGAATCTTTCCAACTCTATTCGTTTGGATGATGTCTTGAAGGTAAACATGAATGATCACACAATCTTCTTCTTCAAGACATGCTTGCAATAAGCTCAACACTCACATGACCAATCTTTGGATAATTCCTTAATAGCACCTTGGTCAACACATAAACTCCTTGAAACCAACACATGGACTTCAAGAAATGCCTATGGACAAATCCTTCAAATATAACTCAATGCAACCATTAGTCCATAGAGAATGTCATCAATTACCAAAACCACACATTGGGGCACCACATAATATAACTCAATGCAACCATTAGTCCATAGAGAATGTCATCAATTACCAAAACCACACATGGGGGCACCGCATGTCCTTTCAAAGGGATTATGAGCAGCGGTTGGTAGAAGCACGACGTAGTGGGAATGAGCAGCTAGAATTGGGGGGGTCACTGGATCGAGAGTTTAGAGGAGTCCGATGGCGATGAGTCAAGATTTCATTGATTCAAGAAGTTACATAGGACGTCAGAGGGGTGTCGAGCAGGCGATTGCAGGCCTATGACCTATGGCTGGTTTAGAGAATACAAGATTTAGGGTTGGGCCATAGGAGTTAGATGCTTACCCCACATGTCATAGGAATAATTTTGATTTATTAATTTCTTTTGGATATCCATTGGGTTACCCATGGGCACAATTGAATACCCATGCCCTACCCATAGATTTTGCGGGTATGGATACCCATTACCCGTGGGTACAATATCTTTCCAAGTCATGCCCATGCCCATTGTTTTCGGGTAGGGTACCCACAGGTACCCATACCCATGGGCAAAACTGCCATCCCTAAAATGTAACAGTTTGATGAGAGGAAAGACACTCGACACTCCACCAGTGCATAAATTGATAAATATAGCAGCCATTCTTCAGCAAGTTGGATTGCCAAGAATAGCTGCGTTGCCCACAATCCAGTTAAAACCAAGCAAAATGGGGTCACTTCCCACTTGCTGAAGATGAGGCTTTGGGGTCAATTCCATGGTCATTCTTAAGATGCCTCAACAGACGAGAAGTCCCATGTTGTTTTGGGTCAGCTGCGTACTCCTTTTTGCAGTACTTGCAAATCTCCCGCGCTCCATCCTCCCTCTTGAAGTGATTCCATGCATGCTATTGATCTTGATTTTGATTTTGATTTTGATCTCGGCGCATTTGTAGAAGGATGATGTTGGACAACACTGTTGCCTGCTGAAGCATTTTCAGTGTTCCCTCGCATCCTTTTGCTGGGATTCCCCTTTTGCTTCTGTCAAGCACCAAAGGTGATTCACATACTTTCTGGATTCTGGGCATCTGTTTCCTTCAGCTCCCCATTCGGAATGTGACTGAACTGAGGAGAACTAAAGTCTCCATGAGAAGATGCCTTCAAACTGTGGAGATTCGATAATTGCCTTTGGCTCCTAGATGCATATGCACTCTTTGTCGAAATACACATTTTAAAAAGTTAAAAAATTCGGAACAAAAATCTCACGTGTATATCCGGACATTTTATGTGCGTGCACAAGGTTTCAGTGAAAAACGACGTTTTTTGTGGCTTCTGTAAAAAAATTAAAGAAATGCCTCGTGAATAGTTAGAATGAAGCATCAAAAATTGTCTTTTTTACACCAGCCACAAAAAACGTCGTTTTTCACCGAAACCTTGTGCCCGGATATACACGCGGGATTTTTGTTCCGAATTTTTCAAAATTTTGAAATATGTATTTCGATAATGGGTGCATATGCACCTAGGAGCCAAAACACCGTTCTCGTGGAGTAAATTGCATATTTTATAAACTGGTTTTGAGGTTCAATGTGAATAAGCTTGGATCAAACCATTTATGCTATGGAAGTGTTAGTGTGGGCTACTTTTGGTTTTACATCAAGAAAATAGTCTAGGAAGTGTACTGGTGTTCCAAGGTTTTTCAGATGGAATATTTTATTACCATAAACTACATTGTAGATTGCCAAGCAATTAAATTGGTACTCTGACCAATTGCCAAAAATATTTGCTACTCTGACCGAACATATGTGTGAAGAACCTAGCCTCAAGTCCTGTACACATCGGATCAGCCTCACTCCCAATTCATCTTATTTGTGGTAATTATAGTTCAAGAGAAGCAACATGTGACTTCGATGTGGATCAAACAAAGGCAACTGACTAACTGAGGCAAAAGGCAACAGTGATTTCAGAGAGCACATCTCTGTTAATCTTTCTCGAAAATGGACATCTCTGTTATCTTTATCGGAGATGGGCCAACTTTATGACGAGCATTTACACGCCGCAGCACCATAAACATGTGTAAAAAAAAAGATATAGTAACTAATTTAGCTGATACTCTGTATAATCGATCATGTGCTTCGAATATGATGTAGATGACCAAATATAATCGATCATGTAACTTTCTCATTCAATCATGCTTAGACGCCTACTCCGAGGCATCAAGAACAGCGTCAAGCTAGTGTCAGCAAGTTGCTAGACAAGATGGCAATCAAATCAATTAGCTGCCATCGTCACATCGCAAACATGTGTACACAAACAAAACACCACGTTCAGCAGCAGAAGAGAAGTACAAAAGCTTTCTTTGCTAGCCACGACGATTGCAGCCGAATCTCCCCTTCCTCTAAATCTTCTTGCAAGCTTTGATGCTGCTGCTGCTGCTGCTTCAGGTCGTCGTCGTCGTCGTCGTCGTCAGCCTTGTCCTTGCAGAAGAGTCCCATCTGTCGCAACAAGTTGTTCGGCCTCGCCGTGTTGTACTGATCAATGCCGAGCGCCTTCACCTCCTCTTCTAGGGTCTCGTTGAACATTGCCGTCCTCTCCGTCTTGAGCACTTGCTGACGGGCCTTCTCCCTCGCCCGGGATGTCGCCTCCTTTCGCCGCCTTTCCAGAATCTCGTTGGCACGGGCGATGAGGTCGCGTGTTGGAGGCGTAGTGTTGGCGGCGCGTTCTGCCGGAGCTGGACTGTCGACGCTCCGGTGAGAAGAATCAGAAACCGAACCGCTGCTGCCGGTGATGATGGTTGCATCTTGGCCAAGATTCTTCACCGCTGAGGCGTCGCCGCAGATGTCCACGTACTCCTCTTCCTCTTTGACGAGTTGCACGGGTGTCGGCCTGACCGGCAAAGGGGACACGCCGCCGACGATGTCAACGTCTTCGTCCTCCTCCTCGGCCATCATGTTCTTGTGTTGATGCTTCGACGGATTCGCCCTCTCTCGAACGAACTTCTCCAGCTGCTTCTGCATCTCCACAAGGGCCGCGTCTTGGACGGCGTGCATCTCGATCTCGATGTAATCGTCGCGGATGCCGCGGCGGCTCTGCTTCTTCAACAGCTCCAGGATATGAGCAGGGAGCACATGAGATTCAGATAGCTTGGCTAGCTTGGTGAGGTCCGCGTAGAGTTGGTTCCGCTCCTTGGACGTCATCTTCTTCACGGGAACGGCATGGGAGGGCGCCTTCCTCTTCTTGGCTGGCGGCTCCTCGGCTGGACGACTGTCCTTAACGCGCACGCGGGGAGCCGACGGGGACGAGGCGGGAAGCACGGCGGCCGCCTCGGCGAGGAGGCGACGGACCGCGACGAGCTCTGACTGGAACCGCTGGCGAAGGGTCTCCAGCGGGCGCTTCCGGCCGGACATGATGCTGAAGGGCTCCCGGTGGGCAATCTCCATGGGAACAGCGGACGGCGGTCGCTGGGGTGAGGGCCGGAAGATGCGATCGAGAGGATGCGGTGGAGGAGAGGAGAGGAAGGCAAAGATTTGGATGGGCGCTGTAGAAGACACAGGGCAATCGAAGGCCTTTCAACTAGTGAAGTGATCCGTGATGGGATCGAAGGCGTGTTCTGCGGTGATCCGGGAAGAAATCGGAATGCACTCCGAGTCAGTTCAGTACAAGCTTTGGATTTGGTTTGCTTGCATCTCAAGCTTAGCTTGATTCATCACGGGCATGGCTTCATTTCTCCCCAGTTCGTCCTGCACCTTTCAGGATGAGATTCCTTTCAGGATGCGGAACCGAGTACTCTCCGGTCGCGGTGTTCGGCTCCGCTCCTACTGCTGACCGCTCTCTCTGACGACTGGTTTTGTGAAGTTGATGGGCAAGGCCTCGGAGTTTAAAATCAAATACAACTCGTTTGGCTCCCAGTTATTCATTACAATGCTTTCTAGAAAAAAATATATTTACTACAATTCATTTAATTATACAATCAGATGATTCTAAATGACATGCAAGTTACTTTTATTCTTTTGTGGAAAGTTAAAACACCACCAAAATTAAGGTCTTTTAAAGGCTTGCTTTGCGCAATAGTAATCTTACTAGTGAATATCCACTTCTGAGCTCTGACTCATTGTAACATCCCAATTTTCCTAAATTAGGATGTTAATAGATCATTCATATGCAGATCATATTTTTATTGCATTATTTGTCTTTCTGCAATATTCGAATCATTATGCAACTAAAGGCAATTTATTGGAGTGGAGATAACATGACTTCTTCCCTATTTTAAAAATGTTCATAATGTGCAGAATATTATTTCCAGTTCATATGATATGTTCTGGTAATTTTTGTGATCTTCAAAATATTTTATTTGTTTGTTTTATTGCTGTTTGAGTGGCTTATTGCATCAAAATTATTTTACAAAATTGCATTAGAGTTGGAACTAGTGTTCCTGTAGTTTATAGCTGTAGAGCTATTTTTACTGTGTGTCTAGGTATTTTTATTTAGAATTTATATTGTGTATGTTATTTTATTTATTTTGTTTTCTGCTGCTGTGTTAAAAAAAAGCAGCGCAGCGCACTGCGCAGCCCAACGCCCGCGGCCCAGCACCCCAGCGCAGCAGCGCACCTGTGCGGCCCACCTAGCCAACCGCCAGCCCCATCGACCCACGCCGCCAGCCCCGCAGCCCGCTCGCTCGCAGTCGCCGCTGACAGCGGGACCGCCCGTGCCAGACCCGCATCCGAACCGCGCCCGAAACCCGCATCGCCCGCCCCGCACCCTGTTTCGTCTTCCCCGAGCCGGAGACCGCGCCGCACCGCGAGCGACCGCGGCCGAGCCCGAGTCGAGCTCGTGCGCCAGATCCACCCCGTGCTTCCCTAGGGCTCCCTGGGCGAGTACGTTTTTGCCCCCGCACAACCGCATCCCCTCCTCGAGCTTTCCCGTTGTCGCACGTGTTAGCTGGGGCGATTTGGATCTCGCCGAGAACCTCCGCAGTCCGCCGCCTTCGCCGGTAGTCCTCGCCGTCGTAAGAGCTCTTCCAGCCGCGCCACTTGTTCCCTTCGAACCTCCACTCGGTTACCCCTGTTATTGACAAGTTCCCGTGCACCACAGCGCGCCGGAGCGACCACCCGCTGCCGAGCTGAAGCTCCGGAGCAGCCGCCGTTTACCCCGCCACCGCCGCCCGCAGAGGACGCCCCGCCGCCGTCCGACACCGCCACTCACCGCCGCACCCATCTGTCACTTCCTCCTCGCCGGAGAGTCGCCGGAGGAGCGCCACCGCCGTCGTCCTCTGCTTCTGGTGAGCACGCACGCGCACAGGGGCCTTTGGCCAATCACAAACTGCCACATGGCGGTAGCTACAGAAGTAGCTACAGTGCCGCACAGGAACCAGGAAATTTCTGTTTCTTTTGTTTTCACAGATTTTCATCCAAAATTCAACTAGCTATATCTTTTATTATATAAGTCCAATTTAGGTAGTTCTTTTCCTATGCACTCACAAAAATCAACACTTTATCACAATACCAATTTTGCACATGTTTGCACTTTTCAAATTTGAATTTGTTTGAATTTGAATTAAATCTTCCGGAGGCCGTAACTCTCAAACCGTTTATCGGAATCGAGTGATTCTTTTTGCATTGTGACCGTAGTGCAATTTAGGTGATGTTAAGATTCTGTAGTTGAGTTTTAAAAATGATTAGCTTGATGTTGGTTTTGTTTAGTTTCTATTCGTTTTACGGTTATTGATTTGTTGAATTGTGTGAAACGTGTAGATTGTCCGGAGTGCGACGCGAGCTATTGTCAGGAGTGTGACTTTCTGAATCAGAACCAAGGCAAGTTACATGTTGAACATCCTTTACCTATTATTTTCTATGCATGTAGTTATATCACACTATGAATATATGCATGTATAGGAGTATTATATATGTTGGCTATCTTTGTTGAGCTATTTTCCCGTCTTTTGCAAATCGTGGTAGTTGTAGTTTGCTATGCTTTGTAGACGGGGGTGGTTCGTGTATTCATTGAGTTTATGTGAGGATTGTATATATATATATATATATATATATATATATATATAACAATTGAGTAGTAACTCAGGATTTAACTCACCTCTGGGCGGAAGTGGTATTGCTTGGTGTTGAGGGAAGGCATCATGGGGTCTTGCACCTTTTCTAAGGCCATGCGCTCATGAGAGTGCACCCTAAGTGGAATGCCGCCCAGGTTCAAAAAGATCAGACAGACTTAGTGACTAGTAGCTTCCATGTGCGGCCACTTGCTATATGGGCTCTGTCTTAATTGATCAGTTGTTGGAACCCGGCCCGCATAAAGTGTCGACAGATGTAGCATATGTAGGTGGGATGTGGCCGTCGGTGGTTAAGGGAACCTCTTACGAAAGACTTTGTCTCAATCTTCGGATTGGGTCCAGTGGGTAAAGCATACAAAACTCTGCAGAGTATTAAAACTAATCATGATTAGCCGTGCCCCCGGTTATGGGTAAATCTGAGCCACTATGCCATTAGAGTTGTTGGATGATCTTGACATATGTGACACTTAATAATATTTGTGGGCAACTTAATAATGGGTAGGTTGGAGTTGATTTTGCCAACTCAACCTTGTGCATTTAATTGTAGTAATAAAGAACTAAATAAAAATTTGACTATTAGGTAGTTATTAGGATAAAATCAGCTTTCTGCAAAAATAAACCCTCGAGCCTTACTTTGTTGTACTATGCATATACATGTAGGTCTGCTATATTATTACCCCTGTGTAACTTGCCAATACATTCCAAGTATTGACCTATATGGCTGCAACGTCTCATGTTGCAGGATATTCAGACGAAGAGTAAGGTACCGTTAGGGTCGCGAGTCTGCACTCAACATCGCCAGTGGGCTATGATGGGACTCATCGTTATTTTCTGCTACTTTCCGCTGTTTGATTGAATAAAGCTAGCCAAGTGCTATGCAGATTGTTTTATTTTATACATTTTGGATCATACGTTGTAATAAATGATGCACTTGCTATTCTGGTATTCATCTATACTGTGTGTGCTAGCGAGTTCGATCCAGGGACTAGCACGGTAAGCACAGAGACTCAAATCCTTCGAGGTTTGCTCGTTACAAATGGCATCAGAGCAGTGTGTTGACTGTAGGACGTGACCCTAGAAAATGGATTAGAAAAGCCATAGGAGTGAAAATTATTTTATAAACTAGCTATACTTCTTACTGTTTATTAGTTAACCCCCTCAAGTATCTTGAACAGTTAAGTAGGAACTAGTGCTGAGACCATCATTCATGTTTGTTTTTTATTGCAACGTTATCGTGTTAGCGTATCTGATTATGCCCACTTTCGTGGTATGAAGATACTAGATTGTTTGCTTGATTGGTAGTTGTTTGTTAAGTTGCTTAGTCAAAATTATTCGACTATATATATATATATATATAATATTATCATATTGTTTGTTGTTTGTTGTTTGTTTGTTTGTTGGTGTTATTCGTTGTTGTGTTTTGTTGGCTTGATCATATTATGCATATGGGTAGAATATATTTATATATACATAGTCTTTGGCCCTATTATATCTATAACTCTTCTATGCTTGCCCACCAGATGCCGCCGAGGCGTGATAATAGGCGTAATGCTGCAGGAGGAGACAACAATGGCAATGATGTACCGCCATACATGCAACAGTTGCTTCAGGGACAAGCTCAGTTGATCCAGTTGCTTGTCCAGAACCACAACAACAACAATAACAACAACAATCCGCCGCCACCGCCACCAGTGGATATGCTTACCAGGTTCTTGAGGTTGAATCCTCAGAGGTTCTCCAGTTCCCCTGAACCTATTGTGGCTGATGATTGGCTCCGTGCAGTCAATAGGAACACAGAGACGGTTGGATGCACAGATGCGAGAGGGTGAGGTTTGCCTCACATTTGTTGGAGGGTCCTGCTGCAGCTTGGTGGGACAACTACTTGGTCACTTATCCCATTGCTACCATCACATGGCCGCAGTTTCAGGATGCTTTTCGTGCTGCACATGTGTCTGCTGGTGCTATGAGTGCGAAAAAGAAGGAGTTTAGCGATTTGCGCCAGGAGGTCGCATACGCTTAATGCGTATGTGGAGGAATTTAATAATCTTGCACGTTATGCTCCTAATGATGTTAATACTAATGCAGCTAGGCAGGAGAAATTCTTGGAGGGCCTTAATGATGAGTTGAGCCTTCAGTTGACAGTGGCCACTTTTAGGAATTGTCAGGACCTGATTGATAAGGCTATTGTCTTGGAGGAAAGCAACATACCATAGAGAATCGCAAGAGGAAGTACAACAACAATAACGGTATAATTCAGGACCACAATGAAGCCACGGACTTCTTATCATCATGGAGGTAATGGGCATAATCATCATGGAGGTAATGATCATAATCATCATGGAGGGAATGGCCACAACCATAATGGCCACCATCATCATAATGGGCACAAGAGTAACAATGGCAATGGCAAAGGTAATGGTAATGGTAATGGCAATGGAGGAACAATAACGGAACCACCAGGTTACACGTGCGCCAAGGGATTTGAGTCAGGTGCAGTGCTTCAGGTGTAAGGCTATGGGGCACTATGCCACAGATTGCCCGGGGGCGAAGAACTCAGGATCCAGCAAGCCAAACCCCTTCCAAAAGGGTCATGTCAACCATGTTAATGTGGAGGAGGTTTGATGAACCTGATGCACGATGATTGGTAAGTTCTTGATTAACTCAAGACTGCACTTGTTCTTTTTGATCTTGGTGGATCGCATTCATTTATTTCGAGGGTATTTGTTGATAAACATGGATTGCCAACCAAAACACTTAGTATGCCTATTAGAGTGAGTTCCCGTGAGCTGAGATGATAGCAGGTGTTGGTTGCCATCGATTGACTTTGTCTATTGGAAAGCATGATTTTCCTACGGATTTGATTATATTAAAGTCACAAGGTCTGGATATTATTTTGGGTATGGATTGGTTGCGGTTATATAAAGGTCGTATTGATTGTGCGGTCGATCTATCACTCTCGATGCACCAGGGAGGGAAGAGGATAAAATATGTATGTAAGTATAAGCGTGATCAGTGCAGGTGAACTCTCTTAAGGGGTAGCACGGAAGAGGTGCCAGTTGTGAGAGATTATCCAGATGTGTTTCGGAGGAGTTGCCAGTGTATGCCACCGGATAGAGATATTGAGTTTCTTATTGATTTAATACCAGGCACCGGACCTATTGCAAAGAGACCATATAGAATGCCTCCTCAAGAGTTGGAGGAATTGAAGAAGCAGATAAGAGAATTGCAGGCACAAGGATTTATTCGCCCAAGTTCATCACCTTGGGGAGCTCCAGTTTTGTTTGTGGAGAAGAAGGATGGAACCTTGAGGATGTGTGTTGATTATCGTTCTCTGAATGAGGTAACCATTAAGAATAAGTATCCTTTGCCTATGATAAATGATCTGTTTGACCAGTTGGAAGGAGCTACTGTGTTTTCTAAGATTGATCTTCGATTACGGTTATCATCAATTAAAGATTCGTGAGCAAAATATTCCAAAGACTGCTTTTACTATGAGGTATGGGTTGTATGAATATACTGTTATGTCATTTGGATTGACTAATGCTCCTGCATATTTCATGAATATGATGAACAAGGTGTTTATGGAGTTCTTGGATAAATTTGTGGTTGTTTTCATTGATGATATATTGGTGTTCTCCAAGAATAAGCAAGAGCATGAGGTGCATCTGCGTTTGGTATTGGAGAAATTGAGGGAACATCAGTTGTATGCCAAGTTCAAAGAAATGCGAGTTTTGGCTGGATGAGGTTGCATTCCTTGGACATGTTGTGTCGGGTAATGGAGTTGCAGTTGATCCATCTAAGGTTGCTGCGATTACTGAGTGGGAGACACCCACGGCTTGGAGAGATTCACAGCTTTTTGGGCCTTGCAGGTTATTATAGGAGGTTTATTGAGAACTTTTGAAAATTGCAAAGCCTATGACTGAATTGTTGAAGAAGGAGAAGAAGTTTGTTTGGGTGATGAATGTGAAGCCAGCTTTCAGGAATTGAAGCAGCGTTTGGTTACTGACCAGCTTTTAACTCCGCGGACATACATAAGGACTTCCGGTATATTGTGATGCTTCTCGTCAAGGACTTGGGAGTGTTTTGATGCAGGAAGGTAAAGTTGTTTCTTATGGTTCACGTCAGCTTAAGAATCATGAGCTTAATTATCCTACACATGATTTGGAGTTAGCCTTAGTTGTGCATGCATTGAAAACTTGGAGGCCATACCTTATTGGTAATCGTTGTGATATATTTACTGATCATAAGAGCTTGAAGTATATTTTTACTCAGAAGGATTTGAACCTCAGGCAGAGGAGATGGTTGGAGCTTATTAAGGATTATGATTTGAATGTGCAGTATCATCCTGGTAAGGCTAATGTTGTTGTTGATGCATTGAGTCGTAGGAGCCATGCTAATGCAATTAATGTTGATAATATGCCACCCGAGTTATGTGAACAGTTCAGGAATCTCAGGTTGGAGATGGTTCCTAAGGGATATTTGGCAACACTTGAGGTAAAGCCTACTTTGCTTGACATGATCAGGGAAGCTCAAAAGGGTGATAAGGAGATTGTTGAGAGAAAAGAGAATATGGCTAAAGGTAAGGCAGAAGGTTTCCATGAGGATGAACATGGAGCCATATGGTTTGAGAAGCGTATTTGTGTACCTCAAGATGCAGATATTAGGAAGTTTATTCTTCAAGAGGCGCATGATTCACCTTAATCTATTCACCCAGGTAATACTAAGATGTATTTGGATTTGAGGGAAAGATTTTGGTGGCCTAGCCTGAAGAGGGAAATTGCTGGGTATATTGCAACATGTGATGTGTGCCAGAGAGTTAAAGCAGAACATCAGAGACCAGCAGGTTTGTTACAGCCATTGCCTATCCCTGATTGGAAGTGGGACGAGATTGGTATGGATTTCATTACAGGTCTACCCAGGACACAGTCAGGTTATGATTCTATTTGGGTAGTTGTTGATCGTTTAACTAAAGTTGCTCACTTCATCCCGGTAAAGACTGCTTATACCAAAGGTTTCAGCTAGCAAAGATTTATATGTCTAAAATTGTTTGTCTGCATGGAGTTCCAAGGAAGGTAGTGTCTGATAGAGGTACTCAGTTCACATCTAAGTTTTGGCACCAGTTGCATGAATCCTTGGGCACCAGGCTGGAGTTCAGTACAACTTTCCATCCACAGACAGATGGGCAGACAGAGAGGGTAAATCAGATTTTGGAGGATATGTTGAGAGCTTGTGCTTTGGACTATGGGTCCAGTTGGGATGATAATTTACCCTATGCAGAGTTCTCATATAATAACAATTACCAGGCTAGTCTGAAGATGGCACCATTTGAGGTATTGTATGGTAAAAAGTGCAGGACACCGTTGATGTGGGATGAGGTTGGAGAGCGTCAGTTCTTTGGACCAGACTTGATCAGAGATGCTGAGGAGAAGGTCAAGTTGATTCGTGACAGTGAAGATAGCACAGTCCGAGCGGAAGAGTTATGCAGATGCAAAACGTAAGGAGGTGACATATGAGGTAGGAGACCATGCATATCTTAGAGTTTCACCACTTCGTGGAATTAAGAGGTTTGGAATTAAGGGTAAGTTAGCACCACGTTTTGTGGGACCTTACAAGATCTTGGAGCGTAGAGGAGAGGTAGCTTATCAGCTGGAGTTGCCAGAATCCTTGTCAGGAGTTCATGATGTGTTTCATGTATCTCAGTTGAAGAAGTGCCATGCAGAGATGATGGATGTTCCATTGAGGGACACGGTGCCGCTTGAGGCAATTCAGTTGGAGAGTGATTTGACTTATGAGGAGAAGCCTATTAAGATTCTGGAGACAGCAAAGAGAGTTACTCGCACCAAGACAATCAAGTTATGCAAGGTTCAGTGGGATCATCATACAGAGAAGGAAGCTACACAGGGAACGAGAGGAAGATCTCAAGCAGGATCACCCACACCTATTTGCTAGCCAGCCCGAATCTCGAGGGCGAGATTCATCTTAAGGGGGGTAGGTTTGTAACATCCCAATTTTCCTAAATTAGGATGTTAATAGATCATTCATATGCATATCATATTTTTATTGCATTATTTGTCTTTACGCAATATTGAATCATTATGCAACTAAAGGCAATTTATTGGAGTGGAGATAACATGACTTCTCCCCTATTTTAAAAATGTTCATAATGTGCAGAATATTACTTCCAGTTCATATGATATGTTCTGGTAATTTTTGTGATCTTTAAAATATTTTATTTGTTTGTTTTATTGCTGTTTGAGTGGCCTATTGCATCAAAATTATTTTACAAAATTGCATTAGAGTTGGAATTAGTGTTCCTGTAGTTTATAGCTGTAGAGCTATTTTTACTGTGTGTCTAGGTATTTTTATTTAGAATTTATATTGTGTATGCTATTTTATTTATTTTGTTTTCTGCTGCTGTGTTTAAAAAAAAAGAAGTAGCGCAGCGCATCACAAGAGCCCAACGCTCATGCTGCCCAAAGACTTCAAATAAGAAATAAGACTCAAGGCTGCCCACCTAGCTAACCGCCACCCCATCGACCCACGCCGCCAGCCTCGAGCTCGGCCGTCATAGCCGGCCGACATGGACCGCCTGCTGCACCAGATCCGAACCGCTACCAAACCCGCATCGTCCGCCTGCACTGTTTGCCTTCCCGAGCCGGAGATCGCCACATCATGAAGCGATCAAGGCCGAGCCCGAGTCGAGCTCGTGCACCAGGTCCACCCCGTGCTTCCCTAGGGCTCCCTGGGCGAGTACGTTTTCAACCCCGCACAACCGCATCCCCTCCTCGAGCTTTCCCGTTGTCGCACGCGTTAGCTGGGGCGATTTGGATCTCGCCGAGAACCTCCGCAGTCCGCCGCCTTCGCCGGTCGTCCTCGCCGTCGTAAGAGCTCTTCCAGCCGCGCCACTTGTTCCCTTCGAACCTCCTCTCGGTTACCCGTGTTATTGACAAGTTCCCGTGCACCACATCGTGCCGGAGCGACCACCCGCTGCAGAGCTGAAGCTCCGGAGCAGCCGCCGTTTACCCCGCCACCGCCGCCCGCAGAGGACGCCCCGCCGCCGTCCGACACCGCCACTCACCGCCGCACCCATCTGTCACTTCCTCCTCGCCGGAGAGTCGCCGGAGGAGCGCCACCGCCGCCGTCCTCTGCTTCTGGTGAGCACGCACGCGCACAGGGCCTTTGGCCAATCATAAACTGCCACGTGGCGGTAGCTACAGAAGTAGATACAGTGCCGCACAGGAACGAGGAGATTTCTTTTTTTTTGTTTTCACAGATTTTCATCCAAAATTCAACTAGCTATATCTTTTATTATATAAGTCCAATTTAGGTAGTTCTTTTCCTATGCACTCACAAAAATCAACACTTTATCACAGTACCAACTTTGCACATGTTTGCACTTTTCAAATTTGAATTTGTTTGAATTTGAATTAAATCTTACGGAGGCCGTAACTCTCAAACCGTTTATCGGAATCGAGTGATTCTTTTTGCATTGTGACCGTAGTGCAATTTAGGTGATGTTAAGATTCTGTTGTTGAGTTTTAAAAATGATTTGCTTGCTGTTGGTTTTGTTTTGGTTCTATTCGTGTTCCGGTGATTGATTTGTTGAATTGTGTGAAACGTGTAGATTGTCCGGAGTGCTGACGCGAGCTATTGTCGAGTGTGACTTTCTGAATCAGAACCAAGGCAAGTTACATGTTGAACATCCTTTACCTATTATTTTCTATGCATGTAGTTATATCACACTATGAATATATGCATGTATAGGAGTATTATATATGTTGGCTATCTTTGTTGAGCTATTTTCCGTCTTTTGCAAATCGTGGTAGTTGTAGTTTGCTATGCTTTGTAGACGGGGGTGTTTCGTGTTTTCATTGAGATTATGTGAGTATTATATATATATATATATATATATATATATATATATAACAATTGAGTAGTAACTCAGGATTTAACTCACCTCTGGGCGGAAGTGGTATTGCTTGGTGTTGAGGGAGGCATCATGGGGTCTTGCACCTTTTCTAAGGCCATGCGCTCATGAGAGTGCATCCTAAGTGGAATGCCGCCCAGGTTCAAAAGATCGAGATAGACTTAGTGACTAGTAGCTTCCATGTGCGCCACTTGGCTATATGGGCTCTGGCTTAGTTGATCGGTTGTTTGGAACCCCGACCTGCATAAAGGTGTCGGATGTAGCATATGTAGGTGGGATGTGGCCGTCGGTGGTTAAGGGAACCTCTTACGAAAGACTTTGTCTCAATCTTCGGATTGGGTCCAGTGGGTAAAGCATACAAAACTCTGCAGAGTATTAAAACTAATCATGATTAGCCGTGCCCCGGTTATGGGTAAATCTGAGCCACTATGCCATTAGAGTTGTTGGATGATCTTGACAGATGTGACACTTAATAATATTTGTGGGCAACTTAATAATGGGTAGGTTGGAGTTGATTTTGCCAACTCAACCTTGTGCATTTAATTGTAGTAATAAAGAACTAAATAAAAATTAGACTATTAGGCAGTTATGAGGATAAAATCAGCTTTCTGCAAAAATAAACCCTCGAGCCTTCCTTTGTTGTACTATGCATATACATGTAGGTCTGCTATATTATTACTCATGTGTAACTTGCCAATACATTCCAAGTATTGACCTATATGGCTGCAACGTCTCATGTTGCAGGATATTGAACGAAGAGTAAGGTACCGTTTGGGTCATGATGCACTTTTCGGCATCGCCCGATGGGCTATGATGGGACTCATCGTTATTTTCTGCTACTTTCCGCTGTTTGATTGAATAAAGCTAGCCAAGTGCTATGCAGATTGTTTTATTTTATACATTATGGATCATACGTTGTAATAAATGATGCACTTGCTATTCTGGTATTCATCTATACTGTGTGTGCTAGCGAGTTCGATCCAGGGACTAGCACGGTAAGCACAGAGACTCAAATCCTTCGAGGTTTGGTCGTTACACTCATCTACACTCGGTAAACAGTAAATTTAGAAAAATACTAAAAAAATGATATTTTTATAGAAAATGTTTCAGTGTGTGAGGTCCGTGCCAATTTTTGGCTCGTTCGGACATCTGAGTAGCTCTCAGGAAAAAAATGGTCCGAACAGTACATGACAGTAAATTGTTTCATAGACCTCAAAAATATATTTTTTGCTGAGGGCTACTCAGATGCCCAAATAAGGTGCAATATGATTTGCTTTGAATGCAAGCGGGTGATTGATCCTTTTATGATTCTGCATAGAGTTTGTGCATTTTGTAGAAAAACTAGGAAAGACAAAGAGAGCTAATATGGGGCTAACGCTACTCGAGCAAGTAGCAAATGAGATCTTTAATGCAGCTAAAGGAGGGCACCCTTGTGGTTGAAGGAATAAACAATGTTGTCAAGTTGTAATGAAGTTGTCTCTCACCTCGGAGAGTTTCAAGCACTTGTGTTGGTATGTTCCAACTCTTTGCTTTTTATTAGCTTTTCGTTTTTCATCCGTTTTTCTTTTCGTCGGTTTGCAATTTCTTTTGCAAGTTACCTTTCAACCCCCCTCCCCCCCCTAAAAATATATAGAATAAAGTTTGTTTTGCTTTGCCCTTTTCTTTCTGCCCCGGATTTTGTTTGCATTCTTGTCTATATTTTTACAACGGAGTTGATCTACATCGGAAAGCAAGGAACACATACTTAAAGAAGAGAAGTGTGGAAATTCATGATGATGAAGCTATGTCCTACAACTCCTATCTTTTGCACCAGAGGAACCCAATTGAAAGGTGATCGAGATTATGCCAAAATATATTTTGCAATTTTACATGGTTCTTTAGATTCTCGCTGGTGCCATGGCCTGGTCATTTTATGTGCGTTTACGTGCGTAGATGTGTTTTCTTCATCTCTCTTGATGTTATGATGATAAGTCTGTTGTCCAATGAACGATCCGCCTGAGTTTCGGCTCGAATTTCGGCTATGAGTTTGTTAACGTTCGTAGGCAACACTACACCTAATAGTATTCGGCTTTCTCTTGAAGAGTGTGTGTATGTGGTAATAACTGAGTACTGAACGCAAGAGCTCGAAACAAACAACATATTGGTCCACAGTACTCAAACTTAAGCCACAACAATACCCTATGCATGTGTCATTTCTTTGGTATGATCCCATCACTGGACAACGAAAGCTTCAACAAGCAATGATTGAAAGTAGTAATTGAGCGCCTTGGTGAGGAAGCACTCGTAGGTGTAGCAACTTACTCTAATATCATGTTGTCTTTACATATCTTTCACTCCCGTCATTTATTTTTTTATTTCTCAAGAAATAAAATCTCTTTTGTGCGATCCGGCAAGCAAGTGTTAACTAGAGTAATAGAATAAGAGCTACTATATTATTTTATCTAGTTGAGCAAGACCTTTGTGTTGATATCTTTTCTTCACTAACACTTGCATGATAACCATGCCACTGATACCGATATACTAAGTTTTCATGTAAAGAAAGCGGAGGGCTATCTAGGAATACCAATCATAAGTGATATAAAATCTTCTCGTTATTTCGGTTTAAACAACTGAGTTCTTTACGATTTGAGTTTATATCAATGTTCCTCGAATACGATCAAATTTTAAGTTTGGTGGAGTTGATGAGTGTATTTTTACACTCGTCACACCGTTGTTTAAACCGATTTATCTTATAAAATCAGAGATATTCCCTCAGATATTTACACTAATGACTAATGAATGTTTGAGATTACGAAATCCTCTCCTTATTTTTCTTCCAAGGGAAATAAGGCATACATGGATAAAAATAATCATTTAAATGGAAAGAAGTAGAATGAAGAAAGAAGAGATCAAGTGCGAACCACATAGTGGCATCCAGCCCTACAACTTTTATAAAGGGCCCTGTACCAGATTCACGAAGCAGTGTTGCCAAGAACCTCCATCTCCACACCAGAAGCCATTCACTAACCCTATCCGCCGTCATTTCCCACCTCATCTCCACAACAACCACCATCTTAACCATCGCAACTATCCACCTTCAAGTTAGCCATACTTGTAATTGTGTATCGCATCCAGCAATCATTGTAAGACATATTATCAATAAAGATTTCTTGTTGATGTCTTCTTCAATGATTTCTTCCTGTGATCCGATCGCCATGTGTAAGTAATTCGGTAAGGCAATGGGTTGAGGCATAGCCTTGCGATGTGTTTGTAAGAGGGACCAATGGAATGAATTTGAATGAGCGTCATGTATGTGTGAAATAAAATTGCATCGTAATTGTCTCTTGTCTCTCTTATGTTCTTCGACCCTGTAGGTACCCAGAGTCATTTAGTTCGAGCCATGAGGAGGTTAGGAGCAGGGAGGAAGTGGAGTGCTATTGTGAACACATGTGACAGAAAGGTTTAGTACGATAGTGTGAAGCCAATCCTTGGGGATACATGACATAGGCCATGTTTGGTTCAGCTTTTATCGACGGATTCTGCTGCTGTGTAGCAGAATCTGAACGAAAGGGCGAACCCAGCAGAAATCCGCTGCCAAAATCTGAACAAAAAGCAGAAGTAGCCCAGGACGTGCTTTCCAAAATCTGATTCCGCTGCGGGCCAAAATCTGAAAAAGTTGTATCAGTTGGTTTGCCAAATGACCTACATCTTTTTCACATCAGACTTTCCACAGCTGTTTTTCCACAACAGATTTTTCACAGTTGCTTTTAGAAATCCACAACCGAACCAAACAGGGCCATAATCATTAAATGGCCGATGTATTTTTTATTTATCTTAACTACCAAGGTAACCATGTACGATGGAAAGGGCCTATGATTGTATATGTGACTCGTCTGAGCGCATTTCGGTCATGATGTAATTTGTCGCATCCCCACTTGAGTCTTTGCAAGCACATCTTAACGGGTGTCTTCCATAGCACAAGTTAAGATCATGATGATCTCGATCACAAACATATGGTTGTAAGAATCAAGTTTTCATATCCATGACATTTTTATTATGATTGTTCGAAAAGCAAAGGTGATCACGATCCAGTCTAAAAACTAGAATTTAATTCTCTCGTAAAAGTGTGGAAGTAACCCTTGTCGTAAGTGTCGGGGTTACAATCCTGACAATGAGTACTAGGTGTACGAAAGAGGGTCAGAGTCTAGTTACAATTCAGGTGTAACACTTGGTGTTTTATGAGTTCAGGCCCCTCTGGGAGGAGGTAACAGTCTCATGCCCTGAGGTCTGTTTTCTTTTGGGGGATATGATTACAGAGATTGCTTAACCCCTGCCCAGGAGGAGGAGGGTGGTTTATATAGAGTGCACCGCAGCCTCCATCACCCCCACATTGTCGGGGTGTTTATGGCCATAACTACGGTAGTTACAAGTGTAAATAGTCACAACTAAGGCAGTTACATGTAACGGTGGCTATGAGTATACTTAAAGAATGACTTAGGATTCCTCGTTTGTTGCAGCTCCCGCATCGTCCCTTCACCTCTCTTGTCTGAGTGATGGTGGTCGTGCCGACTGGAGAGTGGGTATTCGAGTGCCGGCAAGGTGCCAGAGCGGACTTCCTATTATTTGCATCTGAATGCTTGTGTGGTCCCAAGAATGATGGTGTGGGGCCCCAGGTGGCAGGTCCTTGACCCTACCTGTAGTAGGTGACCTCATCATTAGCCCCCGCATCGGTTGAGGTTTATAGGGTAAACTAACTGAGCTTTTTAGTTAAGTCCAAGTGCTTCAGGGGCACCCAAATATGTTTCCAAATAGTAGCCCGCTGCGCCTTGGACGAAAACACAATAGATTCTGGACTAAAGGGTTCCCCGAGTGACCGGGTGTTGTTAATCGCCGAGTAAAACTTGGTGGCATTGATATGTCTCTCGGGAGAGATAAACTTTAGGTGTGAGTCTGGACATGCCATAAAAACTTGAGTGGCAATGCCGGCGCGTGGTCTGGCTCTCTGGGAAGATGCCACTCCCTATCCCAGGGAAACGCCGGTGCGGGCCATCTCCGAGTGCAAGTTCACGAGGCATGTGCCTTGGAGCCTAGTCAAAGGGCCAAGTTAACCCGCACGAGGGTGATGACCCACAAGTATAGGGGATCAATCATAGTCCTTTCGATAAGTAAGAGTGTCGGAACCCAACAAGGAGCAGAAGGAAATGACAAGTAGTTTTCAGCAAGGTATTTTCTGCAAGCACTGAAATTGTCGGTAGCAGGAAGTTTGATAGCAAGATAATTTGTAACGAGCAAGTAACGGTAACGGTAAATAAAGTGCAGCAAGGTAGCCCAATCCTTTTGTGGCAAGGGACAGACAAAAAGGTCTCTTATGATAAGCAAAGCGTTCTTGAGGGTACACGGGAATTTCATCTAGTCACTTTCATCATGTTGGTTTAATTCGTGTTCGCTACTTTGACAATTTGATATGTGGGTGGACCAGCGCTTAGGTGTTTTTCTTACTTGAACAAACCTCCTACTTATGAGTAACCACTCTGCAAGCATCCGCAACTACGAGAAAAGTATTAAGATAAAATCTAACCTTAGCATTAAACTTTTGGATCTAAATCGGTCCCTTACGAAGTAGCGCATAAACTAGGGTTTAAGCTTCTATCACTCTAGCAACCCATCATCTAATAACTACTCCACAATGCATTCCCTTAGGCCCAAATATGGTGAAGTGCCATGTAGTCGACGTTCACATGACACCACTAAGGGAATCACAACATATATATCATCAAAATATCGAACACATATCAAGTTCACATGATTACTTGCAACATGACTTCTCCCGCGACCTCAAGAAAAAAAGTAACTACTCACAAATGATAATCATGCTCAAGATCAGAGGGGTATTAAATAGCATAATGGATTTGAACATATAATCTTCCACCAAATAAACCATATAGTAATCAACTACAAGATGTAACCAACACTACTAGTCACCCACAAGTACCAATTTGAGGTTCCGGTACAAAGATTGAACACAAGAGATGAACTAGGGTTTGAGAGGAGATGGTGTTGTTGAAGATGTTGATGGAGATTTCCCTCCCAAAGATGAGAGGGTTGTTGGTGATGATGATGACAATGATTTCCCCCTCCAGGAGGGAAGTTCCCCTGGCGGAATCGCTCCGCCGGAGGTCAAAAGTGCTCCTGCCCAAGTTCCGCCTCGAGACGGCGACGCTTTGTCCCGAAAGCCCCCCTCTGATTTTTCTAGGTCAAAATGACCTATATACCGGAAGATGGGCACCGGAGGTGGGCCGAGGAGGGCACAACCCACCAGGGCACGCCTGGGGGCCTAGGCGCGCCCTAGTGTCTTGTGCTCACCAGGGTGGCCCCCTCCGGTAGTTATTTGCTCCAACATTTTTTATATATTCCAAAACAGTTATTCTTAAATTTTCAGCTCATTTGGAATAAAAAAAATGCTGGAGCAAATAACTACCGGACACATAGAAAGATAGGGGCCTATAGTTTTCCCTCCCAACGTATTCACCTCAAGGGTGATGTCAACAATAATAACTCATGCTCACCCATATCCAACTGGATATATGTGCCTAGATCTTTCCTCACCACATGATGCTTGCAAAAAGTGAAAATAAAAAGAAATAGGGAAGAATACTTTGACTCTTGCATAAAAGTAAATACATAAAAGTAAAATATAGGCTCTTCGCAGAGGGAAGCAGAGGTTGTCCTGCACTTTTTGGTTTGTATGCTCAATCTCTTAGTGCAAATGAACATCATGTTATATTGCCCCTTATGATAACAACCTTTATTATACAGTCTGTCGCTTTTATTATTTTGCCATCACAAATTCGTTCAATACTGAATTTTCTCTTACACTAAATGATCCAACACATTTAGAAGCCATTTTTATTGCCTTATTGCACCAATGAAAATTTACTTGAAGGATCTTACTCAATCCATAGGTAGGTATGGTGGACTCTCAAAACAAGATTTTGGGTTTAAGGGTTTTTGGATGCACATGTGGTATCTCTACTTAGTGCAGAATTTTTGGCTAGCAAAGATATTGAGCAAGCACCACGTGTTAAAGGATCTATGACAATATAACTTGGATGTGGATATGAACAAAGATAAATAATTAAGTTGTCTTCCTTGTCCGACGTCAACAATTTTGGCATATAATATTTTGATGGGGCATCACAATCACAAAAAGATGCCCAAGATAGTGTATTTGCATGTGAATCTTCTCTTCCCTTATTAACTCTTTCATGAATTGCATCATTGACCAATGCTATGTTTGTCAACTTTCAACAAATTTTACCACTTGCACTTTTCTTTATGTGATGTCATTACTTATCATAGGATTAGCATATGATCTTTTTCATAATTTCCTTTTAGATTGAAACATAAAAGTAAAGAAAGCAAAACTCAAACTAATCTTTATTATATATTTTGCACACGATTACATAGATAGATAGATCACTAAGCAAACACTCGAAAATAGATTGAACTAAACTTTTATTCAACTAATTCAAAAGATAACTAAAGATTGAACTAAGATAAATAAACGCAAAGAGGGTGGTGTGGTACGATACCGGGGCACCTCCCCCAAGCTTCGCAAAATCCAAGGGGAGTGCCCATATTTCATGGTGGGCTCACGGCAGATGCCATGGGGTGGCTAAAGAGAGGGATAGGCAAGAGGCGACCGATGGGCTCCAGAGGTGAGGTTGGTACGAGTGAGTGCGAGACACAAGACGTACCCAGGTTCGGGGCTCTCCGGAGAGATAATACCCCTAGTCCTACCGAGTGTGGTTTATATGAAGATGGTACAAGCTTGCTCCTAGAGCTGTTTTGGGGAGGAAGGAAGGCAGGCCAGTGCATAGGTTGTTCCTTCTCCGTGTAGGTGGATGGGTGTGCATGTGTAGAGTTAACTAGTGATCGCCCCGTGCATGGAGGCCTCCTGGGGGGTCTTATATGTAGGACGAACCCTCAGGGTTACAATGGTAAAGTTACATGGGTGCGGGGTCGGGTTGCCAGTGTCTAGGAGCCGGTAGTTGGGGCCGCCGGGGCGTCGAGTCTGCTGGGTCCGTCGGGTGCGGGTCTCGCCGGGTCCGTCGGGTGCGGGCCGTCTGCAAGACCCGCCGGGCGTGGTCTGACCGGCTGCTTTGGAGTCTGTAAACGCGCGCGTTGGTCATCATGGGATGGCCGCGCCGTCTTGCTACAGGGTTGTGCCTCCATGACGCTGCCCGCCCCGGGCGGGGGCTTGGTCGGCATGGAAGCCGCGCCCGCTGGGGCCGGTGTAAATGAGGGTGCACTGTGGCCATGCTTGCTTGTCGATGAAGGTTTGACTTGTGGGAACCGGTCGGCATGTGCCAGCCGGCTTGGCCGGGTTGCGATGGGAAGCCGGCCAGGGGCAAGCCAGATTGAGGGGCTTTGCCAGCCCCGATGTTTTTTGAAGGGATCCGGGTTCCGTTGCCTGCCCGGGGTCCATCCCCCCGACACATACCGTGTACTCAAGTCTCCTTTGATGATGATGAAGAAGGTGGTGGTGATGAGGTGTGAGTGTTCGTCTTCCTCAACTTACGCTTGAGGATGGAATTTTCCTCCCTCAAGTCATCGATCTCCTGCTCAAGCTTTAATATCTTTTTGCATAATTCTTGCTTGTTTTTCGTATCACGTACCTCCTCTTTTTTCATGATTCGAGAGTGTTCCAGAAGGTTTCTTTTATGTGTTCCTCCGGTGTCATGGTTTGAATAATATTATTTTCAACATTAATAGGCATACCTGAAATATAGTGTTTGATTCTTTGCCCATTGACCACTGATGACCAACAAGTATAGGGGATCTATCATAGTCCTTTCGATAAGTAAGAGTGTCGAACCCAACAAGGAGCAGAAGGAAATGATAAGCGGTTTTCAGCAAGGTATTCTCTGCAGGCACTGAAATTATCGATAACAGGTAGTTTTGCGATAAGGTTTTTGTAACGGGTAACAAGTAATGAAAGTAAACAAGGTGCAGCAAGATGGCCCAATCCTTTTTGTAGCAAAGGACAAGCCTGGACAAACTCTTATATAGAGAAAAGTGCTCCCGAGTGAAAGGATCGACATAGTTGACTAGAGGGGGGGGGGGGGGGTGAAGAGGTAACTAACAATTTTTAGCTTTTCTTTACCAATTTAAACTTTGCATCAAAGTAGGTTGTTAGATATGCAACTAGGTGGGCAACCTATATGATGCAACAACAACAAGCACACAAGCAAGCAAGGTATATAACACAAATAAGCTTGCACAAGTAAAGGGATGAAATAACCAACAGTGGAGCCGGTGAAGACGAGGATGTGTTACCGAAGTTCCTTCCTTTTGAGGGGAAGTATGTCTCCGTTGGAGCGGTGTGGAGGCACAATGCTCCCCAAGAAGCCACTAGGGACACCATATTGTCCTCACGCCCTCACACAATGTGAGATGCCGTGATTCCACTATTGGTGCCCTTGGAGGCGGCAACCAGACCTTTACAAACAAGGTTGGGGCTCTCTCCACAACTTAATTGGAGGCTCCCAACGAAACCACGGAGATTCACCACAATGGAATGTGGCTCCGAGGTGACCTCAACCGTCTAGGGTGCTCAAACTCCCAAGAGTAACAAAATCCACACAAGAAAGTATGGGGGAAGCAAATATCCTTTGGTGGAAGTGTAGATCTAGGTCTCCTCCTTCAATCCCTAGCAAATCAACAAGGTTGAGTGGCTAGAGAGAGAGAGAAAGATCGGGCAAGAGTGCTTGAGTAGCATTAATGGTGGAGTGATAGAGGTAAGCGGTAAGTGTGGTAGGTGGAAGAAGCACCCTTAAATAGCAACCCTAAAAATCCAACTATTCTTGCATTTTTGTCCGCATGGTACAACCGCTCCTTGTCCCAGTACAACCGGGACTCACGGCTCACGTGCTGAGAACCCTACCAAAGCGGTACAACTGGCGACCAGGCGGTAGTACCGGTTTAAGAGAACAACCGGACCAACCGCCCAACCACCGCTCAATTACCGCATAGAAACAGTAGGGAGTCACCCCTGAGTGCGGTAGTTGAGCGGTACAGGACCGGTGCAACCGCTTGGCCTTGAGCGCTCGGGGCGGCTAAGTCCTGAGCTGTAGAACCGCTTCGGACACCGGTGGTACCGGTACGACCGGACCAACCGGGCCACCACCACCCGAGTACCACATCAAAACAGAAGTCTGACCGGTACTTGGGCGGTACTTGGCCGGAACAACCGCCATAGTCTTTGCTGAGCATGGTGGCGGTACCACCGCCCGGAAGCAGTGGTACAACCGCTCGATCAAAACTGGTAAGCGCCAAGAACCAGCGATACAACCGCTCCAGAGAGCGGTACAACCGCTGGGAAGCCACAGTAAGCAGTAGGATAAGAAGGGAAGCACTCTCTCTCTCACAACTAAGGAAGGCAAGAGAGGGGTGAGGTAAGTGTACGTGAAAAGATTCCCCCAACTCTTTCCAATGTGGATTTCCTCTTGATAGTACGGGTTCCCTACGACCAAAGAGATAAAAAGCATATATAACTCTGTCTTCGATCTTTTTCGTTCACAGAGAATAGCTAACCGATGTAGGCCTAAATACCGAAAACCTGAAACACTTAGTACAAGATTAGACCAACAAAGAGTTGTCATCATCATCCAAAACACAAAGTAGGGAAATTCCCTTACAATCTCCCCCTTTTTGGTGGATGATGACAACAACACGATTTGCAAGAGGGAAGTCTAGAAAATGTAGACGGGACTCTCCCTAGACGTGTGCCCAAATTGACAAGGCTATTTGAGAGCACACATTAGGGACAAGACTCCCCCTAGAGTTTATAGACTCGCCACTCCTACTAGACAAGCGAAAGTAAGCAATAAGACCATAACAAGAAGGTAATGACTACAACGAATAAAGCAACAATATCACTGATAATAACGATAGATAGATAGATAAGCGCATGTCTTACACCATGCAAGATGAGATAAGCAACAAGGTTCACAAGCCAAAGTTCAACAACACGAATGAAAGGTAAACACAAACCCAAGCAAGGCAAAAACCCATGCAAACACCGAGACCTATATAACTCTCTCCCCCTTTGGCATCAAGACACCAAAAAGGAAAAGAGCGAAGCTAGCGCCCCAAAGCTCAATCGTCCTCCTCTGACTCCTCGGTAGCATTTGGATCCTCATCATCAGCAGACTCGTCATCATCGTCGTGATCGGATTCCTCCATGATATCATCAGCTGTGGCAAAGGAGGTGGAAGGCTGGCGAGGAACCTCATCATCAGACCACGTGCTGTGTGCAGAGATCCATCGTTCCTCCGGTGTGATGCTCTTCTCAGAACCACTCTGGATAGGCATGTTGAGGTGCTTCATCATCGCAATCTGACGACGCTGGGCATGCTTCTCATTGACATGGGCCTCATACATCCTCTTCTAGATGTCAGACTAGAGGCAGAAAGTCTTCTTCACCTTGGCAGTGAGCTTGTCCACCCACGAGGGCTTGACCCCTGGCTCCATCTCAAAGTCCTCATCGCCAGAAGTGGCATAGACATCCTCAGGAGCATTAGCAAGAAAGCGAGGCTCGGCATGCTTCTTCTTCTTGAGTAGCTTGACTGCATGAACAGTGAGATTATTGGAAGAAGTGAGAGCCTCTCTAGGATGGCGAACCTCCCAAACTGAGTTCAGAAAGCACATGACAAACGGAGCATAAATGGGACCTTCCTGTAGATGATCATGTTGTACATCTCGTGCCACAGCCAGTTGGACACATCAAACATTTCCCCAGAGCCCACCTTGGTCTTCATTGCAACCATCAAGTCAACAAGATAGCCATGGATTTCATCTTGATTCCCCACCTTGGGCAGAAGCACATTGTGAAACACGCGATGCATGATGTCATAGACCTTCACCAAATCCTTAGATTCTCCAATAATACCACGTCCCTGAATGTACAGAGGGGAAAGCTTCTCCTTAGGCATGGACTCAGGATGGTCATGAGGACGAATGCCACCCCTTCCTTCCAGACCGGTATCGTCATACCCAATAGCATTGCAGAAAGCCCTCCAGGGCACTTGAAAGAGCTCATCACGGCACATGGACGTGAGAGTGCGAGCGTCATCTTCTCCAAAGTGAACAGTGGCATAGAACTGATGGACAAGCTGAACATCAAAGTCACAGTTAACTGACATGGGCTTGACCAGATCGAACTCCTCACAGAGAGCCAAGGCCTCACCAAAGTACTCCAAGTTGTTCCTCCAATGGTCAAGATCGATGGTCCACTGCTTGATATACCTGTTCTTGTTGTGCTCAAAGAGTTCATGAACAATCGACACTTGCATCTCATTTTGGAACTAAACGGTGGTCCAACGAGGAGCAATGGGAACCTCATAAGGATTCTTCGAGCGGAAGGCTTCCCAATCCTTGGCTTTCCAACGGTGCAAAGGCAAAACCACACGTTGCTTGGCAGTGGCAGACTTTTCACGGTGAGTGGTCTTGGTGGGAATCACAACCTCTTCTTCGTCATCAGACGCAGCCAGGCGCAAGGTCCTTCGTGCCCTCTTCTTGGTCTTGCGAGGAGCAGAGCGAGAACTAGAGCCACCTGTACACACGCACGAGGAGAACACAAGAAACCCATCAAAGATGAGAGGATTGCACACACAAACAAAGGAATAGATAGATTGCACAAACATAGAAAACAGAACGGGGCTAAGTGGTGCAGGTATCCCGGTTGTACCGTGCTCCTACCGGTAGTACCGCTCCAGCGGTTGCATCGCCCGTAGAGGCGGTAGAACCGCTGAACAGTGGTACTACTAGTAGGAAATAGATCTAACTGCGAAAACTGAATCACACTAGCCATATTCTGATCTCTAAGAAGTGCAATCTAAGCAGGAGGCAAATATAGATCTCTTCCACCCAATAGTTTAAACAATAAACGCGGAATGTCAAGTAATGCCCTAGAAGTAGGGAAAGAACCCTAGAACGACGAACGAAGGACATGGGGCATTACCGACATCCAGGGGAAGAGATCGGGAGGGAGGAGGCCTCCTCGGAGAGGATCCACGGAGACCCCACGGATCCGAAGCGCGAGAAGCACTCCGGGGCAGTGGCAATGGCGACTGGCGGCTAGGGCACAAGATGGGAAGAACAGGAGATGAGGGGAAAAGAAACTCCCTTCAGCCCTGTCCGCAATATATAGGCCCGCAGACGTGCGGCGGTTGTACCGCTCAAGAGAGCGGTTGTACCGCAGCCTGGTACGAGCCAGTGGTTGTGGGCGGTACTTCCATCGCCAAGAGGCAGCGGTAGTACCGCCGTAACCAACCGGTAGTACCGGCCAGACGGGCACCCTAGTGGTTGAGCGGTGGAACCGCTCAAGCACCGCTGGGAGACCGCCTAGGGCGGGACAGCCCGAGTGCACCAGCGGTAGAACCGCCTGTGACACCGGTTGTACTGCCCGGTCACCATCACCTAAGCCAAGATCAAGTCTGTGCAATTGGACAAGATGGTTCAATGAAAGGAAAGGATTGGGATAGAGAAGACACTGGAATAAAGTGTGAGGGTCTCCAAGAGCCTAAATGGAAAACACGAAAGAAAACCACACTTGGAGACCCCAACACCTAGAGCCTAAGAAAACAAACTAAGGCAAGGACAAGAAGGACAAACACAAAGCACAAACTCTTCCAAATGGGTCGGTGGCCGTAGCCACCTATGTATGAGTCAATTGGTATGGAACCACATAGAATTATCCTTGGGCCCATGACCAAAACTCGTCTTTAAAGCAAAAGTACCATCAACAATGGCTAATGTGAAAGAGTTGATCAATTTATGCATAATGGGGGGAGGGAGAGTTCATTGAGAGAACAACACTCCCCCTATGTCCATGCCTACATCCAAACAAGATAACAAGTTGAGTATGGTGGGGTGTGCAAGGGTTCAAGCAACATTGCTCGAATCAGTGATATTTAGCTCATGCCTTAACTCGCGAAATCTTGCTTCATCCAAGGGCTTCGTGAAAATATCTGCAAGGTTATCATGAGTGTTGACGTAGTTGAGCTCGATTTCCCCTCGCCTAACGTGATCCCGGATGAAGTGATACCGAATCTCAATATGCTTCGTCTTGAAGTGTTACACCGGGTTGAGAGAAATCTTGATGGCACTTTCATTGTCACACCAAAGAGGCACTTTGTCACAAATGACACCGTAATCCTTTAAAGTTTGCCTCATCCATATAAGCTGTGCACAACAACTACCGGTCGCCACATACTCCGCTTTGGTGGACGAGAGAGACAGACAACTTTGCTTCTTAGAAGACCAACTTACCAAAGAGCAACCAAGGAATTGGCACCCTCCAGAAGTGGACTTCCTATCCACTTTGTCTCCCGCCCAATCCGAGTCCGAATAAACCACAAGCTTGAAGTTTGCTCCTCTTGGGTACCATAAGCCAAAGTTTGGGGTATGAGCCAAATATCAAAAGATTCGCTTGACCGCCACAAAGTGGCTTTCCTTAGGTGCGGCTTGAAACCATGCACAAATTCCCACACTCAACATGATAACTGGTCTAGATGCACAAAGGTAAAGCAAGGAGCCAATCATGGACCGATATACCTTTTGATCCACCGCTTTACCATTGGGGTCAATGTCAAGTTGGCACTTGGTGGGCATTGGAGTGGAAGCCGGCTTGACATCACTTAGCTTGAACCTCTTGAGCATGTATTGAGTGTATTTGGCTTGGTTGATGAAGATTCCTTCTCTTCTTTGCTTCACTTCGAACCCGAGAAAGAACTTCAACTCTCCCATGGAAGACATCTTGAACTTTGAGGTCATGAGAGCGGCAAATTCCTCATTGACAGCTTTGTTAGGGGAACCAAAGATAATATCATCAACATATAGTTGGCACACAAACAACTCCCCTTTGACCTTCTTAGTAAAAAGAGTGGGGTCGATTAGCCAAACTTCAAATCCACGGTCTTGTAACAACTCGGTAAGGTGGTCATACCACGCACGTGGGGCTTGTTTAAGGCCATAGAGTGCCTTATCGAGTTGATACACATGATCGGGAAAGTAGGGATCCTTGAACCCGGGGGTTTGCTTGACATATACCAGCTCATTAATAGGACCATTAAGAAAAGCACTTTTCACATCCATTTGTTGCAACTTAAAGTTGTGATGAGAAGCATAAGCAATCAACAAACGAATGGATTCAAGACGAGCAATGGGAGCAAGTTTCACCATAGTCGATACCCTCGACTTGGGAGTAGCCTTGTGCCACCAATCTTGCCTTGTTGCGAACGATGGCCCATGATCATCTTGCTTGTTCTTGAATATCCACTTGGTTCCAATGACATTGTGGTTCCCCGTTGGCCTTGGCACCAATCTCCACACCTTGTTGTACTCAAAGTTGTTGAGTTCTTCATGCATGGCATTAAGCCAATCCGGATCTTCGAGCACCTCATATACCTTTTGGGGTTCAACACAAGAGACAAACGCGTGATGTTCACAATAGTTTTCCAATTGTCTACGAGTGGTTACCCCCTTTTGAATGCTTCCAAGCACATTCTTCATGAGATGACCCTTGGTGGAGAGCTTGGAAGCAATCTTGGCGGCACGACGCTCCAATTCCTCCTCGGGGGTGAGTCGAGGAGCGGTCACTTGATCATCTTGGGCGCCGTCTTGAGCTTGTTCTTGATCTCGAGGAAGCTCTTGATCTTGAACTTGCTCAGAGGAGAGAACTTGACCTTGGGCATCACTTGATGTTACAACACCATCTTGAGATTGACCTTGCCCTTGGTCCTGTTCATGAGGTTGAGGGCCTTCACTTTGTTCTTCGGAAGTGTTTGGGCCTTGGGTTGGTGATGGCTCCACTCGAGTGGGGCATTGTCCTTCTCCTTCGGCCACAAGGGGTTCCTCAATGGTCAGGATAAAACCAACACCCATTCTTCTTATGGCTTGAGGAGGAATTTCATCACCTACATCACAAGTGCCACTTTGCTCCACTTAGGAGCCGTTATTCTCATCAAACTCCACGTTACACGTCTCCTCAATAAGCCCCGTGGACTTATTGAGGACACGGTAAGCATGAGAGTTTGTAGCATAACCAACAAATATGCCCTCATAAGCTCTAGCCTCAAATTTAGACAAACAGACACCTTTCTTGAGAATGAAACACTTACACCCGAACACCCGAAAGTACTTGAGGTTGGGCTTGTTGCAGTGAGTATCTCATATGGAGTATTGTTCAAGCCTTTGCGGAGATAGAGACGATTTGATGCATGACACGCGGTGTTGATGGCTTCGGCCCAAAAGTTGTATGGAGACTTGAACTCCGCCATCATGGTCCTTGCCGCATCCATCAACGTCCGGTTCATCCCTCTCCGCAACACCATTTTGTTGAGGGGTGTAAGGTGCGGAATATTGATGCTTGATCCCCTCATCACTAAGAAGCTCATCCAAGGTGTAGTTCTTGAACTCGGTGCCGTTGTCACTTCTTATTGTCAAGATCTTTGCATTGTGTTGACGTTGGGCTTCATTTGCAAAGTCAAGGACGGTTTGTTGGGTCTCGCTCTTCCTCTTGAAGAAATATACCCAAGTGTATCTTGAATAGTCATCCACAATCACCAAGCAATACTTTCAACCCCCAAGACTATCAAAGGATGGAGGCCCAAAGAGATCCATATGAAAGAGCTCCAAAGGCCTCTTCGAGTCAATGATAGTCGTGGGAGGGTGAGCCTTTTCATGTAGCTTTCCTTCGATACAAGCACTGCAAGCACGATCTTTAGCAAAACTAACATTTGTTAGTCCACGAACATGGTCCCCCTTGAGAAGACTTTGCAAATATCTCATATTGACATGGGAAAAATGGCGATGCCAAAGCCATCCCACGTCAACTTTAGCCATTAGGCATGTCGCGGTCTTAGTGGGTCGCTCTGAAAAGTTAATCACATAGAGACCATTCTCGACATGCCCAACAAAGGCTACTTTAAGAGTCTTGCTCCACAAGAGGGCCACGGTATCAACATCAAAGAAAGTGGCAAAGCCCATGAGTGCAAGTTGTTGAACGGAAAGTAAGTTGTATGCAAGGGACTCAACAAGCATGACCTTCTCGATCGTGAGATCATGATAAATTACAACCTTGCCAAGTCCCAATACCTTAGAGGACGAGGAATCACCCCACTCGACATTGGTGGGCATAGATGGAATCTTGTGAACATCCACCACCAAGTCCTTGCTTTCGGTCATATGATTAGTTGCTCCACTATCGAGCAACCATGATCCCCCACCGGAAGCAAACACCTACAAGAAATCAATGCTTGGTTTTAGGTACCCATTTTGTAATGGGTCCTTTGATGTTAGTAACAAGGGTCTTAGGAACCCAAATAGATCGTTCAATGTACTCATAAGAAGAACCAACAAATTTGGCATGAACATGTCCATCACTAGCACGGCATAACACATAAGAAGGGTTAAAGTCGCCGGCTTTGTTGGGAAGGGAGGTGTTGCACTTCTTGACATCACCACCCTTCACGGTGTTTTTCTTCTTATCCTTAGTAGCACCCTCTCCCTCCTTCACAAAGGTTTGCTTGAGAGGAGGAGGTCGTTTGGGCTTGTCATTCTTCTTCTTGTTCTTGGACTTGGGCGCGTATCCAATCCCTTCCTTGGCCACAACTTCCTTTTGATTGCTCAAAAGGTTGTTGAGGTTCTTCTCGCCTTGTATGCACGTCACAAGGCCTTTCTCTAGTTGCTCCTTCAACTTAGCATTCTCCTCAACAAGATGCACATGCTCACAACACGGGTTAGTGGCATTTGCATTATCAATTAAGACCATATGAGGAAATGTGGCTTTCTCCTTGGTTAGCTTTACTTGGAGTTGATCATGAGACTCCTTGAGGCTAGCATGAGCACCCTTCAAGACCTTGTGAGCCTTGTCAAGTAAATCAAAGTCCTCTTTGAGTCTAGCAAGATCAGCCCCAAGCTTGGCCTTCTCAGAGGATAGCACACGAGAGACAACAAGAGCATGATCAAGATCTTTCTTTAATTTAGCATGATCATTGTTGTGTGACTCCTCAAGAGCCAAACGAAGACCACACTCTTCCTCAAGAGCACTGGAAAGATCCAAAATCTCATCGGCATAGTCACGACTATGCCCCTCCATCTTAGAGATGGTATCTTCATGAGCCTCGATCATGTCATTGGCTTCACCAAGTTGTTCCAAGAGAGCAACGAAGTGCTTCTTGGATTTACCCTTGAGTTTACTCATAAAAGACTCAAACTCATTCTTCTCCACATTGGAACCCTCATGTTCATCAATGCAATCCGTCAAAGAAGGATTATTAATGATGGTAGTTTTGATGTTGGGGGTTACCTTGTTGGTGGCTTTAGCCATGAGGCACTTGGCGGTGATGCTCTCATTGGTGAGTCGAAGAGAGACACCCGTGGAGTTGTCGCAATGGCAACGGAGGCCATGGCAACCGAGTCACCATCTTCATCACCATCATCATCATCATTGTACTCTTCTTGGACCACCAACGCCTTGGGAGGAGTCTTGTTGGTGAAGTTGCTCTTGTTTGGTAAAGATTTGGCCTTGTCCTTTCGGATGAGCTTGCCACCATTGTCCTCCCTCTTCTCGTAAGGACATTCCGCAACAAAATGGCTCACATTGCCACAATTATAGCAAGTCCTCACTCGTTGCTTGACCTTCGTGCCACTTGAGTTGCTCTTGTTGAAGTTGGGCCTTGTGTTTTTCTTGCTCCAAAATTGCCTTGAAGCAAGAGCCATGTGTTCATGATAGGCATACTTTGTATCTTCGGGGTTGCTTTCCTCTTCTTCCTCTTCTTATTCTTCTTCCACACTAACCTTGGCTGTCAAGGCAAGTTTGGGCTTCTTTGCTCTTTGAGAACGTAGCATCTCATTGTCCACGGTCTTGTCCAAGATGCTCATTGCCACGAACTTATCCAACACTTCACTTGAGGACAAGGTGTGGAAGTCCGGCCTTTGGCGAATGACAGAGGACATGGCCTTGTGGTAAGGCATCATGGCCTTGAGGAATTTGCGCTTGATCCAATTGTCATCCATGTCCTTGATCCCATGATCTCGGAGTGAGACCGCGAGTTTGGTTACTCTTCAATAAAGCTCACGAGGTTCTTCATCTTCTTTCATTGCAAACTCATCGGCTTTATCTTGCACCACTTCATAGTTGGAGCATTGAATGCTTGCGCTTCCCCGGTATAGGGAAAGAACACAATGCCAAGCATCCTTGGCCATGGCGAAAGGCCGAAGATGAGGGAGATCTTCGGGTGGAATTGCATCTTGGATGATGAAGAGAGCATTCTCATTGAATTGATTATCCGCGGCTTCTCTAGGGGTGAAGTTGCTTCGGTCATGCAGATAGAAACCTTCTTCAATGATTCTCCAAAGATTAGTATTCACATGATTTAAATGACGCTTAAAGCGATAAACCCAAGAATCAAAGTCCTCATTTTTCACAATCTTAGGGGGAGGACCGGCATGATTCAAATGAGTGGAAGGAATCGGTCCACCATAAACAAGTGGAGGTTCCACATGGGCAAAGACGTCGGTGACATTTTTACCACTAGAAGAAGGAGTCCTTTCACTATTAGCTTCCCCCTTGTCGGAGTTAGCATCTGTCACCTTGTTGGTGGGTTCACCCACTTTCAACGGTGCGGTGGATAATTTAAGCCCTTCAATGAATTTATTAAACATGCTTTCAGCCTCGGTCATCATGGAGGTTTTCAATGTGTCGAAGGCCACATTGAATTCCTCACGAGAGACCGTGGTTGCCCCATCGCCCGTAGACGAGACCGGATTCGCACCGGAGTGCTCCTCCACACCGTCTATGGTGTCAACCATACTCTTCGGACGGCAAAGTCCTTAATAAAGAGACGAGGCTCTGATACCAATTGAAAGGGTCGATATAGTTGACTAGAGGGGGTGAATAGGCAACTAACAATTTTTAGCTTTTCTTTACCAATTTAAACTGTGCATCAAAGTAGGTTGTCTAGATATGCAACTAGGTGGGCAACCTATATGATGCAACAACAACAAGCACACAAGCAAGCAAGGTATATAACACAAATAAGCTTGCACAAGTAAAGGGATGAAATAACCAACAGTGGAGCCGGTGAAGACGAGGATGTGTTACCGATGTTCCTACCTTTTGAGGGGAAGTATGTCTCCGTTGGAGCGGTGTGGAGGCACAATGCTCCCAAAGAAGCCACTAGGGCCACCGTATTCTCCTAACGCCCTCACACAATGTGAGATGCCATGATTCCACTATTGGTGCCCTTGGAGGCGGCAACCGGACCTTTACAAACAAGGTTGGGGCTCTCTCCACATCATAATTGGAGGCTCCCAACGAAACCGCGGAGCTTCACCACAATGGAATGTAGCTCCGAGGTAACCTCAACCGTCTAGGGTGCTCAAACACCCAAGAGTAACAAAATCCACACAAAAAAGTATGGGGGAAGCAAATATCCTTTGGTGGAAGTGTAGATCTAGGTCTCCTCCTTCAATCCCTAGCAAATCAACAAGTTTGAGTGGCTAGAGAGAGAGATCGGGCAAGAGAGATTGAGTAGCATTAATGGTGGAGTGAGAGAGGTAAGAGGTAGGTGTGGTAGGTGGAAGAAGCACCCTTATATAGCAACCCTAAAAATCCAACCGTTACTGCGTTTTCTGTACTGCAGCGGTACAACCGCTCCTTGTCCCGGTACAACCGGGACTCACGGTTTACGTGCAGAACCCTACCAGGCGGTACAACCGGGCGACCAGGCGGTAGTACCGGTTTAAGAGAACAACCGGACCAACCGCCCAGCCACCGCTCAACTACCGCATAGAAACAGTAGGGAGTCACCCCTGAGTGCGGTAGTCGAGCGGTACAGCACCGGTGCAACCGCTTGGCCTTCAGCGCTTGGGGCGGCTAAGTCCTGAGCGGTAGAACCGCTCCGGACACCGGTGGTACCGGTATGCCCGGACCAACCGGGCCACCACCGCCCGAGTACTGCATCAAAACAGAAGTCTGACCGATACTTGGGCGGCACTTGGCCGGAACAACCACCTAGTCTTTGCTGAGCATGATGGCGGTAGCACCGCCCAGAAGCAGCGGTACAACCGCTTGATCAAAATCGGTAAGCGCCAAGAACCAGCGGTACAACCGCTCCAGAGAGCGGTACAACCGCTGGAAAGCCACAGTAAGCAGTAGGATAAGAAGGGAAGAGCTCTCTCTCACAACTAAGGAAGGCAAGAGAGGGGTGAGGTAAGTCTACATGAAAAGATTCCCCCAACTCTTTCCAATGTGGATTCCCTCTTGATAGTACGGGTTCCCTACGACCAAAGAGATAAAAAGCGTAGATAACTCCGTCTTCGATCTTTTCCTTTCAGAGAGAATAGCTAACTGATGTAGGCCTAAATACCGAAAACCTGAAACACTTAGTACAAGATTATACCAACAAAGGGTTGTCATCATCATCCAAAACACAAAGTAGGGAAATGCCCTTACACCGAGGACACATGGGAATTATCGTCAAGCTAGTTTTCATCACGCTCATATGATTCACGTTCGTTACTTTGATAATTTGGTATGTGGGTGGACCGGTGCTTGGGTGCTGTCCTTTCTTGGACAAGCATCCCACTTATGATTAACCCCTATTGCAAGCATCCGCAACTACAAAATAAGTATTAAGGTAAACCTAACTGTAGCATGAAACATAAGGATCCAAATCAGCCCCTTACGAAGCAACTCATAAACTAGGGTTTAAGCTTCTGTCGCTCTAGCAACCCATCATCTAATTATTAATTCCCAATGCCTTCCTCTAGGCCCAAACAATGGTGAAGTGTCATGTAGTCGACGTTCACATAACACCACTAGAGGAGAGACAATATACATCTCATCAAAATATCGAACGAATACCAAATTCACAAGACTACTTATAGCAAGACTTCTCCCATGTCCTCAGAAACAAACGTAACTACTCACAAATCATATTCATGTTCATAATCAGAGGGATATTAATATGCATATAGGATCTGAACATATGATCTTCCACCAAATAAACCAACTAGCATCAACTACAAGGAGTAATCAACACTACTAGCAACCCACAGGTACCAATCTGAGGCTTTGGGACAAAGATTGGATACAAGAGATGGACTAGGGTTTGAGAGGAGATGGTGCTGGTGAAGATGTTGATGGAGATTGACCCCCTCCAGATGAGAGGATCATTGGTGATGACGATGGCGATGATTTCCCCCTCCCGGAGGTAAGTTTCCCCGGCAGAACAGCTCTGCCGGAGCCCTAGATTGGTTCCATGAGTTCCGCCTCGTGGCGGCGGAGTTTCTTCCCGAGAGCTACTTATGATTTTTTCCAGGGTAAAAGACTTCATATAGCAGAAGATGGGCACCGGAGGCCTGCCAGGGGGCCCACGAGGCAGGGGGCGTGCCCAGGGGGGTAGGGCGCTCCCCCACCCTCGTGGCCAGGGTGTGAGCCCCCTCTGGTGGATTCTTTCGCCACTATTTTTTATTAATTCCAAAATTGATTTCCGTGAAGTTTCAGGACTTTTGGAGCTGTGCAGAATAGGTCTCTAATATTTGCTCCTTTTCCAGCCCAGAATTCCAGTTGCCGACATTCTCCCTCTTCATGTAAACCTTGTAAAATAAGAGAGAATAGGCATAAGTATTGTGACATAACGTGTAATAACAGCCCATAATGCAATAAATATCGATATAAAATTATGATGCAAAATGGACGTATCAACTCCCCCAAGCTTAGACCTCGCTTATCCTCAAGCGGAAGCCGGTAACAATAAATATGTCCACATGTTTAGAGATAGAGGTGTCGATAGAATAAATACGGACATGAGGGCATCATGATCATTCTTAAAGCAGCAACATATATGGATATTGTCATATGATTTCTTATGCTCAAGTAATAATCTATTCACAATGTAAAGTATGAATCAGAAATTTCATTGAGAACCAACAAACTAAAATCTCGGTCATTGAAGCAATTGCAATTTATCATAACATCGGAAAGAGTCAATGTAAGAGCTTTTTAGTAAGTCCACATACTCAACTATCATTTAGTCTTTCATAATTGCTAACACTCACGCAATACTTATGTGTATGGAGTTTTAACCGGACATAGAGAAAGATAGGGGCTTCTAGTATTGCCTCCCAACCTTTTACCTCAAGGGTAATGTCAACAATAATAATTCATGCTTACTTACATCCAATTGGATATATATATATATATATATATATATATATAAATATATATATATATATATATATATATTTATATATCAGGATCTTTCCTACACAATGTGCTTGCCAAATGATAAAATGTAAAAAAGGAAAGGTGAAGATCACCATGACTCTTGCATAAGGTATAAGACAAAAGTAAAAGATAGGCCCTTCACAGAGGGAAGCAGAGGTTGTCATGTGCTTTTTAGGGTTTGATGCACGAAATCTTAATGCAAAATGTCGGGGGTTGGGTGCGACATATGCCAAAGGATGGCTTATCATGGAGGGGGCGAGTAGAACGTCGTCGGTGCTTGGAAACAGGATGAGGCGAAGACATGCACGCCGGCGAATCTTACCCAGCTTCAGGGCTCTCCGAGGAGATAACACCCCTACTGCTGCTCTGCGGGGTCTCCGCATGATCACTATGGCAAAGTGAGTACAAGATGCTCCTTGAGCTGTTCGGGGTGAGGAAGGAGAAGGGCACGGCTACCTCTTCTCTCCCTCTATGCGCTAGGTTCCAACCCTTTGCATGGGTGCCCCAGGGGGTTTATATAGGCCTACCCCCTGGGGGTACAATGGTAATCCGGCTGGGTGTGGGTCCAAGCCGTCAGTCTCTTAAGTCGTCGTCTTCTCACTTGACTGGGGCCCGCCGACTAGTGGGCCCGCCGACGGCCAAAGACATGGGGCCGACAGCCCTTGTCCGCCTTGTGGGTCTTGCCGGCTGCGGATTACTGTAGCCATGCTTCTAATGACGCGAGCTTGGTCATGGGGTCATGGCAACAGTGCCGCCGCCTGGCGGGCGATCACTGTTGCCATTCCCCGTCTCATCTGGTTAATGGCGCATGGAGCCCGTAGGAGGGGCCGGCCGACTCCCGGAGGCCGACTCCAACGGGTCCGTCTTTGAGGCGCTCTTGCCGTCTTCGGTACTCCCGCCGACAGGCGGGTCCCGCCGTCTTCGGGTCGTACAGACAGGCCATCGTGGGTACAGGGATCTGCCCACGGGGCTGATGTCAGGGCCGGCATGGTAACAGTGCCGCGCCGGACGGAGATCTTCGTCAGTACGGTGCTCTGTGGCCATACCTGCCCTTTATGAGCGGGGCAGGGATGGGCCGCGAGGCGGCTTTATCCCATCCCGCTCGTAGTCGCTCAAGCAGGAGGTGGTTGGACTCGCGGGCCGACTCCCTGTAGCCGGCCTCACTGGAGGTCGCTGGCTTGGAGTCGGCTCGCCCAGAGGCCGTCTCTGGGACTCGGCCTAGAGGGGCAGTCGGCGACTCTGTTGCCGACTCTCTGAAGGCGGCTCTTTGTCTTGGGGTCTCGAGGGGCGCAGTCTGCCCCGATGTTTTGAAAGGTTCAGGGGCTCGGGTCCGCCTACCCGTGGCCCATTACTCCGACAGTAGTCCCCGAAGCTGGTGAGGCACCGAGGGCAGCATGTCGAGGAGCCTCGACAGCTTCATCCCTTCGGTAGAAGAATCTGGACTCGGCCCGCCGTCTCCATCTTGAGCCGACTGGCTGGAGTCGGCCTTGCAGAGGGCCGTCTTGCTCTTCAAAGGTTTCGAAGGTCGCAGCGGGATCCGGGCGGCGTGCCTCATAAGCTTCCCGGCAGCCGCCCGTTGTAGGCCCGCCACGCGACGCCACGCGGCGATCTGCCCGGCCCAGCGTGACAAGACAGGCCCGTCGGTGAGGCCCGCCACTACGCCCGGCGCGCGAATCCGCTGCGATCGTGCGGCGGTTGGGTTCCCCGCCCGTTCTGCGCGCGATGTCGGCGTGGGTTAAATCGTGGGGCGTGGGGGCGTGGGCGCGATTAATCCCACGCCCGCCCCCTCGGCTTCGCAGCCTAGGCGCCTATAAGTAGGCGGGGGGAGGGAGGGGGCGGTGACGCACGCGCACTCTCTCTTCCCTGCTCCCTGCCTCGTCTTCTTCCTCGCTCCGCTGCGCCGAACCTCATTTTCTTCCTCGCTCCGCCGCGCCGAGCCTCGTTTTCTTCCTCGCTCCACCGCGCCGAGCCTCGCCGAGCCTCGCCGCGCCGTGGAGATGAGCTCCTCATCCGCCGCCGCGCCTCCCACCGCACGCTCCGGCGTGTGGGACGGCTCCATCATCGACGACGACATCATCGAATTCCTTCGTCAAACGCGCTGCATCCCCGGCAGCCACCTAGTGCGGACCCTCGCCGCGCCGGAGGGCGAAATCACGCTGGCGCCGGAGGAGGGCGAGCGGGTCATTTTCCGCTCGCACCTCATGCGCGGGCTAGGGCTGCCGTGGCGGCTTCTTTCGCAGCGTTCTTGGAGTTCTTCGGGCTCGGCCGCACCACCTCACCCCCAACACGGTGGTGCTGCTGGCCGCCTTCGCATCCTTATGCGAAGGTTTTCTCGGAGTTCTCCCCACCATCGAGTTGTGGGGGGAATTCTTCCAAGAGAAGCTCGGGATCCACGTCGCTCGCGTGTCGGCTCTGTGCGGCACGTTCATCGCCAAGAGGAGGCTGGTGCCCGAGAACCCTTTTCCTGCCATCTCCCTCATCAAGTCGGTGAAGATGTGCCAGCGTTCGTACTTCTACGTCAAGAACGTCGCCCCCGAAGGCGACTGGGTCAACTTGCCACCTTACGTGGGCGGCGAGCTGGCGGGCCGACCCACCAGCTGGTCCTATAGGGCCCGGACGCTGACTCCGCAGTAACGCCGCCGTCGCTGACTCCAGCGTGATGATCTGATCGGAGGGCCGACTGGGGCAGACTTGCTGGCCGCCTTCGTGGCGTGCCGAGTTCTCCCTCTTCAAGGCCGACCTCATCTGATCTGCCAGATGAGCGGCCGCCGGGACCCCAGCCGGCTGTGCTCCAAGGACATGCCCCACGCGGAGGTGGTGGACACGGTGAACTTCTTGGCGAACTGCGGCCTCACGGAGGAATGGCAGTTCGGCAAGGATCCATACTCGCGCGCCAATCCTCCGCCGTTGGTAAGTCGTCTCTTGCTTCTCTGTTTCCTTCTTCAGCCGGATCCGGCTCTAATTTTCCTTGGTTTTTTCCGACTCAGAATCCCCTCATGCCGCCCTCGGTTGGAGCCGCGGGGCCGGCCCGTGAATTTGTCCCCAACCGAGCGGAGAGCAACACCGACGATCCCGACTTGGGCGTGGCGGCGATGGAGGCCGACGCTGAGGGAGGAGGAGGGGCCGACGACTTCAGGCCTTTGACCACCTTTGCCGACTGGCCCGACGATGACGGCGAGAAGGAAGTCGCCCCCCCCCCCGCCGCCAGCAGAAAGCCGGCCATCCAGGCGCGAGCTCCTCCGCCGCCTTGGGGGGTCGAGGCGGCGCGAAGAAGCACCGGGATGGCCCGAGTCTGCCAGGCGGCCGGGCCAAGAAATTCAGGGGAGCGGCCGCCGCGACTCAGCGCGAAGAGGCGGTCGCGAAGGCTAATCGCTTCCGTAAGGAAGTGAAGAAGCCACCGCTGGTCTCCGCGTAAGTATTTTTTATTCTGTCTTGTTTTCTTCTGGTCCGTCTTGCCCGAGTTTTCTCATGTCTTTTTTCTCATCAGGGCTCCCCTCACCTTGGAGAGGTCGCCGCCCGCCTCCAAATCATGGGGTCGGCGGAGACGTCCGCCAATAGTCGGCGGGTTGACCCTGCGGCCGCCCTCCGGGAGGCAATGGAGTGGAATGCGCAGGAGAAGCGCGATGAGGAGGAGGCCGCCCGTCGGGAGAAGGCGGAGGCCGAGAAGGCAGTCGAAGCCGCCGCTGCAGCAAAAAGGCGAGCCGAGGAGGCCGCACGCCTTCAGTCGGCGCTGCTCGTCACTCCGCTGAGCTCAGCGCCACCACCACCGGAGTTCACGGGGCAGTCGGAGGGAGTCGGTGGTGAGGCCCCCGTCGCAGGGAGGGAAGGCGGCGAGGTCTCTTCACCGGGCGCGGCCGCGCCACCTCCGCCGCCTCCACCGCAGCCCGAGATCGCGGGAGGCAAACAGCCGGCGGACCCGCTTTGTCTGCCGACCGGCAGCGAGGCCGTGGCGCTTGCTTCTTCAAATCGCCTCGCCCGGCCTGGCGCCGTCTTGAGAAGGCGACCTCGGCATACGCCCCTTGAGACCCGGCGCCGCCGACTTTCGTATCCACGGCCGAGGCGACAAAGCGCGCGCGCCCGTTGGGTGAGTGCGAGTCGCAGGCCCGCTGAACACGGCGCTCTGGGCGTCAAAAGCGAAGGCTGCGGGCTGAAAGCGGCGTCATCAGAACTTCTCCAAAGGCGCACGGCATCGCGATGCCGTGCGGGTATGTTTCATTTTGAATTTTCTCTTGCTCTTCTGTAAGGCGCCGCACTCCCCGGGTGTAATCCCGAGTTTCGGGCGGCTCGAGCAGCGGCCCGGAACTTTATTTGCTTACTTCCAAGTTTTTTACCTCTGTCTGGAATTCTTGTCGCAGGAGTATCACAACCTCCGCGCTACTGCCTTCAATCGCAACGTTGAAGAACTGAGCAAGAGGGCTGCTGACTTGGCGAGGAGCCGAGGTGAGTTTTCTTCTTCGCGAGGGCGCGCTGGCGCACCCGCGGGCTGTAGTCCCCGAGATTCGGGCCGATCGCTGCGCTGATCGGGCCGGATCTTCTGGCGACCTTCTTAACCAGGCGACTTCGCGTCCTTCTTCTTTTTATTCTTGAGTCCAACGCCGCTCTGCGAGGGCACAGAATGCGGCCGAGACCGCTTTGCCCGCCAAAGAGGAGGAGTGCTGTAAGCTTCGATGAGCGCGACCTGGCAACTCTTGGTGGCGGAGCAGAGGAACTGCTCAAAGGCGGCCTGGTGAGGCGGAGAAGAAAGAGGCCGCTCTCCTGGCCGAATTTGAGAGCGAGCGCTCCGCCTGGACCGACAGGGAAGCGCAGCTGACCTCCGGCTTCCACGAAATCGAAGATATCGTCGATGGTAAGTTTTCTTTTACTTTTTCTTTTGGGTTGCCGACTATGGGTTAAGCCGGCTCCTGTTTTTCGGCAGACTTCTTCCCTGGTCACACGCAGGCGGCCAATCAGGCCATCGAGGCCGAGCGCGAGGCGCGGAGGGCGGGTGGCGCTGAGATCGCAGCCAACGCCCCCCGGACCCTTGACGAGCAGATCCTGAGCATTGAGGCTCGTCATGGCGGCACATCGGATGATGCGCCCGTCTTCAGCGTGTCGGTGCCCAGCGATCGCTGCCACAATGGCGGACATGCGGTTCTGCGCACTCAGCCCGGACCGCCGACCGGGCTGGAGGTTGCGGCTGGCCGTCTTGAGGCTTGGAAGGTTCCGCGGCTCGGGCTGGAGCTCGCCGAGCCACGGAGTTAAATCAAGGCGTGGTATCGAGGCTCGACCTGGACCGGCTGGCAGCGTTCGGTCGAAGCCCAGCGGAGCTGCTGGCGCGGAGGGCGCCCTCGTCGGCGTCTGGCGGCGATCGCCGACTACATGGACACCAGCATCTTCGTCCCTGGCGGGCTGAAAGGCGGTGGGGAAGCACCGCCCGGAGTGGTTCGGGATGAACCCGGACTCTGGCGAGACTTCAGCGGAGGTGATCGACTCAGCGCCGAGGATGAAGGCGAGGCGGAGGGCGGAGGCGGCATGGGCGCCCGGAAGGCGGAGGCGGGTGACCAGCCTCGGCTCGGCCGTGCCTCCGAACGAGCCGCGCCCATCTGGGCCATTGCCGCCGAAGGCGATCAAGCCGAGACCGCCCAGCCAGCCGCCCCGGCGCCTGACGCCGCCGCCACCTCCGGCCTTCCAACACCATCCGCTGCTTCTTAGGCCGCTGCCTTGCCTTTATTTAATCTGTTTGCTAGTCTTTTGAAAGAACTTTGTTAATTTGCACAATTCCACCCGCTGGGTGTATTCTGAACCTCTGTTCGAAGATCCGGCAGGGCCTAAGTTTGTGTAAATATTATTCTAATTTTATCTTTCCTTGCTTATTGCTCTTGTGGCTTTTTCCTTTGCCGCCTTCCCTTAGATGCCGCCTTTCCTGTCGGGCAACCGCTCTGCGGATTGCCGTCTAGGTCAAGTGCTTGGCTACTTTGAGAAGGCAAGTACTTGGCCATTTTTTAGAGTCGTTTAAGCAAGTTGGGTAGAAGGCGGCAAGCCGGCTTCTTAAGAGTCGGTTTTACAAAACGGCTGGAAGCCGATTTAAACTATGTTTATGCTTTGGGTCCTTAGCCATTTTTTCATGTGGGTGCCCGTTCTACCTTACTCCTGCCCACCAAACATTCGCTCTGCGAACTGCGGCTTCTGACAGGAGACGGCTTAGGCACCGCACGCTACTTGTCTGACTTCAGGAAGCACTTCATAGCCCAAAGGCGGCGAGTCCTCGGGCCGACTAGTCGAGCCCGGTGCCAAACAGCATAATCAAAGGGTAACATACTCAAAGGCATAATTCTTATCATCTGAGATAACAAAGAGGGCAGTCCCCGAGCTCGTCTCGGGGCCCGGAGTCTTGGTATTTCAAACACAAAAGGGTAGCGTGGTACATCTTTGCATCAAGCTGTAAAATCTTCGGAGGAGATTCACATTCCATGGCCGCTCCGTCTCCTTGCCGAGTCGTCCCTCTTGCGTGCTCGGGGCTTCGGCGTCGATCAGGTAGTAGGAGTCGTTGCCCGACACTTTCTTGATGATGAATGGGCCTTCCCAAAGCGCCCGACAGCTTGTCTTTGGCGGCTGTTATTGGATCAGCCGGAGCACAAGGTCGCCCTCTAGGAATGATCTTGGCTTGACCTTCTTGTTGTAATGTGGCGCGAGCTATCTTTGGTAGATCTTTGGACGGTGAGTGCCAACAGCCAGCCCTCTTCCAGCAGATCGGCGCCGTCTTGGCGTGCTTCTTACGCTTCCTCTTGGTGTACATGGTGACTCGCGGGGAGTTGAACTCTATATCCGTTGGGATGGCGTCTTGACCGTGAAGCGAGGAAGAAGGGTGTGAAGCCAGTTGACTTGTTTGGAGTCGTACGCAGACTCCAGAGGACGGCTGGCAACTCCTCAAGCCAGCAGCCGGCCGAACGCTCCAGTGGTTCGACTAGTCGAGGCTTGATGCCATATAGGATGAGGCCGTTCGCTCGCTCCACCTGGCCGTTTGACTGCGGATGGGCAACGGACGCTAAGTCCGGTCGGATGCCCTGCGTTGCGCAGAAATGGGCCAGGGCGCCCTTGGCGAAATTTGTGCCGTTGTCGGTGATGATGCTGTGTGTGACGCCGCGTCGAGTCGTGATGTCGGCGATGAAAGTCGCTGCCGTAGGTCCATTCAACTTCTTGATGGGTTTTGCTTCTATCCAGTTGGTGAACTTGTCCACCGCGACAAGTAAGTGAGTTAGGCCACCTCGTGCCGTCTTGAATGGTCCCACCATGTCCAGGCCCCAAACAGCAAAGGGCCAGGCGATGGGGATAGTCTTGAGCGCTGAAGCCGGCTGAAGCGGCTTGGAGTGGAACACCTGGCACCCCTTGCATTTTTGAACTAATTCCTTGGCCTCTTCTAGGGCAGTTGGCGGAAGAAACCTTGTCGGAAGGCTTTGGCGGCGAGTGCTCTTGAGGCTGCATGATGGCCACACTGCATACGATGGATGTCTTCAAGGATTGCACGCCTTGCTACGATTCGACCTTGTATTTGGTAGACACCGGTGACGCTGCGCCTGACCAGCTCTCTATTGACTATAGTGTAGGCTGCCGCTCGGCATTGCACTTGTCGAGCCAAGGTTTCATCAGTTGGTAGCTCTCCGCTTACTAAGAACTTCACGATGGGATGGGCCCATGAGGGTGCTGCTATTTCTTCGACTGCCAGTACTGCTACTTGGACGAGGGCGGCTGGGCTGGGAGGCGGCGGGTTGGAGTCCGCAGCAGCTTCTTGTGTTGAAGAAGTCCCCGGCCGACCGGGCGCAGTCCCCCGCCGAAATCGGAGTCTTAGCGATGGTCGCCGCAGTCCCGGGCGGGTTCGAAGTCCCGGTCCGGCTTACTGCAGCGTTCTTGGGGCGTCTGCAAGGATTCTTGTGCCGTCTGCTGAGGCTTTGGAGTCGGATCCGACTTCTTGAGGCCGGCACAAAATGGAGTCTGACTCTGGTGACGGCTTGACGGATGGCTTGAAAGCGGCGAAGGCGGCGCCGGATGGTATTGTCCGACGGGTGGAGCTGATTCTTGCGGGGCATCTGCTTGGTCGTTGTCGTTTCTTGGCACGTGGAGGAATTCGCATCCCTCAAAATATCCACTCGGCTGATGTACAGAAGCGGTAGCTCGCCATATTTGCATCTTTGGCGTCGATCGCCCGGATGACTGTTGGACCACCAAGTCGGAGTCGCCATAGCACAGGATCCGGCGAATGCCAAGCTCTTTGGCAAGCCGAAGCCCGTGAATGAGCGCCTCGTATTCGGCGACGTTGTTGGAGGCGGCGAAATGGATCTGCAGCGCGTACTTGAGCTTGTCGCCCTTAGGGGAAGTGAGGACCATGCCGGCTCCCAAGCCGGTGCGCATCTTGGAGCCATCAAAGTGCATCCGCCAATGGGTGGAGTCGGGCGCTGGCGGCAGGTACTGGGTCTCGGCCCAATCGACGAGGAAGTCGGCCAGTGCTTGTGACTTGATGGTGGTGCGGGGCTGGTAAAAGATGGTGTAGGGGGGCAACTCTATGGCCCATTTGGCCACTCGGCCTGAAGCATCTCGGCTTCCGATGATCTCTGCTAGTGGGGCCGTGCAAACCACGGTGATTGGATGCTCTTGAAAGTAAGGCTTCAACTTCTTGGCAGCAAAGTGCACGCCGTAACACATCTTACGGTAGTGGGGTAGTTACGCTTGGAGGTCGGCGATTACCTCGCTCAGGTAATACACTGGTCTCTGGACAGGTAGCGCCTTGCCTTCCTCCTTGCGTTCAACTGTTGGGGAACGTAGTAATTTCAAAATTTTCCTACGCACACACAGGACCATGGTGATGGCATAGCAACGAGAAGGGAGAGTGTTGTCTACGTACCCTCGTAGACCAAAGCAGAAGCGATCACAACGTAGAGGAAGTAGTCGTACATTCTCCTCGCGATCCTGCCGAACCCAGTGCCGTTACTCCGGCACCTCCGAGTCGATGATGACGTAGAGGAAGTAGTCGTACGTTCTCCTCGCGATCCAGCCGATCCCAGCGCCGTTACTCCGGCGCCTCCGAGTTCTTGGCACACGTTCAGCTCGATGTCGCTCCTCGGGCTCCGATCCGGCAAAGCTCGGGGAGAGGGAGTTCCATCAACCTGACGGTGTGGTGGCGATCTTGATGTTTCACCGACGCAGGGCTTCGCCTAAGCACCGCTACTGATATGACCGAGGTGGAATATGGTGGAGGGGCACCGCACACGGCTAAGGAACGATCTCAAGGATCAACTTGTGTGTTCTAGGGTGCCCCCACCCCGTATATAAAGGAGGGAGGGAGGAGGTGGCCCGGCCACAAGGGGCGCGCCATGGGAGGGAAACCTACTCCAAGTAGGTTTCCCTCTCCTTTCCTTATCTTATTTGGAGGGGGAAGGAAGGAGTACTAGTATTAGGAAGTAGTACTAGTAGTAGGAATAGGAAGAGGGGGAAGGAGAAAGGAAAGGGGGGGCCGGCCCCCCTCCCCAATTCGGATTGGGCTTGGGGGGGCGCGCCCCCTCCCTTGTTCCTTCTCCCTTCCTCCTACATGGGCCCAATAAGGCCCATATACCTCCCGGGGGGTTCCGGTAACCTCCCGGAGCTCCAAACTTCTCCGGAACCTTTCCGTTGTCCAAATATATCCGTCCAATATATTAATCTTTATGTCTCGACCATTTCGAGACTCCTCGTCATGTCCGTGATCATATCCGGGACTCCGAACAACCTTCGGTACATCAAAATACACAAACTCATAATATAACCGTCGCCGGAACCTTAAGCGTCACGGACCCTACGGTTCGAGAACAATGTAGACATGACCGAGACACATCTCCGGTCAATAACCAATAAGCGGGACCTGGATGCCCATATTGGTTCCTACATTTTCTCTGAAGATCTTTATCGGTCGGAACCGCATAACAACATACGTTGTTCCTTTTGTCATCGGTATGTTACTTGCGAGATTCGATCGTCGGTATCCAATACCTAGTTCAATCTCGTTACTAGCAAGTCTCTTTACTCGTTCCGTAATACATCATCTCACAACTAACTCATTAGTTGCAATGCTTGCAAGGCTTATGTGATGTGTATTACGAGAAGGCCCAGAGATACCTCTCCGAGCAATCGGAGTGACAAAACCTAATCTCGAAATCGCCAACCCAACAAGTACCTTTGGAGACACCTGTACTACTCCTTTATGATCACCCGATTACGTTGTGACGTTTGGTAGTACCAAAGTGTTCCTCCGTAAGCAGGAGTTGCATAATCTCATAGTTATAGGAACATGTATAAGTCATGAAGAAAGCAATAGCAATATACTAAGCGATCGAAAGTGCTAAGCTAACGGAATGGGTCATGTCAATCACATCATTCTTCTAATGAGGTGATCCCATTAATCAAATGACAACACATGTCTATGGTTAGGAAACATAACCATCTTTGATTAATGAGCTAGTCTAGTAGAGGCTTACTAGTGACTTATCTGTTTGTCTATGTATTCACACATGTATTATGTTTCCGGTTAATACAATTCTAGCATGAATAATAAACATTTATCATGATATAAGGAAATAAATAATAACTTTATTATTGCCTCTAGGGCATATTTCCTTCAGTCTCCCACTTGCACTAGAGTCAATAATCTAGATTACTCAGTAATGATTCTAACACCCATGGAGTCTTGGTGCTGATCATGTTTTGCTCGTGGAAGAGGCTTAGTCAACGGGTGCATAGCGTTCGAGATCCGTATGTATTTTGCAAATCTCTATGTCTCCCACTTGGACTTGGTCCCGAATGGAATTGAAGCGTCTCTTGATATGCTTGGTCCTCTTGTGAAATCTGGATTCCTTTGCCAAGGCAATTGCACCATTATTGTCACAGAAGATCTTCATTGGTCGATGCACTAGGTATAACACCTAGATCGGAAATGAACTCTTTCATCCAGACTCCTTCATTTGCTGCTTCGAAGCAGCTATGTACTCCGCTTCACATGTAGATCCCGCCATACGACGCTTTGTTTAGAACGGCACCACCGGACAGCTCCACCGTTTAACAAAAACCCGTATCCGGTTTGCGATTTAGAATCGTCCGGATCCGTGTCAAAGCTTGCATCGACGTAACCATTTACGACTAGCTCTTTGTCACCTCCATATACGAGAAACATATCCTTAGTCCTTTTCGGGTATTTCGGGATGTTCTTGACCGCTGTCCGATGATCCACTCCTGGATTACTTTGGTACCTTCCTGCCAAGCTTACAGCTAAGCATACGTCAGTCTGGTACACAGCATTGCATACATGATAGAGCCTATGGCTGAAGCATAGGAACATCTTTCATTTTCTCTCTATCTTCTGCTGTGGTCGGGCATTGAGTCGACTCAATCTCACACCTTATGTCTGAGGTAAAAACCTTTCTTTGCACGATCCATTTTGAACTTCTTCAAAACTTTATCAAGGTATGTGCTTTGTGAAAGTCAATTAAGCGTCTTGATCTATCTCTATAGATCTTGATGCCCAATATGTAAGCAGCTTCACCAAGGTCTTTCATCGAAAAACTCTTGTTCAAGTATCCCTTTATGCTATCCAGAAATTCTATATCATTTCCGATCAGTAATATGTCATCTACATATAATATCAGAAATGCTCTGAGCTCCCACTCACTTTCTTGTAAATACATGCTTCTCCAAAAGTCTGTATAAACCCAAATACTTTGATCACACTATCAAAGCGTTTATTCCAACTCCGAGATGCTTGCACCAGTCCATAAATGGATCATTGGAGCTTGCACACTTTGTTAGTTCCCTTTGGATCGATAAAACCTTCTGGTTGCATCATATACAACTCTTCTTCCAGAAATCCATTCAGGAATGCGGTCTTTACATCCATTTGCCAAATTTCATAATCATAAAATGCGGCAATCGCTAACATGATTCGGACAGACTTAAGCATCGCTTCTGGTGAGAAGGTCTCATCGTAGTCAATCCCTTGAACTTGTCGAAACCCCTTTGCGACAAGTCGAGCTTTGTAGACAGCAATATTACCGTCGGCGTCGGTCTTCTTCTTGAAGATCCACTTGTTTTCTATTGCTTGCCGACCCTCGGGCAAGTCAACCAAAGTCCACACTTTGTTTTCATACATGGATCCCATCTCAGATTTCATGGCCTCAAGCCATTTTGCGGAATCTGGGCTCACCATCGCTTCTTCATAGTTCGTAGGTTCATCATGATCTAGTAGCATGACTTACAGAACAGGATTACCGTACCACTGCAGTGCGGATTTTATTCTGGTTGATCTCTGAAGTTCTGTAGTAACTTGATCTGAAGTTTCATGATCAACATCATCATCGTCCTGACTATCTGGTGTCGATATTGCAGAAACTAGTTTCTGTGATACACTACTTTCACATAAGGTAGAAGTTACATTTACATCATCTAGTTCTACTTTCCTCCCACTCACTTCTTTCGAGAGAAACTCCTTCTCTAGAAAGGATCCATTCTTAGCAACAAATGTCTTGCCTTGGATCTGTGATAGAAGGTGTACCCAACTGTCTCCTTTGGGTATCCTATGAAGATACATTTCTCCGATTTAGGTTCGAGCTTATCAGGTTGAAGCTTTTCACATAAGCATCGCATCCCCAAACTTTAAGAAAGCGACAACTTTGGTTTCTTGCTAAACCACAGTTCATAAGGTTTCGTCTCTACGGATTTTGACGTTGTTCTATTCAGCGTGAATGCGGCCGTCTCAAGAGCATAACCCCAAAAGCGATAGCGGTAAATCTGTAAGAGACATCATAGATCGCACCATATCTAGTAAAGTGCGATTCTGACGTTCGGACACACCATTGCTTGTGGGTGTTAGGGTGGCGTGAGTTGCGAAACTATTCGCATTGTTTCAAATGTAGACCAAACTTCGTAACTCAAATATTCGCCTCCACGATCAGATCGTAGAAACTTTATTTTCTTATTACGATGATTTTCAACTTCACTCTGAAATTCTTTGAACTTTTCAAATGTTTCAGGACTTATGTTTCATTAAGTAGATATACCCATATCTGCTTAAGTCATCTGTGAAGGTGAGAAAATAACGATATCCGCCACGAGCCTCAACATTCATTGGACCACATACATCGGTATGTATGATTTCCAACAAATCATTGCTCTCTCCATAGTACCGGAGAAGCGGGTTTTAGTCATCTTGCCGATGAGGCACGGTTCGCAAGTGCCAAGTGATTCATAATCAAGTGACTCCAAAAGTCCATCAGTATGGAGTTTCTTTATGCGCTTTATACCGATATGACCTAAACGACAATGCCACAAATAAGTCGCACTATCATTATCAACTCTGCATCTTTTGGTTTCAACATTATGAATATGTGTATCACTACTATCGAGATTCATTAAAAATAGACCACTCTTCAAGGGTGCATGACCATAAAAGATATTATTCATATAAATAGAACAACCTTTATTCTCTGATTTAAATGAATAACCGTCTTGCATCAAACAAGATCCAGATATAATGTTCATGCTTAACTTGGCGGCACCAAATAACAATTATTTAGGTCTAAAACTAATCCCGAAGGTAGATGTAGAGGTAGCGTGCCGACCGCGATCACATCGACTTTGGAACCATTTCCCACGCGCATCGTCACCTCATCCTTTGCCAGTGTTCACTTAATCTGTAGTCCCTGTTTCGAGTTGCAAATATTAGCAACAGAACCAGTATCAAATACCCAGGTGCTACTGCGAGCTCTAGTAAGGTACACATCAATAACATGTATATCACATATACCTTTGTTCACCTTGCTATCCTTCTTATCCGCCAAATACTTGGGGCAGTTCCACTTCCAGTGACCAGTCTGCTTGCAGTAGAAGCACTCAGTTTCAGGATTAGGTCCAGACTTGGGTTTCTTCCCTAGAGCAGCAACTTGATTGCTGTTATTCTAGAAGATCACATTCTACTTCCATTTGCCCTTTTTCTTGAAACTAGTGGTCTTGTTGACCATCAACACTTGATGCTCTTTCTTGATTTCTACCTCCATGGCTTTTAGCATTGCGAAGAGCTCAGGAATTGTCTTAGTCATCCTTGCATATTATAGTTCATCACAAAGCTCTTGTAGCTTGGTGGCGATGATTGGAGAATTACATCAATGACACTATCATCCGGAAGATTAACTCCCAGCTGAATTAAGTGATTATTATACCCGGACATTTTGAGTATGTGCTCACTCACGAACTGTTCTCCTCCATCTTGCAGCTATAGAACTTATTGGAGACTTCATATCTCTCAATCCGGGCATTTGCTTGAAATATTAACTTCAACTCTTGGAACATCTCATATGCTCCATGACGTTCAAAACGTCGTTGAAGACCCGGTTCTAAGCCGTAAAGCATGGCACACTGAACTATAGAGTAGTCATCAGCTTTGCTCTGCCAGACATTCACAACTTCTGGCGTTGCTCCTGCAGCAGGCCTGGCACCCAGCGGTGCTTCGGGGACGTAATTCTTCCGTGCAGCAATGAGGATAATCCTCGATTCTGGACCCGATCCGTGTAATTGCTACCATCATCTTTCAACTTTGCTTTCTCAAGGAACGCATTAAAATTCAACGGAACAACAACGAGCCATCTATCTACGGTAAACATAGACAAGCAAAATACTATCGGTACTAAGTTCATGATAAATTTAAGTTTTAATTAATCATATTACTAAAGAACTCCCACTTAGGCAGACATCTCTCTAGTCATCTAAGTGATCACGTGATCCAAATCAACTAAACCATAACCGATCATCACGTGAGATGGAGTAGTTTTCAATGGTGAACATCTTATGTTGATCATATCTACTATATGACTCACGCTCGACCTTTCGGTCTCCGTGTTCCGAGGCCATATCTGCATATGCTAGGCTCGTCAAGTATAACCTGAGTATTCTGCGTGTGCAAAACTGGCTTGCACCCGTTGTAGATGGACGTGAGAGCTTATCACACCCGATCATCACGTGGTGTCTCGGCACGACGAACTTTGGCAACGGTGCATACTCGGGGAGAACACTACTTGATAATTTTAATGAGAGATCATCTTAAAATGCTACCGTCAATCAAAGCAAAATAAGATGCATAAAGGATAAACATCACATGCAATCAATATAAGTGATATGATATGGCCATCATCATCTTGTGCTTGTGATCTCCATCTCCGAAGCACCGTCATGATCACCATCGTCACCGGCGCGACACCTTGATCTCCATCGTAGCATCGTTGTCGTTCACGCCATCTATTGCTTCTACGACTATCGCTACCGCTTAGTGATAAAGTAAAGCAATTACAGGGCGTTTGCATTTCATACAATAAAGCGACAACCATATGGCTCCTGCCGGTTGCCCGATAACTTCGGTTACAAAACATGATCATCTCATACAATAAAATATAGAATCACGTCTTGACCATATCACATCACAACATGCCCTGCAAAAACAAGTTAGGCGTCCTCTACTTTGTTGTTGCAAGTTTTACGTGGCTGCTACGGGCTGAGCAAGAACCGTTCTTACCTACGCATTAAAACCACAACGATACTTCGTCAAATAGACTCCGTTTTAACCTTCTCAAGGACCGGGCGTAGCCATACTCGGTTCAACTAAAGTGAGAGAGACAGACACCCGCCAGCCACCTTTAAGCACGAGTGCTCGTAACGGTGAAACCAGTCTCGCGTAAGCGTCTGGCGTAATGTCGGTCCGGGCGCTTCATCTCACAATACCGCTGAACCAAAGTATGACATGCTTTGGTAGGCAGTATGACTTGTATCGCCCACAACTCGCTTGTGTTCTACCTCGTGCATATGACATCAACGCATAAAACCAGGCTCGGATGCCACTTTGTTGGGGAACGTAGTAATTTCAAAATTTTCCCTCGCACACGGGACCATGGTGATGGCATAGCAACGAGAAGGGAGAGTGTTGTCTACGCACCCTCGTAGACCAAAGCGGAAGCGATCTGGCGTAGAGGAAGTAGTCGACGTTCTCCTCGCGATCCTGCCGATCCCGGTGCCGTTACTCCGGCACCTCCGAGTCGATGATGGCGTAGAGGAAGTAGTCGTCACGTTCTCCTCGCGATCCAGCCGATCCCAGCGCCCGTTACTCCGGCGCCTCCGAGTTCTTGGCACACGTTCAGCTCGATGGCGCTCCTCGGGCTCCGATCCGGCAAAGCTCGGGAGAGGGAGTTCCGTCGGCCTGACGGTGTGGTGACGATCTTGATGTTTCACCAACGCAGGGCTTCGCCTAAGCACCGCTACGATATGACCGAGGTGGAATATGGTGGAGGGGGCACCGCACTGCCAAGCTGAGCGATCTCAAGAATCAACTTGTGTGTTCTAGGGTGCCCCCACCCCGTATATAAAGGAGGGAGGGAGGAGGTGGCCGGCCACAAGGGCGCGCCATAGGGAGGAAACCTACTCCAAGTAGGTTTCCCTCTCCTTTCCTTATCTTATTTGGAGGGAAGGAAGGAGTACTAGTATTAGGAAGTAGTACTAGTAGTAGGAATAGGAAGAGGGGAAGGAGAAAGGAAGGGGGCGGCCCCCTCCCCAGTCGGACTGGGCTTGGGGCGCCCTCCCTTGTTCCTTCTCCCTTCCTCCTACATGGGCCCAATAAGGCCCATATACCTCCCGGGGGTTCCGGTAACCTCCGGAGCTCCAAACTTCTCGGAACCTTTCCGGTGTCCAAATATATCCGTCCAATATATTAATCTTTATGTCTCGACCATTTCGAGACTCCTCGTCATGTCCGTGATCATATCCGGGACTCCAAACAACCTTCGGTACATCAAAATACACAAACTCATAATATAACCGTCATCGAAACCTTAAGCGTGCGGACCCTACGGTTCGAGAACAATGTAGACATGACCGAGACACATCTCCGGTCAATAACCAATAAGCGGGACCTGGATGCCCATATTGGTTCTTACATTTTCTATGAAGATCTTTATCGGTCAGACCGCATAACAACATACGTTGTTCCTTTTGTCATCGGTATGTTACTTGCCCGAGATTCGATCGTCGGTATCCAATACCTAGTTCAATCTCGTTACTGGCAAGTCTCTTTACTCGTTCCGTAATACATCATCTCACAACTAACTCATTAGTTGCAATGCTTGCAAGGCTTATGTGATGTGTATTACCGAGAAGGCTCAGAGATACCTCTCCGAGCAATCGGAGTGACAAAACCTAATCTCGAAATCGCCAACCCAACAAGTACCTTTGGAGACACCTGTAGTACTCCTTTATGATCACCCGATTACGTTGTGACGTTTGGTAGTACCTAAAGTGTTCCTCCGGTAAACGGGAGTTGCATAATCTCATAGTTATAGGAACATGTATAAGTCATGAAGAAAGCAATAGCAATATACTAAGCGATCGAGTGCTAAGCTAACGGAATGGGTCATGTCAATCACATCATTCTTCTAATGAGGTGATCCCATTAATCAAATGACAACACATGTCTATGGTTAGGAAACATAACCATCTTTGATTAATGAGCTAGTCTAGTAGAGGCTTACTAGTGACTTATCTGTTTGTCTATGTATTCACACATGTATTATGTTTCCGGTTAATACAATTCTAGCATGAATAATAAACATTTATCATGATATAAGGAAATAAATAATAACTTTATTATTGCCTCTAGGGCATATTTCCTTCATCAACTACAATGACTGTGCTGACTACCCTGCTGGTGGCGGCAATATACAGGAGCATGGGCTCCTTTGGAGTCGAACCGCCAAAGATCGGGGAGTAGTCAGCATTCTCTTCAAGCTGGAGAAAACCTTCGTCCGCCTTGGAGTTCCATTCAAGAAGGTGGTCTTCTTCATAAGCTGGTACAGAGGAAGAGCTTTCTGTGACCCGGTGATGAATCGGTGATAGACGCCAAGTAGCCGGTGAACTTCTGCACATCTAGCAGTCGGCGGGGTACTTCCATCCTTTCGATCGCCTTGATCTTCACGGGGTTGCACTCTATGCCGCGTTCAGATACCAGGAAGCCAAGGAGCTGGCCGGCTGGTACTCCGAAGACGCATTTCTCTGGGTTGAGCTTGATCTGGAATCGACGCAGGTTTTCAAAGGTCTCTTTGAGGTCTTCCAACAGCATTCCTCGCTTCTCCGTCTTCACCACTACGTCGTCCACGTAAACGTGGGCGTTTCTGCCAAGCTGCTTGAGGAGGCACTTCTGCATGCAACGCTGAAAGGTGGCGCCGGCGTTCCTCAAGCCGAACGTCATGGTCAGGTAGCAGAAGGCTCCAAACGGCGTGATGAAGGCGGTCTTCAATCTGTCGGCCGGGTTCAGCTTGATCTGGTGATATCCTGAATATGCATCTAAGAAGCTCAACAGCTCGCATCCGCCGTGGAGTCTATCACCTGATCAATTCTTGGCAAAGCGAACGGGTCCTTGGGGCAGGCTTTGTTGAGGCTTGTGTAGTCAATACACATCTGCCACTGCTTGTTCTTCTTTAGTACCAAGACCGGGTTCGCCAACCATTCTGGAAAGAAAACTTCCATGATGAAACCGGCTGCGAGGAGCCGGGCTATCTCTTCTCCAACAACTCTTCTTTTCTCTTCTGACAGGCGGCGCAAGGGCTGCCTGACGGGCTTCACATCAGATCGGACATGTAACTTGTGCTCGGCGAAATCCGTCGGTACACCTGGCATGTCTTTGGGGGACCATGCGAAGATGTCCCGGTTCTCACGGAGGAAATCGACGAGCTCGCCTTCCTATTTGCTGTCGAGGTTCACACCTATGACAGCGTATCTCTCCGGGTGCTCCGGGTCCAAGGGTATCTTCTTGGTCTCTTTGGCCGGCTTGAACGAGCCCTTAGCTTCTGACTCCTTGGGGTCGGGCGATATCTCTGGCTGCTTGCCGGCCATTGCCAAAACCCGATCCAGGAGCCGCTTCTCACTGCGATCACGGGGGACTCGGCCGGACTGCTTTCGGCTGCAGTGGACGACTTTTCTGTAGTCGTGGCTACGGTCAGAATCCTTGGAGCTCGGCATCTTCATCTTGAGGTAGGCATAGTGGGGGATCGCCATGAACTTGGCCAAAGCAGGTCGGCCAAGCAGGGGCATGGTAGGGCTTTCGAGGTCCACCACTTGAACCAGGTGGCTCTCGTAAAGTGATCCTTGTCCCCAAAGAGGACGTCTATCGAGAATCTTGCCAATCGGTGAGCGGGAAAGGCCGGGTACAATTCCGTGGAACACAGTCCGACTATCTTTGAATTGTCTTTGCTTGATTCCTAGCTTCTCCATCGTATCCTTATGCAGGGATGTTGATGCTGCTGCCTACGTCTATCGGCACTCACGAGAAGCGAGCGCCCGCCTATCTGTGGCAAGGGTGGCTCCCAAGACCGAGGCGTAGGAGCCGGATTGGCATCACCTACGGGTGATCGGCACGGCTCGGCTAATGGGTTTCTCGGACGTGCATGAATGCAGGGTATCCGATGCTCTGCATTCACTTCTTCTTCTTTGTTGCCGCTTTCTTCTGGCGATCATCAACTCTGTTGGTAAACACGACATAGGCACCGTGCTCTTACGGTAATCGTCTTGTCTTTGCACCGGTGGCACAGCGGCCGGCTCTTTGAAAGCGGTGGTGGAGGCGGCGGCCCGAAAGGCGGAGGAGGGCAAGGCCGTCTCCCTTGGCAATCTGGTGAGCTAGTGGCACTTCCGGGTGGTGTGATTTGGCAACCGTGCGGCTGTGGAACTTGCAGGGTCCGTCCGAGTCCGCTCATAAGAGAAGGCGGCAACCAGTTGGACTTGCCGCCTTTACGCCGCTGGCGAGGCTGCCCCTCTGGCCGCTGGTCTTCGACTGTCGCCACCTGCCGGCTGTTGGAAGCCGGCTGCGGGGCCTTGCGGTTGTGATCATTCTGCTGCTGTCGCCGACTGGCATCGCCAGCCGGAGTTCTAGGAGCATGAGGAGCCACCTTGCCAGTTGCACTGACTTTGATCTCTGACTTCATGGAGGAGTCGGCTGTGGCGTATTTGTCTACTATTACCAGCAGCTCGTCGAGGGTTTCCGGCTCGTCGCAAAGGAGCTTGTGCTTGAGGAGGGTGCCTTCTCTGCACCCGGCGGTGAAGTACTCGATTGCTTGCACCTCGTGCACTCCTTCGCAGGAGTTCCGGAGCTCGGCCCAGCGCGTGAGGTAGTCACGAGTAGACTCGTTGGGGCCTTGCATGCACAAGGACAGTTGACGAGGCTTGGGAGGTCGCTTGTATGTGCTCGTGAAGTTGCGGACGAAGGCCTCGGTGAAGTCAACCCAGCTGTTGATGTTGCGGGGCTTCAAGCTGTTCAACCATGTCCGGGCCGTGCCACAGAGCATGAGGGGAACGTACTTTTACGACAACGGCGCTTGTTGCCGTTAAGCTATCTTTGACGGCCGTGGAGTAGTCCACCAGCCAGTCCTTGGCTTCCACGGAGCGGTGTATTTGGGTGTGTCTCGGGGAGTGTGAATCCTCGGGGAAGGGCTCGTCTCGGATGCGAGGTCGAAACAGGCGGGCCCAACTCGTCTTCTTCTTCTAGTGCCAGAAGCGGTGGAGTCGCCGATCCGGTGGCGGGCGTCATTTCTCCGACTCCCTCTCGGCGGCCAAGGCGGTCGCCGAGAGTCGGATCTTCGACGGGTGGCGGGGAGACTTCGCCTTTCTCTGCGGGAGGAGGAGGCTAATAGTCGCCCCGCCGCTTCCATCGCTCTTGGGCGGCCCGTCTTCGTCGCGCTCGATGGAGATGTGAGTCCGGCTATGGCTGACAGCCGGATCCTTGTTTTTTCTTCCGCGGACGCCGCTAGTCGGCGTCCGGGACGTCGCTCCTTGATCTCGGCGAGGAGGCAAGTCGCCGTGTTGTCGTCGTGGCGCCTCCGTGCGGCAGCCGGCTTCGTCTTGCGTGGCGGCCGCGTCGAGGATCTGCTGGACGCGCTCCGTCATCAGGAGGCGCTCCTCGCCCTCGAAGTTATCCAGCTCGTCCGCCGCCGCCTGGGCGGCGCGGATGTTCTCCGCGGGCGTGGCGTACACAGGGCGACTGGCCCCAAACAGACCGGGCGATAGCTACGCCGCTGTTGGACTGCGCTTAGGCGGCTAGGCCCTGGTCCAGAGCCGGCGAGCCGCCCACAGCGCGATCCATCTCGCACTGATAGGCTTCCGACAAGCGTCTCATGCTTGCCAGCTTCTGTGCGCCCACGAGGAGCTGGAGGCGGCGTGCTTCCAGCGTTCCATCGTCGGCGTCTTCCGGAATGGAGGCGGTCAGGTCTTGCAGAACCGCGTCGAGAGTGTCACGAGCTCCCTCGCCGGAAGGCTCGCTGTGACCGATGACCAGTACTTCTGTGACGGTGCTCCCGCCGCTCTCCGCGCGAGGGAGAGGCTCGTCATAGACCACCACGTTGGTGGGGAACGCGTCGAGCGGCAGCGGTGTCGGAGTCGACCAAAGATCGGGTCGGTGGAGCCTACGGACTCGATTCGGCGGGCTCGCCGGCGACGTGGAGCTGCTCGAGGAGGCCCGCGAGGAGGCTTTCAGGGCCCTCCGTGCCTGCGTCGGATGCAGGCTCATCGGAGAGGCGAACCTCGCCGACAAGTTCGGCGAGGCAGCTCGCCGCGCAGGCAGCCTCAGCGCCATGCAGCGCGTCGGCGCAGACTCCGTCTGGCGTGTCGGGCTGGCTGCGCTCGCCAGGGAGGAAGAGGGTTCCCGTCCAGAGCAGGTCTCCGGACGACGGTGCACCAGGCCCCACGGTGGGCGCCAAATGTCGGGGGTTGGGTGCGACATATGCCAAAGGATGGCTTATCATGGAGGGGCGAGTAGAATGTCGCCGGTGCCTGGAAACGGGATGAGGTGAAGACATGCACGCCGGCGAAAGTTACCCAGCTTCAGGGCTCTCCGAGGAGATAACACCCCTACTGCTGCTCTGCGGGGTCTCCGCATGATCACTATGGCAAAGTGAGTACAGGATGCTCCTTGAGCTGTTCGGGGTGAGGAAGGAGAAGGGCACGGCTAGCTCTTCTATCCCTCTATGCGTGTGTCTAAAACTACTAGGTTCCAACCCTTTGCATGGGTGCCCCGGGGGGTTTATATAGGCCTACCCCCTGGGGGTACAATGGTAATCCGGCTGGGTGTGGGTCCAAGCCGTCAGTCTCTTAAGTCGTCGTCTTCTCCGCCGACTTCTGGGGCCCGCCGACTAGTGGGCCCCGCCGACGGCCCAGCATGGGGCCGACAGCCCTTGTCCGCCGCGGGCGGGTCTTGCCGGCTGCGGATTACTGTAGCCGTGCTTCTAATGATGCGAGCTTGGTCATGGGGTCATGGCAACAGTGCCGCCGCCTGGCGGGTGATCACTGTTGCCATTCCCCGTCTCGTCTGGTTAATGGCGGATGGAGCCCGTAGGAGGGGCCGGCCGACTCCCGGAGGCCGACTCCAACGGGTCCGTCTTTGAGGCGCTCTTGCCGTCTTCGGTACTCCCGCCGACAGGCGGGTCCCGCCGTCTTCGGGTCGTACAGACAGGCCATCGTGGGTACAGGGATCTGCCCACGGGGCTGATGTCAGGGCCGGCATGGCAACAGTGCCGCGCCGGACGGAGATCTTCGTCAGTACGGCGCTCTGTGGCCATACCTGCCCTTTATGAGCGGGGCAGGGATGGGCCGCGAGGCGGCTTTATCCCATCCCGCTCGTAGTCGCTCAAGCAGGAGGTGGTTGGACTCGCGGGCCGACTCCCTGTAGCCGGCCTCACTGGAGGTCGCTGGCTTGGAGTCGGCTCGCCCAGAGGCCGTCTCTGGGTCTCGGCCTAGAAGGGCAGTCGGCGACTCCGTTGCCGACTCTATGAAGGCGGCTCTTTGTCTTGGCGTCTCAAGGGGCGCAGTCTGCCCCGATGTTTTGAAAGGTTCAGGGGCTCGGGTCCGCCTACCCGTGGCCCATTACTCCGACACAAAAGAACGTCACTTTATATTGCCACTTGTGATATGGACCTTTATTATGCAGTCTGTCGCTTTTATTGCTTCCATATCACAAGATCGTATAAAGCTTATTTTCTCCACACTAATAGATCATACATATTTAGAAAGCAATTTTTATTGCATGTACCGATGACAACTTACTTGAAGGATCTTACTCAATCCATAGGTAGGTATGGTGGACTCTCATGGCAAAACTCATTTTAAGGGATGTTTGGAAGCACAAGTAGTATATGTACTTGGTGCAAAGAATTGCTAACACTCACGCAATACTTGTGGTTACGGAGTTTTAATCGGACACAGAGAAAGATAGGGGCTTATAGTTTCTCCTCCCAACCTTTTACCTCAAGGGTAATGTCAACAATAATAATTCATGCTAACCAATATCCAATTGGATATATGTATCAGGATCTTTCCAACACCCTGTGCTTGCCAAAGGATAAAATGTAAAAAGGAAAGGTGAAGATCACCATGACTCTTGCATAAGGTAGAAGATAATAATAAAAGATAGGCCCTTCGCAGTGGGAAGCAGAGGTTGCCATGCACTTTCAGGGTTGGATGCACAAAATCTTAATGCAAAAGAACGTCACTTTATATTGCCCCTTGTGGTATGAACCTTTATTATGCAGTCTATCACTTTTATTTCTTCCACATCACAAGATCGTATAAAGCTTATTTCCTCCACACCAATCAATCATACATATTTAGAGAGCAATTTTTATTGCTTGCACCGATGACAACTTACTTGAAGGATCTTACTCAATCCATAGGTAGATATGGTGGACTCTCATGGCAAAACTGGGTTTAAGGATATTCGGAAGCACAAGTAGTATCTCTACTTGGTGCAAACAATTTGGCTAGCATGAGAGGGAAATGCAAGCTCAACATGTTGGATGATCCATGACAATATATTTTATTTCAGATTTAAGAAAACATAACCCATTATGTTGTCTTCCTTGTCCAACATCAACTCTTTAGCATGTCATATTTTAATGAGTGCTCACAACCTTAAAAGATGTCCAAGATAGTATATTTATATGTGAAAACCTCTCTTTCTTCATTACTTCCTATTAATTGCAACGATGACCAAAACTATGTTTGTCAACTCTCAACAACTTTTATTCATCATACTCTTTATATGTGAAGTCATTACTCTCCATAAGCTCAATATGATCTCTTTACTTCTTTTTATTCTTTCTCTTTTCTTTTATTTCCCCCACGATCATAGCAAGATAATCAAGCCCTTGACTAAACACTAATCTTTATTGTATATAGCTCACAGACTCGATTACATAGAAGGATCATAAGGCAAAACTCAAAAGTAAATCATACTAAAACTTTATTCTACTAGATCAAGATATTACCAAAAGGATCGAACTAAGAAAAACGGTAAAGATAGGAGTGATGGTGATACGATACAGGGGAACCTCCCCCAAGCTTGGCAGTTGCCAAGGGGAGTGCCCATACCCATGTGATTATGTCTCCTTCCTCGTAGGTGGTGATGTGATATTCTTGGCGATGATGCCCCTCAAGATACGATTCTCTTCCTCGAGCTTATTGACCTGTTGCTTGGGTCCATTATTTCCTTACGGAGCTTACCCATGACGGTTAAAGCTCCTTTCACCCATGGATGTTGCACAGCTGCGGGAGAACAAGTAACACTCTTTTTCATATTTTCATCAGAGAGAAATTTAACATTGGAAGGGATGACCGAGTTTGGAATAGCCGAGCTCTGTAGTTCCCCCATCGTGAATCCGGCTCGGAAACGACAAGTAAATTCTTGATCCTCCTCCATGGCATCTATCCTTTTCAAGCCAGCCTCCATCTCTTCCTCTGTTGATGGCCCAAAGTGGTCAGCATCACTGTTTGCTCTTGGTCCCGGTGTCGGATTAGACACCCGGCTCTCCCCGACTGACTCTTGAGAAGACATCTTGCTCTAATCTGCGGCAGAAACAGCTCGAAACAAAAACAGAGGATATTTGCGTGGTACGGTGGTCAAAACCTTCGGGAGATTATATAATGATTTTTTACTGACCAAAAGAAGTATCGTGCAAGAAAACAGAGTCCGGAGAGCACACGAGGTGCCCACGAGGCAGGGGCGCGCCCAGGGGGGTAGGGCGCGCCCTCCACCCTCGTGGAAGCCTCGTGTCCTTCCCGGACTACTTATTTTCTTATTTTCTTAAATATTCCAAAACGGAGAAAAATTTCCATTAGAACTGTTTTGGAGTCGGTTTACTTACCGTACCACATACCTATTCCTTTTCGGAGTCTGAAACGTTCTGGAAAGTGTCCCTTATGTATTCCTCCGGGTTTACGGTTTCAATAACATTGGTTTCAACATTTATAGGATTACCTGAGATATAATGTTTGATTCTTTGACCGTTCACCACCTTTGGATTTGTGCCTTCGAAGTTGTTGATTTTTATGGCACCGGATCGATAGACCTCCTCGATAACGTAAGGACCTTCCCATTTAGAGAGAAGTTTTCCTATAAAAAATCTTAAACGAGAGTTGAATAGCAATACATAATCACCTACCTTAAACTCATGCTTTTGTATCATTTTGTCATGCCATCTTTTAACTTTTTCTTTAAACAGTTTGGCATTCTCATAGGCTTGGTGTCAGTGTCAAAACCGGCGGATCTCGGGTAGGGGGTCCCGAACTGTGCGTCTAGGCGGATGGTAACAGGAGACAAGGGACACGATGTTTTTACCCAGGTTCGGGCCCTCTCGATGGAGGTAAAACCCTACTCCTGCTTGATTAATATTGATGATATGGGTAGTACAAGAGTAGATCTACCACGAGATCAGAGAGGCTAAACCCTAGAAGCTAGCCTATGGTATGATTGTTGTTCGTCCTACGGACTAAAACCCTCGGGTTTATATAGACACCGGAGAGGGTTAGGTTTGTTGGGGAACGTAGCAGAAATTCAAAATTTTCTACGCAACACCAAGATCAATCTATGGAGTAATCTAGCAACGAGGGGAAGGGGATGAGCATCCTCATACCCTTGAAGATCGCTAAGCGGAAGCGTTACAAGAACGCGGATGAAGGAGTCGTACTCACAGCGATTCAGATCACGGTTGATTCCGATCTAAGATCCGAACAACGGTGCCCCCGCGTTCAACACACGTACAGCCCGGGCACGTCTCCTCCTTCTTGATCCAGCAAGGGGAGAGGAGAAGTTGAGGGAGAACTCCGACAGCACGACGGCATGGTGGTGATGGAGCTCGTGGTTCTCGGCGGGGCTTCGCCAAGCACTACGGGAGGAGGAGGAGGTGTTGGAGGAGGGAGAGGGCTGCGCCAGAGGAAGGGTGCGGCTGCCTCTCTCTCTCTCACTATATATAGGGGAAGGGAGGAGGGAGGCGCCATAGGGTTCCCTAGGGGAGGCGGTGGCCATAGGGGAAACCCTAGATGGGTTTTGGCGCCCCCACCCCTAGGAAACTTGCCCCCCAAGCCGGGAGGGGTGGCTTCCCTAGGGGTGGCGCCCCCACCTCTCCAGGTTACGTGAGATGGGGTGGGAGGGGCGCTCAGCCCCTTAGTGGGCTGGTGTGCCCTCTCCCCTTGGCCCATAAGGCCCCCAAAAGCTTGTCGGGGCCTCCGAAACCCTTTCGGACACGCTGGTCATCACCTGGTACCCCCGGAACAATTCCGGACTCCAATACCCTTCGTCCAATATACCGATCTTCACCTCCGGACCATTCCGGAGCTCCTCGTCATGTCCGGGATCTCATCCAGGACTCTGAACAACCTTCGGTAACCACATACTATTTCCTATAACAACTCTAGCGTCGCCGAACCTTAAGTGTGTAGACCCTACGGGTTCGGGAACCATGCAGACATGACCGAGACTTTCTCTGGTCAATAACCAACAGCGGGATCTGGATACCCATGTTGGCTCCCACATGTTCCACGATGATCTCATCGGATGAACCACGATGTCAAGGATTCAAGCAATCCCATATGCAATTCCCTTTGTCTAGTGGTATTGTACTTGCCCGAGATTCGATCGCCGGTATGCCGATACCTTGTTCAATCTCGATACCGGAAAGTCTCTTTACTCGTTCCGTAACACATCATCCCGTGATCAACCCCTTGGTCACATTGTGCACATTATGATGATGTCCTACCGAGTGGACCCAGAGATACCTCTCCGTCACACGGAGTGACAAATCGATCTCGATTCGTGCCAACCCAACAGACACTTTCGGAGATACCCGTAGTGCACCTTTATAGCCACCCAGTTACATTCTGACGTTTGGTACACCCAAAGCATTCCTACGGTATCCGGGAGTTGCACAATCTCATGGTCTAAGGAAATGATACTTAACATTAGAAAAGCTTTAGCATACGAACTACACGATCTTTGTGCTAGGCTTAGGATTGGGTCTTGTCCATCACATCATTCTCCTAATGATGTGATCCCATTATCAATGACATCCAATGTCCATGGTCAGGAAACCGTAACCATCTATTGATCAACGAGCTAGTCAACTAGAGGCTTACTAGGGACATGGTTCTGTCTATGTATCCACACATGTATCTGAGTTTCCTATCAATACAATTATAGCATGGATAATAAACGATTATCATGAACAAGGAAATATAATAATAATAACTAATTTATTATTGCCTTAGAGCATATTTCCAACAGTCTCCCACTTGCACTAGAGTCAATAATCTAGTTCACATCGCCATGTGATTAACAATCACAGGTCACATCGCCATGTGACCAAGATCCAAAGCGTTTACTAGTGTCACTAGTTCACATCATCATGTGATTAAGACTCAATGAGTTCTGGGGTTAGATCATGTTTTTCTTGTGAGAGAGGTTTTAGTCAACGGGTCTGCAACATTCAGATTCGTATGCACTTCGCAAATCTCTAGGTCATATTGTAAAGGCTGCTTCCACGCTCCACTTGAAGCTATTCCAAATGGTTGCTCCACTATACGTATCCGGTTTGCTACTCAGAGTCACTGGATAGGTGTTAAAGCTTGCATCGACATAACCCTTTACGCCGAACTCTTTATCACCTCCATAATCGAGAAACATGTCCTTATTTACTCCAAGGACAATTTTGACCGTTGTCCAATGATCCATTCCTGGATCATTCTTGTACCTCGATCGACTCTTGGCAAGGCACACTTTCGATGCGGTACACAGCTAGCATACTATAGAGCCTATGTCTGAAGCATAGGGGACGACCTTCGTCCTTTCTCTCTCTTCTGCCGTGGTCGAGCTTTAACTCTTAACTTCATACCTTACAACTCAGGCAAGAACTCCTTCTTTAACTGATCCATCTTGAACACCTTCAAGATTATGTCAAGGTATGTGCTCATTTGAAAGTACCATTTAGCGGTTTTTGATCTATCCTCATAGATCTTGATGCTCAATGTTCAAGCAACTTAATCCAGGTTTTCTATTGAAAAACACTTTTCAAATAACCCTATATGCTTTCTAGAAATTCTACATCATTTGTGATCAACAATATGTCAACAACATATACTCATCAGAAAGTCTATAGTGCTCCCACTCACTTCTTTGGAAATACAAGTTTCTCATAAACTTTGTATAAACCCAAAATCTTTGATCATCTCATCAAAGCGCACATTCCAACTCCGAGATGCTTACTCCAGTCCTTAGAAGGATTGCTGGAGCTTTGCATACTTGTTAGCGTCTTTCAGGATTGTCAAAACCTTTCTGGTTGTATCACATACAACCTTTCCTCAAGAAAGTTGTCGAGGAAACAATGTTTTGACATCCTATCTGCAAGATTTCATAAATAATGCAGTAACTTCTAATCCAATTCCAACAGACTCTTAGCATCGCTAAAAGTGAGAAAGCCTCACTGCAGACAACTCCTTGAACTTGTCAGAAAACATCTTAACGACAAGTCGAGCTTTCTTAATGGTGATACTTACCATCATTGTCCGTCTTTCTTTTAAAATCCATCTGTACTCAACAGCCTTACGACCATCGGGTAGTTCTGCCAAAGTCTACACTTTGTTTTCATACATGGATCCTCTCGGATTTTATGGCCTCGAGCCATTTGTCGGAATCCGGGCCCACCATCGCTTCTCCATAGCTCGTAGGTTCATTGTTGTCTAGCAACATGACCTTCAAGACATGATTACTGTACCATTTGAAGTAGTACACATCCTTGTCACCCTATGAGGTTCGGTAGTGACTTGATCCGAAGTTTCATGATCACTATCATCAACTTCCACTTCAATTGGTGTAGGTGCCACAGGAACAACTTCCTGTGCCCTGCTACACACTGGTTGAAGTGATGGTTCAATAACCTTATCAAGTCTCCACCATCCTCCCACTCAATTCTTTCGAGAGAAACTTTTCTCGAGAAAGGACCCGTTCTAGAAACAATCACTTTTGCTTCGGGTCTGAAATAGTAGGTATACCCAACTGATTATGGGTGTCCTAGGAAGATGCATTTATCCGCTTTGGGTTCGAGCTTATCAACCTGAAACTTTTTCACATAAGCATCGCAGCCCCATGCTTTCAAGAAACGACAGCTTAGGTTTCTCCAAACCATAGTTCATACGGTGTCATCTCAACGGAATTACGTGGTGCCCTATTTAAAGTGAGTGCGGTTGTCTCTAATGCCTAACCCATGAACGATAGTGGTAATTCGATAAGAGACATCATGGTACGCACCATATCCAATAGGGTGCAACTATGATGTTCGGACACTATGGTGTTCCAGGCGGTATTAATTGTGAAACAATTTCCACAATGTCTTAATTCCGTTCCAAAGGTCGTAACTCAGATATCCATCTCTATGATCATATCATAGACGTTTTATCCTCTTGTCACGAAGATCTTCAACTTCACTATGAAATTACTTGAACCTTTCAATAATTCAGACTTGTGTTTCATCAAGTAAATATACTCAACATCTACTCAAATCATACGTGAAGTAAGAACATAACGATATTCTTTGCATGCCTCGGCACTCATTGGACTGCACACATCAAAATGTGTTACTTCCAACAAGTTGCTATCTTGTTCCATCTTCTTTGAAACGAGGCTTTTCAGTCATCTTGCCCATGTGGTATGATTTGCATATCTCAAGTGATTCAAAATCAAGTGAGTCCAAACGATCCATCTGCATGGAGTTTCTTCATGCGTATACACCAATAGACATGGTTCGCATGTCTCAAACTTTTCAAAACGAGTGAGTCCAAAGATCCATCAACATGGAGCTTCTTCATGCGTTTTACACCAATATGACTTACATGGCAGTGTCACAAGTAAGTGGTACTATCTTATATCTTTTGGCATGAAAATGTGTATCACTACGATCGAGATTCAATAAACCATTCCTTTTAGGTGCAAGACCATTGAAGGTATTATTCAAATAAACAGAGTAACCATTATTCTCCTTAAATGAATAACTGTATTGCGATAGACATAATCCAATCATGTCCATGCTCAACGCAAACACCAAATAACAATTATTTAGGTTTCACACCAATCTCGATGGTAGAGGGAGCGTGCGATGCTTGATCACATCAACCTTGGAAACACTTCCAACACATATCGTCAGCTCACCTTTAGCTAGTCTCCGTTTATTTCGTAGCTTTTATTTTGAGTTACTAACACTTAGCAACCGAACCGGTATCTAATACCCTGGTGCTACTAGGAGTACTAGTAAAGTACACATTAACATAATGTATATCCAATATACTTCTATCGACCTTGACAGCCTTCTCATCTACCAAGTATCTAGGGTAGTTCTGCTTCAGTGTCCGTTCCCTCATTACGAAGCACTTAGTCTCGGGTTTGGGTTCAACCACGGTTTCTTCCTTTGGGCGGCAACTGATTTGCCGTTTCATGAAGTACCCCTTCTTGCCCTTGCCCTTCTTGAAACTAGTGGTTTCATTAACCATCAACAATTGACGCTCCTTCTTGATTTCTACATTCGCGGTGTCGAACATTGCGAATAGCTCAAGGATCATCATATCTATCCCTGTTATCTTATAGTTCATCACGAAGCTCTAGTAGCTTGGTGGCAATGTCTTTGGAGAAACATCACTATCTCATACGGAAGATTAACTCCCACTCGATTCAAGTGATTGTTGCACCGGACAATCTGAGTATAAGCTCAACGATTGAGATCTTCTCCCTTAGTTTGTAGGCTAGAAAACTCATCGGAGGTCTCATACCTCTTGACGTGCGCACGAGCCTGAAATCCCAATTTCAGCTCTTGAAACATCTCATATGTTCTGCGACATTTCAAAAATGTCCTTGGTGCCTCAATTCTAAACCATTTAACATTACCAAACTATCATGTAGTCAACAAAACGTGTATGTCAGATGTTCGCAACATCCACAGACCACGTTCGAGGTCCAGCACACCGAGTGGTGCATTAAGGACATAAGCCTTCTCATGTCCGCATAATTGCTACTGTCAACTTTCAACTATATTTTCTCTAGGAACATATCTAAAACAGTAGAACTAAAGCGCGAGCTATGACATAATTTGCAAAGACCTTTTGACTATGTTCAGGATAATTAAGTTCATCTTATGAACTCCCACTCAGATAGACATCCCTCTTAGTCATCTAAGTGATTACATGATCCAAGTCAACTAGGCCGTGTCCGATCATCATGTGAGACGGACTAGTCATCATCGGTGAACATCTTCATGTTGATTGTATCTACCATACGACTCATGCTCGACCTTTCGGTCTCTTGTGTTCCGAGGCCATGTACGTACATGCTAGGCTCGTCAAGTCAACCTAAGTGTTTCGTGTGTAAATCTGTCTTACACCCGTTTATGTGAACGTTAGAATCTATCACACCCGATCATCACGTGGTGCTTGAAACAACGAACTTTACATAGCGGTGCACAGTTAGGGGGAACACTTTCTTGAAATTTTAATGAGGGATCGTCTTATTTACTACCGTCGTTCTAAGCAAATAAGATGCATAAACATGATAAACATCACATGCAATCAAAAAGTGACATGATATGTCCAATATCATTTTGCTCCTTTTAATCTCCATCTTCGGGGCTCCATGATCATCATCGTCACCGGCATGACACCATGATCTCCATCATCATGATCTCCATCATCATGTCTCCATGAAGTTGTCTCGCCAACTATTACTTCTACTACTATGGCTAACGGTTTAGCAATGAAGTAAAGTAATTACATGGCGTTAATCGATGACACGCAGGTCATACAATAAATAAAGACAACTCCTATGGCTCCTGCCGGTTGTCATACTCATCGACATGCAAGTCGTGATTCCTATTACAAGAACATAATCAATCTCATACATCACATATCATTCATCACATTCTTTTTGGCCATATCACATCACATAGCATACCCTGCAAAAACAAGTTAGACATCCTCTAATTGTTGTTTGCATGTTTTACGTGGCTGCTATGGGTTTCTAGCAAGAACGTTTCTTACGTACGCAAAACCACAACGTGATATGTTAATTGCTATTTACCCTTCATAAGGACCCTTTTCATTGAATCCGATCCGACTAAAGTGGGAGAGACTGGCACCCGCTAGCCACCTTATGCAACAAGTGCATGTCGGTCGGTGGAACTGTCTCACGTAAGTGTACGTGTAAGGTCGGTCCGGGCCGCTTCATCCCACAATACCGTCGAAACAAGATTGGACTAGTAACGGTAAGCATATTGAACAAAATCAACGCCCACAACAACTTGTGTTCTACTCGTGCATAGAATCTACGCAATAGACCTAGCTCATGATGCCCTTTGTTGGGGAACGTAGCAGAAATTCAAAATTTTCTACGCAACACCAAGATCAATCTATGGAGCAATATAGCAACGAGGGGAAGGGGATGAGCATCTTCATACCCTTGAAGATCTCTAAGTGGAAGGTTACAAGAACGCGGATGAAGGAGTCGTACTCGCAGCGATTCAGATCGCGGTTGATTCCGATCTAAGCACCGAACAACGGTGCCTCCGCGTTCAACACACGTACAGCCCGGGGACGTCTCCTCCTTCTTGATCCAGCAAGGGGAGAGGAGAAGTTGAGGGAGAACTCTGACAGCACGACGGCATGGTGGTGATGGAGCTCGTGGTTCTCCGGCAGGGCTTCGCCAAGCACTACGGAGGAGGAGGAGGTGTTGGATGAGGGAGAAGACTGCGCCATGGGAAGGGTGCGGCTGCCCTCTCTCTCTCTCACTATATATAGGGGGAAGGGAGGAGGGGGAGGCGCCCTAGGGTTCCCTAGGGGAGGGGCGGCGGCCATAGGGGAAACCCTAGATGGGTTTTGGCGCCCCCACCCCTAGGAAACTTGCCCCCCAAGCCGGGAGGGGTGGCTGCCCTAGGGGTGGCGCCCCCACCTCTCCAGGTTACGTGAGATGGGGTGGGAGGGGAGCTCAGCCCCTTAGTGGTCTGGTGTGCCCTCTCCCCTTGGCCCATAAGGCCCCCAAAAGCTTGTCGGGGCCTCCGAAACCCCTTTCGGACACGCTGGTCATCACCTGGTACCACCGGAACAATTCTGGACTCCAATACCCTTCGTCCAATATATCGATCTTCACCTCTGGACCATTCCGGAGCTCCTCGTCATGTCCGGGATCTCATCCGGGACTCCGAACAACCTTCGGTAACCACATACTATTTCCCATAACAACTCTAGTGTCACCGAACCTTAAGTGTGTAGACCCTACGGGTTCGGGAACCATGCAGACATGACCGTGATGTTCTCCGGTCAATAACCAACATCGGGATCTGGATACCCATGTTGGCTCCCACATGTTCCACGATGATCTCATTGGATGAACCACGATGTCAAGGATTCAAGCAATCCCGTATGCAATTCCCTTTGTCTAGCGGTATTGTACTTGCCCGAGATTCGATCGCCGGTATGTCGATACCTTGTTCAATCTTGTTACCGGCAAGTCTCTTTACTCGTTCTGTAACACATCATCCCTGATCAACCCCTTGGTCACATTGTGCACATTATGATGATGTCCTACCGAGTGGGCCCAGAGATACCTCTCCGTCACACGGAGTGACAAATCCCAGTCTCGATTCGTGCCAACCCAGCAGACACTTTCGGAGATACCCGTAGTGCACCTTTATAGCCACCCAGTTACGTTCTGACGTTTGGTACACCCAAAGCATTCCTACGGTATCTGGGAGTTGCACAATCTCATGGTCTAAGGAAATGATACTTAACGTTAGAAAAGCTTTAGCATACGAACTACACGATCTTTGTGCTAGGCTTAGGATTGGATCTTGTCCATCACATCATTCTCCTAATGATGTGATCCCGTTATCAACGACATCCAATGTCCATGGTCAGGAAACCGTAACCATCTATTGATCAACGAGCTAGTCAACTAGAGGCTTACTAGGGACATGGTGTTGTCTATGGATCCACACATGTATCTGAGTTTCCTATCAATACAATTTTAGCATGGATAATAAACGATGATCATGAACAAGGAAATATAATAATAATAATAACTAATTTATTATTGCCTCTAGAGCATATTTCCAACAAGGGTTACATAGAGTCGGTTACAATGGGAGGAGATCTACATATCCGTATCGCCAAGCTTGCCTTCCACGCCAAGGAAAGTCCCATCCGGACACGGGACGAAGTCTTCAATCTTGTATCTTCATAGTCCGAGAGTCGGCCAAAGGTCATAGTCCGCCATCCGGACACCCCTAATCCAGGACTCCTCAAGAGCCCTGAACCAGGCTTCAATGATGACGAGTCCGGCGCACAGATTGTCTTCGGCATTGCAAGGCGGGTTCCTCCTCCGAATACTTCATAGAAGATTTTGAACACAAGGATAGTGTCCGGCTCTGCAAAATAATTTACACATACCACCGTAGAGAGAATAATATTTACACAAATCCAATCTGCTGACGTATTTCGCAGCGTGTCATACACCACGCCCAAGCCTTTATTCGAATCGTTTTTACTATCCCACCTCAGCACGTTTAGCGAGGCGGTTTTCTTGGCACGTCTTGTCAAAGCAGAGATCGTGTCCCCTTATTCCAGGATTCTCATCAATACGGGCGTGGGTAACCCAACCGTGCCATTAATTTACGGCGCTTGGGAGATAAGCGAGTTTTACCAGGCTGGTGGGGACGCATAGTTTTCGTCCGCCCATATAAGGGGATAAGGATCCACCCTTTCTATCTACGCCTTCTTCCTCCTTTGCTTATCCATTTTCGCGCACTCGAGCTCCAGCGCCCAAGTCCGCACACCCCGCCTCAACCTTCTCCAGTCATGTCCGGAGCGGGAGGCAAGTGGATGGCCTCCTCCGTCACGGAGGGGCACATCAAAAGGCTGAGGAAGGCCGGATACTTGTCCAATGACATCGCGCACCGGCTCCCCGACAAGGGGCAGCTCATCCCCACCCCCAGACCCCATGAGAGGGTGGTGTTCCTCACCCACTTCCTCCGCGGACTAGGTTTTCCACTTCACCCATTTGTCTGGGGGCTCATGTTCTACTACGGCCTGGATTTCCACGATCTGGCCCCGAACTTCATCCTCAACATATCGGCGTTTATCGTCGTGTGCGAGGCCTTCATCTGCATTCAGCCCCACTTCGGCTTGTGGCTGAAGATTTTCAATGTCAAGCCGAAGGTAGTGGGCGGCCGCCAAGCGGAGTGCGGAGGCGCCATGGTGGGCAAGATGCCCAACCTTACATGGCTCGAGGGCTCCTTTGTGAAGACCATAAAGGGGTGGCAACCGGGGTGGTTCTACATCACCGAGCCGCGTGACCCTAAATGGGCAGCAGCCCTCGAATTCCGATCTGGCTTCCCTACAAGGCTCACCTTCTGGAAAGAGACGGGCTTGTCGTGGGGTAATTCGGAAGAGCTGACCGGACTCCAAACCTGTGTCCAAAACTTGGTGAACAAGAAGCTCAAGCTTGTCAACGTAGTCCAGGTCATGCTCATCCGCCGGATTCTCCCGTGCCAACAACGGGCTTACAGCTTGTGGGAGTTTGATCCGGCACAGCACCAAACCCTGAGCAGGCTCTTCGACGCTAGTACGAATATGCCTGGAAGGTGTTGTTCAAGGGCGCCGAGGCTCCCGCATCTGCTACCGAAGATTGCGGATTCAGCGCAGCATCAAGCCAACGCTGTAAGCTATTTTGCCCTTTACGGGACACTTGTTTTTCATAGTTTGACTCTATGCGGGATCTAAACTCCCTAACCTTTGACAGGACTGGCAGAGGACATCCGGGCAGATTGGCTCTTCGGCTCCCTTGCCAGAAGACCCAGCGGACGCCCGCTTGACGGGGCTGCTGGTTCCGGCACCTTACGTGGTGCCGGAGAAGAAGGCCAAGAAGAAGGCCACGGGAACTCGAAGGAGTTCCCGGCGCCAGGTGGTGTTGGACTCATCATCCGATGACTCCGAGGCGGACTCCTCCCGTGAAGACGAGGAGGAAAAAAGAGAGGTCTCTCCCCTAGCGGGGGGAGAGAAGAAAAGGAAGGCCGCCCCAACTGGGGGGGGGGGGGGGCGGAGGGTCCAAGAAGGGAAGGACCCTCCCTCCGGACTACTCCACCAACGCCGACGACGGCGAAGAAGAGTGGCCACCCAGGGCCAAGCCCCTGGCGAAATCGTAACTATCCGGGTACCAGAATAACTCATGGCGTTTCTTTATTGCACAGTACCTTCTGATGCCGAATATAATCATGCAGTCCGCCCAAGGCCGGGCCCGACGCTTCGTCGAGCGGTTCCCTAGGTTTGTCGGATGTGAACAGCACTTCACTTCCGACCGCCTCCTCTCCTCGCGCTGCGGATGATGCCGAGGTGGCGTCCCAAAAGGGGCCAGGCCAGGAGGAGGTGGTCCTGGAGGCGCCACAAGGCAACCTCCCGGATCCCAGGCGCAAAGGGGGTAAAACCCCAAAGGGCTCTAAGTCCGGCCCTGGGCCGGACTCTGCACCGGAACCTTCAGCGGTTCCGGCATCCGGTTGGCGGCCCCCTACTAAGAAGGGCAAGCCTACGACGCCGGTGACCTCCGTCCAACCGAAGGAACCGGATAATTTGCTGGAGGTGCTTAACGGCGCCTCCATCGACGAGGAGCACCGCACTTGTGGTGATCCAGAAAGTTCAGTCCGCCAAGAGCGGGCTGACCGAAGCCTGTGCCAGCCTTCAAACATGCTTTGAGGTATGTATTTAAGACATGTAAAAATATAACCGCATAGACAGTAGCCCCTGATGCTCAGTTTGGTGTTCGGAAAGAAAAGCCGAATTGAGGATCAAAAGATATCTGAGGAGTCTAACATGAGTATGTCAATATGGGAATGCAGGTTGTGCTGCTGACCTCTGCCGCACTGACTGCGGAGGTCGATGCATTGAAGCAGAGCCTCGAGCGGTCCGAGAACGAGCTCGGCCTTGCCAAGAAGCAGCTCGAGGACAAGGAAGGTAAGTAATACTTTATGTAAGTGTATAAAAAAAATATGTGGTTGCAAAACATAACAGGACCAACGTGAGTATTGCAGGGGCCACAACCGAGGTGGCAACCCTGAAGGAAGCGTTGTCCAAGGCTGAAAACAATGCAGCCGTGGAGCGCACCGAGCGAGAGAAGCAGGAGGCGCGGGTGGCGGCAGTGCAGCAAGAGCTCCAGGCTCTCGTGGAAAAACACGAGAGTTTGGAGCGTTACTTGAAGACTCGAGAGTCCGAGCTCGCCTCGGCGCTTGAGAGCGCCAAATCTGCCAAGGCCGAAGCCCAAAAAGCCCTCCAGGAAATTGAGGCGATGAAGAAGATAGCGGCGGGTAAGGCATTCTTTATGCAAAGCAAGCACGCAAAAGTGAATTACTTGTTACTTACCCGAGTCCGGAGCTCTCCAGGAGCATTCGCAGATCTTCCCCGGAGTGTGTCCGACGCTGCCGCATTCTACCGAGCCGAAGAGGAAGCTCGACGGAGAAGGTGTTCTGGTCTCAAGATATCGAGGCGGACACCCGGTGCCCTTGAGCGACCAGTGAAGCAATGGTCGAGCTCCATAAGGTGGACGAACAAGCCATGAAGGGTCTCTTAGTCCGGCTGTGGCCTGGGGAAGCCATGCCTGGGAGCTACTTCGGGCTGGTAAAGCAGCTGGTGGATGCATGTCCAAGGCTTGAAGTCATCAAGCGCTCCGTATGCATCGAAGGTGCCCGTACGGCCCTTGCCCGTGCTAAAGTGCATTGGGGAAAGATGGATGCTGAGAAGCTTGTGACGGACGGACCACCACCGGGCAAGGAGCATCGCAAGCCTGAGATGTATTATGAGTCGTCCTGAAGGGTGCCCGCCGTATAGCGGATGAGTGCTCCAAAGATGTAATTTTTGAGAAAACTCGCATTTGTAATCCTGTACGCTGAAAACTTGTTCATATGCGATAAGCAACGCTTTTGAATTTAAAATATTACCTTATGTGCGGCCGTTTATTAAAATTGAGAGATGGCGAGTCGTCGGCTTCTGCCCCCATGCCGCGAGTCCTGGGGTGTTCGGGATAAACTTGAGCGCTCTTTTTCCCATTATTGGGTCCCTCGAGGGAGGCGCTCAACACAACGAACAAGGCAATCGGACTATAATGCTTGAACACTCTCACTTAGCCATAGAATTCTATAACTTTAAATTTCGTGAAGCCCCTAGTATTCGGAAGGCCGAGTTCGGTGCGCTATCCACGCCTAGGCCGGACAAAGCCGACTCCTCGCTCTAAGCGGCATAAGTCTTTAGGGACTCGAAAACCTCTCGAACAGTGACCAGCTCTCGCCCTATCATGATGGTCAGTTTTAGCTTTCTCCACTGAGGTGCTTAGCCCAGCTCAACCAGGGCACAATCGCAGTGGTTCTCCCAAAGGCTACCTTAGCCGATATAACGGAACGTAAGGTACCAAAACATGGGAGCCGGCAAACCCAACTATTGACCCAAGACATGATTCGGAGCCGATGCATATAATGTTATAAGTTCGGGGTGCCGCACTCATGAGAGTGTTCGGACTTCTCACACCATATTCTGGGGTACGTAAGCCCCTGGTGTATTGGCCGAACCAAAGTGTACGGTTGCATAATGTCATAACTGAACATATTTTTATAAAAAAAAGGTAATGCAATAATAGACAAAAGCTATGAATTGTTTATTCGAAAAGTCTGCGGTAAAAGCAGAACGATACAAATAGTGCGATAAGCAAGAGATGGGACTATTTAACATGTCCCCCCTCCAGGGGCGAGCTGCGGGATGATATGTGAAACTATTGGAAATATGCCCTAGAGGCAATAATAAATTAGTTATTATTATATTTCCTTGTTCATGATAATCGTTTATTATCCATGCTATAATTGTATTGATAGGAAACTCAGATACATGTGTGGATAGATAAACAACACCATGTCCCTAGTAAGCCTCTAGTTGACTAGCTCGTTGATCAACAGATGGTTACGGTTTCCTGACCATGGACATTGGATGCCGTTGATAACGGGATCACATCATTTGGAGAATGATGTGATGGACAAGACCCAATCCTAAGCCTAGCACAAAGATCGTAGTTCGTATGCTAAAGCTTTTCTAATGTCAAGTATCTTTTCCTTAGACCATGAGATTGTGCAACTCCCAGATACCGTAGGAATACTTTGGGTGTACCAAACATCACAACGTAACTGGGTGGCTATAAAGGTGAACTACAGGTATCTTCGAAAGTGTCTGTTGGGTTGGAACGAATCGAGACTGGTATTTGTCACTCCGTGTAAACGGAGAGGTATCTCTGGGCCCACTCGGTAGGACATCATCATAATGTGCACAATGTGACCAAGGGGTTGATCACGATGATGTGTTACGGAACGAGTAAAGAGACTTGCCGGTAACGAGATTGAACAAGGTATCGGGATACCGATGATCGAATCTCGGGCAAGTACAATGCCGCTAGACAAAGGGGATTGTATATGGGATTCATTGAGTACTTGACATCGTGGTTCATCCGATGAGATCATCGTGGAACATGTGGGAGCCAACATGGGTATCCATATCCCGCTGTTGGTTATTGACCGGAGAACGTCTCGGTCATGTCTGCATGATTCCCGAACCCATAGGGTCTACACACTTAAGGTTCGATGACGCTAGGGTTATAAAGGAAGTTTGTATGTGGTTACCGAATGTTGTTCGGAGTCCCGGATGAGATCCCGGACGTCACGAGGAGTTCCGGAATGGTCCGAAGGTAAAGATTTATATATGGGAAGTCCTGTTTTGGTCACCGGAAAAGTTTTGGGTTTTTTCGGTAACGTACCGGGACCACCGGGAGGGTCCCGGGGGTCCACCAAGTGGGGCCACCATCCCCGGATGGCTGCATGGGCCAAGTGTGGGAGGGGACCAGCCCAGGTGGGCTGGTGCGCCCCCACAAGGCCCAAGGCGTGGGGAAGAGTGGGAGGGGCAAACCCTAGGGCAGATGGGCCCTAAGGCCCACCCCAGGTGCGCCTCCCCTCTCTCCCCTTCTGGCCGCCACCCAGATGGGATCTGGGGGCTGCCGCCACCCCTGGGGAGGGAACCCTAGAGGGGCGCAGCCCCTCCCCTTCCCCATAAATTGTTGAGGTCTAGGGGCTGCCCAACACACGGTTTTCTCTCCCTCTTGGCGCAGCCCTACCTCTCTCCCTTCTCCTCTCCCGCGGTGCTTGGCGAAGCCCTGCAGGATTGCCACGCTCCTCCACCACCACCACGTCATTGTGCTGCTGCTGGACGGAGTCTTCCTCAACCTCTCCCTTTCTCCTTGCTGGATCAAGGCATGGGAGACGTCACCGGGCTGTACGTGTGTTGAACGCGGAGGTGCCGTCCGTTCGGCACTAGGATCTCCGGTGATTTGGATCACGGCAGTATGACTCCTTCAACCCAATTCTCTTGAACGCTTCCGCTTAGCGATCTACAAGGGTATGTAGATGCACTCTCCTTCCCTCGTTGCTGGTTTCTCCATAGATAGATCTTGGTGACACGTGGGAAAATTTTGAATTTCTGCCACGTTCCCCAACAAAGGCATCATGAGCTAGGTCTATTGCGTAGATTCTTTGCACGAGTAGAATGCAAAAGTAGTTGTGGGCGTTGATTTTCTTCAATATGCTTACCGTTACTAGTCCAATCTTGTTTCGACGGTATTGTGGGATGAAGCGGCCGGACCGACCTTACACGTACACTTACGTGAGACAGCTTTCCACCTAATCGATGTGCACTTGGTGCATAAGGTGGCTAGCGGGTGCCAGTCTCTCCCACTTTAGTCGGAACGGATTCAATGAAAAGGGTCCTTATGAAGGGTAAATAGCAATTGGCATATCACGTTGTGGTTTTGCGTAGGTAAGAAACGTTCTTGCTGGATACCCAAAACAGCCACGTAAAACATGCAAACAACAATTAGAGGACGTCTAACTTGTTTTTGCAGGGTATGCTATGTGATGTGATATGGCCAAGAAGAATGTGATGAATGATATGTGATGTATGAGATTGATCATGTTCTTGTAATAGGAATCACGACTTGCATGTCGATGAGTATGACAACCGGCAGGAGCCATAGGAGTTGTCTTAATTTATTGTATGACCTGCGTGTCATTGAGCAAACGCCATGTAATTACTTTACTTTATTGCTAAACGGTAGCCATAGTAGTAGAAGTAATAAGTTGGCGAGACAACTTCATGGAGACACGATGATGGAGATCATGATGATGGAGATCATGGTGTCATGCCGGTGACGATGATGATCATGGAGCCCCGAAGATGGAGAACTAAAGGAGCAAAGTGATATTGGCCATATCATGACACTAATAGATAGCATGTGATGTTTATCATGTTTATGCATCTTATTTGCTTAGAACGACGGTAGTAAATAAGATGATCCCTCATTAAAATTTCAAGAAAGTGTTCCCCCTAACTGTGCACCGTTGCGAAAGTTCGTCGTTTCGAAGCACCACGTGATGAGCGGGTGTGATAGATTCTTACGTTCACATACAACGGGTGTAAGCCATATTTACACACGCAAAACACTTAGGTTGACTTGACGAGCCTAGCATGTACAGACATGGCCTCGGAACACAAGAGACCGAAAGGTCGAGCATGAGTCGTATGGTAGATACGATCAACATGAAGATGTTCACCGATCATGACTAGTCCGTCTCATGTGATGATCGGATACGGCCTAGTTGACTCGGATCATGTAATCACTTAGATGACTAGAGGGATGTCTATCTGAGTGGGAGTTCATGAGATGAACTTAATTATCGTGAACATAGTCAAAAGCCCTTTGCAAATTATGTCGTAAGCTCGCGCTTTAGTTCCACTGTTTAGATATGTTCCTAGAGAAAATATAGTTGAAAGTTGACAGTAGCGATTATGCAGACAGAAAAAAGCTTATGTCCTTAATGCACCGCTCAGTGTGCTGAACCCCAAACGTCATCCATGGATGTTGCGAACATCGGACATACACGTTTTGATAACTACGTGATAGTTCAGTTAAACGGTTTAGAGTTGAGGCACCAAAGACATTTTTCAAAACGTCGCGGAACATATGAGATGTTTCGAGGGCTGAAATTGGGATTTCAGGCTCGTGCCCACGTCAAGAGGTATAAGACCTCCGACGATTTTCTTAGCCTGCAAACTAAGGGAGAAAAGTTCAATCGTTGAGCTTGTGCTCAGATTGTCTCGAAAGTGCAACAATCACTTGAATCGGTGGGAGTTGATCTTCACGATGAGATGGTGATGTTTCTCCAAAGTCATTGCCACCAAGCTGCTAGAGCTTCGTGATGAACTATAACATATCAGGGATAGATATGATGATCCTTGAGCTATTCGCAATGTTCGACACATGAATGTAGAAATCAAGAAGGAGCATCAATTGTTGACGGTTAGTGAAACCACTAGTTTCAAGAAGGGCAAGGGCAAGAAGGGTACTTCATGAAACAGCAAATCGCTTGCTGCTCGAGTGAAGAAACCCAAGGTTGAACCCAAACCCAAGACTAAGTGCTTCGTAATGAGGGAACAGCCACCGGAGCAGAATTACCCTAGATACTTGGTAGATGAGAAGGCTGGCAAGGTCGATAGAAGTATATTGGATATACATTAAGTTATTGTGTACTTTACTAGTACTCCTAGTAGCACCAGGGTATTAGATACCGGTTCGGTTGCTAAGTGTTAGTAACTCGAAATAAAAGGCTACGGAATAAACGGAGTCTAGCTAAAGGTGAGCTGACGATATGTGTTGGAAGTGTCTCCAAGTTTGATGTGATCAAACATCGCACGCTCCCTCTACCATCAAGATTAGTATTAAACCAGAATAATTGTCATTTTGGTGTTTGCGTTGAGCATAGTCATGATTGGATTATGTCTATCGCAATATGGTTATTCATTTAAGGAGAATAATGGTTACTCTATTTATTTGAATAATACCTTCAATGGTCTTGCACCTAAAGGAATGGTTTATTGAATCTCGATCGTAGTGATACACATTTTCATGCCAAAAGATATAAGATAGTAATGATAGTACCACTTACTTGTAGCACTGCCATGTAAGTCATACTGGTGTAGAACGCATGTAGAAGCTCCATGTTGATGGATCTTTGGACTCACTCATTTTTGAAAAGTTTGAGACATGCGAACCATGTCTATTGGTGTATACGCATGAAGGAACTCCATGCAGATGGATCGTTTGGACTCACTTGATTTGAATCACTTGAGATATGCAAATCATACCACATGGGCAAGATGACTGAAAAGCCTCATTTTTCAGTAAGATGGAACAAGATAGCAACTTGTTGGAGGTAACACATTCTGATGTGTGCAGTCCAATGAGTGCTGAGGCATGCGGTGAATATCGTTATGTTCTTACTTCACAGATGATTCGAGTAGATGTTGAGTATATTTACTTGATGAAACACAAGTTTGAATTATTGAATGGTTCAAGTAATTTCAGAGTGAAGTTGAAGGTCATCGTGACAAGAGGATAAAATGTCTATGATATGAACATAGAGATGAGTATCTGAATTACGAGTTTTGGCACGCAATTGTTTCACAATTAATACCGCCTGGAACACCATAGTGTGATGGTGTGTCCGAACATCATAGTTGCACCCTATTGGATATGGTGCGTACCATGATGTCTCTTATCGAATTACCACTATCGTTCATGGGTTAGGCATTAGAGACAACCACATTCACTTTAATAGGGCACCACATAAATCCGTTGAGATGACACCGTGTGAACTATGGTTTAGAAAAACCTAAGTTGTCGTTTCTTAAAAGTTTGGGGCTGCGACGCTTATGTGAAAAGTTTCATCGTGATAAGCTCGAACCCAAAACGGATAAATACATCTTCATAGGATACCCAAAATGGTTGGGTATACCTCCTATCTCAGATCCGGAAGCAAAAGTAATTGTTTCTAGAAACGGGTCCTTTCTCGAGGAAAAGTTTCTCTCGAAAGAATTTAGTGGGAGGATGGTGGAGACTTGATGAGGTTATTGAACCATCACTTCAACCGGTGTGTAGCAGGGCACAGGAAGTTGTTCCTGTGGCACCTACACCAATCGAAGTAGAAGCTTATGATAGTGATCATGAAACGTTAGATCAAGTCACTACCAAACCTCGTAGGACGACAAGGACACGCACTGCTTCGGAGTGGTACGGTAATCCTGTCTTGGAGGTCATGTTGCTAGACAACAATGAACCTACGAGCTATGGAGAAGCGATGGTGGGCCTGGATTCCGACGAATGGCTCAAGGCCATAACATCCGAGAGAGGATCCATGACTTTGGAAGAAATACTTGATGGTCGTAAGGACGTTGGGTAAATATGGATTTTAAAAGGAAGACAGACAATGATGGTAAGTGTCACCATTAAGAACGCTCGACTTGTCATTAAAGAAGTTTTCTGACAAGTTCAAGGAGTTGACTACGGTGAGGCTTTCTCACTCGTAGCGATGCTAAGAGTCTGTTGGAATTGGATTAGCAATTACTGCATGATTGATGAAATCTTGCATATAGGATGTCAAAACATTGTTTCCTTGACAGTTTTCTTGAGGAAAGGTTGTATGTGATACAACCAGAAATTTTTTGACAATCCTGAAAGACGCTAACAAGTATGCAAAGCTCCAGCAATCCTTCTAAGGACTGGAGTAAGCATCTCGGAGTTGGAATGTACGCTTTGATGAGATGATCAAAGATTTTGGGTTTATAAAAAGTTTATGAGAAACTTGTATTTCTAAAGAAGTGAGTGGGAGCACTATAGAATTTCTGATGAGTATATGTTGTTGACATATTGTTGATCAGAAATGATGTAGAATTTCTGGAAAGCATATAGGGTTATTTGAAAGGTGTTTTTCAATAGAAAGCCTGGATTAAGCTACTTGAACATTGAGCATCAAGATCTATGACGATAGATCAAAAACGCTAAATGGTACTTTCAAATGAGCACATACCTTGACATAATCTTGAAGGTGTTCAAGATGGATCAGTCAAAGAAGGAGTTCTTGCCTGAGTTGTAAGGTATGAAGTTAAGACTTAAAGCTCGACCACGGCAGAGTAGAGAGAAAGGACGAAGGTCGTCCCCTATGCTTAGACGTAGGCTCTATAGTATGCTATGTTGTGTACCGCACCGGAAATGTGCCTGCCATGAGTCAGTCAAGGGGTACAAGAATGATCCAGGAATGGATCATTGGACAGCGGTCAAAATTGTCCTTGGAGTAAATAAGGACATGTTTCTCGATTATGGAGGTGATAATGAGCTCGGCGTAAAGGATTACGTCAATGCAAGCTTTAACACCTATTCGAATGACTCTGAGTAGCAAACCGGATACGTATAGTGGAGCAACCATTTGGAATAGCTCCAAGTGGAGCGTGGAAGCAGCATTTACAATATGACCTAGAGATTTGCGAAGTACATACGGATCTGAATGTTGCAGACCCGTTGACTAAAACCTCTCTCACAAGCAAAACATGATCAAACTCCAGAACTCATTGAGTCTTAATCACATGATGATGTGAACTAGTTTAGTGACACTAGTAAACTCTTTGGATGTTAGTCACATGGCGATGTGACATGTGAGTGTTAATCACATGGCGATGTGAACTAGATTATTGACTCTAGTGCAAGTGGGAGACTGTTGGAAATATGCCCTAGAGGCAATAATAAATTAGTTATTATTATATTTCCTTGTTCATGATAATCGTTTATTATCCATGCTATAATTGTATTGATAGGAAACTCAGATACATGTGTGGGTACATAAACAACACCATGTCCCTAGTAAGCCTCTAGTTGACTAGCTCGTTGATCAACAGATGGTTACGGTTTCACGACCATGGACATTGGATGTCGTTGATGACGGGATCACATCATTTGGAGAATGATGTGATGGACAAGACCCAATCCTAAGCCTAGCACAAAGATCGTAGTTCGTATGCTAAAGCTTTTCTAATGTCAAGTATCTTTTCCTTAGACCAAACGTCACAACGTAATTGGGTGGCTATAAAGGTGCACTACAGGTATCTTCGAAAGTGTCTGTTGGGTTGGCACGAATCGAGACTGGGATTTGTCACTCCGTGTAAACGGAGAGGTATCTCTGGGCCCACTCGGTAGGACATCATCATAATGTGCACAATGTGACCAAGGGGTTGATCACGATGATGTGTTACGGAACGAGTAAAGAGACTTGCCAAGAATGTAGATTGAACAAGGTATCGGGATACCGACGATCGAATCTCGGGCAAGTACAATACCGCTAGACAAAGGGAATTGTATACGGGATTGATTGAGTCCTTGACATCGTGGTTCATCCAATGAGATCATCGTGGAACATGTGGGAGCCAACATGGGTATCCAGATCCCGCTGTTGGTTATTGACCGGAGATCATCTCGGTCATGTCTGCATGATTCCCGAACCCGTAGGGTCTACACACTTAAGGTTCGATGACGCTAGGGTTATAAAGGAAGTTTGTATGTGGTTACCGAATGTTGTTCGGAGTCCCGGATGAGATCCCGGACGACACGAGGAGTTCCGGAATGGTCCGGAGGTAAAGATTTATATATGGGAAGTCCTGTTTTGGTCACCGGGAAAGTTTCGGGTTTTTTCGGTAATGTACCGGGACCACCGGGAGGGTCCCGGGGGTCCACCAAGTGGGGCCACCATCCCTGGAGGGCTGCATGGGCCAAGTGTGGGAGGGAACCAGCCCCAGGTGGGCTGGTGCGCCCCCCACAAGGCCCAAGGCGCAGGGAAGAGTGGGAGGGGGGCAAACCCTACGGCAGATGGGCCCTAAGGCCCACCCCAGGTGCGCCTCCCCTCTCTCCCCTTCTGGCCGCCACCCAGATGGGATCTGGGGGCTGCCGCCACCCCTGGGGAGGGAACCCTAGAGGGGCGCAGCCCCTCCGCTTCCCCTATAAATAGTTGAGGTCTAGGGGCTGCCCAACACACGGTTTTCTCTCCCTCTTGGCGCAGCCCTACCTCTCTCCCTTCTCCTCTCCCGCTGTGCTTGGCGAAGCCCTGAAGGATTGCCACGCTCCTCCACCACCACCACGCCGTTGTGCTGCTGCTGGACGGAGTCTTCCTCAACCTCTCCCTTTCTCCTTGCTGGATCAAGGCATGGGAGACGCGTCGGCCGGGTTATGCGTGTGTTGAACGCGGAGGTGCCGTCCGTTCGGCACTAGGATCTCCGGTGATTTGGATCATGACGAGTACGACTCCTTCAACCCCGTTCTCTTGAACGCTTCCGCTTAGCAATCTACAAGGGTATGTAGATGCGCTCTCCTTCCCCTCGTTGCTGGTTTCTCCATAGATAGATCTTGCTGACACGTAGGAAAATTTTGAATTTCTGCTACATTCCCCAACAGAAACAAGTATACTGCTCGTTATAGAGACCACCTGGACACTCGACGTAGCTTTCTGCCTCCCTGTCTATTGCATCATGTGTTCGGCGATTATGCTGCCGGACAGGCCTTTCGGAAAGTGGAGTCCTGAAAGTAAGAAAAAAAAGAATGACAAAATCGGGAGCCCCTTGTGCGATTGAGCCGCATTTTGGGCGTGCTGTGGTCGTACCCCTCCCCCTATGCCCATGGTATTTCCAGAGCATAGTTATGTACGCGTAGTACTGGTTTCGCAATTTCTCGAGGGCTGGGGTTGGGGCCGCATTGCTACGCGTGCTCGGAACGTGCCAGGCGGTCTTGTTGTAGGTTACTCCGGGCGCGCTTGACGGTGTCCGGACGTTTAATGGCCGTACTGGAGAATTGCCTTGACAGGCTGCTTTGTACTTCCGCCGCGAGGGCCGTCGTATGCTCCTCCGTCCGGAGAGAGCGTTCGGTGTTTTCGTTGATCGTAATGACTCCTCGAGGGCCTGGCATCTTGAGCTTGAGGTATGTGTAGTGCGGCACCGCATTGAACTTTGCAAATGCGGTTTGTCCGAGCAGTGCGTGATAGCCACTTCAGAACGGGACTATGTCGAAGATTAACTCCTCGCTTCGGAAATTGTCCGGGGATCCGAAGACCACCTCAAGTATAACTAAGCCTGTACAGTTGGCCTCTACACCTGGTATGACGCCTTCAAAGGTCGTCTTTGTGGGTTTAATCCTTGAGGGATCTATGCCCATTTTTTGCACTGTATCCTGATAAAGCAGGTTCAGGTTGTTGCCGCCGTCCATAAGGACTCTAGTTAGGTGAAATCCGTCAATGATTGGGTCTAAAACCAATGCGGCAAATCCGCCATGGCGGATGCTAGTGGGGTGGTCTCTTCGATCAAAAGTGATCGGGCAAGAGGACCATGGGTTGAACTTTGGGGCGACTGGCTCCAACCCATATACGTCCCTGAGTGCATGCTTCCGCTCCCTTTTGGGTATGTGGGTTGCGTATATCATGTTCACCATCCGCACTTGTGGGGGGAAACCCTTCTGCCCCCTATTGTTCGGCGGCCGGGGCTCCTCCTCGTCATTGCTATGCAACCCCTTGTTGTTTTCGGCGTTTAACTTGTGTGCCTGCTTGAACACCCAACAATCCCTGTTGGTGTGGTTGGCTGGTTTTTGGGGGTGCCGTGTATCTGGCACGAGCGATCGAGTATTCGGCCAAATTGGACGGGCCCGGAGTATTTCTTTTGAATGGCTTTTTCTGCTGACCGGGTTTAGAGCCTCTGAATCCGGCATTAACTTCCGTATCCTCAGCATTGTCGCCGTTAATGCGGCGCTTTTGCTTGTTGCGACGCGGCCTGCCAATGTTGTCCTTGGTATCCGAATTACCAGGGCTCTTGGTCATGTTATTACTACGAGCTAGCCAGATGTCTTCTCCTGCGCAAAAGCGGGTCATGAGTGTTCTGAGGGCTGCCATGGATTTCGGCTTTTCCTGTCCTAGGTGCCGGGAAAGCCACTTGTCACGGATGTTATGCTTGAAGGCTGCAAGGGCCTCTGCGTCCGGACAGTCGACTATTTGATTTTTCTTGGTTAGGAACCGTGTCCAGAATTGTCTGGCCGATTCCTCTGGCTGCTGAATTATGTGGCTTAGGTCATCGGCGTCTGGTGGTCGCACATAGGTGTCCTGGAAGTTGTCGAGGAATGTGGCTTCCAGGTCCTCCCAACAACCAATTGATTCTGCTAGCAGGCTGTTAAGCCAATGCCGAGCTGGTCCTTTAAGCTTGAGTGGGAGGTATTTCATGGCATGTAGATCATCGCCGCGGGCCATGTGGATATGAAGGAGATAATCCTCGATCCATACCGCCGGACCCGTTGTGCCATCGTATGATTCGATGTTTACGGGTTTGAAACCCTCGGGGATTTGATGATCCATTACTTCATCTGTGAAGCATAGTGGGTGTGCGGCGCCTCTGTATTGGGCTATGTCACGACGTAGCTCAAATGATCTTTGTCTACTGTGTTCGGCTCGGCCAGATTTATCATATCCGGCATGACTATCGTCACGTGTCGTGGGGCGCCCACGCGATCCATAGATCGATCTTGTTTGCCTTGCCCTGTCCTCCAATATATCTCGCAGGTCTGGCGCATTTCCCCGTGCCTTGGTATTCTTTGAGCGACACCGGGGTGCGGCTTGAGTGGAGGGCTGAGAGGCCTCTCTGTCACGGACACGAGGTGGTCGGTCGGCCGCATCATGCGCTGGTGATGTAGGTCTAGTTGCTTCCTCCACTAATCGGGGTAGCAGCCTGCGTTTTGGGTAGCTCTTGGAGGGGCGTTCGAGTTTGTACTCTTCGGCCGCAAGGACATCAGTCCATCTGTCGGCTAGCAGGTCTTGGTCAGCTCTAAGCTTTTGTTGTTTTTCCTTGAGGCTGCTCGCCGTGGCCATAAGCCTGCATTTGAAACGCTCTTGTTCGACAGGATCCTCAGGCACGACAAATTCGTCGTAGTCGAAGCTTGCCTCGTCTTCGGAGGGAGGCATGTAATTATCGTCCTCTACCTCTCTGTCTGCCGCTTTCTCATGAGGGCTGGCTTCTCCATCCTCCTGTGCTAAATCCTGCTAGAGGGGATTGTCTTCGGCACTATCCGGGGTGTTATTATTTCCCGTGCCAGAATCGCCGTTTTTGTTGTGGCGGGATTTAGAGCGGCGCCGCTGACGCCGGCGCTTAGGCTGTTTCTTGGAGGGGTCATCCTCCGTTGTTCCATCGGCATTCCCTTCTTCTGGGATGTCCACCATGTATATGTCATATGACGAGGTGGCCTTCCAGTGCCCTGTAGGCGCTGGTTCTTGGTCGTCTCCTGCATCGTCGTCCATACCGTCGATGTCTTCGGAGTCGAAGTCGAGCATGTCGGTTAAATCATCGACAGTGGCTACAAAGTGGGTGGTGGGTGGGCTTTGAATTTCTTCGTCGTCCGCATCCCAACCTTGCTGACCACAGTCTGGCCAGGGCTCTCCTGATAAAGAGAGAGACTTTAGTGAATTCAGAATGTCGCTGAAAGGCGACTGCTGAAAGATGTCCGTGGCGGTGGACTCCATGATCGGCGCCTAATCAGATTTGATTGGCAGGGGCGCGGAAGGTTCGGAGTCCAGAGAGGAGTCCGGCACCTTGGAGTCACGAGCTTCGCAAAGGACAGGTATGGAGTTCGGCTTGATCACCGTAGAGATTGCAGCCCCCGAGGCGGTGTCCAGCCACACGTCCTCGATTAAGCGTGATCGGCTCCGAGCTAAGGGTCGGAGCGGACATCGGTGCGACCTCCGTGGCAATCGCTCGGTGGCAGAGCTAGATCATGCCCATCGTGACAGTGCGGCGCGCTTGGCTATGGCTCGAACCTCAAGTCTCCGCGGACGTTGGCCGTGTTGTTTAAACTTCCAAATCTGACCTGATGGCCAGGGGCGTAGCTTTCGATCTGCTCCAGATGGCCAACTGAATTGGCCCACAGTGCAAAGCCGCCGAATACGAAGATCTGTCCGGGGAGAAAAGTCTCACCCTAGACCGCATCATTGTTGATGATCAGAGAAGCCATTGGGCCTAAAGGTGACGGCACAGAGAAACTCTCAATGAAATCACCAATGTCGGTGTCAAAACCGGTGGATCTCGGGTAGGGGGTCCCGAACTGTGCGTCTAGGCGGATGGTAACATGAGACAAGGGACACGATGTTTTTACCCAGGTTCGGGCCCTCTCGATGGAGGTAAAACCCTACTCCTTCTTGATTAATATTGATGATATGGGTAGTACAAGAGTAGATCTACCACGAGATCACAGAGGCTAAACCCTAGAAGCTAGCCTATGGTATGATTGTTGTTCGTCCTACAGACTAAAACCCTCTGGTTTATATAGACACCGGAGAGGGTTAGGGTTACATAGAGTCGGTTACAATGGGAGGAGATCTACATATCCGTATGGCCAAGCTTGCCTTCCACGCCAAGGAAAGTCCCATCCGGACACGGGACGAAGTCTTCAATCTTCTATCTTCATAGTCCAGGAGTCCGGCCAAAGGTCATAGTCCGGCCATCCGGACACCCCCTAATCCAGGACTCCCTCACTTGGGTTCTCCATTCATCAAGTGAGCTAATGTCAAATAGCCTCTTCTCACCGGCAAGTTTGAAATCATGATTGAGCTCTTTAATGGCCCAATATGCCTTATGTTCTAGTTCGAGAGGTAAGTGACATGCTTTTCCATAAACCATTTTATACGGAGAAATACCCATGGGATTTTTATATGCAGTTCTATAGGCCCATAATGCATCATCAAGTTTCTTGGACCAATTCTTTCTAGATCTATTAACAGTCTTTTGCAAAATAAATTTGAGCTCTCTATTACTCAATTCTACTTGACCACTAGACTGCGGGTGATATGGAGATGCAATTCTATGATTAACATCATACTTAGCAAGCATTTTACGAAAAGCACCATGAATAAAATGTGAACCACCGTCAGTCATTAAATATCTAGGGACTCCAAACCTCGGAAAAATAACTTCTTTAATCATCTTAATAGAAGTGTTATGATCAGCACTACTAGTTGGAATAGCTTCTACCCACTTAGTAACGTAATCAACAGCAACTAAAATATGTGTATACCCGTTAGAGGAAGGAAACGGTCCCATATAATCAAAGCCCCGAACATCATCTGGTTCAATACCAAGTGAATAATTCATAGGCATTTCTTGACGTCTACTAATATTACCAATTCTTTGACATTCATCACAATATAAGACAAACTTACGGGCATCTTTGAAGAGAGTAGGCCAATAAAAACCGGATTGTAATACCTTATGTGCAGTTCTATCTCCAGCGTGGTGTCCTCTATAAGCTTCGGAGTGACACTTGTGTAGGATCTGTTCCTGTTCATGCTCAGGGATACAACGTCTAATAACACCATCTACTCCTTCTTTATAAAGGTGTGGGTCATCCCAGAAGTAATGTCTTAAATCATAGAAAAACTTTTTCTTTTGCTGGTATTTGAAACTAGGTGGTACAAATTTAGCAACGATATAATTAGCATAACCCGCACACCATGGAGTAGTATGAGAAGCATTTATGAAAGCTAGTTGTTCATCAGGAAAGCTATCATCAATAGGTAGTGGGTCATCAAGAACATTCTCTAACCTAGACAAGTTGTCTGCAACGGGGTTCTTAGCTCCCTTTCTATCAATAATGTGCAAATCAAATTCTTGTAGAAAGAGAACCCATCTAATAAGTCTAGGTTTAGCATCTTTCTTTTCCATAAGATATTTAATAGCAGCATGATCAGTGTGAATAGTTACTTTAGAATCAACAATATAAGGTCTGAACTTATCACAAGCAAAAACAACTGCTAAAAATTCTTTTTCGGTAGTAGCATAATTTCTCTGGGCACTCTCTAGAGTTTTACTAGCATATTGAATAACATTTAATTTCTTATCAACTCTTTGTCCTAGAACAACACCTACAGCATAATCACTAGCATCACACATAATTTCAAAGGGTAGATTCCAATCAGGTGGCTGAACAATAGGTGCAGAAATCAATGCTTTCTTAAGTATTTCAAATGCTTCTACACAATCCTCATCAAAGACAAAATGAATATCATTTGTAAGAGATTAGTCAGAGGCCTAGAAATTTTTGAGAAGTCCTTAATGAACCTCCTATAATAACCGGCATGACCAAGGAAACTTCCTATACCTTTAATGTCCTTGGGACACGGCATCTTTTTAATAGCATCAACTTTAGCTTTGTCAACTTCAATACCTCTTTCAGAAATTTTATGCCCCAATACAATACCTTCATTAACCATAAAGTGGCACTTCTCCCAATTCAAGACAAGGTTAGTTTCTTCACATCTCTGCAAAACTCGATCAAGGTTGCTCAAGCAATCATCAAAAGAAGTTCCATATCACGGAGAAATCATCCATGAAAACCTCAACAATCTTTTCAAAAAAATCAGAGAATATAGCCATCATGCATCTTTGAAAGGTAGCAGGTGCATTGCATAAACCAAAAGGCATATGTCTATAAGCAAAGGTACCGAAAGGACAAGTAAAAGTGGTCTTTTCTTGATCCTCTTTCACTACTAGGGAAAAGCCTAGCAGCAGCGCGGGTTTTAGGTATATCAGTAGCGCGGGGACCGGCGCTACAGCTAACCCATAGCAGCAACGCGTGCACGCCCGCGCTACTACTATACAAGTGTAACAGCAGCGTGCTGCGTGGAAGCTCGCTACTTCTAATAGCTCTAGCGCGCTTTGGTCGTCTGGCCATCGCTATAGTCATGCTTCTGCTAACTTTCCTCCACTCGCATCGCTAATTTTAGTAGTTTTTATTTTTTCTGCATATTTGTTTTGTATTTGAACAGGCTTTATACAAGAATCTTTAGCACATACAAATGTCATCATCATACACATACAAATGGCTGCGAGACCGCAAATGTAATCATAGCATATACATACAAATAGTCTCATCATAATCATCATCCAACACAAAGTGGTATCTCGTCATCATCTCAAAAATAGCGATACATGCAAGTCTCGAATACTTGCAACTACAACGTCATCCATCTAAACAATGATACACGTGAGAAGTGCTATCACTATGAGTGATAGTGGAACTATCTGATACATGAGGCGGCGGTCATGAGTCCTCTCTCGCGCTCGCCCGAACCTCAAGTAACTAGCTTGTGCTTCTTGTCTGCTTTTGAAGCCTTTATGGCTGGCGCCCGAGACCCCCTGCTTGCGCCTGACACTCATGCCACTCTTCATACACCCCCGGAACCTTCCCTTCATACACGACATAGCACTTGGCCATCAAGAAACTAGGTACATGTTAGAGATGCATCTTCATCAAGAGGATGTACAATCATATGCAACAAAATATACTAGAGCAACACGAAAAAGAAAAAGTTAGCAACTAGATGCAACATACAGTACGCAAACTAATTAACTAGAGGTACGCAGGTCATCGTACGCAAACTAACAAAGTAGCGTTACGCAAGTTTGGCAGGGACCGTGGATATCACAAAGTTTCATCGCTACAGAAAGTATACAAGTTCAACCGACACATATCATCATCATCGGCATCGTAAATCACTAGAAGTTCCATCCTTCCATATCATCGAGGATGGACCCTAGCTTCTTGAACGGCGTGAGGTCTAGACTTTGCATGCCTATGTGAGTTCGGACGTCAGCTCGCGATATAGGGCCGTGGTGGAACATCCCCTTCTCATCGACGACTTCTTTCATGATGATCGTCGCAATGTCCCTTTGGATGCGAAAGAAGTCATCTCTAAGTTTATAATCCGCTTCTCCATGAGATACTAGCCACTTGTGGATATGATCACCATTTCTGCTTGTCATGCGAAGCTTTTGGTGATCCCTGCTGAACTCAATCATGAGATGGACGATGTAGAATCCATCCTTCTTGCTTGGTTTTGGGACATGGATGCAGCAGAAGTTAGTTTTATGCGTGAAACCCATCTTCTTGTTCCTTTGTTTCCGGATCTGCATGTGGCCACCTCTAATGCTGAAGCCTTGGAGAGCATCATCTAGAATATTCATTATGTGGGTGTAGTCCTTTTTCTCGTAGTCTCTGGAAGGGTCGAAATACACGGTGTGGGAGACTCGCGGGTAAATAACGATAAGGACGGCGCACGCGTTGCTGCAGGGAAATGTAGCGACCCGACCTCAGACGGTCAAGCCTCTGTGTTACTGTGCCATCCCTGGATCAGTATGCTGGCACACACAGTACATCAATGTATATATCAAAGTGCAATCACATGCATAAATAACGTAAAACTGATATATACCTCATAATACTCAGCGGAAACAATCAAACGGGTGTGGAGTCCCATCAACGCCATCGGCAGGTTGAGTGTAGACCGTAACCCTGTATCGTAACTCTTACTCGTCGAGGAAATATCTGCAACATGATACGTTGCAGCCGTGTAGGTCAGTACATTGAATGTACCGGCAAGATCACAACATGATTAAACAGATGGTAAAACTATACTATATGCAATTTGGCTTTGTGGCTCGGTATCTGAGTTTTGTTTGCGTAAAAGCTGATTTTATTTTCCCTACATCAAAGGAATAAATGAAGTCTGTACTATGGAGTTTTCTATCATGACATGGTTCCGCCAACCGATGTCTCATAGCCCAAAATTCATCATAAGTTGCCCATAATTAAGTTATCAGTCCAGTGTTGAGAGTTCGAGATAGATCCAAGTCCAGATGCTCAAATTGTCCGTAATCGGGGACACGGCTAATCGATTAGGTTATAACCCTCTGCAGAGGTTTGTACACTTTACCCGCAAGATTCGATCCCTCTCTTTACGTTCTCGCACTTCGTGGTGTTTGAGAACAAGATGACCAAACATGGTCTTCCAAAGAGTTCCTCGACCAACGTCGGTACCCATCCAATCCTACCGTCATTCTACATCTGCTAGTACCGTCCCAGCCAGAGTCACAACTAAGGTCAACCAAGCGAGCCCATAATGACTTGCGGTTGCAGGTAAGCTTCCGGGCATGAAGTATTCTTCCGTCTCTTTGAGTCTGGGTGAAGCTTTCCGCAAGATGTCATGGCGCTTCTCCATGCATCCCGCCAACCACTGGGTTCTCCAGGGTGCCCACAACCGTCCTTCACCCAAAGAGTGTGTATTGAATTCTGTCTCGAGTCTTGAAGTCTTGAGGTCTTGAAGATGCAGTCCTTGCAGATTCCATCATGGAGTTGTCGTCATTGACGTAGAATCCTCCTTCTTCACACCACTCTCGTGCACTCATACCAAACCCGTCTACTATAGCGTAGCTTTAAAATAAATAACGTCCGGGCTTGGTAACAGGGTGATGGGTTCCTACCTCATGCATACTACTCAACTACAAGGATTCAATAACACTACTGAGGGGTGGTTGCAAGGATGCCACTAAATGCAATAAAAACATAGGTAAGAAAGCATGGTCAAAGTGAACTTGCTCGGTAATACTTGATGAAGATAACAACGCTGTCGAAAAATGACTTGGTAGAACTAATCGTCACTCCGTTGAAAATCTATATAGTCAAACATAGCATTCACATAAGCAAACATCCTAGCAAACAATTTTAGCACTTCGAAATAACAATCAAAACAGCAAGGAAAATTGATAATAAAACTCAAACAAAATCAAAAGAAACTTCAAATAAAACTACAAAGAAAAACTACTAACGAAGATCTATGACTTTGCTACAAACATCTAATATAGTTTTGCCGTAAGTAAAAACTTAACAACAATTAAAATACTAAACTAATAAATTAACAGAAAATAAAATGTAAAATAACTAATTTAACAGAAAGTATTTTTTCCATAAAATTTTATTTGCAAAAGAAACAAATAAAAAGCTTTTATAAAACTCTAACTATGACCTATAGAAGGTTTCATACAAAACTAAGGAAAATAGATTTTTTTAACTAGAAATAAAATCTTTCCTGTTGTCTAACAGAAACACAACTAATTTTGGCAAAAGTGACAAAAAGAAATAATTTAAAACTAATAAAAACAATAAAGAAAAAGCTAAAACAGAACTAATAATAAAACAGTACTGTTTTGCTAAAAACCTAATTTAAATTAACCTAGAAATAAAATACTAAATACTACTGGATAAACAAAGGTCCTAGAGACCAGTAGCAAAAAGAATTAATTAAAAACCTATTTTAAACTCCCGGAATAAGCAAAACAAGCTTTAATTCAAATCTGATCTAACTCAATTTTTATAAATCCAAACATAGACAAATTATATATTTTTGGAAACTACAAGAAAATTGTGATCTAACGCAAAAAGAATCAGCATCATTGGACTTCTAGATCAAAAGTTATAAGCTAAACAAGAACGGAACTAAATCTGTTACGGAAATAAAATCTGAAAACGAAAAAAAACAACAAGGGAGTTACCTGTACGTGAGGCAGAGATGGCAGGAAGGAGGCAGCGATGTGGAGGGCTGCTCGGCGAGGGGGCGAGGTCGGGCGAGGTGGGGTCGGCGCTTGGGGAGGTGGCGCTGGGCGCCTCAGGTGCTGCTCACTCCTGGCGTCGGGCTCTGGGAGAGCTCTGGTGCGCGTTTCGAGGCAGGAAACGGAGGCCGGGGGCGAGGTGGCTACGGGCAGGGCGGGGGCGTGGTGATGGGAAAAATGGAACGCGGAGAGGGCGGGGGTTTTATAGGCGGTCTCGGGAGGCGCTGGGATGGAAAGACGAGGGAGATCGGGAAGGTGGAGATTCCTGTCTCCATGAATATGGAAAGCTTCTGTAACGTGAGAGGAAACAGAGGAAGGAGATGATCTCTTGTTGGGCTAGAATAGGAAAGTGCTTAATGGGCCAGCAGGTTTTTCCTAATAAAACGATTCCATTCCTATTTTTAAAATTAGGAAACTAAAACAATAAAAAGGAAATCAAATCAATTCGAATAAAGAGTTTTTATATACTAAAATTATCAGAAAAATAAAATGTAGATGATGAGCATTATTCCACGGCCAAAATAAAAACTAAAAAAAAATGTTTTTCTGAAAATCCCTAAAGGCTTTATTTCTTTTTGCAAATAATTTTTAAATAAAAACTTTGGTTTTTCTTGGCTCAAATATTTTCAAAAATGCCCCTGATTTTGGAGGGTCATTTTCCTTCGCTCTTTCTTGCTTGCAAGAATTTATTTTTCGGGGTATTTCTCGGGGAAGAAAAATAGGGAAGCAAGTGCAAATATTTGAAAGAATTAAATTGCAAAACTCCATTCAAATTCTTTATAGTTGAAGAAGTCATGTCATCTTCTCTCATTGATTTTAATAGGATGAAATTGAATTTACCGGAGAAGGGAAAGTCATTTTATTCCCTCTCATTCAAAAGTTTTTGAAAAGGTTCAAATTTCACTCAAGTTTAATTCACTCAAGCAAACAAACAAACAATTCAATTAATTATATTAACATTCCAAAATTTGGGATGTTACAAACCTACCACACTTAAAATGAATCTAGTCCTCGAGATTGAAGAGGCTAACAAGAAAAGGTTAGGGGTTGGGGTCTTCTAGCAAATGTCTTGGTCAGAAAGGACAGGGTGCTACCACACTTAAAAACAAGGACATGGTTCCAATAAACTCAGATACTTCCTCTGGAGTGTTGACAATGTATGTCTCTTCACATATCTTACAATAGCTCCTTCATTAACGCTCTTCTGTCAGAAGCATAGAGTTTTCCTCAAAATCTTGGGTCGGTTTATCAAAGTTGAAGTTCGTCCGAGACTGGATCTGCTTAGTGATAGGTGCATGTCCATTCTAGACAACTATCGAAACACTCATGGTGGTCGACCATTAATGGTTTCTCCTGCAAGAAGCGGATGCAGGTTGAACTTCACCGTATATCCTACGATTGGCAACGGTTGCTGTAAAGGGTTCCATCGTACTACCATTCTATGGTTTTATGGCTTATCGTGTCGACACTCTTCTAAGGTTTTCGAGGCTCTCTGATTTTCCATCAACATATGATAGTTCATGATAGAAGTCTTCGGTATGGGGGCCAATCCATCCCGTACTTGAATCATTACCACATACGTAAATATCGAATCACGTATTCTAACACTTGGGCATACTCACAAGCATTGCAGAAATTCTCTTGTTCTCGAACTGGGTTCGAGTAATTCCATGGTTTCTGCAAGCCAAACAAAACATCTATCGTTACTTCACCACTCTCGGGTTTTGCGTAACCTTACGGGTGTGTCCTATTTCTCCATAAATCTTGCAGGCACAAGGTTTATTTCTTGGTGTATCATTGTGCTTCCGGATAAGACGTGATCTCATCGAGGTCTTCTTGAATTCCTCCCAAGTTCTTGCTCCTTTAAATCCTTGTATGGATTGATGCATTCTCCACCAGGTTGCAGCACTTTCTGTAAAATCTTGAAGAACGTATTGGACCTCATACTTCCTTGAAACCAAATTGTTCCGAAGTGATTCTCCATGTTACGCATCCATAGCTCTGCCTCCGGTGAGTCTTGATCCAGAAGAATATCAGTCCAACTTCATTCATCATCTATGGGGTTCAAGGGTTTTAAGGTGAGATGAGAGAGGTGGGGAGGGATATACACACAATACAAACAATAGTTTTTTGATTAAACAAGTTTTACTTTGTGGCTGTTGGAAAATCATCAAACAAATGACAGCTCACACATCGTCGCATCTAACGTAAGTGTGTAACAGGGGTTTGGTCTTCTAAAGGTCTAATATTTCTTTAGGAACTTCAAATCTTCAGAGTCTTCAACTGTTGTAGCTTCTAATACATGGTGAAATCCTCTTTACTTGGAAGAGGTCATCAGTCCTCCGATATCTTTCTTGGAGTGGCTTGATTGATCCTTCATGTGGTCAAAAGGAAAAGGGTATATCCTAACTATTTTGAGGTGAGAGTGTCTATTCGATAAAATCAGAAAAGATGAGAAGTAAGAGTCTTTTGTAAATAAAGTTTTTGAGATATCCTGTCCTAAGGGCTTTTCCGGTTTCTAGGCTCACGTTCTACAGATCAACATGTGCTCGATACCATATACATGGCGACCCGACCTCGACGGTCAAGCCTACGTATTCTTGTGCCATCCCTGGATCAAGATATCTTTGGCACACACAGTACATCAATGTATATATCAAAGTGCAATCACATGCATAAATAACGTAAAACTGATATATACCTCATAATACTCAGCGGAAACAATCAAGCGGGTGTGGAGTCCCATCAACGCCATCGGCGGGTTGAGTGTAGACCGTAACCCTGTATCGTAACTCTTACTCGTCGAGGAAATATACGCAACATGATACGTTGCAGCCGTGTAAATCGATTACATTGAATGTACCGCAAGATCACAACATGATTAAACAGATGGTAAAACTATACTATATGCAATTTGGCTTTGTGGCTCTGTATCTGAGTTTTGTTTGCGTAAAAGCTGATTTTATTTTCCCTACATCAAAGGAATAAATGAAGTCTGTACTATGGAGTTTTCTATCATGACATGGTTCCGCCAACCGATGTCTCATAGCCCAAAATTCATCATAAGTTGCCCATAATTAAGTTATCAGTCCGGTGTTGAGAGTTCCGAGATAGATCCAAGTCTAGATGCTCAAATTTTCCGTAATCGGGGACACGGCTAATCGATTAGGTTATAACCCTCTGCAGAGGTTTGTACACTTTACCCGCAAGATTCGATCCCTCTCTTTACGTTCTCGCACTTCAGGGTGTTTGAGAACAAGATGACCGAAACATGGTCTTCCAAAGAGTTCCTCTGACCACTGTCCGGTACCCATCCAATCCTACCGTCATTCTACATCTGCTAGTACCGTCCCAGCCAGAGTCACAACTAAGGTCAACCAAGCGAGAGCCCATAATGACTTGCGGTTGCACAGGTAAGCTTCAGTGAATGAAGTATTATTCCGTCTCATTTAGTCTGTGTGAAGCTATCTGCAAGATGTCATGGCGCTTCTCCATGCATCCCGCCAACCACTGGGTTCTCCAGGTGCCCGTCAACCGTCCTTCACCCAAAGAGTGTGTATTGAATTCCTGTCTCGAGTCTTGAAGTCTTGAGGTCTTGAAGATGCAGTCCTTGCAGATTCCATCATGGAGTTGTCGTCATTGACGTAGAATCCTCCTTCTTCACACCACTCTCGTGCACTCATACCAAACCCGTCTACTATAGCGTAGCTTTAAAATAAATAACGTCCGGGCTTGGTAACAGGGTGATGGGTTCCTACCTCATGCATACTACTCAACTACAAGGATTCAATAACACTACTGAGGGGTGGTTGCAAGGATGCCACTAAATGCAATAAAAACATAGGTAAGAAAGCATGGTCAAAGTGAACTTGCCTGGTAATACTTGATGAAGATAACAACGCTGTCAGAAAATGACTTGGTAGAACTAATCGTCACTCCGTTGAAAATCTATATAGTCAAACATAGCATTCACATAAGCAAACATCCTAGCAAACAATTTTAGCACTTCGAAATAACAATCAAAACAGCAAGGAAAATCGATAATAAAACTCAAACAAAATCAAAAGAAACTTCAAATAAAACTACAAAGAAAAACTACTAACGAAGATCTATGACTTTGCTACAAACATCTAATATAGTTTTGCCGTAAGTAAAAACTTAACAACAATTAAAATACTAAACTAATAAATTAACAGAAAATAAAATGTAAAATAACTAATTTAACAGAAAGTATTTTTTTCCATAAAATTTTATTTGCAAAAAGAAACAAATAAAAAGCTTTTATAAAACTCTAACTATGACCTATAGAAGGTTTCATACAAAACTAAGGAAAATAGATTTTTTTAACTAGAAATAAAATCTTTCCTGTTGTCTAACAGAAACACAACTAATTTTGGCAAAAGTGACAAAAAGAAATAATTTAAAACTAATAAAAACAATAAAGAAAAAGCTAAAACAGAACTAATAATAAAACAGTACTGTTTTGCTAAAAACCTAATTTAAATTAACCTAGAAATAAAATACTAAATACTACTGGATAAACAAAGGTCCTAGAGACCAGTAGCAAAAAGAATTAATTAAAAACCTATTTTTAAACTCCCGGAATAAGCAAAACAAGCTTTAATTCAAATCTGATCTAACTCAATTTTTATAAATCCAAACATAGACAAATTATATATTTTTGGAAACTACAAGAAAATTGTGATCTAACGCATAAAAGAATCAGCATCATTGGACTTCTAGATCAAAATTTATAAGCTAAACAACAACGGAACTAAATCTGTTACGGAAATAAAATCTGAAAACGAAAAAAAAAACAACAAGGGAGTTACCTGTACATGAGGCAGAGATGGCAGGAAGGAGGCAGCGATGTGGAGGGCTGCTCGGCGAGGGGGCGAGGTCGCCGGCGAGGTGGGGTCGGCGCTTGGGAGGTGGCGCTGGGCGCCTCAGGTGCTGCTCACTCCTGGCGTCGGGCTCTGGGAGAGCTCCTGGTGAGCGTTCTAGGCAGGAAAAGGAGGACGGTGGCGAGGTGGCTACGGGCAGGGAGGCGTGGTGATGGGAAAAATGGACCGAGGAGAGGGAGGGGGTTTTATAGGCGGTCTCGGGAGGCGCTGGGATGGAAAGACGAGGGAGATCGGGAAGGTGGAGATTCCTGTCTCCATGGATATGGAAAGCTTCTGTAACGTGAGAGGAAACAGAGGAAGGAGATGATCTCTTGTTGGGCTAGAATAGGAAAGTGCTTAATGGGCCAGCAGGTTTTTCCTAATAAAAACGATTCCATTCCTATTTTTAAAATTAGGAAACTAAAACAATAAAAAGGAAATCAAATCAATTCGAATAAAGAGTTTTTATATACTAAAATTATCAGAAAAATAAAATGTAGATGATGAGCATTATTCCACGGCCAAAATAAAAACTAAAAAAATGTTTTTCAGAAAATCCCTAAAGGCTTTATTTCTTTTTGCAAATAATTTTTAAATAAAAACTTTGGTTTTTCTTGGCTCAAATATTTTCAAAAATGCCCCTGATTTTGGAGGGTCATTTTCCTCCGCTCTTTCTTGCTTGCAAGAATTTATTTTTCGGGTATTTCTCGGGAAGAAAAATAGAGAAGCAAGTGCAAATATTTGAAAGAATTAAATTGCAAAACTCCATTCAAATTCTTTATAGTTGAAGAAGTCATGTCATCTTCTCTCATTGATTTTAATAGGATGAAATTGAATTTACGGAGAAGGGAAAGTCATTTTATTCCCTCTCATTCAAAAGTTTTTGAAAAGGTTCAAATTTCACTCAAGTTTAATTCACTCAAGCAAACAAACAAACAATTCAATTAATTATATTAACATTCCAAAATTTGGGATGTTACAGGAAAAGACACCTCAAATTATTCTCCATGTGAGCGAGAAGGAATGATTGAAATGTACGAAGGGTTGTCCGGAACTGACTTACTTTGGATGATAAGGCAGGAGGAAAATTTCTTGGTCCTTATTTTGTACCATGAAGTTTTGGAGGTAGTCCCTAGCAGTTTCACGCTCAAAGTCGCCGAGACTCAAGAAAGACTCATGCATGTAGTACGGATCCGCCACACAGATTTGCGAGACTTCTTCTCTCTTCATGACGGAGCTCATATGTAGCGCAAAAAGGCGGACGATTGTAAAATCGAGTTGCCTTGTCAGAAACATCTCAAAGATATGGTCAAACCGCAGGAAGAACACCTCTGCGGGCCGTGTGTCGACGTAGCACTTCCCCTTAGGCACACGAGCCGCGTATGTCGGATATCCTGGATCCTTCGAGGCTAGTAGGCTTTTCTCAGTCGACAACACATGGTCGTGCAGTATCCTGAGATCCCCTGATAGTGCCTCCAGCGGTTTCGGCGGTAGAATCGGCTCGCCCGTGAGATGGAACATGGCCGCACCTTTCACGAGTACACGCTCTTCAGAATCCATCGTCTGGCTGCTATGTGCTCTGGCTTGTTTGGAGGCAACTATCTTCCCCGATCTCTTCCTCTCCCTTTTCTTGGGCACACCTTCCAGACCCTTCCTTAAACCCTGCCCCTGTGTTCCCGGGCTAAGCACTGTACGACCCCCGACTAGTTGAGCATGTGTTGAGGTGGCATCTTCAGGTGTGTCCTGTGAGGATTTCATGAAGAGAGACTTTTTGAAATCCCTGCTACGACCTTCCTGCCCGAGCAGATCATCCATATCCTCATTAGCATGCTGATAGCCCGACTCGTCATATGGTTGACTCATCATATCTATGTCACAGTCATACGCGTTTGTATTGAGGAAACCCATAGGGTCGACCTCCGTCTCATCATCCATTCTACATTCTCTGGGACCGATTACATCAGCCAGTACTATTGCACCCCCTTCATCACGTCATCCGCCGCTCTCACCCGGCACTACAAGAGCTGGTAATTGCGTAGGCGGGGTGGTCTCCGCACATGCTTGTTGATGTGTGGTTATTGGTGTGCTCTCGGCCAGCTCTAGACGAATAATATTCTTCGGCCATAGCAGCACCCAACCCTTGCAGCTTCCAATCCGCGTCGGGGTCTCGTCGTCCTCTCCCACATGTTGTACTGGAGGAGGCAAATCCTCGTGCCCCGATTTCACACTGGACAAGCTAACCCTGAAGTGCCCAGCGGGGATCGGTTGGTTGTGGAACGTGGGTTGCAAGGGGTTCATTATCATCCCCTTTCCCACATCCACCTTTTGGCCTTTGATCAAGTAGAGTATGGTGCACGGGGTTTCTTTGGCCTGCAAACACATATGTTTGTGGCGTAAAACATCCGAAAGGCAACGAAAATGGAATATTATATATATATGTTGGTGCGACATGCAATTACCGTGACGGCGTCGAGCTCAGCCAAAGACGAAGGCCCACCTAGCGCGCCAGAGACTGAGGACGGGCTGCTATGAGCGGGAGCGACTGCGAGAGGAGGCTCGGTTGCATGAGCAAGTGATGGTGCGGTTGTTTTGTTGTTCATGGAGTTGCTCCCGGCGAAACTGGGCAACGGGAAATCATGTACAGTCTTGTCTGGATTTTCCTTCGTCTAGTTGATGATAGCTGGAACCAAGTTAGTAGCAAAATCATTTCTGCAGGCAGTTACAACTGCATTGGCCTCTTTGTAGCAACTCATTTTTCTCCTCGGCTATTTTTTCGCGTCCTCGGCTTCTTTTTCTCGACCATAAGCTTCACCTTGGCGTCGATGTCCGCTGACTAAACTTCTTTTTACGCTTCTTGCCTCCGGGCCCTCGTTGTAAAACACCTTCCACGTGGCGCCTCTCGGTAGCCGTGCACACGACCATCTTGCGGCCGCTGGCCCAAAGGGAGTCCCTTAAGTTCGTTCAAGGCCCGGTTGAGAGGGGTGTCCCACTTGGGCCTCTTCAGAGAAGTTGGGCTTTCAGCTGCAAGCTGGTGTTGCTTCTCCTGTAGAAGGAGCGTGAACCGTTTAGGAATGTGTAGTCGACTAGATATGGAGCTAAATGTAAGGTGGTAGAAGAATAATTACCAGTAATCTAATCAATTTCCTCGTGATTTGGTCTGTGTAAAAAACCTTCTTTTCCTTGTCCCACTTGTAGCGGGCCCTGATGAAGTCACGCTCCAAGGGGTTGGTGAACTTTCAGCGAAAGTGCAGGATATCCGCGGCTTCACGTTCTGCGTCCTCCTTATCCCATATGGGCCTTTTACCGAGGTAGCCACGGCTTCTGAGGCGATGCTTCCCCGTGTTCCTTTGTTGAAGGCTCTTGAATTTCGCAGCCTTAGCCTTGGCTGCCTCTGTAGCGCAAGTGTTCTTAAACTTTTCGAACTCCTCTTCCGTAAGTGTCGTATTTTCCTCCAGAATCTTGGACAGGGGTTCCTCAGCCTCAATAGCTCATTTCACCCTCCCTTTCTAGGAGGCCAAATCATTTCTGAACATGCCCATGGCGTGATTGTTAATCTTTTTCATCTTCGGGTCATCCCACAATTGTTCTATGTTATCATCTCGGTCGAGGAACTTGAATCTCTTGTGCAACTTCGTCAGGAGCAACTACGTCAAATGTTCTTTACTCCTTAATTCATCGTCGTTGATGCTCGCGCATTCCCGTAGGATGCATCCTACTTGGCTCCCATAGCACTTGCGAGGTTCTTCCGGCTCTAATGGCTCAAACTTGCCAGGTGCCATCTTTGTGATCACTAGTCGTCCAATCCCTAGTTTGTTAGGTTTTCATATCCTTTGCTTCTTCTTTTCGGTAGAGGCATCGGTGTCGGTACCTTCCCCGCCAGTACCTTCCCCGTCGGTACCTTCCCCGCCAGTATCTTCCCTGCCGGTCTCGGCGCCGCCGTCGGTGTCGATGTCGGCGTCAATACCATCATCTAGGCCGACCTGCAAACCTTTCTTAGTAGTCAAATAGTCGAGGTACTCTTGTTCACCCTCATAATCCATCTCGTCTGCATCTTGGTTAGAAGGCCCAGTTTCTTCGTTGTTCGACATGTTTCCTATGATTAAGTCTCCTCGTTTAATTCTAAAAGTATGAAAAAATGAGAAATGACATAAAAAAGAAATCTAGCACTCGATATTCCTACTATCTAGCACAAATCATGCCAAAATTCACAGAAAATTTCGGCATGACCTTTTCTAAAAAATGGACATATCGAGCGCCTGAAATTCACCGGAATAGAAATGAATCAACATTCTGGCGTAACATAGGCCACTCGGATCATTTACCCTGCACATAATCATCATTGTCCAAATATGACATGTCCAAAACATCACATGTCCAAATGACATGTCCAAATTCCAAACATGACATGTCCAAAACATCACATGTCCACATATCACATGTCCAGTTCAAATTTGCATATAAATTCAGGCTACCTAAATTCAGCCTACCTAAATTTGCTTTAACAAGGGATGTTGATTTGGACAATTGCTTAAATGCTGCCTTTTCTTTTAACTACAATTGCTTAACCCTAAATTTCTATCCTATTTTAAAACGTACGGTTCATAAAAACCTAGCTAAATTCATAACTAAATAGATAACCTAATTAACCTACTTCCCTAACTAAAACCTAAGTAAATTTACCAAAGAACCCTAGCTAGCAGAGAGAGGAGGAGCGCTGGGGGGGTTTATAGAGGGTGCAGGGGCGAGGAGGCAGGCCCGACGATGGCCGAGGTTGGGAGGGGAGGAAGCAGAGGAGGGAGGCGTGGCGCGTCGGGGGTCGAGGCGGCCGGGTCAGCCGAGGCTGGGGTCGGGGTCGAGGCGGCGTGAGGCTGGCGAGGCAGGGCCCCAGCGGGATTTGGGGGGAAAAGAGGCGGGATGAAGCAGAGAGAGTGAGGATTTTGGGTTAAGTGGATGTAGCAGTAGCGCGTTTAGAGAAAAAGCGCTACTATACTATTACAGGTAGCTATAGCGGTTTTGTACGGAAAGCGCTACTGCTACCTTGACTAGATGTAGCTCTTTTTCAGTAAAGCGCTACTGCTATAACCAGTACCTATATAACAGTTTTCCTTTTTCTTTTCCTTTATTTCCTCTCACTTTTCTTTTCTTTTTTTCCGAGAGCAGTGAACGAAGGGAAGGCGATATATATTGCATCATTTGAGGGTTAAATATGTATACAAAATAGGAACATATATATTACATCATTGGACCCGTGCATAAAAGGCTAAGTGTGTATACAAAATAGGAACATATATATATTACATCATTTGACCGATAACATACGGCTCCTCAGCATTGACGTTTTCGTTTTTGAGTCAGCTTCTTTTCCTTCTTGTTCGTTGAAGAATAATTGAGCCCCTCATTGTGACTTTGCCTTTTCCATGGAGTATGATTTTTCTTAGGTAATGTAGTATTGATTCTTCTTTGGACGTATACTTCATCATCATCGTCATCTTCCCTCATTGGGTTGCCGTACTGATCATAGTCTTCCTTGTTGGCGACTCCATCCATTCCAATGATGTTCCTTTTGCCTCTCCTCATGACAACATGGCTGGGATTGCGCAGGTCGGTTATGAAGAAGCATTGTGCACGTGCTTAGCGTGTACCCATGGATCATTTTTTGCGATAGCGTTCACAGTAGCGCTCTTGGCGTCGGGTATAGTCATGGTAGTGAAATTCCGGTTTTCTCTTTCGACATTCTTAGCCCATCTGACACGGAACATCGTCGTGTTGTGCAGTCCAGAGTAGTCAAGCTCCCAAACTCTCAAGGACATTCTTATAGATGTGCATTTGATCAAGGCAATGAGGTGTATCGAGTTTGTGCCAGTACTCCAAGTCCCAGAACACAGACCTCGTCTTCCATACCTTCAGCAGCGGCTCCGGCGCCTTTTTCATCGTCTTTCCCGACGCGGGGCACTCCTTCCAGTTTTTCAACAGCTCATCAATTTCGGCACCGCTCCGCTTATGTGGAGGTCCGCGATGCTCAGCATGACCGTTGAATAGATCTCCACGGTTTCTCCACGGGTCGTCCTGTTCGAGCCATATTCGATGCCCCATGTACACGATTTTCCCAGACCCGCCATCTTTCCTTGACGTTAGTTGCTGAGACGGCGTATCATCCATGCACCGTGCATCCATAATATCCATGGCACATCGGCCTGCGACATATTTGTAACCGAGATAGTCGTGCCTTTGTCGTGATCAGCTGACTCTCATGTAGAAATACTCGCCTTTGCTGGTATCCCATGTCTTGGCCGGTGTTTTCCATAAAGTGTCTAACTCCTCTTGAAGTAGCCCCAGATACAAATTAATATTATTTCCTGGTTGTTTCGGCCCTTGAATAAGCATGCTCATGTGAATGTACTTCGACTTCATGCACAACCAGGGGGGAGATTGTACATCCATACAAACATGGGCCATGTGATATGGTTGGTGTTCTGGTTGCCAAACGGATTCATGCCATCGGTACACGCGCCGAGCACGAAGCTCCTTGCATCTCATTCGAAATACCGATAGAAGTTGTTCAACGCTCTCCACTGGCTTCCATCCTTGACGTGTCTCAGCTTCGGATCATCCCCATCGTCGGGCTTCTTCCTCTCTGCATGCTAGCGCATTAGCTTTGCTTCCTTGGGATCTACGAAATACCGCTGGAGACGGGGAGTGATCGATAAGTACCATACAACTTTCTGGGGACATTTCTTCCCGTCCTTCTTGTATCGAGAAGCGTTGCACACCGGACAGCTTGTTTTTTCCGCGTGCTCCTTCCGATAAATTATGCAATCGTTGATGCATGCATGGTATCTAACATGCGGCAGATCAAGAGGGCACACGATCTTCTTGGCCTCATCAACACTAGTAGGACATAGATTCCCCGCGGGAAGAACATCCTGTAGGTACTTGAGATGCTCATCGAGGCTAGTGTCGGTCCATTTGTTTTTAGCCTTCGTCTTCGGGAGTTGGAGCGTGAAACTCAAGCGGGTCACCTCAGGATTGCAACCATTATACAATGGAGTGTTTGAGTCTACCACCAGTTGCTCCAGCTTAACCTCCTCTCTAGAAGCAGCTCTCTCAAGATTTTCGTCTCCTTGCAGCGATGCTTGAACATGAGGGTCCCGCATGATTGAACTTAGTACCAACGAACTCTGCTGCGTGGAGTCCACTTTCTCTCCGCCACCATGTTCGGCCCCTTCTACCCCGCCATGTCCGGCCCCTTCTCCACCGCCATGTCCAGCCTCTTCCCCGCCGCCATTATCGATCATCTCTTCGTCTTGCCCCGTGTCATCATTGCCTGCCCCGTCGGCGTCCTCAACATCGTCATCCTCATCTTCAATTATCCACCGGGTATAGCCATCCATTAAACTAGTCATGAGCAGGTGCGCTTCGACACGACCATCGTCACAGGGGTCGAGCCAAACTATTCCTTTGCATTTTTGACATGGACATAAAACCTCTGTCCGATTATTTTCTATCATGTCCTGCACCGCCGACCGCAACCAGCTGTCCACCATCGTTCCACTGACCATCATGAATGTCTGCACGGTAATAATAAACAAATTGATCATAAAAATGTGTGCATGCATCAAAGTCATACAAAAATTCGGCATGACCTTCCCTAAAAATAGGACATATATAGATCTAGAGTTTGCCTGGAATTCGCCGAAACGGAAATAAATTGACATTTCGGCAAAACATAGGAAACTCAAAATCACAATTTGGCGTCAACACATGCCACACACACAATTTCCATCATATTGCCCAATTATCATATCACACACACATACACATATTTCCATTTTGCAAAAGCATGAAATTTTAATCACCTCTATCTCGAGATCGAGCACACGGTGGAGATGATGATGTAGGGAGATCAAAAGTGCACAAAGCTCTTCTTGACAAAGATAGATCTAGTTAGGGGCAAATAGGTCACTTAACTAAATGCTACATCTACCTAGCTAGCTAATTTGGGAGGAGACAACTTCAACTAGTGGAGGGAAGGAAAAGAAAGGAAATGCATTACTGGAGGTGGTGTATTTAGCTAGGAGTAATGAAGAGAGAGAAAGGTAGGTAGAAGAGGGAGGGTAATGGGGGGAGAAGTATTGAGGAAGAAGAAGAGTGAGAGAGGGAGGATGTGGGAGAGGGAGGGGAAAGGAGAGGAGATGGGGGAGGGGAGGACGGGTGGGAAAATGTGGTGGGGTGATGCGCCTTAGCAGTAGCACCGGGGGGAAGTGCGCTACTGCTAAGAGCGTAGCAGCAGCGCGCTTTTCTCACACGCGCTACTGCTAAACGGGGCCAACCGTGTGACAATTTCAAAATTAGCAGCACCGACGTGACTAAAAAGTGCGCTACTACTATTGCATTAGCAGTAGCGCGCTTCGTGACGCGCGCTGCTGGTAAACTTAGGTTGTTGCGTGCTGTCGGTGGATTTTTGTAGCAGCGTGGTTTACACATCACGCGCTACTGCTAAATTCGTGTCAGTAGCGCACTTTTACTAACCTCGTTGCTGCTAATTAGCAGTAGCGCCTCATTTTGTGCAGTGCTGCTGCTAAGATTCTGTGTATAAGGTTTTCCCTAGTAGTGTTTTGACACAGGTATTTGAGAGAAACCGGAATAACCATCTAGAAAGCAAAAATGTCTATGTTTGGATAATCTTTCTAGCATTTGATCAATAAAAGGTAAAGGGTAATTATCCTTTTTAGTAGCTTTATTTAATTTGCAGAAATCAATTACCATTCTATAACCTGTAACAATTCTTTGTGGGATCAATTCATCTTTATCATTAGGAACAACAGTAATCCCTCCTTTCTTAGGGACACAATGGACAGGACTTACCCACTGACTATAAGCAACGGGATAAATTATACCTGCCTTCAGAAGATTTAGTATTTCTTTCCTTACCACTTCTTTCATCTTGGGAATTAACCATCGTTGGTGATCAACAACTGGTTTAGCGTCTTTCTCCAATTTTATTTTGTGCTGGCATAGAGTGGGACTAATGCCCTTAAGATCATCAAGAGTATATCCAATAGCAGCTCGGTGCTTCTTTAGAGTTTTCAATAATTTCTCTTCTTCATGCTCTGAAAGGTTAGCACTAACAATAACAGGATATATCTTCTTCATCAAGATAAGCATATTTAAGAGTATCAGGTAATGGTTTAAGCTCAAACACAGGATCACCCTTGGGTGGAGGAGGATCCCCTAGGATTTCAACAGGCAAGTTGTGTTTCAAAATAGGTCCCTGTTTAAAGAATACTTCATCTATTTCCCTTCTTTCATTCATAAACATATAATTTTCATGGTCTAGCAAATATTGTTCTAAAGGATCATTAGGAGGCACGGCAATAGAAGCAAGACCAATAATTCCATCTTTACTAGGCAATTCCTCATCACGGGGTTGTCTACGAAATTTAGCAAAATTAAACTCATGAGACATATCCCCCAAACCAATAGTAACACCATCCTTTTTGCAGTCTATCCTAGCATTAACAGTATTCAAGAAGGTTCTTGATACGTCTCCAACGTATCTATAATTTATGAAGTATTCATGCTATTATATTATCAACCTTGGAAGTTTTATATGCATTCATATGCTATTTTATAAGGGTTTTGGGAATAACCTATTAACCTAGAGCCCAGTGCCAGTTTCTGTTTTCTCCATGTTTTAGAGTATCGCAGAAAAGGAAAACCAAACGGAGTCCAATTGACCTGAAACTTGACGGAGCTTATTTTTGGACTAGAAGAAGGCCACGGAGTCAAAGAGTTGGGCCAGAAGAGTCCCGGGCGCACCTCCCTGCCTCGTGGACAGCCCAGAGACCCCCCCTGACTTGTTCTCGATGAAAAAACCTCTCATATATACCCAAACTTCCAGAAAGAAACCTAGATCGGAAGTTCCGCCGCCGCAAGCCTCTGTAGCCACGAGAAGTCAATCTAGGCCCTCTTTGGAACCCTGCTGGAGGGGGCCATCATCACCGGAGGCCATGGAGGAGGATCTCGGAGGGGCCAACATTGCCATGAAGGCCAAGGACTAGAGGGAGAACCTCTCTCCATCTAGGGGGGAGGCCATGGAGGAAGCACAAGGGGGAGAACCTCTCCTCCTCTCTCTCGGTGGTATTTGGAGTGCCATCGGGAGGGACTCATCGCCCTTGGTGATCGTCTTCATCAACATCACCATCATCATCACCATCCTCATCTATTTTACGCGGTCCGCTCTCCCGCACCCCGCTGTAATCCCTACATGAACATGGTGCTTTATGCCACATATTATGATTCAATGATGTGTTGCCATCTTATGATGTTTTGAGTAGATATCCTTTGTCTTTGGGTTGATTGATGATCTAGATTGGTATGAGTTGTATGTTTTATTTTGGTGATGTCCTATTGTGCCCTCCGTGTCGTGCAAGCGTGAGGGATTCCCGCTGTAGGGTGTTGCAATACGTTAATGATTCGCTTATAGTGGGTTGCTATAGTGACAGAAGCTTAAACCTGAGTAAGGGAGTTGTTGCGTCTGGGATAAAAGGGGACTTGATGCTTTAATGCTATGGTTGGGTTTTACCTTAATGATCTTTAGTATTTGCGGATGCTTGCTAGAGTTCCAATCATAAGTGCATATGATCCAAGAAGAGAATGTATGTTATCTTATGCCTCTCCCTCATATGAAATTGCAATGACGACTACCGGTCTTGTTAACAATTGCCTAGGATAATTCCGCTGCTTGACCCATCATTATTCCACACTCGCTATTTATAATATTTAGTAATATATTCTAACTTTATGATAACAGCACCTACTTTAATATTTTAGCTCTCCGGTATCATAAAAAGTTATCCTCTTCATACCCACAACGTAGTTTTATTTCTCGTTTCTAGTTGGAAGCAAATGCTCGGTGTACGTAGAGTCGTATCAATGGCAGATAGGGCTTGAGAGAATATTGATCTTACCTTTAGCTCCTTGTGGGTTCGACACTCCATACTTATCACTTCCACCTTTGGAAATTGCTACGATGATTCCCTGCACTTGGGGATTATGAAGCTCTTTTCTGGCGCCGTTGCCGGGGAGCAATAGCGTGGGGTTGGTATTCTTGTGTGTGCTTGTTTGCTTTCTTCGCTAAGTAGATTTTGTTTTTCCTTTTTGTTTCTATTTAGTTGTGGGTGAAACATACAAAAAATTTAAAAGAATGAAAATACAAAAAAAAACTTGCCTTTCATGCCTAAACAGTTTTTTCAAAAAGAGAAGTGATTGGAAAGTTATGCATTGACACTACTAGGGAAAAGCCTATACACAGAATCTTACCAGCAGTGCTCCTCAAAATACAACGCTACTGCTATTTAGCAGCAGTGCGTGATAGCAAAACGCGTTGCTGAAAGGAAAATAGCAGTAGCACTTCCACGCCAAACCGCGCTACTGCTCTAATTGTCATGACCTCGCAACCCAACTAGTTATAGCAGTAGCGCCCTATACTGAACCGCGCTACTACTATAGAAGTTAGCAGCAACGCGCTTCTAAGAAAATCGCTACTGCTATGATCAACCCACAAGTTTAGTCCCACCTCGCTCCGCGAACAGGGTGTTTACCACCTTAAATATGTTACTTCTGAAACTATCACAACCAGTTGGTCTTCACTGAACTCTATGTGTAGAATTTTTGGCACAATATGAGTCCTCTCCAGTTCCTATTGGAGTGGACTCATATTGACAATTGAGAATGTACACAAAAAGATCATTGATGGCCAATGTATTTTTTGATGTGTGCTTAGACTTAGCAGTAGCGTTTTTCCGTAAAATGCGCTATAGCTAATTTAGCTATAGCTAATTTAGCTATAGCGCGGTTCCTAAAGTGCGCTACTGCTAGTTCGACTTAACCCCGCTCAAAATTTCACTAAGTCCTCCTCCCCCTGTTCCCTACTCCTCTATCGCCATCGCCCGAGCCCGAGCCTGCCCTCACCGCCGCCGCCCGAGGCCGCCCTCAACCTCACCGCAGCTGCCCGCCGCCGCTCTCGACCTCACCCTCGCCGCCGCCTCCCCCACACCCTCCGCTCTCGACCTCACCATCGTCCGACGCCGCCGCCGTCGTCCTCCATCCGCCACCGAGGTACTCCCTCCTTCCGTGCCTCCTTCTCCCACCGCGCCCTCCTCCCTCCTCCTCCTCCCACCGTGCCCTCCTCCCTCCGCCTACGGCCGCCCCCTCCTTCCTCCTTCACAGGCAGCCCTCCTCCCACCGCCCCTCCCTCCTCCTCCTCCGGCCGCCCGCTCCCCCTCCTCTCTCCTCCCTCCCTCCCTTGTCTTTGTTCTTGCAAATCGTAGGTGTTTTGAATAAAATAGAAGTAAGAAAATTTAGGGTAGAACTAGGGTAGTAGAATTTTTAGCAAGTGTTTAATAGAAAATAGTTTATTTAGTAAGTGATTAATATAACTAGTTTATTTATATTAGGTACTTAATAGAACTAGTTTATTGGTAAGTGTTTAATATAACTAGTTTATTTATAGTAAGTGCTTAATAGCACTACTTTATTTAGTAAGTAGTTAATAAAACTAGTTTATTTAGTGTTAGGATTATATATAAGATATTTTCAAATGTTTTTTTCATATTACTAGTAGTGATAGTACTAGTTAACTACGGCAGTATGATTAATAGTAGTTGTAGTTGAACTACTTTAGTTGTAGTTGAACTAGTTTAGTAAGTAAATTAATAAACTAGTTGAACTAGTTCAACTAGTTGAATTAATAGAACTAATGTATTTTTAGTAAGATAATTAATATAACTAGTTGAACTACTTTATTTTTAGAAAGAACTAGTTTTTTAGTAAGATAATTAATATAACTAGTTGAACCACATATTCTATTTATAGTAAGTTTATATTTAGTAAGAACTAGTTGAATTAATAAAACTAGTTGAACATGTCATATTTGTTGTTATTTTTAGTTTAAGCAATTATTCGGGATGTATTAGTGAAAACTTATACGGTTTTTGCTTTTGCAGAAATCAAGGAGCCCCTCCATCATCCCCGCGTCGTCGATCACTTGACCCCCTCCGACATCCAGGTGAGACCAGCCAAATATCCATGTATATCTTTTGTTGCTCAAATAGGATATGTGGTTGCCCAAGTGGTCGTTCATGTTCAGTTTACACCTCCGCCTATGTTTTGCCGGAGTGTTGATTAATTTCCGTTCCGGCAAATTTCAGGCGCTCGATATGTCCTTTTTTAGCAAAGGTCATGCCGGATTTTTCCGTGAATTCTGGCATGACTTGTGCTAGAATATGTAGGAAATATCGAGAGGCCTGGATTTTCTCGAAAAATAATGATCTAATTTAGGTTTTTTAGTACATATATTTAATTGTACAAGTTTAATCTTTGAATTATGAGCGTAGGAAATGTCCTACTCGGACGACTGACAGTCTCCGGGAAGTGCAGTTGGTGCCACGACGATCGAGGTATGTGCGACGAGTTCGTTGAGCTGGGCGAAGATCGGCGCTTGAGCATTAAGCTCGAGGAGACCTTCGATGTTGAAATGATGCATAACAACGACAAGAGTTTTTTTTCGTAATTAAGCATGACTTCAACTATTTCAAGTCTAATTTTCATATTTTACAATTCGACTAGCTTATCCCATGCCATGCAAGACGCTATGTCTTGGAGAGGATGGGTTTTGAAGACCATGAAAATTTTGAAACAAAGAACATACACCTAAGGACCCATCATGATATGGATTTTGAAGTAAATCTGTACAATGCTCAGAGCGTAACCCATTTTGGTTGCCAAAATTGGGAAGCACTTTGCAAAATGTATGGTTTTTATGAGGGTATGATTGTCACCATGGATCTTGGTGATCTTGACATCGAGCAAGACAATATGGACATTTGGGTCTTTGTTGATACGCTTACGATTCTACCGCAATGTGAGTTTCTCAAACATAGTTATTAACTAATTTATATTGTTTGTTTCAAAATAGTTGACAGCTTATTTCCATTGACAGCTTATTTTGAATCTTCAAAGAATGTGCAGAAGATGGTAGAAAAAACCCACTACACTGATGGCTCCGAATTAACTTATAAGGTGGAAAGTCATCTGATTGCTTATTGTACTTTCTTTGAGAATTATAATACCTATTATCGAACTCCTCCAAATTATGGTGAATACGTGCCACTAGTGCACGTGTTGAACCACGATAACTTCTATGGAGATACCCTGGTAAGATTTTTTACTATTACGACATCCGTGCATCTTTTGCATACTTCCAAAACTAGTACATCATTGCTAACTTCTGAAGTTATTACTATGTTTTTCAACAGAAAATCCCGATGGATTGTGTGCCTCATCGATGTATTACAATGAGTCGCCTTGAAGTTACGAACATACAGCCAGGTCATCCTACGGATCTCACACATGCATGTCGGATTTCTAAAACCGGTGAACACATGCTAATCAAATAATGGAAAAATGTTTGGACATTCGCAAGGAGGTTCTTGGAAGTAACATTAAGCGAAAGGCAAGAATTGGAGACAGGATAATCTCCATTCCCCATAATGGAGAGTCAGGGGCTATCTTGTTTTTTGCTATTTTACCTTAGAGAATATAGTAGGTCCTAAGAGAATGTAGTAGGTCCTATGAGGTACAATATGTTTATTATGTGACACAATGTGTTAGAGTTGATGATGAGGAGTACTTGTGATTACGACTAGTGACCAATTTGCTATGTGATGTCTCATTGATGAAAACGATGATCTTGAGGAGGTGTTATATGACAAAGATGTATTATGATGATAAGTTGTTAATGATATGATATGATATTTATTATATCATTGGGTGAAAGAATCATGGATTAGTTTCAAGTGGATGTCCATCCACTTGAAACTAATCCTGATTGTTTCACCTACTCATTATGATGTAAAAACAGTCTCTAAATTCTTGTTGTATGAAAAATTGTGTAAAGGTGTATGAAATACAACATGAAATAAAAAAGAAATAAAATACTAAATAATAGTAGTAGCGCGGGCAAGGAGGAGCGCTACTACTAATTACTAGCAGCGCTGCTCAGGAGAAGCGCTACTACTAGATCATTTTAGCAGCAGAGTCGAGTCCAGCGCTCTTTGCTAAGCTTTAGTTAGAAGCGCCTTATCGGTGGCGCTCTGCCAGCCTTCTTGATAGGCCTAAAACCCGCGCTGCTGCTAGGCTTTTCCCTAGTAGTGTGAAGAAGTGAGGGTCGACCTTGAGCACTTGTGTTCATGCTCACGGAAACAATGTAGAATTTTTCATGGAATTTTCTCTGTAAATAATTATCCCCTTGTGTATATCCATTGTATTATAAAAATAATGTGCCAAGCTTTGGTTTTAGGATGGTTAGATTGCTTGTTTACTATGTGCAGAACAAAAACAGAAACTTTGGCTGTAGCGCATGATTTTACATTTTTTACTGGAAGTCAAATGGGTCTGAAAATTTTTGCACATTACTTCTGTACAAATTGTTCAAATTGTAAAATTTATTTCATATTTTTTGGAGTTACAGAAGTTTACTAAACCTCCAGATTACTACAGACTGTCCTGTTTAAGACAGATTCTGTTTTTGATGCATTGCTTGCTTGTTTTGATGAAACTATCGATTTCTATCAGTGGATTAAGCCATGGAAAAGTTATATTACAGTAGCTATAATGCAAAAACAAAATATGAATTGGTTTTCAACAGTGCTTATAGTAGTGATTTGCTTTGTTATACTAACGGAACTCACAAAGTTTTTGTTAAAGTTCTGTGTGGATGAAGTGTTCGAAGATCGAGGAGCTATCAATATGAGAAGAATAAAGAGAGGCAAGAGTTCAAGCTTTGGGATGCTCAAGTCACCCCAAGTAAATATTTCAAGGATACTCAAGCATCTAAGCTTTGGGATGCCCCGGTTGGCATCCCATCTTTCTTCTTCAACAATTATCGGTATACCTCGGTTTTTGTTTTGTTCACATGATTTGTGTCCTTTGTGTTTTTATTTTTCTTTAATAACCATTCTAGTATGAGATAGCCTTTAATTGATTTATAGAATACTCCATGTGCTTCACTTATATCTTTTAAGTACGATCTTATAGAATTGCTCTTTGTTCTTCACTTAAATCTTTTGAGTATAGTTTTATAGAATGCTTCATGTGCTTCACTTATATATATTGAGCTTGGATATTGGTTAGTCTATATTAATTGTAGAATGCTCCATGAACTTAAATTACATCTTTTGGAATATGAATAATACTATCATCTAAAGTGGGGTTGGAAGGGTGTCAACTTTAGGAATTAGTGGTCCCACTATTCCGAATGAGAAGAACTTTGCTTATGAGGAGAGTAGAAAATTTTCTATGCTTGTAGATCATGAAAAGAATACTTTATGTGATGGTTATATTGTTGAATTCATTCATCATGCTACTGAAAATTATTATGAGGGAGGAATATATTCTTGTAGGAGTTGCAATAATATCAAGTTTCCTCTTTATGTGCTTAAAGTTTTGAAGTTATACTTGTTTCGCCTTCCTATGCTAGTTGATTCTTGTTCTTATAAATTATATGCTCACAAAATCCCTAGGCATAGGAAGTGGGTTATATTTAAATGTGCTAGTCATATTCTTCATGATGCTCTCTTTATGTTTCAATTTTTATCTTTTATGTGAGCATCATTGAAATCATCATGCCTAGCTAAAAGGCATTAAAGAAAAGCGCTTGTTGGGAGACAACCCAATATTTACCCTTACTATTTTTGTGTGTTTACATGATTAAGCCAATGTAGTATTCATGTTTTATATCTTTTGTTTCAATAAAGTGCCAAGTAAGACCTTTGGGAAGACTTGGGTGAAAGTTAATGTGATCTTGCTGTAAAAAACAGAAACTTTGCGCTCACGAGATTAGTTACCATTTTTTTACAAAAGAGTGCTTTTGATTTGATTATTTTTGCAGAAGATTAATAGACAAATTCTTCACGTCCACCAATTTATTTCATGATTTCTGGAGTAGGATAAGTATGGTTTCTGGTCATATCATTACAGACTGTTCTGCTTCTGACAGATTCTGTTTTCATTGCATAGTTTGCTTGTTTTCTAGTTTCTATGGCTTATATTTCTCAATATAAATTGTAGAAATGATATGGTACAGTAGACATTGTGTGGGAACAATTATGACCATTGTCTTAGACAGTACCAAAGTGAATGGTTTACTCTTTATCATACTAACCTATCTCACGAAGTTTTGTTAAGTTTTGTGTGATTGAAGTTTTCAAGCTTTGGGTGAGATATCGATATGAGGAGAATAAGGAGTGGGAAGACCCTAAGCTTGGGGATGCCCAAGGCACCCCAAGGTAATATTCAAGTAAGACTCAAGCGCCTAAGCTTGGGGATGCCCCGGAAGGCATCCCTCTTTCGTCTTCAAAACTATCGGTATACCTTACTCGGAGCTATATTTTTATTCATCACATGATATGTGTTTTGCTTGGAGCGTGTTTTCAGTTTTAATTGTTGTTTGAATAAAATCATTGGATCTGAAATATTGAATGAAAAATAATCCTCCCATGGCTAGTTAATTATTTGACTACTCAGTGTTCTTCACTTATATCTTTTGGAGTAGTTTGTCATTTACTCATGTGCTTCACGTATATCCTATGAGTAAATGGTTGAATGAATTGAATGTCATAAATCTTAATTTATATATGTTTCATATGCTTATAACATGGGGATTAATGACTTCACACATAATAATTATAGGTAGTAAACCCATTGAAAGTTAGCAAACGTAGAATTGGTCACTTGAACAATTCATGAAAGAATATTCAAGGAAGAGAGACTTCACATATAAATATACTATCTTGGACATCTTTTGTAATTGTGAGCACTCATTAAAATATGACATGATAAAAGGTTGATGTTGGACAAGGAAGACAACTTAATGGGTTATGTTTTCTTATATTCGAAATAAAGTATATAATCATGGATCATCCAACATGTTGAGCTTGCCTTTCCCTCTCATGCTAGCCAAATTCTTTGCACCAAGTACAGATACTACTTGTGCTTCCAAACATCCCTTAAAATGAGTTTTGCCATGAGAGTCCACCATACCTACCTATGGATTGAGTAAGATCCTTCAAGTAAGTTGTCATCGGTACATGCAATAAAAATTGCTTTCTAAATATGTATGATCTATTAGTGTGGAGAAAATAAGCTTCATACGATCTTGTGATATGGAAGCAATAAAAGCGACGGACTGCATAATAAAGGTCCCTATCACAAGTGGCAATATAAAGTGACATTATTTTGCATTAAGATTTTGTGCATCCAACCTTAAAATCGCATGACAACCTCTGCTTCCCTCTGCGAAGGGTCTATCTTTTACTTTTATCCTCTACCTTATGCAAGAGTCATGGTGATCTTCACCTTTCCTTTTTACATTTTATCCTTTGGCAAGCACATTGTGTTGGATAGATCCTGATATATATATCCAATTGGATGTAAGTTATCATGAACTATTATTGTTGACATTACCCTTGAGGTAAAAGGTTGGGAGGCGAAACTATAAGCCCCTATCTTTCTCTGTGGTCCGATTAAAACCTTGAACCCATAAATATCACGTGAGTGTTAGCAATTGTGAAAGATTAAATGATAGTTGAGTATGTGGAGTTTGCTGAATCAAAGCTCGACATAGACCCTTCCTGAAAATAAGATGAATTGCAATTGTTTGATGACTAAGAGCACCTTTGTTTGTTAGTTTTCAAGAAAGTTTATGATCTATACTTTAACATGTGAATAGCTTGTTACTTGATCATGAAAATTTTTATGAGATGAGCTACTGTTATGACATATATTAATGCTAGAAAAAGTGAGTGAAATTATCATTGATCAAACTTGTGCACTTGCTAGCATTCACACTTCATAAATTATTTCTTTTATCATTTACCTACTCGAGGATGAGCAGGAATTAACCTTGGGGATGCTGATACGTCTCCAACGTATCTATAATTTATGAAGTATTCATGCTATTATATTATCAACCTTGGATGTTTTATATGCATTTATATGCTATTTTATATGGTTTTTGGGACTAACCTATTAACCTAGAGCCCAGTGCCAGTTTCTGTTTTCTCCTTGTTTTAGAGTATCGCAGAAAAGGAAAACCAAACGGAGTCCAATTGACCTGAAACTTGTCGGAGCTTATTTTTGGACCAGAAGAAGGCCACAGAGTCAAAGAGTTGGGCCAGAAGAGTCCTGGGCTACCCACAAGGGTGGGGGCGCGCCCACCCCCCTGGGGCGCACCTCCCTGCCTCGTGGACAGCCCGGAGACCCCCTGACTTGTTCTCGACGCCAACACCTCTCATATATACCCAAACTTCCAGAAAGAAACCTAGATCGGAAGTTCCACCACCGCAAGCCTCTGTAGCCACGAGAAGTCAATCTAGGCCCTCTCTGGCACCCTGCCGGAGGGGGCCATCATCACCGGAGACCATGGAGGAGGATCCCGGAGGGGCCATTGAAAGTGCAACTATCCCTAGGTGGTTTTGGTAATTCATAACAACATATAGCTCATTGAGCTAATGCTATTCCAAGACAAATATTTCAGGAAAGCTCAATGAATGGCATGGCATGGATGATGAAAGTGGATCCCTCAAAATATTAAGGACAAAGGATTGGCTCAAGCCCAAAAGCTCAAGACTCTACATTTTACATTTTAGTTATCCAAGATCGCATTGAGTCTATAGGAAAAGCCAATACTATCAAGGAGGGATGAGGTGTTGCTTAATGAGCCTCTTGCTTCAAGTGCTTAGTGATATGCTCCAAAAACCCTCAACTACTTTCTCACATCCACATATGACCTAAACCCAAAGTCAAAATCGGTCCTACCAATTCTTTCTATCCGGCGCCACCGAGTTCAGATGTCATAGCCACTGCCACAAACCCTAGGCAAATCGGTCTCACCGATAAGGATCTCGTTCTCACCGAGATGGGATTGTAATCTCTCTTTTTCCCTTCGTAACGTTTCGGTCTAACAGAAGTGAGCGATCGGTCCCACCGAGATTGCAATGTAAACTCTCTGTTTCCCTTTCGTAACATTTCAGTCTCACCGAAAAGAGCGAATCGGTCCCACCTAGTGTGCCTGACCAACCCTCTGGTTAGCTAATTACCAAAATCGGTCTCACCGAGTTTGTGTAATTGGTCTCACCGAGATTACGTTATGCCCTAACCCTAACCATATCGGTCCTACCGAGTTGCATGTCGGTCCCACCAAATCACTAACGGTCACTAGGTTTCTTGAATCGGTCCGACCGAGTTTGTTGATTCGGTCCCACCGAGTTTGGTAAATTGTGTGTATAGCAGTTAGATTTTGTGTGGAGGCTATATATACCCCTCCACCTCCTCTTCATTCGTGGAGAGAGCCATCAGAACAAACCTACACTTCCAACTTACCAGTTCTGAGAGGGAACCACGTACTCATGTGTTGAGGCCAAGATATTCCATTCCTACCATATGAATCTTGATCTCTAGCCTTCCCAAGTTTCTTTCCACTCAAATCTTCTTTCCACCAGATCCAAATCCCATGAGAGAAAGTTGAGTGTTGGGGAGACTATCATTTGAAGCACAAGAGCAAGGAGTTCATCATCAACACACCATTTGTTACTTCTTGGAGAGTGGTGTCTCCTAGATTGGCTAGGTGTCACTTGGGAGCCTCCGACAAGATTGTGGAGTTGAACCAAGGAGTTTGTAAGGGAAAGGAGATCGCCTACTTCGTGAAGATCTACCGCTAGTGAGGCAAGTCCTTCATGGGCGACGGCCATGGTGGGATAGACAAGGTTGCTTCTTCGTGGACCCTTCATGGGTGGAGCCCTCCGTGGACTCGCGCAACCGTTACCCTTCGTGGTTTGAAGTCTCCATCAACGTGGATGTACGATAGCACCACCTATCGGAACCACGACAAAAACATCCATCTCTCCTTTTGCGTTTGAATCCTCCAAACCCTTCCCTTTACATTCTTGCAAGTTGCATGCTTTAATTTCCGCTGCCTATATACTCTTTGCATGCTTGCTTGAATTGTGTAAGATTGCTTGACTTGTGCAAAGATAGCTAAAATCTGCCAACGTCTAAAATTGGGAAAAGGTTAGGTTTTTAATTGGTCAAGTAGTCTAATCACCCCCCCCCCCTCTAGACATACTTCAAGGTCCTACAGCCATCATCGCCATGAAGGCCAAGGACCAGAGGGAGAACCTCTGCCCATCTAGGGGGGAGGCCATGGAGGAGGAAGCACAAGGGGGAGAACCTCTCCTCCTCTCTCTGGGTGGCGCCGGAGTGCCATCGGGAGAGGAATCATCACCGCGGTGATCGTCTTCATCAACATCACCATCATCATCACCATCCTCATCTATTTTTCACGGTCCACTCTCCCGCACCCCGCTGTAATCCCTACTTGAACATGGTGCTTCATGCCACATATTATGATTCAATGATGTGTTGCCATCTTATGATGTTTTGAGTAGATATCCTTTGTCTTTGGGTTGATTGATGATCTAGATTGGTATGAGTTGTATGTTTTATTTTGGTGTTGTCCTATTGTGCCCTCCGTGTCGGCATAGCGTGAGGGATTCGATGTAGGGTGTTGCAATACGTTCATGATTCGCTTATAGTGGGTTGCTAGAGTGATGAAGCTTAAACCCGAGTAAGGGAGTTGTTGCGTATGGGATAAAAGGGGACTTGATGCTTTAATGCTAAGGTTGGATTTTACCTTAATGATCTTTAGTAGTTGCGGATGCTTGCTAGAGTTCCAATCATAAGTGCATAAGATCCAAGAAGAGAAAGTATGTTAGCTTATGCCTCTCCCTCATATGAAATTGCAATGACGACTGCCGGTCTTGTTAACAATTGCCTAGGATAATTCCGCATACCGACCCATCATTATTCCACACTCGCTATTTATAATATTTAGTAATATATTCTAACTTTATGATAATAGCACCTACTTTTATATTTTAGCTCTCCGATATCATACAAAGTTATCTTGTTCATACCCACAACGTAGTTTTATTTCTCGTTTCTAGTTGGAAGCAAACGTTCGGTGTACGTAGAGTTGTATCAGTGGCAGATAGGGCTTGAGAGAATATTGATCTTACCTTTAGTTCCTTGTGGGTTCGACACTCCATACTTATCACTTCCACCTTTGGAAATTGCTACGATGATTCCCTGCACTTGGGGATTATCAGGTCTACCAAATATAATGGGACAAAAGTTATCTTGTGGGGAACCAAGAACAAGAAAATCAGCAGGATATTTAACTTTCCCACACAAGACTTCACAATCTCTAACAATCCCAACTGGTGAAATAGTGTCTCTATTGGCAAGCTTATTTGCAACATCAATTTCCTCTAACTCAGCAGGTGCAATATCATGCATAATTTCTTTGTATAAGGAATGAGGTATTGCACTTGCACTAGCACCCATATCACATAAGCCATGATAACAATGATCTCCTATTTTAACAGAAATAACAGGCATGCCTACAACAGGTCTATGTTTATTTTAGTATCATGTCAGCAATTCTAGCAGCTTCATTGCAGAAGTAAATAACATGCCCATAAATATTATTAGCCAAGAGATCTTTAACCATAGCAATACTAGGTTCAACTTTAATTTGCTCAGGGGGTTTGGGTGTCCTAATATTACTTTTGTTGACCACAGTTGAAGCTTTAGCATGATCCTTTATGCTAACAGGGAAAGGTGGTTTCTCAATATAAGCAGTAGGAACAACAGGATCATTATAAGTGATAGTCTTTTCTTCAACTTTAATAGGTGCAACTACCTTTACTTCAATGGGAGGATTATATTTAAACCACTTCTCCTTAGGGAGATCAACATGAGTAGCAAAGGATGCATAGAAAGAAGCTACTATCTCAGAGTCAAGTCCATATTTAGTGCTAAATTCACGGAAAGCACCGGTATCCATAAAAGATTTAACACATCAAACTTAGGTGTTATACCTGACTCCTTACCTTCGTCGAGGTCCCAAGCTTCAGAGTTGCGTTTAATTCTTTCCAATAAATCCATTTGAATTCAATAGTCTTCATCATAAAAGAGCCAGTACAAGAAGTATCGAGCATTGAGCGATTATTGAGAGAAAGTCGAGCATAAAAATTTTAAATAATCATTTCTCTTGAGAGCTCATGATTGGGGCATGAATATAACATTGACTTAAGCCTCCCCCAAGCTTGAGCGATGCTTTCTCCTTCGCGAGGCCAAAAATTATATATATAATTACGATCACGATGAACAAGATGCATAGGATAAAACTTCTGATGAAATTCCAATTTCAATCGGTTGTAGTTCCATGATCCCATATCATCACATAGCCTAAACCATGTCAATGCCTCTCCCTTCAAAGATAAAGGGAAGACCTTCTTCTTGATAACATCCTCGGGCATACCTACAAGCTTAAATAATCCACAAACTTCATCCACATAGATTAGGTGTAAATCGGGATGCAATGTTCCATCACCTGTGAAAGGATTAGCTAGCAGTTTCTCTATCATACCCGAAGGAATTTCAAAGTAAACATTTTCAGTAGGTTTAGTAGGTTGAGGAGCAACTCTTTGCTCTACTGGTCGGGGTGAAGATACCCCAAACAAGCCCCTCAGAGGATTACTTTCCATAGTAACAAGTGACAGTAAATTTTTTTAGCACACTATATAAATTTTTCCTTACCAAATTCCACCTACCAAAGGCGCTTCACTCCCCGGCAACGGCGCCAGAAAAGAGTCTTGATGACCCACAAGTATAGGGGATCTATCGTAGTCCTTTCTGAAAGAACATGCGGTGCCCCCATGTTTGGTTTTGGTAATTGATGACAATCTCTATGGACTAATGGTTGCCTTGAGTTATATTTGAAGGGTTTGTCCATAGGCTTTTCTAGGAGTCCATTTGTTGGTTTCAAGGAGAGTTTGTGATGATCAGCGGTGCTATTAAGGAATTATCCAAAGACCGGTCATGTGAGTGTTGAGCTTATTGCAAGCATGTCTTGAAGAATAAGATTGTGTGATCATTCATGTCCACCTTCAAGACATCATCCAAATGAAGAGAGTTGGAAAGATTCAACACACAAAGCGCACAAGATGTACCCCCATGGTATGGTAAGCATTGTCCATTACGCTTTGTGTGCTAACCCATGGTCTTCACGAGAGTTCTTTGTGGGGTTAGGTTGTGGAGTGCAAGTTCAAGTGATGCATAATGAAGAGATCAAGTGCTTGAAGCTTGCCGTCCATTGTGGTGACAATGGACTTGTGAAGATGAGCGGAAGAGTGGCTCACCCATAGTGGAGTATGGGGGAGCAATCAACTAGTCTTCATCGAACCAACGCAATCAAGAAAGGTGGTCCAACTTGAGGGAGCCAAGATCGTCATCATCTAGCTCAAGTGGACTTTGTGCAAGGCAAAGGTTTGCCCTTGATAGGTTTTCTATTTTACCGGTCTCATGGTAGTTGTGGGAGACCGGGTTATAGGATCGATTACCGTACTATCAAGGGGGGCTCTCGATGAGTTGCTTGATCATATCGTTCGTAGAGAGCTCAAACCATTGCATCCTTGCATCATCTTTATTGGTTCTTGTTTGGTTCTTCACCTTGCGAGTTTTGGAGCTTATTGTCATTTTTATGACAAGCTCGAGTTCATCAAAAAAGGAGTTCACATGCGTCTTCTATGATGTTTTCGATGTTGGAGGGTATGTCGTTTCTTCTCTGTTGGAGTTTCACTCCTTTGTTTGCTAAGCATACCTCCCCTGCCTCTTCTTACTATGGCAGTTCTGGTTTTATTGTTTCGATGCTACTCGTTGTCTTGTTTCCAACAAGCTTGAGTTTGCTCAATTCGGAGCTCATTTGTAGAAGTTATGGCAGTTCTGGTTTTATTGTTTCCCTATGTTGTCTTCTCTGCAAATGAAGGACTCCTAGTGTTGCTAATCTGGGGCATGCGGTAGTACTGCTCTCCGGAGCGGTAGTACCATGAGGCCCTCTTGATAATACCCTTGAGCCCTTGCGGTAGTACCGTAGTCCACCGTGGTAATCTGCAGGTGCTCACGGTAGTACCGCCTGTGGGAGCGGTAGTACCGTGGCCTCGTGCCGCACAGCTTCTCGAGCGGTAGTAGGCGGATGTAATTTTTACATCTGCCTCTACGCGTAGTACCGTGTCGCGGTAGCGGTAGTACCGTGGGCTCGCCAGTGCTTAGCAAAGATGAGCGGAAGTAGGGGCGGATGTAATTTTACATCCGCGCCCTCTGTGATAGTACCGCTCTTCGTGTGCGGTAGTACCGTGCGGATTTTCTTGCGCAGTCCTCCCTCGGCGGAAGTAGGTACGGAAGTAATTTTTTACTTCCGTGCTTTCTCTGCGGCTAGTGTTGCCTGCCTTACGGTAGTACCGTAGGGGCGCGCGGTAGTACCGCTCCGGCGGTTCTACCGTTCGTTGCCCTGTGCAACAGGCCTTCATCTGGCCAGTGCTGCACTTGCGGTAGTACCGCAACCTGCAGCGGTAGTACCATGGCTGACCACGGTAGTACCGCAGCTCCATCTTGATAGTACCGCGTCGTCTTGGTCTGAGTGAGGGGATAACGGTTGGTTTTCTCCCCACCTATAAAGGGGTCTTCTTCCCCTTGAGATCTAATCTTTTGAGCTCGTGTTCTTCCCCATTGTTGACCTGCTTGAGCTTGCTAACTCTCAATCCCTCCAATGATTCTTGCTAGTTCTTGAGGGAAAAGAGAGGAGATCTAGATCCACGTTTCCACCAATCACTTTCTCCTCTTAGTGAGGGAACCCCTTGGATCTAGATCTTGGAGTTCTTCGTGTTCTTCTTTCGTTCTTCCTCTCATTTTCCTCCCTAGCATTAGTTGCTTTGGTGGGATTTGGGAGAGAAGGACTTGGGCACTCCGTGTGCCCTTGCCATTGCATTTGGTGCATCGGTTTTAGTTCTCCACGGTGATTCGTGGAAGTTACAAGTTGAGAAGCTTATTACTCTTGGGTGCTTGGCGCCTTGAGCTTGTTCCTCTTGGGTGCTTGGGCGCCCTAGGCAGTTGGTGGTGTTCGGAGCTCAATCATTGTGGTGCAAAGCTCCGGGAAGCGTCGGGGTCTCCAATTAGGTTGTGGAGATCGCTTGAGCAATTTGACGGTACCGTGACCGCCCCAAGGGTTGCCAAAGTGTCTGGGTTCGGTGACCGCCCCAAGGGTTGCCATTTATGCAGGTTTGGTGACCGCCCTCAAGGGTCCCTTAGTGGAATCACGGCATCTTGCATTGTGCGAGGCGTGAGGAGATTACGGTGGCCCTAGTGGCTTCTTGGGGAGCATTGTGCCTCCACACCGCTCCAAACGGAGAATAGCATCCGCAAGGGTGTGAACTTCGGGATACATCGTCGTCTCCGCGTGCCTCGGTTATCTCTTACCCGAGCCCTTTACTTATGCACTTTACTTTGTGATAGCCATATTGTTCTTGTCATATATCTTGCTATCACATAGTTGCTTATCTTGCTTAGCATAAGTTGTTGGTGCACATAGGTGAGCCTAGTTGTTGTAGGTTTTGTGCTTGACAAATTAACCGCTAGGTTTATTCCGCATTTGTTCAAGCCTCAACCATAATTATTTTAAAGCGCCTATTCACCCCCCCCCCCCTCTAGGCGACATCCACGATCTTTCACTTTCGATAAGTAAGAGTGTCGAACCTAACGAGGAGCAGAAGGAAATGATAAGCGGTTTTCAGCAAGGTATTCTCTGCAAGCACTGAAATTATCGGTAACAGGTAGTTTTGTGATAAGGTAATTTGTAACGGGTAACAAGTAATGAAAGTAAACAAGGTGCAGCAAGATGGCCCAATCCTTTTTGTAGCAAAGGACAAGCCTGGACAAACTCTTATATAGAGAAAAGCGCTCCCGAGGACACATGGGAATTATCGTCAAGCTAGTTTCATCACGCTCATATGATTCGCGTTCGTTACTTTGATAATTTGGTATGTGGGTGGACCGGTGCTTGGGTGCTGTCCTTTCTTGGAAAAGCATCCCACTTATGATTAACCCCTATTGCAAGCATCTGCAACTACAAAAGAAGTATTAAGGTAAACCTAACCATAGCATGAAACATATGGATCCAAATCAGCCCCTTACGAAGCAACTCATAAACTAGGGTTTAAGCTTACATCACTCTAGCAAACCCATCATCTAATTATTACTTCCCAATGCCTTCCTCTAGGCCCAAACAATGGTGAAGTGTCATGTAGTCGACGTTCACATAACACCACTAGAGGAGAGACAACATACATCTCATCAAAATATCAAACGAATACCAAATTCACATGACTACTTATAGCAAGACTTCTCCCATGTCCTCAGGAAGAAATGTAACTACTCACAAATCATATTCATGTTCATAATCAGAGGGATATTAATATGCATATAGGATCTGAACATATGATTTTCCACCAAATAAACCAACTAGCATCAACTACAAGGAGTAATCAACACTACTAGCAACCCATAGGTACCAATCTGAGGCTTTGGGACAAAGATTGGATACAAGAGATGAACTAGGGTTTGAGAGGAGATGGTCTTTGGTGAAGATGTTGATGGAGATTGACCCCTCCCGATGAGAGGATCGTTGGTGATGACGATGGCGATGATTTCCTCCCGGAGGAAGTTTTCCAGCGAACAGCTCTGCCGGAGCCCTAGATTGGTTCCGCCAAGGTTCCGCCTCGTGGCGGCGGAGTTTCTTCAGCTTGCTTATGATTTTTCGGGTAAAAGTCTTCATATAGCGAGAAGATGGGCACTTTGGATGCCTGCCGGTGGTAGGCGCCCCCACCCTCGTGGCCGGTGTGGGCCCCTCGTGGATTCTTTCACCAGTATTTTTTATTAATTCCAACAATTACTTCTGTGAAGTTTCGGGACTTTTGGAGCTGTGTAGAATAGGTCTCTAATATTTGCTCCTTTTCCAGCCCAGAATTCCAGCTGCCGGTTGATGTCTACTACACAACTTTCTTCTTGTAGACGTTGTTGGGCCTGCAAGTGCACAGGTGCTGAGGAGAGGATGATGCAGCAAAGTAGCGTAAGTATTTCCCTTAGTTTTTGAGAACCAAGGTATCAATCCAGTAGGAGACCACGCGCAAGTCCCTCGTACCTGCACAAAACGATAGCTACTCGCAACCAACGCGATTAGGGGTTGTCAATCCCTTCACGGTCACTTACAAGAGTGAGATCTGATAGAGATAATATTTTTGGTATTTTTGGTATAAAGATGCAAAGTAAAAAGTAAAAGCAAGGCAAGTAAATAAAGTGATGGAGATTGATATGATAAGAATAGACCCGGGGGCCATAGGTTTCACTAGTGGCTCTCTCAAGAGCATAAGTATTCTACGGTGGGTGAACAAATTATTGTTGAGCAATTGACAGAATTGAGCATAGTTATGAGGTTATCCAGGCAATGATCATGTATATAGGCATCACGTCCGTGACAAGTAGACCGAAACGATTCTGCATCTACTACTATTACTCCACTCATCGACCGCTATCTAGCATGCATCTAGAGTATTAAGTTAAAAACAGAGTAACGCCTTAAGCAATAATATGATGTAGAGGAATAAATTCATGCACTATGATAAATACCCCATCTTGTTATCCTCGATGGCAACAATACAATACGTGCCTTGCAACCCTTTACATCCTTTGGGTAAGGACACCGCAAGATTGAACCCAAAGCTAAGCACTTCTCCCATTGCAAGAACTACCAATCTAGTTGGCCAAACCAAGCGGATAATTGAAGAGACTTGCAAAGATAACTAAATCATACATAAAAGAATTCAGAGAAGAATCAAATATTTTCCATAGATAAGCTAGATCATAAACCCACAATTCATCGGTCTCAACAAACACACATAAAAAGAAGATTACATCGAATAGATCTCCACGAGAGGGGAGAACATTGTATTGAGATCCAAAAGAGAGAAGAAGCCAACAAGCTACTAACAAACGACCCGAAGGTCTGACGTAAACTACTCACACTTCATCGGAGGGGCTATGGTGTTGATGTAGAAGCCCTCCGTGGTTGATGCCCCCTCCGGCGGAGCTCCAGAACAGGCCCCAAGATGGGATCTCGTGGATACAGGAAGTTACGGCGGTGGAATTAGGTTTTTTGCTCCGTCCCGATCTGTTGAAGTGCGAGGTATATATAGGAGGAAGGAGTACGTCGGTTGAGCGTCAAGGGGCCCACGAGGCAGGGGGCGCGCCCAGGGGGGAGGGCGCGCCCCCCACCCTCGTGACCGCCTCTGCCACTCCTTGGAGTAGGGTCCAAGTCTCCTAGATCACGTTCGGTGAGAAGATCACGTTCCCGAAGGTTTCATTCCGTTTGGACTTCGTTTGATATTCCGTTTCTTCGAAACACTGAAATAGGCAAAAAAACAGCAATTCTGGGTTGGGCCTCCGGTTAATAGGTTAGTCCCAAAAATAATATAAAAGTGGAAAATAAAGCCCATTATAGTCCAAAACAATAGATAAAGTAGCATGGAGCAATCAAAAATTATAGATACGTTGGAGACGTATCAACAGGTTTGTAGGACAGTAGCAAATTTCCCTCAAGTGGATGACCTAAGGTTTATCAATCCGTGGGAGGCATAGGATGAAGATGGTCTCTCTCCAACAACCCTGCAACCAAATAACAAAGAGTCTCTTGTGTCCCCAACACCCCTAATACAATCGTAAATTGTATAGGTGCACTAGTTCGGCGAAGAGATGGTAATACAAGTGCAATATGGATGGTAGATATAGGTTTTTGTAATCTGAAAATATAAAAACAGCAAGGTAACAAGTGGTAAAAGTGAGCGTAAACGGTATTGCAATGCTAGGAAACAAGGCCTAGGGTTCATACTTTCACTAGTGCAAGTTCTCTCAACAATAATAACATAGATAGATCATATAACAATCCGTCAACATGTAACAAAGAGTCACTGCAAAGCCACTAATAGCGGACAACAAACGTAGAGATTATGGTAGGGTACGAAACCACCTCAAAGTTATTCTTTCGGATCGATCTATTAAAGAGTTCGTACTAGAATAACACCTTAAGACACAAGTCAACCAAAACCCTAATGTCACCTAGATACTCCATTGTCACCTCAAGTATCCGTGGGCATGATTATACGATATGCATCACACAATTTCATATTCATCCAACCAACACAAAGTACTTCAAAGAGTGCCCCAAAGTTTCTACCGGAGAGTCAAGAAAACATGTGCCAACCCCTATGCATAGGTTCATGGGCGGAACCATAAGTTGGTCACCAAAACATACATCAAGTGGCACGTGATATCCCATTGTCACCACAGATAAACACGGCAAGACATACATCAAGTGTTCTCAAATCAAAGACTCAATCCGATAAGATAACTTCAAAGGGAAACTCAATTCATTATAAGAGAATAGAGGGGGAGAAACATGATAAGATCCAACTATAATAGCAAAGCTCGCGATACATCAAGATCGTGCCAGAGAGAGAACACGAGAGAGAGAACACGAGAGAGAGAGAGAGAGAGAGAGAGAGAGAGATCAAACACATAGCTACTGGTACATACCCTCAGCCCCGAGGGTGAACTACTCCCTCCTCGTCATGGAGAGCGCTGGGATGATGAAGATGGCCACCGGTGATGGGTTCCCCCTCCGGCAGGGTGCCGGAACGGGCTCCCAAGAGGTTTTTGGTGGCTACAGAGGCTTGTGGCGGCGGAACTCCCGATCTATCTTCTTACCGGATGTTTTTAGGGTACGTGGGACTATATAGGCGAAAGAAGTCGGTCGGGGGGTGCTCGAGGGGTCCACGAGACAGGGGGCCGCGCCCTGTAGGGGGGGCGCCCTCCTATATCGTGGAGTCCTCGGGGATCTTCTGACGTGAACTCCAAGTCTCCAGGATCATATTCTTCCCAAAAATAACGCTGCGGAAGGTTTCATTCCGTTTGGACTCCGTTTGATATTCCTTTTCTTCGAAATACTTGAACAGGCAATAAAACAGCAATATGGGCTGGGCCTCCGGTTAATAGGTTAGTCCCAAAAGTAATAAAAAGTGTATAATAAAGCCCATAATCATTCAAAACAGGTAATATAATAGCATGGAACAATCAAAAATTATAGATACGTTGGAGACGTATCACCGGCATTCTCCCTCTTCATGTAAACCTTGTAAAATAAGAGAGAATAGGCATAAGGATTGTGACATAACATGTAATAACAGCCCATAATGCAATAAATATCGATATAAAAGCATGATGCAAAATTGACGTATCAACCACCTTCGGGTTAGTACCTTCGGCATTATTTATTTTGATGGCTCCAGAGCGATAAACCTCTTCGATAATGTATGGTCCTTCCCATTTGGACAGAAGTTTTCCTGTAAAGAATCTAAAACAAGAGTTGTACAAAAGAACATATTCACCAACTTTGAATTCCCGCTTTTGGATTCTTTTATCATGCCATCTTTTAACTTTCTCTTTACATAGTTTGGCATTTTCATAAGTTTGGGTTCTCCATTCATCTAGTGAGCTAATATCAAATAACCTCTTTACACCGGCAAGTTTGAAGTCATAGTTGAGTTCTTTAATTACCCAATATGCTTTGTGTTCTAACTCAAGAGGCAAATGACAAGCTTTTCCATAAACCATTTTATAGGGAGACATACCCATAGTATTTTTATATGTTGTTAGCCCAAAGTGCATCATCTAGTTTCTTAGACCAATTCTTTCAGGACCTATTGCCAGTTTTTTGTAATATTAGTTTTATTTCTCTATTGCTAAGTTCAACTTGACCACTAGATTGAGGATGATAGGGTGATGCAATTCTATGGTTAACATCATATTTAGCAAGCATTTTACAGAAAGCACCATGAATAAAGTGTGAACCACCATCAGTCATTAAATATCTAGGGACTCCAAACCTAGGGAAAATTAACTTCTTTAAGCATTTTAATGGAAGTGTAATGATCAACACTACTAGTTGGAATAAATTCCACCCACTTAGTAACATAATCAACAGCAACCGAAATATGAGGATACCCATTAGAGGAAGAAAAAGGTCCCATATAAAACATCAAATGGTTCAACAACAAGTGAATAATTCATAGGCATTTCCTGACGCTTACCGATATTACCAATTCTTCGAAATTCATCACAAGATAAAACAAACTTACGGGCATCCTTGAAGAGAGTAGACCAATAAAAACCAGATTGCAATAGCAGTTCTATCTCCCGCATGATGTCCTCCATAAGCTTCGGTGTAACATTTCCGTAGGATTTGTTCATGTTCATGATCGGGTACACAACGTCTAATAATACCATCTACTCCTTCTTTATAAAGATGTGGGTTGTCCCAAAAGTAATGTCTTAAATCATAGAATATTTTTTTCTTTTGTTGGTATGTGAAACTAGGTGGTATATATTTAGCAACAATATACTTAGCATAGTCATCATACCAAGGAGTGTTATGAGAAAATATTCATCAGGAAAACTATCATCAATAGGTAGTGGGTCATTAAGAATATTTTCCAACCTAGACAACTTATCAGCTACGGGGTTCTCATCTCCCTTTCTATCAGTAATATGCAAGTCAAATTCTTGTAGCAAGAGAACCCACCTAATGAGTCTAGGTTTAGCATCTTTCTATTTCATAAGATATTTTATAGCAGCATGATCAGTTTGAACAATTACTTTGGAATAAAAAATGTAAGACCTGAATTTATCACAAGCAAACACAACTGCTAAAAAATCCTTTTTAGTAGTAGCATAATTTCTTGGGCACTGTCTAGAATTTTACTAGCATAATGGATAACATTTAATTTCTTATCAACTCTTTGTCCTAAAATAGCACCAACAGCATAATCACTAGCATCACACATAATTTCAAAAGGCAAGTTCCAATCAAGTGGTTGAACAATAGGTGCAGAAGTTAAGGCTTTCTTAAGTGTTCAAAGGCTTCTACACAATCATCATCAAAAACAAATGGAACATCCTTTTGTAAATGATTTGTAAGAGGCCTAGAAATTTTAGAGAAGTCTTTAATAAACCTCCCATAGAAACCAGCGTGACCGGGAAAACTACGAATACCTTTAATATCTTTAGGACATGGCATTTTCTCAGTTGCATCAACTTTACCTTTATCCACCTCAATACCTCATTCAGAAATTTTATGTCCCAAGACAATACCTTCATTAACCATAAAGTGGCACTTCTCCCAATTCAAGATAAGATTAGTTTGCTCACATCTCTGCAAAACTCGATCAAGGTTGCTTAAGCAATCATCAAAATAAATTCTGTATAAGGAAAAATCATCCATGAAAACCTTAACAATTTCACAGTATTCAGAGAATATAGTAGTCATACATCTTTGAAAGGTAGCAGGTGCATTGCATAAACCAAAAGGCATACGTCTATAGGCGTAAGTTCCAAAAGGACGAGTAAAGGCGGTTTTCTCTTGATCAGGTTGTGAAACAGGTATTTGAGAAAAACCAGAACACCCATCAAGAAAACAAAAGTGTGTGTGTGCTTAGATAGTGTTTCTAGCATTTGATCAATAAAAGGCAGAGGGTAATGATCATTTCTAGTAGCTTTGTTTAATTTTCTAAAATCAATTACCATTCTATAGCCAGTAATAGTTCTCTATGGAATAAGTTCATTTTTATCATTAGGGACAACAATAATACCTCCCTTCTTAGGGACACAATGAACGAGACTTACCCATCTACTATCAGCTATGGGATAGATTATACCTGCTTCCAGAAGCTTTAATATTTCTCAGTTCTCACCACTTCTTTCATCTTAGGATTCAAACGTCGTTGATGATCAACAAAGGGTTTAGCATCAGGTTCCATATTAATCTTGTGCTGACAGAGAGTGGGACTAATGCCTAAGATCATCAATAGTATACCCAATAGCAGCATGGTGCTTCTTCAGAATTTTCAATAATCTTTCTTCTTCATGTTCTGGAAGGTTAGCACTAATAATAACAGGATATATCTTTTTTTCATCAAGATAAGCATATTTCAAAGTGTCAGACAATTGTTTTAATTCAAACACAGGGTCAACTTTAGGTGGAGGTGGACCTCCTAGAGTTTCAATAGGCAAATTGTATTTAAGCAGAGGTTGTTGTTCAAAGAATATTTTATCTATTTCATTTCTTTCATGCAAGTGCATATCATTTTCATGGTCGAGCAAATATTTTTCTAGTGGATCAGTAGGAGGCATGGAAATAGAAGCAAGACCAATTATTTCATCCTTATTAGGTAATTCTTTATCACGAGGTTGTCTACTAAACTTAGAGAAATTAAATTCATGAGACTCGTCACCAAAGCTAACACTAACAGTTTGTTATGACAATCTATAGTAGCATTGACAGTGTTCAGGAAAGGTCTACCAAAGATAATGGGACAAAAATCATCTTGTGGGGAACCAAGAACTAGAAAATCAGTAGGATATTTTATTTTCCCACACAAGCCTTCAAAATCTCTAACAATACCAAGTGGTGTGATGGTGTCTCTATTAGCAAGTCTAATAGTAACATCTATGTCTTCTATTTCAACGGGTGCTATGTCATTCATAATTTCTTGGTATGAGGTAAAAGGAAGCACTCACACTAGCACCTAAGTCACATAAGACATGATAAAAATGATCTCCTATTTTAACTGAGACAACGGGCATGACAACAACAGGTATATGTTTATCTTTTTCATCAGGTTTGGTAATTCTAGCAGCTTCATCACAGAAGTAAATAACATGCCCATCAATATTTTCTACCAGAAGATCTTTAACCATAGCAACACTAGGTTCTACTTTAATTTTCTCAGAGGGTATAGGTGCTTTAATATTACTTTTGCGAACCACAGTTCAAACCTTAGCATGTTCCTTTATCAAAACAGGGAAATGTGGTTTTTCAGTATAAGAAGTAGACACAACTGGATCAACATTGTAAATGATAGTCTCATCTTTAGCTATTACCGGTTCTTTAATTTCTTATTTAATAGGGGGATGATATTTAAACCACTTATCCTTAGGGAGATCAACATGAGTAGCAAATGATTCACAAAAAGAGGCTACTATCTCAGAGTCAAGTCCATACTTCGTGCTAAACTTGTGAAGAGCGTCGGTATTCATAAAAGATTTAACACAATCAAACTCAAGCTTAATACATGACTCTTTACCTTTGTCGAGTTCCAAATCTTCAGAGTTGCGTTTAATTCTTTCTAAAAGATCTCACCTGAGTTCAATAATCTTCTTCATAAAAGAAACAGTGCAAGAAGTATCGAGCATGGATTGATCATCATGAGAAAGTCGAGCATAAAAATTCAAAATGATAATTTCTCTAGAGAGCTCATGATTGGGGCACGAATATAACATTGGATTAAGCCTCACCCAAGCTAGAGCGATACTTTCTCCTTCACGAGGCCAAAAATTATATATATAATTCCGATCACGATGAACTAGATGCATATGATAATTTTTTTGGCAAAATTCCAATTTCAATCGATTCTAATTCCAATATCCAATATCATCGCATAGCCTATACCATGTCAATGCCTTTCCCTTCAAAGATAAAGGGAAAACCTTATTCTTAGCTTCAACTCCGAATAAACCTGCAAGCTTAAATAATCCACAAATTTCATCCACATATATCAAGTGCATATCAGGATGTTCAATTCATAACCAATATTTTCAGTAGGTGCAGTAGGTTGAGGGGCAACTAATTGTGGTTCCGGTCGAGGTGAAGATACCCCGAACAAACCCCTCAAAGGATGGTTCTCTATAGTAACAAGTGACAATAAATTTTAGCACGTAGTAATAATTTTTCCTTACCAAGAGCGCTTCACTCCCCGACAACAGCGCCAGAAAAGAGTCTTGATGACCCAAAATTATCGGGGATCAATCGTAGTCCTTTCGGTAAGTAAGAGTGTCGAACCCAACGAGGAGCAAAAGGAAATGACAAGTGGTTTTCAATGAGGTAATTTCTTCAAGCACTTAAATCTTTGGTAACGAGTAGTTTGATAGCAAGATAATTTGTAACGAGCAAGTAATGGTAACGGGAAGTAAAGTGCAGCAAGGTAGCCCAATCTTTTTGTGGCAAAGGACAGGCCAAAACGGTATCTTATAATGAGCAAAGCGTTCTTGAGGGTATACGGGAATTTCATCTAGTCACTTTCATCATGTTGGTTTTATTCGTGTTCGCTACTTTCATAATTTGATATGTGGGTGGACCAGTGCTTAGGTGTTGTTCTTACTTGAACAAACCTCTTACTTATGATTAACCCCCACGCAAGCATCCGCAACTACGAGAAAAGTATTAAGATAAAATCTAACCTTAGCATTAAACTTTTGGATCTAAATCGGTCCCTTATGAAGTAGCGCATAAACTAGGGTTTAAGCTTCTGTCACTCTAGCAACCCATCATCTAATAACTACTCCACAATGCATTCCCTTAGGACCAAATATGGTGAAGTGACATGTAGTCGACGTTCACATGACACCACTAAGGGAATCACAACATACATATCATCAAAATATCGAACACATATCAAGTTATCATGATTACTTGCAACAAGATTTCTCCCGTGACCTCAAGAACAAAATTAACTCTGACGTAGCTTTTCCAGGTCCAGAATTCCAGCTGTCGGTATTCTTCCTCTTTGTGTAAACCTTGCATATTATGAGAGAGAAGGCATTATAATTACTCCATAAAGCATTATTATGCATAAAACCATTACAAAAACAGTAGGAAAACATGATGCAAAATGGACGTATCAATCCATGACCCAACTTGTATTTCTATGAAGGCCAATATTAGGCGCCGGTTGACTGGCCCAAATTTCGGCTGCTCGACGCACAGCCGCCCGATTCACCCGCTGGCTCACGCCCACGTCGACTTCGTTTCCCGCACCATGTGCCGGCCCCGCCGGCCGCTGACCTCGCAGCAGCTCGCACCTTGCCCCCGCAGATCGCAGATGGTCACCTCCGCCATCGGCCGTGGCAGAAACCTCATGTTGCAGCCGCGGGCATGCTCGCCATTATCGCTGGTTACCGCTGGTGTCGCAAACAACCAAGAAGCCGGTTACAACAAAAAATCATGTTGGTTCCAGCTAATTTGTTTGCCGGTTCCAGCAATTATCCATGCCCCTCCATCGTCTCCAGCAAAGACGTGGTTGTGGATGTTGGAACCAGCAAGATGATTAGCTGGAACCGCCACTTAAATTTGTTGGAACCAGTGTCACATGGTTCGAATCGACCTCGTTGTCTCCAACAAAAATGCAACCAAGGATTTTGTAACCAACGACATAATGTGCTACAACCGACACTCTTGTTTGCTGGAACCAGCGGCCAGATTTGTTGGAACCGGGCGCGGTGACTGCTGAGCCCAGTTGCTCCGCTGACGGGAGCTTGTAGCTTCACCGTGCCATGGTTCCAGCATCTGCCGCCACGGTTCTAGCATATGCACACCACGCTTGCAGCAATCCCCCCGTCGGCCTTGGCACCAAGGAAGCTTGTGCGTGTCCGTCGGTGGTTCGTTGTAGCAAAACGAGAGACTGGTTGTAGCACAATAGCAACGTCGTTGCATCTCCCCACCGTCAACGTCCCAGCACGCGGCCTCCCGCAGTCACTGTCGATGCAGCATCCCCTCGTCGGAGCACCGCAGCTCATCGTCACAGGGTGTGGCATGTGCAGCTGTAGTAGAGAGTTTGAGGTGTGGGTAGCGCATGTCCGCCACGGTGCCATGTGGTAGCAAGAGATTCGAGGGTGTGGGATGGGCTGACGGGGAGGTGTGGGCGAGGTGGCGCCGCCGCCGCCGATGGAAGCAAGGGAATCTATCAGGTGTGTGGATGGATAGCAGAGACGAAGGAGGAAAAAAGTCCCCAACAACAGATAAAGATGACAGAGAGGTTGGTGGTGTGTGGGGCTACGCTGGCAGGTGGGCGAGCGCGTGCGATGGCCCAACACTGAGCCGGTTGTCCGTTCACAAGCATTTTCCTTTTATAAAGGTTTATTATATATTTTTTTGAGGGGGTAAAGCCACTTTATTGATGATAATCCACAGAAGGTGGGATACGAACTGCATCATATGGCTGGCCAAGCCAAACATGACGCCCCGGAGCTAAATTCATATCAAATTTTGCTAAGCTATGAGCTTCTAGATTTACAGCACGACTTTCAAAAATAAATTTACAAGAAAAAGGAGCCGATCTCAGCTTGATCTCGTTGATAATTGCTCCATAAAGACCCTTGGTGCCCATCGAGATGTCTTGCACTACATGCTTGCAATCCGAGGATATGATGAAGATGTGAAGTTGGAGATCTTGAGCCAAGGAAATAGCTTCACGACAAGCTAAAGCCTCCAGAGTCGCTGGGTTGCAAACTCCTATCAGAACTAGAGCTGAACTTCCCAGATAATTGCTGTGACTATCCCTGCATATTGCTGCTGCCGATCCTCCTCTCTGCCCGCGTACACCAGCATCCATGTGAATCTTTGCAAAATTCTCCGGAGGGGCCATTGGACGGGGTCGAGCTGCACTGGTGGGACCTGCCGGCACGTTGATCGACCTCTGGATGGATGGCTTCCATGACCGAACAACATTTAAGTCAGCAATGAAGCGAGTTATGAAGGCTTGTATTGCATGTGGATATTGAAATATAGCTTCATGGATAGCTTTCCTCCTGGAAGACCAGATTGCCCAAAGAGTGACTGCTGTAAGAATGAACTGATCATGTGATAATGACTCTATTAGTGAGAAAAGCCACCTCTTTGTGTTTGGTTCTGTGGCCAACACCAGCTTGCTTCCAAGATCCTCATCAACGAGAGCCCATGTACATCTTGAAACTATGCACTCAAGAAGGGAGTGTCGCCATGAGTCCGACGCACCACACATTCCGCATGAACTCGAGGTAGTCATGTGGCGATGAGCTCGAACATCCTCCATGGGTAAGGATTGTTTTGAGAGTCTCCACAAGAACATACGTATTTTTGCTGGTACCTCTGTCCGCGAAAGCGTTTTCCATGATCCCTCCTCCATATGTGTACTCGAGGACCCGGCTGTGCCTTCCAACCACGCCTCCCGTCGCTGCCTTGTGGACACGAGCATTCGGTATGCCGATTTGACTGAAAACTGGCCATTCCTCTCATGCATCCAGCCCCAAAAATCTGGCATATTCATAGTGCACAGTGGTATATTCATAATAACCTCCATATCGAAGTGCAAAAAAGATAGATTCCAGCTTCTCCTTGATCCATGTGGCGGATGTCAAATCAATTACTCCCTCCGTTCCTAAATGTAGGGTGTATAGTTTTTGGCACGAAAATTAAAGAACGCACGTGAAGGAAAAATTTCACAAGTTTTGCAAGTTTACACCTGACTAATTGACATGAGAAAATAGAGGAGCTTGCATGATATAAGGAAATGTAATCAAATCCTAAAAAAATTATCCAAACGAGTGTTGCAACGCAATACACCTTATATTTTGGATTTTTTTTCAAAAATCTATACACCTTATATCAAGGAATGGAGGGAGTAGTTCATAGACAACTTGCGGTGGGTTTGCTACCCGGCATCCATAAGGCCTCATCATCTCCTCTCGGGGGAGCCAGTTGTCCTCCCAAATATTGGTGTGATCACCATTGCCTATGCGTCGAATTAAACCTTGTTTCAACGTGTCACGCCCTTCAACAATGGCCCTCCAAATCTGACTAGGGTGGTTTCCCAAAGTAGCCTGAAGTATGGTCGTGTTGGGATAGTAGATACTTTTTAGAATCTGAGCACTCAAAGACTCGGGTCTTGTAGCAGGCGCCAGGCCTGTCGTGCCAGCATTGCTAAGTTGAAGAGCTCAAAATCTTTAAACCCCAAACCTCCCATTCCTTTTGGCTGCGTCATCGCTTTCCAAGAGACCCAATGAGGTTTGCTCTGTCCATTTTTACTCCCCCACTAGAATTTCCTTATCAGCATATTCAAATGTTCACACAGGCCTCTAGGAAGCTTAAAACATGACATGGAATAGACTGGGATAGATTGTGCAACTGATTTCACCAACACTTCCTTTCCTGCAGTTGACAATGTCCTCTCTATCCAACCTTGAACCTTACTCCACAGCTGATCTTTAAGGTATTTGAATGCGCCATTTTTTGAGCTCCCAACATCAGATGGCATACCCAAATACTTCTCACTAAGAGTCTCATTAGGAACATTCAACAAAACTTTGATCTCATTGCGGATACTGTCCGGGACTCCTTTACTGAAGAAAATGGATGATTTAGCACAGTTAATCCTTTGGCCCGTGGCCTGGCAATAAACGTCCAACAATTGGTTCACCTCGGTAGCACCCACATTGTTTGCCTTGAAGAACAGCAGGCTGTCATCAGCGAATAGGAGATGGTTGACTGGCGGCGCCGAAGGAGCCACAAGTATCCCATCAAGATTGGATGACTCTCGTTGTGATTTAAGGAGGCACGACATGCCCTCTGCTGCTAACAAGAACAAGTATGGTGATATCGGGTCACCTTGTCGGATCCCTCGGGATGGTGTAAACTGTTCAAGCTTCTTCCCATTAAACATGACTGAGAATTTCACCGATGTAACCAAGCTCATGACTATGTCCACCCATTTATCTGTAAAACCAAGTTTAAGCATAATGGCTCTGAGATAGGTCCACTCCACCCTATCGTATGCCTTCATCATATCTAGCTTCAAGGCATAGGACTGATGTTTCTTCGCCCTGTTCCGCTTCATAAAATGCAAACACTCATAAGCAGTTATTATGTTATCCGTGATCAGTCTACCTGGGACAAACGCTGACTGCTCTTGAGATATTATATCTAGAAGGATTAACTTCAATCTATTGGAGATCACCTTCGAGGCAATTTTGTAAAGAACATTGCACAAACTTATCGGGCGGAACTGTGACAAAATTGTTGGATTCTTTCCTTTGGGATCAGGACAAGGATGGTTTCATTGATGCATTCCACTGACTCAGTACCATCAACAATTTTTAGAACTACCTTTATGACATCATTGCCGCAAATGTCCCAATGGCGTTGGAAGAAGTGAGCCGGGTACCCATCCGGCCCGGGCGCTTTGATAGGGAACATTTGGAACAGGGCATCATTTACTTCTTTTTGGGTATATGGGGCGTTCAGGATGTCGTTCATTGCTGGTGTTACCTTGCTAGGTACAGTGTCCAAAACTTTATCCATGTTTTGAACTCCTTCCGATGTGTACAGGTCCTTGTAGAAGTTTGTCGTCAGCACCTCCATATCCGTGTTATCACATGTTAACTGCCCGTCCGCTTTTTGCAGTGACTTGATTTGATTCTTCCTACGTCGCCGACTAGCTCTCAGATGAAAAAAGTATGTGTTCTTATCACCATGGACTAGCCAATCCAGGCGCGCCCTCTGTCGCCATAGCATCTCCTCTCGGTGAAAGAGCTCGACCAACCTATCAGTAACCTTGGTATCCTCGTGCGTGGGGCCGGATCTTCCTGGGACAGTGCGCAACTGCTCCAGTGCTGCTTTTAATTGGCGGATCTCTGTCCGAACAGAGCCAAAGTGGCTCCGATCCCATGCAGATAGATCATCGGCTAGCTCTCCTAGCTTTCCCCGCAGAGCGTCGACTGTGTCCGCTTCTTGCTGATTCCATCTGTCCCCTACCACATTGAATAATGTTTCTTCTCTCTCCCTCATTGTTTCATACTTGAATGGCCTAGGGCCCGACCTGCATGCATGCATTTCACGTAGCGTGAGCAAAATAGGAACATGGTCAGAGCTAGCTGCAGTTTTGTGCTCCAGGACAGCCAATGGAAACAGTAGCGACCAGTCTGGATTGACGACACATCTGTCCAGTCTAACCCTAGTATAAGTGCCCCCAGCCACTTTGGTCTCGAACGTCCAATCAGTTCCGGTGTAACCCATATCCGATAAACCGCACGTATCGAGCGCATCTCTGAATCCGTCCATCTGCGCTTGGCTCCGGCTCCCTACACCATCATGTTCGTGATTATGAAGCACTTCATTGAAATCGCCCAAAACTGCCCATGGTCTATTCTGGGTGCCTGCAATATTACGCAACATATCCCACGTCTTATGACGCTCCGGTACCTGAGCCTCACCGTATACAAACGTAATTCTCAACTGTGTATCAGCTAGATCATCAACAAGAACATCAATGTGATACTGTGAGTAACCAATAATTTCAACTTTTATTTCATCGTTCCAGAAAATACCAAGACCTCCGCTTCTACCTGAGCTACTAACAGCATAACTTTTATTGTAACCTAGAGTGTCTACCAACTCCTCCACTCTTGAGCCCTCTATTTGAGTTTCTAGAATGCAAAGTATAGAGGGGGCAAATTGCCTCGTGAGATCACGAAGCTCTTGGACTGTCGCGGCTTTGCCAATTCCGCGACAGTTCCAACTAAGGATACTCATTGCGCTCGGGGCGACTCCACTAGGGAGCCCGCCAAACGCGCATCAATGGTTTTGTTCTGATCCTTGCATTTTCCTGTCTGTGCCGTTGTTGTCTTGTTCCTCTTTGGCTCTTGCTTCGATGATGGGCTGTGGGGCACCACTGAAGGAATCAAAACTAGCTGGGTACTATCTTGTGGTAGCGTCGATGAGGAGCCTGGAAGCTGCGACCCCAGCTCTGAAGGAAATATGCCCTAGAGGCAATAATAAAGTTATTATTTATTTCCTTATATCATGATAAATGTTTATTATTCATGCTAGAATTGTATTAACCGGAAACATAATACATGTGTGAATACATAGACAAACAGAGTGTCACTAGTATGCCTCTGCTTGACTAGCTCGTTAATCAAAGATGGTTATGTTTCCTAACCATAGACATGAGTTGTCATTTGATTAACGGGATCACATCATTAGGAGAATGATCTGATTGACATGACCCATTCCGTTAGCCTAGCACTTGATCGTTTTAGTATGTTGCTATTGCTTTCTTCATGACTTATACATGTTCCTATAACTATGAGATTATGCAACTCCCGTTTACGGAGGAACACTTTGGGTACTACCAAACGTCACAACGAATCGGGTGATTATAAAGGAGTACTACAGGTGTCTCCAAAGGTACTTGTTGGGTTGGCGATTTCGAGATTAGGTTTTGTCACTCCGATTGTCGGAGAGGTATCTATAGGCCTTCTCGGTAATACACATCACATAAGCCTTGCAAGCATCGCAACTAATGAGTTAGTTGTGAGATGATGTATTACGGAACAAGTAAAGAGACTTACCGGTAACGAGATTGAACTAGGTATTGGATACCGACGATCGAATCTCGGGCAAGTAACATACCGATGACAAAGGGAACAACGTATGTTGTTATGCGGTCTGACCGATAAAGATCTTCAGAGAATATGTAGGAACCAATATGGGCATCCAGGTCCGCTTATTGGTTATTGACCGGAGATGTGTCTCGGTCATGTCTACATTGTTCTCGAACCGTAGGGTCCATGCACGCTTAAGGTTTCGATGGCGGTTATATTATGAGTTTGTATTTTGATGTACGAAGGTTGTTGAGTCCGGATATGATCACGGACATGACGAGGAGTCTCGAAATGGTCGAGACATAAAGATTAATATATTGGACGGATATATTTGGACACCGGAAAGGTTAGGAGAAGTTTGGAGCTCCGGAGGTTACGGAACCCTCGGAGGTATATGGGCCTTATTGGGCCCATATAGGAGGAAGGAGAAGGAACAAGGGAGGCGCGCCCAAGCCCAATCCGAATTGGGGAGGGGCCGGCCCCCTTCCTTTCTCCTTCCCCTCTTCCTATTCCTACTACTAGTACTACTTCCTAATACTAGTACTCCTTCCTTCCCTCCAAGTAAGATAAGGAAAGAGAGGGAAACCTACTTGGAGTAGGTTTCCCCCTCCTATGGTGCGCCCCCCCCTTGGGCCGGCCACCTCCTCCCTCCCTCCTTTATATACGGGAGGGGGGGCACCCTAGAACACACAAGTTGATCCTTGAGATCGTTCTCAGCCGTGTGCGGTGCCCCTTCCACCATATTCCACCTCGGTCATATCGTAGCAGTGCTTAGGCGAAGCCTGCGTCGGTGAAACATCAAGGTCGTCACCACGCCGTCAGGTCGACGGAACTCCCTCTCCCCGGAGCTTTCTTGGATCGGAGCCCGTGGAGTGTCATCGAGCTGAACGTGCTAAGAACTGGAGGCGCCGGAGTAACGGGCGCTTAGGATCGGCCGGATCGTGAGGAGAACGACGACTACTTCCTCTACGTCATCATCGACTCGGAGGTGCCGGAGTAACGGCGCTGGATCGGCAGGATCGCGAGGAGAACGACGACTACTTCCTCTACGTTGTGATCGCTTCCGCCACGGCCCACGAGGGTGAGACAACACTCTCCCCTCTCGTTGCTATGCCATCACCATGGTCCTGTGTGTGCGTAGGAAATTTTTTGAAATTACTGCGTTACCCAACAAGCTCAGCTACAAGTGCCGCTCCCCTCTTTCTGTTTGCATCTGCCTCGGTCATCATAGCATCCGAGGCTCCTGCCCCAACTTCACCCATACTCCATTCTTCCTGATCATGTGGCTCTCCACGCCCAAAACCCCTTCCAGAGCGTCCTCCTCCTCTTTTACCTCTGTTTCCTCTTCCTCTTCCACCACCACGACCCATACCAGCACTCCTAAACCAATCTGCACGGAGGTTCTTGAAAACTAGAGCGGAAGGGGCGTGCACTCCATCACCACATTCCTTATGCAGATGCCCCCAACATACCGCAAACAGCACATCAGTCCGGTAATTTTTCATATTTGACTAAAAATATCTCCCTCCTTTTCTTGATCACTAATTTGACTAAAAAAATGTGCCCTCGAAGTCATGGGATTTTGGCTCTGCATAGATAAACTCACCCACCGTTGATGCCAATGATTTGATCAAGTGATAGAACAGATCTGGGAGGTCGTGAATCTGTATCCATATCTCTATTCTATCAAGCTTCAAAGCTGACGGTCTGGTATATCCATCATAGGGCTCAATCACCACTGTTTTACCTTTAAACGCCCATGGTCCATCCTCCATGACTCTCTCCCAGTCTCCAAGGCATGAAAATTGCAGAGTATAGAGATTATCTTCCAGCGGCCTGCTCTTTACCTCCTGAGCAAGATCCCAAGCGACCCTCATGTTTCTGTAAAACCAGTACTGGGAATACGATTTCGTCGTGTGGACGCGCGCGATCGCCATCCACCTTGCAGCATCATCTGAGATGTCACCGTCTTCAACAACCACGTCCTGCAGGTCGTCCTCCTTGAGCCCTAGCTCCTTCATCATCCTCTCTGTCTCGCTCATGGCTTCTCCCGAAGCCGAAGCCGAGCTCCCCATCAGATCTCTTGCCCGAGAAAAAACTGGTTCATGGTGATATCCCTAACCTAGCTCGCCCGAATCCGTCCTAGCCGAGAGTCTTGCGACCCCGGCGTCAATGGCGGCCGGAGAGGGCAGTGGATCGGAGGTCTCCACGAGTCGCCAAAGGCGCCGTCGGGAGGAGAGGAACCCTAACGAGAGGGGATTTTTTTATAAAGGTTTATTATATGGCACAATTTTATTGTTGGCAGGCCCTCAAATAAAACAGGCCTTTTTTTAAGGGCTCGATGGATCTTTGCCGAAACCCTCTAAAAAGCCCACTAGTCCCAGGACATTTGGTCCCACGGCTCGGGAGCAATTTCCCCTCTCCTTCGCCGTTCCACTCCACTGACCACTCCACTCCACTCCACAGAGAGCACGCGCCGCTCAAAACCCTCGTCCCCGCCGCGGCGCTTCCGGCGACGGCCATGGACACCGGGGTGCCCGCCTTTTCCATGAATCCGGTGGTGGCGAAGATTTTCCGGCAGCTAGGCGTTGACCCGGATCAGGTGGGAGGCTTCTTCGCCCGCTCCCTCTCCCACACCCACCACGCCCTCCCGGACCCGCCCGTGACGGCCGACGCCCGCCTCTTCGCCCTCCTCCCCGACGACCCCGTAGACCGCGTCAGCCGCCTCCCCGACGCGCTCCTCAGCAAGATCGTCTCCCGCCTCCCCGTCAAGGACGGCGCGCGCACCGCCGCGCTCTCCCGGCGCTGGCGCGGGGTCTGGCGCTCCGCCCCGCTCGTCCTCGTCGACTCCCACGTCCACCCCGCGGGCACCGCGTACGCGCAGCGCGTCGCCTCCGCCGTCTCCCGCGTCCTCGCCGCGCACCCGGGCCCCTTCCGCTGCGTCCACCTCGCCGAGTCCCCCCTGCTCGCGGCCTGGCTCCAGATCGTCGCCGGCAAGGGCGTCCAGGAGCTCACACTCGTCAACCGCCCGTGGCCGCTCGAGATCTTTCTCCCCTCCACCTTCTTCTTAGGCATGGAAACCCTCACCCGCCTCTACCTCGGCCTCTGGATCTTCCCCGTCACGGCCGACCTCCCGCGCGCCACCAGCTTCCCCAACCTCCATGAGCTCGGGCTCTGCGACGTCGTCATGAAGACCGGGGATTTGGACTTCATCCTCGACAGGAGCCCCGTGCTGGAGACGCTGTCTCTCGAAGGGGAGATGCTCGAGCGTTGCCTCCGCCTTGTCAGCCAAAGCCTCCGGCGCGTGCAGATCATCGGGTGCTCGGTTGGAGAAATCTTCGTGGTGGACGCGCCATGCCTTGAGCGGCTCATCCAGTCGGGAGGCTGGTGCCCTGAAGACACTGATGGCAACTCCACCAAGGTGAAGATCGGCCATGCCCCCAAGCTGCACATGTTGGGATACTTGGAGTTGGACCCAGAAAACGTCCTAGAGGTCGGCAACACCATCATCAAGGTGCCGCACCTTTCCATTCGTGCAATGTAAACAACAAATTCCTAAGCGGTCGATGTGAATTTGGCATCTTCCTTCTCTGAATTGGGTGCATTTGTGAATTGTGATTGCAATTGCAGGCTGGGACAAGGGTGAGCCCGAGCACCATGGTACCAAGCGTGGGAGTCCTGGCTTTGGAGGTGCGTTTCGGAGTCCGCAACGATGCCAAGATGGTTCCCGGTGTCCTCAGGTGCTTTCCGAATGTCGAGACGCTCCACATCAAGGTGAAGTCCCTGACGCTTCTTTGGTCTTCCATCTGCGCCGTGTTGCTAGCAGATCAGTAGCTGATGAACTGCATGTGCATTTGACTGGTCGAATTTTCAGTCTGCGAAAACCGATCGATCTACCGGCAAGCTGAACCTGAAGTTCTGGCACGAGTGTGGTGACATAGAGTGCGTCCGGTCGCGCATCAAGCTGCTGGTTTTCCATGATTTCCGAGGGGGCCGAGGCGAGCTCGCCTTCCTCAAATACTTCTTTGAGACCGCATTGGTGCTGAAGAAGGTGGTGATTCTGTTCGCCGCTGGCTTCGCTTCGACGGAGGAGGCGCAGTCCAAGCTGTCGAGTCTGGGGTCGGTGAAACGGGCCAGCGAAACCTCTACGGTGCTGGTCACCGTACCTTCTGATCCTCAAGAAAGTTCCATTCGGAGCTTCAAAATAGGATCTGGTTTTTCTGCTGACGACCCTTTTGCAAACTACTGAAGTCACAGCAAGCGAGCTACGTACGTGCGTATATTTCATCCTGCAAAGTGAATTGCTCTGGAAGGAAGTTGTTTATGTAAGACCATGGCGGCGGAATGTTCTGGCATTGCTTCGTCTGGTGGAGGGAACACTAGATATCAGTAATCATGTTGGACAAGTTCCACTAGTTCCATTCCAACGCGTTGGATGGAGGTACAGCGGCGCAGATTATGTTGGAGATAATTACAACTACGGTCCCTATACTCTCCGGCGTGTAACACAACGGTCCTCAAACTCGCTGAATGCTCTAATATGGTCCTCAAATACAAGAATACGCTCCAATGCAGTCCCGGTGACATCTCAGGCTACGGCCTACAGCCCAGCCCGATGCCACGTGAGCGTATAGTAGCAATGAGGGCCCCACAGGTTAGTATGAGAGAGAGAAAGAATAGAAAAATAAACCGCGAGATTGAAATTCGAACTTGAGACCTCCCGTTGATATCTCCAAAGACCAAAGCCCACAAAACATAACCATAAACCCCACTTCTGCTATGTTCATATTTGTGACTAGGATGGTATATTAGTGTGCGTTTACGTACCTCTACAGGCAAACTATCCTAAGGTTCGTTTTGCAGTGATTTTTTTTTACCTTTTTTCGGGTTTACGTTTATTTCCCTTTTTTATTTTTATATTTCCCACTTAAAAAAGGTAATAAATAAATAAATTTGGCATGAAACAAAAATACAACGGATATTTTAGATACACGGTGTATTAGTAATTATAGTAAAATTTTACCTTATTTTTAATGGGAAAATCTAAAAATAAAAAATAAATATAAACTTGGGGGAAAAGGGTTGTTGGGCATATAAGTCGGCAAATATATAACCATTTTCTAAAACCACGCAGAACATTATTCAAAATACACGTCTCTAATTTATTTTAATAGTTTTATATTTTAGAAATACAATGAGGAGGCACAATAACTATGCGTGCATGTGGTCATGAATGACCATATATTTTTCTTACATTTCTTCTTTTTAAATCCACAAAATTTTACTTGTATACCTCTTTTTTTTTGCGGGGACTTGTATACCTCTTTTTTTTGGGTGACTTGTATACCTCTTCAAGATACAAAATAATGAAAATATAATTGAGATTTACAATATACAAAAATTTATATATATATATATATAAAGTAAATTTTAAAACAAAACTTATAAACACAAACATTGTATCCTAAAATAAATATTAATCCTGCAGAATACTCATCAGAAAAAAAGCTTGAAGATAGAAAAAGAGGTAAGCTATGCACCTAACCGGCCAATTACGGTGTCTAATTATGGTGCTGCTAAAGGCGAGTGATTTGAGAAATTATATAAAACTTTTGATCAGTGTTAAACATGAATAATAGTCTGTGCGGGTGACTTGCTTGCGGCGTAACATGCCATGCAGTCTCAGGTTCCATCCGCCTTCGTCCAATTTATTTCTCTACTACGTTATTTCTCGCTGCTGATCCATGGGAGCCGCACTTCTAATGTTTGTCTGCTGATAAGGCATCGGTCTGGGTACGGGGCATAGCGATAGATGTAGCTAGGACCATATTGGAGCGTATCCGTGTATTTGGGGACTGTAGTAGAGCATTCCGCGAGTCCGAGGACCATCCTGTTACATGCCCGAGAGTACAAGCACCGTGGGTGTAATTATCTCATTATGTTGTGTGCCTACATTCCGCGGCGGTACTCGGCTTTTGGAATTCCAAGATGGTTTGCTTGGGATAATCTGCTAAAAGGAGGCGGCCTCAAAACCCCATTTGCTCCCTCTGCAATCTTGGACCATTAGTTCATAGAGGGAGTTTTTTTTTGTTGAGGGAGTATGTTTCCTTTCGTAGTCTCGTAGTCTCGACGGAGGAAACATACAGCTTAAAAAGGTATCAGGATTTGGACATATCTTGTCGAGACTACGAGACTACACTACAATGCTTATCCACATTAGTGCCCAGAAGCGGGAAACTTAGGCCTGAGAAAATGGGGCAATACACCTATCAGCTTACAAAAAGCCAATTAGAACTAACCATCCTACTATAAGCCAATTAGTTACAGTCGGCCGGCCTGCTGTTAGCCGATAGGGTATTAATCGGCCTACTCTTAGATCCAGTCGGCCACCAGATGGATGACTATGAATTATTTTTGAAAAAAAAATCGGCATAACATTTCTAAAAATTAATTTAAAATGTATTATTTAAAAAATAGCCGAAAACTACACAAGTGCCTTGTCCGAAAGCATGGCGTAGGCTAGACTAAACAAAAGTAATCAATGCACCTAAAACCCATCGTATTTTGTCGCAAAATTTGAGATGCAAACTTAAATTAGTAAATTTCATTCAAATAAATCAATAAATTTCATGTTCATGTGCACTAGAAGAATAAATAAATCCCAGCAATTTGTCTCTAGTGCACATGGCACCTAAAATTTGTCAGTTTCGTATAGATTTTCTTACAAAATGAATGTGCATATCAACTTCTTTCATTTTCTACAAATTTGAAGCCCACGAGAACGCAATAGAAATGCCTTTCTTTTCCATTGATTGTACATATTTAAATTAAAGATATACTTTGTCAGTTCTACATTTTTAAACAAACGCATCATAATTAGATTGTTGCGCATAATAGGAATCGTCTTTTATCTAAAGAACATTATTCATCATAAGCTAGTCCATACATTTAAAAGAAGAGCATTACTTTGCTAGAGACCACAAAAAGGCACTGTGTAACATCTCGATTTTTGGAATGTTTAAAAAGTTCTCCAAAAAAGTAGGGCCAGAAAATTCCTTTGTTTAATCGAGCTATTACAAGCATAAAATGAGTTTTTATAAATTTGGAGGATTTAATTTGAATTAATTTAAATTTAAATTTAAAGAGTCGTATCCTGATTTTTTTAGCTAGTATTATTTTTCTTGCCTTTGGCGTATTACATTATGCACTTCTGTATTTTTCTTGGAATTTTCTGAAGTCCTTTGATATATATTTTTTCCGGGGAAACTTCCGATCCTATTCATCTTCAATCATGGCTGAAGTCTTTTGATATTTGTTTGAGCGCTTGTCCATTTTATGGATTTCCTGGAAAGAAAATCCATTTTTTCTATCCTCGCATATGGGACTAAAATCCCTAGGCCCAGTTTGCTTCCACTCTTATTACATCTATCTCTTCTATCCAGCTGAATGGGCCTAGCCCAATCTGTTTTTTCTCTCTTCTGTTAATTCTTTCCCGCCTGGGCGCGCTTCTTATATCTCGCCGTAATTCCCTATTTAACACGCGTTGCGTCAACCTGCCGGCGCTTCGCACAGATCAAGCGACCCAGCGATGCGATGTGTCGGCCCAATTTGCCAACGCAGTTCGCCGACAACATCATCCGGTTTTGGGAACCTTCTACAAGGTTCCCTGAACCGGTTTATTTCATTTTACAGGTTTTCCTTTTTCTTTAGTTTTTGTGTTTTCTCTTTTTTTTGTCATTTTTCTGTTTATTTTTATTTTTTCTTCTTTCCTTATATTTTTTCTCCCTTTTTCCTTCCTTTTTCCCTTTTTAAGCTTATTTTATCTCTATTTAATGGTTTCACAATTTTTATAAAATGATCGAAAATTTTAAAAAATATTTGTGAGTTCAAATTTTGCTCATAAATTCAAAAAATATTCGCTTTTCAAAATATTGTTCACGACATTCAAAAACTGTTCCAGTTGATAAAAAAAATCATCATGTTTTGGTTCAATTTTTTCAAAACTTTTCAGAAATTTCAGGATATCAAAAAATGTTCCCGTTTACCAAAATTTATTCGTAAATTCTGCAAAACTGTTCGGAATTCGAATTTTGTTCACCATTTTTAATAATTGTTCCAAAAATTCACAGAATGTTCAGAATTTCAACTTTTTGTTCACGTTTTCAGAAAATATTCAGAATTCCAAGTTTTGTTCATAATTTACAAAATTCGTTCAGGTTTTCAAACTTTGTTCCCATCTAAAAAAATTCATGTTTACAAAATTGTCTGTGTTTCATAATGTTATTCGTGTTTTCTTTTCTTTTAAAATAAATGTTTTGGTTTCTATATAAAATTCAGAAATTTTCAGAATGTCTTTGCGCTTCCCCATAATATGTTCAAAACTTCGAAATATCTTCCCGTTTTTCAAAGTTTGTTCTCAAATTTTGAAAAACTGTTCAAAAGGTCAAGAAATGTCCCTATTTTAATTTTTCATTCACAAATTAAAAAAATGTGCCGAATTTAGAAATATGTTCACATTTTCCAATGTTTCTTCACAGTTTAAAAAAATATTTCATGCTTTTAAATTTCTGTTCAAAATTTAATATTTGTTCACATGTTTCAATAACTGTTCCAAACTTGTTCAGTATTTCAAATTTCTGTCCATGATTTCAAACATTGCTCACATTTTTAAAAACATTGTTCACATTTTACATGAGAATAGTCGAAAAACTTAAAAAAAAGACCCGGGGTTGTACATTCTTTAGGAATTTGCTCCGCGTGAATGTCAATAGCATTCGCCAGCCTGAGAGGCTAGCGAGAATGCCTCATGAACTAGAGATATGGAGTTAGATTCCCACCTCTAATAGATTTTTCCTTGTATTTTTACATCGCCATGGCGCCTAAATGGGCCGGCCCAGTCAGGGCTCCATGTGTGCGTCGCGGCGGCAATTTGCCGCAATGCGTGTCGCTTAGCTAATTATTTTAAATAATACAGTTTTTTTATTAAATCTCAGAAATATTATGCCGTAATTTTTTTTAAATAATACCCAATAAGCTTATTGCTGGCCGATTGGATCCGGTCATCCTACTGGTGGCCGATTGGCCCCCAGTCGGCCCACTGCTGGCTGACTGGCGCTTAGTATGCATGCTCTAGGCAAACAGGTGCATGCACCCATTTATCTGTTAAATAGGTATTTGAAAAATGTTAATCATGCATATAAAAATGTTAATCAAGCATTTGAAAAAAAATCTTCATCATGTATTTGAAAAATGTGGAACAAATATTTGAAAACTGTAGAATAGGTATTTGAAAAATGTTGAAGAAGTGCTTTAAAAAATGGTGATCGTGTACATAGAAACGTTAATCAAGCATTTGCAAAAAATGTTGAACAAGTATTTGAAAAATGGTTGAACAAGTATTTGAAAAAATATTGATCATGTATATAAAAATATTGAACAAGTATTTGTAAAAATGTTGACCATGTATAAAAAAATGTTGAACAAGTAGTTGAAAAAAAATGTTGAAGTATTTAAAAAATGTTAAACAAGTATTTAAATTTTTTTGAACAAGTATTTGAAAAGAATATCTATTAGAATGTTTAACATGTATATTTAACATGTATAAGAATGCTTGATTAACATGTATAAGAATGTTTAACACGATCAACATTTTTAAAAATACTTCTTCAACATTTTTCAAATATGTATTCAATAGTTTTCAAATATTTGTTCAACATTTTTTAAATACTTGTTCAATATTTTTAAAATGATTGATTGACATTTTTATATGCATGATCAACATTTTATACTTCTTTAACATTTTTCTAATACCTATTCAACAGATAAATGGGTGCATGCACCTGTCGTCCTAGAGGAAGCAGACTAGGCGTCAATCGGCCAGGAGTGGGCCAACTGGGGCCAATAGGCCAGCAGTGGGCTGACTGGGGGCCAATCGGCCATCATCAGTAGGACGACCGGATCCAATCCGCCAGCAGTAGCCGACTTGGTATTATTTTTCAAAATATATAATTACGACGTAATATTCTGAAATTTTACAAAATGTATTATTTAAAAAAATTATCGCTCGCATAGCAGGTCCCTATCTCGCCTTCATTGCCGAAGGGGAGATCGAGCTGGGCCGGCCAGGAGTGTGGGAGGCCACAACCTCCTTTTCCTGTTTTTCCGTTACGTTTTCTGTTTTGTTTTCTGCTTTATTTTTTGCTTCTGTTTATATTTTAAAATATTCTAAATATATAGATTACAAAAAAACTCAATAAAAATCATTTGAAAAATGTTGACCAAGCATTTGAAAAAAGATCAATGTGCCTAGAGAAAATGTTTATCACTTATTTGAAAATTGTATAAAAATGTGTCTAAAAAATTTGATCCTGTATTTCAAAAATGTTAATCGAGCATTTGAAAAAAATTGAACAAGTGTTTAAAAATATTTATCAAGCATTTTAAATTGGTTAAATGTCTATAAAAAATGTTGGCCATGTATTAAAAAATAATAAGCATGTATATAAGAATGTCAATCAAGCATTTGAAAAAATGTTGAAAAAAGTATTTGGAAATATTTGATCAAGATTTGAAAAATGTTAAATGTGTATTAAAAAATGTCGATGATGTATTAAAAAATGTTGAATTCTTTTATCATGTATATAAAAATGTTAGTTAAGCGTTTGAAAAAAATGTTGAACAAGCATTTGAAAAATGTTAAATGTGTATAGAAAAATGTTGACCGTGCATTGTAGAATATGATAATTTTTTTGATAACGTGTATAAAAATGTTAATTAAGAATTTGAAAAATGTTCATCAAGCATTCGGAAAATGTTAAACGTGCATATAAAAAATGTTGACTGTGTATTAGAAAAAATATCTTGTAGTTTAAAATGTTAATCAAGCATTAAAATAGGTTTAAAAGTGTGTATAGAAATATAATTGACCATGTATTCAACATTGTTAATCTTGTATTTGAAAATTATTAATCAAGCATTTGGAAAATGAGCAAAATGTGTATAGAAAAAATGTTGACCATGTTTTAAAAAATATTAAATTGTATTAGAAAAATGTTAAATATGTATTAGAAACATGTTTTTGTCATATACAAAAACTGTAGAATGAAGAACAAAACGAACAAAGAAAACCAAAAAAGAAACAAAATAAACCAAACAAAAAGAAAAAGAACAAAAAAACCAGAGAAACAAATGCACAAAGAATTAAAAAGGAATAAAAACAAAAAAGCCGGAGGAGGAAAAGAAAATAAATGAAATGAAACAAAAAACTGAAGACAAAAAGGAAGGAAAATAAGAAAGAAAAGAAAAACGGATAAAAATCATAAACAAAGAGAAACCAAAAGAAAAGCGTAAGAAAAAAACCTAAGTATAACGACAAAAGAAAACAAATAAAACCAAAGAAGAAATAAGAAACCAGACAAACAACAAAAGAAACAAAAAAAAGGGAGAATTAAAAAAATATAGGGTAGGTCGCCGCTGCTCTGGTCCCAGGAAGGCCACCGCTCCTCCCCTCCCGTCGACGTCAAGCTTGGTGGGCTCAATATCGTCGGTCGATTAGTCGCTTGGCGGTGATGTGGAGGTGGACAGCTTCACTTCCTGGGCCTCCAGAGACGGAGTTGGAGACGCCGAGGCGGAACTGGAGAAAGGCTTTCTCCCTCTAGTTCTGGCATTTCTGTAGTATAGTCCACACATATACCCACATTCCTTTGATACTGATGCATATGTAGTATAGATTTGATGTAAGTTTTGGAGTACTTTGGATGAGTACTGACCGTTGCTTTGCACCCCTTTTCTTCTTCCGGTTCTTAATCAGGTGATGGAGCCCAGGAGCCAGAGGATCCCGAGGATGATTGCTACGTGGAGTTCGACGTAGAGGAGTAGTTCAGAGGTCCCAAACAGGAGGCCTGCGCCTTGTTTGTTTTTGCCTTCTTAAGGCACCCTTGTAGTTGTTTGTGCTCAGACCTAACCCTTGTTGTAATTTTGGGTCTTACGACCTCGGCTTGTAATTTATATTGTTTCTTTGTTTAAATTTGAGTCGTAGAGTTGTTTTGTGATGTTATATCGTGAATCACTGATCTTGATCGTGCATATCGTGTGGATGTTAGTGCACGATTAAATTCAGGGGCGTCACACGTGCCCATTACATGGACATGGTGTGGGAGTAGTTACGGGAGGCATGGGCCAACGCCGCATACAACCACCACCTCCTCCAGGAGCATCTGCAAGCGAAGGATTAACTCGCCGCCGTCAGAGCGGTCGCGCCGGACGCGGACATGGCGGAGTAGGAGGCGCTGCTGGAGTCCTACTGCTCCGCCCGCGAGATCTGCCTTGCTTGTTGGCAGTACCGGCAGCGGGTGGCAGAGGTGGCTGTCGCTGGCAAGGAGTGCGACGACCAAGCAGGCGAGGCGGTGTTCGGCAAGACCGACGACGAGGAGGAGGACATCGCCGAGTCCGCACCCCGCCGCGACGACCACAAAGTCGGCACGTCCGCGGGCACCGTCGGCAGCGAGTAAGAGTAGTGCATGGTAGGTCGCCGCTGCTCTGGTCCCAGGAAGGCCACCGCTCCTCCCCTCCCGTCGACGTCAAGCTTGGTGGGCTCAACATCGTCGGTCGATTAGTCGCTTGGCGGTGATGTGGAGGTGGACAGCTTCACTTCCTGGGCCTCCAGAGATGGAGTTGGGGACGCCGAGGCGGAACTGGAGAAAGGCTTTCTCCCTCTAGTTCTGGCATTTCTGTAGTATAGTCCACACATATACCCACATTCCTTTGATACTGATGCATATATAGTATAGATTTGATGTAAGTTTTGGAGTACTTTGGATGAGTACTCACCGTTGCTTTGCACCCCTTTTCTTCTTCCCGGTTGCTGCAATCAGGTGATGGAGCCCAGGAGCCAGAGGATCCCGAGGATGATTGCTACGTGGAGTTCGACGTAGAGGAGTAGTTCAGAGGTCCCAAGCAGGAGGCATGCGCCTTGTTTGTTTTTGCCTTCTTAAGGCACCCTTGTAGTTGTTTGTGCTTGGACCTAACCCTTGTTGTAATTTTGGGTCTTGCGACCTCGGCTTGTAATTTATATTGTTTCTTTGTTTAAATTTGAGTCATAGAGTTGTTTTGTGATATTATATCGTGAATCACTGATCTTGATCGTGCATATTGTGTGGATGTTAGTGCATGATTAAATTCGGGGGCGTCACACGTGCCCATTACATGGACATGGTGTGGGAGTAGTTACGGGAGGCATGGGCCAACGCTGCATACAACCACCACCTCCTCCAGGAGCATCTGCAAGTGAAGGAGCAACTCGCCGCCGACAGAGCGGTCGCGCCGGACGAGGACATGGCGGAGTAGGAGGCGCTGCTGGAGTCCTACTGCTCCGCTCGCGAGATCTGCCTTGCTTGTTGGCAGTACCGGCAGCGGGTGGCGGAGTTGGCTGTCGCTGGCAAGGAGTGCGACGACCAAGCAGGCGAGGCGGTGTTCGGCAAGACCGACGACAAGGACGAGGACATCGCCGAGTCCGCACCCCGCCGCAACGACCACAAAGTCGGCACGTCCGCGGGCACCGTCGGCAGCGAGTAAGAGTAGTGCATGGTAGGTCGCCGCTGCTCTGGTCCCAGGAAGGCCACCGCTCCTCCCCGCCCGTCGACGTCAAGCTTGGTGGGCTCAACATCGTCGGTCGATTAGTCACTTGGTGGTGATGTGGAGGTGGACAGCTTCACTTCCTGGGCCTCCAGAGACGGAGTTGGAGACGCCGAGGCGGAACTGGAGAAAGGCTTTCTCCCTCTGGTTCTGGCATTTCTGTAGTATAGTCCACACATATACCCACATTCCTTTGATACTGATGCATATGTAGTATAGATTTGATGTAAGTTTTGGAGTACTTTGGATGAGTACTCACCGTTGCTTTGCACCCCTTTTCTTTTTCCCGGTTGCTGCAATCAGGTGATGGAGCCCAGGAGCCAGAGGATCCCGAGGATGATTGCTACGTGGAGTTCGACGTAGAGGAGTAGTTCAGAGGTCCCAAGCAGGAGGCCTGCGCCTTGTTTGTTTTTGCCTTCTTAAGGCACCCTTGTAGTTGTTTGTGCTCGGACCTAACCCTTGTTGTAATTTTGGGTCTTGCGACCTCGGCTTGTAATTTATATTGTTTCTTTGTATAAATTTGATTCGTAGAGTTGTTTTGTGATATTATATCGTGAATCACTGATCTTGATCGTGCATATTGTGTGGATGTTAGTGCACGATTAAATTCGGGGGCGTCACACGTGCCCATTACATGGACATGGTGTGGGAGTAATTACGGGAGGCATGGGCCAACGCCGCATACAACCACCACCTCCTCCAGGAGCATCTGCAAGCGAAGGAGCAACTCGCCCCCGACAGAGCGGTCGCGCCGGACGCGGACATGGCGGAGTAGGAGGCGTTGTCGAGTCCCATCGCTCCGCTTGAGATCTGCCTTTGCTTGTTGGCGACCGCAGCGGGTGGCGGAGGTGGCTGTCGCTGGCAAGGAGTGCGACAACCAAGCAGGCGAGGCGGTGTTCGGCAAGACCGACGACGAGGAGGAGGACATCGCCGAGTCCGCACCCCGCCGCGACGACCACAAAGTCGGCACGTCCGCGGGCATCGTCTGTAGCGAGTAAGAGTAGTGCATGGTAGATCGCCGCTGCTCTGGTCCCAGGAAGGCCACCGCTCCTCCCCTCCCGTCGACGTCAAGCTTGGTGGGCTCAACATCGTCGGTCGATTAGTCGCTTCTCGGTGATGTGGAGGTGGACAGCTTCACTTCCTGGGCCTCCAGAGACGGAGTTGGAGATGCCGAGGCGAAACTGGAGAAAGTGAAGCTTCAGTTCTCTTGGTTCATGGCCGGACACGAGAACGGGCCCCAGCGGCCATTTAGACCTAGTCTGACGAGCTCCACTTAGTTGATGTAAACGTGATGAAACCCGTCATGTTTAAATGAAGTACGGTCGTGTTTATATGAAATCCGGTCGTGTTTGATCGAATTTCGTCCAGTTCATTTGAATTGTTGTTAAAATGTATGCGGCAAGCGTTGGATGACGGCCTCCCGCATCCGTGTCTGCGGACTGTTCCCTCTGTCAGCGAAGACCAGTCTTCAGACGAATGCGGTAAGAAATTTACGGGTTGCCGTTGAGATGCCCTAATTTCAGTATAATATGAATTACATATCCTAGAAGTCATATCATTTAAAAACAGAATATTTGTAATTTCTAATGGTATGCTTTTTGTAGTAAACAACTCGTACTATGCTGATAGATCGTCGACCGAGGGATATGTGTGTGGACCTGATAAACCGGAAAGCAGGCAGCAGACAACCCATCCCATGCTCCAGTGATCCAATCCATATCATCAACTAAGGCCAAGAGGACGATCCGTTTTCTGCGTTGATACATCGCGGCAGTGAAACTAGACAAGCCCATCGACCAAGCACGAAAGCATGCCCCAAATTGTTCCTTCTTCACTTTGCCTCCGGCACGCAACCAAGAACCTACACCGGCTTCCATTAGATATGCAAAGTTACTCCCATCTCCGATCAAGTTCATGTGTACCTCCCATGGATTGCTTGACCCCGGGGCATTCTCCGGTTGGTGCAAGTTACTGCAAAAGATTAGGCACCGGTGGTGAACAAAACCCGAAATCTGTCTCGGTCGTCGAGTAACTATCTGCACCAGCAAAGGGAGGAAAAGGTCACCTGCAAAAACAAAAGTAAAGGGAAAAGGTGCATGAAGAAGAAGATCGAGTCTATTTGTGGCGGGCGATGCTAGCTCCACCAACGACGGCGACGCGCGCGCGCGATACACATAAGAATCGTTGGTGAATCACGGTCCCGGCGTGGGGCGCCACCGGTCGATGTCGAGGCCGAGGACCGCCGGTTGCCAGTGACGTTCACACGAAGCGTGCCACCTGCCCTGCTGGGATGGTTCTCCTTGTCGTGTTTACTCTCGAGACGAGAAGATGGGATTGAGTCCAAGCACAGATCAACCAGTCCACGGACGAAAGCGAAACGAAGCAAACCCAAACCAAACCAAACCCTTGTACGTCACCCTAGAAAATGCCTTGTGCGTCATTCCTTCGGTCTCTGTGGCAGAATTCTTCCGTGTATTCGTCTTAGTCGTCGATCTACTAGTCTGCCGCTGGCCCATGCGTCAAACCAGGCGGCTTGCTGTGATGTGGGGCCATGGCAGGACGCAGTCATGGAGCCACCTGCCATGGGTACCAGTACCATGGGTAGATAAAGCAATAATGTCAATTTCTCCCCAAGAGTACTAGGACTAGCTTTAGTAGTATAAGCGTTTTAAGTTTGCACTAACTTTAATATAAAGTTACACTAAGATTAAGATACTTATTATGAGACGGAGGGAGCATCAAGCAGGTAGTACAGACACCCTGAAAACAAAATACATGAAGTTCCTTGGGGTCAATCGTCTTTATACACATCGCCGCTACTTCGTCTCCATCGCAGACAGTCGTCGCTGATCGGGAACAGGAAGCCGTCAATGGCTTGAACCTACCAAACTATTGCCCTGAAAAATAAACCTTCGTTGCTAGAAGATCCACAGATTCAAGATCTAAACCTAGAAAAATAATAACACACCATGCCGGCATCAAAGGTTGCACCAACGGGATGAGGAGGAGGACGGAGGACCAGACTGCAACGAGAAGCCGCCACCACTATGCCGGCCAACCCTAACCTCACTAGCCATGCATGAGTCTTCCCAAGGACACAATGATCTCGAGGTTACCAATGTCGTCAAAATGGAGAAAGGCTCAATAAAAATGTATCGCCACATCAATGAAGTCGCCACCTAACAAAGCATTGTGGTGTAACCTGATTAAAAAAACCTCAAAACGGGAACTAGGGTTTAGAGATGAGAGAGATGTGATCATAACGCGATTGAACATAGGTGTATTTGCCTTTTATGTACTGCTTTAAAATGACATAAATCTACCGTCAAATGGGTAGGTAGAGACTCGCGTCAAACTGCAAAAGCTAGCACGAGCATTTGCAACCACCGTTGAGGCGACCTGTGAGGTGCACGGACAGGAATTCTTAGTCAACACACGGTATCTTGTACCACTACATACAAGGACTAGGCGGTTTTGACTTAACATGAACAACACTGGTGCCCCGCCTCCGGAATAAATTTTTCTTTTCTGAACAGGGATATGTTCGAAGGATCTAGAAAACTTCATTAAAATATACTCCCTATGTCTCAAAAATATTTTGAGCCTGAGGGAGTACATGTTACAACACCCAACTCATACAAGGACTTGCATGCAAAGAAATTAACACCTAATTAAGTCCGTGACTTTTATAAAAACCCCAAAGTGACAGATAGAATTACAATCACGTTCAAAACAGATTCTATGCGGGATGAGTCTCACCGTCGCCCTGGAGGAGCCACCTGGGGCGTCCTGAACGTCACAGCCACGACGCCACACTATGAACTCCGAGTAGAACCTGCAAATGCCTCCCTTAAAACACACATGCTAGGAGGAAGAAAGAGATGGATGCCCTTCAGCCAGAAGATGCAGCACACCGAAAACCAGCAGTCAACAAGCGTCATAGCTTCGCCAAAACGACCACCACTCCTGATGTGCTTTGAAACCATCTACAAAATGCACCCCCCCCCCCCACCCCCCCTCCATCTTCGACTCATTGTCTACCTCCATGACAGCACGGAGCAATGAGAGAAGGGGTTGAGTCCTTGAGTACAGGATGTACCTCACGCTTATTGAGAGATGTGTCGATGATGATCCTCCAGGTAGCAACTGGCACCAAGCCACTGCCACCAGCAAAATCGCGGCCTCTAGCCATCAAGCGCTGCTCGCTCGCGTCGGTGGCACGCTTCTCATCGGCTTCTCAGACTCCCTAAAGGAAAGACAAGCCCTACAACTACAGTACACACGAGAGCACCAAGCGCCTCCCCCATCTCTACTCCGGCCTTCAGCACCGACGCAAAAGATCCAGGCTTGGGTCGACCCAAGGATTTTGGAGACGACGACTCTCAACAGTGGTAGTTTCGACAAAAAGCGACTCGTTGGAACAAGTTTTTGAAGGAAATAAGCCATAGAGGCAATAATAAAGTTATTATTTATTTCCTTATATCATGATAAATGTTTATTATTCATGCTAGAATTGTATTAACCGGTAACATGATACATGTGTGAATATATAGACAAACAGAGTGTCACTAGTATGCCTCTACTTGACTAGCTCGTTAATCAAATATGGTTATGTTTCCTGGCCATAGACATGAGTTGTCATTTGATTAACGGGATCACATCATTAGGAGAATGATGTGATTGACTTGACTCATTCCGTTAGCTTAGCACTTGAACATTTAGTATGTTGCAGTTGCTTTCTTCATGACTTATACATGTTCCTATGACTATGAGATTATGCAACTCCCGTTTAACGGAGGAACACTTTGTGTGCTACCAAACGTCACAATGTAACTGGGTGATTATAAAGGTGCTCTACAGGTGTCTCCGAAGGTACTTGTTGGGTTGGCGTATTTCGAGATTAGGATTTGTCACTCCTATTGTCGGAGAGGTATCTCTGGGCCCACTCAGTAATGCACATCACTATAAGCATTGCAAGCATTGTAACTAATGAGTTAGTTGCGAGATGATGTATTATAGAACGAGTAAAGAGACTTGCCGGTAACGAGATTGAACTAGGCATTGAGATATCGACGATCGAATCTCGGGCAAGTAACATACCAATGACAAAGGGAACAACGTATGTTGTTATGCGGTTTGACCGATAAAGATCTTCGTAGAATATGTAGGAGCCAATATGAGCATCCAGGTTCCGCTTATTGGTTATTGACCAGAGGCGTGTCTTGGTCATGTCTACATTGTTCTCGAACCCGTAGGGTCCGAGCAACAAAGTTTCGGTGACGATTGTATTATGAGTTTTTGTGTTTTGATGTACCGAAGGTTGTTCGGAGTCCCGGATGTGATCATGGACATGACGAGGAGTCTCGAAATGGTCGAGGCGTAAAGATTGATATATTGGACGACTATGTTCGGACACCGGAATGGTTTCGGGAGTTTAGGACATATCTTAGATCTGGGGGTTACCGGAACCCCCGGGGAGTTTAATGGGCCAAGATGGGCCTTAGCAGAGAAGAGGAGGGGCGGCTAGGGCTGGCCACGCGCCCCCTCCCCCTCTAGTCCGAATTGGACAAGGAGTGGGGGCGGCGGCCCCTTTCCTTCCCCCTCTCCCCTTCCTTTCCTTTCCCCCTCCTACTCCAACTAGGAAAAGAGGGAGTCCTACTCCCGGTGGGAGTAGGACTCCTCCCTGGCGCGCCCTCCCCTGGACGGCCGCCTCCTCCCCCCTGGTCCTTTATATACGGGGGCAGGGGGCACCTCTAGACACAACAATTGATCTCTTGATCTCTTAGCCGTGTACGGTGCCCCACTCCACCATATTCCACCTCGATCATATTGTAGCGGTGCTTAGGCGAAGCCCTACGTCGGTAGCATCATCATCACCGTCATCACGCCGTCGTGCTGACGGAACTGTCCCGTGAAGCTCTGCTGGATCGGAGTTCGCGGGACGTCATCGAGCTGAACGTGTGCTGAACTCGGAGGTGTCGTACGTTCGGTACTTGGATCGGTCGGATCGTGAAGACGTACGACTATGTCAACCGCGTTGTGCTAACACTTCCGCATTCGGTCTACAAGGGTACGTGGATAACACTCTCCCCTCTCGTTGCTATGCATCACCATGATCCTGTGTGTGCGTAGGAATTTTTTTGAAATTACTACGTTCTCCAACAGTGGCATCCGAGCCTAGTTTTATGCGTAGATGTTATATGCATGAGTAGAACACAAGTGACTTGTGGGCGATACAAGTCATACTGCTTACCAGCATGTCATACTTTTGTTCGGCGGTATTGTTGGATGAAGCGGCCCGGACCGACATTACGCGTACGCTCACGCGAGACTGGTTCTACCGACGTGCTTTGCACACAGGTGGCTGGCGGGTGTCAGTTTCTTCAACTTTAGTTGAACCGAGTGTGGCTACGCCCGGTCCTTGAGAAGGTTAAAACAACACCAATTTGACGAACTATCGTTGTGGTTTTGATGCGTAGGTAAGAACGGTTCTTGCTCAGCCCGTAGCAGCCACGTAAAACTTGCAACAACAAAGTAGAGGACGTCTAACTTGTTTTTGCAGGGCATGTTGTGATGTGATTTTGTCAAGACATGATGCTATATTTTATTGTAAGAGATGATCATGTTTTGTAACCGAGTTATCGGCAACTGGCAGGAGTCATATGGTTGTCGCTTTATTGTATGCAATGCAATCGCCCTGTAATGCTTTACTTTATCACTAAGCGGTAGCGATAGTCGTAGAAGCAATAGTTGGCGAGACGACAACGATGCTACGATGGAGATGAAGGTGTCGCACTGGTGACGATGGTGATCATCACGGTGCTTCGGAGATGGAGATCACAAGCACAAGATGATGATGGCCATATCACATCACTTATATTGATTGCATGTGATGTTTATCCTTTATGCATCTTATTCTGCTTTGATTGATGGTAGCATTATAAGATGATCTCTCACTAAATATCAAGATAAAAGTGTTCTCCCTGAGTATGCACCATTGCCAAAGTTCGTCGTGCCGAGACACCATGTGATGATCGGGTGTGATAAGCTCTACGTTCATCTACAAATGGGTGCAAGCCAGTTTTGCACACGCAGAATACTCGGGTTAAACTTGATGAGCCTAGCATATGCAGATATGGCCTCGGAACACTGAGACCGAAAGGTCGAGCGTGAATCATATAGTAGATATGATCAACATAGTGATGTTCACCATTGAAAACTACTCCATCTCACGTGATGATCGGACATGGTTTAGTTGATTTGGATCACGTGATCACTTAGATGATCAGAGGGATATCTATCTAAGTGGGAGTTCTTAAATAATATGATTAATTGAACTTAAATTTATCATGAACTTAGTACCTGATAGTATTTTGCTTGTCTATGTTGGTTGTAGATAGATGGCACGTGTTGTTGTTCCGTTAAATTTTAATGTGTTCCTTGAGAAAGCAAAGTTGAAAGATGATGGTAGCAATTACACGGACTGGGTCCGTAACTTGAGGATTATCCTCATTGCTGCCTGGAAGAATTAAATCACGGAAGCACCGCTGGGTGCCGCTTGCTGCAGATCTGGCCCAGCGGCGTTAAGAACGTCTGGCAGAGCAAAGCTGATGACTACTCAATAGTTCAGTGTGCCATGCTTTACGGCTTAGAACCAGGGCTTCAACGATGTTTTGAACGTCATGGAGCATATGAGATGTTCCAGGAGTTGAAGTTAATATTTCAAGCAAATGCCCGGATTGAGAGATGTGAAGTCTCCGATAAGTTCTACAGCTGCAAGATGGAGGAGAATAGTGCTGTCAGTGAACATATACTCAAAATGTCTGGGTATAACAATCACTTGATTCAACTGGGAGTTAATCTTCAGGATGATAGTGTCATTGACAGAATTATTCAATCACTGCCACCAAGCTACAAGAGCTTCGTGATGAACTATAATATGCAAGGGATGGATAAGACAATTCCCGAGCTCTTCGCAATGCTAAAGGTTGCGGAGGTAGAAATCAAGAAGGAGCATCAAGTGTTGATGGTCAATAAGACCACCAGTTTCAAGAAAAAGGGTAAAGGGAAGAAGAAGGGGAAGTTCAAGATGTTGGGGAACGTAGTAATTTCAAAAATTTCCTATGCACACGCAAGGATCATGGTGATGCATAGCAACGAGAGGGGAGAGTATTGTCCACGTACCCTCGTAGACCGTAAGCGGAAGCGTTATGACAACGCGGTTGATGTAGTAAATGCGTCTTCACGATCCGACCGATCCAAGTACCGAACGTACGGCACCTCCGAGTTCAGCACACGTTCAGCTCGATGACGATCCCCGGACTCCGATCCAGCAAAGTGTCGGGGATGAGTTCCGTCAGCACGACGGCGTGGTGACGATGATGATGTTCTACCGGCGCAGGGCTTCGCCTAAACTCTGCAACGATATGACCGAGGTGGAATATGGTGGAAGGGGGCACCGCACACGGCTAAGGAACGATCCGTAGATCAACTTGTGTGTCATGGGGTGCCCCTGCCCCGTATATAAAGGAGTGGAGGAGGGAGGGTCGGCCCTCTCTATGGCGCCCTAGGGGAGTCCTACTCCCACCGGGAATAGGATTCCCCCTTTCCTAGTCCAACTAGGAACCCTTCCATGTCGTAGGAGTAGGAGAGAAGGAAAGGGAAGAGAGAAGGAGAAGGAAGGACGGGCGTGCCCCCCTTCCCTAGTCCAATTCGGACTAGTCCAAGGGGAGGTGCGTCCACTCTTTAGGCCCTTTCTCTCCTTTCCCGTATGGCCCAAAGAGGCCCAATACGAATTCCCGTAACTCTCCGGTACTCCCAAAAATACCCGAATCACTCGGAACCTTTCCGAACTCTGAATATAGTCGTCCAATATATCGATCTTTACGTCTCGACCATTTTGAGACTCCTCGTCATATCCCCGATCTCATCCGGGACTCCGAACTCCTTCGGTACATCAAAACTCATAAACTCATAATATAAGCATCGCTATCGAAACCTTCAGCGTGCGGACCCTACGGGTTCGAGAACCATGTAGACATGACCTAGAACTATTCTTTGTCAATAACCAATAGCGGAACCTGGATGCCCATATTGGCTCCTACATATTCTACGAAGATCTTTATCGGTCAAACCGCATAACAACATACGTTGTTCCCTTTATCATCGGTATGTTACTTGGCCGAGATTCGATCGTCGGTATCCAATACCTAGTTCAATCTCGTTACTGGCAAGTCTCTTTACTCGTTTACGTAATGCATCATTCCGTAACTAACTCATTAGCTACATTGCTTGCAAGGCTTATAGTGATGTGCATTACCGAGAGGGCCCAGAGATACCTCTCAGTCAATCGGAGTGACAAAACCTAATCTCGTAATACGCCAACCAATCTTGTACCTTTTGAGACACCGGTAGTACTCCTTTATAATCACCCGATTACGTTGTGACGTTTGGTAGCACCCAAAGTGTTCCTCTGGTAAACGGGAGTTGCATAATCTCATAGTTACAGGAACATGTATAAGTCATGAAGAAAGCAATAGCAATATACTAAACGATCAAGTGCTAGGCTAACGGAATGGGTCATGTCAATCACATCATTATCCTAATGATGTGATCCCATTAATCAAATAACAACACATGTCTATGGTTAGGAAACATAACCATCTTTGATTAATGAGCTAGTCAAATAGAGGCATACTAGTGACTATATGTTTGTCTATGTATTCACACATGTATCATGTTTCCGGTTAATACAATTCTAGCATGAATAATAAACATTTATCATGATATGAGGAAATAAATAATAACTTTATTATTGCCTCTAGGGCATATTTCCTTCAGTCTCCCACTTGCACTAGAGTCAATAATCTAGTTCACATCATCATGTGATTCAACACTAATATTCACATCTGTATGTGATTAACACCCATAGTTCACATCATCATGTGACCAACACCCAACGGGTTTACTAGAGTCAATAATCTAGTTCACATCGCTATGTGATTAACACCCAAAGAGTACTAAGGTATGATCATGTTTTGCTCGTGAGAGAAGCTTAGTCAACGGTGCATCACATTCAGAGCCGTATGTATTTTGCAAATATTCTATGTCTACAATTCTCTTGCGGAGCTACTCTAGCTAATTGCTCCCACTTTCAATATGTATCCAGATTGAGACTTAGAGTCATCTGGATCGGTGTAAAAAGCTTGCATCGATGTAACTCTTTACGACGGGCTCTTTTATTACCTCCATAATCGAGAAATATTTCCTTAGTCCTCACTAAGGATGTTCTTGACCAATGTCGATGATCTACTCCTAGATCACTATTGTACCCCTTGCCAAATTCAGAGCAAGGTATACAATAGGTGCAGTACATAGCATAGCATACTTTATAGAACCTATGACCGAGGCATAGGGAATGACTTTCATTCTCTTTTCTATTTTCTGTCGTGGTCGGGATTTGAGTCTTACTCAATTTCACACCTTTGCAACACAGGCAAGAACTTTTCTTTGATTGTTCCATTTTGAACTACTTCAAAATCTTGACAAGGTATGTACTTATTGAAAAAACTTATCAAGCGTCTTGATCTATCTCAATAGATCTTGATGCTCAATATATAAGTAGCTTTACTGAGGTCTTTCTTAAAAAAAATTCCTTTCAAATACTCCTTTATGCTTTGCAGAATAATTTTACATTATTTCCGATCAACAATATGTCATTCACATATACTTATCAGAAATGTTGTAGTGCTCCCACTCACTTTCTTGTAAATACAGGCTTCTCCAAAAGTCTGTATAAAACCATATGCTTTGATCAAATCATCAAGCATATATTCCAACTCTGAGATGCTTGCACCGGTCCATAGATGGATCGCTGGAGCTTGCACATTTTGTTAGCTCCTTTAGGATTGACAAAACCTTCTGGTTGCATCATATACAACTTTTCTTTAATAAATCCATTAAAGAATGTTGTTTTGACATCCATTTGCCAGATTTCATAAAATGTGGCAATTGCATCCATGATTCGGACAGACTTAAGCAACGCTAGAGTTGAGAAAATCTCATTGTAGTCAACACCTTGAACTTGTCGAAAACCTTTTGCAACGAGTCGAGCTTTGTAGATAGTAACACTACTATCAGTGTCCGTCTTCCTCTTGAAGATCCATTTATTTAACTTGACTTGCTGATCATCGAGCAGGTCAACCAAAGTCCCCACTTTGTTCTTATATATGGATCCTATCTCGAATTTATGGCCTCAAGCCATTTCATGAATCTGGGCTCATCATCGCTTCCTCATAGTTTGTAGGTTCATCATGGTCTAGTAACATGACTTCTAGAATAGGATTATCGTACCACATTGGTGCGGATCTTATTTTGGAAGACCTACGAGGTTCGGTAGTAACTTGATGCGAAGCTTCATGATCATCATCATTAGCTTCCTCAGCGATTGGTGTAGGAACCACAGGAACTGATTTACGTGATGAACTACTTTCCAATAAGGGAGAAGGTACAATTACCTCATCAAGTTCTACTTTCCTCCCACTCACTTCTTTTGAGAGAAACTTCTTCTCTAGAAAGGATCCATCTTAGCAACGAATAACTTGCCTTCGGATCTGTGATAGAAGGTGTACCCAATAGTTACCTTTGGGTATTCTATGAAGACGCACTTTTCGATTTGGGTTCGAGCTTATCAGGATGAAACTTTTTCACATAAGCATCGTAGCCCCAAACTTTAAGAAAGCGACAACTTGGGTTTCTTGCTAAACCACAGTTCATATAGTGTCGTCTCAACGGATTTAGATGGTGCCCTTTTAACGTGAATGCAGCTGTCTCTAATGCATAACCCCAAAAACGATAATGGTAAATCAATAAGAGACATCATAGATCGCACCATATCCAATAAAGTGCGATTCTGACGTTCGGACACACCATAACGTTGTGGTGTTCCGGTGGCGTGAGCTGTGAAACTATTCCACATTGTTTTAATTGAAGACCAAACTCGTAACTCAAATATTCGTCTCCGTGATCAGATCGCAGAAACTTTATTTTCTTGTTACGATGATTTTTCACTTCACTCTGAAATTCATTGAACCTTTCAATTATTTCAGACTTATGTTTCATCAAGTAGATATACCCATATCTGCTCAAATCATCTTGTGAAGGTCAGAAAATAACGATACTTGCCACGAGCATCAACACTCATTGGATCGCATACATCGGTATGTATAATGTCCAATAAGTTAGAAGCTTTTTCCATTGTTAGGAGAACGGAGTTTTAGTCATCTTGCCCAAAAGGCACGTTTCACAAGCATCAAATGATTCATAACCAAGTGATTCCGAAAATCCATCTTTATGGAGTTTCTTCATGCGTTTACACCGATATGACCCAAACGGCGATTGCCACAAATAAGTTTGCACTATCATTATTAACTTTGCATCTTTTGGCATCAATATTATGAATATGTGTATCACTACGATCGAGATCCAACAAACTATTTTCATTGGGTGTATAACCATCGAAGGTTTTATTCATGTAAACTGAACAACAATTATTCTTTGACTTTAAATGAATAACCGTATCGCAATAAACATGATCAAATCATATTCATGTTCAGCATAAACGCTAAATAACATTTATTTAGGTTTAACACTAATCCCGAAAGTATAGGGAGTGTGCGATGATGATCATATCAATCTTGGAACCACTTCCAATATGCATCGTCACTTCACCCTTCAACTAGTCTCATTTTATTCGTTAACTCCTGTTTGAGTTACTAATATTTAGCAACCGAACAAGTATCAAATACTCAGGGGCTACTATAAACACTAGTAAAGTACACATCCATAACATGTATATCAAATATACCCTTGTTCACTTTGCCATCCTTCTTATCCACCAAATATTCAGGGCATTTCCGCCTCCAGTGACCATTTCCTTTGCAGTGTAAGCACTTCGGTTTCAGGCTTTGGTTCAGCTTTGGGCTTCTTCGTGGGAGTGACAACTTGCTTGTCATTCTACTTGAAGTTCCCTTTCTTTCCCTTTGCCCTTTTCTTGAAACTAGTGGTCTTGTCAATCATCAACGCTTGATGCTCTTTCTTGATTTCTACCTTCGTCGATTTCAACATCACGAAGAGCTAGAATCGTTTTCGTCATCCCTTGCATCTTGTAGTTCATCACAAAGTTCTAGTACTTACCGATGGTGACTAGAGAATTACATCAATCACTATCTTATCTGGAAGATTAACTCCCACTTGATTCAAGCGATTAAAGTACCGGACAATCTGAGCACATGCTCACTAGTTGAAGCGATTCTCCTCCATCTTTTAGCTATAGAACTTGTTGGAGACTTCATATCTCTCAACTCGGGTATTTGCTTGAAATATTAACTTCAACTCTTGGAACATCTCATATGGTCCATGACGTTCAAAACGTCTTTGAAGTCCAGATTCTAAGCCGTTAAGTATGGTGCACTAAGCTATCAAGTAGTCATCATATTGAGCTAGCCAAACGTTCATAACGTCTGCATTTGCTCCTGCAATAGGTCTGTCACCTAGCAGTGCATTAAGGACATAATTCTTCTGTGCAGCAATGAGGATAAACCTCAGATCACGGATCCAATCCGCATCATTGCTACTAACATTTTTCAATACAATTTTCTCTAGGAACACATATAAAAAAACATAGGGAAGCAACAACGCGAGCTATTGATCTACAGCATAATTTGCAAAATACTACGGGACAAAGTTCATGATAAATTAAAGTTCAATTAATCATATTACTTAAGAACTCCCACTTAGATAGATATCCCTCTAATCTTCTAAGTGATTACGTGATCCATATCAACTACACCATGTCCGATCGTCACGTGAGATGGAGTAGTTTCAACAGTGAACATCGGTATGTTGATCATATCTACTATATGATTCACGCTCGACCTTCGATCTCCGTGTTCCGAGGCCATATACATTTATATGCTAGGCTCGTCAAGTTTAACCTGAGTATTCCGTGTGTGCAACTATTTTGCACCCGTTGTATTTGAGCGTAGAGCCTATCACACCCGATCATCACGTGGTGTCTCAAAGACGAAGAACTTTATAGCGGTGCATACTCGGAGAACACTTCTTGATAATTTAGTGAGAGATCATCTTAAAATGCTACCGTCAAACTAAGCAAAATAAGATGTATAAAAGATAAACATCATATGCAATCAAAATATGTGACATGATATGGCCATCATCATCTTGTGCCTTTGATCTCCATCTCCAAAGCATCGTCATGATTTCCATCGTCACCGGCATGACACCATGATCTCCATCATCTTGATCTATATCAATGTGTCGTCACATGGTCGTCTCGCCAACTATTGCTCTTGCAACTATTGCTATCGCATCGCGATAAAGTAAAGCAATTATTTGGCGCTTGCATCTTATGCAATAAAGAGACAACCATAAGGCTTCTGCCAGTTTCCGATAACGTCTATAAAACATGATCATCTCATACAACAAATTATATCTCAACACTTCTAGACCATATCACATCACAACATGCCCTGCAAAAACAAGTTAGACGTCCTCTACTTGGTTGTTGCAAGTTTTACGTGGCTGCTACGGGCTTAGCAAGAACCGTTCTTACCTACGCATCAAAACCACAAGGATAGTTTGTCAAGTTGGTGCTGTTTTAACCTTCGCAAGGACCGGGCGTAGCCACACTCGGTTCAACTAAAGTGAGAGAGAGAGACACCCGCCGATCACCTTTAAGCAACGTGTGCTCGCGGCGGTGAAACCAGTCTCGCGTAAGCGACGCATAATGTCGTTCGGGCGCTTCATCTCACAATACCGCCGAACCAAAGTATGACATCTGGTAAGCAGTATGACTTGTATCGCCCATAACTCACTTGTGTTCTACTCGTGCATATAACATCAACGCATAAAACCAGGCTCGGATGCCCTTTGTTGGGGAACGTAGTAATTTCAAAAATTTCCTACGCTGCGCAAGGATCATGGTGATGCATAGCAACGAGAGGGGAGAGTATTGTCCACGTACCCTCGTAGACTGTAAGCGGAAGCGTTATGACAACGCGGTTGATGTAGTCGTACGTCTTCATGATCCGGCCGATCCAAGTACCGAACGTACGGCACCTCCGAGTTCAGCACACGTTCAGCTCGATGACGATCCCCGGACTCCGATCCAGCAAAGTGTCGGGGATGAGTTCCGTCAAGACGACGGCGTGGTAGCGATGATGATGTTCTACGGTGCAGGGCTTCGCCTAAACTCATGACGATATGACCGAGGTGGAATATGGTGGAAGGGGCACCGCACACGGCTAAGGAACGATCCGTAGATCAACTTGTGTGTCATGGGGTGCCCCTGCCCCGTATATAAAGGAGTGGAGGAGGGAGGGTCGGCCCTCTCTATGGCGCCCTAGGGGAGTCCTACTCCCACCGGGAGTAGGATTCCCTTTCTAGTCCAACTAGGAACCCTTCCATGTAGTAGGAGTAGGAGAGAAGGAAAGGGAAGAGAGAAGGAGAAGGAAGGAAGGGTCGCCCCCCTCCTAGTCCAATTCGGACTAGTCCAAGGGGAGGTGCGGCCACTCTTTGGCCCTTTCTCTCCTTTCCCGTATGGCCCAAAGAGGCCCAATACGAATTCCGTAACTCTCGGTACTCCCAAAAATACCGAATCACTCGGAACCTTTCCGAACTCTGAATATAGTCGTCCAATATATCGATCTTTACGTCTCGACCATTTTGAGACTCCTCGTCATATCCCGATCTCATCCGGGACTCCGAACTCCTTCGGTACATCAAAACTCATAAACTCATAATATAAGCATCGCCATCGAAACCTTAAGCGTGCGGACCCTACGGGTTCGAGAACCATGTAGACATGACCTAGAACTATTCTTTGTCAATAACCAATAGCGGAACCTGGATGCCCATATTGGCTCCTACATATTCTCTGAAGATCTTTATCGGTCAAACCGCATAACAACATACGTTGTTCCCTTTATCATCGGTATGTTACTTGCCCGAGATTCGATCGTCGGTATCCAATACCTAGTTCAATCTCGTTACTGGCAAGTCTCTTTACTCGTTTATGTAATGCATCATTCCGTAACTAACTCATTAGCTACATTGCTTGCAAGGCTTATAGTGATGTGCATTACCGAGAGGGCCCAGAGATACCTCTCCGACAATCGGAGTGACAAAACCTAATCTCGAAATACGCCAACCCAACATGTACCTTTGGAGACACCTGTAGTACTCCTTTATAATCACCCGATTACGTTGTGAAGTTTGGTAGCACCAGAAGTGTTCCTCCGGTAAACGGGAGTTGCATAATCTCATAGTTACAGGAACATGTATAAGTCATTAAGAAAGCAATAGCAATATACTAAACGATCAAGTGCTAGGCTAACGGAATGGGTCATGTCAATCACATCATTATCCTAATGATGTGATCCCATTAATCAAATAACAACATATGTCTATGGTTAGGAAACATAACCATCTTTGATTAATGAGCTAGTCAAATAGAGGCATACTAGTGACTATATGTTTGTCTATGTATTCACACATGTATCATGTTTCCGGTTAATACAATTCTAGCATGAATAATAAACATTTATCATGATATGAGGAAATAAATAATAACTTTATTATTGCCTCTAGGGCATATTTCCTTCACAAGAAGAACGGCAAACAAGTTGCTGCTCAAGAAAAGAAACCCAAGTCTGGACCTAAGCCTGAGACTGAGTGCTTCTACTGCAAGCAGACTGGTCACTGGAACCGGAACTGCCCCAAGTATTTGGCGGATAACAAGGATGGAAAGGTGAACAAAGGTATATGTGATATACATGTTATTGATGTGTACCTTACCAGAGCTCGCAGTAGCACCTGGGTATTTGATCTGGTTACATTTGCTAATATTTGCAACTCGAAGCAGGGGACTACGGATTAAGGGAAGGCTGGCTGGGGACGAGGTGGCGATCTTGGCGTGGGAAATGGTTCCAAAGTCGATGTGATCGTCGTCGGCATGCTACCTCTACATCTACCTTCGGGATTAGTTTTAGACCTGAATAGTTGTTATTTGGTGCCAGCGTTGAGCATGAACATTATATCTGGATCTTGTTTGATGCAAGACGGTTATTCATTTAAATCTGAGAATAATGGTTGTTTTATTTATATGAGTAATATCTTTTATGGTCATGCACCCTCGAAGAGTGGTCTATTTTTGTTGAATCTCAAAAGTAGTGATACACATATTCATAATGTTGAAGCCAACAGATGCAGAGTTGACAATGATAGTGCAACTTATTTGTGGCACTACCGTTTGGGTCATATTGGTGTAAGGCGCATGAAGAAACTCCATACTGATGAACTTTTGGAATCACTTGATTATGAATCACTTGGTACTTGCGAACCGTGCCTCATGGGCAAGATGACTAAAACGCCATTCTCCAGAACTATGGAGCGAGCAACTAATTTGTTGGAAATCATACATACTGATGTATGTGGTCCAATGAATGTTGAGGCTCGCGGCGGGTATCATTATTTTCTCACCTTCACATATGATTTAAGCAGATATGGGTATATCTACTTAATGAAACATAAGTCTGAAACATTTGAAAAGTTCAAAGAATTTCAGAGTGAAGTTGAAAATCATCGTAACAAGAATATGAAGTTTCTACGATCTGATCGTGGAGGAGAATATTTGAGTTACGAGTTTGGTCTACATTTGAAACAATGCGGAATAGTTTCGCAACTCACGCCACCCGGAACACCACAGCGTAATAGTGTGTCCAAACGTCGTAATCGTACTTTACTAGATATGGTGTGATCTATGATGTCTCTTACTGATTTACCGCTATCGTTTTGGGGTTATGCTCTAGAGACAGCTGCATTCATGTTAAATAGGGCACCGTTAAAATCCGTTGAGACGACACCTTATGAACTGTGGTTTGGCAAGAAACCAAAGTTGCCGTTTCTTAAAGTTTGGCGTTGCGATGCTTATGTGAAAAAGCTTCAACTTGATAAGCTCGAACCCAAATCGGAGAATGTGTCTTCATAGGATACCCAAAGGAAACTGTTGGGTACACCTTCTATCACAGATCCGAAGGCAAAACATTCGTTGCTAAAAATGGATCCTTTCTAGAGAAGGAGTTTCTCTCGAAAGAAGTGAGTGGGTGGAAAGTAGAACTCGATGAGGTAATCTGTACCTGCTCCCTTATTGGAAAGTAGTTCATCACGAAACCTGTTCTGTGACACCTACACCAATTAGTGAGGAAGCTAATGATGATGATCATGAAGCTTCAGATCAAGTTACTACCGAACCTCGTAGGTCAACCAGAGTGAGATCCGCACCAGAGTGGTACGGTAATCCTGTTCTGGAGGTCATGTGACTAGACCATGACGAACCTACGAACTATGAAGAAGCGATGGTGAGCCCAGATTCCGCAAAATGGCTTGAGGCCATGAAATCTGAGATGGGATCCATGTATGAGAACAAACTGTGGACTTTGGTTGACTTGCTCGATGATCGGCAAGCAATTGAGAATAAATGGATCTTCAAGAAGAAGACAGACACTGACGGTAATGTTACTGTCTATAAAGCTCGACTTGTTGCGAAAGGTTTTCGACAAGTTCAAGGGATTGACTACGATGAGACCTTCTCACCCGTAGCGATGCTTAAGTCCGTCCGAATCATGTTAGCAATTGCCGCATTTTATGATTATGAAATTTGGCAAATGGATGTAAAGACTGCATTCCTGAATGGATTTCCGGAAGAAGAGTTGTATATGATGCAACCTGAAGGTTTTATCGATCCAAAGGGAGCTAACAAAGTGTGCAAGCTCCAGTGATCCATTTATGGACTGGTGCAAGCCTCTCGGAGTTGGAATAAATGCTTTGATAGTGTGATCAAAGCATATGGTTTTATACAGACTTTTGGAGAAGCCTGTATTTACAAGAAAGTGAGTGGGAGCTCTGTAGCATTTCTAATCTTATGTGTGGATGACATATTGTTGATTGGAAATGATATAGAATTTCTGGATAGCATAAAAGGATACTTGGATAAGAGTTTTTCAATGAAGGACCTCGGTGAAGCTGCTTACATATTGGGCATCAAGATCTATAGAGATAGATCAAGACGCTTAATTGGACTTTCACAAAGCACATACCTTGACAAAGTTTTGAAGAAGTTCAAAATGGATCAAGCAAAGAAAGGGTTCTTGCGTGTGTTACAAGGTGTGAACTTGAGTAAGACTCAATGCCCGACCACTGCAGAAGATAGAGAGAAAATGAAAGATGTTCCCTATGCTTCAGCTATAGGCTCTATCATGTATGCAATGCTGTGTACCAGACCTGATGTATGCCTTACTATAAGTTTAGCAGGGAGGTACCAAAGTAATCCAGGAGTGGATCACTGGACAACGGTCAAGAACATCCTGAAATACCTGAAAAGGACTAAGGATATGTTTCTCGTTTATGGAGGTGGCAAAGAGCTCATCGTAAATGGTTACGTTGATGCAAGCTTTGACATCGATCCGGCGATTCTAAATCGCAAACGGATACGTGTTTATATTGAATGGTGGAGCTGTCGGTTGGTGCAGTTCTAAACAAAGTGTCGTGGCGGGATCTACGTGTGAAGCGGAGTACATAGCTGTCGGAAGCAACAAATGAAGGAGTGCGGATGAAGGAGTTCATATCCGATCTAGGTGTCATACCTAGTGCATCGGGTCCAATGAAAATCTTACGTGACAATCTTTGGTGCAATTGCCTTGGCAAAGGAATCCAGATTTCACAAGAGGACCAAACACATCAAAAGACGCTTCAATTCCATCTGGGACCAAGTCCAGGTGGGAGACATAGAGATTTGCAAGATACATACGGATCTGAATGTTGCAGACCCGTTGACTAAGCCTCTTCCACGAGCAAAACATGATCAGCACCAAGGCTTCATGGGTGTTAGAATCATTCTTGTGTAATCTAGATTATTGACTCTAGTGCAAGTGGGAGGCGGAAGGAAATATGCCCTAGAGGCAATAATAAAGTTATTATTTATTTCCTTATATCATGATAAATGTTTATTATTCATGCTAGAATTGTATTAACCGGTAACATGATACATGTGTGAATACATAGACAAGCAGTGTCACTAGTATGCCTCTACTTGACTAGCTCGTTAATCAAAGATGGTTATGTTTCCTGGCCATAGACATGAGTTGTCATTTGATTAAAGGGATCACATCATTAGGAGAATGATGTGATTGACTTGACCCATTCCGTTAGCTTAGCACTTGATCGTTTAGTATGTTGTTGTTGCTTTCTTCATGACTTATACATGTTCCTATGACTATGAGATTATGCAACTCCCGTTTACCGGAGGAACAATTTGTGTGCTACCAAACATCACAACGTAACTGGGTGATTATAAAGGTGCTCTACAGGTGTCTCTGAAGGTACTTGTTGGGTTGGCATATTTCGAGGTTAGGATTTGTCACTCCGATTGTCGGAGAGGTATCTCTGGGCCCACTCAGTAATGCACATCACTATAAGCCTTGCAAGCATTGTAACTAATGAGTTAGTTGCGAGATGATGTATTACGGAATGAGTAAAGAGACTTGCCGGTAACGAGATTGAACTAGGTATTGAGATACCGACGATCGAATCTCGGGCAAGTAACATACCGATGACAAAGGGAACAACGTATGTTGTTATGCGGTTTGACCGATAAAGATCTTCGTAGAATATGTAGGAGCCAATATGAGCATCCAGGTTCCGCTATTGGTTATTGACCGGAGGCGAGTCTCGGTCATGTCTACATAGTTCTCGAACCCGTAGGGTCCCTTGCGCTTAAAGTTTGATGGCGATTGTATTATGAGTTTTTGTGTTTTGATGTACCGAAGGTTGTTCGGAGACCCGGATGTGATCATGGACATGACGAGGAGTCTCAAAATGGTCGAGACGTAAAGATCGATATATTGGATGACTATGTTCGGACACCGGAATGGTTTCGGGGAGTTTCGGACATATCTGGGAATCTGGGGGGTTACGGAACCCCGAGGGGAGTTTAATGGGCCAAGATGGGCCTTAGTGGAGAAGAGGAGGGGCGGCTAGGGCTGGTCGCGTGCCCCTCCCCTTCTGGTCTGAATTGGACAAGGAGGGGGCGGCGCCCCTGTCGGTGTCAAAACCGGCGGATCTCGGGTAGGGGGTCCCGAACTGTGCGTCTAGGCGGATGGTAACAGGAGACAAGGGACACGATGTTTTTGCCCAGGTTCGGGCCCTCTCGATGGAGGTAATACCCTACTCCTGCTTGATTAATATTGATGATATGGGTAGTACAAGAGTAGATCTACCACGAGATCAAGGAGGCTAAACCCTAGAAGCTAGCCTATGGTATGATTGTTGTTCGTCCTACGGACTAAAACCCTTCGGTTTATATAGACACCGAATAGGGTTAGGGTTACCTGAGTCGGTTACAATGGTAGGAGATCTACATATCCGTATCGCCAAGCTTGCCTTCCACGCCAAGGAAAGTCCTATCCGGACACGGACGAAGTCTTCAATCTTGTATCTTCATAGTCTAGGAGTCCGGCCAACGGTGATAGTTCGGCTATCCGGACACCCCCTAATCCAGGACTCCCTCAGTAGCCCCTGAACCAGGCTTCAATGATGACGAGTCCGGCGCGCATATTGTCTTTGGCATTGCAAGGCGGGTTCCTCCTCCGAATACTTCATAGAAGATTTTGAACACAAGGATAGTGTCCGCCCCGCAAAACAAGTTCCACATACCACCGTAGAGAGAATAACTTTTGCACAGATCTGCCGACGTATTCAGCGGCGTGACATCACAAAGACGGCCAGGCCTTTATCTGAATCGTTTTTTACTGTTCCACCTTAAGCGCGTTTAGCGAGGCGGTTTCCTTGGCACGTCTTATCAAAGCGGAGATCGTGCCCCTTATTCCGGGATTCCCATCAATACGGACGTGGTAACCCATCCGCGCCATTGATTACGGCGCTTGGGAGATAAGCGAGTTTTACCAGGCTGGCGGGGACGCATAGCCGTTCGTCCATATAAGGGATAAGGCCACCTTTTCACCCACGCCTTCTTCCTCCTTTGCTCATCCATTTCCAAGACTTTTCGAGCTCCAGCGCCCAAGTCCGCACATCCCACCTCAACCTTCTCCAACTATGTCCGGAGGCGGGAGGCAGGTGGATGGCCTCCTCCGTCATGGAGGGCACATCGAAAAGCTGCGGGAGGCGGATACTTGTCCAGCAACATCGCGCACCGGCTCCCCGACGAGGGGCAGCTCATTCCAACCCCCAGGCCCCATGAGAGGGTTGTGTTTCTCACCCACTTGCTCCGCGGATTGGGTTTTCCACTTCACCCGTTTGTCCGGGGGCTCATATTCTACTACGGCCTGGACTTCCACGATCTGGCCCCGAATTTCATCCTCACCATCTCGGCGTACATCGTCATGTGCGAGGCCTTCCTCTGCATCCAGCCCCACTTCGGCTTATGGCTGAAGATCTTCAATGTCAAGCCGAAGGTAGTGGGCGGCCGCCAAGTGGAGTGCGGAGGTGCCATGGTTGGCAAGATGGCCAAAGTCCTATGGCTCGAGGGCTCCTTTGTGGAGACCATAAAGGGGTGGCAATCGGGGTGGTTCTACATCACCGAGCCGCGCGACTCTCAATGGGCGGCGGCCCCAATTCGATCTTGCCTCCCCACGCGGCTCACATCATGGAAAGAGACGGGCCTGACATGGGGGGATTCGGACGAGCTATCCGGACTCCAAACCTGCGTCCGAAACCTGGTGGACAAGAATCTCAGGCTTGTCAACGTAGTCTAGGTGATGCTCATCCGCCGGATTCTCCCATGCCAACAACGGGCCTTTAAATTGTGGGAGTTCGATCCGGCACAGCACCCAACTCTGAAAAGGCTCTTCGACACTACGTACGAAGATGCCCGGAAGGTGCTGTTCAAGGGCGCCGAGGCTCCCACATCCGCTACCGAAGATCGCGGATTCAGCTCGCAGCGTCAAGCCAGCGAGGTAAGTTATTTTACCCTTTTATGGGACTCTTGTTTTTCATAGATTGACTCTATGTGGGATCTAAAAATCCTTCACCTCTGACAGGACTGGCTGAAGGCGTCCGGACAGATTAACTGTCCGGCCCCTTTGCCAGAAGACCCAGCGGACGCCCGATTGACGGGGCTGCTGGCTCCGGCACCTCACGTGGTGCCGGAGAAGAAGGCCACGGGAACTCGAAGGAGCTCCCGGCGCCAGGTGCTGTCGGACTCATCGCCCGACAACCCTGAGGCGGAATCCTCCTCTGAGGAAGAGGAGGAGGAAAAAGCCTCACCCCAGTGAAGGAGAGAAAAGGAAGGCCGCCCCCAGGGGAGGCCGGAGGGTCCAAGAAGGAAGGACCCTTCCTCCGGACTTCTCCACCAACGCCGACAACGACGAGGAGGAGTGGCCAACAAGGGCCAAGCCTGGCGAGATCGTAAGTGTCCAGGATACCCATGGCTTTTTTCATTGCATAGTGTTCTCTAATGCCGAACAATCATGCAGCCCGCCCAAGGACGAGCCCGCTGCCGTCGGCGGGTCCACGAGTTCGTCGGAAGTGGAGAGTACTTCACTTCGGCCGCCTCCTCACCTCACGCCATGGACGACGCCGAGGTGGGGCCCCAAGGGGGCCTGGTCAAGAGGAGGTGGCGCAGGAGGCGCCGCAAGGCAACCTCCCAGACTCCAGGCGCGAGGGGAGCGAGACCCCCAGGGGCTCTAAGCCCGACCCTTGTCCGGACTCCATACCGGAACCTTCAGTTGTTCCGAAGTCCGGCAAGTGGCCCCTTCGTAGGAAGGGTAAGACGCCGGTGTCCTCCGTCCAACGGAGGCACGGATAACTCTTGAGGCGCTTAACAGCGCCTCCATCGAGGAGGAGCACCGCCTTTGTTATGAGTGTGGTGATCCAGAAAGTTCGATCCGCCAAGAGCGGGCTGACTGAAGCCTCGCATCAGCCTTCTAACGGGCTTTGAGGTAAGTTTAGAATATGTAAAAATATTACCGCATAGACAGTAGCCCCTGATGCTTAGTTCGGTGTTCGGAAAGAAAAGCCGGACTAAGGATCTAAAAAGATATACGCAGGAGTCTAACATAAGTATGTCAATATGCGAATGCAGGATGCGCTGCTGACCTCTGTCGCACTAACTGCGGAGGTCAATGCATTGAAGAAGAGCCTCGAGCGGTCCGAGAACGAGCTCTGCCTTGCCAAGAAGCAGCTCGAGGACAGGGAAGGTAAGCAATACCTTATTAAAGAAATACCTTATAGAAAGGATTCGGTTGCAAAAAATGGCAGGAATAACGTGGGTGTTGTAGGGGCCACGAACGAGGTGGCGACCCTGAAGGAAGCGGTGTCCGCGGCTGAAATCAAAGCGGCCGCGGAGCGCACCGAGCGAGAGAAGCAGGAGGAGCGGGTGGCGGAGGTGCGGCAAGAGCTCCAGGCTCTTGTGGAAAAACACGAGAGTTTGGAGCATGACTCGAAGACTCGAGAGTCCAAGATCGCCTCGGCTCTTGAGAGTGCCAAAGCCGCTAAGGCCGAAGCCCAAAAAGCCCTCCAAGAAATTCAATCATTAAAGAAGATAGCGGCGGGTAAGGCATTCTTTATGCAAAGCAAGCATGTGAAAGTGAATTACCTATTACTTACGGATTCGGAGCTCTCCGGGAGCATTCGCAGATTTGCCCGTGGTAAACCGATGCCGCCGCGTTCTACCGCGCCAAGGAGGAGCTCGACGGAAAAGGTGTTACGGTCTCGGTATCTTTGAGGCCGAGCGTCAGTGCCTGAGCGACCAGCTGAAGCAGCTGGTCGAGCTCCACAAGGTCGCCGAACAGGCCATGAAGGGCCTCATAGTTCGGCTGTGGCCATTGGAAGCCCTGCCTGGGAGCTATTTTGGGCTATTGCAACGGCTGGTGGACGCCTGTCCATGGATTGAAGTCATCAAGCTCTCCGTCTGCATTGAAGGTGCCCATCGCGCCCTTGCCCGTGCTAAAGTGCACTGGGGCAAGCTGGATGCTGAGAAGCTTGTGAATGACGGGCCACCGAAGGGCAAGGAGCATCGCAAGCCCGAAATGTATTATGAGGGCGTCCTGAAGGGTGCCCGCCGTATAGCGGATGAGTGCTCCAAAGATGTAATTTTTTAATAGACTCGCATTTGTTATCACATGCGCTGAAAACTTGTTCATATGCGCTAAGCAACGCTTGTTAATTTAAAATATTACCTTCTGCGGCCGTTTATCAAATTTGAGAGATGGCAAGTTGTTGGCTTCAGCCCCCATGCCACAGTCTTTGGGGTGTTCGGGATAAACTTGAGCGCTCTTGTTCCCATTCTTGGGTCCATCGAGGAGGCGCTCAACATAGCGAACAAGGCAACCGGACTTATAGTGCTTGAACACTCTCACTTAGCCATAGAATTCTATAATTTTAAATTTCGGCGAAGCCCCTAGTATTCGGAAGACCGAGTTCGGGGCGCTATCCACGCCTTGGCCGGACAATGCCGACTCCTCGCTCTAAGCGGCATAAGTCTTTAGGGACCCGAAAAAAACCTCTCGAACAGCGACCGGCTCTCGCCCTATCATGACGGTCAGTTTTAGCTTTCTCCAACCCAGCTCAACCGGGGCACAATCGCAGTGCTTCTCCCAGCGCTACCTTAGCCAATATAACGGAACGTAAGGTACCAAAACATGGGAGCCGGGCAAACCCAACTATTGACCCAAGACATGATTCGAGCCGATGCATATAATGCTATAAGTTCGGGTGCCGCACTTGTGAAAGTGTTGGACTTATCACACCATACTTTTGGGGTACTTAAGCCCCTGGTGTATTGGCCGTACCAAAGTGTCTGGTGCAACATGTCATGAAATGAACATATATATAGATAAAGAAAGGAGTGCAATAATAGGCAAAAGCTATGTATTGTTTATTCAAAAGAAACCGCAAATAAAAGCAGTAACGATACAAATTGTGTGATAAGCAAGGTATGGGACTATTTAACATGTCCCCTCCGAGGGTAAGCTGCGGGATGGTATGTAAAACAGGTATAATGCTCGTAGTGGAGACCACTGGACACTCGACGTAACTACGCTTCCTGGCTGTTGCATCATGAGTTCGGCAATTCTAGTGCGGACAGGACTGCTTTGAAGCGGAGTCTGAAAGTAAGAAAAAAGAAGAAAAGAAAAGAATGACACAATCGGGAGCCCACAGTGCGGTTGAGCTGTATTACGGGCATGCCGTGGTCGTTCCCCTCCCTAATGCCCATGGTATCTCGGGCGTAGTTATGCACGCAGCGTAATCGGGCTTCAGCGGTTTCGCGAGGGCTGGGGTTGGGGCGGATTACGCTGCGTGCTCGGATCGTGCCAAAGCGGTCTTGTTGTAGGTTACTCGAGGCGCAACAGCGGTGGCGGCCGTTTAATAGCCGGACTCGAGAATTGCTGTGAGAGGTTGCTTTGCACCTCCGCGCGAAGAACGCCGTGTGCTCCTCCGTTTGGAGAGAGCGTTCGGTGTTTCCATTGACCGTGTTTACTCCTCGAGGGCCTGGCATCTTGAGCTTGAGGTATGCATAGTGCGGCACCGCATTGAACTTTGCAAATTCGGTTCGTCCAAGCAGTGCATGATAGCCGCTGCGGAACGGGACTATGTCGAAGATTAACTCTTCGCTTCGGAAGTTATCCGGGGATCCGAAGACCACTTCGAGTGTGGCGAGCCTGTACAATTGGCCTCTACACCTGGTATGATGCCTTTAAAGGTCGTCTTTGTGGGTTTAATCCTTGAGGGTCTATGCCCATTTTGCGACTTGTATCACGATAAAGCAGGTTCAGCACTGCTACCGCCGTCCATCAGGACTCTAGTGAGGTGAAATCCATCGATGATTGGGTCAAGAACCAATGCGGCGAATCCGCCGTGACGGATGCTAGTGGGGTGGTCCCTTCGATCAAAGGTGATCGGGCAGGAGGACCATGGGTTGAACTTCGGGGTGGCTCCATCGCATATGTCCCTTAGTGCATGCTTCCGCTCCCTTTTGGGTATGTGGGTTGCGTATATCATGTTCACCGTCCGCACTTGTGGGGGGAAGCCCTTCTGTCCTCTATTGTTCGGCGGCCGGGGCTCCTCCTCGTCATCGCTATGCAGCCCCTTGTCATTGAGTTCGGCGCTTAGCTTGCCTGCTTGCTTGAACACCCAACAATCCCTATTGGTGTGGTTGGCTGGTTTTTCGGGGGTGCCATGTATCTGGCACAAGCGATCGAGTATTCGGTCCAAGTTGGGCCGGGCCTGGTATTTCTTTTGAATGGCTTCTTCCACGACGGGTTTAGAGCCTCGAATCCGGCATTTATCGCCGTATCTTCAGCATTATCACCGTTAATGCGGCGTTTATGCTTGTTGCGACGCGACCTGCCATTGCTGTCCTTGGTATCCGAACTACCAGGGTGTTTGGTCAAGTTGTTGCTTCGAGCTAGCCAGTTGTCCTCTCCCGCACAAAAGCGGGTCATGAGTGTGGTGAGGGCTGCCATGGATTTCGGCTTTTCCTGTCCTAGGTGCCGGACTAGCCACTCGTCGCGGATGTTGTGTTTGAAGGCTGCTAGCGCCTCTGCATCCGGACAGTCGACGATTTGATTTTTCTTTGTTAGGAACCGCGTCCGTAATTATGCGGCCGATTCTTACGGCTGCTGAATTATATGGCTAAGGTCATCGGGCGTCTAGTGGTCGCACATATGTGCCCTGGAAGTTATCAAGGAATGCGGCTTCCAGGTCCTCCCAACAACCAATTGATTCTGCTGGCAAGCTATTGAGCCAATGCCGAGCTGGTCCTTTAAGCTTGAGTGGGAGGTATTTGATGGCATGTAGATCATCACATCGGGCCATGTGGATATGGAGGAGATAGTCCTCGATCCAGACCGCAGGATCTGTGGTACCATCGTATGATTCGATGTTTACGGGTTTGAAGCCCTCAGGGATTTGATGATCCATTACTTCATCTGTGAAGCATAGTGGGTGTCTTGGCGCCTACATGTTGGGCTATATCATGGCGTAGCTCATATGAGCTTTGTCTCTTGTGTTCGCCCGGCGGAGTTCTTTGTATCGGCGTGGCGGTTATCATCACGTGTCGTGGGGCGCCCATGCGATCCGTAGATCGATCTTGTTTGCCTTGCCTTGTCCTCCGATATGTTTCGCAGGTCTGGCACGTTTCCCCGTGCCTTGGTACTTTTCGAGCGACGCCGGAGTGCGGCTTGAATGGAGGGTCTAGAGGCCTCTCTGTCGCGACCACGGGGTGGCCGGTCGGCCGCATCATGCGCTGGTGATGTAGGTTTGGGTGTTGCTTCCTCTAATTGGGGTAGCAGCCTGCGTTTGGAGTATCTCTTGGAGGGGCGTTCGAGTTCATACTCTTCGGCTGCAAGGACTTCAGTCCATGTGTCAGCTAGCAAGTCTTGGTCAGCTCTAAGCTGCTGCTGCTTTTTCTTGAGGCTGCTTGCCATGGCCATAAGCCTGCGTTTGAAAGCGCTCTGTTCGGCAGGATCCTCGGGCACGACAAATTAAATGCGTCGCCGAGTCTTGCCTCATCTTGGGGCGCATAATTATCGTCCTCTACCTCTCTTTTCTGCCCGCCTTTGTCGTGCGGTCTTGCTTCTCCCTCCTCTGCGCCGAGTCCTGCTGGAGGGGTCATCTTCAACCTTGTCCGGGGTATTATTGTCTCCCGTGCCGGAATCACCGTTTTTACTGTGGCGGGATTTAGAACGACGCCGCTGACGTCGGCACTTGGGTTGTTTCTTGGAGGGGTCATCCTCCGCCGTTCCATCGCCATTCCCATCTTTTGGGATGTCCACCATGTATCTGTCATATGACGAGGTGGCCTTCCAGTGCCACGTGGCGATGGGTCTTGGTGCGTCTCCGGCATCGTCGTCCATACCGTCGATGTCTTGGTCGAAGTCGAGCATGTCGGTTAAATCATCGACAGTGGCTACAAAGTGGGTGGTGGGTGGGCGTTGAATTTCTTCGTCGTCCGCATCCCAACCTTCCTGACCGTAGTCCGGCCAAGGCTCTCCTGATAAAGAGAGAGACTTTAGTGAATTCAAGATGTCACCAAAGGGCGAGTGCTGAAAGATGTCATGGCGGTGAACTCCATGACCGGGCGCCCAATCGGATTCGATTGGCGGGCGCGGAGGGTTCGGAGTCCGGAGAGGAGTCCGCACCTTGGAGTCTGATCTTCGCAAAGGGCGGGGTGGAGTTCGGCTCAATCACCGTTGAGATCGTAGCCCCGAGGCGGTGTCCAACCACTCGTCCTCGATCGGGGAGTCGGCTCCGAGCTAAGGGTGGGCCAGACGCTGGTGCGACCTCGAGCCTTTGCTCGTGGCAGAGCTAGATCGTGCCCATCGAGACGGTCTTGGCGCGCTTGGCTGTGGCTCGAGTCCGTCGAAGATCAAGTCTCCGCGGATGTCGGCCGTGTAGTTCAAACTCCCAAATCTGACACGATGGCCAGGGGCGTAGCTTCGATCTGCTCGGATGGCCAAGTGAATTGGCCCGATGCAAAGCCGCCCGAATCTGAAGATCTGTCCGGGAGAAAAGTCTCACCTGGACTGCGTCGTTGTTGATGATCGAAGGAGCCATCGGCCTAGAGGTGACGGCACAGAGGAACTCTCAATGAAAGCAACAATATCGGTGTCAAAGTCGGCGGATCTCGGGTAGGGGGTCCCGAACTGTGCGTCTAGGCGGATGGTAACAGGAGACAAGGGACACGATGTTTTTACCCAGGTTCGGGCCTCTCGATGGAGGTAATACCCTACTCCTGCTTGATTAATATTGATGATATGGGTAGTACAAGAGTAGATCTACCACGAGATCAAGGAGGCTAAACCCTAGAAGCTAGCCTATGGTATGATTGTTGTTCGTCCTACGGACTAAAACCCTTCGGTTTATATAGACACCGAATAGGGTTAGGGTTACACAGAGTCGGTTACAATGGTAGGAGATCTACATATCTGTATCGCCAAGCTTGCCTTCCACGCCAAGGAAAGTCCTATCCGGACACGGCACGAAGTCTTCAATCTTGTATCTTCGTAGTCTAGGAGTCCGGCCAATGGTGATAGTTCGGCTATCCGGACACCCCCTAATCCAGGACTCCCTCAGCCCCCTTTCCTTCCCCCTCTCTCCTTCCTTCTTTTCCCCCTCCTACTCCAACTAGGAAAAGAGGGAGTCCTACTCCCTGTGGGAGTAGGACTCCTCCCTGGCGCGCCCTCCACTGGCCGGCCGCCTCCTCCCCCTGGTCCTTTATATATAGGGGCAGGGGGCACCTCTAGACACAGCAATTGATCTCTTGATCTCTTAGCCGTGTCGGTGACCCCTCCACCATATTCCACCTCGATCATATCGTAGTGGTGCTTAAGCGAAGCCTGCGTCGATAGCATCATCATCACCGTCCTACCACGCCGTCGTCTTGGCGTAACTCTCCCGTGAAGCTTCTGCTGGATCGGAGTTCGTGGGGCGTCATCGAGCTGAGCGTGTCTGAACTCGGAGGTGCCGTACGTTCGGTACTTGGATCGGTCGGATCGTGAAGACGTACGACTACATCAACCGCGTTGTGCTAACGCTTCCATTTTTCGGTCTACGAGGGTACGTGGACAACACTCTCCCCTCTTGTTGCTATGCATCACCATGATCCTGTGTGTGCGTAGGAAATTTTTTAAAATTACCACGTTCCCCAACAGTTTTGTGAACTCATCCAAATCCATACGCGTACGACCATGGAACTGAAAGTGAAAAGTGTTAGACAATAGGCTTGAGTTGTAACATGACAATGTCACGATTGTAATTGTGTGCGTGTGTGTCATATCTTGTAAACCAAGGCAGGAGGTTAGAGGCGAGCCCAATCCCTTGTAGATATCTTGTATAGCTTGGATTAGGGGCCAAGCCCAAAACCACCTGTGGATCTTGTATCATGTTGATTATATTGAAGGAAATATGCCCTAGAGGCAATAATAAAGTTATTATTTATTTCCTTATATCATGATAAATGTTTATTATTCATGCTAGAATTGTATTAACAGGAAACATAATACATGTGTGAATACATAAACCTACAGAGTGTCACTAGTATGCCTCTACTTGACTAGCTCGTTAATCAAAGATGGTTGTGTTTCCTAACCATAAACAAGGAGTTGTTATTTGATTAACGGGATCACATCATTGGTTGAATGATCTGATTGACATGACCCATTCCATTAGCATAGCACCTGATCGTATAGTTTGTTGCTAGTGCTTTTCTTCATGACTTATACATGTTCCTATGACTATGAGATTATGCAACTCCCGTTTGCACGAGGAACACTTTGGGTGCTACCAAACGTCACAACGAATCGGGTGATTATAAAGGTACATTACAGGTGTCTCGAAGGTACATGTTGGGTTGGCATATTTCGAGATTAGGATTTGTCACTCCGATTGTCGGAGAGGTATCTCTGAGCCCTCTCGGTAATGCACATCACATAAGCCTTGCAAGCATTGCAACTAATGAGTTAGTTGTGAAATGATGTATTACGGAACGAGTAAAGAGACTTGCCGGTAACGAGATTGAACTAGGTATTGGATACCGACGATCGAATCTCGGGCAAGTAACATACCGATGACAAAGGGAACAACGTATGTTGTTATCTTGATGCGACCGATAAAGATCTTCGTAGAATATGTAGGAGCCAATATGGGCATCCAGGTCCCGCTATTGGTTATTGACGGAGAGGTGTCTCGGTCATGTCTACATAGTTCTCGAACCCGTAGGGTCCGCACGCTTAACGCTTCGATGGCGATTACTATGAGTTGTTATGATGTTTCTGTACCGAAGGTTGTTCGAGTCCCGGATGAGATCACGGACGTGACGAGGAGTCTCGAAATGGTCGAGACATAAAGATTCATATATTGGAAGTCTATGTTTGGACATCGGAAGTGTTCCGGGTGAAATTGGGAATTTTACCAAATGCAGGAGGTTACGGAACCCCGAATACTAATGGGCCAACATGGGCCTTAGTGGAAAGGAGAGAAGGGGCCCAAGTGCTGGCGCACCTTCCCCTTCCCTAGTCCTATTAGGACTAGGAGAAGGGGCGCCCCCTCTCTCCCTTCCCACTTGGGGAAACCTAGTTGGACTAGGATTGGGGAATCCTACTCCTAGTAGGAGTAGGACACCCTGGCGCACCTCCCTTGGCCGGCCAGCCCTCCTCCTTCCCTCCTTTATATCTGAGGCAGAGGGCACCCCATGACACACAAGTTGATCCTTGAGATCTTTCCTTAGCCGTGTGCGGTGCCCCTTCCACCATATTACACCTCGAGAATACCGTGGCGGAGCTTAGGCGAAGCCTGCGCCCGGTGGAACATCATCATCGTCACCACGCCGTCGTCTTGTGAAACTCTCCCTCAACACTCGGCTGGATCGGAGTTCGAGGGACGTCATCGAGCTGAACGTGTGCAGAACTCGGAGGTGCCGTACGTTCGGTACTTGGATCGGTTGGATCGTGAAGAAGTACGACTACTTCCTCTACGTTGCGTCAACGCTTCCGTTGCTGGTCTACAAGGGTATATAGACAACACTCTCATCTCGTTGCTATGCATCACCATGATCTTGCGTGATCGTAGGAAAATTTTTGAAATTACTACGTTCCCCAACAGTGGCATCCGAGCCTGGTTTTATGCGTAGATGTCATATGCACGAGTAGAACACAAGTGAGTTGTGGACGATACAAGTCATACCGCCTACCAGACATGTCATACTTTGGTTCAGCGGTATTGTTGGAAAGGCGATCCAGACCAACCTTACGCGTACTCTTCTGGCGAGACCGGTTCCCTCGGCGTGCTTTGCACATAGATGGCTTGTGGAAGACTGTCTCTCCAACTTTAGTTGAACCGAGTGTGCTACGCCCGGTCCTTGAGAAGGTTAAACGGAGTCTATTTGTGAAGTATCGTTGTGGTTTTGATGCGTAGGTAAGAACGGTTCTTGCTCAGCCCGTAGCAGCCACGTAAAACTTGCAACAACAAAGTAGAGGACGTCTAACTTGTTTTTGCAGGGCATGTTGTGATGTGATATGGTCAAGACGTGATGCTATATTTTATTGTATGAGATGATCATGTTTTGTAACCGAGTTATCGGCAAGCTGGCGAGAGCCATATGGTTGTCGCTTTATTGTATGCAATGCAATCGCATACTGTAATGCTTTACTTTATCACTAAGCGGTAGCGATAGTCGTAGAAGCATAAGTTTGGCGAGACGACAACGATGCTACGATGGAGATCAAGGTGTCGGCGCCCGGTGGCGATGGTGATCATGGCGGTGCTTGAGATGGAGATCACAAGCACAAGATGATGATGGCCATATCATATCACTTATATTGATTGCATGTGATGTTAATCCTTTATGCATCTTATCTTGCTTTGATTGACGGTAGCATTATAAGATGATCCCTTACTAAATTATCAAGAAGTGTTCTCCACGAGTATGCACCGTTGCGAAAGTTCTTCGTCTTTGAGACACCACGTGATGATCGGGTGTGATAGGCTCTACGTTCAAATACAACGGGTGCAAAACAGTTGCACACGCAGAATACTCAGGTTATACTTGACGAGCTATGCATATAAGATATGACCTCGGAACACGAGACCGAAAGGTCGGCGTGAATCATATAGTAGATATGATCAACATATTGATGTTCACCGTTGAAACTACTCCATCACACGTGATGATCGGTCATGGTGTAGTTGATATGGATCACGCAATCACTTAGAGAATTGGAGGGATATTTTTCTAAGTGGGAGTTCTTAAGTAATATGATTAATTGAACTTAAATTTATCATGAACTTAGTACCTGATAGTATCTTGCTTGTCTATGATGTGTAGATAGATGGCTCGTCTTTGTTGTTCCGTTGAATTTTAATGCGTTCCTTGAGAAAGCAAAGTTGAAAGATGATGGCAGCAATTACACGGACTGGGTCCGTAACTTGAGGATTATCCTTATTGCTGCACGGAAGAATTACGTCCTGGAAGCACCGTTAGGTGCCGGGCTGGTGCAAGGGCTGCACCGGATGTTGTGAACGTCACGGCAAAGCAAAGGCGATGACTACTCTATAGTTCGGTGTGCCATGCTTTACGGCTTAGAACCGGGACTTCAACGTCGTTTTGAACACCATGGAGCATATGAGATGTTCCAGAGTTGAAGTTAATATTCCAAGCGAATGCGGATTGAGAGATATGAAGTCTCCAATAAGTTCTATAGCTGTAAGATGGAGGAGAACGGTTGTCGGTGAGCATATACTCGTAATGTCCGGATATAACAATCACTTGATTCAACTGGGAGTTAATCTTCCGGATGATTGCGTCATTGATGAAATTCTCCAATCACTGCCACCAAGCTACAAGAGCTTCGTGATGAACTATAATATGCAAGGGATGACCAAAACAATGCCCGAGCTCTTCGCGATCTTTGAAAGCAGCGGAGGTAGAAATCAAAAAGGAGCATCAAGTGTTGATGGTTAACAAAACCACTAGTTTCAAGAAAAGGGCAAAGGAAAGAAAAAGGAAACTTCAAAAGAACAGCAAGCAAGCAAGTTGCTGATCAAGAGAAGAAACCCAAGTCTGGTCCTAAGCCTGGCCGAGTGCTTCTATTGCAAGCAGGCTGGTCCTTTGAAGCGGAACTGCCCCAAGTATTTGGCGGATAAGAAGGATGGCAAGGTTAACAAAGGTATATGTGATATACATGTTATTGATGTGTACCTTACTAATAATCGCAGTAGCACACAGGTATTTGATCTTTGGTTACATTGCTAATATTTGCAACTTCGAAGCAGGGCTACGGATTGCGAAGATTGGCTAAGGGCGAGGTGACGATCTTGGCGTGGGAAATGGTTCCAAAGTCGATGTGATCGCGATGGCACGCTACCTCTACATCTACCTTCGGATTAGTATTAGACCTAAATAATTGTTATTTAGTACCAGCGTTGAGCATGAACATTATATCTGGATCTTGTTTGATGCGAGACGGTTATTCATTTAAATCGAGAGAATAATGGTTGTTCTATTTATATGAATAATATCTTTTATGGTCATGCACCATTGAAGAATGGTTTGTTTTTACTTAATCTCGATAGTAGTGATACACATATTCATAATGTTGAAGCCAAAAGATGTAGAGTTGATAATGATAGTGCAACTTATTTGTGGCACTTGCCGTTTAGGTCATATCGGTGTAAAGCGCATGAAGAAACTCCATCTTGATGGACTTTTGGAGTCACTTGATTTTGAATCACTTGGCACTTGCGAACCGTGCCTTATGGGCAAGATGACTAAAACACCGTTCTCGGAACTATGGAGAAACAGCAGATTTATTGGAAATCATACATCTGATGTATGTGGTCCAATGAATGTTGAGGCTAAATGGCGGATATCGTTATTTTCTCACCTTCACAGATGATTTGAGCAGATATGGGTATATCTACTTAATGAAACACAAGTCTGAAACATTTGAAAAGTTCAAAGAATTTCAGAGTGAAGTGGAAAATCATCGTAACAAGAAAATAAAGTTTCTACGATCTGATCGTGGAGGAGAATATTTGAGTTCTGAGTTTGGCCTACATTTGAAACAATGCGGAATAGTTTACGCAACTTACATACACTGGAACACCACAACGTAATGGTGTGTCCGAACGTCAATGTCGTACTTTATTAGATATGGTGCGATCTATGATGTCTCTTACTGATTTACCGCTATCATTTTGGGGTTATGCTTTAGAGACGGCTACATTCACTTTAAATAGGGCACCATCTAAATCCGTTGAGACGACGCCTTATGAACTGTGGTTTGGCAAGAAACCAAAGTTGTCGTTTCTGAAAGTTTGGGGCTGCGAAGCTTATGTGAAAAGGCTTCAACCTGATAAGCTCGAACCCAAATCGGAGAAATGTGTCTTCATAGGATACCCAAAGGAGACTGTTGGGTACACCTTCTATCACAGATCCGAAGGCAAGATTTTTGTTGCTAAATTCGGAAACTTTTGGGAGAAAGAGTTTCTCTCGAAAGAAGTGAGTGGGAGGAAAGTAGAACTTGATGAGATAATCTGTATCTACTCCCTTATTGAGAAGTAGTACATCACGAAATCAGTTTCCGTGACACCTACACCAAATAGGGAGGAAGCTAATGATGATGATCATGAAACTTCAGATCAAGTTTCTACAGAACTTCGTAGATCAACCAGAGCAAGATCCGCACCAGAGTGGTACGGTAATCCTGTTCTGGAAGTCATGTTACTAGACCATGATGAACCTACGAACTATGAAGAAGCGATGGTGAGCCCAGATTCCACAAAATGGCTTGAGGCCATGAAATGCGAGATGGGATCCATGTATGAGAACAAAGTGTGGACTTTGGTTGACTTACCCGATGATCGGCAAGCCATTGAGAATAAATGGATCGTCAAGAAGAAGACTGACGCTGACGGTAATGTTACTGTCTATAAAGCTCGACTTGTTGCAAAAGGTTTTCGACAAGTTCAAGGGATTGACTACGATGAGACCTTCTCACCCGTAGCGATGCTTAAGTCCGTCCGAATCATGTTAGCAATTGCCGCATTTTATAATTATGAAATTTGGAAAATGGATGTTAAAACTGCATTCCTGAATGGATTTACGGAAGAAGAGTTGTATATGATGCAACGAGAAGGTTTTGTCGATCCAAAGGGAGCTAACAAAGTGTGCAAGCTCCAATGTCCATTTATGGACTGGTGCAAGCCTCTCGGAGTTGGAATAAACGTTTTGATAATGTGATCAAAGCATTTGGTTTTATCTGAGACTTTTGGAGAAGCCCGTATTTACAAGAAAGTGAGTGGGAGCTCTGTAGCATTTCTAATATTATATGTGGATGACATATCGATCGGAAATGATATAGAATTTGGATAGCATAAAGGGATACTTGAATAAGAGTTTTTAGATGAAAGACCACGGTGAAGCTGATTACATATTGTGCATTAAGATCTATATAGATAGATCAAGACGCTTAATAGGACTTACACAAAGCACATACCTTGAAAAAGTTTTGAAAAAGATCAAAATGGATCGAGCAAAGAAAGGGTTCTTGCCGGTGCTACAAGGTGTGAAGTTGAGTAAGACTCAATGCCCGACCACCTTGAAGATAGAGAGAAAATGAAAGATGTTCCTATGCTTCAGCCATAGGCTCTATCATGTATGCAATGCTGTGTACCAGACCTGATGTGTGCCTTCTGTAAGTTTGGCGGCAGGTACCAAAGTAATCCGAGAGTGGATCATCGGACAGCGGTCAAGAACATCCTTAAGTACTTGAGAAGGACTAAGGATATGTTTCTCATTTATGGCGGTGACAAAGAACTCGTCAGAACGGTTACGTCGACGTTAGCTTTGACATCGATCCGGACGATTCTAAATCGCAAACCGGATACGTATTTACATTAAGCGGAGGAGCTGTCGGTTGGTGCAGTTCCAAACAAAGCGTCGTGGCGGGATCTACATGTGAAGCTGAGTACATAGCTGCTTGGAAGCAGCTAATGAAGGAGTGCGGATGAAGGAGTTCATAACCGATCTAGGTGTTGTACCTAGTGTATCGGGTCCAATGAAAATCTTTTGTGACAATCTTGGTGCAATTGCCTTGGCAAAGGAATCCAGATTTCACAAGAGAACCAAGCACATCAAAAGACGCTTCAACTCCATCCGGGATTTGGTCGGTGGGAGACATAGAGATATGCAAGATACATACGGATCTGAATGTTGCGCACCCGTTGACTAAGCCTCTTCCACGAGCAAAACATGATCAGCACCAAGACTCCATGGGTGTTAGAATCATTCTTGTGTAATCTAGATTATTGACTCTAGTGCAAGTGGGAGATCAAGGAAATATGCCCTAGAGGCAATAATAAAGTTATTATTTATTTCCTTATATCATGATAAATGTTTATTATTCATGCTAGAATTGTATTAACAGGAAACATAATACATGTGTGAATACATAAACCTCTGAGTGTCACTAGTATGCCTCTACTTGACTAGCTCGTTAATCAAAGATGGTTGTGTTTCCTAACCATAAACAAGGAGTTGTTATTTGATTAACGGGATCACATCATTGGTTGAATGATCTGATTGACATGACCCATTCCATTAGCATAGCACCTGATCGTATAGTTTGTTGCTAGTGCTTTTCTTCATGACTTATACATGTTCCTATGACTATGAGATTATGCAACTCCCGTTTGCACGAGGAACACTTTGGGTGCTACCAAACGTCACAACGAATCGGGTGATTATAAAGGTACATTACAGGTGTCTCAGAAGGTACATGTTGGGTTGGCATATTTCGAGATTAGGATTTGTCACTCCGATTATGGGAGAGGTATCTCTGGGCCCTCTCGGTAATGCACATCACATAAGCCTTGCAAGCATTGCAACTAATGAGTTAGTTGTGAAATGATGTATTACGGAACGAGTAAAAGAGACTTGCCGTAACGAGATTGAACTAGGTATTGGATACCGACGATCGAATCTCGGGCAAGTAACATACCGATGACAAAGGGAACAACGTATGTTGTTATGCGGTCTCGACCGATAAAGATCTTCGTAGAATATGTAGGAGCCAATATGGGCATCCAGGTCCCGCTATTGGTTATTGACCGGAGAGGTGTCTCGGTCATGTCTACATAGTTCTCGAACCCGTAGGGTCAACGCTTAACGCTTCGATGATGCTTACTATGAGTTGTTATGATGTTTCTGTACGAAGGTTGTTCGAGTCCCGGATGAGATCACGGACGTGACGAGGAGTCTCGAAATGGTCGAGACATAAAGATTCATATATTGGAAGTCTATGTTTGGACATCGGAAGTGTTCCGGTGAAATTGGGAATTTTACCAAATGCAGGGAGGTTACTGGAACCCCGAATACTAATGGGCCAACATGGGCCTTAGTGGAAAGGAGAGAAGGGGCCCAAGTGCTGGCGCACCTTCCCCTTCCCTAGTCCTATTAGGACTAGGAGAAGGCGCCCCCTCTCTCTCCCTTCCCACTTGGGGAAACCTAGTTGGACTAGGATTGGGGGAATCCTACTCCTAGTAGGAGTAGGACACCCTGGCGCACCTCCCTTGGCCGGCCAGCCCTCCTCCTTCCCTCCTTTATATCACGGGGCAGAGGGCACCCCATGACACACAAGTTGATCCTTGAGATCTTTCCTTAGCCGTGTGCGGTGCCCCTTCCACCATATTACACCTCGAGAATACCGTGAGCGGAGCTTAGGCGAAGCCCTGCGCCGGTGGAACATCATCATCGCCACCACGCCGTCGTCTTGTGAAACTCTCCCTCAACACTCGGCTGGATCGGAGTTCGCGGGACGTCATCGAGCTGAACGTGTGCTGAACTCGCAGGTGCCGTACGTTCGGTACTTGGATCGGTCGGATCGTGAAGAAGTACGACTACTTCCTCTACGTCGTGTCAACGCTTCCGTTGCTGGTCTACAAGGGTATATAGACAACACTCTCATCTCGTTGCTATGCATCACCATGATCTTGCGTGATCGTAGGAAAATTTTTGAAATTACTACGTTCCCCAACATATATAAGCATGCACGCGTCCCTGCCAGGAGGCATACGCTTCACACCAAAACCTCTTAGTTTTTACATGGTAATCAGAGCCTACCTCAGATTCATCCATGGCGAGCTCATCCGCAAATATGTTCCCTTCATCTCCTTTTGCACACCTCGCCACAGAGAAGCTCTCGAGAGGGAACGAAGCCCTCTGGCGCGCCACTGTCCTCTCTGCCATCAGGGGGCGTAGATGGCGGGCTTCCTCAATCTGGAGCAGGTGGTGCTGCCCATGACGATCGAGGTCACTAGCGACGACGGGAAGACCAAGTCGAATGCTCCCAACCCTGAGTTCGGCATCTGGTACGCTCGTGATCAGCAGGTCTTCTCCTACCTGCTGACTACGCTACCACGTGAGATGGCCATCCAAGTGGCGACTTGCCACTCCGCAACAAAGTTGTGGAACACCGTGCAAGGGATGCTCACCTCGCATACCTGAGCGCGGTCTGTCAACGTCAAGATCGCACTGGCGAATTTTCAGAAGGGCAACTCCACCATTACAGAGTACGTTGGTAAGATCAGAACCCTTTGTGATGAGTTGGTTGCCTCAGGAAAAAAGGTGGACAAAGAAGATGTGGTCTCGCAAATTCTCGCTGGGCTGGAGGAAGAATTCGATCCTGTGATGTCTGCCATGTGCTCACGGGTCGAACCTGTGACTGTCCCGGAGCTGTACTCACAGCTTCTGAGCTTCGAGACGCGTATGAATCTTCACGGGGGAGCCTCTCAGTCCTCCACCAATGCTGCATCACGCGGGCGCTTCAACAACTCCAACAGCAAGCAGAACGGCAACGGCGGCGGCGGTGGTGACCACGGTCGCGTCTTCAACAACAAACAAGGTGGCGGCGGTGGTGACCACGGCCGGAACTTCAACAACAAGCCCAACGGCGGTGGTGGCCGTGGCAACCCAGGAGGAAACGGCGGCGGCTTCAACAACAATTCCACCGCCAAACCAACGTGCCAGATCTGTGGCAAAGTTGGGCACATGGCGTGGAAGTGCTGGAAGCGCTACGACTCCTCCTACCAGGGAGGGGAAGAGCGCTCGACGAACATTGTTGCTCCTCAATATGGCATAGATACTAACTGGTATATGGACAGTGGTGCAACTGTCCATATCACTGGTGACTTGGAGAAGCTCACAGTCCGGGAGAGGTGCACCGGCAATGAGCAGATTCACACCACCAACGGATCAGGTATGGCAATTAATCATATTGGTCATACAACTATCTCTACCCCAGATCGTGATCTTCACCTAAATGATGTTCTTCACGTTCCGGAGGCCACTAAAAGTTTGATCTCAGCAAGTAAACTTGCCATTGATAATGACACTTTCGTTGAAATTCACCCTCATTTTTTTCTTGTCAAGGATCTGGAAACAAAGAGGGTTCTACTTCGCGGCAGGGGTAGGACAGGTCTCTATCCCATCAAACACATTGGGAGAAACGTCAAGAAGCAAGTGCTAAGTGTCACCAAGCCATCTTCAGATTGGTGGCACCGACGTTTAGGTCACCCATCTTCCACTGTTGTTAGGAAGATCATTAGTCAAAATAAGCTCCCGTGTGTTAGCAATGATGATAATAAACTTGTATGTGACGCATGCCAAAAGGGCAAAAGTCACCAGCTACCATATCCTCAATCTATGAGTGAATCAAAATTTCCTTTGGATTTTATCTTTTCTGATGTGTGGGGTCCTGCTGTTGAAACCGTAGGTAGAAAGAAATACCGTGTGAGTTTTATAGATGATTTCAGTAAATTCACATGGATCTACCTTATCAAACATAAGTCTGAAGTTTTCCAAAAATTTCATGACTTCCAAAATCTTGTTGAAAGACAATTTGATCGAAAAATCTTAGCTCTCAAAACAGATTGGGGAGGGGAGTACGAAAAGCTGAATTCCTTTTTCACCAAAATAGGAATTTCTCACCATGTTTCCTGTCCCCATGCTCATCAGCAAAACGGGCCGGCTGAACGTAAACATCGTCACATCGTTGAAGTTGGTTTATCTTTACTTGCTCAAGCCTCCATGCCCTTAAAATTTTGGGATGAGGCCTTCATTGCTGCTACCTATTTAATTAATAGGATGCCAAGCAATGTCATAAACTTTGAGACTCCCCTCACTAGGTTATTCGGTGAAACACCAAATTATCCTCTCTGCACATATTTGGTTGTGCATGTTGGCCGAATCTAAGACCCTACAAGACTCATAAACTCCAATTTAGATCTAAACAGTGTGCCTTCCTAGGATACAGTAATCTCCATAAGGGGTATAAATGCCTAGATATATCTACCGGAAGAGTCTATATTTCCAGAGATGTGGTGTTTGATAAGAACACTTTTCCCTTTTCCACCTTTCATCCTAATGCAGGTGCACGGCTGAGAGCCGAAATCCTTTTGTTACCACCGGAGCTTTTAAATCCTACTGATCAGGGGGATGATAGTGTTGATCATGTGATTAATGGTGCTACTAATCCGAGTCATGATGCTGCAGGAAACAGTGAAAAAAATATGGCAGAAAATGGCAATTTGCAACATGATTATATGGAGCATATCAGTCCAAACCCGACCAGCACAGAGCGCGAGGACGATCCTGCTGCTAACGCCGATCCCGAGAGATCTGGTGGCGCGGGATCCTGCGCGCCTGCGGCGGCAGGCCCTGATTTGCTGCCTCCCTCGGCTAGCAGGTCCGCCACTGGTGCCTCCGCGCGTGACACGCGTCCTGGTGGAACCGGCGCGGGCGTGTCGCCTAGCCCTGCCGCCTCCCCGCGCAATGATGACACTGGTGGCCCGGTATACGGGCGTGTGTCTCCTATCCGCCAACCCGTCTTATCGCCTGTGCGGGCGCGTGATCCCACGCCCGACCGCACCGCAGTCGAGGAGGATCGGCCCGTTGTCCCGATCGCCACACGAGGGGTTGTGTCCACTGCAGCTGGTGGATCGTCTGTGGCGGCTAATCCTGTGCGTCCCAGTACACGGGCTCAAAAAGGTATTTTTAAACCGTTGGTTCCTAAAGATGGGACGGTCAAGTATGATAAAAAATTTAAATTTGCAAACCTTGCTGTTGCTCAAGAACCTAGAAGCGTGGAAGAAGCTCTAGGAGATAAAAACTGGCAGCGTGCTATGGAAACAGAGTATAATGCTCTTATGAAAAATTGAACTTGGCACTTGGTTTCTCCTAAGTCAGGGAGGAATAATATAGATTGTAAGTGGGTGTACAAAACTAAAAGACACTCTGATGGCACTTTAGATAGATATAAAGCTAGGCTAGTTGCTAAAAGTTTCAAGCAATGCTATGGCATTGATTACGAGGACACATTTAGTCCAGTTGTTAAAGCTGCCACCATTAAACTTGTTTTTTCTATTGTTGTCACCAGGGGATGGAGTGTTCGCCAACTGAATGTCCAGAATGCGTTCCTACATGGCGTTCTTGAGGAAGAGGTTTATATGAAGCAACCACCTGGTTTTGTTGATGAGACTAAACCTCAACATGTTTGCAAATTGGACAAAACTTTGTATGGTCTGAAACAGGCACCCAGGGCTTGGTACTCAAGATTGAGCACAAAGTTACAATAACTTGGTTTTCGGCCCTCCAAAGGAGACACCCCCTTGTTCTTATTTCAGAAAGGGAAGGTGATTATTTATATGCTCATTTATGTATATGACATAATTGTTGCTAGTTCCTCACAAGAGGCCACCTCAGCTTTACTCAAAAATTTTAAAAATGAATTTGCACTTAAGGACTTGGGAGAGTTACATTATTTCTTAGGCATTGAGGTGAAAAAGATACCCAATGGGATTTTGTTGACTCAAGAGAAGTATGCCACTGATATTCTCAGACATGTAGGCATGAAGGGTTGTAAACCTTGTAGTACTAATTTGTCTACTACAGAAAAGTTATCCTTACATGAAGGGGAGCCATTGAGTCCAGAAGAAGGAACTAAGTATAGAAGTGTTGTTGGTGCACTTCAATATCTAACATTGACAAGACCTGATATATCTTCCTCTGTTAATAAGGTTTGACAATTTTTGCATGCTCCTACTTCCCTGCATTGGACATCTGTTAAAAGGATATTGCGTTATATCCAAGGGAGTGCAGGACTGAAAATATGTAAGTCATCATCAACCACATAAAGTGCCTTTTACGATGCGGTATGCGGGATGTCACGATGACGGAGATCTCTTGGTGGATTCTTTGTTTTCCTTGGTTCTAATCTCATCTCATGGAATGCCAAGAAACAAGCAACTGTCTCTCGATCTAGTACAGAGGCAGAATATAAGTCACTAGCAAATGCAACTGCTGAGGTAATGTGGGTAGAAACTTTGCTTGATGAACTAGGAGTTGAAAGAGCACATGTCTCTTGCCTATGGTGTGATAATCTTGGAGCAACATATCTGTCTGCCAATCCTGTGTTTCATGCACGGACAAAACACATAGAGATCGATTTTCATTTTGTTCGAGAAAGAGTTGCAAGAAAGCTTTTGGAAATCAGGTTTATACCAACTGGAGATCAAGTTGCTGATGGCTTCACAAAGCCCCTACAAGCTCAACAACTTCAAGCCTTCAAGAACAATCTTAACCTTGACATGTGTAGATTGAGGGAGGATGTTAGACAATAGGCTTGAGTTGTAACGTGACAATGTCACGATTGTAATTGTGTGCGTGTGTGTCATATCTTGTAAACCAAGGCAAGTGGTTAGAGGCAAGCCCAATCCCTTGTAGATATCTTGTATAGCTTGGATTAGGGGCCAAGGCCAAAACCACCTGCCGATCTTGTATCCTGTTGATTATATAAGCACACACGCGTCCCTGCCAGGAGACATACGCTTCACACCAAAACCTCTTAGTTTTTACAAAAAGCATCAACGAAACCTCACCGACAAACTAAGCTCGGATGGTTAGGTTCCTTTGGTGGAACCAGCCCATCAAGATTCAATAATTAGACTTGACACTGATGAGAACGTGTGTCTAGCATGGTTCTCATGACCTTCTTGAGTGCGGCTAACCAGGCTCTAATCCTGGTTCTCACAAAAAAAAGGCCCGCTCGCTGCGCATACTTGTGTTGTGCAAGTCAGCGTATTCGCTACGTATATTTACGCTGCGCAAGCCAGCTTTTGGAGCCTTTTGTCGATCTTATAATGCAGCGCCTCTAGGATATCTTTCTCCTTTGGTCGACTTTTTTGTAAGACTTACATTGATGCTCGTATTTTTTTTAAATTATTTTCAGTCTTTCAGCGATATTTGTTTAGTGGAAAAAGATGTCCCGTCAATTTTTAAGATGTGATATTGGCTCAGTATCTCATGTGCACCCGTGCAATGATAAAGACGAGTATATGCGGGCACCTGCGATTCATTCTTTTTTTACTAAAAAACCGAAACCTCACCTAACTGCCCCGTACGACGCGACGGGACGATACCCCTCCGAGACAAAACGCAGAGTCCGGTAGACGACCCAGCATACCCGGCAGCTGGACCATGAGCTCAGCTCACAACTGTAAACTACTCTCCGATTATCTCTCGCGCACAGCAGCGCAGGCGGGCATAAATTCCAGCTGCTGCCTCCCCTTTCTTCCCTCCCCAGCCCCCTCCTCCTACTCCTCCTCCTCGAGAAGAGCACGCCCATCCCCCGCCCGCCTCCAGCCGAGAAGGCCACGACCATTGGCGGTAGATAGCATACATGGAGGTGGAGACTGCGATGCCTCCTCCGGCTGCCGGGCCGGACCGCGTGGAGACCGCCTCGCGGGAGCCCAGCCGCACGGGGGCCTCCTCCTCGCCGTCGCCGGCGGCCGGAGGCGAGGCGAATGGCGCGGCCACCAAGGTGCAGAAGGTCTACCGGAGCTACCGGACCAGGCGCAAGCTCGCCGACTCCGCCGTCGTCGTGGAGGAGCTCTGGTAACCAGATCCTATCCAATTCCAGAAAAGGAAAACATTACTGCTCTGTTTCTTTTCTTCCACTTGGTGCTCTGATAATTTCGGTCAAGAAAAGAAAGAAAATCGCCCAGAAAAGAAAGAAAATCGCCCAACCCCCGCTTTCTTTCTTGGGATTCCGCGCTTTTCTTGGCTGTTGCCCTCTCGCGAGCCTGATTTTGGTGCCGGCAATGCCTGATTTGCTTCGTCTTGATGGTTACGGGTGCTGAAAAGTGAAAATTCATCTGTTTTTCTGGTTTGGATTGGTCAAGGTGGCAAGCGCTGGACTTCGCGCGGCTCAACCACAGCACCGTCTCCTTCTACGACGACCCGGAGCCGGAGACCGCCGCCTCGCGCTGGAACCGCGTCAGCCTCAACGCATCCAAGGTCTCGACACATTCCCTTCCCCTGCATCGTCAATCACCAGCACAAGGCAGCAGCTCACCATGATGGCCTTTTCCCCACAAGAAAGCCATTTTTTACTGGAATTCTTCTTAATTTTAACTCCAACTGATGTTCATGAGCATGCTGCAGGTGGGGCAGGGTTTATCCAAGGACGCCAAGGCTCTCAAGCTGGCTTTCCAGCACTGGATCGAGGCTGTGAGTACAAAATATCCTACATCCGCTACTTTTTTTAATCTAATTTTGGCAGTAGTATTGTACTTGCTGCTTTTCTATGCTCTCCAAATGTGTGTGTGAAAAGAATAAGCTTCCCAGTATCAGTTGACTCAGACTGTCAGTCAGCTCTGAACGTCGATGATAATAGAAGTTCCACAGCTTGCCCTCATCTTGACTTGGACATCTATTTTTTATTTGCAAAAATTTGAAATCCATCTGTCATATTCTTGTAGATTGATCCAAGGCATAGGTACGGGCATAACCTGCATTTCTACTATGATGTCTGGTGCCAGACCCAGGCTGGCCAGCCCTTCTTCTACTGGTAAGAACATGGCTGCCATCGTGTATATGAAAATCTTGCTGTTCAAACGGAATCATGCAAATCAATATGTAGTTCCCGTTTTCCTACAAGATAAGTCTTGATAAATTTTGCATGGAAACTGATAGTCTTTTACTCTCTTTCTTTTTGCATGCGCAGGCTTGATATTGGTGAGGGAAAAGATGTAGATCTTCCAGACTGTCCAAGGGCTCGGCTGAAGAAGCAATGCATAAGATATCTTGGTCCAGTAAGATCATTTGCATAATGGATGCTATCTTTATCCTTTCTTACTGAAAATATTCCAATGAGAGCTGCATTTGAACTTCTGAGTGTTCTTCAGCAAGCCTCAGTTGCGATTGAGGAATACCACTAACTTTGTGTTCCTCATGTTCACCTTCTAGAATATGTCTTGCTCATAATGAAAACATGGGTTATGTTGGCATGGGTGCGAATCAAGGGACAGCGGTGAAGGGCAGCACCATGCCAAGCGCTGTCACGTGCAGGAGTCACTATTGAACCTAACAATAACATGATCAATTGATAAAGGAGTTAGGAAAGAGATAGATTAAAATAGGAAGATGTTGATATGGTTTTCTGGGAATGATGATATTTAGTTAGGCAAGAGATAGCTTATTTAGTTGGTAAGGATATCTCAGATGTCAAGTCAAAACTAAGCCAAAGAGCCTGCCTAATTTCTTCAGCGATTAGGCCCTGCTGGCATCTACATGAGGGCGAGTGCCCTATCCTCGGTCTCTGCACTTTTTGCGGTGCGCTGCTGCACGTGACATGTGTCTTAATGCTATTGTGAATAAATCTATACTCCCTCTGTCCAGAATTATAAGGCACACACACGCTTCTCAAATTTTGTTGATCTATGTGGATTACGTTATACAAAAATCAATATCGTTGGATTCATACTAAATGTACTTTTCAATTATACCAGTTTGTATGAGATACACTTAGTTGGGCAAATCGTCGGTCAAAGAAGTTTCAGAAGTCTTGAGTTATGTTTAATACTTTATACATACTAGCAAAAGGGCCCGTGCGTTGCAACGGGAGGAAAAACTACAACACGCTTTTAATTTACAAAAAATGGTCTATATCTGAGTATTTGTAGCTACCGCCTAAACAAAGATGATCTTTGCCTACAAAAGCGCAAGTTCAAGATTCCACATGTCTTCTATTTTAAACACGGCTTGCATGTAGATTTAATACGTACAAGAAACAGGCAAGTGATCTTTAATCTCGTCTCCAATCGTGATTTTGCTGAAATGTTCATCCACAATCCGGATCAGTACTGATATGAAAGAAAGACGGATAATGCACTGTTGATTAAGATTGCACCCTAGATAGTATTTTTTAAATGATAAACAGGTAAAATAACCTCATTTTCAGATTCAATATATTTTTCTAATCAAATTCCATATATAACATGTTAAATTTGGAGTTACGGTTTAGAAGATATGAGTATTTTAAAAAACATTTGATATGTATTGCGGGTTTAATGTCAAAAATGTCAGGGGTTTTCTATAGAATAGCATGACGGACTAAGAATACCTATTTCTTTTATTAGTAGGTATAGATGAGGTTATAGAATTCCCTAGCCTGTGTCATTAATACTTCTCTTCAATTGTTCATCTTAACCACAGCACACCCAACATGTTCAGATTAGTCGTAACAAATTGCCACATGAAAGTTTAGAAGAAAATCATTGAGCATGAACTCTGTAACAGCTGTCTGTTGTTTTGCAGCAAGAGCGCGAGTTCTATGAATACATCATTAAAGAGGGAAAGATTATCCACAAGATATCTGGAGAGGCACTTGATACAAGCCAGGGCCCTAAAGGGACAAAATGGATTTTTGTTATGAGCACAGCAAAGAAACTCTATGCTGGGCAGGTAGTTTGATAACTCATAGAATTTTATTGCTGCTGAGCACTGTTAAGTCATGTTTGGAATGTTAGCTTCACTAAATGTTTAACTTGTATGCTTATTTCTATATCCAGAAAGAGAGAGGTGTATTCCAGCACTCCAGCTTTTTAGCAGGAGGTGCTACTATAGCTGCTGGAAGGTTTACTGCAGAAAATGGAGTTATCAAGGTATTATCGAGAACCACCATCGTATCTAAGTGCTACTATTTATGCAAAGATTTTTCACTTGGTGAATTGTTACTTGAATATCATATCCAATATCCCAAAAGATTTACTAGTCATTCCATACTCATAATTTTGTTCTTGTGCTTTCTCACTGGATGCATTATGCTAACCTTATGCTTTGATGATCTCTTCTCATTTCAGTCCATCTGGGCTTATAGTGGACATTACAAACCGAAAAGCGGAGAATCTTAGCAACTTCATGAGCTTTCTAGAAGAGAATGGAGTTGATCTGAAGGAAGTTGAGGTATAATATTTCCGGTCCAGCTGAATCTCCTATGTTACCCAAATGTAAGACGATTCACTTAATGAACTTATATTTGCATATTCAGGTGCGCTCATCCACCAAGGAAGACTACTATGAAGATCCAGTGCTTAATAGCAAACAGAACGCTGCTGCTGCTATCATGTCATCCAATCCTCCACAATTGATTCTCCCTCCCAGCATGGTAGAAGAAGCCAAGGCATCTGAGCCATCTTCTCAGGCGGAAGCTGGCGAGGACGATAATCTCCTTGTGGAGAAAGCAAGGCCAGCCTACCAAAGAACCTTATCAGGTGGTCTGCAAAGCCCTAGAGATGCCGGCGTCTCGCAGGATGCAATTCTTGAGAGGGTGAACTCCAAGAGCAAGTCAAAATCCTATCAGCTCGGCCACAGGCTGTCCCTGAAATGGAGCACAGGAAATGGTCCAAGAATCGGGTGTGTGAGGGATTACCCAATAGAGCTCAGAATGCAAGCCCTGGAGATGGTACAGCTCTCGCCCAGAGCATCGACTCCTCCGGCCTCGTGGAGGGTGCCATCATGCCTCTCCCCCACCTCGCCAACGTCGCCGCTCGTGCCGATGCAGGCCTCCCTGCCCCAGCCAAGTTAGGAACTTGAGTCTAGGCAAATAGCTGTGTAGTTCTGCTGCTTCCTATTTGATGGGTGCTGCAAAGGTCAGAAGTTTGTGCTTGCTGTTTTTCCTATGTTCCTGTAATCCATTTGTAGCTCAGATGGATCTGGTGAGGACTGTATGAGTTCGAATTCGGTTGAATCAAAACAATGTGTGATTGCGCCTTTTCCCTGCCAAATGTCACTATTGCAGAAATAGCTTCAGCAGAGTTTTCTGTCTCATAGGTCATAATACGGTGCTGTAGTATGTTTGCTTACAACAATCAGAAAACATTTCAGGGACAAAACCTACAAACCATGATCGAATTTAAGGAAAATCAAGGATCGGCGAGTCAAAATCGCTAGCAAACCGGGAGTGCAAAAAGAGGGCCATGCATGCAACAATAGGATCTACTCCCTCCGTTCCTAAATATTTGTCTTTCTAGAGGTTTTAAATGGTGACTACATACGGAACAAAACGAGTGAATCTACACTCTAAAATATGTCTATATACATCCGTATGTGGTGACCATTTAAAATCTCTAGAAAGACAAATATTTAAGAACGGAGGGAGTACTAGAAAAAAGAGAAGCAAATACAAACGAGAAAAACTTTCGGGTTGACATCAGAGGCTCTGGTATTAACCGGAAGTCATGCACCGGAGCTAACGCTGGAATCCAGGAAATGCTGGAAGCTCCCTCTGGAACTTTCGGGAGGTGTAGAGACGCTCCAACGGCCAGATTTCTATGTGGGCTATATAAAGCCAACTTTATCTTCCCCAAGGGTATCCTTCCCCGTTATATCGAGTTGAGCTCTTTACTCTTGCTCAGTGGCGGAGCTAGATGCAGATTACGCCTGGGGCTGTGCTATGTTGAGTGATAAACTTCTATGATTTTTTATCCTTTGCATGAAGAAACTACAAAGGAAGTTGTTTCTAGGCCTGGGGCTATAGCCCTAGCTGCCCCAGGCCTGTCTCCGCCACTGCTCTTGCTCCAATTTTAGAAACTACAAAGCTCTATTTTTTTTTAACATAGTGAAAACATAAATGCTTATATATATGCATGTACACTTGCTCCTATGAAATAAACCACTTGGTTGCGCTCCGGAACTTTGGCTTCGGCACCTCTCTAGCCAATGGTGGGCCTAGAATCATACCATTGGGGGTGCCAAGTAGTGTAATTTAATTTAAATATCATCATAATCCTAGCAGATACTCCTTAAACAACATTAAGTTGTCAAACAATTAGTGTCTAGTGTATATAATAAATTAGATTGCAATTTTAGAGGGGGTGCCGTGGCACCCCCACTTGATCAGCTACTGTCTCTATAGAAGATTAGCACTCCCAAAGAGTAAACATTAGGACAAATTCTGTACGTTTGTCGACTTGCTAATTAGCTACTTTGTTTGCTTACCTTATTGTTTTCAAAGAACCAACTTTATCAATATCCTAAAATTGCCGATTACGTTAAAATTCGTAGTCGCCTATTCATCCCGTACCCTCTATCGACCAATTCGCGGAGTATTCATCAAACTACCCCGTGGGTGAAGGACCGTTTTCTTTCAGATTTGTGCACTCATTTTTTTTCAAGAGTACACAAAATGCGTATCATTGATTTATAGAAGGCAGAGGTTAGTTACAAGAAATACAACCGATGGCCAAACCAACATCCGGTTGACACAGCCAACTCACACAGCATTACTACTACTCAACTCACACAGCCAACTCACACAGCCAAAAACCATCTCAAGTGTTCTTGGTGTATAAGTCAGCAGTGCCCCATTCGTCCGCAATGGCTTAATCATTGAGATCGGAAGGAGGAAATTGATTTTCAAGATGTGTTGGCCATTCGCCCGCATTTGCATTCATAAAGGGAGGGCAGAGGGTCATGACAGCCATGGTATAGGCCAAAAGCACATAAATAGATGCTTTTTGGCTCATAAGCCAAAATCCAAAATCAAAGTTAAGCCTAACCAAACACCTCCTCATTAAAGGCTCAAACTAACATCTCCACAGGACAGATAACATATTCTAGTGAGACATCGTAATCATCATCATCATCATCTGTGTTTCTGTTGGGTTCATGACACTAAACGTGCACAGCAACACAGAATCTAAGCCATCAACGGACATGTGGCAACCGTATAATCTTACACTGACTGGAGAAACAAGAATAACATGACCTCGAGAGTCTTATACAGCATAGCTTAAATCCGACACAACACAGAGAGTCCCAGCTACAAGAATGGGTAACAACACTGAAACAGCGCCTAGCATCTGCCGGCACTCGCAGACGTTCCCTACCTATCTTTCAGCTCTAGCTCGAACGTCCGCAGTTTCTCCTTTATAGGAGAAAGGAACAATTTCACATCCTTGCAGATCCGCGACTTGTCGTCCCATTCGAGGGTATCGGTGAACCTCACTTCGGCCTGAAATCAGAAGGGGATTGTTTGAGACAACCAATACCCAGTAATTGATTATAATGGTACAGGCACAACAGAGAACAATAGTGGTTATTTGTACCTCGAGGTCATCAAGCTCACCAAATGAAAACTCAGGGATGTCTATATGGCCAGTGACCTTCTTCTTCTCTTCCTTGACCAACCATTCACCTAATTAGCATTACCACAAACGAGTTAGCGACAACGGAGTAATGCATATTTTAAATAAATGAAGCGATGCAATGTTTGGCATGATATATGCTTTACCTTTAAATCTCAAGCTCAGCTCATAATTATAACCTACTCTCTTCTTATTACGGACCGTTACTAGAAATGCCTGTTAAACCACCAAGGATATGGTTAGTTGTTTAAATTACACATTACAAGGATTACTTTGTGCAAAAAGGTTATCAAGTTATGAAAAATAGTTATGGATTGATGGAACTGAACGGTCTTGTCAGACATTGTGCTTACATCGCCTGAGCATTTGGACACTTCATCAATGGATGCCTTCCCCGTGGAGAAATCCAGTGAACCTAAAGAACCCAGCAAATCCTACAGTACATATGAGGTAATAACTGTCAGAGAAATTTAATAGTACAATGGAAACATAAATGAACTATTTTAGACCAGCATTTTGTAAACAGCTGGCGACTAAACCACGCACCTTTATCCTACCATTAGCCCATGAATTGAGGTTCTTTTCCTCCCATGTTCCAGCCTGCAAGTGCAAACGTGAAAAATATCAGAAAATAGTAGATTGGCAATTAGCAGTATAACCATCCCAGAAGGTAACGGTATCGAAAATATAGGCAGCTACAGCAACTACCAAAAAAGGCCAAAGGTAATAGAACTAAAGCTGGACAGTTTGCAGATGGTATGAGTCAGCAATAGAAGTAAATCTGTGCAAGCAACTCAAAGCTCGGAAGTTATAAGGCTGTTCCTAAATTTCTTGAGACCGCCGCAAGTGTACTCCATATCTCTATTTAACTCAAGAGAATCACAGATTATTACTAGTAAGATGCCGGCCACAGCTCCTCTGTGTGTACAAGGCCACCAGTCCACCAGTAGTAACTCAAGTATAGTCCTAGTAGTTCAAACCCGAGCGTAATCAGATCTCTTTCCCCTTTGCATATTTATTCCTCTATTTATGCAATTGTAAAATTAGTACTATGAGCTTGAGGTCAAGTAGCAACTATGCCTAGAGCAGAGCTGTAGAGTACACCAAAGTTATGTACTGCAAAGCTAGTCTTTGTTGCGCAACTTCAAAGAACAAAAGAACATTCTCTCTCTTTTTTAACATATTTTGATTTTGCTGTGAATCTAAATCAATATTCAATATTTTTTTTAAAACAGGAACACTGTTACACTAGCTTTATCTAGATAGAATATATTGTTGAACAGCAATACTCATGTGTTGCAATGTACGGCAGTAACCAAATTCCTGCACCTAGGGTGAATACTAAATTGACTGAGTGGGTTCATGGTGATCGACGGAGGTTTATGATTGCGAATCGACATCTCCAGATGTATAAACGTATGCTAATTGACAGATCATAGGCTCATCTCACGAACAAGAGATTAGGAGCTCCCGAATCACAGTAATTCATGGTATTCCATCCGGCGGCAACGCGGGAAGCTGCCAGGCCCCTATCTAGTGGCAGCACACATAAGTGTGGAGAGAAGGGCCTCTGACCTGATTCCAGACGGAGCCGAGGGCGTTGGGGTTGCCGCCGCCGCCGTTGGCGTCGGAGGGGTCGAGCTTGCGGGGGACGGGGGGAGGCGCCGCCTCGCCCGTGGCCTGCCGCACCCAGTACCTGTACGACGACTTCTCCGGCGTCCCCGTCTCCGTCACGGTCTCCGTCGCCGCCGCCACGGCCGCCGTCTCCTCCATCCGCAGATCGAGCCCTCGATCGCTCGCTACAGATCTCCGGGGAGCGAAGGAGGGAGATCCGTGAGGGCGCGCGCCCCTTCTCGGGGGATCGAGAGGCTTCTTCCCCGGGCGGAGGAGGAGGAGAGGATTGCCACCAGAATTTTCTGTGCGCGTCGCGGGTCGTATGGGTATGGGGGCGCTCCAATTTTGACTCTTTTATTCTCCCCCGCGGCGAGTGCCCACGTGCCTCGGGAAGCTTCTCGATTCTTTTCCGGTTTTCTACGCTAGCTACAGTTGGTCCCTAGTGTGGGCCCGCGTGTCAGCGTCGGTGTGGGAGAGGTTTTTTCCTTATTTTGAGGAAGAGGGATGGAACATGGAAGTGGGGGGACGAAATAAGGAAAGGAAATACTACTGTCTCTATATTTTGTGGTAGCTAGGGCTTAAGAACTATGAAGCGACTTAATGGTGGACGGGGGCATTGGCTCCCTTTTTTTGAAATGATTCAAAAATCATATTTCCAAGTTTCAAAAAAATCCAAAAAAAATACTGTGGAAACTTAAACATATGCATGATGGATCTGTGAATTTTCATTCAAATATATTTTGATTTGCAAGCAGCACAAAAAAAACAAAATCCTGGCCCCATAATAAGGGTATATTGTTATGAAAATTTGTTTTTTTTGGTCTACGCCACGTATGAAAGTATATTGTCATGAAATTTTTCTTGTATGTGTTATTCGTGTATTTGTGTGTGTATAAATTCTTTCAAATTTTTTTGCACGGTGGAAAATTGTTTTTTTATAAAGGGAGCCGATGCACCCGTCCACCGTTAGGCATTTCCGTTAAGAACTATTGCTATTGCTAGTCTGTATATTTTGACGAGGTGATATATATTCATCCTTCATATGGCGAACTTGCGGGAATAAAATTACACCCTTTTTTGGGTGTGGTGGTAGGATAACATCATAGTAGTGGTAGGATGAACTTACTATGCCCTATGATCATGCATGCTTTCTTATGTTACGGGCCTCTTTGATTTGCAGGATTTTTAAAACGCAGGAATAGGAAAAATGTGGGATTAGAATGGCATGTCATCTTGAATCCTACAGGATTTGTATGAGTGTTTGATTGTGCAAAGAAAAAAAGTAGTATTTTTTTGAAAAGGTTTGAGTGGATGAAAAATTTCCTATGAAATCTAGTGCAAATGAATCCTATGAAAAAATTCTATGGTTTACAATCCTACGAATCAAACAACCCATGTAGGAAAAGTTGCTAAGGATTTCAATCCTCAAAAATTCCTTATCCTTTGAATCAAAGAAGCCCTACATGTCTAATGTGCTTCATTACTTGCTGCTTGAATTGTTTCTTTTTTGTCATGCTAGGACAAGTGTTATGTGGTGTTCCGAGAGAGGGTTCCAGGAGTTTATAGTTCATGAAAAGCATGCGATGAACAAGTGAGGAGTTACAAAAACAGATGATATATAAGGTTTAAGAGTTGCCAGACGGGAAAGGATGCTTACGCTAAGGCTATACGCAAGCAGGCATGCAGTGTTGAAGTTGGCAAGTTGGATCGACAATTTTGGGATGAAGAACTTCATAATCACCGTATAGTTCGTCGTGATTGCAGTTTTGTTTTATAGGTGTGATCATGTGTAAGGTGCATTTTTTTTGAATTGTTTAGATTGCTTAGCACATATATCACATGGTTGTGTAAGATGTAGCTAGTAAGCTCGCCACATGGGGTACGAGATAAGCAGACCTCATTGCATGTATGCAACCAAACATCGTGTAGCTGCATGAACACAGCCAATGCATGACACCAAACGTCATGCCAATACTGCTTCTAGCCTAGATGTGGACAACCAAACGATAAGTAAACAGTGGTTTTTTTCCTGTTTTTCCTCAGCCAAACCCAACTGACAAAATTGATGTGGGTAACCAAATACACTTAAAAGGACTTTTGCAAAGTCCACATTTAGCTGCTTAGTCTCCATGATAGTCATCACATCCAGTCCAACATATATGTTCTCCTAGTGCTCAAGGGGGGGACATGTTCCTGATGTGCGTCTTTTCTTCTTTTTTTAAAAAAAAAAGGAGGATGACCCCCATCCGGTGGATATGTTACTGATGTGGCGGGACTAAAGCTCAAGGGGGGATATATGTTCCTGAAGGTTAACCAACTGTTTATTCCCATTCAGGACTATATAGTTCACATCACAATTCAACACTAAGAAATTGAACTTTAGTCCCGCCACGCACTCTGTTTACGGCGCCCACAGCCGCGTCGTGCTGCGTGAGCGAGAAACTAAAATAGACCCGACGTAGTACGGTGCAACCCTGCCGCTCCACTTGAGAACGTCTTGTGCAGTTTTGCTCTGGTTTAGGGGCACATAGGAGTGACAACTAAATTGCTGTTTCCCAGACATCTCAACCCTTCTGACTGGCACCTTGAGGATTCCCTCCTCTCTTGGTAGGACAAGCGCACCAATTCAAGCATTTCGGATCGTCGAGCCATGGCCTCCCTTACCATGCTCGAACGCTAGTCTTCCACCACAAAGAGACGCCACCGCCAATCCTTCTCAAGCTTATTATAGATGAGGCCAACCTATGGGTTACTGCAGGGGCTAAACAATTAGGAAAAATTGTATCGCGCGAGTAATTGTCATGCTGTACTCCGGCCTTGTGTAACTCTACAAAACTCTATTCTCCTCTACTTTAATAGATGAGGCAAATCTTTTGCCTCCGTTTCAGAATTTTTTTTTGCTGTTTCCCAGGCATCAAGAAAGTGTAATTGAGTAGTAAACCCTATGCATCTTTATGATTCTCCAGTAAGCCATTTGCTTTGCATCCCAGACGGAAGAAACTCTATCCTGACAAGCCGTTTGGTACAAAACTACTGAAACAAATTGCACGGCCTACGAAACTAGATCTACGTCTCTGCAACTTGTCACGAGCATCTCCGCATGTTCATGCACCTCTAGAACAAAAAGGCAATGCCAAAACTGATGATGAGATCATCTCCTAAAACCCTAGCACGCACAAGGACTAACGCAGCAACAACAATAACAAGTAAACAATGTTACAAAGCAAAAGCTTATGAGTTTCAGCATGTGCCCTGCATCCAGGTTCTAAGATCTGTATCTTTGATCCAGTAGCTGGACGCACTCCAAAACCTAGCATATGATCGACACATTCTTCTCTCAAAAAAAACAACAGACTGGAGTATTCTGATTTTTTTTTCCAGCTTATAGACCGACCCAATACGACCGGCCATTGCTGTTATGGATTGGGGATGGAGACGGCGCCACCAGAGCCCACTCGTACCACACCTGAAACAACAGCGGATAAGATGAGACTCTGGTCCGTTACAGGATTCATTTATCAAAGGATCGACAGCGATGGAAACCACACTGACCTTGGTGGCACCACAGCATCGCCAAAAGTGCACTTCTATGGGCGACTCTGATGGCACGTATATGGGCTTCCTCAGTGGGAAAAAGATTGGGAACCTGGCAATGTTCATAATATGTCAGAATTATGACTAAATTGCGGGATTTGGAAAATATTGCTGCTGGTTTTTAAGAGCAGCGGGTTGACAGTTTGCTACTTACCAGCTAAACATGTTTGGTGTACATGTGTTCGGCTCAATTCCTAGATGGACATCTTTATATAGTACAGCATCAAAATATCCAGCGAATCCTGCCAAAATGATTGGATAAGTAGAGTTAGAGTGATATATGAATAGCTTTACAGAATAGAAAACTGAATGGCAAGTACAGCCGCATACCGTGCACAAGGCATGATCCCGTGTCTTGTGGTAGTTCAAACTGTAACTTGGTATACCTTTGGTTGGTGGCCTTTGGTGAGAAGTTTGGATGTGCGAAAGAGAAAACCTGCTCATTTAACGGTGAGCATCAAATGTCGTTATGAAAATAGTTATGACCATCAATAGAGCAGAAAGTGCAGTCTCTCACCTCTTGTGGAGGTGCAAGTCTTGCTACTCGGTGTAGCTTGACAACATATGCCGTTTCAAAATGTGCAATATCTTTGTGTGCTTTAATCTGCAAAAAACAAGTCGCTTCAAGCTCTATTGAAACTTTGCAGATACCACTGAGATGGCATAAGCACTTACATCATTGTGTAGTTTCGATGCAGTTACTGGTTGGATAAAGCTTGTGTAACTGCAGCAGAACACATGAAAACAATCAAATAATAAGAAATATGAGGATACCTAGGATCGAAAGAATGCAGAGAAGTTCAATTATATAATAATAATGCAAAAAGGGAAAAAGGTCAGTACGATGAAGGAATAGAAATCCCATCAGGCTTCAAGAATCTTTGGGCACCATCTAGACACTCAGGAGATAACTCATTATCACCAAAGGACCCAAGCAACTCGCTGACCTGTTCATAATTGCATGTGAGATTGTTAAGACATAGTTGTGACTGCCTGGTAAGAGATTTGAAATGTCACTTTCAAACAAAGTATCAGCATACCAAAATATCAGCTTTTTCAGGAGCATCCCAGCACCGCATGTCACTAGAAATAATAGTAACCATGCTTTCCCACCCTTCCAATTTGATCAAACTCTGCACCGGTGCCCGAAAACCAATCAGATCATCATACAATATATTTTTATTAACGCAGCAAGGCAAAAACAGACTACAAACACAATGATAGGGAAAAAGAGATGCATCAATGATCCCTAAACTGACAAGCTTACACCCCTGTCTAATGGAATAACTTGAAAACTGAAAATATAAGAACTCACATGAAGAGTAATAACTGCGTTAGGATTTTTCTCCACCGCATATACTTTTAGCGTCCGACCAGTTTCTTCTGCAGCCTGCATTTAATATGAAAGCCTATTTAGCTTCCTGGACAATATGAACAAAGAAGTTTTCTTCGACAAAAAATACAGGCACGTTATTTAAACACCAGCAAATTTATCAAAGTTTGTGGTAACACCCCAAGTGTCAGGAGCAAAAGAACTCACCTGCAATGATGCTCTTACGAGAGGCCCTCGGCCTGCTCCAACAACCATCAAGACCTTTGTGGAACAGCGAATAATTAGACGATTAAATACTAAATATAACATTAAAATAAAAATGTAGGTTTAATATGAGTGGTGCAGGAAATAAGCTCCAGTGAGCTGTTTACAATTTCAGCCTAGGAATATTACAAATAAAACAGGCATAACGCTGGATTGGCTACAGATGCAGAAGAGGCAATGCATAAACAAGATATGAATGCATGCTTTTGCCAACTCATGGCTCTATGAATCACTGTTTAAAGAGATTCAAGTATGGAGTGCAACCATTTTATATAGGAAAAAGATTACAAAGTTCAGGGCCAATCGTACCGTCCTAGTTGTGGAAACTTCATCATCTGAGACCTTATCAACCAACGCCTTAGCGATTGCTCTTTGATACTGTTCATATGATGTAAAAAAGGAATTGGCAATGAGATCAATACTGGTATGAAGAGTGCTGTTAGACTGACCAACCAGCCAAAAAAATAGAATTCCAGACTACCTAGTTAATAAAGAAGGCCTGGATTTTTTATCCTGGATTTATTTACAAAACCTGATTCATTAGCTATTAAGTGCTAGTGTTAAAAATGTGATAGCTGAAGCATGCATCCATAAATCTCAAGATTGATCTTGTGCCAGTTATAGTAATTCTCAAATACTTTCAGGGTGTACTAACTAGTAGAAGAACCATGATATAGTCAATAGTTTGGAAGAGATAAATGAGAACGTATTTTTAGAAACTTCAATTTAATAGCTAACTTTCTTCTCACAATGTATTGACGGAAACTATTGACATAAAGTGAAGGCAATGTTGCTTCTTCAAAATGTATAGCATTAAAGATAGACAGATTCCAAGTATATGACAGTAACCTGTGTATACTTCACAGTGTCTTTCTCGAAAGTCTCATACGTCTGAGCTTCCAAATTATCCATCAGAGGCTGCCAAAATAAATAAATAAATAGACAAGTTATGAGGAAGTGAATGCCACATTCATTGTAATGGAGTTAAAAAGGAGAACCATGCCCCATAACTTCACGAGAAAGAATAATTTCTTTCAGGTGATTAGAACTTGAGAATAAGCGAAACAGTAATTACCTGGAGAGGAGATTGCAAGAAATCCCTATAGTTGATCTGGAGTAAGGCAAATAACATAAGATCAAGGAAGATGCCAGTGAATAAGATAAATAATGGGTCATGAGAGAGAGGAAGTCTACTAGAGTGGATACCTCAAAGCGTTCTTGCTCAGGAAGTGGATCCATCCTCTGATAGAGGTAGGCCATGTAGTCAAGGCACGGGCTCAATGCATGCTGAGTGGGGGTATCTGAAGTAACAATTTAGGCATGAGTGAGTCACATTTTAATGGAAATAAATGGTACTTTTGCAGCAAGTATCACAAGTCGAGGCATATAGTTCAGAGAGCAGGAAAATAATACTTGACACATTTCTCATATTAAAAGGAGAAATTAAGTTTGATCTCTTCAAGAGAGTTTACTTTTTAGAGTACGGCAGTCACTTTAAATGTATGTAATGAAAACATTGTTTACATAATCATGTGCAAGTTAAAGACCCTCTGAACTATAACAAATCTGAAAGTTCACAGGAGTTACCTTCGGTGTGGTTTTCATCACGTGAGAGCACTCCTTCAGATACTTGGGAAACATTATGATTTGATCTCCCAGAGATAATTACCTAAACAAAATCAGAATTCAGGGCTTCAGGCAGAACACGACATACACATCAATTGCCTCTCAAGCTTAGAACCATGAATGCAAAAGGAGGGCAGGTATTGCCGTATTGTATTGCGCCATTAATTCAAAAGGCTATGCTGTTATGCGATGAAGGAAAAATGCTTCAATATAAAGAAGCATAATAAAGAACCTACCTGAACTGAATGGTTAAAAAAACCAGTAAGCAGAGTCTGGTGGCGTTTGGACAAGCAAGGATAACCTCTTGCATTTGTTAGAAAAGCCTGCAGATGGAAAATTATTTAGTGCTGCAAACATGCAAGGCCTATTGTAATACCCCAGGAGGGAGGTGATTGCACATCAAGATGGATTGATTAAGTTGTATGATTACATCTGTTTGAAGAATCGCAGCTCTTACAGGCTCCCCGAACCAGCGCCCTAGAGAGTTCATTGAAGGCAGCGAGCTCCTGATAAGTGAATAGACAACATTTTTAAGGGATACCAAAGCTATAACATTATAGATGAAATTACTAAATTAGAGTGAAATCTTTATTTTGCAAGAAATTCTTTGGTGTGACAATGCAAGTCATCACTTACAAGATATCAAGTGCTACATACAGTTGACTGCTATGCTCGCATAACAGTCTGAATGAATTCCACCATTCCCACGAGTCTACTGTTTCACTCTGTAATTTAAGAAAAAAAATAACAATTGAGTTAAGCAGCAGTGTGTATACTTAACCATCAACCGGCTGCAGCATTTTGCTCTGGCAGACAAACGCCTAGCCAGCCTGCTAGCCTTGAATGCGTGCTAGGCACCCCCTGCTAGGCTTGGTAGAGCAAACATTTACCGTGGGGTTATTATTATTTACTTTGTCACGGTCTTCATCCATAGATTCAGACTTCTCCAGAGGTATCCTAAGCCACAACTTAAGAAAGAAACAGAGCAAATAAAAGTTAGATGTCGACAAACTATTTAAAAATAAGGCACCTATTCAACAACTGAAAGATGAAATTGGATATGGAGAGCGATACCTGCATATTGGTCAGGCCTTGCAAAATATTATTTACAACTCTAGCATAATTGGCACAGGTCGATCTCTTGGGAGGAGGAATAACGCACGCCTGCAAGGAAATGCGCCACGAATTCACATCTTTTGTAGACTTGTTTTCTAATAATGCATATGAACTAGATCAAGCTTAATAAAGTAATGCAGTTCAGGAATCCAAAGACAGGCAACTGGACAGGAATTATCCATGTTTCTAGTTCTTCAAAGTCGATAGGCACCCCAACAATGTTGAATGGCATAACTAGATAATTCCTTGGAAATGGATAGAAATGAATGTATTTATAACTAAAATACATCTAGATACAAATGTTATTGCAGTTAGTACCATTTACAGTGCTCAGTGTAATAATAAATAATGTGTAAAACCAACTGGTTGAAATTAGACTGCCAGAAACAAATAATGAGCAATGTGTTGTCGAGTGGATGGACCTGCAAGGAGAGATGAGTCGCCCAGGCAATCTCCTGCTTGAGCGTGAGCTCCGAGTCAAGCCGGAGCTGCTCGTCCTCAGAATCCAAATCAATCCACTCGCTGATCTTCCCGACGATGTGGCTGCTCCACTGGGACGGGCTGAGGACGAGGTCCGAGGCCGCCACCGGCAGGACGGCGCCAGGCGTGGGCCGGTAGTCGGGATCGACCTGCACAGAGCGGGGCAAGGCAAATAAGCCTCCGTTTCAGAGGGAGGACGCGAGAAAACGGCGGCGGCGGTAGGAGCGGGAGAGGAGGGGGACTCACGAGCGGGGCGAGGAGGAAGTCGAAGGCGGAGGAGAGGGAGTGGGTGAGGACGGCGGGGAGGCCGTCGCCGGCGGGGAAGTCGAGCATCTCGACCCCGCAGTAGCGGGAGTCGCTCTTGTCCCCGGCGCGCTGCCCCAGCGGCATCTTTGCCCGGTGTGTGTGCTGCCGGTGGCTGGCGCCGCCGCCGGAGGAGGAGGGGAGGGTTAGTCGGGCTAGGGTTTAGGGTTTTGGTCGGCAGAGAAGAGGAACGCCCTCTGCCCCTCTCTCTCTGGCTTCGCTTTTGTTTCTTGTTTTTTATTCGCTTTTTTCCTGGATGGATATGAGCACGAGCCCGTGATGTTCGATTTCTACAGTAGCGGGCGGAAAGTTCAACTGAGCGCAGTTCATTCGATTGTGAGAGCCTCAACGTTTCGAAATTTTGAAATTTTTATTGAATCTTTATGACCCCATTCGTCGGGAAATGTTGGCTAGCACAAAATATAAGAGGTTGTTTGATTTCTACCCAAAAGTGCCACGCCAAATCATTGGCGCTGTGGGCGCGCCAAAATGTCGGCGGTGGATTCAGCCGCCCCAGTTTCACCAGTTCGTTGGTGCAAAATCAGAAGAGAAAAAGATGGGCGTGCTAGCGAACCAAAACATTAGAATCCATCTAAACAAGTGGTGTTATCTCAGTTAACGCCAAAATATTCACTGAACGGACGGCGGCTTCAATCCAAATAGGCTCAAAGACTTTTTGTAGGATCTTATATTTTCTGACAGAGGTATTACCTTCTCTTGTGAAATATAAAATGTACTTCCTCTGATATGAATTAATTGACGAAAGAGCAGTACCTATTGTTGGCTAGCTGTGTCTTAGAATCTTGATTTTGTGAAGTTTAGTACTTGATTACATTTCACAAAATGAAAAGAAACAGAAACACTGGTTTTCTTTTGGTCGCTCAAATACTCGTGAAGTCTAAATTAATGAGTTAACTCTAAATGTGAATAGTTTACATTTTGCATGTTATGTAAGCATAGAAACACACTGTTGTGTTGCTTTTGATTCTAGTGGGATACAATTACTTGTGCCTGAACATCTGACCGCAACTCATTCAACTTTATTATCTGACTCCAAAGTAAATATCTTGCTCTCTCAAATCTTTTTTTTTTGAGAATCACGGGGGCTCCTGCTCTCAAAACTTAGTTCTTTGCGAACTTGGTTTTATATATGTAAAGGATAATGTTGATTATGAAGTGATCGTGGTTTGCACAAGTGGCATCCGGTGGACAAACAAAACTAGCAATAAAATATATGGAACTTCAAAAGAGATCAAGCAATAAAGCCAAAAAAATACATAAATATTTCTGGAATGCTATCACATTTTCTGTCGGGAAAACCATGGATTTCAGTGAAGGTTTTCCCCTAACTTTCCTAGGAAATTGCTGATTTCTAATGTATCTTGTTTCCCTAGTTTATTCACACTAATTTTATTTTTATAACTATTTCAAAAAAGTTGGAAACATTGGTTTTAATAATATTTGGTTTCCTAGAAAACCAAGTTTTATTTCGTTTGTATTTCCAATTCTTAGGACAGCTTACCACATGTACCAGGTGGTATTTCTTTCATTAAATTATTTTCTCCCTTCTTTTGAATTTCGTGTGTTTTTATAGATTTAAAATTTATGTTTTATGTTATATTTCTCAGCAATTTTTTAGTTGTTTGTGATTAAGTATCATCGGTGCAAATTCATTGGTAGTTAGTTAAATCTCCATGCGTTGAAACAGGGGCATACCTTATTCTAGTGGTCCAATGTAGAAGGAATTTGATTAGTTTGAGATTGAGATATGCTGTGGGAAGGGAATTCATATGCAAAATGCAAGGAAGTATATGATGTGATTTGCGTTTATGTGCGCACAACTATGTGGGTTGATTTCACTGTTTGTGAAAGGACATGCGGTGCCCCCATGTGTGGTTTTGGTAATTGATGACATTCTCTATGGACTAATGGTTGCCTTGAGTTTATTTGAAGGTTTTGTCCATAGGCTTTTCTTGGAGTATATGTGTTGGTTTCAAGGAGAGTTTTGTGTCGACCAAGGTGCTATTCAAGGAATTATCCAAAGATTGGTCATGTGAGTGTTGAGCTTATTGCAAGCATGTCTTGAAGAATAAGATTGTGTGATCATTCATGTCCACCTTCAAGACATCATCCAAATGAAGAGAGTTGGAAAGATTCAACACACAAAGCGTACAAGATGTATGAGAGGGATCAAGTGATCCCATGGTATGGTAAGCATTGTCCATTACGCTTTGTGTACTAACCCATGGTCTTCGTGAGAGTTCTTTGTGGGGTTAGGTTGCGGTGTGCAAGTTCAAGTAATGCATCACGAAGAGATCAAGTGCTTGAAGCTTGCCGTCCATTGTGGTGACAATGGACTTGTGAAGATAATGCGGAAGAGAGGCTCACCCACGGTAGAGTATGGGGAGCAATCAACTAGTCTTCATCCCGCCAATGCAATCAAGAAAGGTGGTCCAACTTGAGGCGTCAAGATCGTCATCATCTAGCTCAAGTGGACCATGTGCAAGGCAAAGGTTTGCCCTTGATAGGTTTTCTATTTTACCGGTCTCATGGTAGTTGTGGAAGGCGGGTTATAGGATCGCTTTGCCGTACTATCAAGGGGGCTCTCGATGAGTTGCTTGATCGTATCGTTCAGAGAGAGCTCAAACCATTGCATCCTTGCATCATCTTTTTGGTTCTTGTTTGGTTCTTATCCTTGTGAGATTTGGAGCTTATGGTCATTTTTATGACAAGCTCGAGTTCATCGAAAACGGAGTTATCATGCATCTTCTATGATGTTTTCGATGTTGGAGGGTATGCCAGTTCTTCTCGGTTGGAGGTTTCTCTCCTTTGTTTGCTAAGCATACCTCCCCTGCCTCTTCTTACTATAACGATCATTTGTTTTGATGCTACTCGTTGTCTTGTTTCAAACAAGCTTGAGTTTGCTCAATTCGAGCTCATTTGCGAAGTTATGGCGATTCTGGTTTTCCTTGGAGTATTCTTTGTTTTCGCCTGTGCGGTAGTACAATGACGACTGTAGTACCTTGAAGCCCCTAAGCGGTAGTACCGCTCCACGAGCGGTAGTACCGCTCCGGCGGTAGTATCCGATGAGCGGTAGTACCGCCATGGCTTCGACTATACTACCTCGAGTACCGCGCCTACTACCGCCTCGATTCGAGACGATGTTTTCTCGTGTCGGGTTTTGCGGCACTAGTTGCTTGATAGGGAGCGGTAGTACCGCTCTGAGCGGTAATGCCGCTCTACTCATGATAGTACCGCTACGTGGCGATGGCCTGCCTCTCTCTTAAGCAGCGGTAGTACCGCTAGGTAGGGAAGCGGTAGTACCGCCTCGGCGGTAGTACCGCCCTTCCTTAGCGGTAGTAGTACCGCTCTGTCTTGAGGCTGTTCGGTGGGGTAAGGTTGGATTTTCCCCTCCTATAAAAGGGGTCTTCTTCCCCATTGAACCTTATCCTTTGAGCTCGTGTTCTTCCCCCATTGTTGACCTTCTCCGAGCTTCCCATCTCTCAATCCCTCCATGGATTCTTGCTAGTTTTTGAGGGAAAAGAGAGGAGATCTAGATCCACGTTTCCACCAATCACTTTCTCCTCTAAGTGAGGGGAACCCCTTGGATCTAGATCTTGGAGTTCTTGGTGTTCTCCTTCTTGTTCTTCCTCTCATTTTCTTCCCTAGCATTAGTTGCTTTGGTGGGATTTGAGAGAGAAGGACTTGGGCACTCCGTGTGCCCTTGCCATTGCATTTGGTGCATCGGTTTGAGTTCTCCACGGTGATACGTGGAAGTTACAAGTTGAGAAGCTTATTACTCTTGGGTGCTTGGTGCCCTTGAGCTTGTTCCTCTTGGGTGCTTGGGCGCCCTAGGCGGTTAGTGGTGTTCGAGCTCAATCATTGTGGTGTAAAGCTCCGGGCAAGCGTCGGGTCTCCAATTAGGTTGTGGAGATCGCCTGAGCAACTTGACGGGTTCGGTGACCGCCCCAAGGGTTACCAAAGTGTACGGGTTCGGTGACCGCCCCCAAGGGTTGCCATTTATACGGGTTCGGTGACCGCCCTCAAGGGTCCCTTAGTGGAATCACGGCATCTTGCATTGTGCGAGGGCGTGAGGAGATTACGGTGGCCCTAGTGGCTTCTTGGGGAGCATTGTGCCTCCACACCGCTCCAAACGGAGATTAGCATCCGCAAGGGTGTGAACTTCGGAATACATCGTCGTCTCCGCGTGCCTCGGTTATCTCTTACCCGAGCCCCTTTACTTATGCACTTTACTTTGTGATAGCCATATTGTTCTTTTTCATATATCTTGCTATCACGTAGTTGCTTATCTTGCTTAGCATAAGTTGTTGGTGCACATAGGTGAGCCTAGTTGTTGTAGGTTTTGTGCTTGACAAATTAACCGCTAGGTTTATTCCGCATTTGTTCAAGCCTAAACCGTAATTATTTTAAAGCGCCTATTCCCCCCCCCCCCCTCTAGGCGACATCCTCGATCTTTCAGTTTGCTTTGTAAGGGACTTCTTGCTATCGTCAACTTATTTGATTAGTGTTGATTGATTTGCAAGAGATTTCTATCCCCATAAACGAGGAGGTCAGGGTCGGTTTGCGAAAAAAACAATGTGGTTATCGCGTTGTTTGGGAAAAACGGTGCGAGAGGGAATGTACAGATGGGAGGGGTGAAAGCTATGGAAGCGAAATCAACAGACTTCCCTTTTAATAATAGAATTGATTAAAATTGCTTTGAGTGATGGAAGATACAATATGCTGATAGTTTGATAGCTCAACTGTAACCATTTTTTCTATTTCGCGGAGAAAAGAAACACAATTGATTTAAACTTTCCCAATGTTTAAAACAATTTGTTGGATTTTGAGATAGACAACCGCTTATGTCGAGGCTACTCTAATATAAGTTGGACTTTAATAATCCAAAGATTCTTGCAAAAAACAACAATCAAAAGAAGAAATTATATTTTTCATTCCATTCACATGACAACTTTACACACGAGCTCAGTTTTTGATGCACTGACACGTGTGGTCCCGCAACAAATACTACAATCATAGCTGGCCAAATGGGTTAGCACGACACAACACGGCCCGGCTCGCCGTAATCGTGCCCGGCACGGGACGCCCCGCAAACGTTTACTAAACAGGTCATGCCATGTCGGGTCGCGTGTTGCAACCTCCAGCACGACTCAAGTGCTATTCGCGCCGGCATTTCCTAAACGGCGCCTTAAGCGCCCGTTGTAATCGTGCCCGCCACGGGACGCCCCGCAAACGTTTACTAAACAGGTCATGCCATGTCGGGTCGCGTGTTGCAACCTCCAGCACGACTCAAGTGCTATTCGCGCCGGCATTTCCTAAACGGCGCCTTAAGCGCCCGTTTTAGGTGTTAGGGCAAACGGGCGCACACCCCCTTCTCCACGCGGGCCGGCCCATTTCTTTTTTCCCTCCTCTTTATTAAGGAGCAAAAACAATACGAATCCCTCCTCTTTATTAATGAGCAAAAATAATACGAACGCAGTGGGAATCGAACCGTGACTTCCTGGTCATATGAACACTACGATAACCACCACAGCCACCGAACCTTTTGCGTCTCTCATCAGTTTTTTACTTCTTTTCTTCTTTCTTGTTTCTTTTTCGTTTTTCTATTTTTTCTTGGAAGAGTTTCGTTTAGTTTTTTTCTTTTATTTTTTCGTTTTTCTTAGAACTGTTTTTGTTCTTTTTATATATACTTTTCATTTTTCTAAATACATGAACATTCTCTTCAAATTTGTGAACTTTTTCTCAATTTGATGAACTTTTTTTTTAAAGTTGATGAACTTTTATCAAAGTCAATGAACTTTTATTTTGAAATTTGATAAAAAAATCAAACACGGTCAAATTTTTTGAAATCCATGAACTTTTTTTGAATTTCGATGAATTACTTTTAAAAGTTCGTGAACTGTTTTTCAAATTCGATGAACTAATTTTCAAATTTTATGAAATTTTTGTTCACCGTATTGAAGAAAAATGTTCACCATACATTGAAAAAATGTTCAGTGTGTATAAAAAAATGTTCATCATGTCTAGAAATTTTGTTCAGTATGCACTCAAAAGGAGTTCATCGTATATAAAAAAAGTTCTATGTGTATTTGAATATTGTTCGCCATACATTGAAAAAATGTTCAGTGTGTATAGAAAATGTTCATCGTGTAGAGAAATTTTGTTCAGCATGTACTAAAAAAAAGTTCAGCGTATTCTAAAAAAATGGTCAGTGTTTATTTGTATAATGTTCACCCTATACTAAGAAAATGTTCAATGTGTATTCTAAATTTGCTTTCTAAAAATTGTTCACAGTACAAAAAAAGTATTCAATTTTCGAAATTTGTTCAGTTTCTGAAAACATAGTTCGCGTTTAAAAGAAAAGGAATATTCGAAATTTGATGAACTAATTTTTTCAAATTCGATGAACTTTTTTCAGAATTGGTTAACTTTTTTTTCTAATTCGTCTTTTTAAAAAAAATTGATGAACCTTTTCGAGTTCCATGAATGTTTTTTAAAATTGAACTTTTACTTCACATCTATGATTTCCTTTTTCTTTTTTACGTTTCCCTTTTCTGAAATGATTTTTAAGGTACAGAAGTTTTGTCAATGTTGTACTAGAAGAAGTATTAAGTAGGTTTGTTTTTGGACTATAGACATCTAAGCGGTCCTAGTGCAGTGGTAACTGCACTGTTTCTTTTGGCTGTATATGTAGGTGCGATGGTTCGAATCCCACTACCTGCAATTATGTTTCTACCACGTTTGCTTTTTGGCGAAATTATGTTTCAACCACGTTTTCTTTTTGGCGAGGTTATTGGGCCGGCCCGCTAGGCGACGCGCGCGAGCGCCAGGAACATTAAGCGGCGCAGAAGGCGCCCTATAGGAGCTCCCATTCGCGCCGGCACGGCGGTACATCCGGCCCGCTAGGCATTTTTTGCCAATTTCGGCCTATTGGGTTGTTTTTTTTTGCGGGTAGGCCTATTGGGTTATATATCTCTATCTCTACCTAATAATAATAAAAAGCTATTACTTCTGGCAGTACGTCATATAAATAGCCCCCCAAATTGCAAAATATTACCCACCAATGCCAGTGACAAAAAAAAAATTCCACACAGGGGAATCCACCAGCCTGGGCCGGCCCATGTAGGGACGTCCTATACTGCGCTCTGACCGTTAAGAGAAGAGGCAGCGAGCCCGTTTGGGCCGGCTGATCTGTAGGCGGCCTGTTTTCAAATTTCTTTTTTTTTCTTTTCTGTTTAATTTTTTCTGCTTTAAATAATTTTATAATTCAAAAATGTTCCGAATAATAGAAAAACTAGAATTTTCAAATGATTTTTTTTCATAAATCATGATTTTTTGTGGGTTCAATTCTTTTTTTTTAAATTTTGAAAAAATCTTTGCATATTCAAAAAAGTTCGCAATTTTGAAAACAAATGTTTGTGATATAAAAAAATGTTCATGAATTGTTTAAAAAGTTCGTCTATTAGAAAATATTAATGAAATTAGAAAAATTTGGTTAATTCAAAACATGTCCATGAATGGAAGAAATATCATAAAAATTCCAAAATTATTCATTACTTACAAAAATGTTCATTCATTCATAAAATGTTCACTGATTCAAAATATGATCATGCATTTTAAAAAATGTTCATTAAATCATAAAAATGTTCATGTTTTTCAGAAATGGTTCCACCAAATTCCCCAAAAAAATGTTTGTCGATTCTGGAAATGTTCTCTGATTCAAAAAATTTGTTTAAAAAATAATCAATTTTTTTAAATGTTTGCAAATAGTATAAATGTTCATGAATTGGAAAAAAAATTCTTGTTTTTAGAAAAAAATCGAAAATTTGTAAAAGGGTTCACGAATTGGAAAAATGTTCATGATTTCAAATATGGGCACAATTTTTTAAAAGTGTTCATGATTTCACGAAATTGAGAGTGATCATGTATATCGATGATGTAGCAAAATGTGTTCAAGACCATTGAAGATATGATTTACTTTTTCTCCCGTTGCAACGCACGGGCCCTCTTGCTAGTACAGAAATCTAAATAGAAATTAAAACAATTTTTTAGCAACAATAAAAATTAAAACAAATAATCCGGCCGTGCCCCAAGGCTTCAGCCTGTGCACGCCCGCTTACTTTTTTCTCCACTGGCGCGCCGTCGGCCGTCGCCGTGGCAGCTCCGCCTCCTCCTTGTCTAAAAAAAGCTCCGCCTCCCTCCCTCCGTGGACATTCGCCTATTCGTCCTCAAGCCAAGGCCTCCGGCATCCCTGTGTAAATTATGTGCAAATTGGTAGCGATTTTGGAGATTGCGGCTGATTTCACGCTCTAACCCCGACGGAACGCTCCACATTGGCAGGTCTTGTCATTGGCGATGGCGAAGAAGAGATCCAGAAGCGATCGAGGAGGAGGAACCCGGCGACCAAATTTCACCAAGACCTCATCGTGGAGATCCTGTCATGGCTGCCTTCCAGGCCGCTGTGCCGCGCCAAGTGCGTGTCCAAGCGCTGGCACCGCCACATCTCGGACCCCTACCACTGTTGGGTTATGTAGCAGAAATTCAAAATTTTCCTACGTGTCACCAAAATCTATCTATGGAGAAACCAGCAACGAGGGGAAGGAGAGTGCATCTACATACCCTTGTAGATCGCTAAGCGAAGCGTTCATGAGAACGGGGGTTGAAGGAGTCAGACTCGTCGTGATCCAAATCACCGGAGATCCGAGTGCCGAGCAGACGGCACCTCCGCGTTCAACACACGTGACAGCCGGTGGCGTCTCCCATGCCTTGATCCAGCAAGGAGAGAGGGAGAGGTTGAGGAAGACTCCATCCAACAGCAAAGACAACGTGGCGTGGGGGGGGTGGAGGAGCGTGGCAAAACAGCAGGGCTTAGCCAAACACCGACGGGAGAGGATGAGGTGTCACCGGAGGGAGGGAGGCGCCAGGCTCTGTGTGGATGCCCTCCTCCCTCCACTATATATAGGGGCAAGGGAGAGGGAGGCGCTGCCCCTTCCTCCAAGGAAGGGGTGCGGCCAAGGAGGGAGGAGTCCATCCTCCCAAGGCACCTCGGAGGTGCCTTCCCCTTGAGGACTCTTCCCTTTTCTTATATCTTGGCGCATGGGCCTCTTGGGGCTGGTGCCCTTGGCCCATATAGGCCAAGGCGCACCCCCTACAGCCCATGTGGCCCCGGGCAGGTGGACCCCGGTGGACCCCGGACCCCTTCGGCACTCCGGTACAATACCGATAAAGTGCGAAACTTTTCGGCGACCAAAATAGGACTTCCCATATATAAATCTTTACCTCCGGACCATTCGGAACTCCTCGTGACGTCCGGGATCTCATCCGGGACTCAACAACATTCGGTAACCACATACAAACTTCCTTTATAACCCTAGCGCCATCGAACCTTATGTGTAGACCCTACGGGTTCGGGAACCATGCGCATACATGACCAGAGGCGTTCTCCGGTCAATAACCAACAGCGGGATCTGGATACCCATGTTGGCTCCCACATGTTCCACGATGATCTCATCGGATGAACCACGATGTCAAGGACTCAATCAATCCCGTATACAATTCCCTTTGTCTAGCGGTATTGTACTTGCCCGAGATTCGATCGTCGGTATCCCGATACCTTGTTCAATCTCGTTTCCGCAAGTCTCTTTACTCGTTCCGTAACACATCATCCCGTGATCAACCCCTTGGTCACATTGTGCACATTATGATGATGTCCTACCGAGTGGGCCCAGAGATACCTCTCCGTTTACACGGAGTGACAAATCGATCTCGATTCGTGCCAACCCAACAGATACTTTCGGAGATACCGTAATGCACCTTTATAGCCACCCGATTACGTTGTGACGTTTGGTACACCCAAAGCATTCCTACGGTATCCGGGAGTTGCACAATCTCATGGTCTAAGGAAATGATACTTGACATTAGAAAAGCTTTAGCATACGAACTACGATCTTTGTGCTAGGCTTAGGATTGGGTCTTGTCCATCACATCATTCTCCTAATGATGTGATCCCGTTATCAACGACATCCAATGTCCATGGTTAGGAAACCGTAACCATCTATTGATCAACGAGCTAGCCAATAGAGGCTTGCTAGGGACATGGTGTTGTCTATGTACCCACACATGTATTTGAGTTTCCTATCAATACAATTATAAGCGTGGATAATAAACGATTATCATGAACAAGGAAATATAATAATAACTAATTTATTATTGCCTCTAGGGCATATTTCCAACAGTCTCCCACTTGCACTAGAGTCAATAATCTAGTTCACATCGCCATGTGATTAACACCCAAGAGTTTACTAGTGTCTCAGAATTAGTTCACATCATCATGTGATTTAGACTCAATGAGTTACGAGGTTTGATCATGTTTTGCTTGTGAGAGAGGTTTTAGTCAACGGGTTTTAGTCAACGGGTCCGAACCTTTCAGATCCGTGTGTGCTTTGCAATTCTCCATGTCATATTGTAAATGCTGCTTCCACGCTCCACTTGGATCTATTCCAAACGGTTGCTCCACTATACGTATCCGGTTTGCTACTCGAGTCACTCGGATAGGTGTTAAAGCTTGCATTGACGTAACACTTTACGCCGAACTCTTTATCACCTCCATAATCGAGAAACATGTCCTTATTTACTCCAAGGACAATTTTGATCACGTCCAATGATCCATTCTGGATCATTCTTGTACCATCGATCGACTCATGGCAAGGCACACTTCCGGTGCGGTACACAAAGATAGCATCTTGTAGAGCCTATGTCTAAGGCATAGGGACGATCTTCGCCCTTTCTCTACGATACCGCTGCAGTGGTCGAGCTTTAAGTCTTAACTTCATACCTTACAATTCAGCTAAGAACTCCTCCTTTGGTGATCCATCTTGAACACCTTCAAGATCATGTCAAGGTACATGCTCATTTGAAAGTATTATTAAACATTTTGATCTATCTTATAGATCTTGATGCTTATTGTTCAAGTAGCCTAATCCAGGTTTTCTATTGAAAACATCTTTCAAATAACCCTATATGCTTTCCAGAAATTCTACATCATTTACGATCATCAATATGTCAACAACATATACTCATCGAAATTCTATAGTGCTCCTACTCACTTCTTTGGAAATACAAGTTTCTCATAAACTTTGTATAAACCCAAAATCTTTGATCATCTCATCAAAGCGCACATTCCAACTCCGAGATGCTTACTCCGGTCCTTAGAAAGGATCGCTGGAGCTAGCATACCTTTTAGCATCCTTAGATCGACAAAACTTTTACGATTGTATCACATACAACCTTTCCTTACGTAACCGGTAAGGAAACTCGCTTTTGACATCCATCCGCCTGATTTCATAAATGCAGCTAATGCTAACATGATTCCGACGGACTTAAGCATCGCTACGGATGAGAAAATCTCATCATAGTCAACTCCTTGAACTTGTGAAAAACTTTTCGCCACAAGTCGAGCTTCATAGACGGTGACATTACCGTCCACCGTCTTCTTCTTAAAGATCCATTCATCTCAATGGCTTGCCGATCATCGGGCAAGTCCACCAAAGTCCATGCTTTGTTCTGATATATGGATACTATCTCGGATTTCATGGCCTCTAACCATTTGTCGGAATTTGGGCCCACCATCGCTTCTCCATAGCTCGTAGGTTCATTGTTGTCTAGCAACATGACCTTCAAGACAGGATCACCGTACCACTCAAGCAAAGACGCTGCGTCCTTGTCGTCCTACGAGGTTTGGTAGTGACTTGATCCGAAACTTCATGATTACTGTCATAAGCTTCTACTTCAATTGGTGTAGGTGCCACGGGAACAACTTCATGTGCCCTGCTACACACTAGTTGAAGTGACGGTTCAATAACCTCATCAAGTCTCCACCATCCTCCCACTCAACTTTTCGAGACGAACTTTTCCTCGAGAAAGGACCCGATTCAAGAAGCAATCCCTATTGCTTCCGGATCTGAATTAGGAGGTATACCCAACTGTTTTGGGTGTCCTATGAAGATGCATTTGTCCGCTTTGGGTTCGAGCTTATCAACCTGAAACTTTTCCACATAAGCGCCGCAGCCCCAAACTTTTAAGAAATGACAGCTTAGGTTTCTCTAAACCATAGTTCATACGGTGTCATCTCAACGGAATTACGTGGTACCCTATTAAAGTGAGTGCGGTTGTCTCTAATGCCTAACCCATGAGCGATAGTGGTAATTCGATAGGAGACATCATGGTACGCACCATATCCAATAGGGTGCAACTATGATGTTCGGACACACCATCACACTATGGTGTTCCAGCGGTATTAATTGTGAAACAATTTCCACAATGTCTTAATTGCGTACAAAGCTCAGAACTCAGATACTCATCTCTATGATCATATCATAGACATTTTTATCCTCTTGTCACAATGACTTTTTAACTTCCCTCTGAAATTACTTGAACCATTCAATAATTCAGACTTTGTGTTTCATCAAGTAAATATACTCAACATCTACTCGAATCATACGTGAAGTCGTAACATAACGATATTCCTTGCATGCCTCATCACTCATTGGACTGCACATATCAAAATGTGTTGCTTCCAACAAGTTGCTATCTGAAACCGAGGCTTTTAGGTCATCTTGCCCATGTGGTATGTTTTGCATATCTCAAGTGATTCAAAATCAAGTGAGTCCAAACGATCCATCTGCATGGAGTTTCATCATGCGTATTCACCAATGAGACATGGTTTGCATGTCTCAAACTTTTCAAAACGAGTGAGTCCAAAGATCCATCAACATGGAGCTTCTTCATGCTTTTACACCAATATGACTTACATGGCGGTGCCACAAGTAAGTGGTACTATCATTACTATCTTATACTTTTGGCATGAAAATGTGTATCACTACGATCGAGATTCAATAAACCATTTATTTAGTTGCAAGACCATCGAAGGTATTATTCAAATAAATAGAGTAACCATTATTCTCCTTAAATGAATAATCAGTATTGCGATAGACATAATCCAATCATGTCTATGCTCAATGCAAACACCAAATGATAATTATTCTGGTTTAATACTAATCTTGATGGTAGAGGGAGCGCGATGTTTGATCACATCGAAATTGGAAACACTTCCAACACATATCGTCACTCTCCTTTAGCTAGTCTCCGTTTATGCCGTAGCTTTTATTTCGAGTTACTAACACTTAGCAACCGAACCGGTATCTAATACCACTGGTGCTACTAGGAGTACTAGTAAAATACACAATAACTTAATGTATATCAAATATACTTCTATTGACCTTGCCAGCCTTCTCATCTACCAAGTATCTAGGGTGGTTCCGCTCGATGGCTGTTCCCCTTATTACGAAGCACTTAGTCTCGGGTTTGGGTTTAACCTTGGGTTTCTTCACCGGAGCAAAGAATCGATTTGCCGCTTCATGAAGTGTCCCTTCTTGCCCTTCTTGAAACTAGTGGTTTCACCAACCATCAACAATTGATGCTCCTTCTTGATTTCTACATTCATGTGTCGAACATTGCGAATGGCTCAAGGATCATCATATCTATCACGATATGTTATAGTTCATCACGAAGCTTCTAGCAGCTTGGTGGCAATGACTTTTGGAGAAATATCACTATCTCATCCGGAAGATCAACTCCCACTCAATTCAAGTGATTGTTGTACTCAGACAATGAGCCCAAGCTCAGTGATTGAGCTTTTCTCCCTTAGTTTGCAGGCTAAGAAATCGTAGGAGGTCTTATACCTCTTGGCGTGGGCACGAGCTTGAAATCCCAATTTCAGCCCTCGAAACATCTCATATGTTACTGCGACGTTTCAAAACGCGTCTTTGGTGCCTCAACTCTAAACCGCTTAACCGAACTATCATGTAGTTATCAAAAAGCGTGTATGTCCGATGTTCGCAACATCCACAGACGACGTTTGGGGTTCAAAGACACCGAGCGGTGCATTAAGGACATAAGCTATCTATCGTCCGTATAATCGCCATCGTCAACTTTCAACTATATTTTCTCTAGGAACATATCTAAACAGTGGAACTAAAGCGCGAGCTTACGACATAATTTGCAAAAGGTCCTTTGACTATGTTCAAGATAATTAAGTTCATCTTATGAACTCCCACTCAGATAGACATCCCTCTGGTCATCTAAGTGATTACATGATCCGAGTCAACTAGGCCGTGTCCGATCATCACGTGAGACGTACTAGTCAACATCGGTGAACATCTTCATGTTGATCGTATCTACCATACGACTCATGCTCGACCTTTCGGTCTTTGTGTTCCGAGGCCATGTCTGTACATGCTAGGCTCGTCAAGTTAACCCCAAGTGTTTTTGCTGTGTAAATCTGTCTTACACCCGTTGTATGTGAACGTAAGAATCCATCACACCCGATCATCACGTGGTGCTTAGAAGCGACGAACTGTAGCAACGGTGCATAGTCAGGGGAGAACACTTCTTGAAATTTGTGTAAGGGATCATCTTATTTACTACCGTCGTTCTAAGTAAACAAGATGCATAAACATAATAAACATCACATGCAATTATATAGTAGTGACATGATATGGCCAATATCATATTGCTCCTTTTGATCTCCATCTTCGGGGTTCCATGATCATCATTGTCACCGGCATGACACCATGATCTCCATCATCATGATCTCCATCATCGTATCTCCATGAAGTTGTCTCGCCAACTTATTACTTCTACTACCATGGCTACCGGTTAGCAATAAAGTAAAGTAATTACATGGCGTTGTTCAATGACACGCATGGTGATACAATAAATAAAGACAACTCCTATGGCTCCTGCCGGTTGTCATACTCATCGACATGCAAGTCGTGAGTCCTATTACAAGAACATGATCAATCTCATACATCACATATCATTCATCACATTCTTCTTGGCCATATCACATCACATAGCATACCTGCAAAAACAAGTTAGGCGTCCTCTAATTGTTGTTTGCATGTTTTACGTGGCTGCTTTGGGTTTCTAGCAAGAACGTTTCTTACCTACGCAAAACCACAGCGTGATATGCCAATTGCTATTTACCCTTCATAAGGACCCTTTTCATCGAATCCGTTCCGACTAAAGTGGGAGAGGCGGCACCCGCTAGCCACCTTATGCACCAAGTGCATATCGGTCGGTGGAACTTTGTCTCACGTGGAAATGCGTGTAAGGTCGGTCCGGGCCGCTTCATCCCACAATACCGTCGAAACAAGATTGGACTAGTAACGGTAAGCATATTGAACAAAATCAACGCCCACAACTACTTTGTGTTCTACTCGTGCAACGAATCTCATAATAGACCTAGCTCATGATGCCACTGTTGGGTTATGTAGCAGAAATTCAAAATTTTCCTACGTGTCACCAAAATCTATCTATGGAGAAACCAGCAACGAGGGGAAGGAGAGTGCATCTACATACCCTTGTAGATCGCTAAGCGGAAGCGTTCATGAGAACGGGGTTGAAGGAGTCGTACTCGTCGTGATCCAAATCACCGGAGATCCGAGTGCCGAACGGACGGCACCTCCGCGTTCAACACACGTACAGCCCGGTGACGGCCTTGATCCAGCAAGGAGAGAGGGAGAGGTTGAGGAAGACTCCATCCAACAGCAGCACAACGGCGTGGTGGTGGTGGAGGAGCGTGGCAATCCTGCAGGGCTTCGCCAAGCACCTACGGGAGAGGAGGAGGTGTCACGGGAGGGAGGGAGGCGCCAGGGGCTCAGGTGTGGATGCCCTCCCTCCCCTCCACTATATATAGGGGCAAGGGAGAGGGGGGAGGCGCAGCCTTGGCCCTTCCTCCAAGGAAGGGTGCGGCCAAGAGGGGGGGAGGAGTCCATCCTCCCCAAGGCACCTCGGAGGTGCCTTCCCCTTGAGGACTCTTCCCTTTTCTTATATCTTGGCGCATGGGCCTCTTGGGGCTGGTGCCCTTGGCCCATATAGGCCAAGGCGCACCCCTACAGCCCATGTGCCCCCGGGCAGGTGGACCCCGATGGACCCGGACCCCTTCGGCACTCCGGTACAATACCGATAAAGTGCGAAACTTTTCCGGCGACCAAAATAGGACTTCCCATATATAAATCTTTACCTCCGGACCATTCCGAACTCCTCGTGACGTCCGGGATCTCATCCGGGACTCGAACAACATTCGGTAACCACATACAAACTTCCTTTATAACCCTAAGCGTCGCCATCGAACCTTAAGTGTGTAGACCCTACGGGTTCGGGAACCATGCAGACATGACCGAGGCGTTCTCCGGTCAATAACCAACAGCGGGATCTGGATACCCATGTTGGCTCCCACATGTTCCACGATGATCTCATCGGATGAACCACGATGTCAAGGACTCAATCAATCCCGTATACAATTCCCTTTGTCTAGCGGTATTGTACTTGCCCGAGATTCGATCGTCGGTATCCCGATACCTTGTTCAATCTCGTTTCCGGCAAGTCTCTTTACTCGTTCCGTAACATATCATCCCGTGATCAACCCCTTGGTCACATTGTGCACATTATGATGATGTCCTACCGAGTGGGCCCAGAGATACCTCTCCGTTTACACGGAGTGACAAATCCCAGTCTCGATTCATGCCAACCCAACAGACACTTTCGGAGATACCGTAGTGCACCTTTATAGCCACCCAGTTACGTTGTGACGTTTGGTACACCCAAAGCATTCCTACGGTATCCGGGAGTTGCACAATCTCATGGTCTAAGGAAATGATACTTGACATTAGAAAAGCTTTAGCATACGAACTACGATCTTTGTGCTAGGCTTATGATTGGGTCTTGTCCATCACATCATTCTCCTAATGATGTGATCCCGTTATCAACGACATCCAATGTCCATGGTTAGGAAACCGTAACCATCTATTGATCAACGAGCTAGCCAATAGAGGCTTGCTAGGGACATGGTGTTGTCTATGTACCCACACATGTATTTGAGTTTCCTATCAATACAATTATAGCGTGGATAATAAACGACTATCATGAACAAGGAAATATAATAATAACTAATTTATTATTGCCTCTAGGGCATATTTCCAACAACCACCGCAGGAGGCTCCCCCAGACCCTCGCCGACGTCTTCTACCTCACCAGGGACTAGTGGCGCTCTCCCCAGGAGGCTCGCCATTTCGCCAGCCTCCGCCCGGAGCCAGGACGCGGGCCTCTCGTCCACCCTCCCTCTCCTTCCTGCCCGGCTGCGAGCGCCTCGAGCTCGCGGATGCCTGCAACGGCGTCCTACTCAGCCGCTGCTTCATCGACATCAATCTCCTGGAGATGTTCCGCTACGTGTACAAAATTGGCATAGCTTAACATGCTCAGAAGGGTATGCTTATTTCATTGGAGTTATCATGTCCAATATTCAGATGATGGATATTCGTGTTGATGCATTATCCATAATTATTCTCGTTGTAAGGACGTGATTCCAAGGGGGTCATGGAAAGGGACGAGACTTGCCTGCTCCCCGCGCGTGTGCCCATCCGTGCTCCCATATACATGGCTTGATTTGATTGGAACAAAATAAGGCCCGGCCCCATCCCCTTAAAATCAAGGGGGGAGATGATTAGATTAGAAAGGAAAAAGGAAAAAAAAACAGTCATAGGATTAGGTGGGAGCACAGATGGGAGCATGAGGAGGGAGCAGGCAAGCCGGATCACATGGAAAGTAAGCAAGCATGTGAAATAATGTTTATTTCCTTTGAATTTTTCTATGCTAATGCTTACTTTATATGCTTGAACTTTCAGGTTTGGATTTACTTTTGTAATGGAAAGCTTGCATCAGTTGTTGCAGAAAAAAAATGCATTGCTCATAAAGAAGTATTCTAGGCTTTTGAAATATAAATTCTGGTGTTTAGATATTCTATATTTTAGAACCTAATGTTGCATACCGAGCACTATTTTTGCTAGTTAAAAGCTCCATCGGGTGCCTTCTACAGAGTAGTTAGTCGCCAGACTCCATTGTTATTGTATTTCTTAGCTATCCGAGGTGTATATGATAGCGTAAATGCTTCATAAAATAACAAAAATGTATTGAATGCACAATAGAAGTGTATAGCGTTTGCCCTTGGAGAAACTTGTATGGAGTCATATTGTGATCTTCTAGATTTATGTTATGATGTTACAAGCTTAAAATAGTGAGTTTCATTCCACATATTACTATTACTAGACTCGGCCTTGTTCACTGTTTTAATGCCTACCGTCGGTGTAAAACTGAAAGCCCAATTTGTTTCCAACTAAGGACCAAAACTGCACTTGGATGATTATTTTCAATAAATTTGTTGTTGTTGTTATTTTGTTTTTCATGTTCCAGTAACTGCAGCCTAATACTTGTTGCTACCTTGATGTTAGGCTCTAGCTAGGATGTTGAAGCTGCTTTGCAGTGAAGGTAAAGATGGTTCTGAGCCGATGGAATCTTTTGGCTGATATGTACAAGTCTACATGCATGGTGATATCCATTTTTTTGTTTGGTTAGAGGGACAATACGTGATGGGATTACTCCATGTTATAGGAACAATTCATGTGTATGATATCTATAGTAGGATACTATTTTTTGTACCAGAACAGACAAGATGGTAAGTACTCCCTCCGTTCCAAATTACTCATCGTGGTTTTAGTTCAAATTTGAACTAAAACCACGACGAGTAATTTGGAACGGATGGAGTATAACTCATGGGACTTTACAGAGTCACCATTCCATTGTTTTGCTAGAAGATGGACATGGGAATTTATTATCTACCAAATCCTCTTCAAAAGGCACCACACTACCAACAGTACTTAGTAACAATCCTAGTTTATTTGCACTTTTCGGATGACATTTTGCTCCTGATCATGAACCCTGGATTAATTAGGGCGTATAGTAATGTAGAAACTGTATGCTTCTATGTACACATATAGAATGAATTACAATCATATGATTTAGAACTGGAGTTTTGATAAGTTTAGCCAAAACAACAAGGAGAAACCTTTTTTTCTTCTAGAATACGCATAAGCAACATATCATACATTCATAGAATGAAGAGCGTAAAAACACCCATCCACAAGTTTACAATGGTGTGACTGCTCGCAATACATCCACGTACGCAGCCGATGAAAAGTCGCGTCAAATCCTCTTTGAACTTGCCCGCTAATTGCCACAACTTACCCTCCACAAGGACCTTATCAATGACATCGACCACAAATAGCGATGCATTCTCAAACACAATATTTTTCCGATGTTTTCCATATCTCCCACATCACCAGGGTCACGAATGTCTACCGATTTTTCTTGAGTTTCTACATGGGGCTCGGCGTCCCAACAGGCAATCATCCATCCTCGCCTTTATTCGCTATTACCAAGCCGACATCACTTCATACTAGATCTACCGTGCAAAGACACAGGAGACCACCAGGTGGTCAATGCTTTCTTGTTCTTTGTCACAAAGCGGGCAAACTTCCTAATGTGAAAGTCCTCGGCTAGCTAGTCGATCAGAGGTCCAAAACCTGTTAGGGAGGGCAAGCTCGGAGAAGAATTTGCATCGCAGGGGTGCTCCAGATTGGCAAGTGAGCGGAATAAGATCCCGAGGGTTCCCAAGTCTAGCGCACCGATTCCTAGACTCACTCATGAAGAACCACTGGGGAGATTGTGTCCCTCAATGCAAATTACTCTCCCAGCTTCGTGGCCTCCAGATTTGGCCCCAAATCAAGCGGCCATGCCCCGTACACGGTGTCATGAACTATCCTGGTAGCCCGCACCCGAGGTCTGATCCTCTTGTAAAGGCGTGGGGCGAATTCCTGGAACCAAAATCCATGCAATCACCTGTCTTTCCAAAGAACGAGGATCTACCATCCCCACATCCACAAAAACTGCTGCCCCATACTCCCCTAAGGTCTAGCAGTGTCAGTTCCCCGCAGCCATAGCTAACGCACTCCAAAAGCAATGTTCAACCATACGATATTAGGGAGTCCAAGCGCACCGGTCCATTTGGGCAATTTTTCAACCATCTAAAAAATTAAGGAGAAACATGTTTTTTTCTTTTGAAAAGGAGGATTACCCCAGCCTCTGCACCTGGGCGATGCATGCAACCATTTTATTAATTATTCATAAAGACCTTACAAAATAGTACATCAAGTCTGAAGTCACCATCTTAGAAACAAACTGTCGCTACTCCTATCCCCTTGAAGAAGGGGTGCCGATAGTCCGAGCCTAGTACCAAACAAACATCGCACCAAAGGCTAACATCTAAAGCCGGAGGCCCCGACCGAGCCACATACTGGGTTTGGGGTACAAACCGGTCCGACGCACTCTCATGTGTCGTCGTCACCGTCTTCCACCAATCCATCTTCAGAGCAGAAACTAACGCACCGACCTTGCCAGGCCTCTCTGCTATCGACGCCACCATGACGCCAGACATCGTCCTCCTCCTGCGCGAGTCCATATCCGTGCATCGGACGCCGAGTCTCCACTGCGCCACACCGCCGAGATCCACTGCCATCAATGAGTAAGATGAAGCACCGCTCCACTAAAGAAGCCATCCACTTATCCCTCTAGCCCGTGTACACCTCCAAGAATGATGCCCCCAATGGGGAAACGACACCAGAGCGCCGCCGTCATCCAACCTACTGATCTTGGGTTTCCCATGGAGGTAGCAGATAGAGGTCTAGAGCTTCTCCACAGCAATGCCTTCAAGAAGGTAACGACATAAAAGAGTGTCGCCATCATCGGTCTTGGCAACAAGCCGAGGACTAAGGTTTCACCCAGATCCGTTCGACGAACCTTCATCTTGCATCGTGCGCACGGACCACCACCGATCTCGCAAGCCACTCTGGCTAGAACAGATCTGACTAGAGGGCCAACCACACCCGCAGCCGACTAGTCCACCAAAGCCCTCCACGCCGCCGCCGATCCGAGGTGCCGCAATGCGGTGTCCATCCGCCGCTGCTTGCCGCCAGGAGTGAGCCACCACTGCGGAGGCTCATGTTTGGGAACGTAGTAATAATTCAAAAAAATTCCTACGTGTCACCAAGATCAATCTAGGAGATGCTAGCAACGAGAGAGAGGGAGTGCATCTTCATACCCTTGAAGATCGCTAAGCGGAAGCGTTACAAGAACACGGTTGATGGAGCCGTACTCGCGGCGATTCAAATCGCGGAAGATCCGATCTAGCGCCGAACGGACGGCGCCTCCGCGTTCAACACACGTACAGCCTGGGGACGTCTCCACCTTCTTGATCCAGCAAGGGGAGAGGAGAAGTTGAGGGAGAACTCCAGCATCACGACGGCATGGTGGCGATGGAGCTCGTGGTTCTCGGGCAGAGCTTCGTTAAGCACTACGGAGGAGGAGGAGCAGTTGGAGGAGGAGAGGGCTGCGCCAGTGAAGGGGTGCAGCTGCCCTCTCTCTCCCTCACTATATATAGGGGGAAGGGGGTGGAGGAGGCGCCCTAGGGTTCCCTAGGAGAGGGGCGGCGGCCACAGGGGAAACCCTAGATGGGTTTGGGCGCCCCCACCCCTAGGAAACTTGCCCCCAAGCCAGGAGGGGTGGCTGCCCTGGGGGAGGCGCCCCCACCTCTCCATGTTACGTGAGATGGGGTGGGAGGCGACAACCCTTAGTGGGCTGATGTGCCCTCCCCATGGCCCACAAAGCCCCCAACGCTTGCAGGGCCTCCAAAACCCCTTTTCGGACCACTGGTCGTCACCGGTACCCACGAACGATTTCAGACTCCAATACCCTTCATCCAATATATCGATCTTCACCTCCAGACCATTCCGGAGTTCCTCGTCACGTCCGAGATCTCATCCGGGACTCCGAACAACCTTCGGTAACCACATACTATTTCCCATAACAACCCTAGCGTCACCGAACCTTAAGTCTGTAGTCCCTACGGGTTCGGGAACCATGCAGACATGACCGAGACACCTCTCCGGCCAATAACCAATAGCGGGATCTGGATACCCATATTGGCTCCCACATGTTCCACGATGATCTCATCGGATGAACCACGATGTCGTGGATTCAATCAATCCCATATACAATTCCCTTTGTCCATCGGTATGTTACTTGCCCGAGATTCGACCGTTGGTATCCCTATACCTTGTTCAATTCGTTACCGGCAAGTCTCTTTACTCGTTCCGTAACGCATGATCCCGTGACTAACTCCTTAGTCACATTGAGCTCATTATGATGATGCATTACCGAGTGGGCCCAGAGATACCTCTCCGTCATACGGAGTGACAAATCCCAGTCTCGATTCGTGCCAACCCAACAGACACTTTCGGAGATACCTGTAGTGCACCTTTATAGCCACCCGTTACATTGTGACGTTTGGTGCCCAAAGCATTCCTACAAAGATCCGGAGTTGCACAATCTCATGCTCTAAGGAAATGATACTTGACATTAGAAAAGCTCTTAGCAAACGAACTACACGATCTTGTGCTATGCTTAGGATTGGGTCTTGTCCATCACATCATTCTCCTAATGATGTGATCCCGTTATCAATGACATCCAATGTCCATGGTCAGGAAACCATAACCATCTATTGATCAACGAGCTAGTCAACTAGAGGCTCACTAGGGACATGTTGTGGTCTATGTATTCACACATGTATTACGGTTTCGATTAATACAATTATAGCATGAACAATAGACAATTATCATGAACAAGGAAATATAATAATAACTATTTTATTATTGCCTCTAGGGCATATTTCCAACAGTCTCCCACTTGCACTAGAGTCAATAATCTAGTTCACATCACTATGTGATTGTAATGAATCCAACACCCATGGGGTTTGATCATATCTCGCTTGTGAGAGAGGTTATTAGTCAACGGGTCTGAACCTTTCAGATCCGTGTGTGCTTTAAAAATCTCCATGTCATCTTGTAGATGCAGCTACCACGCGCTATTTGGAACTATTCCAAATAACTGTTCTACTATATGAATCTGGTTTACTACTCAGAATCATCCAGATTAGTGTCAAAGTTTGCATCGACGTAACCCTTTACGACGAACTCTTTTACCACCTCCATAATCAAGAAAATTCCTTAGTCCACTAGTTACTAAGGACAACTTTGACCGCTGTCCTGTGATCCATTCCTGGATCACTCTTGTACCCCTTGACTGACTCGTGGCAAGGCACACTTCAGGTGCGGTACACATCATAGCATACCGTAGAGCCTATAACACAGCCAAGAACTCCTTCTTTGCCGATCTATTTTGAACTCCTTCAAAATCTTGTCACGGTATGTATTCATTTGAAAGTACTGTTAAGCGTTTTGATCTATCCTTATAGATCTTGATGCTCAATGTTCAAGTAGCTTAATCCAGGTTTTTATTGAAAAACACCTTTCAAACAACCCTATATGCTTTCCAGAAATTCTACATCATTTCTGATCAACAATATATCAACAACATATATTCATAAAAAATTCTATAGTGCCCCCACTTGTTGGAAATATGCCCTAGAGGCAATAATAAAATGATTATTATATTTCCTTGTTCATGATAATTGTCTATTGTTCATGCTATAATTGTGTTATCCGGAAATCGTAATACATGTGTGAATACATAGACCACAACATGTCCCTAGTGAGCCTCTAATTGACTAGCTCGTTGATCAATGGATGGTTAAGGTTTCCTGACCATGGACATTGGATGTCATTGATAACGGGATCACATCATTGGGAGAATGATGTGATGGACAAGACCCAATCCTAAGCATAGCACAAGATCGTGTAGTTCGTTTGCTAGAGCCTTTGAATGTCAAGTATCATTTCCTTAGACCATGAGATCGTGCAACTCCGGATACCGTAGGAGTGCTTTGGGTGTACCAAAGCGTCACAACGTGAATCGGGTGGCTATAAAGGTACACCGCAGTATCTCCGAAAGTGTGCATTGGGTTAACGCGGATCGAGACTGAATTTGTCACTCTGTATGACGGAGAGGTATCTCTGGGCCCACTCGGTAATGCATCATCATAATGAGCTCAATGTGACCAAGTGGTTGGTCACGGGATCATGCATTATGGAACGAGTAAAGTGACTTGCCAGTAACGAGATTGAACGAGGTATTGGGATACCGACGATCGAATCTCGGGCAAGTAACGTACCGATTGACAAAGGGAATTGTATACGGGATTACATGAATCCCCGACATCGTGGTTCATCCGATGAGATCATCGTGGAACATGTGGGAGCCAACATGGGTATCCAGATCCCGCTGTTGGTTATTGGCCAGAGAGCTGTCTCGGTCATGTCTGCGTGATTCCCGAACCCGTAGGGTCTACACACTTAAGGTTCGATGACGCTAGGGTTATAAGGAAGATATGTATGTGATTACCGAATGTTGTTCGGAGTCCTGGATGAGATCCCAGACGTCACGAGGAGTTCCGGAATGGTCCGGAGGTGAAGATATATATATGGGAAGTTATCATACGGTCACCGAAAAAGTTCGGGGGCATACCGGTATTGTACCGGGGCCACCGGAGGGGTTCCGGGGGTCCACCGGGAGGGTCCACCTGCCCCGGAGGGCCTTATGGGCTGTAGGTGGAAGGGAACCAGCCCCTAGGTGGGCTGGGCGTACCCCCCTTGGGCCCATGCGCCTAGGGTTGGGGGGGGGGGACCCTAAAGGAGGCACCCCCTTGCTTGGGGGGCAAGCCCCCTCCCCTTAGCCGCCCCCCTCTAGATCTCATCTAGAGGGGCCGCCCCTTCCCCCTTCCCTATAAATAGAGGCGGGGGAGGGCTGACCACAACATCCAAGGCGCAGCCCTCCCTCCCAACACCTCTCCTCCTCCAATTAAGAGCTTGGCGAAGCTTCTGCCGAATCTTGCCACTCCATCACCACCACGCCGTCGTGCTGCTGTTGGAGCTCTCTTCCTCAACCTCCCCCTCCTCCTTGCTGGATTAAGGCGCGGGAGACGTCTCTGCTCCGTACATGTGTTGAACGCGGAGGTGCCGTCCGTTCGGCGCTAGGATCATCGGTGATTTGGATCACGACGAGTACGACTCCATCAACCCCGTTCTCTTGAACGCTTCCTTCATGATCTACAAGGGTATGTAGATGCACTCCTCTCTCTCGTTGCTAGATGACTCCATAGATTGATCTTGTTAATGCGTAGAAATTTTTTATTTTCTGCAACGATCCCCTACAGTGGCATCATGAGCTAGGTCTATGCGTAGTTTCTATGCACGAGTAGAACGCAAGTTGTTGTGGGCGTCGATTTTGTCAATTTACTTACCGTTACTAGTCTTATCTTGATTCGGCGGCATTGTGGGATGAAGCGGCCCGGACCGACCTTACACGTACACTTACGTGAGACAGGTTCCACCGGCTGACATGCACTAGTTGCATAAGGTGGCTAGCGGGTGTCTGTCTCTCCCACTTTAGTCGGATCAGATTCGATGAAAAGGGTCCTTATGAAGGGTAAATAGAAATTGGCATATCACGTTGTGGTTTGGCGTAGGTAAGAAACGTTCTTGCTAGAACCCTATAGCAGCCACGTAAAAACATGCAACAACAATTAGAGGACGTCTAACTTGTTTTTGCAGCATATGCCTTGTGATGTGATATGGCCAAAAGGATGTGATGAATGAAATATATGTGATGTATGAGATTGATCATGTTCTTGTAATAGGAATCACGACTTGCATGTCGATGAGTATGACAACCGGCAGGAGCCATAGGAGTTGTCTTTATTTATTGTATGACCTGCGTGTCATTGAATAACGCCATGTAAGTACTTTACTTTATTGCTAAACCATTAGCCATAGTAGTAGAAGTAATCATTGGCGTGACAACTTCATGAAGACACAATGATGGAGATCTTGATGATGGAGATCATGGTGTCATGCCGGTGACGATGAGGATCATGGCGCCCCGAAGATGGAGATCAAAAGGAGCAAAATGATATTGGCCATATCATGTCACTATTTGATTGCATGTTATGTTTATCATGTTTTACATCTTATTTGCTTAGAACGACGGTAGCATAAATAAGATGATCCCTCATAATAATTTCAAAAAAGTGTTCCCCCTAACTATGCGCCATTGCGGAAGTTCGTTGTCTCGAAGCACCACATGATGATCGGGTGTGATAGATTCTAACGTTCACATACAACGGGTGTAAGCCAGATTTACACATGCAAAACACTTAGGTTGACTTGATGAGCCTAGCATGTACGGACATGGCCTCGGAACACAAGAGACCGAAAGGTCGAACATGAGTCGTATAGAAGATACGATCAACATGAAGATGTTCACCGATGATGACTAGTCCGTCTCACGTGATGATCGGACACGGCCTAGTTGACTCGGATCATGTATCACTTAGATGACTAGAGGGATGTCTATCGAGTGGGAGTTCATTAAATAATTTGATTAGATGAACTTAATTATCATGAACATAGTCTAAAAACTTTGCAATATGTCTTGTAGATCAAATGGCCCACGCTAATGTTGCCCTCAACTTCAACGCGTTCCTAGAGAAAACCAAGCTGAAATACGATGGTAGCAACTATACGGTCTGGGTCCGGAACTTGAGGATCATCCTCATAGCTGCCAAGAAAGCATATGTCCTAGATGCACCTCTAGGTGAAGCACCCGTTTTCCCAGCAACTCAAGACGTTATGAACGCCTGGCAGTCGCGTAGTGATGATTACTCCCTGGTTCAGTGCGACATGCTTTACAGCTTAGAACCGGGGCTCCAAAAGCGTTTTGAGCAACACGGAGCATATGAGATGTTCCAAGAGCTGAAAATGGTTTTCCAAGCTCATGCCCGGGTCAAGAGATATGAAGTCTCCGACAAGTTCTACAGTTGTAAGATGGAGGAGAATAGTTACATCGTGAGCACATACTCAAAATGTGCAGGTTGCACAACCGCTTATCTCAGCTGGGAGTTAATCTCCCGGATGATGCGGCATTGACAGAATCCTTCAGTCGCTCCCACCTAGCTACAAGATCTTTGTGATGAACTTAAATATGCAGGGGGTGGAAAAGACCATTCCTGAGGTATATTCAATGCTGAAATCAGCGGAGGTGGAGATCAAAAAGGAACATCAAGTGTTGATGGTGAATAAAACCACTAAGTTCAAGAAAGGCAAGGGTAAGAAGAACTTCAAGAAGGACGGCAAGGGAGTTGCCGCTACCGTAAGCCAGCTTGCCGGGAAGAAGCCAAAGCATGGACCCAAGCACGAGATCGAGTGCTTTTATTGCAAGGGAAACGATCACTGGAAGCGGAACTGCCCCAAGTACTTAGCGGATAAGAAGGCCGGCAATACCAAAGGTATATATGATATACATGTAATTGATGTTTACCTTACCAGTACTCATAGTAGCTCCTGGGTATTTGATACCGATGCAGTTGCTCATATTTGTAACTCGAAACAGGAGCTGCGGAATAAGCGGAGACTGGCGAAGGACGAGGTGACGATGCGCGTCGGGAATGGTTCCAAGGTCGATGTGATCGCCGTCGGCACGCTACCTATACATTTACCTTCGGGGTTAGTTTTATACCTCAATAATTGTTATTTGGTGCCAGCTTTGAGCATGAACATTGTATCTGGATCTCGTTTAATACGAGATGGCTACTCATTTAAATTCGAGAATAATGGTTGTTCTATTTATATGAGAGATATGTTTTATGGTCATGCCCCCCTGGTCAATGGTTTATTCTTAATGAATCTCGAATGTGATGTTACACATATTCATAGTGTGAATACCAAAAGATGTAAGGTTGATAACGATAGTCCCACATGCTTGTGGTAATCGCCGCCTTTGGTCACATTGGTGTCAAACGCATGAAGAAGCTCCATGCTGATGGACTTTTGGAGTCTCTTGATTACAAATCATTTGACACATGCGACCATGCCTCATGGGAAAAATGACCAAGACTCCGTTCTCTGGAACAATGGAGCAAGCAACCAACTTATTGTAAATCATACATACTGATGTGTGCGGTCCAATGAGCGTTGAGGCTCGCGGAGGCTATCGTTATGTTCTCACTCTCACTGATGACTTAAGTAGATATGGGTATGTCTACTTGATGAAACACAAGTCTGAGACCTTTGAAAAGTTCAAGGAATTTCAGAATGAGGTAGAGAATCAACGTGACCGAAAAATAAAGTTCTTCTGATCGGATCGTGGGGAGAATATTTAAGTCACGAATTTGGTACGCACTTAAGGAAATGTGGAATCGTTTCACAACTCACGCTGCCTGGAACACCTCAGCATAACGGTGTGTCCGAACATCGTAATCGCACTCTATTGGATATGGTGTGATCTATGATGTCACTCACCGATTTACCGCTATCATTTTGGGGATACGCTCTAGAGATAGCTACATTCACTTTAAATAGGGCTCCGTCGAAATCCGTTGAAACGACACCGTATGAATTATGGTTTGGGAAGAAACCTAAGCTGTCGTTTCTAAAAGTTTGGGGATGCGATGCTTATGTCAAGAAACTTCAACCTGAAAAGCTCGAACCCAAGCCGGAAAAATGCGTCTTCATAGGATACCCTAAGGAAACCATTGGGTATATGTTGGGAATATAACTATTTGTATAAGACGTCCATGAGGGGCCGGGTTATGCAAAGAGAGATCTATCAGGACAAGCCCAAGACCAAGCATGAAGATGGTGGTTCAATAAAGGGTCTAAAGCCCACGGGCGACTTAAGGCCCGTCATAGTAAGCTGCCATAATGGCATGACTTGTATCATAAGGTAGATTTAACTAGTTACCGAGCCAGACACTGTTTATGAGCCGGCCGGGACTCTGTAAGCCGCAGGGCGTCAACCCGTGTATAGAAGGGGACGACCCGCCGACGGCTTAGGGCAAGAAACAACTCATCAAGAACCGGGCATAACGTATCTCGCTCCCTGGTCATCGAAACATCAAGCAATACCAACCCAACTAGACGTAGGCCTTACCTTCACCGTAAGGGGCCGAACTAGTATAAATCTCCCGTGTCCTTTGTCCCGATTAACCCCTTTAAGCTTCCTAGTTGCAATGGCTCCATGACTAAGTCCTTGCAAGAGGACATCTGCCGTGACAATTCCACGACAGTTGGCGCCCACCGTGGGGCCAGTGCACGGTGGATTTGATTTCTTGAAGGGCAACTTCGAAGGGCTCAAGGGATACGCAGTGGGCCGGATGACCAAGAGTCGTCGTGGCAAGATCTACATCGAAGACGAAGGCTGGGGCCCCAACGCCGGCTCAATTGAGTATGGGTACCGGGTCCCCTTTGGCGGAATCCACGTCTTCATCGACCGGATTGGTGAGCCGGGCCCTGAGCCGGACTGCTGCACTGACCTCGTCGAAATGGCTCAGTGTGCGAGACCCGCCCGAGCTCAACCCAACGTGAAGCGTGCCTTCGTGGGTTGCATCCACGGAGAACTTTCTGAAGGATCTATAGATGGTGGTGAGACGGCCGTCCTCTCCGATGGTGATTCGTCCGCCGCTTCAACAGATTCGTTGTATCTGTTACAGGATGGCGGGCTTAGGGGCTATTCCGACGGCTCTAGTATTCCGGACTCCTATGAGCCGCCAAGCTGGGCGGGAGTCTTCATGGCTGGTACTCAACCCGATTAAAACTCAACGGCTGCAACAGCAATAACGGCTGGGGCAGGTGGCCCTGTGCGCCCGCCGGCTTAGGAGCTGATGGATCTCATGGATAAGCTGACGGCTCTGTTAACCACCACAGTCATCCCTACGAATCAAGATGAGCATAACGCGGAGGTGGCACGGGTGCGTGAGGAGATAGCTCGGGCCAAGGAGGCTCGGGCACCGAGGACACCAAAGTTAGCCACAAAGCGGGTGGCTTTGGATGCATCGGCACAACAGCTGATCGAAGCCTTCCGACCACGATGAGCCTGAACGCATCTAACGAGGTGATGAGGAGGAGGCATCGAAAACCCAATCCCGTTTACCTCCGGTTTATGATCCTCGTAATCTTTTCGCTACACCCGAGCCGCCCCAAGTAACCCGCCCGGATGCAAATCAGTTTATGACAGCCGGAGCAGGAGGACCGGCTCGGCCTCGGAGATGGCACCTCCTCATGGAAACATGGCATCGCCTATTACGCACCGATATCGCCGGGTCACTTTTCCAACCCCATGGAGAACTTGATCGCAGCATCAAGACGTTTGGCGGCTCTCCGGTGGACGGTGACGATCCAACAAAGTGGAGACCCGAAGGATCGTAGACCTCGTCCACGGCCTTGGCTCGACAAGAGACTTATTCCTCTGATCGGGACATGATCCATTCAACTCCTCGCCTTGGTTAGCTCCGGCTCGTCCAAACCGGAGTCCGAAAGTTACAAAGAGCACATGGAGTCGAAGCTTTGTTAAGCAACGCCCAGCACCGTAACCCGCCCGGTGGTTATAACCCGGTGCAGAACCGAATACGTTAGGAGAACGAGCGGGCGGCTCAGCTAGCGGCTCAACAAACGGCTCATCAGGACTTTCCGGATTATCCAACGACTTCCGTTGAGGCGGGAGTGGCTACCAGAACTGGCGACGTTTCTTGTTTAGTGCCGGCTCTACGTAATGTACGTTTACCCAAGGACTTCAAGGGACCTCGGAAGGTGCCGAATTACACGGCCGATATACAGCCCGGAGCGTGGATCGAAAGTTATGAGATGGCCATGGAGCTGTTGGAGGTTAGCGATGCAGCAATGGCTAAGTATTTCACCATGATGTTAGATGGAATGGCCCGGTCTTGGTTAAAGGGTTTGCCACCCAATTCCATTAGTTCATGGGCAGAGCTAAAAGCCCGTTTCATCCAGAACTTCAAAGACACTTGCAAGCAATCTATGTCGATTGTGGACTTGACAAATTGTAAGCAGGAGGAGGGTGAATCCATGACTCATTGGGTACGCCGGGTCAAGGAGATAATACATTTGTCTGACAAGATGGATGCCGGCTCTGCAGTCCTCATGTTGGAAAAGAAGCTGCCGCTTTGAGGTGCCGAGACAAACTGGGCGCCTTAAGCGTGATTGCAATGATATGGGTACGCCGATGGCAGCTTTAGTCAAATCGCCGACTACGATAGTACCAAGGATCCCGCATCCGATGAGGAAAAGATAGGGAACGGAAATAAGAACTGCAATGGAAAGGGTCAGCAGCATAACCTGATGAATCAAGGAGGCAATAAGCGTAAGGCTGAGGGTAACCCGGAGTTTGTAGCCAACGCCAATGCACAAGGTAACAATCAGAGACGTAAGGGAAAGCCGCCCCCTCGATCTGGCGGGTCAGGCCCATCTCTGGAGCAGCTACTCAATGAGCCTTGCCCGAGACACGGCACCCGGGAACGACCCACCACCCACTTATGGAAAGATCGCGCGATCATGAAGGCTTTTAAGAATTCGAACACATTTGATGGCAATCACGGGTCGGGCAGCGGCTCAGGGGCCGGCGGCTTCCATGGCTGGGGCGGCGGTTCAAGTTCCGGCTTTCAGGGACATCAAGGCGGTTATAATCAACAGAAGTCTGGTCAAGGGGACAACGGCGGCGATCGGGGTATCAAAGCCACCAAGCGGTGAATAGTGGGCGATATCATGTGTTCACCACTAACTTGTGCAAACGTGACGGAAAGGTTCATAAGAGGGCCGTGAATTCTGTTGAGCGGCCGGTTCCCCGTTATTTGAGGTGGTCGAGAATAACCCATTGTATGGAGCAGGAAGATCACCCGCCCCGGGTTGATAATCCGTGACAATTAGCCTTGGTGGTAGCACCTCAGGTTGGTGGATATAAATTCACTAAGGTACTCATGGACGGAGGTAGCAGCATCAATATCCTCTATTATGAGACCTTTCTCCGCATGGGATTGACTGATAAGGATTTGAAGACGTCCAACACTGTTTTTCATGGAGTGGTGCCTGGTAAGTCGGCTTACCCAGTTGGCAAGATTGAACTGGAAGTGGCCTTTGGAGATGAGTATGATTCTAGAGCTGAGAAATTAACTTTTGAGGTTGTCAAAATCAAGAGTCCATATCATGCTCTGTTTGGTCGACCGGCTTATGCCAAGTTCATGGCACAGCCGTGTTATGTTTATCTGTAGCTTAAGATGCCGGGTCACAAGGGCACCATCACCGTGCATGGAAGTCGAAAGATAGCCCTGGAATGTGAGGAGGGCGACGTGGCTTATGTTGAGTTTGTTTGTGCAGTAGAGGAGCTGAAGTTTTATCAAGACAATGTTGACCTGGCGGATATGACCTCTCTAAAGAAGTCAACCACCGAGCATGACCCGGCGATGAAGCTTAAGTCGGCTGCTGAAACCAAGCTTGTTGATTTTACTCCAGACGATTCATCTAAGCAGTTCAGTATCAGTGCCAATTTGGATCCTAAATAGGAAAGCACGCTCATCGAGTTCATCCGTGAGAACCGGGACATCTTTGCATGGAAACCTTCTGACATGCCGAGTGTACCGAGAGAACTCGCTGATCACACTCTCAATATTGATCCGAAGTATAAGCCGGTCAGGTAGTTTCTTCGACGGTTCAACGAAGAGAGACGGAAATCTATTGGAGAGGAAGTCGCCCGGCTCTTAGCGGCTGGGTTTATTGTTGAAGTTTTTCACCCGGAGTGGTTGGCTAACCCGGTGCTCGTGCTCAATAAGAACGGCACCTGGCGGATGTGTGTGGACTACACGGACTTAAATAAGGCTTGTCCGGCTGATCCCTTTGCTCTCCCCCGTATTGATCAAATCATTGGTGCTACGGCGGGTTGCGAGCGTTTGAGCTTTTTGGATGCTTACTCTGGTTATCATCAGATCAAAATGGCAGTTAAGGACCAGGAGAAGACGACATTCATCACTCCGTTTGGAGCCTTCTGCTATGTATCTATGCCATTTGGGCTCAAGAGTGCTCGAGCGACTTATCGGCGATGTGTCTGAAGCTGTCTCCACGATCAAATTGGGCGCAATGTTCATGCTTATGTGGATGACATCATGGTGAAGTCCAGAGAGAAGGAAACCTTGATATCAGATTTGAAAGAGATCTTTGACAATCTCCGGGTTTATAAGATGATGCTTACCCCGGCAAAATGTGTATTTGGTGTACCTGCAGGCAAGCTCTTGGGTTTTCTGGTCTCAAACAGAGGCATTGAAGCTAATCCGGAGAAGATCAAGGCAATTACCTCTTTAGCTAAACCGGCGTGCATCAATTATGTTCAGCGACTAGCGGGTTGTGTTGCTGCTTTAAGCCGGTTCATAAGCCGTTAGGTGAGAAGGCCCTACCGCTGTATCATATGATGAAGAAAACGGACACTTTTATCTAGAGTGATGTTGCTAACACTGCCTTTGAAGATTTAAAGAGACAGTTGTCTGAACCACCGGTCCTTGCGGCTCCTATTGATAAAGAGCCGTTGCTGTTATATGTGGCTGCTAACTCACGAGCCGTCAGTGTTGCCATCGTGGTGGAGCGTAAGGAGGCTGGCAAGGAGCATCCGGTTCAACGGCCGGTTTACTATATCAGTGAGGTGCTCATTGAGTCTAAGCAAAGGTATCTGCATTGGCAGAAACTTGTTTACGGAGTGTTTATGGCAAGCCGGAAGCTGAAGCAGTACTTCCAAGGTCATCCTATAACTGTGGTAAGTTATGCCCCCTTGGGAGACATCATCCAGAACAGGGAAGCCACAGGACGAGTCGCCAAGTGGGCCATTGAGCTTGGGCCTCATGGTTTGAAGTACATGCCACGTACCGCTATTAAGTCTCAAGCCTTGGTGGACTTTATCAATGATTGGACAGAGTTACATGCACCTGAGGAGAAGCCAGATAACACATATTGGACTATTCACTTTGATGGGTCCAGGCAGTTGGAAGGCTCGGGGGCTGGAGTCATTTTAACTTCCCCTCGAGGTGACAAATTTGGTTATGTGCTCCGGCTTATGTTTCCTTGTACTAACAATGCAGCTGAGTATGAGGCCTTACTCCATGGTCTCAGGATGGCCAAAGAGATGAATTTGAGCCGGGTAAGGTGTTTGGGTGACTCAGATCTTGTGGCTCAACAGGTATCAGGCAAGTGGGACTCTAAGGATCCCTTAATGGCGGCTTACCATCGTGAAGTTGATGCTATGGCTGGGTATTTCAAAGGTTATCAAGTGGAGCACATTGATCGAAGGAAGAGCGAGGCGGCTGATGCTTTAAGCCGGCTGGGATCTCAGCGAAAGCCGGTGCCGCCTAACACCTTTCTTGATGTTTTGCATAATCCTTCTGTCAAGGTACCCACAGAGGAGGACCTAGCAGTGCCAGATCCGGAGGCACAGCTGGTAGCAGCTCTTCGTGTTATCCCGGATTGGACAGTGCCGTATTTGGCTTACATGACTCGGGGAGAGTTGCCTGAGGATGAGACCTTGGCGAGACAAATCATCCAGCGGTCCAAATCCATGACAATTGTTCATGGCGAGTTGCATCATCACAGTGTTACTGGAGCTTTTCAACGTTGTGTATCGCCTGCGGAGGGTCAGGAGATACTTCGTGAGATCCATGAAGGGGATTGTGGTCATCACGCCGGCTCAAAATCTCTTATGGCCAAGGCTTTCTGTCATGGCTTTTATTGGCTAACGGCTCGGATCTGGTCAGTAAATGTGACGGATGTCAGAAATTCTCACGACGAGCTCATGTGCCGGCTCAAGAGTTGAGGATGATTCCAATTACTTGGCCGTTCGCAGTATGGGGGCTTGACATGGTTGGACCTTTCAAGAGGTCTAAAGATAAAAAGACACACCTCCTGGTGGCAGTGGGTAAATTCACAAAGTGGGTTGAGGCAGAGCCGGTTAGTAAGTGTGATGCAGCCACGGCGGTTCAGTTCATGAAAAAGGTGATTTTTCATTTTGGTTTTCCACACAGCATTATAACTGATAATGGCACTAATCTCTCCAAGGGTGCCATGGAAGAGTTCTGTCAACAAGAACATATCCGGCTTGATGTTTCGGCTGTTGCTCATCCTCAATCCAATGGTCAAGCAGAAAGAGCTAATCAGGAGATCCTGAAGGGTATTAAACCCCGGCTCTTGGTCCCTTTACAGCGAACGCCTGGTTGTTGGGTGGAGGAGTTACCCTCTGTGCTTTGGAGTATCAATACTACGCCTAACAGATTTGCGGGTTACACACCTTTCTTCATGGTGTACGGAGCAGAGGCGGTCCTGCCAAGTGACATCCGGCATGACTCACCCCGCGTGGCGGCTTACATTGAGGCTGATAACGAAAAAGCTCGTCAGGATGCACTTGATTTATTGGATGAAGAGCGAGACTTGGCAATAGCCCGCTCGGTGATTTACCAGCAAGACCTGCGCCGCTATCACAGCCCGGGTTAGAAGCGAGGACCTTTCAGAAGGCGATTTAGTGCTCCGGCTCATCCAGATCGGTCGATATGCACAAGTTGTCCCTCCTTGGGAAGGACCCTTTGTGGTCAAGAAGAATCGAACAACGGGTCATACTACCTCATCGATGTTTGAGAGCACAAAGACTCACGTAAGTCGGAGGAGGAGACCCGCCGGTCGTGGAATATCACTCATCTTCGGCCTTATTATACTTGAGCCACCGGCTCTCAAGATATATATATTTTGAAGATGTATATATTATATAAAGCAATAAAGCAGGACCTCTGTCCTTTTCACCCTCAAAGGTTTATATGTCTTCTTTATCAGGTGGTGGAAACAACCAATAGGGAGCGGATCATATCTGAATCCGGCTTTCCCTTTGGTCCGGCTTATGATCATATTTGAATCTAGCCATGATCACTTGGGGGCTTCCTGTTCAAACATAGGTCGTATTCGAACCAAAGAGAACATAGCTGTCGATACCCGCTTGATCGGCATACTGCCAAACCCACTTGGGGGCTTCTTGATCATATTTGAATCATAGCCTAACCCCTTTGGGTCTGACATGGATCGTATTGAATCGGCGTCATTAAACAACTCTTATGGTCACTTGGGGCTTCCTGTTCAAACATAGGTCGATTCGAACCAAAGAGAACATAGCTGTCGATACCCACTTGATTGGCATCGCCAAAGCCACCGGGGGCTATATGATCGTATCCGAATCTTAGCTTAACCCCTTTGGAACGGTTTACTGATCGTATTCGAATCAGAAGCCTTGGAATATTGTTTATTGTTTATTATACTTCATAAGCATAATTACTTGATTATCTTGAGATCTTCTTGAAAGCACCGTGAGATGGTTTTAGTTCTTCCGGTTTAATATTGATCACCCCAGGATGATTAAGTGCCAGGTGAATTCCAACTTTCAGGAGTAAAATTTACCCGCATGGGTGGGGTCATATAAGCCGGCGAGATTACCAAAAGGATCACAGGACAAGGCAAGAATTTTTTTGTTTAAAGGAAACAGAAGATCAATATAAGCTGGAAGGATATAGCGATGGCGGCTTAAGAAAGTATTGAGCGCCATAAACATGTGCAAAGTCATGACAAAATGAAGAGGTTTTTCTACCCTTACAAGACTCCCCGAGTCTGAATAGTGAAGCATTGTTTTCACAAAGACATAAACATATGACGCCTGGCGGTTCACTCCTTTGGTTGGCTTGAAGAATCCGGGTTATCCTTCTCCGCCTCTCCGTCGGCTGCCTTTTCCTGGAAGGTGGACGATGCCCAGTCAATGCCATTCAAAGCTTCAAACTCAGCTACGTCATCTATTAAACCGGCTGGGTCGACTTCAGGGGCGAAGGTATGCTTACGGATTGGAGGGATCAGGCTGACGTCGTCATAAAGAGATGTTGGAATTCTCTGATTCTTGCTGTCATAACCCGACTGATATTTGGTAAGATCAGTATCGTTCCCAATAAGAGTAGCCACAGGGCGTATAACTTTGACACAGGCGGTGAAATCCTGTTCATCAAATATGGTCCCATCCTCTTTCAAACTCGGGTATCCAAGAGCGAGGTCGGCCGGGTCTAGTTCTGGAATCCATGCTTTAGCCCGGCTCAATGCGGCTATGGCCCCGGCTCTTGCGGACGCCCGCCTTAGTTCTTGGATCTGCTGAGGTAACACAGCAAGTCGCTTCAGCACGTCTTGCAGGAGGCGAGGAACGTCATTTGCTAAAGCTACAACGGCCAAAGCACGTTGTGACCCGGTGTAGAGCTGTTCCACCAGAGTATAAACCGCCTTCATCTTGATCAACATGTTTTGCTTGAGGTTTGTGCTCCTGGGGCCTGCATTATTACGCATAAAATGAGCCGCAGGTGACAATTGAAGTAATCATTGAAAAAAGGTTTGCAATATTTAAAGTTTGTATAAGTAACTTACCAAAGATTGTTGAGACCATTTGAGATATCTGGCGCTTTAAGCCGGATAGCTCAGCTGTGGCTTCTGCAAGCAATGCCTCTGCCGTTTTGGCCCGGGTCACCAGTGAAGCCTTTTCATCAGCCCAGTTTTTCTTATCCGTCTCAAAATTTTTCTTCAACTTCTCTTGTTCAGAAATACTGAATTCAAACTTTGAGTTGGCCTTTTGGATTTCAAGTTCTTGGGCTGCCAGGCGATTCTTCAGGTCATTAACCTCTGATTCAAATTGACTTATGGTGGCCTGTGTTGATGTTGGGTTATAGTCAGAATCATTATAAGATAAACATTAAGTCCCAAGCACTTTGCAAGCAAAGGTACTTGAAACTTGGGGGCTAATGTATACTGAAGAACTTTAAATTGTTATGCCGGTTCATGGAAATATAAGTCCCAAGCACTTTGCAAGCAAAGATGCTTGACACTTGGGGGCTAATGTGTATCACAAGTTCAAAGTATCATGCTACAATCGGGTTAAATAATTTTCTTTCCAAGCCAGACAAGCCGTGTTAGACAATTTTCGAAGTCTACAGCATATTTACTTATAAGCTATAGACTTGGGGGCTGGTACAGTAAGTATGGTTAAGGAAAAGTAACATAGGTCATACCTCATATTTTTGCTGTATCTGCTTCACCATGTCAATTTCCAGGTCGCGGCTGCTATGCACTTGACTAATATAGCCAGAGACGATATCCCCATTACCCAAATGAGTATACTCTGCAATGTCTAACTTGGCCTTTCGGCGCTCCAAAAACTCCTCCTTGGCAGAGCACTTGGCAAGGACAGTGGGCTGACTCGGCTCGACAAACTGAGTCTTGAGAATTTCAACTTCTGGATCAGTTGTCTTGGCCGGGTTAGGAATTTCCGGTTTATCAGAACTGCCAAGAGTTTCTTCAGCGGGCGGATCAGAGGTTGGTGCTGGAATATCATAAACTGGTTCAGGCGGCGGTTGATGAGTGGAAGTGTCAGGGGCAGCTGTTCCGAGTTTCGGTTCAACTATGACCGGATCTTGGGACGTCTTATTCTTTTTTGCCCTCTTACTGGGCTTCACTTGCACGTTGTGGACAAGGCAGAAGGGTGAGTACAAAAACATGAGTAAGGTAAAAGTATAAGGTAAATAAGTTTATATTACCCGGTGGCGGTTTTGAAAGCCGGCATGTTGGATTGCATAGACTCGCCGGAGGAAGGTGAGGTCTCCTGATAATTTGAGTCAGATGAATTGAGAGGTGGACGTATTAAGCCCGCTAAGGGAAAAGTAGAATATAAGTCGGAGATAACCTCAGTTTGGCGCTTCCTGGTTACATCAGGTAAGCCAGAGGGGAGTTCTGCATCCTTGGAGGTTCGGGTATGGCTCTGGCTTTCATGAGTCTGTTGCTTCAAAAGAAATTGAGGATCTTGATAAGCTAAAGGATGTGAAAATCTTACTTTCTCGGTCACCCTTCGGATTTTTTGCTTTGGCAAAGGCTCTGAGTCGAAGGAGATTATAGTTACCTCTTCGTCAACCGCTTGGCTGTTCCCCGTATCCTCCTGAAAGAGTAGAATGTTAATAAAATAATGATAAAGGAGTTAGGAGAATTAGGGATTACCTCCTCTTCATCGTAAGAAGTGTCGTCCAATTTGAGTAAATCTGAAGCGCTTGGCTTCCTTTTCCTTGAAGATCCTGTCTTGGCGGTTTTTCTTTCGGTTCTCTTGGCCACTCGGGCTTGTTTGGCAGCCTCATGGTTATACTTGACCTTCCAGAAGTCGTCATTGGCCTGAAAAAAGGGGTAAAGGGTTATAAATAAAAGTAAGGTATAACACAGTAAGGAGTAGTTATTGAGGTTGATGACTTACTGCAGGGGCCGGGTTCTTCTTGTAGAAAGGAAGTAAGCCAAAGGCATTACTAGTCACTGTGCCCTCTTTTAACAACGTCTGGGTCGTAGCCTCCACCACATCATCTGGTAAGTCGTCGGGGCTATGACGCAGTGGGTCATTCTTCTCGCCTGAGTAGGTGCACATTAGCCGGGGCGGCGGCTTAACGGAATCACTCGGCAAGCGACCCAGACTCGGACCAGGTCAATGCCATCTAAGCCATTTCCCAATAGAGCTTTGATTTTACTAATGGGAGCAAGTGGCAGACGTTCAACAGCAGTCAGTTTATCCGGCAGTGGGTGGTTGGAGTCAAGGCGCAAGGCGCGAAAGCCGGGCAGAGGATTTTCCTCAGCCAGAGAAGTGTCCTGGTAGTAAAACCACGTCTTATTCCAATCCTTTGGATGACTCGGCAGTTCAGCATAAGGAAAAAGGCAGTCTCTCTGCCGTTGAATCGAGATGCCACCAAGTTCGAGGCCAGGGCCCGTTGGCGCGTTAGATTCTGCCGGTTTAAGTAAAACAATTCTACGAATAAAAGTAGCTGGGTTCTTCTCCAAGGTACACCTTGCGTAAGACTTGGAAGTTGCAAATATTTGACACGGAATTGGGCCCGATGTCTTGAGGTGCGAGATCAAAGAAATGCAAAACATCCCTGAAGAATTTTGAACCGGGTGGAGCGAAGCCCCGGTTCATATGATCAGTAAACACGATCACCTCCCCTTCCTTGGGTTGAGGCTTCTCCTCTGACGGGTTAGGAGCACGATAAGACATGATCTCTTTCTTGGGCAGATGGCCGGATTTCACAAAATTAGACAAAGTGCTTTCTGTAACGACGGACTTGACCCAGTTGCAGGTCACCGGAGCTTTGGGAGATTTGGGAGCCATTAGGCAAATTGGAACCTATGACAAAAGAAAAATTTTCCGGTTCAATTTATAACCCGGAGGAGAACATCGTGAGTTTATTCAAAACGGCGGCTTAAGAAGGGGCCTAATGATATATGGGTAATTACTCAGTGGGATTTAAGCCGCTACAAGTATCAAAGGCAGTTAAATTTTCTTAAATCGCCGGAAGCAAGCAAGGCTATATGGATCATCGTAGTTGAAAAGAGTCAACAGGTGCAGATTTTTGGTTAAGAGTGGAACAAACAAGTTTCACAAGTTTCAGTTATTATTTTGGATCAAACAATTTCTCTGAAAAAGAAAAAAATTTAGACCTAAAAACAGTACAGAGAAGTTCATACACTTGAAGGAGGCCTTTAAACAAGGGAAATGAGATCTGTTTCTATTAGAGAGGGATGCGGAACAGCCACCGCAGTAGTTCTAGCTGTCTAAAAGATCAAAAAGGAGCATGGGAAAGGAAAAATATCAAGGGTTTGTAACAGGCGGCGATGAACACCGACGAACTCAGGAGGCCGCGGTGCAGATCTAAACGCAGGAAAGGAAAGGGCTTACGAATGCAGAGCTGCTGCAGGGTTCTGTCGCGTTTCTCTGATTAAGTCAGGTTGATGCAGCGGCCTGAGTTGGAGAAGACGAGGAGCTCGACGGCGGCGGCGGCGGCGGAGCTCGAGTAACAGGGAGGCAGGGAGAAGATGAAGACGACTGAGGGAGAAAATGAAAAGGACCTAGGTCGAGCCTATTTATAGGGAAGGGCCGACTAGGACGGTGCGAGAAACGAGGAGATTGAATATCATTATCCAACGACCCCGACGCCTCGGGTTTTGGGACAATCAGTAAAAGCAAAGATCCGTTGAAGATATAGCAGAATAAAATAAGGATTTAATTGGAGATGACATCACGACGGGCTAACGCGGATCCAGAAGATGACGTCATGGCGGGTTAAACCCTTTGCATAGACAGAAGACCGAAGGCTTATTATTTAAGGTATTTTAAGATTGACATGAACCGTTTCAAATCAATCTGGGGCCTAATGTTGGGAATATAACTATTTGTATAAGCAGTTCATGAGGGGCCGGGTTATGCAAAGAGAGATCTATCAGGACAAGTCCAAGACCAAGCATGAAGATGGTGGTTCAATAAAGGGTCTAAAGCCCACGGGCGACTTAAGGCCCGTCATAGTAAACCGACATAATGGCATGACTTGTATCATAAGGTAGATTTAATAGTCACTGAGTCGGACACTGTTTATGAGCCGGCCGGGACTCTGTAAGCCGCAGGGCGTCAACCCGTGTATATAAGGGGACGACCCGCCGGCGGCTTAGGGCAAGAAACAACTCATCGAGAACCGGGCATAGCGTATCTCGCTCCCTGGTGATCGAAACATCAAGAAATACCAACCCAACTAGACGTAGGCCTTACCTTCACCGTAAGGGGCCGAACTAGTATAAATCTCCCGTGTCCTTTGTCCCGATTAACCCCTTTAAGCTTCCTAGTTGCGATGGCTCCACGACTAAGTCCTTGCAAGAGGACATCTGCCGTGACAATTCCACGACACCTTCTACCTCAGATCCGAAGGCAAGATCTTTGTTGGCAAGAACGGGTCCTTTCTGGAGAAAGAGTTTCTCTCGAGAGAAGTAAGTGGGAGGAAAGTAGAACTTGATGAAGTATTGCCTCTTGAACCGGAAAGTAGCGCAGCTCAGGAAAATGTTTCAGTGGTGCCTGCACCGGATAGAGAGGAAGTTAATGATGATGATCAAGGTACTTCGGATCAAGTTGCTACTGAACTTCGTAGGTCCACGAGGACACGTTCCACACCAGAATGGTATGGCAACCCCATCCTAGAAATCATGTTGTTAGACAACGGTGAACCTTCGAACTATGAAGAAGCGATGGCGGGCCCAGATTCCAACAAATGGCTTGAAGCCATGCAATCCGAGATAGGATCCATGTATGAAAACAAAGTATGGACTTTGTGGACTTGCCGATGATCGTGAGCGATAGAAAATAAATGGATCTTTAAGAAGAAGACGGACGCAGATGGTAATGTTACCATCTATAAAGCTCGACTTGTCGCTAAGGGTTATTGACAAGTTCAAGGGGTTGACTATGATGAGACCTTCTCACCTGTAGCGAAGCAGAAGTCCGTCCGAATCATGTTAGCAATTGCCGCATTCTACGATTATGAGATATGGCAAATGGACGTTAAAACGGCGTTCCTTAACGGCTTTCTTAAGGAAGAATTGTATATGATGCAGCCGGAAGGTTTTGTCAATCCTAAGAATTCTAACAAGGTATGCAAGCTCCAGCGCTCCATCTATGGGCTGGTGCAAGCATCTCGGAGTTGGAACATTCGCTTTGATGAAATGATCAAAGCCTTTGGGTTTATGCAGACTTATGGAGAAGCCTACGTCTACAAGAAAGTGAGTGGGAGCACTACAAAAAAATACACTTCCGTGATGATACGTGTTTGTCACAGTAGGTCGCGTTTTTGTCATGCATGCACATCCATGACAAATTTATGACAGAATCAAGATAGTCATACTGTCTTTGTCAGAGAAGTGTTCCATGACATTACCAAAATTATCATCACGGAAGTGTCCACTTCCATGACGATAAATCGCGCGTCACAAAAGTGCTTTCGTCAAGGGTGACCGACACATGGCATCCACCATAACGGAACGCCGTTAAGCTATCGGGTCGGGTTTTGGATCCGATAACCCGTTAGCAGCCCTGACCAATAGGGATTTTCCACGTGTAAAATCATCATTGGCTGGAGGAAACACGTGTCAGCTCACCGTTGGGGCAGATGTCATCCACTCATTGGACAGAAGGCGCCTATGATACGTCGACACGTGGCACGCCCAACAGAGGCCCATTCACGTGAAAAGGCCGCCCGTTTGACTTGGTCAAAAGGTGGCGGGCGGCCCATGTAAATCCTGTTAATACTGTTCAAGATATAGCCCATTTACAGCCCGCTAACCCAAGGCACGTTCGCCCTATCTGAATTAGGCCCGGTAGCATCATCCGGGCCACCCAATATGATTCCAGCCCGTTTTCGCCGGCCCATGTATGGCCCATGACGTCTTCGGCCCATATGAGGCCCTATGTAACTCTTGGCCTATTAACGGCTGTGGTGAAACCGCCCGTAATGAACAATGTATTACTTTACACCCATTAACGGCCCGTGGTGGCGGCCCGCAATGAACAATGTATCACTTTATACCCATTAAGGGCCCGTTATTCCGTTGGGCCGTTTCAGCCCATGTTATCTTCGGCCTTCTCGAGCCCATTTATTCTTGGGCTTATTTCAAAGATTCATTTACTTACGACCACATCTTGCCATTTTCTGCTTATGGGCCAAATTCAGCCCGTGGTTACAGTCGGCCCGTTTGTGGTCCGTTAACACGTTGGGCCGTTTTCATAGCTTCATGAAATACGACCTATTAACGATGGCCCATTATGGTCGGCCCATGAACGGACGATTCCAACTCTAGCCCGTTTACGGCCATAATCTGACTCGTTATTGGCCCATGTTTGGCCAATCGATCATACTGCCGTATAAGGCCCATTGATGATACGACCCGTAGAAGGCCCATTGTTTCTACGGCCCATAGAAGGCCCATTGTTTCTACGGCCTGTAGAAGGCCCACTATTTATACAGCCCATAGAAGGCCCACTGTTTCTATGGCCCGTAGGTCCAGTGTCACTACAGTAAATATTAGCCCATGGTTATTGTGGCCTAGTTTTAAAAAATAGGTTATTGCAGCCACTAGCAAACCGCAGAAAAAGAACTGCACTGACTACAAGCAAACAAATAAACAAGACAACAAGGAAATAAATAAGCAAGCAACTTACACTAGGCTATCACGGCTATTACACATATTACATCCTTTGGGCATCAAAGTTCGCCACCAAAGTGCAAATATAGGGGACACATCGGCATATAAACGCCAAGAAGAAAACAAGTCCAGAATCGAAACCACTTCAAGAGCTCAAGAAACAATATTCTAGGTACCCATAATGTCGGGCAAGATGCTTAGCAAGCTTATTAACTTTCTCTTGTTTGGCGCTTAAGTCCTCCAGTAACTTCTTTGTTGCACCGTAAAGTATGCATCCGAATTCTGCGAGGACTTCCTCAGTCCTTGGCTTCTGTCACATAACATCTCGATCGATGTCTTTCAACTTGAAGTTGAGACTCAAGAAGTTTAACCGATTCAGGCAACGAGTTCAAGAGCTGGTGCCAAAGAAGTGGTAGCCAAGAACTTTCGAACACTACATCAAGACAGGACTTTGGGGTTGTCTCGGTGTCCTCAATATAGTTTTTATCAGCTTTCTTGGAGACCAACAGGATGTCTCACCATCTTGAACCTTATCTGCATTACTTCCTTTACCATTGCATAACAGGTACTCTTCTCCAATATTTTATCCGCGTTCTAAAAGAGAAACAAACAAACACATCACAGGTTTACAATGTAGTATATGAAACTCATTTTGGTAAACCAGTTCAGGAGTAAGGTGGACATGATAACAGCATGAAACAAACATATATCTATGTAGTATGGTCACTTTGTATGGTCTATATCATTCTAGTTTATGTTGCCAAATCAAGATAGATCTGATTCAAATCATATCTATTTAAGACAAAGCGGCATAGATGTAATATAAGTGTGGGAAAATACACAGCAATAACAACACTTGTAATGTGCATGGCATGAGAACATAACTGTTTATTCAATTGAAACTAAAATCAGCATAGAGCAAGTTACAATAGCAAACAGCCAAACACGTTGAAGAAACAGGTTTAAAACATACCTGTTGCGCCATTGGAGTTTCAATTGCATCCTTCAAATTTGAAATTGGTTGGTATCAAGAATACAAAGTGATGCAAGAGCAAAGTAGTATGAACCATAGCTACGGAACCTGACACGAGAACAATTCTTCTTACGCTTTAAGCGTTGACTTTGGGTTTGGAGTGGTGGTCCTCGTGATTTGGGTACTGCAGTTGCCTTACTAACCGCCGTGTTTGGGTGCTCTGTGGTGGAGACGGTCTTTGTGTCAACGGGAACTAGGTGTCTATCTGCTTTGGGATTGGGGTTAGAAGGGGTGTAGCTGGTTCTCTGTCCAAGCTGGGTAGGGGTACAATCTGCATGAGTGTGGGTTATGTGTGGTGGGGCTGATTCTTGGGCAAGTACAACCATGGTTCTATCTGCATCGACGGTGTAGCACGATCTTTTCTCAAGACCATGTTTTTACTCCCACGAATCGCCATCACTCCCTCCAATTGAAATGGCCGATAAACAAGAAAAGTAATTGAATGTACATACATTGTAAGATAGACAGGTTCAATGGATAGTAGGGAAGAAAACAGGGCATGAAATAATCCACATTTATGTTGTCTAAGCAAACAGAATAGCAGGACATAATTTCACATATATGATGGCTAATTAAACAGGATAGCATGACACAATTTCACATGTATGATGGCTAACTAAACAGGATAGAATGACATACTTCAAAATATGATGACTATGTAAACAGGATGACATGATATAACTATACGATGTGTCTATTAAAGTGGTTGGCATGCCATAAATCACAAACATGCCGTCGATGGAAACATGATGGCATGATATAATTCACGGATAGAATGACATAATTTAAAATATGATGACTATGTAAACAGGATAAGATGATATAACTATATTATGTCTTTAGAAAATGGGTTGGCATGCCATAATTCAGATACATGCTTGTCTATGTAAACATCATGGCATGACATAATTCAAATATATGATTTATATACTAAGGAAGTGAGCAGAGGGCAATTGCATATATGATGTGTCAACTAAGGAGATGGCATTCAATATTGTGTATATGATGTAAAAACTAAGCATTGCAATACAACATATGCATTATATGAGTAATATAACCCTGCCAAGTTTGACCATACACCTCGTGGGGATAATAGGACTGGTCATACGCCTCTCAATCCTCCTCTCAAGAGCTATACGTAACCAGCAAGATATCTGCTTCAAAGAGGTAGCATTGTCTGCTCTGAAGACCTTGTTTTCACTCCATATTTCTCCATCACCAATTCAAATGGCTGATGCACAGGAAGAGCAGTTGAATATACATACATTGTCGACAAAAGCAATGAGAAATACAAAAAAGGACGACATGATATAATTCACATATATGACGCTTGGCTAAACAAAGCATGGCATTGCATAATTCATATACATAATGCCTTGCAACAAGATAACATTGCATAATTCACATATATAATGTCTTGCAACAAGATGGCATTGCATAATTCACATATATGGTAATTAGACACTAAGCAGTGGCATTCACACAAAGCATGTCTAAACTAAGCAAATGGCATAGCAATGCAAGATACCATACGCACGATATGAGTAACATAACCACGCCAAGTTAGGGCATGCACCTCGGGGAAATATGGTGGTCATCTGTCTCTGAATCCTCCTCTGAGGAGCTATCGGTAACCAGCAAGACATGCGCTTCGTCAGATAGCATTGTCTGCTCTGAAGACCTTGTTTCCACTCCAGATTTTTCCATGACCGTGCCGAATGGCTGATGCACAGGAAGAGTAATTGAATGTACTAAAATTGTTGACAAATTTAACACATAATAAAAAATGATGGCATGATATAATTCACATATAAGATGGTGGCTAACTGTGGTGGCATTGCAAAATTCACATATATGATGCCTGGCTAGACAAGATGGCATTGCATGATTCACATATATGATAAAGAAACCAAACAGATGGCATTGACACAAAGCATGTCTAAACTAAGAAGATGACATCTTTAATGTATATGAGGCAATGCAAGGCACCATATGCATCATATTACCAACATCAGCATGCCAAGTTAGAGCGAAGACCTCATGGGGTAAATAGGAGTGGTCTTCTCCTTCTGAATCCCCCTTAGAACAGTTATCTTCCTCTTGATTACGATCCGAAATGGGTGGAGGGGGGCTGCCTTTGCGCCCACCATGGAACGACGTCTGCATGAAATTTTATTGCCACGCAAGACTCGTCTCTTTTGCTCTACATGATCAGTTCAATTGTGTACAATAACTGGCATGCATAGGAATAAGACATAGTGACATTATGTAAGGAGTGCATGCACAAATCCAGAGTGATGGTAGCAAACTGTGGATAGACCCAAAACCAATGATAGCAGGCAGATAATAGCTTTAGTTAAAAAATACAGATAATGGCTCCTTTAATGTTTGTTTGCACCCAACATGAAAATCATAGTAGACACCGGAGATTCACCAGATAGTAGACAGATAGTACTGATTGCTGCCCCAATATGTACCCCACAACCATTTAAAAACTCAAGTTTCAACATTAATTTGGACCTGACTCGGAGTCTAATAGGTGAACACAATGATAATGTAGCATGTCATCATATTAAGCGACGCATAACGTAAGCAGACATGAAAGAGTGCGACCTCTCTTGCGGACCCGTGTAGTCCTCAAGGTCATCAGCTCAGTTGATGATGGTAATGCGATTGTCGAGCTGCCGGCATGGAAGAAGATCTCGAGGCGGCGAAAGACAGTCTGGAGAGCAGATCCTGTTGAACCCTTCCGTCGTTGGAGCAGCTGGGGTGGAACACTGGCGCCACAGAGCAGGACAAACCACACAAGGTTTTCTTTGACACATATATGTAATGAAGTAATTGAGTAAGGGCTTGTTTGAATTTGAGGATTCTAACAATGCAGGGATAGGAAATAGACAGGAATAGGATAGGAATGCACGTGCAAAACAAAGAATTTAAAACACAGATTTACGCCAACTGGGTGTTTGATTCACAACAATTGGAAGATCACAGGATGCAAAAAAGCATGGTGAGATTAAGTCAAACCACAAGAAAATGTATGGTTATAATGCTATTATGCTACTATCTCTTAGTCTTGTGCTTGATGAATAGGAATATTAAAAGGAGGAGAAGTGGAAATTAGAATTCCTACGGTTTTTCTTTCAAATAGACACTAAAGGAACAAATCCTACAGTTTTCCTTTGCTCCATTCCTTTGCACCAAATTCATGAAAAGTAGTACCATAGGAAACTTTCCAATTCCTATGTTTTTCATTCACTCTTCCTTTCAAGCCTTTGGCGATTCTAGTAGGCAGGCTTGAGCAAGGAAAATCCTACACTAAAAAATGTTTTTGTGCTACTTCTATTACTTTGGACCTGTGCCATCGCCATACTAGCTCAACTCCCGTGCCCATCGACAAATGCACAACTCAAACGCTACAGAGATAAATAATGTTGGCGTTCAAGAGAGTCCATCATGGATAGCTAAGTTGCTCGGTACCTCACCGCTTGTCATATAGTAGGATAAAATAATCGTATTTCCCGTTACTACGAAAGTGCTCGATGGACAATATATATAACATGTAGAGTAAAAAGAGATGCAACAAGTGTACAACCTCTTTGGCGAAGCCATGTCGATCTCGGCGTGATTGGGTTGGCGGTGAGGATGCTCCGCTGACTTTCTTTGTCGGAGGAGGGGAAGAAGATCTTAGGCGTCTGGAGATGGAGCCTGAGGTACTGCTCCGCTGTGATGGAGGGTTTCATCGTTGGAGCAGCTCCGGTGAGTTGTACGACGCCGAGGCTGAAGCAGGACAAGAGAGACAACGAACGAACAACATTAACCTGAGTGGAATTCTAATAGCATCTCCGATACATGACGTAAAATACATAACCACAAAGTGCTAGATGTAAAATACATCAGCCGCTCATCTCTGAACTTAACTGTCGAAACTGAACTTAAATGTCGAAATCGAACTTAACCGTCAAACCGAACCTAAGCGTCAAACTGAATTTTCTTTGTCCGAAATTGAACGCACTAGCAAGGTGAGGCTATACGTCGGTCGATCGACTTTTTCATCTCTGGTCACCAATTTTGCAGCCGTTGGATACGAAATCAAGGGCCTGCGGTTCATCTTCAACCTCCACCCCCGAGCCGCCACCACCACAGGCCAAACAACAGCCCTCGCCGCCCATGCCGGGCGGTGCAGCCCCGCCCGCCCGAAAACCCTCCCCACCGCCGGTCCGCCGCCGCCACAGCCATCCCTCTAGGCCTCCCGTGCCGAAGCTTTTTCTCCGTGATCCCCACGCCACCGCCCATAACGCCCGCCATCGCCGCGACCACCGCCCCATCCTGAAGCCTAAGATAGATAGTGGGTACCTCTCCGGTGAGCCCCCCGCGGCTGGTTCTTCCTTCACCCGTGAGCCCACCTTTGAAAATCGACTGACCCAAAAGTTGATTCAGTCGACTGAAGTGTAGCCAAATCGGAGCAGCATCGCAAGCAAGAGCAAGAGCAGCAGCGCGAGCAAGAGCAATAGCAAGAGCAGACCAGGCAGGGGACCGAGAGCAAGAGCAGAGCAGCAACGCAAGCGAGGGCTAAAGCAGCAGCAGCTCCTACTGATGTGGACGTCGCCGCCGTGGAGGAAGTGGCCGGCGACGCCGCCATGGATGGAGCCACGCCGTGTGGGCTCGGGACCGAGCGCCGGCAGCACCGCGAGATCGAATCAAGAAGAAAATGCGGCGATTAGTGTACAACCTCTTTGGTGGCGCCGATTAGGCCTCAGCTTCATCCGAGGAAACGGTGATGATGATGCTCTTCCGGTGGTGCAGGTGAAGACGGCGGTGTGGGAATGGAGGTGGCGCGAAAGACGAGGGGAACATCGGGGCAGCTCCTTGGAGGTGGAGGACGGGGTGGCTGAACCGGCGGGACGATGAGATCGAGGACGGATCCTCATCCAGTACGGTGGATGAGGGACGTCGAGGTGTTGCTGTGGATGACGTCGTCGGGGAAGAGGCTCCAGCTGGGTGGCGGACGGAGTAGGGTGTGGGGTTTCGTCGCGAGTTTTCGCGGCCTCGGTGTACGAATGGGTGGGCGGATGGGATGGCAGTGGGGAACCATGGCTTAGAGACGCGCTTGTCCAAAATGTGGGGTAAGTTATGAAAGTACCCCCCACCGATTTGAGGCGGTTCTTTCGGTTCAGGGGTACCACGGGCATTTCGCGCGCGTTGTAATTTCAGAATAGCAAGGCACGGGTTGAGATGGAGGGAGTTGTCGGAGCACAACGAGACAAAGATATATCTTAAATATTTCGGGCTAACAAGGCGCGGGTTGAAGAGGCGGGAGTTTCGCAGCACGATAGACAGAGACGCTAGATTCAATTTTCGGCATAACAAGGCACGACTTGAAATTTCGGAAGAACAAGCTTAATGTGTACAAAAAAAAGACAATTTGCACCTCAACATGCACAACACACACACAAACACCATTTAGACTAGAGTAAGGTACACGTGCATTGCACGTATGAGATTTGACAACCAAATTATGATAAATACCACATTATAGCATGCAAGCTTTGAGTCATATATGCATGATGTAGATGTTCGTTTAATTCTTATAGTTCATTTCATTCAAAATCATCTAGTTTTTATAAGAAAGCTAATCTATTTTAAGATTCATGGAATTGTGTGTTGTAAGACATAAAGTAAAAACAAATAATGGCAAATCATGTATAAAAACATTTGGGCAATTCTGATACGGAAGATTCTAGAACAAATAAGAAGTGCTTGTGTTTTGATGTTTGTGCATTATGCTTAAGTTCAACCATGGAGTCTTCTAGATTATACATGTGGTGAAATCTGGTGGAATCTAGATGATATCCAACGGCCAATAGTGCTCAAATTTGCCATCTTTGGACCATCGGATTCGCCTCATCCAATGACCATCTTTCAAAGTTAAATTTACCCGCACACAATATAAAAAAATATAATATATATATATATATATAGGGGTACAAATATAGATATGTGATGCGAAAGCCGCCCATCATCTCCAATTAGAATAGTGTGTCCATGCACGGATGCGACATGGGCAAATGATGTCTGCCATCGGCATCTCAAATTCAAATCGGTCTGACCTTGTTCAATGTGTATACGTTACAACATGCTCGTTTACAAACCACACCGTGCAGATCTCCGTTATATTCATGCATGCATGGGTTTCAAACATCAGGATCTCTTATTCAAATATTTGAATTCAACTTTACATTGATTATGACCTCACCTATTCTTTTACACCCACACAGTAGTCTTCTATTTATAATTGTACCACTAACTTTCTCTCGTGCATGCATGCATACACACTACCAGTTGGCATTATCCATCGCACGCATGCAATCTTTTTCTTCAGGTCGGTCTCCCATGAAGGCACACACCCACACACACCCCCCTCTCCATCATATCGGGCATTCTTTATCTCTCACGCGTGCATGCGCAACGATTGATGTTCCTCTATGTATGTGTGTATATAGCTAGGTCTTTCATAGTTTTCCACACAAACCGATCAATCGATATATCCAGTGAGGTCTCACCCTCTTTCCCACATCCACATCGATCAATCTATACCTCTCTATATAGGATTAACATATATAGCTAATACACACACATTAATTATATATCCAACGTCCCCCTCTCATCATCCATGCCTTTCGCTTAATCTCTCAGACGCGTGCACAATGGTGAAAGACAGGCGATGAAACCCTGCCCCCTAACATCACTATATATCGAGGCTAATATGAATGTGATCATTAGACAATTGCTGCTAAAAAGGTTTAATTTCATGAATTGACCCTCCTCGTAAAGGATTAGCAATGCTTGGCCCCTAGCTCATTTATTTTTCATGGCTCCGCCCTTTGCGGCAACAGCGCACGTGTTCGCCCCCTCTCTCTAAATATCGATCTCGCGCTTGTGCATTCCTTCATAGTCTCCCTCCACTCGGTCCCTCACACCATCTTCTAGCCCCCATCGGATTTTGCCACATGTACAATCTAGCAGACTCCATGGTTGAACTTAAGCATAATGCACAAACCTCAAAACAACAGTGGTTCTCTTTTGTTCTAGAATCTTCCGTATCATAACTGCCCAAACTTTTTTCTAGTTGAATTGCCATTATTTGTTTTTACTTTATGCTTTACAACGCACAATTCCATGAATCATAAAATAGATTAAGGGCTTCTTTGATTCAAAGGATTCTCAAAGGAATTTTGGAGGATTCTAATCATTAGGAATTTTTCCTATCTTGGTTGTTTGATTCATAGGATTGTAAACCATAGGAATTTTTCCATATGATTCATTTGCACTAGATTTAATAGGAAACATCCCATCCACTCAAACCTCTTTGAAAGAATTCTGCGTTTTTTCTATGCACAATCAAACACTCGTACAATCCTATAGGATTCAAGACGACATTCCACTATAATCCCATGTTTTTCCTATTCACGCGTTCTTAGTTTTTTTATAAAAACTAATTCATTTTGAATGAGATGAACTATATGAATTAAACGAAGGGCTACATCACACATATATGACTCAGAGCTTACATGCTATAGTGTGGTATTTATTCATAATTTGGTTGCACAATCTGATGCGTGCAATGCACGTGTACCTTACTAGTACTTCGAGTATGTGCAAAACACGTAAATTAGAATACCAATGGCACGCTACACAGTGTCTCTCTTACAGTTCATGAAGCCACGTGGCATATGTGGAGGCATTGTCGCGACCTCCTTGCGTGGATTGATCACGGTGACGTCTTGCTGGTTCGAGAAGAATGTACTCGTCCTCCACGAGCCATCTTGGCGGTACATGCACGGTTAAGATGTGCACGCACGCCACGCACGCACTCATTCCCTCGCACGCGACATCGCGGGTATACGGCGGATGCAATTTTGTACCAAGATCCACCCATGTGATAGTTTGGCGTGTAAAGTCGTTCACTTCATTGATGGTCAATTAATACAGCGCATGCAAATTGAGTGGACGTGAGGGCGGAAGAAAGACATTATTACTCCTTTACTTGGCATGCGAGTAGTTAAATCGTGGGTTGCTAGTAGTACTTCCATTGGTCTCCTTCATATTTTGTGCCAATTTTTGACAGTAACATAATATTTACGCATTTGAGCAGTGTAGTACTTGAAATTTATGTTCCGCTAAACTCATTGGGAGCCGTTTCAGGCCTCGAAACCAAAACCATCAATTAATCTTTACCTTGTTCCCATCACATTCGAAAGCCTACTCACACCTACTAGTACGTACCAAACCTGAACGTGTTCCCACTATGCAGTTATTAGTACTACTAGTGCTAGTACTTAGGTTATAATTAGGGGAACTACCTAACCGAAAATTACTCTACCTTTCCTCCTCATAAGTGCTTCTTCTTCGTCCATCGTTGCCATGGCCGGTGAGCAGAGCTCTAGGTCGAGAACTACTCGTAACAAGGGAGCGGCAACCAAGGCTGCAGAAAAAAAGAGGGCTCGCCGCCACGCAGAGACCTCGAAAGATCTCTCACGGGCAGGCGATGGCTCCCAGGAGCGCCCTAGCCGCGGAGGCGAACATGCCGAGCCATCGGAGCTGGAGTCGTTATCCCTGGATGGCATGCCCAATCAGCTCAATAAGCACCTCAATAAGCAGAAGGAGTTCATCCAAGGCTTGATGGAGTTACTGAAGGAGAGGCGACCGGCGAAATACTGCGACTTCAGGAGGACAAGGCGAAGCTCTGCCATGAGATCGACCTGTTGAAGGAGAAGAACGCCGGCTGGAAGAAGCTGCATGAGAATAGTAGTTCCTCGATGAAGATGCTGCAGGCCCTCGTCATGGAACAGAAGGAGGAGTTGGCGAAGCTCGCGCCGAGCACCCGACTCTTGTCACAAGATGCGTAATGCGGCCGTGGAACAGATGATGAAGGCTCGCGTCGAGAAATCCCGCGTCATGGACAGAATGAAGAAGATGGCAGAGGAGACGCGCAAGGAGATGGAGGTCGTGGAGGCGATGAAGAAGCAGTTACGACTCCGCGGCGAATTAGATCATTTGGGTTGACAATCTTCCTTCTTCTTTTGCTGCTGTGTTTCATCTTTTGCTTCGGGTGTTTCGCCGCACGTGTCACGTTCTCTGCGAGGCATGAATAGAACAATGGTTTTTGTTTTTTGAGGGAATGAATAGAACAATGCTAACAATGAGATGACTAGCAAATTAGATCATTTTTATCGCCATATGGCATTGGGCTGCCGTGTTTCGTGCTCCTCCGTCGCAGTACTACTCCAGTGGAAAACTTGAGTATACCGCACGGTTCTTTACTCCTCCTCGATCAGGTCATTGGCGCGTTTATACGAGCAGTCAAATCACAAGGCCCCGGCTTCCAGCAGTAATGAGACTTCAAATCACAAAGGCCCTCGCCTCTCGTGAAACCGATCAAGCTAGACTGCCCCGCCCTCTAGCCTTTTAAAAAATGTATACTTTTGTACATCAGTAGTATCGCTGGATTGCGCCATGGTGCAAAACTTGAAATTAAAAAAAATTGGTACTACCTCCGTCCGGGTTTATTGGTCCCCATTATATTTCGTGCCAAATTTTGACCATAGATTAAACTAACAAAATGTCTACGCATGTCACCAAACATTATATTTTTGAAAACTATGTTCAAGTACGAATCCAATGAGATAATTTTTCTTGACATGCATTAACATTTTGTTAGTTAAATCTTTAGTCAGAATTTGACACAAACTACAAAGGGGACCTATAAACCAGGACGGAGGTAGTACATATAGAGAGCGCTCGTCGCCAAATTATGCATACAACACTATTGAAAAGGCTAGTCACAATAATGGTGTCCAGCACAACCCACCCGTCAAACAAAACTAAGCACCCTAGAACTCTTTAACAAAACTAAGCACCCTGAAATTCTTTGACAACTAAACTGCTGGCTATATGATGTTGGCCATATATATTGTACGTATATAATATGAAGAAACGAGTGGTAGTACTATACCAACTAAAAGATGAAATGTAAGAAATACTAGTATGTACGTACTGAAGAGTTAAAGTAACAAGAAGAAACATAACATAGTTCTGCTGGGGGCTCAACACAACACACCCCTCAAATTGAACTAAGCACACCTGAAATTAAACTATGCAACTAATCCGGTAGACACTGCATTAGAAGTTTAGAACCGCCATGAGCAACGACATCGCCACCGCATTTCGGAGTCCTCATCCACGTCCTCGACTTCGTCCTTGCCCTCTTCCTCTTGGCCGATACTTCTTTGCTTGAACCGCCAACTTGGCTGTTGCTCTTCATCCAACCCTTGTAGATATTGAAACAAAGGTAGCCATCCATTGCATCGTACTGGATGTGGTCTATATCTAGTACATTCCGCTGCCATGCATGACGATGAAACGTGTATGAAGGTTTCTCCAGTTTACCGTACGAAGGATGAACCATGGCTCTGCCGGTCGGCATTGAAGGCTGACGAGAGGACACCAACCGATTCTTTTGGAGTTGAAGGTGTTGCCTACAATGAGGCCTATCCGACGCAGGACTTCTTTGTCGTTACCAAAGTCTATGATGTGAATTTGACTAGGTTGCTCTCGAGGAAGTCCTTCAAATCCTGGCACTCAACGTCGGCATGGCATATGTGGTAGACCAAGCATAAGTCATGCACGCAAACCTGGATCACGGCGGGCTTCTTCCTCTCTTCGTCCTTTAGATCCTTCTCTCGTCCCACAACTGCGGTGTACTCAACATCTAGCCCAGCGACCCACTCATCATCCGAGTCTTCGAACATGCGTCTGAAGCGAGAAAGGCATCCTTTCACCGTCGCGGATGTACGGGTGTAGATGATGTCGAACTCATTGCCGGTGATGGTTCTAACCTTGTACTCACCGCCGATCGGGGAGATTTGGGACGCCATGGCTTTGGGAGGAGGGTTAGGATTAGTGGAACTGCCATAATGTGAATGGACGGGACGACTAGGAGCGAACCGCCGTAGTATTAAAGAACGTGCGGGGACGAGTAGGAGCGAACTGCCAGCGTGCGAACGGCAGGGTAGTGGCTTTCCATTCTCCCATGATACGGGCTTCCGAGAGCCCTTGGACCTGAGATCGAACGATTGCATGGCGTGATTCTAGACCTATGGGTGAATCCTATCCTGGAGGGTTATTCTGCAAATTTTCAGCAACTTAGCATGCGACCGTTTGATCTCAGATCCAAGGGCTGCCAGCAGCCCGTATCATGGTCGCGCCTACTACAATCGTCGCATCGCTCGCGCGGTCGCGCCCTTGGAGATTTAATACGGTGCGTTAGGCTATCTGATGTTGACATGTCATACATAGTCATCACTTAGTCACTCATACTACAACAAGGTTGGCTATAAGTGTATATTCTTTTACTCCTCTCTATCTCTTTCTTCGTACTCCCTCCGCCCCATAATATAAGAACGTTTTTGACACTAGTGTAGTGTCAAAAACATTCTTATATAATGGGACACAGGGAGTACTAGTATTTGTTGCATTTGCCAAGGAGTGACCTCTTCGAATGAAATGGTGTTGCTAAGTTTGCTTCGTTTAATTAGCTATAGACTCAAAATTGTCTGTTCACCTAGGTACACGCGCTTAGCACCGTTTCTTACTTGGGTCACCAAACTAGTCTCTCTTCTTGATTAACTTGCCACATCAGACTTTATGCCTATGTGGCAAGCTTAAGCACCTGTAGGAGCAACTAAGTACAATAGTGCGCTTTACATGGCATTTTTGCATATGTGGAGGAAAGAGAGGCAAGGAAAAAGTGGAGAAGTGGGCTCTCATGCAAGAGCCAGCCTCTACTACATGGTGGAGCATTGGGAGAGGCACCTGTATGGAGGTGGTCAGGAATCGGGAGACTCACGCCGGTCGTAGCGCCACAGTTAAAATGATAATGGCAAGTCAAATCATGGGGCCCCACCTGTCCAGCAGTAACTCGCTGTCAAATCACACAGACCTACGTTTGCAGCAACCTACTCCCTCGTCTTCTCGCGTCTCTGTCGACCCGACTAGGCGGAACTGTCCCGCCGCCTACCGGGCAGGAAAAGCCCTGCCCTCGACTTTTAAATAGTATACAATATACTAATTTTGTATCCATGGATTGCACCCGCGCCATGGAGCAAAGCGTCTAGAAAACGGCGGTACACATGTACGGAGTATATAGCACGCCCGTCGCGTTAAATGTCGCACCCGCACGGTCGGTCGGTCCGCACGCTGCTCTCAAATGGAGCAGCGCGTCATATTGCGTTTGCACACACATGTGGGACGGCAATTGAGAACCGACCATAGGCAAACTCCGGCCCCGCAAGTCGGGTGACTTAATAGAAGAGGGAGACGGCGATAGTACTAGAGAAGTGTTGTACTACGTTGGTGCTCGGACGATCCTGCAAGACACGGAAGATCAGTTCGTCCATGCATGTGATCATACTCCAGTAGAAACGCCTGGATTGGCTATCGTCTACATGTCGTGCAAGCTGTGTTGTACATGGCTGTAGTTGTGGTGAGAAATCTAAAAAAGGTTTCTTGTCATCTCGCAAAATTAGGTGTCATGTGCTTCGGATCACTGCGAGGGTTAAACAGCGACAACTGAGTTGGCCTAGTCATTGGGGGCACATGCACGAACAGTGACTACTCGGCTGCCATCTAGGTCAAGCCGGCTATGTTAATTAGGACATCTATCGACGGACCCCTTTTCTATGAGTTTATCTTTAATTTGAGCTTTGTTCCTTGTCTAGTTTGTCCGTCGGGATTCATGTTGTCTCCTTTGGGCAGTGAGGTTATGATTTCTTGTCATGTGGCATTGTTTCGTGTTATATGTTATAATCCGGCTTCAGATCAAAATGGCGACAAGCTGCGCCTGTGCCACGTGCATGAAGACTTCGATAGTCATTGACGAGGTCAAGCCGGCTCCGGTAGACAAAAGAAAACTAAGTACTACTCCACTATATAGGCAGGAGCCTCCGCGCTTGCTTGCTAGTGTTGCTCTTTTCACACTGTCTCGGCCTCTCCAGATCTAAACACGACAGCGGTGGCCACACACACACACACTCTCTCTCTCTCTGCTCACCGCTGGTCACAGATCCAGCCGGATCCTCTCTGTCGGGGAAGGTGAGAAGGTGCAACGTTCACGCGGTCGTCCTCGGCGACGTCTCTTACCCACTGCTGGGCGCGTCCCGATCAGCCTGCCTTGCCGTTCTCTCCCAAGCACCGCTGGCGAGGAGACCTCCGACCCCTTCTTCCTCGGCCGTAGTGTGGGCAGATCCGGCCTCCCGCCGCCCACCTAGCGACATCCCGGCGACCATCGGTATAACTTCCTTGAAACCGGCCTTGCTCTACTTCCCGAGCTCGGCGTCGCTGCATTTGTAACTTTTACTATTTCTCAGGCCCCCTCGTAGATAGGATCGATCGGCTGTTCGAAAACCACCTAATTTTTTTACGTTTAAGAGGTAAAACTAGTTCATGCACTCGAATCTAGTACTACTTGGTTCAAACAAGGAAGAAAGGGGGTGGGGTGGGGGAGGATTTGTTACCTGAATCTAGGACTTGGTCGAAAGAGGAAATAATGGGGGCGAAAAGTAGTAGAGACTGGCTATCCAACTGGTCTCTAGGTCTAATAGGGAAATAAAGGGAAACACAATACAAACTCAATATAAACCCGATCTATTGGTTGAAAAAAGGAAAGAAAGTGGGGACTGGGGACAAGTCAATGAGTAAGTCCGACACTAGATTTGCTAGCCTCACACGTATAAGGTGGCTATACCGAACAAAAATGGGACCAACCTAGATATCCTGTTTTGATGTTTGTTGCCCCGAGCCACTCTTATGTAATGCCACTGGTAAAATGTAGCATTTGCACTGTTAAAAGTAAGGACACGTTAAACCAATGTTGTTTTCAATGTAATGCCTCCAGTAATATGAATCAATGGCACTTCTTTAGATGTCCTGCTAAAATTTCCCATTAATATAAGTTGGTTCTTTTCATTAGAAATGCAAGCATCTGGTCCGCCTACTCTCCCGTGCCCAAAGTAATGTCGTATTTAACGGTTGTCATAGTTAATCCTAATGCCCACACTAATATCTAGCAATGCCACTGCTTTAGAAATTGCTACTGTCCTTGTAGGATTGCCATTCAGATAAGGAACATGCTTCTTTTCATTTGATGCATGTTTTATCACTTGTTAGTCACCCTCCTTTCCACCTTTTTTGTGCAAACAGAGATATACATTTCATGCTCGATCTTAGTTGAACTGCACACATGATATCCAAATTATAGTTGAGCATTCCAGGAGCTTCATAACCAACCTTGATGTTGCTCAATTTTATTGCAAGTAATGAAGAAGAAGCTCTGTGGGTTTCGTTTTCTGATGGAAATGGAACCGGGGCTGAAGCCCTTTTCTTAAAAAAGATTGAAGAAGAAGCTGCTAGCTCACGGGACATTGCTTCATTTTAGGTGAACTGCACCAAAAGGTCCCATGAATTGAATCATCCATGTTGGTGACTGAAAGAGCCAGCTTGACAAAGATCGATCCTAAGCACCCCGGCCTCCATCCTTGCGATGCAGGGGGTACACCTCGCTTCCCACACCTTTCGACCCTAGTGTCACCGATAAAATGAAGTAATAATACAGTTAAAATAGAGCGAGTGTCATCTCTATCATTTCATTTCCAATGTAGATAAAGAAAGTGCTTCTCTTTGTTAAAGTATGTTTCATCAACTAGTCCCATTGTTAATGTTTAAGTGTTTCTGCAAACTGGGGTGCTTAATTTTAGTTGATATGTACAAAAATAGAGATTTGAATGTCTCAAGGCGCCTCCTTGTACTACTACTGTACACTGATGTTCATCACTGGCAGAAGGTGTATCTGGGAGACTTGGGACGATGTCCAGTATGAGGCATCGCAGGGCCCATCTCGCCCTCGCAGCATGGCATACTATGATACTATCGCAATATTTTCTTCTATTTATTTTGTGTTTCATCAACTAGTGCCACTATAATGTAATCACGCTTTTTCATTATCTATGCAAACAGGGTTATTCAGCTGCATTTTGGTGGAACTGCACAAATGTACGTATGGAACCGGCATATCTGTGAGTGCGAGGTGTGCCAAGTAAAATTACCGACACCAACCATGCTGCATGCACGCATTGGCATCCACCACCACAGTGGGATGTGTGGCGCTCTCTGTGGACGGATCTTTCTCGGCAGCAAATCCTCTAACCAAATACTAGTAGCTTATATTGGCAGTTTTTTAGGGAGTACTCTTTTCTGAAAGAAGCACCAATCTATTTTTATTTATTTGTACACTGTGTCACAACTTTGACCCAAAGGTCCAGAGCTATTTTAGGGTGATTGGCGTAGTACTCGGAGACTGATTGTAAGCATGATTTTCATTATTTGTCACACCGATTGTAAGCATGAGCAGGTGGAAGATTAGGTTAGTGCGAAGCTTACCTTAAACCCTACCGCCGCCGTTGAAACGAGGCGAGCATCGAGGGAACCGTGGAGAACGGCGGGGAAGCGACGTCGCGCCATCCGGCCTCCTCTTGTGATGGGAGAACGAATACTCCTGTGGCTCCGGCTGGCTCTACACCCTCACGAACGGCACACAATACTCGATCGATTCCTTATCCTCTGGGTGCTTGACCTTCGACCTGTACGCTCACCACCTCTGCCTGACTGTCGCCTCGGGCGAATCTGTCTGCTCCATCGCCCATAGGAGATACTCGATGAACTCGGAGGAGCTGGCGTGATCGCCGCCGAGGAGTACATGTACATCGCCGCCCTCATCGCTGCCGTCTCGCTCTTTCGCATACATTGCCACATGGCCCGCACCGTCCTTGAAATCTCCCACTCATTGTCAAACCAACTAAGGATCTCCTTCAACCTGGCTAACTTTGCCTGGTCGCCGCCGTCGATCTGCCTGATTCGCTGCTGCATCCTCTCCATAGACGTCCTTCTGAGTGGTTCGGTGCTAGCTTTGGAAGATGGGAGGAGAGACAGTGGTCTTGCAATAGAGAAGAGGGAGAGGAGAGGAGGTGGTTTTGGAATGGAGATGATGGAGAGGAGAGGAGGTGGTTTTGCAATGGAGAGAAGATCAGAAGAGGGAGAGGCGAGACGGTGGTTTTGGAATGGAGATGATGGAGAGGAGAGGAGGTGGTTTTGCAATGGAGATGATGGAGAGGAGAGGAGGTGGTTTTGGAATGGAGAAGATTAGAAGAGGGAGAGGCGAGACAGTGGTTTTGGAATGGAGATGATGGAGAGGAGAGGAGGTGGTTTTGCAATGGAGAAGAGGGAGAGGAGCGTGCAGCAGCGATTTAGGATTGGGCGAGAGGGCGGTCACAGGATCGGATCAAAATCAAAATCAATTTACCCTTCAATTAAGAAAGCGACCCCACATTAACTAATCTCCCTTTTATTCTGGGTCATAATTGACCATGATTTTCGCACATAAAATATATGTTATACGTTGCAAAAATAATATAATTTGAAAGTACATTCAGATACGAACCAAACGATACAATTTTTGGTGACATGCATTCACATTTTGCTTGTCAGATACTGTACGTGGTCAAACTTTGACCCAAAATATGCAAAACAACAAAAAATACTTCCAAGACCAGCGCCGCTCTTCCGCTCTTCTCCTCTTAAACCACCGCCGCTCCTCTCTTGTTCCAATCTAAATCCAGCACCGCTCCTCTCCTTTTCCATTTCAAAACCACCGCCCCTCCTCTCTTGTTCCAGTCCAAAACCAGCGTCTCTCCTCTCCGTTCTAATCCAAAACCAGCTATGCGCCTCTCCTCTTCCATTCAAAACCACCGCCCGGCAGTGAAGGTGCTGTGGAGAAGTAGATCGATGGAGGAGTACAACTGACACGTGAGGATCGCAGACGGCGACCCCGTGAAGCTAGCTAGGATGTTGGAGATATGATCTTGGTTTGACAACAAGGACCAACTAGCGGCGACGGTGACATCCATTGCCAAATATCTGCAACAGTGAAAAGGCGGCGATACTCCGGAGGAAATCGCGCGAGTACATAGAGCTGCTCCTCTGGGCCATGGAGCAAACAGATTCACCGAATCCGATCGTGAGGGAGCGGTGGTGGGTGTATCGATCCCGGATGGAGCATCCACCAGAGATTGAAGGATCGAGCATTACAGGGTGCCGTTTGTGAGGGTGTCCTGCCAGAGCGAGCGGTGGAGTCTTCCTCGACCGAACCCAACTACAAGAGGAGAAAGCAGTTGGCTGACGACGCTTCCCGCCATCGCCTCCCTCGCCCGTTCACATCGTCTCACGGGCGGCTATGCGCCGCCGAGGAATAGGAGGGGACTGCCCCCACCCAATAGTCGGGCAGGTTGTGAATTGTCAGGAGGAGCTTAGGGTTGTCAGTATTTGCAGGTTGTGAATTGTGTTTTGTGTTGTGTATTTTGAGAGTACTTTCAGATATGAATGTCTTTTAAATTTCAGATTTGCAGTATTGAGCATATGAAGAATTTTATGAATTCTAGAGATCTATTTTTAGCACTTAAAAAAATGTAGTTTCATAGGAGTATAAAAGTGCAGACGAGAAGAAACTGCAAGTTTCAGTTTCAGATAAGAAACTGCGAGTTCAGTTTCAGATAAAAAACTGCAACTTTCAGAGGCAGAGCATTTATATTAACACGTCCTTTTCAAACAGGGTTAACATTATGTTGGAAGTTTTATTCATGGTCGAAAATGGAACTATCAGCCAGTTAACATCATGCTGATCAACATTCATGCATAGCACATCTTCATATGATGCACAGTCAAAATGCCCACACAATGTCGAGTGTGCTAAACACAGAGAAAACGAGGGACGAAGTTTTGGCAAGTGTTGGACGTGGTTTTGGGCTGCCCCGTCTAGGCTTATATTTTTAACATGCGTAGCCCACGACCTCGGATGGGAGGGCCTGTTTGTATTTTCTTAGGGCCGTCATGTATCGACCGGCCTATGGACCTCCCATCCGAGGTTTTATTTTTGGCAGCCCAATTTATGTATTTTTTTGAAGAAAACGCAGAGGTCTGTTCTATTTTTCTATATAAGAATAGGAACGCTAGGTACAACTTATGTTTCCCTTCTAACTATATTATATATATTTAAATTATTTTATATGTTATTATATATTATTTTTATTGTCATCATATATTCAACAGATACTTACATATGTAAGAAAACAATATCCCACATCTTATTAACTTATAAAAATAATTTCTTAACAAATAAAATCCTGGATTGTTTTGACACGAAAATCCTAGTGATTGTGTACAAAAGCTTGGTAAGATTTAAGGATGAATGTAATAATATCACTTATTATTTAAATATATTTATAACAAAATGCTCAGCCCTTTTTTATTTTTTGATAACATTGCTGGCCCAACCCAACATTATAATTAGAATCAGCCCAGCAAAATCGTGTATTTCGAGAAAGTGCAAATGTCCTGTAATTTTTTAGGAAATAAAATAAATGGGCCGCATGGACGCTACATTAATTGTTCACCCAGCCCAGCTAATGGCTGTAATTCAAAAAAAAAAGATCAAATTGACTGTAAATTCTACCGCGCAAAAAAAGACTGTAAATTCTAAAAAAATGGGTTGAATACGTGCCACATTTTTGGAGGCTGAAATGTGGGCCAATAGGTCGAAGCCAACGCATGAAGTCATTGTCAATTTAGTCAACAAATGATTACGACATGTTAGCCGTTGGATTTACATCCAAGGACCGCATCCATCTTCAATCTCTCGTCTTCTTCTCCAGCCGCCAGACCACCTCCGCCTCCTGCTAGCAGCTCGCTAGCACACTTCGCTATGAAGCGCTACTCCACCGTTGGCCAGGCCATCCCTCCACCCCTCCACACCTCCTGTTGTTCTCTACCGACTGCCGAACCACACCGCACTAGAACCAGTTAACCCTCATACACCTCTTCGTCTGCGACTCTACTCCCGCGTCTTCCCATCTCCGGCTCGTTGCTGTCCGGGGCCTCGCCGTCGTCCACCACCTTGGATGCGCTCGGCGCGGCGTGGTCAACGTGGTCAACGAACGACACCATCGGAAGTAGAATGTGCATGGAGAGGCTGACAGCTGGGTCCACGGCCGCACACAAGGAAATGCCTCCTTATTACGCGCAAAATAATGATTCCTCCACCTGACATCTAGGACCCACCGGAAGGGCCTCTGTATTTCACGAAAAAACGTGCCCCCCGCTGACTTGTCGGACCCACCAGCTATCTTCACACGCAAGGAAGTGCCTCCTTATTACACACACAAAAAATGAATTCTCCCCCCTGCCAGCTGGAACCCAGGATACTGGGAGGCTGACTTGTGGGCCTATGAAGTTGACGGGGACGGAGGGCTTTGTCAACTTAGTCAATATGAACGATTCTAGATCCTGTTACCATACGATGTTCATCCAACGGTTGTAGTGCTTCTTCAACCTCTGGTCTTCTTACTCCAGCCGCCCAAACCAGCGCCGGTCGTGCCGCGTGCTCCTGCCTCTGTGGGTCGGCTGTGATGCTGTGGAGGCCTCACCGCCCCCTACTACTCCCACCGCTGGCCAGGCCATCCCTCTACTCACCCACACCCCCTGTTATTCTGCAGCGACAGCAGCCTCACACCGTAGTCGAACCAGTGAACCCTCGTACTCCTCTTCGCGTGGGCATCCACTGCTACGTCTTCTCCAGCTCCGAGTCGTCCCCTTCCTAGGCCTCGCCGTCATCCACCGCCGTGGTGCTCTCGGCGCGGCGTGGTCAACGTGCTCAAGGAACGACTTCCATCGGACGTGGATCGACGTGGAGAGAGGTCGACAGTGGGTCCACGGCCGCAGCAAGGAAGTGCCTCCTTATTACACGGAAAATAATGATTCCTCCACCTGACAGCGGGGACCCACCGGACGGGCCACCGTATTTCGCGAAAAAAAGTTTCCCCCTGACTGCTGGGACCCACCAGCTACATCTTCGCACGCAAGGAAGTGCGTCCGGGCAAAAACGATTCGCTTCGATTGCTGGGACCCACCAGCTACATCTTCACACGCAAGGAAGTGCGTCCGGGCAAAAAAAAAACGATTAGCCCCCCTGACTGCTGGGACCCACAAGCTACATCTTCGCACGCAAAGGAAGTGCGTCTGGGCAAAAAAAACGATTCGCCCCTCTGACTGCTGGGACCCACCAGCTACATTTTCGCACGCAAGGAACTGCCTGGCAGTCGGGACCCACCTGGTCGGGCGCACGTGGCGTTGTCATTCTGGTCGCGAACGGTATGCATACATATATACTGGTCGATGTAGAGGCGCGCACGTGTCGTAGTAGAGGCGCGTACGTGTCGTAGTAGAGGCGCGCACGTAGCATGTACATGTACGTACAACAGCCAGGGTGCAAGAAAGAAAATACGGCCACGTACGTACATACGGGCGGGGTCTCGAACGCCTACTCGCGCATACGTACATGGCTGGGTCGGAACGGAGAAACAGAGTCGTCGTCGTGTTCATGGGGAGGCAACGGAATGCGTCGTGTTCATGGGGAGGCAACGGAATGCGTCGTGTTCATCGGGAGGCAACGGAACGCGTGGGAGCCAACCGGCTTGGATGGAACAGGCGATGGAAACGAGGCCAGGCGTACCACAGAGCGGAGGAAACGGCCTTGTGTTCGACCGGCCACGTTCGGAATGGGGTCCTGTTGATCAGGAGGGGTGTGGCGTACCGCAAAACGGAGGAAACAGACCTCCTACGATCGAAACGGGGGTCCTGTTGATTGGGAGGGGTGTGGCGTACCGCAAGACGGACGAAACGGACCTTCTACGGTCGAAACGGGGGTCCTGTTGATCGGGAGGGGTGTGGCGTACCGCAAAACGGACGAAACGGACTTGTGTTGGAGCGCTACGATCGAAACGGATGTCCTGTTCATCAGGAGGGGTGTGGCGTACCGCAAAATGGGACTCCACGAGATACTGTTCATCTCCACCGTTGACCTCCTCCAGCCTCCACGAGCTACCGTCGACCTCCTCCAGCCTCCACGGGCTCCTGTTCATCCGGCCTCCACCGCACGCTACTCCACCGGCTACTCTTCGAATTTTTTTCAAAACTATCATGTTTTTTGTAGCAATTTCGGAAACTATAGTGTAGAATGAAAAAAACGCAAAACTAGTAGCCCGTCGGCCAGGTGGGCGAAGGGGTTTTCGGCCAGGGCATGGCAGTAGGCTTTTCGGCCGCGCGCTTGGGCCGAAACACGCCTGCCGGGCTGGGGCCCGACCAAAATAGTAACCCGGCTGGCTGGCGGCCGAACTGATTCGGCCCACCGGTGACAAGCAGCGCTTTTCGGCGAGGCTACGGCCGAAAAGGTGCGGATAAGCACCGTTCGCCAGCCATGGCCTTCTGTTCTTCTTCGTTTCCCTTTCTCTCTCAGTTCTTCTCTGTACCTCGCCCCAGCGATCTCCTCCATTTGCCACTCATTTGCAAATCCAACCCACAGAATCGGTAGATCATCGCAATCTCCACCGGCCTATGGTGTTATTTTTTGCTATGGGATAGTTTTTGATGTGTTTGGGGAGGAGTAGCCATGGTGGGGAGGAGGAGCCATGGTGGAGAGGAGGACGGGTAGTAGGTGGTGGTGACTAGTAGAAGCTGCTGTAGAGGAGGAGGTGGTGAGGAGGAGGAGCAGGTTAGGGGCTGACGGAGTTGAACCTCCGGTCGTCGGCGGCGTTGTCGTTCTCCGGTGGTGCAAGAAGCGTACACACTTCGAAGGTATAATCACGGCGTCACAAATATTATGTAAATTGTATAGTTTAGTTAGTGTATATAAGTCATATTGTGAATTTTAGTGTCAATAAATTTTTGGAGGCATTTTAGCGCATAGTTCGTGTAGCGGATAATATTAGTGTTAGTTGTGAATTTCAGTGTTAATATAATTTTGGAGGCATTTTAGCGCATAGTTCGTGTAGCGGATAATATTAGTGTATATTGTGAATTTTAGTGTTAATATATTTTTGGAGGCATTTTAGCGCATAGTTCGTGTAGCGGATAATATTAGTGTATATTGTGAATTTTAGTGTTAATATATTTTTGGAGGCATTTTAGCGCATAGTCCGTGTAGCAGATAATATTAGTGTATATTGTGATTAATGAGAAGATGGCAATGTCTGACAGGTGAAAATGTCTGAATCAGTAAATCTGAATGTTTACTACGGTGCTGGTAATGTTCGATATAATGAGTTGGGGGTTGATCTTAGCGAGTTTAAAAATGGCGTCATGACACTAGCTGACCCGGACAGGTGGACATTAGGCATATTGAAGTAATCTTGGTTGACAACTAGTTTGATGCGGATCACGAAGTATGTTCTGTCAAGATTCATGCATTGTGGACCAAATCCTGTAAAAATGTCAAGTGGGAGTTGATGCGGTAGATAGGAGCCAGCATTGGTTGTCCTGTTAAGACGTCGAGACCGAAGAATCCACCCATATGCACTTGTGCAACTTTGTCAAGGAGGAGAATACCGTAGAACTCCACAGTGGGTATGAACCCGGCCAAGGCAGTGAAGTGGCTAACGAGATTGTTTTATCCGGTCACAGCCACAAGATGTGGATGCTAGCCAACCCGAGAAAGAGTCGACTCACGTGCCACACAATGTTTGTGGTCCCGACATCGGGCGAGCAGCCGGTCGATAATATTAGCTGGTTCAGGTTTTCTTGATGGGGATGAGGAAGGGGATGAAATGCAGAGGGTGATGGAGGAAGAGGACGAGGATGGATTGGTGGAGGAACTGGATTCTGAAAATTCTGAGGATGAAGTTGAGGTACCGATTCCTTCTGCATGGGAGCAGGACATATCCACCAGCCTTACGGTGACCGATGGCCATGAGACTCCATGGCAGTATAATCTGAACCAAGTACAAATAGGGGCTATGTTTGATACAAAGAAAAAATTGAAGTATGCGGTGATAAAGTGGGCTATGTCTATGCAGAGGGTTTTTAAGACACACATATCAAGTCCAACAAACTATACCGTGAAATGTGTTGAAAAAGGTTGTCCAGGGAAGGTGCACGGGCACGTGCCGAAGTACGACATCCACTGGGTTGTCACCATTGTCATCCCACATAATTGTGTGAGGAAGAACCTGCTTTGGTGAAGCATCTGAACCTGACTTCAAGTCTCATTGCGCAACTCATGTATACCGAGATAGTAGAGAAGAAAGATATGGAAGCAAAACACATCCGGACAGCGGTGAAGGTCGGATGGAAGTATGTCATTCCTTATGGGAAGGCTTGGAGGGCTAAGCGAAGGCTATGGAGGAAAGGTTTGGGACGTTCTTCGACTCATATGATAATGTTGTCCGTCTCACGGGCATCTTGAAGGAGAGGAATCCGGCACTTATGTGAACGTACAACACATGAGGTTGCTGAGTATACCAGATTTCAAGGTGTTGAAACGAGTGTTCTTCTCTTTTGGTATGTGCATCGAAGCTTTCGGCATTGTCCTCCTGTTCTGTTTGTGGATGGTACATTCTGACCGGGTCAGTATAGAGGGCAAATCCTGACTGCTATTGGTGTGGACGGAACAATCAAATCATCCCACTTGCCATGGCATTTGTGGAGGGTGAGAACTTTCTCAGCTGGGTATGGTTCTTCCGCCAAGTGAAAATTGCCATTGTGAAGGACCGACCAAACGTGTGTGTCATTCATGATGCAGACATGCTGGTATATTGAAGGCCGTGGAAGACACTTCGTAATCCAACAGATGACGAACGAACACCTTGGAGGGACTTGCAGAGCGGTGGTGCATGCGCCATCTTGGGGCTAATTTTTCTCTCGGTTCAAGAACAAGCGGTTGATGAACTTGTTCAAAAAATTATGCAAGCAGAGCCAGCAGCGCAAATACTGAATTTATTTGGTCAAAACTAGATGAGTTTACTAAGAAGCAGGTCCGGCGAGGAAGAAAATGGAAGAAGATCAAGTTAAATTAGCAGCACTCATCTGGAGCTAGAGGAGCCAGAGGGTCTTTGTGACTTGCCGTGAATTGACCCTCCTAATACTACGAAAGAAGGGAAGGGCAATAAAGAATTTTTCCGAGTGGATAGAGAAAGAGCCTCCAGTGAATTGGTCTTTGCTGCATGACACACATGGAGCTAGGTATGGCCACATGACAACCAATCTTGGCAGAGGTGTATAACTTTGTGCCGAGAGGGAACAGAGCATTGCCACTCACAGCTATTGTGGAGGCTGTATTCCATGGCACTTTGAGATATTTCGAGAGAAAGGCACGAGTTAGCATGAAGCATATTGAAGATAATCGTAACACACCTTATTGTAGCCGTGTCATGGAATACATGGCAAAGAAGATAGAGAAAGCAAAGAAGCACACTGTAAGACTCATAGGGAATCAAGAAAGGAGGTATGAGGTTCAGCTTCCTACCGATGGTTTTGGTTCGAAATGAGGTGAAGACACACGAGGTAAAAATTGAACGGAATTTTATCCAACGTGTGAGTGTACATGCAACAAACCGAAGTTGTTGCACCTACCTTGCTCTCATGTGTTGGCTGCCCGTGGGCAGATTGAGTTGGATGCTATCTCCTTCGTGTCCCCATACTATTTAAAAGAGGCGGTTTCAACACCGGACAAAGCGAGATGACAGGGTTTAGAGTCGCCGGCAATTTCAACAAGGTAAACGACGGTGAGAGAGTATATATCCCGCATCCAGACCTTGGCCGAACAAGTAGGGGCAGACGGAAGGCCCGTCGCATCCGGAACGATATGGACCATCTGAAGCTGGTGGAGCAACCAGCAATGTTTGTTATGCGCGTGGCTTATGGGCATAGGATGAAATATTGTCCCGACCTGAACAAAGATGGTGCTTCCAAGATCGACGATTTAGTGCTTCCACATCGACGGCCGCGACAACAAGAGGAAGAGGCGGACGTGGTCGTGGCAAATGAGGCCGAAGGGGCGGACGAGGAAGAAATAACTCACAAGCTATATAATGTGTCGTAGTGGGTTTTAATATGTCGTGACTATGTTTTAATTTGTAATATGTCGGGACTATGTTTTAATTTGTAATATGTCGATCTATGTTTTAATTTGTAATATGTCGTGACTTTGTTTTAATATGTAAATCCTCATGTACTATGTTTTAATTGCACTATGTCGGGACTATGTTTTAATTTGTAATATGTCGATCTATGTTTTTATTTGCTTTGAGATTTGTTGTTTGAATTGCAGATATGTCTTTGTATCCGTTGCTTTAATGGCAACATCGATAGAAAGCACCGGGCGCCCTATTGGAAGCGGGCAACAACTTAGACGTGTTGGTCACTCGTACCTAAAGACTAACCGGCTGATACACGATTCATGGGTTGATAGGTATGTGTGCATATAATGGAGTCCATATAATGACTTACTATGTTTTACATACTTTTATAGCCGCTAACAATATTTTTATTTTGTAGGTTAAGTTATTGGACTTCTACCCTTGGCACGGCTGGTTCAGGTACATTGGATGAGTGGATTGATGGTGGGACTTAGATGAGGCAGGTGAACCAGTGCAGTTACACAAGAGGCAAGTGAACGCTTTCACGACAAGTCACTCCTTACACTGCTTAGTAGATAGATGGAGGCCAGAGACACATCGCTTCACTTTCCATGGGGAGAGATGGCGCCTACTTACAGGATGTGTCGTACTTGTTGGGATTACCTCGGCCGGTGCTGCCATAGGTCCCTTAGAGGCGTAATCGGGTGGCAAACAGCGATGCAGACCCGTTTTTGGCTGCGGTCCCGACTGCTAGGGCCATAGACAACGATCCTCATGGACCTCTTTTTAGATGGTTGAGCCAGTTTCAGGTAACCATCACGGCCACGTAAACAAATGTTGTTTTTAGTTGCCCGATTTTCATACAATTATTACGTTTCTATGTAGATTGTCTCGTTAGGACATCCCGATGTTGAGTTGTCGGAGGCAGATTGACCGGTCCTTAGAGGCATATATTCTTTGGCTGTTCGGCAAGACGATGTTTACGGAGAACCACGTGACCACTTTGCCGATGCACGACTCATCGGTATTGCACGAGAGATAGGCGACGACGTTGCCCGCCGGATATTCTCTGAGAGGAGTTTTGGTTACGATGTGTTAGCGGCTACGTCTGCAGGCCTCGTGCAAAGCTTGCTTGTTGAAGTCTAGAAAATCTGGTGTTGTTGGATGTCCATTATTGTTGCAGCTCTGGTCATACGAGAGATTCCCTATTGGACGACCCTATGTCTACATTGATAAACCTTTTGGTTTGGAAGACTTAGCTGGGGCTTATGTGCCTGCTATCGGTGACTTACCTACTATGGGTTCTGTTTGGGCACGGCGAGAGGTACTTTTATATTAAGTAACATTTAATTTAATTATTTTTGCCATTCATTAGTATTACTAATGCTTATTTGTTGTCATGCGAGACAGTTTAGCATAGTCGGGTTAGGGGATGCTACCCGTCCTTCACGGCGCAGCTTTGATAGTTTGCACGAGGATCAAGTTATCTGGGAGCCATACTGGCCGAGGCTATATCATCGAGGTACCCAGTTGGGATTTCTGGATTGTGCACTAGAGATCGGCATTTTGGATGACCAAGGCCAAGTTGGTGTTCGATGTGACGGTTGAGGAGATGTCTCTTCATAGAGTAATGAGACAGTTCGGTCTATATCAAGAGCACGAGATTCCAAAATTCCACAGATTGCGAGCACGTGCACAAGTAAGTACTAATACTATTTTAGTTGTCGACTATACATTCATAATATACCTAATTATGTATCGCGCATGTCAATATCGGGGCGATCGCCTAGGAGGAAACAAGTCCATGGATTATCGGCTTAAGAGCATTACCCTTACGTTGACGAATGGACTACCGCTGCGACAAATACCGGGTGAGGGTCGGGCCTTTAAGCGGCAAATGTTCGGGTTGTATCTGCAGCGTTACCGCATACAACAAGGATCTACTTGGTTCCATCAGCTGCTCTGATCAGATCGAAGCCCCTCTCACCAGCGATATGTACCCAATCGCCTCATAGGGGAACCAGACACCACGCGGTAAATGCCTTGGTTCTTATATGTTGAGTCTTTTGTTAATCTGGACATATTAAGCTTGGGTGTCTATTCGTGGTGTCTATCATACAACGAGGATATAATTGGTTAACTCTTCATCTCTGTGGTGACTTGACAAGACAGCGCCGAGAGGAGGTTTCCGCTTTAATGCGGCGCTTTCAGAGGGGAGAAACTATCCCACCGCGAGAGGGCATCTCATGGTTGAGGCGTCTTGATGACAAGCTACGGGATTTACGCTGTTACATGCGTGTAGACGGTCTTCGGATGTTGCACTTCCTCCTCCGGCACATCGTCCGCCACGTCCCTCTCAGACAGCATTCGTAACCACGACCCTACTGCAACGTTCACAACCACGACCTTACGTGCACCGTGCGTAACCTCATCCTTCACAGCCGGGAGCTCTTCCTGCATGAGCCACCTCCTTCACAGCCGGGGAGCTCTTCACGGCATGAGCCACCTCCTTCACAGCCAGGGAGCTCTTCCGGAATGAGCCACCTCCTTCACAGCCAGGAGCTCTTCCCGAATGAGCCACCTCCTTCACAGCCTGGGAGCTCTTATCGGCATCAGCCACCTCCTTCACAGCCAGGGAGCTCTCATCGGCATCGGCAGATGGAACTAGGTAACCCTACTCACTACATTCTTTTGAGCAGTAGTAGTAATCGTTCATGCATTTGTATCAATTTTACAAGTTTTTACTTTACCGCAGCGGCAACCTGTCGCAACCGTTCATGCATTCAGCAGTCCACCCATCCTTAGTGGTGGTGCTGATTACTTTGAGGGCGACGCGAGGATGATGACCATGGTACAAACATTTATGGCTTCTCGCAGACGGTGTTTCACACTCCACCACCACCACCGACGCAGGAGACATGCACCGTGATGCACGAGGTTAACTATGGTCGTGGTTATCGCGAGCCTCGTCCACCGCCTCAGCGCTTATCGCCTTCGGTCCTCGCCGAGGAAGACCCAGACTGCCGCCGTCCCCGCAGTGATATGCTTATTATCTATGTATGACTCATTATCTATGTTAGTTTAGGACTATTCACATATGCGTGTCAAGATTTATGTACGAGACATGCTTCATGTATGTGTTACTATCGCATTTCCTTCTATCTCGATCAGAGACATATATTGTTTTATGTATGCGAGAGACATATTACTATTAATTCGCATTCTTATTCCAGTTACATTTCCAAATAGATTACAACCGATAATTAAGATACAAGTACATCTGAATTAAACGGTGCGGCTGAACTTGTGCAATACATCTTACATACTACAAAATGAAATTCAGATAGAACATAATGCCCTACAATAATACAATACAAACTGGAATACATCTTACATACTACATGAAGTCATCATCGTCATCCTCCGTTGATGCAGCCCTCTTGCCCTTCGACGATGCGGTCCTCTTGCCCTCCGTCGATGCAGAACTCTTGCCCTTCTTTGGATGCGTAACTCTTGCCCTTCGAGGATGCAGAAGTCTTGCCTTTGGACGATGCGGCACTCTTGCCCTTCGACGATGCGAGAACCCGGAAGCGGCGGCATGAAGATATCTTCGTCGTCCTCGCTCTCCTCAGTCCATAAAAATGTATTCTTTGCTGCAGTCCTTACGAAAGTTTCACTCTTGGCTCCACTACCTTCTTCCACCTTTCATGCAACCTAAGAAGTTCTTGACGTACCTCCTCATAGGTCCTTTCAGGCCACCCAGGACCTACGTAATTGGTGAGCCAACTCATTCATTATGGTGTCACTACGGTGAGTTCGTCCCATGGAACTATCCTATTGTCCATCCTGAAATCGGTAACTAGACTCGGAAGAGTGCTGCTCATCCCGTGGTGAAAACTACGATCGAATGGATAATGGGACATCTCGACTACACTACACAGGAATGCTTATCCACCTTCGCTTTGAAGGGGTTTTATAGATACAGAGGAGAAAATAAGGCGGAAAGAGTTGGCGGAAACGGGTGGCGGAAGGGGTTGGCGAAACGGGTGGCGGGAACATATGGCGGAAGGGGTTGGCGGAAACGGGTGGCGGAAGGGGTTGGCGGAAACGGGTGGCGGGAAGGGTGGCGGGAACATTTCAAAGACGAGCCATGCAACTGGCCTACATAAGACCGAAGTAGTACTTTTCGGCCTATACTTGGCCGAAATGCTCTACTTCGGCCTAATGCTGGCCGAAATCACCTACTTCGGCCTAATGATGGCCGAAATCACCTACTTCGGCCTAATGATGGCCGAAATCACCTACTTCGGCCTAGCTTTGGCCGAAAAGCCCTACTTCGGCCTAGCTTTGGCCGAAAAGCCCTACTTCGGCCAGAAGTTGGCCGACGGGCTACTAGTTGTGGTTTTTTTGCATTACGTCATATAGTTTCCGAAAATGCTATAAAATCTATCACAGTTTTGAAAAAAATTCCTACTCTTCAACCACCCCTCCACCGTCTACTGTTCATCCAGCCCTCCACACCACGGGGTCCTGTTCAACCACCCCTCCATGGCCACCCCTCCGTCTATTGTTCATCCAACCCTCCACACCACGGGGTCCTGTTCATCCAGAGGCAACACCACCGCTCACTGTTCATCCAACCCCCCGCAACGCTCACTGTTCATCCAATCGATCGGCTTCAGTTAGCAGCAGTAGCGAAGGAATCGCTCCATTGGGTTCAGTTAACAGCCATCGATTGATCACTCGGGTTCAGCAACGCGTAGCCTGCAGTACAATCGCTCGGGTTCAGAGCCCAACGCCTCGCTCGGGTTCAGTTAGAGCCTACGCCTCGCACACGATGCGTCGTGTCTGAGAAAGCAGCGCATCGCCGGCCCCGACCTCCCACCGTAACCGCAACTCCTCAAATTTTCCTCCCTCGCTTCTACCACGGTTTTTTCCGTCATGGACGGCCCAAAGAATGTCATGCAGCCGCCCTGGACTAAATGCCCATTTTTTGTCATGATTTTTTGTCAAAGAAGTAGGAGCCCACCACATCTATGATGATACCGGGTTTTGTCACAATTATCGTCATAGAAGTGTCATATGTATGACAATTTTTTTTCGTTCGGCCCAAAATGTCACGGATGTGTCTTTTTTTTGTAGTGGAGCTCTGTAGCATTTCTCATATTATATGTAGATGACATACTTTTGATGGGAAATGATATAGAACTTTTGGACAGCATTAAGGCCTACTTGAATAAGTGTTTTTCAATGAAGGACCTTGGAGAAGCTGCTTACATATTAGGCATCAAGATCTATAGAGATAGATCGAGACGCCTCATAGGTCTTTCACAAAGCACATACCTTGATAAGATATTGAAGAAGTTCAATATGGATCAGTCCAAGAAGGGGTTCTTGCCTGTGTTGCAAGGTGTGAAATTGAGCTAGGCTCAATGTCCGACCACGGCAGAAGATAGAGAAAAGATGAGTGTCGTCCCCTATGCCTCGCCATAGGGTCTATCATGTATGCCATCTTGTGTACTGCACTGATGTAAACCTTGCCGTAAGTTTGGTAGGAAGGTACCAAAGTAATCCCGGCATGGAACACCGGACAGCGGTCAAGAATATCTTGAAGTACCTAAAAAGGACTAAGGATATGTTTCTCGTTTATGGAGGTGATGAAGAGCTCGTCATAAAGGGTTACGACGACACTAGCTTCGACACAGATCTGGATGACTCTAAGTCACAAACCGGATACGTGTATATTTTGAATGGTGGGGCAGTAAGCTGGTGCAGTTGCAAGAAAAGCGTTGTGGCGGGATCTACATGTGAAGCGGAATACATGGCAGCCTCGGAGGCAGCACATGAAGCAATCTGGATGAAGGAGTTCATTACCGACCTAGGAGTTATTCCCAATGCGTCGGGGCCGATGATCGCCTTACGTGACAACACCGGAGCCATTGCCCTTGCCAAGGAGCCCAGGTTTCACAAGAAGACCAGGCACATCAAGCGTCGCTTCAACTCCATTCGTGAAAATGTTCAAGATGGAGACATAGATATTTGCAAAGTGCATAAGGATCTGAATGTCGCAGATCCGTTGACTAAACCTCTTCCATGAAAGCAAAACATGATCAACACCGTAACTCTATGGGTGTTCGATTCATCACAATGTAACTAGATTATTGACTCTAGTGCAAGTGGGAGACTGTTGGAAATATGCCCTAGAGGCAATAATAAAATGATTATTATATTTCCTTGTTCATGATAATTGTCTATTGTTCATGCTATAATTGTGTTATCCGGAAATCGTAATACATGTGTGAATACATAGACCACAACATGTCCCTAGTGAGCCTCTAGTTGACTAGCTCGTTGATCAATGGATGGTTAAGGTTTCCTGACCATGTACATTGGATGTCATTGATAACGGGATCACATCATTGGGAGAATGATGTGATGGACAAGACCCAATCCTTAGCATAGCACAAGAACGTGTAGTTCGTTTGCTAGAGCTTTTCGAATGTCAAGTATCATTTCCTTAGACCATGAGATCGTGCAACTCCCGGATACCGTAAGAGTGCGTTGGGTGTACCAAACGTCACAACGTAACTCGGTGGCTATAAAGGTACACTACAGGTATCTCCAAAAGTGTCTGTTGGGTTGGCACGGATCGAGACTGGGATTTGTCACTCCGTATGACGGAGAGGTATCTCTGGGCCCACTCGGTAATGCATCATCATAATGAGCTCAATGTGACCAAGTGGTTGGTCATGGGATCATGCATTATGGAACGAGTAAAGTGACTTGCCGGTAACGAGATTGAATGAGGTATTGGGATACCGATGATCGAATCTCGGGCAAGTAACGTACCGATTGACAAAGGGAATTGTATACGGGATTACTTGAATCCTTGACATCGTGGTTCATCCGATGAGATCATCGTGGAACATGTGGGAGCCAACATGGGTATCCAGATCCCGCTGTTGGTTATTGACCGGAGAGCTGTCTCGGTCATGTCTACGTGATTCCGGAACCCGTAGGGTCTACACACTTAAGGTTCGATGACGCTAGGGTTATAAGGAAGATATGTATGTGATTACCGAATGATGTTCGGAGTCCCGGACATCACGAGGAGTTCCGAAATGGTCCGGAGGTGAATATTTATATATGGTAAGTTATCATACGGTCATCGAAAAAGTTCGGGGGCATACCGGTATTGTAGCGGGGCCACCGGAGGGGTTCCGGGGTCCACCGGGAGGGTCCACCTGCCCTAGAGGGCCTTATGGGCTGTAGGTGGAAGGGAAACAGCCCCTAGGTGGGCTGGGCGCACCCCCCCTTGGGCCCATGCGCCTAGGGTTGGGGGGGAAACCCTAAAGGGGGCGCCCCCCTTGCTTGGGGGGCAAGCCCCCTCCCCTTGGCCGCCGCCCCCCTCTAGATCTCATCTAGAGGGGGCCGGCCCCCTTCCCCCTTCCCCTATAAATAGAGGGGCGAGGGGAGGGCTGACCACAACATCCAAGGCGCAGCCCCTACCCTTCCCAACACCTCTCCTCCTCCAATTAAGAGCTTGGCGAAGCCCTGCCGGAGTACTGCCACTCCATCACCACCACGCCGTCGTGCTGCTGTTGGAGCTCTCTTCCTCAACCTCTCCCTCCTCCTTGCTGGATCAAGGCGCGGAGGCGTCTGCCTTTCACGTCGTGTGTTGAACGCGGAGGTGCCATCCGTTCGGCGCTAGGATCATCAGTGATTTGGATCACGACGAGTACGACTCCATCAACCCCGTTCTCTTGAACGCTTCCGCTCGCGATCTACAAGGGTATGTAGATTCACTCCTCTCCCTCATTGCTAGATGACTCCATAGATTGATCTTGGTGATGCGTAGAAATTTTTTATTTTCTGCAATGATCCCCTACACCACTCACTTCTTTGGAAATACAAGTTTCTCATAAACTTTGTATAAACCCAAAATCTTTGACCATCTCATCAAAGCGTATATTCCAACTCCGAGATGCTTACTCCAGTCCTTAGAACGACCGTTGGAGCTTTGCATACTTGTTAGCATCTTTTAGGATTGACAAAACCTTTTGGTTGTATCATATAAAACCTTTCCTCAAGAAAATCATCGAGGAAACAATGTTTTGACATCTTATCTGCAAGATTTCATAAATAATGCAGTAACTGCTAATATAATTCCAACAGACTCTTAGCATCGCTACGAGTGAGAAAGTCTCATCATAGTCAACTCCTTGAACTTGTCGGAAAACATCTTAGCGACAAGTTGAGCTTTCTTAATGGTGACACTTACCATCATTGTCCGTCTTCCTTTTAAATCCATCCGTACCCAACAGCCTTACGACCATCAAGTAGTTCTTCCAAAGTCTACACTTTGTTTTCATACATGGATCCTCTATCTAATTTTATGGCCTCGAGCCATTCATCAGAATCCGGGCCCACCATCGCTTCTCCATAGCTCGTAGGTTCATTGTTGTCTAGTAACATGACCTCCAAGACAGGATTACATACCACTCTGAAGTAGTACGCATCCTTATTGACCTGCGAGGTTTGGTAGTGACTTGATCCGAAGTTTCATGATCACTATCATAAGGTTCCACTTCAATTGGTGTAGGAACCACAGGAACAACTTCCTGTGCCCTGCTACACACTAGTTGAAGTGACGGTTCAATAACCTCATCAGGTCTCAATCATCCTCCCACTCAATTCTTTCGAGAGAAACTTTTCCTCGAGAAAGGACCCATTTCTAGAAACAATCGCTTTTGCTTCCGGATCTGAAATAGGAAGTATACCCAACTATTTTGGGTGTCCTACAAGGGTGCATTTATCCGCTTTGGGTTCGAGCTTATTATGCTAAAACTTTTCCACATAAGCGACGCAGCCCCAAACTTTTAAGAAATGACAGCTTAGGTTTCTCTAAACCATAGTTTATATGGTGTCATCTCAACGGAATTATGTGGTGCCCTATTTAAAGTGAATGCGGTTGTCTCTAATGCATAACCCATAAATGATAGTGGTAGTTCAATAAGAGACATCATGGTATGCACCATATCCAATAGGGTGCAACTATGATGTTCGGACACACCATCACACTATGGTGTTCCAGGCGGTATTAGTTGTGAAACAATTTCCACAATGTCTTAATTGTGTGCCAAACTCGTAACTCAAATATTCATTTCTATGATCATATCATAGACATTTTATCCTCTTGTCACGACGATCTTCAACTTCACTCTGAAATTACTTGAATCTTTCAATAATTCAGACTTGTGTTTCATCAAGTAAATATACTTAGCATCTACTCAAATCATCTGTGAAGTAAGAACATAACGATACCCATTGCATGCCTCAGCACTCATTGGACTGCACACATCAAAATGTATTACTTACAACAAGTTGCTTTCTTGTTCCATCTCACTGAAAATGAGGCCTTTCAGTCATCTTGCCCATGTGGTATGATTTGCATGTCTCAAGTGATTCAAAATCAAGTGAGTCCAAACGATCCATCTGCATTGAGTTTCTTCATGCGCATACACCAATAGACATGGTTCACATGTCTCAAACTTTTAAAAAAATGAGTGAGTCCAAAGATCCATCGACATGGAGCTTCTTCATGCGTTTTATACCAATATGACTCAAATGGCAGTGCCACGAGTTGGTGGTACTATCATTACCATCTTATATCTTTTGGCATGAACATGTGTATCACTACAACCGAGATTCAATAAACCATTCATTTTCGGTGCAAGACCATTGAAGGCATTATTCAAATAGACAGAGTAACCATTATTCTCCTTAATGAATAACCGCATTGCAATAAACATAATCCAATCATGTCTATGCTCAATGCAAACACCAAATAACAATTATTTAGGTTTCACACCAATCCCGATGGTAGAGGGAGCGTGCGATGTTTGATCACATCAACCTTGGAAACACTTCCAACACATATCGTCATCTCACCTTTAGCTAGACTCCATTTATTCTGTAGTTTTTTTATTTCGAGTTACTAACACTTAGCAACCGAACCGGTATCTAATATCCTGGTGCTACTAGGAGTACTAGTAAAGTACACATTTAATATAATGTATATCCAATATAGTTCTGTCGACCTTGCCAGCCTTCTCATCTACCAAGTATCTAGGGTAGTTCTGCTCCAGTGACTGTTCCCCTCATTATAGAAGCACTTAGTCTCTAGTTTGGGTTCAACCCTGGGTTTCTTCACTAGACCAACAACTGATTTGCCGCTTCATGAAGTATCCCTTCTTTCCCTTGCCCTTCTTGAAACTAGTGGTTTGACTAACCATCAACAATTGATGCTCCTACTTGATTTCTACTTTCGCGGTGTCAAACATCACAAATAGCTCAATGATCATCATATCTATCCCTGATATGTTATAGTTCATTACGAAGCTCTAGTAGCTTGGTGGCAGTGACTTTGGAGAACCATCGCTAACTCATCTGGAAGACCAACTCCCACTCGATTCAAGCGATTGTAGTACTCAGACAATCTGAGCACATGCTCAACGATTGAGCTTTTCTCCCTTAGTTTGCAGGCTTAAGAAACTTGTCGGTGGTCTCATACCTCTTGACGTGGGCACGAGCCTGAAATCCCAATTTCAGTCCTTGGAACATCTCATATGTTCTGCGACGTTTCAAAAACGTCTTTGGTGCCTCAATTCTAAACCGTTTAGCATTACACACTGAACTATCACGTAGTCATCAAAACATGTGTGTCAGATGTTCGCAACATCCACAGACGACGCTCGAGGTTCAGCACACCGAGCGGTGCATTAAGGACATAACCCTTCTGTGCAGCAATGAGGACAATCCTCAGTATACGGACCCAGTTCGCATAATTGTTACGGTCAACTTTCAACTAAATATTCTCTAGGAACACATCTTAAACAGTAGAACTAAAGCGTAGGCTACGACATAATTTGCAAAGACCTTTTGACTATGTTCATGATAATTAAGTTCATATAATCTAATTATTTAATGAACTCCCACTTAGATTGACATCCTTCTAGTCATCTAAGTGTTACATGATCCGAGTCAACTAGGCCGTGTTCGATCATCACGTGAGACGGACTAGTCATCATCGGTGAACATCTCCATGTTGATCGTATCTACTATACGACTCATGTTCGACCTTTCGGTCTCTCATGTTTCGAGGCCATGTCTATACATGCTAGGCTCGTCAAGTCAACCTAAGTGTTTTGCATGTGTAAACCTGGCTTACACCCGTTGTATGCGAACGTTAGAATCTATCACACCCGATCATCACGTGGTGCTTCAAAACAACGAACTTTCGCAACGGTGCATAGTTAGGGGGAACACTTTCTTGAAAAAATTTCGTGAGGGATCATCTTATTTATGCTACCGTCGTTCTAAACAAATAAGATGTAAACATGACAAACATCACATGCAAATCATAAAGTGACATGATATGGCCAATATCATCTTGCGCCTTTGATCTCCATCTTTGAGGCGCGGCATGATCACCTTTGTCACCGGCATGACACCGTGATCTCCATCATCATGATCTCCATCATCGTGTCTTCATGAAGTTGTCTCGCCAACTATTACTTCTACTACTATGGCTAACGATTAACAATAAAGTAAAGTAATTACATGGCGTTTCTCATTGACACGCAGGTCATAGAATCAATTAAGACAACTCCTATGGCTCCTGCCGGTTGTCATACTCATCGACATGCAAGTCTGATTCCTATTACAAGAACATGATCAATCTCATACATCACATATATCATTCATCACATCCTTTTGGCCATATCACATCACATAGCATACCTGCAAAAACAAGTTAGACGTCCTCTAATTGTTGTTACATGTTTTACGTGGCTGCTATGGGTTTCTAGCAAGAACGTTTCTTACCTACGCAAAAGCCACAACGTTGATATGCCAATTGCTATTTACCCTTCATAAGGACCCTCTTCATCGAATCCGACCCGACTAAAGTGGGAGAGACAGACACCCGCTAGCCACCTTATGCATCAAGTGCATGTCAGTCGGTGGAACCTATCTCACGTAAGCGTACGTGTAAGGTTGGTCCGGGCCGCTTCATCCCACAATGCCGCCGAATCAAGATAAGACTAGTAATGGTAAGCAAATTGAACAAATCATCGCCCACAATTACTTGTGTTCTACTCGTGCATAGAATCTATGCATAGACCTAGCTCATGATGCCACTGTTGGGGAACGTAGTAATAATTCAAAAAAAATCCTACGTGTCACCAAGATCAATCTAGGAGATTCTAGCAACGAGAGAGAGGGAGTGCATCTTCATACCCTTGAAGAACGCTAAGCGGAAGCGTTACAAGAACGCGATTGATGGAGTCGTACTCGCGGCGATTCAAATCGCGGAAGATCCGATCTAGCGCCGAACGGACGACGCCTCCACGTTTAAGACATGTATAGCCCGGGGACGTCTCCTCCTTCTTGATCCAGCAAGGGGAGAGGAGAAGTTGAGGGAGAACTCCAGCAGCACGACGGCGTTGTGGTGATGGAGCTCGTGGTTCTCCGGCAGAGCTTCGCTAAGCACTACGGGGGAGGAGGAGCAGTTGGAGGAGGAGAGGGCTGCGCCAGGGAAGGGGTGCGGCTGCCCTCTCTCTCCCTCACTATATATAGGGGGAAGGGGGGGTGGAGGAGGCGCCCTAGGGTTCCCTAGGGTTCCCTAGGGGAGGGGCGGTGGCCACAAGGGAAACCCTAGATGGGTTTGGGCGCCCCCACCCCTAGGAAACTTGCCCCCAAGCCGGGAGGGGTGGCTGCCCTAGGGGAGGCGCCCCCACCTCTCCACGTTACCTGAGATGGGGTGGGAGGGGCGCACAACCCCTTAGTGGGCTGATGTGCCCCTCCCCTTGGCCCATAAAGCCCCCCAACGCTTGCCGGGGCCTCCGAAACCCATTTCGGACACGCTGGTCGTCACCCGGTACCCCCGGAACGATTCCGGACTCCAATACCCTTCGTCCGATATATCGATCTTCACCTCCGGACCATTCCGGAGTTCCTCGTCACGTCCGGGATCTCATCTGGGACTCCGAACAACCTTCGGTAACCACATACTATTTCCCATAACAACTCTAGCGTCACCGAACCTTAAGTGTGTAGACCCTACGGGTTCGGGAACCATGCAGACATGACCGAGACACCTCTCCGGCCAATAACCAATAGCGGGATATGGATACCCATATTGGCTGCCACATGTTCCACGATGATCTCATCGGATGAACCACGATGTCGGGGATTCAATCAATCCCGTATACAATTCCCTTTGTCCATCGGTATGTTACTTGCCCGAGATTCGATCGTTGGTATCCCTATACCTTGTTCAATCTCGTTACCGGCAAGTCTCTTTACTCGTTCTGTAACGCATGATCCCGCGACTAACTCCTTAATCACATTGAACTCATTATGATGATGCATTATCGAGTGGGCCCAGAGATACCTCTTCGTCATACGGAGCGAAAAATCCCAGTCTCGATTCGTGCCAACTCAACAGACACTTTCGGAGATACCTGTAGTGCACCTTTATAGCCACCCAGTTACATTGTGATGTTTGGTACACCCAAAGCATTCCTACAGTATCCGGGAGTTGCACAATCTCATGGTCTAAGGAAGTGATACTTGACATTAGAAAAGCTCTTAGCAAACGAACTACACGATCTTGTGCTATGCTTAGGATTGGGTCTTGTCCATCACATCATTCTCCTAATGATGTGATCCCGTTATCAATGACATCCAATGTCCATGGTCAGGAAACCATAACCATCAATTGATCAACGAGCTAGTCAACTAGAGGCTCACTAGGGACATGTTGTGGTCTATGTATTCACAAATGTATTACGGTTTCCAGTTAATACAATTATAGCATGAACAATAGACAATTATCATGAACAAGGAAATATAATAATAACCATTATTGCCTCTAGGGCATATTTCCAACACGTAGTAATTTCAAAAAAAATCCTACGCACAGGCAAGATCATGGTGATGCATAGCAACGAGAGGGGAGAGTGTTGTCCACGTACCCTCGTAGACTGAAAGCGGAAGCATTATGACAACATGGTTGATGTAGTCGTACGTCTTCACGATCGACCGATCCTAGTACCGAACGTACGGCACCTCCGTGGTCTGCACACATTCAGCTTGGTGACGTCCCACGAACTCACGATCCAGTAGAGTGTCGAGGGAGAGTTTCGTCAGCACGACGGCGTGATGACGATGATGATGAAGCTACCAGGGCAGGGCTTCGCCTAAGCTCTACGACGATGTGGCCGAGGTATTTCATTGAGAAACTCTTATTCAAGTATCCTTTTATGCTATCCAGAAAGTCTATATCATTTCCAATCAACAATATTTCATCCACATATAATATTAGAAATGCTACAGAGCTCCCACTCACTTTCTTGTAAATCCATGCTTCTCCAAAAGTCTGTATAAAACCACATTCTTTGATCACACTATCAAAACGTTTATTCCAACTCCGAGATGCTTGCACCAGTCCATAAATGGATCGCTAGAGCTTGCACACTTTGTTAGCATCCTTTGGATCGATAAAACCTTCAGGTTGCGTCATATACAACTCTTCTTCCAGAAATCCATTCAGGAATGCAGTCTTTACATCCATTTGCCAAATTTCATAATCATAAAATGCAATTATTACTAACATGATTCGGACGGACTTAAGCATCGCTATGGGTGAGAAGGTCTCATCGTAGTCAACTCCTTGAACTTGTCGAAAACCTTTTGCAACAAGTCGAGCTTTGTAGACAGTAACATTACCGTCAGCGTCAGTCTTTTTCTTGAAGATCCATTTATTCTCGATGGCTTGCCGATCATCAGGAAAGTTAACCAAAGTCCACACTTTGTTCTCATACATGGATCCCACTCAGATTTCAAGGCCTCAAGCTATTTTGCGGAATCTGGGCTCATCATCGCTTCCTCATAGTTCGTAGGTTCGTCATGGTCAAGTAACATGACCTCCAGAACAGGATTACCGTACCACTCTCGTGCGGATCTTACTCTGGTTGACCTACGAGGTTCGGTAGTAACTTGATCTGAAGTTACATGATCATCATCATTAGCTTCCTCACTAATTGGTGTAGGAGTCACAGAAACAGATTTCTGTGATGAACTACTTTCCAATAAGGGAGCAGGTACAGTTACCTCATCAAGTTCTACTTTCCTCCCACTCACTTCTTTCGAGAGAAACTCCTTCTGTAGAAAGGATCCATTCTTAGCAACAAATGTCTTGCCTTTGGATCTGTGATAGAAGGTGTACCCAACAGTCTCCTTTGGGTATCCTATGAAGACACATTTCTCCAATTTGGGTTCGAGCTTATCAGGTTGAAGCTTTTTCACATAAGCATCACAACCCCAAACTTTAAGAAACGACAACTTTGGTTTCTTGCCAAACCATAGTTCATAAGGCATCGTCTCAACGGATTTAGATGGTGCCCTATTTAACGTGAATGCAGCTGTCTCTAAAGCATAACCCCAAAATGATAGCGGTAAATCAGTAAGAGACATCATAGATCGCACCATATCTAGTAAAGTATGATTACGATGTTCGGACACACCATTACATTGTGGTGTTCCGGGTGGCGTGAGTTGTGAAACTATTCCACATTGTTTCAAATGAAGACCAAACTCGTAACTCAAATATTCTCCTCCACGATCAGATCGTAGAAACTTTATTTCTTGTTACGATGATTTTCCACTTCACTCTGAAATTCTTTGAACTTTTCAAATGTTTTAGACTTATGTTTCATTAAGTAGATATACCCATATCTGCTCAAATCATCTATGAAGGTGAGAAAATAACGATACCCGCCGCGAGCCTCAACATTCATCAGACCACATACATCAGTATGTATGATTTCCAACAAATCTATTGCTCGCTCCATTGCTCCGGAGAACAGAGTTTTAATCATCTTGCCCATGAGGCATGGTTCGCAAGTACCAAGTGATTCATAATCAAGTGATTCCAAAAGTCCATCAGAATGGAGTTTCTTCATGCGCTTTACACCAATATGACCTAAACGGTAGTGCCACAAATAAGTTGCACTATCATTATCAACTCTGCATCTTTTGGCTTCAATATTATGAATATGTGTGTCACTACTATCAAGATTGAACATGAATAGACCGCTCTTCAAGGGTGCATGACCATAAAAGATATTACTCATATAAATAGAACAACCATTATTGTCTGATTTAAATGAATAACCGTCTCGCATCAAACAAGATCCAGATATAATGTTCATGCTCAACGCTGGCACCAAATAACAATTATTCAGGTCTAAAACTAATCCCGAAGGTAGATGTAGAGGTAGCGTACCAACTGCGATCACATCAACTTTGGAACCATTTCCCACGCGCATCGTCACCTTGTCCTTAGCCAATCTTCGCTTAATCCATAGTCCCTGTTTCGAGTTGCAAATATTAGCAACATAACCAGTATCAAATACCGGTGTGCTCGCAAGCATTAGTAAGGTACACATCAATAACATGTATATCACATATACCTTTGTTCACCTTGCCAACCTTCTTATCCGCCAAATACTTGGGGCAGTTCCGCTTCGGTGACCAGTCCCTTTGCAGTAGAAGCACTTTCGGTCTCGTGCTTAGGTCCGGACTTGGGCTTCTTCACTTGAGCAGCAACTTGCTTGCCGTTCTTCTTGAAGTTCCCCTTCTTCCCTTTACCCTTTTTCTTGAAACTGGTGGTCTTGCTGACCATCAACACTTGATGCTCCTTCTTGATTTTTACCTCTGCAGCCATTAGCATTGCGAAGAGCTCGGGAATTGTCTTATCCATCCCTTGCATATTATAGTTCATCACGAAGCTCTTGTAGCTTGGTGGCAGTGATTGAAGAATTACATCAATGACACTATCATCGGAAGATTAACTCCAGTTGAATCAAGTGATTATTATACCCGGACATTTTGAGTATATGTTCACCGATGAACTATTCTCCTCCATCTTACAGCTGTAGAACTTATTGGAGACTTCATATCTCTCAATCCGAGCATTTGCTTGAAATATTAACTTCAACTCCTGGAACATCTCATATGCTCCATGATATTCAAAATGTTGTCGAAGTCCCGGTTCTAAGCCGTAAAGAATGGCACACTGAATTATCAAGTAGTCATCAGCTTTGCTCTGCCAGACGTTCATAACATCTGGCGTTGCTCCTGCAGCGCCTTTGGCACCTAGCGGTGCTTCCAGAAAGTAATTCTTCTATGCAGCAATGAGGATAATCCTCAAGTTACGGACCCAGTCCGTGTAGTTGCTACCATCATCTTTCAACTTAGCTTTCTCTAGGAACGCATTAAAATTCAACGGAACAACAAAGACGGGCCATCTATCTACAATAACATAGACATGCAAAATACTATCAGGTACTAAGTTCATGATAAATTAAAGTTCAATTAATCAAATTACTTAAGAAATCCCACTTAGATAGACATCCCTCTAATCATCTAAGGGATCATGTGATCCATATCAACTAAACCATGTCCGATCATCATGTGAGATGGAGTAGTTTTCAATGGTGAACATCACTATGTTGATCATATCTACTATATGATTCACACTCGACCTTTTGGTCTCAGTGTTCTGAGGTCATATCTGCATATGCTAGGCTCGTCAAGTTTAACCCGAGTATTCTGCATGTGCAATACTGGCTTGCACCCGTTGTATGTGAACGTAGAGCTTATCACACCCGATCATCACATGGTGTCTTGGCACGACGAACTTTCGCAACGGTGCATACTCAGGGAGAACACTTGTACCTTGAAGTTTAGTGAGAGATCATCTTATAATGCTACCGTCGATCTAAGCAAAATAAGATGCATAAAGGATAAACATCACATGCAATCAATATAAGTGATATGATATGGCCATCATCATCTTGTGCCTTTGATCTCCATCTCCAAAGCATCGTCATGATCACCATCGTCACCGGCGCGACACCTTGATCTCCATCGTAGCATCGTTGTCGTCTCGCCAACTATTGCTTCTACGACTATCGCTACCGCTTAGTGATAAAGTAAAGCAATTACATGGCGATTACATTTCATACAATAAGCGACAACCATATGGCTCTCGCGATTGTCGATAACTCTGTTACAAAACATGATCATCTCATACAATAAAATTTAGCATCATGTCTTGACCATATCACATCACAACATGCCCTGCAAAAACAAGTTAGACGACCTCCACTGTGTTGTTGCAAGTTTTACGTGGCTGCTACGGGCTGAGCAAGAACCGTTCTTACCTATGCATCAAAACCACAACGATATTTCGTCAAGTATGTGCTGTTTTAACCTTCAACAAGGACCGGACGTAGCCACACTCGATTCAACTAAATTTGGAGAAACTGACACCCGCCAGCCACCTGTGTGCGAAGCACGTCGGTAGAACCAGTCTCGCGTAAGCGTACGCGTAATGTCGGCCCGAGCCGCTTCATCCAAAAATACCACTGAATCAAAGTATGACATGCTGGTAAGCAGTATGACTTGTATCACCCACAACTCACTTATGTTCTACTCGTGCATATAACATCTACGCATAAACCTGGCTCGGATGCCACTGTTGGGGAACGTAGTAATTTCAAAAAAATTCCTACGCACACGCAAGATCATGGTGATGCATAGCAACGAGAGGGGAGAGTGTTGTCCACGTACCCTTGTAGACCGAAAGCGGAAGCGTTATGACAACGCGGTTGATGTAGTCGTACGTCTTCACGATCGACCGATCCTAGTACCGAACGTACGGCACCTCCGCGATCTGCACGCGTTCAGCTCGGTGACGTCCCACAAACTCATGATCTAGTAGAGTATCGAGGGAGAGTTTCATCAGCACGACGGCGTGATGACGGTGATGATGAAGCTACCGGCGCAGGGCTTCGCCTAAGCACTACGACGATATGACCGAGGTGGATTATGGTGGAGGGGGGCACCGCACACGGCTAAGAGATCAATGATCAACTTGTGTGTCTATGGGGTGCCCCCTTCCCCCGTATATAAAGGAGTGGAGGAGGGGGAGAGGGCCGGCCTCCTAGGCGCGCCCCAAGGGGAGTCCTATTCCCACCGGGAGTAGGATTCCCCCCTTCCCTAGTTGGACTAGGAGAGAAGGAAGGGTGAGAGAGGGAGGAAGGAAAGGGGGGCGCTGCCCCCCCTTCCTAGTCCAATTCGGACCAGAGGGGGAGGGGGCGCGCGGCCTGCCATGGCTGCCCCTCTCTCTCTCCACTAAGGCCCAATAAGGCCCATATACCTCCCGGGGGGTTCCGAAAACCTCCCGGTACTCCGGTATATGCCCGATCTCACCCGGAACCATTCTGATGTCCAAATATAGTCATCCAATATATCGATCTTTATGTCTCGGACATTTCGAGACTCCTCGTCATGTCCGTGATCATATTCGGGACTCCGAACTACCTTTGGTACATCAAAACACATAAACTCATAATACCGATCGTCACCGAACGTTAAGCGTGCGGACCCTACGGGTTCGAGAACTATGTAGACATGACCGAGACTCATCTCCGGTTAATAACCAATAGCGGAACCTGGATGCTCATATTGGTTCCTAAAAATTCTATGAAGATCTTTATCGGTCAAACCGCATAACATCATATGTTGTTCCCTTTGTCAACGGTATGTTACTTGCCCGAGATTCAATCGTCGGTATCTCAATACCTAGTTCAATCTCATTACCGGCAAGTATCTTTACTCGTTCCGTAATTCATTATCCTGCAACTAACTCATTACTTGCATTGCTTGCAAGGCTTATAGTGATGTGCATTACCGAGAGGGCCCAGAGATATCTCTCCGACAATCGGGGTGACAAATCCTAATCTTGATCTATGCCAACTCAACAAGTACCATCGGAGACACCTGTAGAGCACCTTTATAATCACCCAGTTACGTTATGACGTTTGGTAGCACACAAAGTGTTCCTACAGTATTCGGGAGTTATATAATCTCATAGTCATAGGAACATGTATAAGTCATGAAGAAAACAATAACAATATACTAAACGATCAAGTGCTAAGCTAACGGAATGGGTCAAGTCAATCACATCATTCTCTAATGATGTGATCCCGTTAATCAAATGACAACTTGTAGGACCTTGAAGTATGTCTAGGGGGGGGGGGTAATTAGACTACTTGACCAATTAAAAACTTAACCTTTTCCCAATTTTATAGTTTGGCAGATTTTAGCTATTTTAGGACAAGTCAAGCAATCATCACACAATTCAAGCAAGCATGCAAAGAGTATATAAGCAGCGGAAATTAAAGCATGCAACTTGCAAGAAAGTAAGGGGAAGGGTTTGGAGGATTCAAACGCAATTGGAGACACAGATGTTTTTGGCGTGGTTCCGATAGGTGGTGCTAGCGTACATCCACGTTGATGGAGACTTCAACCCACGAAGGATAACAGCTGCGCGAGTCCACGGAGGGCTCCACCCACGAAGGGTCCACGAAGTAGCAACCTTGTCTATCCCACCATGGCCGTCGCCCATGAAGGACTTGCCTCACTAGCGGTAGATCTTCACGAAGTAGGCGATCTCCTTGCCCTTACAAACTCCTTGGTTCAACTCCACAATCTTGTCGGAGGCTCCCAAGTGACACCTAGCCAATCTAGGAGACACCACTCTCCAAGAAGTAACAAATGATGTGTTGATGATGAACTCCTTGCTCTTGTGCTTCAAATGATAGTCGCCCCAACACTCAACTGTCTCTTATAGGATTTGGATCTGGTGGAAAGAAGATTTGAGTGGAAAGCAACTTGGGAAGGCTAGAGATCAAGATTCATATGGTAGGAATGGAATATCTTGGTCTCAACACATGAGTAGGTGGTTCTCTCTCAGGCTGGTAAGTTGGAAGTGTAGGTTTAGTCTGGATGGCTCTCTCCACGAATGAAGAGGAGGTGGAGGGGTATATAGCCTCCACACAAAAACTAACTGTTACACACAATTTACCAAACTCGGTGGGACCGAATCGTTAAACTTCGGTCGGACCGATTTAGTAAACCTAGTGACCGTTAGTGATTTTCGGTGGGACTGACATGCATCACGGTGAGACCGATTCGGTTAGGGTTAGGGCATAACGTAATCTCGGTGAGACCGATTACACAAACTCGGTGAGACCGAATTTGGTAATTAGCTAACCAGAGAGTTGGTCAGGTAAACTCGGTGGGACCGATTTGCTCTTTTCAGTGGGACCGAAATGTTACAAAAAGGAAACAGAGAGTTTACATTGCAATCTCTGTGGAACCGATCGCTCACTTCGGTTAGACCGAAGCGTTATGAAGGGAAACAGAGAGATTGCAAGCCCATCTCGGTGAGACCGAGATCCCTATCGGTAAGACCGATTTGCTTAGGGTTTGTGGCAGTGGCTATGACTTTGGAATCGGTGGCGCCGGATAGAAAGAATCGGTGTGACCGATTTTGGCTTTAGGTTTAGGTCATTTGTGGATGTGGGAAAGTAGTTGAGGGTTTTGGAGCATATCACTAAGCACATGAAGCAAAAGGCTCATTAAGCAACATCTCATCCCTTCTTGATAGTATTGGCTTTTCCTATAGACTAAATGTGATCTTGGATCACTAAAATGTAAAATGAAGAGTCTTGATCTTTTGAGCTTGAGCCAATCCTTTGTCCTTAGTATTTTGAGGGATCCACTTTCATCATCCATGCCATGCCATTCATTGAGCTTTCCTGAAACAATAGTCTTGGAATAGTATTAGCTCAATGAGCTATATGTTGTTATGAATTACCAAAACCACCTAGGGATAGTTGCACTTTCACAACTCATGTCTATGGTTAGGAAACATAACCATCTTTGATTCAACGAGCTAATCAAGTAGAGGCATACTAGTGACACTCTATTTGTCTATGTATTCACACATGTACTAAGTTTCCGGTTAATACAATTCTAGCATGAATAATAAAGATATATCATGATATAAGGAAATATAAATAACAACTTCATTATTGCCTCTAGGGCATATTTCCTTCAGCTCGGATCCAGGGCGCACTTCAGCTTGCCCGGGTGCCCCATGCCACCCTCCCGCACGAGAAGGAGAGGCTCCTCCGCCACCGCCGTCAGCCGCCCGGGTTTAGCCCGGCTGCTTCCTCCAGCGGCGGCGGAGGGATGTGAGGGGGAGTAACCGGCGGCTAAGGTTGGGGCCCCTCGGCCGCTCGCGCGTGGGGCTTCGGATGGGAGAGGAAGGGAGGAAGCGGCGGGCGGCATCGCTGCTGCTAGGTTAGGTCGCGTAGGTTAGCGACGGCTATGAAGATTTATCAGAACGACACCTAAGGAGAAACATGTGCATCTACATAATCTCATGATTCTATACAAGCCGCTAATAGGCCAATTTTCTACCCCTTACCACAATTAACTTACTATATTTGATTACAATACATGGATGTTCACTCAACTTGGGCGAAAAACTCAGTTTGGTCACTGGACTTAGAGTTACGTTGTTTACAATCACTAAGGTGGTTTGATTGAATAGAACTTGCTACTATTTGTTTCAAAGAAGAACTCCACCAATGCCTATTATATGATAGACACCATTGATATTTGAACCACTAAAATAAGTAGTGCCCCCCACTGAAATGCACGGACAATTTAACAAGTAACTAAAAAAATGCAAGACATAATCCAGGAGGCTATCTCATTTGCCCGCATGTTAACAAGGAACTGATTAATACATGAAGATATAATAGGTAAAAATTACTTCTAATACATTTTGATAAGGAAATGATAAATACATGAAGATATAATAGGCAAAAATTGATATAAAGTAGGAAATAATAAAATGACATTAAATCCATTCTCCGATCTCTATATAAAGACTAGCACACCCTATTCTGGCGACATCGTCGCTACAGAAGGACACCAACGATAAGAAGAAAAGGATTGCCAACATGACAAGCACCAAAGACAACACTCGCGTTTTGTGCTTGATGGCTCTCCTGGCCATGTCTACCACCATCATTTCCTGCCATGCAGCAGGTACCTACTCCCTTCATTCACAAATGTAACATATTATATATATAAGTTTGAATTGTCTGGATTGCTTACCACATGTTTATACACACTACATACAAACTAAAACGAGTGAGCAAACATACTAAAATGCACCCATATACATTTAAATCAGAAAAAGTCATCATAGAATGCTTTTACCACGCTTGCCACATGGAGTATTTATTCTCTCTTTCATGTGCAAAATGAATTACTTTGTTCAATCTAAATTAATCAAAATTCTAGCTTTATCAAAAAAAAAACTTTATCAAAATTCTAGCTTTGTCCTAGGTTAAATCTTTTCAATTTTGACCAAGTTCATAGAAAAATATGCTAATATTTATGACATCAAATATATACTATGGAGGCGTATTTTATAATGGAACTAATTTGATGTTGTAGATGTTGAATTTTTCTCTATAGACTTGGTCAAACTTAAAGAAGTTTGACTTAAGATAAAGTTGGAATTAGAACTATTTTCTGGAAGGAAGGAAGCACCCCGGTAACCGATTGCTATGCAATATAATGAACTAACGAGGTTATCGCTCCATTGTTCATAGGTACAACAGGTCTGGGTATAACAAGCACTTTTTCAAAATTGTGTGTAGCCGCAAAAGGTTGTGCGCGCCCAATCCAACCTAGTGACAACGTTCTGTGCAAGGCTTATTGTGTAGGCCAAGGTTACAATAGGGATAAAAGCTATTGTTCACCAGATAGTGGCGGCATGTGCTGCTGCGAAAAGTAATGAATTACATGTATTGCCATGTGCTGGAAAGATATGGTGCACCGTTGAGAATATCTATCTATGCACATCGGAAATTATTTCACATGAAGAATAATCAATAGATGTAATATATGATTTATATCTTTTCGAAAACCTTCTTTCCTTAAGAAAAGAAAACATTTGATCGCCATGATGCACTATTAGTGATAGCAATGATACAATTCAGTAGAAGAAACTAGAAGTGGTGGTGGGATAATTCATCAATGCTCTTGAAACAAATAAGCATAAATCCTAATTTAATTACTTCCAGAGCAGTTCGTATATAGAAGACTAATATGGTAGTGAAAATTTCTAAATGTTCTTATAGAATAAAAAAATACCAATAAAAAATTGTCTCCGTAAAACACTTCATTGGTAGAGGAGCAATAAACCACCCTTGCATGAAAGCCAACATGCTAGCTAGGTGAAAGCCAGCTTTCACAAGAGTGTTGGATCCTTAGGGAGTGTTTGCTTCTCAGGGCATCCCTCATTGGGATAGGGATAGTCATTTTTTAGGGATGCCACACATTTGGAAGGGAGTGAGATGGCTAGGGATAACCCAATTAAAAAAGTTGGTCAAAAACTAGGATGACGATAGCGACAAAAATTGGCGGACGAGAGCAGCCATACATGTGCCACCATCTCGTTCCCAGCTGAAGCACGCCCCCCTCTAGGTTTCACGTCCCCACACGAAAAGGGAACCTACCTCTGTTATCCCCTCTCTCTTATAAGCCCTAGGGAGTGGTGACAACTGTTATTCTTGATAGGTGGGACTTTTGGAAATAATGAAAGAGAGAAATTAACTAAGTATACTTGGGGGTGTCGTTCGTGGTGAGCTTGGGGTGGATGTGATGCTTTGGTTGCTTGGCGGCGGTTGGTGGCATGATCGGAGTTCGTCTGGTGGCGGTGCATTGGCGCTCTGCCGCCTATGTGCTCAGCCTCTGAGTCCTTCTTCCACGGTGCTTGGTCTTCAGAAGCCCTGCCGGACTCGGCGGAGCGGTGCTTCATCTCACACATTGATGGCGGCGGTTATCGGCGGCATGGCGCTGTGGAGGCTCGGCGTCTGATGCGCGGGATGGACTTGCACAGGAGGAGGTAGTTGTCTGGCGTCATGGTGACGTCGATGGCTGAGTGGCCAGACAAGGTAGATGCCTCAATATGATCTTGTGACGCCCGGGTAATTAAGCTACAGTAATCCACGCTAATGATGCCACGTCACCTCGGTTACTGTGGATAAACTCGCGTTAGTTCGGAGCCTAGTTCGAATTTCAAATTCAAAATCGAGCAAACAATAAAGTTTTCAAATATTAAAATTTAAATGTTCGGAGTGAACCAAATAATACATAGGTAATTATGGTGAAGAAACCAAACTTTGATAAAATGTTTAAAGGCCCTAAAACAATTATAACAATAGTGAAAACAATTAAACAAATGCCTATTGAATTTATAAAATGCTAACACTATTTTCTTATGGGTTAAGAATTAATCTCGTAGTAGTTTATTGGTAAATACAAATTGGGCATTAGTGGTAATTTTATAAAACTGAAGATAAAAGAAACTACAAAGAAAAAGAGATAAGAAAATATATAAAAAAAAAGAAAGGAAAACAGAAAACAGGACACCCCATTTGGACCAAGTGGCCCGGTGGCCTCAGCCTCCGAACGGGCTGGCCCACCCCACGCCCAGCCCCCCACACACTCCCTTAATCCTCCCCGACCGAACCCTAGCCGCCCCCACTCCTCGTTCCCCACTCCCTCGATCCCCCACGCCTCTCCCTTCCCCGATCGGATCGGGCAGCGCCTAGCCACCTCACCCGAGCCGCCTCGCCCGGCCGTCCTCGACCTCCTCACCGACCACCTCTCCCCGCCTCCTCCTGCTCGATCCCGTATGGATCGGGGCTCGATCCAGCGCTGCCGCCCGCCACAGCTCCGTGCTCGAGCCCGCGCCTCCGGCGACCCTATCATGGGTGGACGAGCCACCTGCCGCGACGAACCCCTCTCCTCGCGCCGTGCCACGGCCTCTTCCTCACCGGACCCGCTATCGTCGCCCGTCACCTCGTCCGGGACGCCATCGCCGGCCTGCTTCCTCCCGTCGCCTGGTCGTCCCGTCACGACCCTCGACCCCCGCCACGCCCCTGCTTACCTCGTGAGGCCCTCCTCCTTCTCCGCTCCTCATGTCGTCCCGCTCGTCGCGCCCGCACGCCTCGTCGTCCCTGGTCACGTTCGTGCCAGTCCCCGTGCCCCAAGACTGCCATCGCACCGCGACCGCCTCGCCTCTAGCCTCGCCCCGCCTCCTGGGCGAGCGCCCAGACACCGCCTGAAAGTGCTCCCGCCTCGGTGGCCTCGGCACGCACGCCCGCACCTGCCGCCTGCCAGGCCACTAGGGTCTATGACACCGGGCCCCATGCCCTGTTAAAAAACGAAAATTAAAAAGAAATGAAAATGTAATTAATAAAACATTAATTAGTTAATTAATTAATTAGTAAAATAATTAAGTTAATTAATCATGTTTAAATTAATCTAATCAATTAGTTAATTTAATTAGCAAAGAATCAATCGGCTAAACCCTACTTAAACTAAAAAGTGTATGACATGCGGGACCCACATCGTTGCTGACTCACCAATCCTTAGCTGATTCTTGACGTCGCATGTTGTCATCTTGATGTCATCTTTTACTATTCTGGATAATGTTGAGATAAATAATTAAATAAATCCTGAAAATGATTTAAATCTTTTGAAATTAATAGAAAATAAACCGTAGCTCCGATGAAAAAACTTTGTACATGAAAGTTGCTCAGAACGACGAGACGAATCAGGATACGCAGCCCGTTCGTCCGCCACACATCCCTAACATATCGAACATGGAACTTTCCCCCTCCGGTCCGTTTGTCAAAACGCAAACACCGGGATACTTTCCCGGATGTTACCCCCCTTAACCGGCATCACCTCTTACCACGTTAGGTCACGCCTAGCATCGTTACTTGTCTTGTCATGCATCGATATGCATCTGTTTACATGGTATTCATTGTTTCTTCCCCCCTCTTCTCTCCGGTAGACTACGAGACCGACGCTGCTGCTGCCCAGTTCGACTACGGAGTTGACGACCCCTCTCTCTTGCGAGCAACCAGGCAAGCCCCCTTTGATCACCAGATATCGCCTACTCTTCTCTATAATGCTTGCATTAGAGTAGTGTAGCATGTTATCGCTTTCGCCATTACTTTATATCTGCATAGCTTTGTCCTTGCTACTATCATTGTTACCTTTACTCGCTATCCTACCGCTTAGTATAGGATGCTAGTGTTCCATCAGTGACCCTACACTCTTGTCCCGCCACGCTATACTCTTGGGCTGTGATCACTTCGGGAGGTGATCACGGGCATATACTAAGTACTTTACACTATTACATTACCGTGATCTTTGTTCAAGATGAAATTTGAAAGGACGGTGGCTCCATCCCGGTAGAGGTGGGCCCGGGTTCCCGACGGCCCCGATTGTTACTTTAGGTGGAGCGACAGGCAGGTTGAGACCACCTAGGAGAGAGGTGGGCCTGGCCTGGTCGCAGTCATGGATACTTAACACGCTTACCGAGATCTTGGTATTTGATCCGAGTTGGCTCTGAGCCTATACGCACTAACCATCTACGTGGGAGTAGTTATGGGTATCCCGGCGTCGTGGTATCACCGAAGCACTTCAGACGTCGTGGGCGAGGGCGGCTACCGGATTGGACTGGAACGCCTGCTAGGCTAGGTCTGCCTTCCAGCGTCAGACGCAATGTCTTGAGTGTGCTTTCAGGCGATGGGCCCAGACCCTACTGGCGCTTAGGTTTAGACCGGCGTCTTGGCCTCTCTGTTGAGCCTAGGTGGGGCTGCGACGTGTTGATCTTCCGCGGCGGGCATGACCCAGGAAAGTGTGTCGGCCAAATGGGATCAAGCGTCTTTGGGTAAGTTGGTGCACCCTGCAGTGAAGTTAATCTATTCGAATAGCCGTGATCTTGGTAACAGGACGACTTGGAGTTGTACCTTGACCTTATGACAACTAGAACCGGATACTTAATAAAACACACCCTTCCAAGTGCCAGATACAACCGGTGGTCGCTCTCTCTCTCAGGGATACGAGGAGGGGATCGCCGGGTAGGATTATTGCTATGTGATGTTACTTGGAGGACTTCAGTCTGCCCTCTTCTACCTGTTGCAAGACGAAGGTGACCAGAAGCGTAGTCTTCGATAAGACTAGCTATCCCCCTCTTATTCTGGCATTCTGCGATTCGGTCCAATCGATATGCCCCTTTACACATATATCCATGCATATGTAGTGTAGCTCCTTGCTTGCGAGTACTTTGGATGAGTACTCACGGTTGCATTGTTTCCCCCTTTTCCCCCTATCGCTACTCGATTGCTGCAACCATACGATGGAGCCCAGAGCGACGCCACCGTCGATGGCGACTACTACCCGGCGGTGCCTACTACTACGCAGCAGCCGACGGCGGCGACCAGGAGTAGTTAGGAGGATCTCAGGCGGGAGGCCTGCGCCTCTTCGATCTCAGTATCCCGATTTGTGCTAGCCTTCTTAAGGCAAACTTGTTTAACTTATGTCCGTACTTCAGATATTGTTGCTTCCGGCTGACTTCGTCTATGATCGAAAGCACTTGTATTCGAGCCCTCGAGGCCCCTGGCTTGTATTATGATGCTTGTATGACTTATTTTATTATTAGAGTTGTGTTGTGATATCTTTCCGTGAGTCCCTGATCTTGATCGTACACATTTGCGTGCATGATTAGTGTACGATTGAATCGGGGGCGTCACAGATCTGAAGACGGACCTGTGGAAGATGGCGGCGACGACACACGAGTGCGTCTGACCGGATTGTGCCCCAGACCCGGTATGTGGCTCGGCTGGGGCTTCCGGCTTTTGATGTTAGGCTTCGGTGAGTGGTCTGAGTGGCCCAGCTAGCACCCCTTCATCATATGGATATGAGTAGCGGCATATGTTGCCAAGATGGTGGATTCAGGCATATTGTTGTAATACTTTGTAAGGTCCTCAAGAATAATCAATAAAGTGGCCGTATGCATCTCCCAGACGCAGAGGCCGGGGGTCATCCTCCTTTTCTAAAAAAATAAAAATAAATAAAAAACTAAGTGTACTAGAGAGAACAGAAAAATAATAATGGACTAAACGAAGGAAATAAACTATGGAGAAATACATGATATTTTAGATGAGATCGCCGGCGTCTAGGTACAGTCTTGTTCGTCCCCGCGTGAGATGGAGTTTAAGCTTTTCGACTATGCCACGTTGTGGCTAAGTTAGCACCTGCATTATAGGAATGGCCATCTACAGAAGGTGGGACATCCCTCACATAACATTGCCTCTCAAGACGCGACGTGTTGAGACAACTCAAACGTCCAACTTCCCGCCCCATAATTGCGGCGGCTAAAGGAAAGACATTAAGGTCATGAGAACTGGACTGAAGGCAATAAGTTTTATGGACAACTGTGACTCCTAGAATAATTGTGTTCACCTCAAGATATCAACGACTGCCACTCGGAAGGTTTATTGGTTTGAACAACTATCTATCAACTTCATGTGTAGTCTAAAGATTTGAACGTCTCCAACTACGTACACCAATGGATCGAACTTCTCCAATTACTAAATTATCACAAAGGTAAATAATCAACACGAAGAGACACATAAATATACAACAGATATCAAATAACTGCTTACTAGCCGGTCGACCCATAGCCAACAATTACTCAAATAACATCACATAATGCAGGTTCAAGAGTTGTTACAACCCACCACGGAGACTGTGATGGGGAGGGGGAGAAGGGGTGTTGATGGTGGTGATGGAGGCGACGCGGTGGATGATGATGGTGATGGTGCAGTGGCGGCGACCCATGGCCATACCCACTGGTGGTGCTCCTCCGGCGGGGACGGCTCCCTTCCGGTCTTCCTCCAAGGTTGCAACGATGGTGATGGAGGCTTGGCATCGCCCCAAGTGCGCTTGATGTGGACTATCTGATGAATGTGGAGATGTATTCATGGTTGAGGAATATGGTGACGGCTAGGGTCGGTGGTGTATATGTAATAGCTCTCCCATAACCTCCTCCGTTCAGGTAGCATCTCTCTTTTGATCCAAAGGCTCTAGGTGAGCCCAAACCTTTCCCAAAATATCCTCTAAAGGCCAAGGAAGTCGTAGGAAGAAACGGGGACGAAATCCGAAGAATCCCGTGTGAAAGGGAAACTTTTGGGCTTGTCTGGTACGGTGCGTATGAGACGCTGCCTTTGGCTCTGGACTACTCTAGTAAAACGACCGCTATTTCTTGCTACCTCTTGAGCACTTCGTTGGTTTTTCCCTTGAAGAGGAAAGGGTGATGCAGCAAAGTAGCGTAAGTATTTCCATCAGTTTTTGAGAACCAAGGTATCAATCCAGTAGGGGGCCACACCCAAGTCCCTCGCACCTACACAAACAAATAAAAACCTCGCAAACAACGCAATAAAGGGGTTGTCAATCCCTTCACGGTCACTTACAAAAGTGAGATCTGATAGAAATGATAAGATAATATTTTTGGTATTTTTATAATAAAGATGGAAAGTAAAATAAAAGGCAATAGAAATAGCTAAGTGCTGGAAGATTAATATGATGGAAAATAGACCCGGGGGCCATAGGTTTCACTAGTGGCTTCTCTCAAGAGCATAAGTATTACGGTGGTGAACAGATTACTATTGAGCAATTGATAGAACTCAGCATAGTTATGAGAATATCTAGGTATGATCATGTATATAGGCATCACGTCCGTGACAAGTAGACCGACTCACCTTTGCATCTACTACTATTACTCCACACATCGACCGCTATCCAGCATGCATCTAGAGTATTAAGTTCATAAGAACATAGTAACGCTTTAAGTAAGATGACATGATGTAGAGGGATAAACTCATGCAATATGATATAAACCCCATCTTGTTATCGTCGATGGCAACAATACAATATGTGCCTTGCTGCCCCTGCTGTCACTGGGAAAGGACAACGCAAGATTGAACCCAATGTCAGTGTCAAAACCGGCGGATCTTGGGTAGGGGGTCCCGAACTGTGCATCTAAGGCGGATGGTAACAGGAGGCGGGGGACACAATGTTTACCCAGGTTCGGGCCCTCTCGATGGAGGTAATACCCTACTTCCTGCTTGATTGATCTTGATGATATGAGTATTACAAGAGTTGATCTACCACGAGATCGTAGAGGCTAAGCCCTAGAAGCTAGCCTATGATTATGATTGTTGTTGTCCTACGGACTAAACCCTCCGGTTTATATAGACACCGGAGGGGGCTAGGGTTACACAGAGTCGGTTACAAGGGAGGAGATCTACATATACGAACTGCCAAGCTTGCCTTCCACGCAAAGGAGAGTCCCACCCGGACACGGGAGAAGTCTTCAATCTTGTATCTTCATAATCCAACAGTCCGGCTGTCCGAGGACCCCCTAATCCAGGACTCCCTTAGTAGCCCCTGAACTAGGCTTCAATGACGATGAGTCAGGCACGCAGATTGTCTTCGGCATTGCAAGGTGGGTTCTTCCTCCGAATACTCCATAGAATATTTTGAACACAAGGATAGTGTCTGGCTCTGCAAAACAAATTCCACATACCAGCGTAGAGAGTATAATATTTCAACAAATCTAATCTGCTGACAACTTTTCATAACGTGACATCACGCCACGGCCCGGTCATTATTTGAACCGCTTTTATCAACCAGCTATTGCACATATTGCGAGGCGGTTTTCTTGGCACGTCTTGTCGAAGCAGAGATCGTGTCCCCTTATCACGGGATTCTCATCACTACGGGTGTGGGTAACCCAACCGCGCCATCAATTACGACGCTTGGGAAATAAGCAGGTTTACCTGGCAGGTGAGGAGGCGCATAGTTTTCTCCTCCCTTATAAAGGGACAAGGACTCCTCCTTTTTACCCATGCCTTCTTCTTCCCTGCCCATCCATTCTCACAAGACTCGAGCTCCAGCGCCCAAGTTCAGATCTTGTTCGCAAAAATCACTCCAAACATGTCCGGAGTGGGAAGCAAGTGGATGGCCTCCTCCGTTCTGAGAGGAGAACATTACGAAGCTCAGGAAGCCGGATACCTAGCCGCAGATATCGCCAAGACCGGCTCCCAGATCTTGAGGCAGATCATCCCCACCCCCGAGCCTCACGAAAGGGTCGTGTTTCTTACCCATTTCGTCCACGGACTGGGGTTTCCCCTCCACCCATTTGTCCGAGGGCTCATGTTCTACTACGGGCTGGACTTCCATGATCTGGCCCCCAATTTCATTCTTAACATCTCAGCATTTATCGTCGTGTGCGAGGCCTTCCTCTGCATCAAGCCCCACTTCGGCCTATGGCTGAAGACCTTCAATGTTAAACCGAAGGTGGTGGTCGACCAGCAAGCGGAGTGCGGAGGCGCCATGGTGGGCAAAATGCCCAACGTCACCTGGCTTGAAGGCTCCTATGTGGAGACCGTAAAGGGGTGGCAATCGGGGTGGTTCTACACCACCGAGCCGCGCGACACCAACTGGGTGGCGGCCCCCAAATTTCGATCTGGAATCCCCATGTGGCTCACCTTCTGGAAGGAGAAGGGCCTATCCTGGGGTTCATCGGTGGAGCTGATCGGACTCCTGCACTGCCGTAAACATGATAAGCAAGAAAATCAAGCTTGTCAACGTGGTCCAAGTCATGCTCTTCCACCGGATCCTCCCGTGTCAAAGATGGGCATTCAGTTTGTGGGAGTTCAACCCAGCCGAGCACCAGACGCTGCGAGAGCTCTTCGACATGATGCACAAGGACGTCTGGAAGGTGCTTTTCAAGGGTGCCGAGGTACCTCCTCCCCTTACCGAGGATCGCGGGCTCAGGTATAAGCGCCTGCTAATCCGTAAGTCTTTTATATCTCATAAGATGATCTTTCCCAAAGATAATCGTGTGAGGGATCTAAGCCTCCACGCCTTTTAACAGACTGGGTAGCGGCAATGAAAGCAGATCGATTGTCCGCCCCCGCTCAAGATCCAGCAGATGCTCTCCTAACGGAGATGCTGGTTCCGGCGCTTTACGAGGCGCCGGAGAAGAAGGCCACGGGGACCAGGAAAGGTCTTCGGCGCAAGGTTATATCGGACTCATCGTCCGAAAACACCGAGGCGCACTCCTCCCATGAAAACAAGGAGGAGGAAGAGGAAAGTTCTCCCCCCAGCCGGGGGAGACAAGAAAAGGAAGGCCGCCCCATCTAGGGAGGCCGAAGGGTCCAAGAAGGGAAGGACTCTCCTTCCGGACCGTTCCACGGCGGCCGCTTTTAGCGACGAGGAGTGGTTACTCAGGACAAGCCCTCGCAAAGTCGTAAGTATCCGGATACCATAATAGTTCTTGGTATGTTTTATTTTATTGCTTCTTATCACGCCAACATGATTACGTGATTGTAGCCACAGGACCTCAAACAGCGACCTCTCGTGCATCGTTGTCATCCTCGGATCGATGTCGACACGCACATTACTTGAAGGATTTGTAACATACTAGCAATCACACACTGATTACAACGAATGTCTCAAAAGAGAATTTATTACAATAAAATATGGCTTAAGGCCATCTCATAACGATAACGATGGAAGGCACGGAAGATAAGCGAGTCCATCAACTCCAACGGCATCATCGAGTATAGAACCACGACCTAAGGCACCTTACTGTAAATGCGAAAAAGTCTGCAACATGAATGTTGCAGCTCAAACGGGTCAAGACATGGAATATCTTGGCAATGTAACACATAGAGAGTAATATGAAAGAGTAATGCTATACTACATGCATATATGGCTGGTGGAAAGCTCTATGGTTACAGCTTTATGCGTAAAGCCAATTTTCCCCTCATCGCAAAGGAATAAACTTTATTTAACTATCATGGTGGTTGTTAAACATTGAGAATGGTTGACAGCATTCTCAATCCCAGTTAAACATCATCATTAAAACTCAACAATATTAATTAAAGTAACATGATGAGATTCACATGATAATCCAAGTACTAGATACTCAAGTTGTCCATAACCGGGGACACGGCTAACCATGATTAGTTTGATACACTCTGCAGAGGTTTGCGCACTTTTCCCCACAAGACTCGATCTCCTCCGTTGGGATTCTCGCACTACATGGTGTTTGAGAAACGGATGACCGAGACATAGTCCTTCAGAAGCGCTAGCCCCTTACGAACGGGTAGACAGTTACACCTACTTCCCTCTACATCTACTAGTCTATCACTGTAAGAGTTTGCACGACTTAGTCAACTACGCTAGAGCCCATAGTAGCTTGTGGCTGCACACGAAAGTTTCTAGCATGAATAATCTCATGATCCCTTTGAGCCTGGGTGGCGGTCCAGAAAGAAACAGGCAATCCTGGAATACCCATGTACCTCAATCCACCCAGATGTGTGTTTAAGTTGCCACCTTAAAATAAACCATTAATTAACAATCTCACATCTGTCATGGATACACTCACCCAATCCACGTCTACTAGCATAGCATGGCATAATAAGCAAACGTAGAAGTAACTTCCAAGGGTTTGATAATAAAACAGGTAATAGGTGCTACCTCAACTACTTTCCCAAAACCCACAGTTTAATCAGATCCTAATCATGCAATGTTTGAGGATTGATCTAATGCATAAAAACTGGGTATGAAAAGGGATATGATCAAAGTGTTACTTGCCTTGCTGATGATCCGCGAAACCTAGAGATTCAAAGTAGCAAGCGGCGCACTCCGGTTACTCTATCGCAAACAAACAAGCATACAATGAGTACTCATCTAATGCATAGGTAAAACTCAAATAAAAGATCTAACCAGAAAGTTCAACTTAAGAACTCCGGTTTGCAAAAAGAATCAAATCGAACGAAGCAACGAAAGTCAAACGGCGAAAGAAACAAGCTTCATTTACTAATCAGGACCTAAGTCAAATTTTACAGTAGCAAAAACTTGTTTGAGTTGATTATTCGGAAAGAGGGTTTTGAGACGAAACTCTAGGCCCTTGAATCGCCTGATTCCGATAAACGAGCGAAAAGTTATACTAGATCAAAAATCGGATCAGAAATCGCGATCAAAAAAATCATGGAATAAATCCGAGAAAAAGAAAAATTACGAACAGATTAACGAATGAACATTCGTTATCTGGATCTAAACAATGAACGCGTTCGTTCAAACGAACGAACGAGCGAACGCTCGCTAATTAACCTAAACCAAAAAAACCGATCTAATAAAAAAAACGGATCTAAAAGAACCGATGAAAAACCGAACTTTTTTTTTTCAAAAAAAAACCGGCGGCGGCGGGGTCAACGTCGGCGGCGGCGGCGGTCGGCGACTCCGTGGCGGCGGCAAGGCGACGGCCCTGGGCGGCTTAGGGTTTAGCGGCGGGCGCATGGTGAAGCGGCTTGGGCTGGGGTGGGTCGGCAGGCGTGCTATAGAGAAGCCCGCCACGAGCGGAGTCTGGCGATTACGACCCAATAGGTCGGTTCGTTTTTTTAAATAATTACGCGCAGAAAGACTAACGAAAGATATACTAAATGGACTCTAAAAATCCCGAAATAAATTTTCCCCGGCTTCTAAAATCAAGTCGGACAAGATGAACATTTATTTGGGGCCTAAAAGCAATTTTGAAAAACGCGCATTTTTCCTAAATTCAAATAAAATAGCGATAAACTCCAAATAAAAATCTTATTTGATTTTTTTATTAAATCTTCAATATTTCTTTATTTTGGGAAAGTCATTTTATTCCCTCTCTCATATTTTTATAATAGAAATAATTGAAGATAAAATAAATAAAATCAAATGATCCTATTTTCAAAATTTGAGAAAACTCAAATATGAAATAACGAAATCTCCAACTCTCTCCGTGGGTCCTTGAGTTGCGTGAAATTTCTAGGATCGAGCCAAAATGCAATAAAATATGATATGCATATGATGACCTATGTATAACATTCCAAATTGGAAATTTGGGATGTTACAAACCTACCCCCCTTAAGATGAATCTCGCCCTCGAGATTCGGGTTTGCTAGAAAATAGGTGAGGGTGGTCCTTCAGCAGGTCTTCCTCTCGCTCCCAGGTGGCTTCATCCTCGGTGTGGTGGCTCCACTGGACTTTGCAAAACTTAATAACCTTGTTGCGGGTGACTCGGCTGGCAAACTCGAGAATTTTGACTGGTTTCTCCTCGTAGGTCAAATCATTACCCAACTAAATTGCTTTCAGCGGCACAGTATCCCTCAGCGGTATATCAGCCATCTCTGCGTGGCACTTCTTCAACTGGGAAACGTGAAACACGTCGTGAACTCCTGACCATCCTTCGGGCAATTCCAACTTGTAAGCAACTTCTCCCATGCGCTCCAAAACTTTGTATGGTCCCACAAAATGTGGCGCTAATTTTCCTTTAACTCCAAAGCGCTTAATTCCTCGAAGTGGAGATACTCGAAGATAGACTCTATCTCCAACCTCAAAAACTGTCTCCTCGCGTTTAGAATCCGCATAGCTCTTCTTCCTAGATTGGGCTACCTTGAGCCTATCGCGAATCAACTTCACCTTCTGTTCAGACTCTTTAATAAAATCTGGTCCAAACTACTGGGGGTCTCCAACTTCATCCCACAACAGCAGGGTTCTGCACCTCCTTCCGTACAAGGCTTCGAAAGGGTCCATCTTCAAACTGGATTGATAACTATTGTTATAAGAGAACTCCGCATATGGCAAGTTGTCATCCCAACTTGATCCATAATCTAGTGCACATGCTCTCAGCATATCCTCCAAAATCTGATTGACTCTCTCGGTCTGTCCATCTGTCTGCGGATGAAAAGCTGTACTGAACTCTAGCCTGGTACCCAAAGTTTCGTGCAACTGATTCCAAAACTTTGAGGTGAACTGGGTTCCTCTATCTGATACGATACTCCTCGGAACTCCATGCAGACATACGATCCTGGTCATGTATATCTTAGCCAACTTAGCACTGCTGTAAGTGGTCTTCACTGGGATGCTACCTTTTTCAAGCGACCGACTACAACCCAAATCGAGTCATAGCCTGAACGAGTCCTAGGCAATCCAGTGATAAAGTCCATGCCTAATTTTTCCCACTTCCATTCGGGTATTGGCAATGGTTGTAACAAACCTGCTGGCTTCTGATGTTCTGCCTTCACTCTCTAACATACATCACAAACTGCTACATGCTCCGCAATATCCTTCTTCATTCCGGTCCACCAGAAAGTGTCCTTCAAATCTAGATACATTTTGGTATTTCCTGGGTGAATCGAGTACGGCGAGTCATGGGCCTCTTGCAAAATCAACTTCCTGATCTCCGGATCATTAGGCACATAAACATGGTCCTCAAACCATAGGGTATCGTGCTCATCCTCACGAAATCCCTTAGCTTTTCCCTTGCTCATTTTCTCCTTTATAGAGGCAATCTCCTTGTCAGTCTTCTGAGCTTCTCTGATCTTATCCATCAAGGTAGACTGTATCTCCAATGCTACTACATAGCCTCTCGGAACTATCTCTAAGCATAGCTCTCGAAATTCCTCGGCTAACTCCTTTGGTAAACCTCCGGTCATTAGTGTGTTGACATGGCTCTTGCGGCTCAACGCATCTGCTACTACATTAGCCTTTCCGGGTTGATAATGCAATCTCATATCATAATCCTTGATGAGCTCCAACCATCTCGTTTGCCTGAGATTCAACTCCTTCTGCATGAAGATGTATTTCAAACTCTTGTGATCAGTGTACACCTCACAATGGTTTCCAATGAGAAAATGTCTCCAAGTCTTCAACGCATGCACTACGGCTGCTAACTCCAAATCATGTGTAGCATAATTCAACTCATGGGGCTTAAGTTGTCGTGAAGCATATGAAACAACTCTTCCCTCATGCATAAGTACTACTCCCAGTCCTCGATGTGAAGCGTCGCAATACACCTCATAATCCTTACGCTGATCTGGCAGAATCAACACTGATGATGTAACCAAACGTTTCTTCAACTCTTGGAAACTAGCCTCACATTCCTCAGTCCATTTGAACTTGGTATCCTTCTTTAATAATTCCGTCATACGCTTCACAATCTTCGAGAAATTCTCAATGATGTAGTATCCTGCCAGTCCAAGGAAACTCCGGATTTCTCCAACTGTCGTTGGTGCTTCCCAGTTTGTCGCAGTGGCAACTTTGGTGGGATCTACTGCTATACCTTCTCCAGATATAACGTGTCCGAGAAATCCAACTTCCTTCAACCAAAACGCACATTTGCTGAACTTGGCATATAGCTGATGTTCTCTGAGCTTCTCAAGTACTAAACGCAAATGCTCCTTATTCTCTTCTTCATTCTTTGAGTAGACCAAAATATCATCAACGAACACCACGTCGAAATCCAAAAACTCCATAAACACCTTGTTCATCATGTTCATGAAATAGGCAGGTGCGTTAGTCAGCCCAAATGACATAACGGTGTACTCATACAGCCCGTACCTGGTGGTAAAAGCTGTCTTTGGTATATCCTGCTCCCGTATCTTTAACTGATGGTATCCTGATCGCAAATCGATCTTGGAAAATACCTTAGCTCCTTGCAATTGGTCAAACAAGTCGTTGATCATCGGCAATGGGTACTTGTTCTTGATAGTTACTTCATTCAATCCTCGATAATCAACAACCATTCTCAATGATCCATCTTTCTTCTCCACTAGAAGTACTGGCGATCCCCAAGGTGAAGAACTTGGGCGAGTAAAACCTTTATCCAGTAACTCCTTAATCTGCTTCTTAATTTCTTCCAAATCTTGTGCGGGCATCCGGTACGGTCTCTTAGATATCAGCTCTGTGCCTGGCAACAACTCAATCAGAAACTCAATGTCTCTATCCGGTGGCATGCCTGGAAACTCCTCTGGGAACACATCCAGGTAATCCTTCACCACGGGTACTTCCTCCTGCACAACTCCTGATAAGGAATTTACTTGTGCCCTCTTCGGTTCATGCCGTGACACATACTTGATTCTTGTTTCTTCTAGGGCGGTAAGCAAAATCGACTTACTGGCGCAATCGATGTTCCCTCCATACATCGATAGCCAATCCATACCTAAAATCACGTCCAAACCTTGCAATTCCAGAATGATTAAATCCATGAGGAAAACATGCCTACCTATGCTCAGAGGTACTTGAAAACATCCACGGCTGGCCATATACTCCACTCCTGGTGAGCTTACTAGCATAGGTGTTCTAAGAACCTTGGTGGGCATTTTCTACTTATCCACAAATCCCCGTCATATGTATGAATGCTATGCACCAGTATCAAAAAGAACGATTGTAGTAAATGTCTTAACCAAAAACTTACCTATTACTGCATCTGGCTGAGCTTCAACCTCCTCCACGGTAACGTGGTTCACCTGTCCCCTGTTGAAAGGGTTCGGCTTCTTCCCTGAGCTTCCATTGCCATTTCCATTACGGACTTCGGACATTCATTGGCATAATGTCCAGTCTTCTGACACTTAAAGCAAGTGACTTGGCTTAGGTCTCTCTTGGCTGGGGTTGACGGGTTGGTGCGGTTTTGTCCGTTGCTTCCTCCATTCCCGTTACCATTCTTGGAGCCATTATGATTGTGTGTGCTACCTCCTCCATGGGTATGCTGAAATTGTCCTCCCGGTTTCGGGGTAAAGCGTAGCTTTTATTGAGCTCCAGAATTGTACTTCCCTTGACCATACTTCCTCTTGCGGTTTTCAATATGTTGCTACTTCTCTTCAATCATAAGAGCATGATCTACCAACTCCTGGTAGTTGTTGAAAGTTTCTACCATCAACTGCATGCTCAACTCATCATTAAGTCCTTCCAGGAACTTCTCCTGCTTGGCTGCATCTGTAGCAACGTCATCCGGGGCATAACGTGCTAACTTACTAAAATCCTCCACATACTGGCTTACAGTGCGCCCTCCTTGGCATAAGTTGCGAAACTCACGCTTCTTCATGGCCATAGCTCCTGTTGAAACGTGGGCAGTACGGAAAGCTTGCTGAAACTGATCCCATGTGACAGTGTCAATAGGGTGTGTGGCTGTGTAATTCTCCCACCATGATGCTGCGGGTCCATCAAGATGATGTGCGGCAAAACGCACTCTCTCCGCATCTGTGCATCCTGCAGTGGTCAGCTCCCTTCCAACCTTGCGGAGCCAATCATCTGCAACAATCGGCTCGGTGCTACTGGAAAACACCGGCGGATTTAGCCTCAAGAAACGAGTCAAATGGTCAACATGTGGTGGTGGTGGTGGGTTGTTGTTGTTGTTGTTGCCTTGATTCTGTACTAGTGCTTGCATCAAAGCATTCTGCTGCTGAATCAACTGAGTGATCTCTGGCGGGAAAACAAACCCGGTGTCGCGTCTCGGAGGCATCTGAGGGTGTTAGAGAAGATGAGAATATAGAATAGAATGAGGTCTAGTGAGAAAACACTATATGCACATGAGACAAATGCAAACAATATCACTCCAATCAATTCAAACAAAGGCATACAACGGTCTAACTATCGTTACAAAAGTGCTTGGAATAAACTAGATACATGGGGGTAATACTACTGCTATTATGGTGGTCAACTAGAAAAACTGCTCCGATGAAGACTCCATGATACCCGCTCGACTTCATCAACATAGTCATCATCGCCGCCGTGGTCCGAGTCGGTGTAAATGCCGATGATGATATAGTTATCCGGGCAAGTGGAATCGTCGTCTTCTCTGCCTGGTGCGGGGTCTCCCATGAAAACTCCTAGCTTCCTGGTCAAGTCGTCATTCTTCTCCACTAGCACTTCAATTTATTCCATGTAATCTTCACGTGTAGCCTTGAGTTCTTCTTCTAGCTCCTTGATCTTGGTCAAGGCCTTCGCAGATCCATCATGCCCACAAGACATCCGATTCTCCCGACGTCGGATGTCTTGGTTTAACTCTGGATATATCTTGCGCTTGATCTATCCCTCCTGGTGCTGATCATCTCCCATTGCTCATCTCGGCGCCCACAAATCTGGTAGATAGTATCCTTGAGATCATTGCAGTAAACTTCTCCAATACGTCCCATGGTGATGTGGGCTGCCGTGCTCTTTCCTAGACTCCAGGTTGGTGCATCAAAGGAAAACTCTATGGGCTCCATGACTGGTGCGAACGTCCTTCCTGGAACTTGAACTTGAATCATCCAGCGCTCCTCTTCGGGTAAAGTGGCGTTGTAGGTCCCGATGAAACTTGGTACTCCGATGTTCAGGTATCTAGTGACTTCCTTCAAGTGACGTCCAAAGGGTGTATCATCATCCGGTTGCATGAACTTGTTCCTTGCATCCGCCATCCTAAAAGAGTAGAAAAGATGTGGAGTCAGAAATGAGAAGAAAGAGTAGTGATCTAGGGTTTTAGCTTAGTGGTCGTGTCCTACAGTCAGCGTGTGCTCTGATACCATCTTGTAGTGACCAGACCTCAAACAGTCTGACCTCTGTGCATCAGTGTCATCCCTGGATCAGTAATGCTGACACGCACAATACTTGAAGGATTTATAACAGAGTAGCAATCACACACTTATTACAACGAATGTCTCAAAAGAGAATTTATTACAATAAAATATGGCTTAAGGCCATCTCATAACGATAACATCGGAAGGCTTGGAAGATAAGCGAGTCCATCAACTCCAACGACATCACTGAGTATAGAACCACGACCTAAGGCACCTTACTCGTTGTCTGAAAAGTCTACAACATGAACGTTGCAGCCCGAAAACGGGTCAGCACATGGAATATGCTGGCAATGTAACACATAGAGAGTAATATGAAAGAGTAATGCTATACTACTTGCATGTATGGCTGGTGGAAAGCTCTATGGTTACAATTTTGCGTAAAGCTAATTTTTCCCTACTGCAAAGGAATAAATTTGTTTAACTATCATGGTGGTTGTTAAACATTGAGAATGGTTGACAACATTCTCAATCCCAATTAAGCATCATCATTAAAACCCAACAATATTAATTAAAGTAACATGATGAGATTCACATGATAATCCAAGTACTAGATACTCAAGATGTCCATAACAGGGGACATGGCTAACCATGATTAGTTTGATAGACTTGCAGAGGTTTGCACACTTTTCCCCACAAGACTCGATCTCCTCCGTTGGGATTCTCGCACTACATGGTGTTTGAGAAACGGATGACCGAGACATAGTCTTTCAGAAGCGCTAGCACCTTACGAACGGGTAGACAGTTACACCTACTTCCCTCTACATCTGCTAGTCTACCACTGTAAGAGTTTGCACGACTTAGTCAACTATGCTAGAGCCCACAGTAGCTTGTGGCTGCACACGGAAGTTTCTAGCATGAATAATCTCATGATCCCTTTGAGCCTGGGTGGCGGTCCAAAAAGAAACAGGCAATCAGGAATACCCAGGTACCTCAATCCACCCAGATGTGTGTTTAAGTTGCCACCTTAAAATAAACCATTAATTAACAATCTCACATCTGTCATGGATACACTCACCCAATCCACGTCTACTAGCATAGCATGGCATAATAAGCCCCTCCGGCAGGGTGCCGGAACGGGCCTAGATTGGTTTTCGGTGGCTACAGAGGCTTGCGGCGGCGGAACTCCCGATCTAGGTTATGTTCTGGGGGTTTCTTTATATATAAGAGGTTTTGGCGTCGGGAACAAGTCAGGGGGGTCTCCAAGGCGACCACGAGGTAGGGGGCGCGCCCCCCACCCTCGTGGGTGCCTCGGGACTCCTCTGGCCGATCTCCGGTGCTCCGTGGGCTTCTTCTGGTCCAAAAATAATCTCCGTCAATTTTCAGGTCAATTGGACTCTGTTTGGTTTTCCTTTTCTGCGATACTAAAAAAACAAGGAAAAACAGAAACTGGCACTGGGCTCTAGGTTAATAGGTTAGTCCCAAAAATCATATAAAATAGCATATAAATGCATATAAAACATCGTAGATGGATAGTATAATAGCATGGAACAATAAAAAATTATAGATACGTTGGAAACGTATCAGCATCCCAAGCTTAATTCCTGCTCGTCCTCGGGTAGGTAAATGATAAAAACAGAATTTTTGACGTGGAGTGCTACCTAACATATTTATTAATGTAATCTTCTTTATTGTGGCAAGAATATTCAGATCCATAAGATTCAAGACAAAAGTTTAATATTGACATAAAAATAATAATACTTCAAGCATACTAACCAAGCAATTATGTCTTATGAAAATAACATGGCCAAAGAAAGCTCATCCCTACAAAATCATATAGTTTGGCCATGCTCCATCTTCGTCACACAAAATGCTCTCATCATGCACAACCCCGATGACAAGCCAGGCAATTGTTTCATAATTTAGTATTCTCAAACTTTTTTCAACTTTCACGCAATACATGAGCGTGAGCCATGTATATAGCACTATGGGTGGAATAGAGTATAATGATGGGGGTTATGTGGAGAAGACAAAAAAGGAGAAAGTCTCACATGACGCGGCTAATCAACGGGCTAGGGAGATGCCCATCAATTGATGTCAATGCAGGAGTAGGGATTGCCATGCAACGGATGCACTAGAGCTATAAATGTATGAAAGCTCAAAAAAAGAAACTAAGTGGGTGTGCATCCAACTTGCTTGCTCATGAAGACCTAGGGCATTTGAGGAAGCCCATTGTTGGAATATACAAGCCAAGTTCTATAATGAAAAATTCCCACTAGTATATGAAAGTGACAAAATAAGAGACTCTCTATCATGAAGATCATGGTGCTACTTTGAAGCACAAGTGTGGAAAAAGGATAGTAGCATTGTCCCTTCTATCTTTTTTTTTCTTTTTTTATTTGGCCTTTTTTTCGCCTTTCTCTTTTTTTCTTTTTTATTTGGCCTTTCTTTTTTTTATTTGGCCTTTCTCCTTTTTTTCTTTTTTTCGGGACAATGCTCTAATAATGATGATCATCACACTTCTATTTATTTACAACGCAAAGATTACAACTCGATACTAGAAGAAAGAATGACTCTATATGAATGCCTCCGGCGTTGTACCGGGATGGGCAATGAATCAAGAGTGACATGTATGAAAAATTATGCATGGTGGCCTTGCCACAAATACGATGTCATCATGCAAGGCAATATGCCAATGATGAAGCGTGTCATAATAAACGGAATGGTGGAAAGTTGCATGGCAATATATCTCAGAATGGCTATGGAAATGCCATAATAGGTAGGTATGGTGGCTGTTTTGAGGAAGATATAAGGAGGTTTATGTGTGCTAGAGTGTATCATATCACGGGGTTTGGATGCACCGGTGAAGTTTGCACCAACTCGTAAGTGAGAAAGGGCAATGCACGGTACCGAAGAGGCTAGCAATGATGGAAGGGTGAGACTGCGTATAATCCATGGACTCAACATTAGTCATAAAGAACTCACATACTTATTGCAAAAATCTATAAGTCATCAAAACCAAGCACTACGCGCATGCTCCTAGGGGGATAGATTGGTAGGAAAAGACCATCGCTCGTCCCCGACCGCCACTCATAAGGATGACAATCAAAGAACACCTCATGCTTCAAATTTGTCACACAACAGTTACCATACGTGCATGCTACGGGACTTGCAAACCTCAACACAAGTATTTCTCAAATTCACAACTACTCAACTAGCACAACTTTAATATTACCGTCTTCATATCTCAAACAATCATCAAGTATCAAACTTCTCATAGTATTCAATGCACTTTATATGAAAGTTTTTATCATATCCCTCTTGGATGCCTATCATATTAGGACTAATTTCATAACCAAAGCAAATTACCATGCTGTTTCGGACTCTCAAAATAATATAAGTGAAGCATGAGAGATCAATAATTTCTATAAAATAAAACCACCACCATGCTCTAAGAAGATATAAGTGAAGCACTAGAGCAAATAACAAACTACTCCAAAAGATATAAGTGAAGATCAAGGAGTAGTTGAATAATTATGTAACTATGTGAAGATTCTCTAACATTTAAGAATTTAAGATCTTGGTATTTTATTCAAACAGAAAGCAAAAAAAAAAAAAGAAAATAAAATGACGCTCCAAGCAAAACACATATCATGTGGTGAATAAAAATATAGCTCCAAGTAAAGTTACAGATGAATGAATACGAAAGAGGGGATGCCTGGTTGTCCTTGAATATTACCTTGGGGTGCCTTGGGAATCCCTGGCTCTTGCCACTCCTTATTCCATAGTCCATCAAATCTTTACCCAAAACTTGAAAACTTCACAACACAAAACTTAACAGAAAACTCGTAAGCTCCGTTAGTATAAGAAAATAAATCACCACTTAGGTACTGTTGTGAACTCATTCTAAATTCATATTGGTATAATATCTACTGTATTCCAACTTCTCTATGGTTCATACCCTCCGATACTACTCATAGATTCATCAAAATAAGCAAACAACAAATAGAAAACAGAATCTGTCAAAAATAGAACAATCTGTAGTAATCTGTATCAAACATATACTTCAGGAACTCCAAAAATTATGATATAAATTTCTGGACCTGAGGAATTTGTCTATTAATCATCTGAAAAAAGAATCAACCTAAAAGCACTCTCCAGTAAAAAAAATGGCAGCTAATCTCGTGAGCGCTAAAGTTTCTGTTTTTTACAGCAAGATCATAAAGACTTCGCCCAAGTCTTCCCGAAGGTTCTACTTGGCACAAACACTAACTAAAACATAAAACCACATCTAAACATAGGCTATATGATTTATTTATTACTAAACAGGAGAAAAATTCAAAGAACAAAAATAAAATTGGGTTGCCTCCCAACAAGCGCTAACGTTTGACGCCCCTAGCTAGGCATGATGATTTCAATGATGCTCACATAAAAGATAAGAATTGAAACATAAAGAGAACATCATCAAGAATATGACTAACACATTTAATTCTAACCCACTTCCTATGCATAGGGATTTTGTGAGCAAACAACTTATGGGAACAAGAATCAACTAGCATAGGAAGACAAAACAAGCATAACTTCTAAACTTTAAGCACATAGAGAGGAAACTTGATATTATTGCAATTCCTACAAGCATATATTCCTCTCTCATAATAATTTTCAGTAGCATCATGAATGAATTCAACAATATAACTATCACATAAAGCACTATTTTCATGATGCACAAGCATAGAATTTTTATTACTCTCCACATAAGCAAATTTCTTCTCATGAATAGTAGTGGGAGCAAACTCAACAAAATAACTATCATGTGAAGCATAATCCAATTGAAAACTAAAATCATGATCAAAAGTTTCATGGTTATCATTATTCTTTATAGCATACATGTCATCACAATAATCATCATAGATAGCAACTTTATTCTCATAATCAATTGTAACCTCTTCTAAAATAGTGGATTCATCACTAAATAAAGTCATGACATCTCCAAATCCACTTTCAAAATTTTCACAATTAGATTCAACACTCTCCAAAATAGTGGGATCATTACTTCCTAAAGTTGACACTCTTCCAAACCCACTTTCATCAATATAATCATCATAGATAGGAGGCATCCTATCATCATAATAAATTTGCTCATCAAAACTTGGGGACAAAAATATCATCTTTGTCAAACATAGCATCCCCAAGATTGTGGCTTTGCATATCATTAGCATCATGGATATTCAAAGAATTCATACTAACAACATTGCAATCATGCTCATCATTCACATATTTTATGCCAAGCATTCTATGTAATTCTTCTTCTAGTACTTGAGCACAATTTGCCTTCCCATCATTTTCGTGAAAGACATTAAAAATATGAAGCATATGAGGCAACCTTAATTCCATTTTTTAGTTTTCTTTTATAAACTAAACTAGTGATAAAACAAGAAACTAAAAGATTTGATTGCAATATATAAAGATATACCTTCAAGCACTCACCTCCCTGACAACGGCGCCAGAAACTCCTTGATGTCTACTACACAACCTTCTTCTTGTAGACGTTGTTGGGCCTCCAAGTGCAGAAGTTTGTAGGACAGTAGCAAATTTCCCTGAAGTGGATGACCTAAGGTTTATCAATCCGTTGGAGGCGTAGGATGAATATGGTCTCTCTCAAACAACCCTGCAACCAAATAACAAAGAGTCTCTTGTGTCCCCAACACATCCAATACAATGGTAAATTTTATAGGTGCACTAGTTCGGCGAAGAGATGGTGATACAAGTGCAATATGGATAGTAGATACAGGTTTTTGTAATCTGAAAATATAAAAACAGCAAGGTAACTAATGATAAAAGTGAGCACAAACGGTATTGCAATGCGTTGAAACAAGACCTAGGGTTCATACTTTCACTAGTGCAAGTTCTCTCAACAATAATAACATAATTGGATCATATAACTATCCCTCAACATGCAACAAAGAGTCACTCCAAAGTCACTAATAGAGGAGAACAAACAAAGATATTATTGTAGGGTACGAAACCACCTCAAAGTTATCCTTTCTGATCGATCTATTCAAGAGTCCGTAGTAAAATAACACGAAGCTATTCTTTCCGTTCGATATATCCTAGAGTTCGTACTAGAATAACACCATAAGATACAAATCAACCAAAACCCTAATGTCACCTAGATACTCCAATGTCACCTCAAGTATCCATGGGTATGATTATATGATATGCATCACACAATTTCAGATTCATCTATTCAAACCAACACAAAGTACTTCAAAGAGTGCCCCAAAGTTTCTACCGCAGAGTCAAGATGAAAATGTGTGCCAACCCCTATGCATAAGTTCACGAGGTCACGGAACCCGCAAGTTGATCACCAAAACATACATCAAGTAGATCACGTGATATCCCATTGTCACCACAGATAAGCACATGCAATACATACATCAAGTGTTCTCAAATCCTTACAGACTCAATCCGATAAGATAAGATAACTTCAAAGGGAAAACTCAGTCCATTACAAGAGAGTAGAGGGGGAGAAACATCATAATATCCAACTATAATAGCAAAGCTCGCGATACATCAAGATCGTACCACCTCAAGAACACGAGAGAGAGAGAGAGGGAGAGAGAGCGAGAGAGAGAGAGAGAGAGATCAAACACATAGCTACTGGTACATACCCTCAGCCCCGAGGGTGAACTACTCCCTCCTCGTCATGGAGAGTGCCGGGATGATGAAGATGGCCACCGGAGATCGGGATTCCCCCCCTCCGGCAGGGTGCCGGAACGGGTCTAGATTGGTTTTCGGTGGCTACAGAGGCTTGCGGCGGCGGAACTCCCGATCTAGGTTATGTTCTGGGGGTTTCTGTATATATAAGAGGTTTTGGCGTCGGGAACAAGTCAGGGGGGTCTCCGAGGTGGCCACGAGGTAGGGGGCATGCCCAGGGGGGTAGAGCGCGCCCCCACCCTCGTGGGTGCCTTGGGACTCCTCTGGCCCATCTCCGGTGCTCCGTGGGCTTCTTCTGGTCCAAAAATAATATCCGTCAATTTTCAGGTCAACTGGACTCCGTTTGGTTTTCCTTTTCTGCGATACTCAAAAACAAGGAAAAAACAGAAACTGGCACTGGGCTCTAGGTTAATAGGTTAGTCCCAAAAATCATATAAAATAGCATATAAATGCATATAAAACATCCTAGATGGATAATATAATAGCATGGAACAATAAAAAATTATAGATACGTTGGAGACGTATCACTACCTCGACGTCTTGCTGGATCAAGAAGGCGAGGGACGTCACAGAGCTGAACGTGTGCAGAACATGGAGGTGTCGTGCATTCGGTACTTGACCGGTTGAAGCGCGAAGAAGTTCGACTACACTAACCACGTTGTGAAACGCTTCCGCTTATGGTCTATGTTGGTACATAGACACACTCTCCCCCTAGTTGCTATGCATCTTCATGATAGATCATTGCATGCGCGTCGATTTTTTTTTTGTTTTACATGCAACGATTCCCATCAAACGACGGTACTAATAAAAAGGAGACTAAATGAATCCAACTGGCTTAACATGTTAAGCTTGGGGTTGGGGGGATTTTGTAGCTCTTTCTCGTTTCACTTATCATTATTATTTTTAGTTGAACTTTGTTTCAAAGAGTTATTTAGTTCGAGTTATAGAAGTACTATCATACCTTTTGGTGAAGAGGGAAGAGTCATATCCGTTGAGTCATTGATGGTTTGATGAATAGTCCATAATGATCTTAATGAATTTGCTAGTATGGTTATACTTATTTGTGTGCTACGCATCTTTGCATTTAGATGATGATTATAATTCTCCCACATCTTTAGTATCAATCGGGAATGAGAAGTTAACAACTTGATGTGATGCATTGGAGCTGGTTTTAGTTTATTTTATGATTACCTGGTGAGGTTTTTTTAAAACTAGTGAACCAAGTATGAAATGTGGATAAGTTCTTGTACATAAAAATAAAACATTATTGATTCAAGAAAACTTATGTAATTACCAATAATTGAACTTGGATGATTAAACATACCCTTCATATCACCTCTCACCAAGAGATAAAACCTCGAGTGATATGGGGCAAGCTTGGCAATTCATGAAACAAAAAGGAGGAGTGAAGATAAGAAAATGCAAGGTGTATTGTACTAAGGCTTGTCCTACTGAAAGAGGAGAATAAGATATCACTTAAAGTTAGGAGGAGTCTCATTAACGATTGATAATAAGGTGTGGAAGCCTTCGTACACATTTGATGGAAATTAGGATGTGATGGTGCACGATATAATTAATCATATGATGCAAATTCTGGAGTTTTACTTTGGACCCGTTCATTTGATTCACCCGCAACTCATAACAAAGATGACCTCTTTATTACAAGATGCGGTATTTGCTCAGGGACAAGCAAAACTTTAAGCTTGGGGGAGTTGATGAGTCCAAATTATGGGATCTTTTTACCGATATTTTTGTGCCTACTAGGTAGGCTTTGTGGAATTTACCACATTCACACACTTCTTTTGTTTGATAATCCCCCAGGTAAAGGTTTTTGGAGCAATGTTCATTTATTGGAGAAAATCCCTAAAAATGGCGGTGGAATCATGTATTAAAGGTGATAAACACTTTCCATAAAGAATCAAGCAAGAAGGCTGAAGAAACCGTCGTCGTAGTCGTGCTTCCAGAGCGAATGACGCTGTTCCATGTGACCACGCACTCTCGCATGAGCGGTCATTTGGTGCGCCACCGCCTCTAGATCAACTATTTTCACCCCGTTGAAGCGGATCGTGGATGAAACGTGTAGAGACTCCAGAAACTCATCCAGAAAGTAGAACCCTAGCCACCGGAGCCCATTGGATGGGAGGATCAACGAGGAGAAGGAGGGGATTCTCATCGCGAGGGGACCGAAGTCATCATCACCATCTTCATCATCATCATCTTCATCATCGACATCCTTATCATCCGCGACATCAAGAACCCTAGTGGTTCTTTTGGTGTATCAGTTGATCTATTCATCCATGTATCCCATTACCATTACCATGATGATTTGTCGTTCCCATGTGTGAGTAGACCCGTTGTCCCGAGGTATGGATGAACCCTAGTGTGTAATAGGATGTTTGATATTAGGATTTAATATCCTCTTTGCATGTTTATGTTCATAATCTTCTTGATGTTGGGTGAAGTCGACCATCCAATGTATGCCAACTCTAGATGGAAGGTTATTATTGTTGGTTAACTGTGTGGTTGTGGAGTTTGGTGACGTGACGTGCCCCTTCTCCCTTCGTAATGGATAGTTGCGACAGGGGCTAAAACGGAGACCGCTTTGGTTGCATCCACGGGGAAGAACGGTTTGATAACCAGAGCGGGGAAGAACGGTGGTGGCTTATGGAATACGAAGATATCACGAGTATGCACGTATCTGTACCGGCTCCGTCCACAAAGAGAAACATGTAAAGTGGCTTAGGAATCCGAAATAGCTTTGTGTTTAGGCACCGCCGTAGATGCACACTGGCGGGGATTCTGGACCCCTGGGAACTCTTTTAATCATTGAGTCAATTACACCGGTGATGCTTAAACTTGGCGTAAATAGTCATTTTGGTGCTAGAACTTGCGGCATACATTGAACTGGCACAAAAACTTGGCTCGGATGTGTAAATACGGTGCTAATCGCATTTGGATACGAAAACGATGCTGACTTGGCGCTCTAGCGTGGCATGGGGCCTATTGTCAGTGTCCGGAATGCGCAGAGGAGCGTATGTGGCCTGTTTTTTCGTGAAACCCCGCTCAGAGAATTTATTTCTCACAAAAGCTCTATCAACGCGGCAGATGTCATTTCATTTTTGACTGTATGACTTGCGATGCCCGCCTTTCAGTAAGTGAAAAAAAAAATAGACGCCTCCTCTCCTCGAACTGGAGAACAACTGCTATATAGCTAGCCATCCAAGCCACTCCACCATTCACGTTACAATACAAATGCTGATAACAATTTTCAATGTAGTATGAGGAGGATGCATGTTTTCTTTTTGAGACACAGGGGGACGCATGTGGGGCTTATATGAGCTGCAAATAGCACGGCCCTGCACACAGTAGTTTTTTAAATTCATTTTTAAAACATAAGTAATAAAAAATAATGTTCACATATCCATGTGTTACAAACATTATATACAATCGATGATTAGTAAATAAAAATATGTAAATATACACCCATGTATTACATAAAAGTGCTTGGTAAATACGGACATTCATTTTTTATTAAGTAAAATATTTAATGGATACAAAAAAACTATACATTTGTAGCTTATATTTAAATTATACAAAAATGATGAATACAAACATTCGTGTGGCACAATTTTCACTTGTGATTTATATTAAAAATATATATGATTTAAATATTTGTCATGATGAATATTTATATGAAATTTTATATTTTATATTATGAGTAATTATTTATACAAACATCGAACTAAAAAAATGTGCGTATAATTTGGAATTTAATGTTAAAAAAGTTGTATTGTTATTAATTATCCAAATATTTTGTAATTCATAAATACTATTTTAAATATATGAATATTTTTAAAATAATACGTAAACAATTATGAAAAGTAAGTTATCTATTTTGTATGTATAATATTTATACCACACGAATAATCAAAGGTTATTATTTTTACTGGCATTAGAATTTACATACCTTTTACCAATTTCTAAAGAAGAACAGGTGCAAAATGGGCTGCATTGATCATAGTCCATTTCAACTCACGAGCGTGTTTGTTTTGTTACATTAAGCGTAGTTATCCATTTTGTGCCGTGAATACTAGTAGGTGTGTGCATGGTCCGAGACACGGGAGCTTTATTTTTTGGTAATTTTCACACTTCACTGACAGACGGGACCCACCTCCCATAGTGAAATAAATAAAATAACAATTCAAGGGGGTTCTGCAAAAAAACCCAGGCCGCATACACTCCTCTCAGCCTTTATGTCACTGACAGCGGGCCCCATGACGCGCTGGCATGCCAAGTCAGCATCATTTCGTATCCAAAACGTGATATGCACCGTATTTGCATGCCCGAGCCAAGTTTTTGCACCATTTTAATGTATACCACAAGTTCTAGCACCAAAGTGATCGTTTGTGCCAGGTTCAAGCACCACCAGTGTAATTGACTCTTAATCATTTGTCTCAATTCTAGTCATTTTACTTGTTATTTATTTCAGCTTATTTATTCACCTTTACACTTGCAACCTTATTATTATCATCACTACTGATCTTGAATAATTACAATTTCTAGGCACATTATTTGCACCTTGTAAAGGACCAAAGATTGATTCATGTGCTTCATGTGGGATCGATACTTTTACTTTTAGAAGGCTATAACTAAACTCTATGCACTTGCAGACTATCAGGTACACAGTTCTCTCGCATGAACCCCCAAAGAACGGTACTACCGTTCGCTCCCACACACTCCCTAGGAAACAACTACGTGTGTGGCATGTCAATTACTGGAAGCACGTATGGCAACTACTCTACAGAGCATGGCAATTTGGCCTGCTATAGCATGGCAATTCCTGAACATATGGACAACTTACCCTTTTTCTCAGCCTAGCAATTCTCCCAGCTGTAGCATGACAAATTCCTGAACCGCATGTCAATTCTCTATGCTGCAACATGCAAAATCTCTAAAATGCATGTCAATTTTCTACTGGAGCATGGCGTTTTTTCATCTTATCATGGAAAATATCTCTGTTGTGGCTCATAAAATCTCTCTATTATAGCAGAGTCATTTCTTAACATTGTTTGAAAGTGTTGTTTTGAGGGAACGCTCTCTAGTGGTGTCGTTTGCTCGAACGAGCATTTCTGGAGAAACGTAACGTTCGTTCGTGTTAGATCCCCCCTTAGGGAATATCACCCCCTGCCCTATTAGGGTCTTACATAGACCACACAACACAGTTTCTAATCAAAATTTGAAACGAGATCGAGAAACAAAAGCATCAAATTCAATTATGATAAGTGGTACTCCCTCTTTCCATTTATATAGGGCCTAATCCGTTTTTAAGATTAATTTTGATCACATATTAGAGTAATAATATATGACATGCAAGTTACACACATACTGTCGAATTCGTACGTGAAAGGAGCGTCCAATGATATAATTTTCATATTATACATCTTATATACTTTTAATCTTGTCATATATATATATATATATATATATATATATATATATATATATATATATATATATATATATGGAAGGAGCGAGTATCTATTTTGAAATCACTTTATTATCCACACCAAGATTTATGTTTTTTTTCTCGACTAGACAAGTGCCCGTGCGTTGCAACGAGGATATAAAACATTCTGCCAGATTAGCTCTTGACTGCGCGTCTATTACTATATTGATGCGCTAAAGTCTTAACAAGTTTTTGTATGCAATCGCCAGATTTACTTGCCATTTTATTGTTAAGCACTTATTTGGTAAAAAAATTACTTACCAAACAAAATGTGTTTTTTGGTAAGTTAATAAAACATGAGACAATTGATCCTATTTTAGGCCTCATTTGGTTTGGAGGATTTTTATAGGAAAAACATAGGAACAAGGATTCCGGAGGAAAATTTCCTATATATGCATTCGGTTTGTAGGAAATGCGTACAGGAATTTCATAGGAATACTACTCATTTCCTATGTTTTTGGAGGGAATTACACGTCCACTCAAAGCTCTTTTTGCGCGTAGGAACGAGGCAAGTCAATTCCTCAGGATGGCAACTGCCATCCTATCAAATTCCTATACTACTCCTAGTTCCTACATTTTGATTTCCTCCAAACCGAATGAGCCCTAAGGGAGAATGGATGGGAGAAAAATCATAGATGAGAGAAAAAAAATCAAAGAGGAGAAGGAAAAAGTGGGACATATATAAGGAAGGTTAGGCGATAGAGAGGTGCAATGGGAACTTTATGTTCTTTTTAAGTAGTAGAGATTACTTGCCATTTTATTGTTAAGCACTTATTTGGTAAAAAATTTAATTACTTACCAAACAAAATGTGTTTTTTTGGTAAGTTAATAGAACATGAGACAATTGATTCTATTTTAAGAAGAATAGATGGGAGAAAAATCAGAGATGAGAGAAAAAAATAAAAGAGGATAAGAAAAGAGTGGGACATATACAAGGTTAGACGAAAGAGAGATGAAATGGGAACTTTACATTCTTTTTAAGTAGTAGAGATTCAGAGTAAACTTCTAAATTGAAATTTTGGAATATGTACAACGGTAATTGCTCTCGGACTTGTGGGCCCTAGGCCATCAGCTAGGATTTTTTTTCAGGCTCGCTAAATCAATGGTGAGTGGCTCGTCACACTTGTCACAGACTTGTGGGCCCTAAGCCATTAGCTAGGATTATTTAATGAAAAATAAAAAAACAGTTTTATGGGTTTACGAGAACTGACAAAAGTTACTTTGAGAAAACTTCCCCTAAATTTTAGGCCATCCCGTAAATCCCGTATCAAATCTCACATAGGTCCTTAGAAAAACAGATTTTAGGGAAAGAAGTTTACAAGAGTGTTTGACACGAAAAAAAATAAAAAATAGTGCGGGCGTGCCAGTATACTAAGTACACAAAGAAAAGACATAGGGAAATATGTATTTTTATTAATCTCGTGTTGAGAAACAAAATTACAAAGTCCCTATTAAGAGTGCGCTCCATGGCCTGCTGGCGCGACCAAAATGACTTCGGCGATGTGAGGTTCTGGTTCACAGGGCCTCGGAAAGCTCCCGCTTAATTACGTCCGCGAGTCAAGCTCACGAACCACCTCCGATTAAGCTGCTGCAATGGTCGTCGTCTTCTGGTCTCGTCTTCTCCGTGAGGTTGGTGTAGATGGTGATGAAGTGGAAGGGGAGAGCGATATGCCCATCGCCCGGCTATGCTTAGCCATTCCCTCCGCCGTGTCGATGTCCGATGATGAAGATGTGGGCGGCCTTCGCCTCGTCGGTGCCCGGCCTAGTGATGTCCGCCTTGTCGGTGTCGGACTGGATGACTTGACATTGCCTCGTCGGCATATCAAGTAGTGGTTTGCTTCATCGGATAAAGACTTGTCGGAGGAGTATAGCTTCGCCTCGCCGGCGTTAGGACAATGTTGATGATGTGCATCGGTGTGGGTGTTGGAGTAGACTTGGGCAGTATCGCCCACTCAATAAGCGTGTCGGTGTAGCCAGCAGCCTTGTCGAGCCGAGAGTCGGTGTGAACGAAGCCAAACGATGGGTCGTGTCCGCAACAATGTAGACGACGCCCGCCTTGCACGGGCTCTACGGTGGTGGCGATGTACATGGATCGTCACCCTGGCCAACCTCCGCATCGGCGAAGGCGTGGACGACGCCCCTCTTTGAGGCGCTCGATGTCGGCGGAGGTGTAGATGGCACCCCGCCGACACGTTGTCGTTAATAGTGAAGGGCGCGCCGGGGCTGCGCACGAGCGGTAGTCCAACCACGTCGTCGCCGATAGTGAGTCCGGCATGAAGGAATCGCCGGGGTCTGCGCACGAAGGGCAACCCCGACGTTGTCGTCTTCAAGGCAGGCCGACATGTGAGTGTGGCCGACGGAGAGTGCTCCCGGGTTGCGCAGCCGTGGCACGTCGTCAGTCTGCCGCAGAGGGTGCACCGGGGGAGAGTGCACCAGGGGCTGCATGGCCCCGACATGTTGTCATCGTCATCACGGGAGTCGCTGGTGGAGAGTGCACCGGGGGCTACAAGGCCCCGACGCGTCATCGTCGTCCTTGCCGGAGTCGCCGGTGGAGAGTGCATCGGTGGCGACACGGCCCTGGCGTGTCATCGCCGTCCTCGCGGGAGTCGCCGATGGAGAGTGCACCGGGTTCTAGACGGCCCCGGCGTTATCGTTGTCAGCCTCGCGGGAGTCGCCGATGGAGAATGCACCGGGGGCTACTAGGGCCCGGAGCGTCATCATCCTCCTCACGGGAGTTGCCGGTGATGGGTCCGGCGTGAAGGGTCGACATAGGCTGCACATGGGAGGCAACCCCGGCATCGTCGTCGCCGGTGGTGAGTCCGGCATGAAGGAATCACCGGGGGTTGCACACAAGAGGCAACCCGGGCGTCGTCATCTCCAAGGCCGACGGACGCGTCGTTGCCGATGATGGGTCCGACATGTAGAGATCGCCGGGGGCTGCGCAGGAGAGGCAACCCCGGTGCCGTCGTCTTCAAAGCATCAAGAGCCGACGGCGGCAACCGGCTTCATCTCCGGCCGTGCGGTCGCAGCTCTTGCCGCCATCATCGGATGTAGAGAGAGAAGAGGGAAGGGAGATCAAACTTGGTTCTCACCTTGGATGGTCGGCACGACGTCAATCTCGCCGCACAGCTTCATGCGTTCCTGATGCGTTGCCTACTCGTCTTTCCTTCTCGGCCGCCTGCACGAGAAGGAAGCCAAGCCCTGGCGTTCTCCTCCGGGATGCTTGCCACCCGCGTGCATGATGGATGGATGGGTGCATGAGTTCTCATCACCCATTAGCCGATCCGCCACGCGAGCGTGATGAGGGGGTGTGTCCCTGAGCTGCGCACCAGCAGCCTGGCCGGTGGTGCATCCCGTCTCCGCTGGCAGTTTTCCCGGCACATCGTCGCCGGTGAAGAGTCTGGCATGAAGGAACCACCCGGGTTGCACATGAGCGGCAACCCTGGCGTCTGGCGTCTTCAAAGAAGGGCGCACCAGGGGCTGCATAAGAGCGGCAGTCCCGGCACATCGTCGTTGTCGTCGATCGAGGGTGCAGCACAGGCTTGAGAGAAGATGATCGGCATGACATCGATCTTCACCGCCGGCCTTCGATGTGTGCGCGCAGGCTGGCAGAAGAGATGCATGGCCTCTGGTGAGCCTCGTCCGGCTGCGTCCGGGAGTCTCGGCCGCCTGCGTGAGCTCTCTGTATGGCCGTGTGCGTCAGGTTGGGAGTTCTGGCCTCGGCCTCCCCATCCCGATGCCTCCGTTCTTCTGCTCGTGCGTGCGTGAGTTCTCGGCTAGGTGCAAAGTCAATGCCCACGTGCGTACGTCTCCTGGTGGTGCCCCCTGCAATTGAACAAACATATGACCATACCTTAGCGTTGCATGGCAAATTCTTCTCCACGGCGCGCGTTGTCGACGCGGGCGTGTCCTCCGAGAGAACACCGCTGCGTTGCTCTACTTCTGGACCGTAGGATGTCGGTCCGGCGCCAGGGGTACAGCACGCGCGTCGACGCCCGGCGAGAGCGTAGTGGGCACAGCCTCATAGGTGTGCCGTGCTCGCCTGGGCATCGACACAAGGATGCGTTGAAGGGATCACCGGGGGCAGCACATGGACGGCAGCCCCGGCACGTCGTCGCCGGTGGGGAGTCTGGTATGAAGGGATCACCGGAGGGCTGCACACGAAGGGCAACCCCGGTGCATCGTCGCCGGTGGTGAGTCAGGCGTGAAAGGACGCCGCGGGTTCGACATGAGAGGCACATCATCTTGAAGGCATGCCGGCGTGTGGGTGTTGCCGGCCAGGAGTGCGCCTGGAGCTACTCGCCAACGGCAGCCCGATGCGTATGTGTATGTGTATCACGGCCTGCGTACAAGAAGAGTAGATACATGTATATGTTGACCTCAAACGACTGGGCATGCTCCTTCACGCGGGCTCCGCCACGTCATAGCGGCAGCCGTCAACTCGCTGCCCTGCGCCCTCCTCGGCACGCGTGCAGCCGAGAGCGCCCGTGTGTGTTGCCCGTTGAGAGCGCCGCCGCAACGGACGCGTTCTTCCTCTCTGCGTGGGTTCCTCCAGGTCCCTCGACGCTGCCCTCGGCGCCTCCCCTGCAGGCCGCGTCCCTCCAGCCGGGTGAGTCCTCCTTACCGCCGAGCGCCCGGCGTGGTTGGACTGTCGAGTTTTGCCGTATCGGGTGTGTACGTACGCATGAACGACCCATGCATACGCCACCTGCAATTTAACAAACATAAGATCCTTCATACCTTGGCGTTGCATAGCCAAATCCTTCTCCTCAGTGCGCGTTGTCGCCGTCGGCGTGTCCTCAAAAGAACACCGTTTCTGGACTGTTGGACGTCGGTCCGGCGCCAGGGGTAAGGCACGCGCGCCGTTGGCCTCCTGGGTGCGGGCATGCCGTGTGAGTTGCCCGGCGAGAGCGTATCTCTCCGATGTTGCCGTCGTGGGCACCTCCTCATGGGTGCCGTGCTCGCCCGGTCCTCGACGCCAACGACGTGCGCGCCGCCGCCGGCGTGTCGTTGCCTAAGCCTGGATGCGCACGTTCTCCATCTTCTAGACGCTGCCACCATGGCGCGTCGCCTCCTGGCTGGGCTCCTCGTCGACGCGGCCGCATGGGCGCGTCTCCTCCTCCTGCCCCCCTCTTTGATGGATGGATGTGGTGGTATTTATAGGCAGACGGAAAGAGCTGAGGGCGCTCGCGGTGTTGGCCGTTCGACCGGCCCGATCTTCCCGTTCAAGGAAAACGTTCCTGTTATCCTATATCAGCTCCGTGGTGTTTATCTCTTCTGATCATCTTGGCGTACACGCCGGTCTACGAGCGAAACACACGTATTTGAGTACGCGCCTCCTTGCCGGCCGGTATGCGGGTATTCGGATACGTATTTGTACACCAACATACCAATCACACTCGCGTCGACCGGGCCGTGCGCGCACGCGTTGGCCGCAAAGTCTTGCGCCAAGCCTGTCACGTGCATATGCCATGCTAATGCACACAAGTGCTAGTACGTGGGACGCTTTGCCATTGATCTTGTACGTGCCCCAGCCATGCATAGTCCATGCAGTTCAATTGCACCCCTACATAAACATACATAGCAACTTGGGCTAGCCAGTAATATACTGCTGATTAGTCAGCCGGCTGCTAACACATTTTCAAGTAATGTATTTGTTTAATTGAGCCGGTGTGAGCATAGCACCGTATATATGTGTGGGCATCTTTGGAACGCACGCACATGTCTATGGACAGTTCCTTGCTCCACACAAATTCATATAGGCTCCTCCTCAAGTTATGAGGAAAGGGAGAAAAAGATTTTGGTACAAATTATCATCAAACAACTTTTTTATTACGTACAAAATGTAGTACAAAATCTCGTCGAACAAAGAGATTTATTTTTTGAGGGGAGAGGTTTTCTAAGGGCATCTCCAGCCGCGCCCCCAGGAAGGCCTCCCCAGGCGTTTTTTGGCGCGGCCAAAAAGCCCGATCGCGCAGGAGCCCGATTTTCGCTGGCTTGGGCCGAAAACAGCGCCGGCGGACCCAGCCCGAACCTGGCGCGCTGGGGGCGCCCGGGGGCGCCGGGGGACTGTTTTGGCGCGAAAAAAGCCGCGGGTCCGCCGCGTCAGCGACACGGCTCTCTTCTCGGCCCTTCGTCGTCCTCATCGCCTCGTTTCCCGCGGCGAATCAATGCCAAAGCTGCCGCGCGCTGCCGCGCCGGTCAGCCTGCACCATTGATGCCTCACGGGCGGCGCAGTGAAGACCGGACGACGCGCCCGCCACGCCTCGGCCTATATATGACGCGCCCCGGCGCACTCGGCGACTCACACTCTCCCGCCGTCGTCGTTCCTCCCTCTCCTCTCCTCTCTTTCGCCGTCTCCAGTTCACACCCATGGCCGAGAGCTTCCCAGGCGACGGCGCGGGCGGGCGAACGGCTTCGCCGCCGCCATCTTCATGAAGACGAGGCTCGCCTCCTTTACGAGGCCGAGTACCCGGTCCCGCCGGACATGCGGGTGCCCGGGGCGTGGAGGATCAACGCGGGCGGCGTGCCGGTGCCCCCGGTACCCACCGGCGCGGCGCGGCGTGTGGAGATTGCACGCATCCGCTCGAACCTGCCGCGCGGCGGCGAGGAAAACCAATGCGTCCCGACAGCCCGCTCTGGGACCCTTACTTCCGCCGCCGTCACGCCCAGCAGCTCGAGGCCACCAACGGCGTCGTGCCCTCCGGCAGTCTCAACCCCGCCGGCCGGCGTCGGTGGTGGGGCGTGCCCGGGCGCACGTTGGTGGCCGTCCTCGAGTACATCGAGGGCGGCAACACGCCGCGCCTCGAGTACCCCGCTCCCCCTTCCTTCTCACGCCCGGGAAGCTCTCGACCCCGAGTCGCATGGAGACCGGGGTCCTCCTCCTCGTCCGGGCGGCTCGCCTCGCCTCCGCCCGTCAAGCCGGAGCTCCGTGGCACGCCGGTCAGCGCGCACCCGCAGCTCCGGTGTCCGTGACGGGCGCCAACGCCTCTCCACCCACGGCCGCCGTCCTCGCCGAGCCCAAGCCGGAGCCCGGCTTTCCCGCTGAGTACGAGGAGATAGCCCGCGCTTTCTCCGACGAGGACGCCATGCGGTGGGCGCGGGGCGACTACCTCCGCGACGAGATGGTCCGGCAGCGCCGGGCCCTGGAGGAGATCGCCGCCCGCAAGCGTGGGCGCGAGGACGAGCACAGCGTCGTGGTCCTCGACAGCGACGACGACAACGACGACGACGCCCCCGGACCGTCCAACCCGCCGCGCCAACCGGGGGAGGGATGCAGCAGGGACGGCGGAGGCGTAGGCGGGGGCGGCGGCGACGACGACGACGGCGGTGACTACACGCGGTTCTACAGCCTCCTCGGCATGTAGAACCGCGTGGGCGGGCGGCGAGGCGGGCGGCGAGGGAGACGGCGGGGGTAGCCCGCGGTAGTTTTTTTTCTTTTTTTGTAAAATATGTTTAAGTTTGAACGAACTCGCCGATGTTTGCGTTAAATTTGAGTCGTTTTTGCGCCGTATTTGACTTTTTTGACTAACCGTGGGCGCCGCGACTGGGGGGCATCACGCCCCCAGTGCGCGGTTTAGCGCCGGTGCGCCTTCAGGGGGCGATTTTTTGCCCCTTGTTGAGGGCAACCGGCTGGAAATGCTCTAAGAGAGCGGTTGGAATTGTTCTCAGCCCCCACGTTGCTTTGTCCGTCAATCCCGTATCAAATCCCCCATAGGTCTAGCATTGATCGTGGTGGAGTAAAAATAGAGCGTGTGCAATAAAGGAAATACTTTATAAAGAAACATAAATAGAGTAGGAGATCGTCTCGGGCATCTGTATAATTAAACCAGCAGTAAGAAATATACTCAATGAATCAACCGTACCACCTCCCGAAAAATAAAAATAAAAACCATACCATTCGAGATTTCCTTCCTAAGAATTGATCATCAAAAATGACATGCATACCATTTGGAGGTTCGAGATTTCCTCCGGGATTCGCTAGTGCCCCTATATAAACACCAGCACGCGTGAGAGATGATCAACTCCCAAAGAAAAACCATAGGATTAACCAAACACCCCTCCTCAACCCTCATGGCGCGTGCCAGCAGCGACGCCCAGGCGGCTCTGTGCCTGGTGGCTCTTCTGGCCATGTCGTCTCTCCTGTCCTGTCAGGCGGCCGGAAGAAACATAGGTAAACTTCTCCTTCGCCCGCTAAAAATTTCGGGCGATCTGTGTTGCGCCATACGATCAACTTGAAAGCTAACGGAGTGTGGCCGTCGTCGTGCACAGGTACAACCGGCGCCGATCCGACGACGAACTGCATACATGCTTTGGGCTGCGCGCCGCCGCCGCCGGGCAAGCCTGACATCGACATCTTCTGCAGGGCTTACTGCTACCAGCGAGGCTACGACCTGTTGAAAAGCTATTGCAAGCCGGACGGCGGCGGCACGTGCTGCTGCGTGAAGCCGTGAAGTGACGATGACACGGGGATGATTGAGCATGCAACGTAACATGTTGGATTCTTAATACGGCTGTATCTCTTTTGATACGACGATAGGTCATTGATTTTGCGAGCCATGTAACGTTGGATCTTTAAGCGGACGTGTCTCTGAGGATCAATAAAGCTTTTTTTGCTGATTATCGTGTGCTATTTTTTTTTTGCGAAATAATTCTTGTATCACTCAATTTTCAGTCTTACAATCTCGTCCAACAATTTTCAGTACTTCTTCTGGGCCAGAGCATAACCAACCGCGGTTCGGCCTTGCAACCTACTCCCTCCGTCCGTGAATAAGTGTACTTCTAGCTTTTGTCTTAAGTCAAAGTTTTGAAATTTTGACCAACTATATATAAAAGAGTAATAACATATATGACTTCAAATTGATATATTATGAAAGTACATTTCAAAATAGATCTAATGATATTAATTTAGTGTCATAAATGCTAGTACTTTTTTCTATAAAGTTAGTCAAAGTTTTAAAATTTTGACCTAGGATAAAAGCTAGAAGTACACTTATTCACGGACGGAGGAATTACCAAAGTTAGCCAGCCATGAAATGACTAGCACCGTTACAATTCCAACGAGTATGAGCAATACAAGAATTTCTCTCTACCATACTAAGAATGATCTCTCTAACAATGAATGCATACTTCGATCTATTTGCGACTCCTTCCTTAATCATTTAGACGGCCTCCAAGCAATCTGACTCTATATCAATGGGTAAATTGCTCCATTGTAAAGATAAAGAAATTCCCTCTTTTATTGCATGTAGTTCTGCTTCCAGTGCATCAGTGCACGTGTGTAGGTGTCTGCAAGAGCTAAAGATGATTGATCCCGCATGATCTCTAAGAATCATGCCAGCCCTCCCGATTCCATTAACAAAAGAACCATCTGTATTAAGCTTAACTCTTCCCATAGCTGGTTGAGTCCACGAACTGGGAACCGTATCATGATGTGTGTGCTGTTTCTGTTTACCCATGTATTGGATAGGAGCCTTGCCCTTACCCGAATCTATAGGGTTCTGTAAGTCCTGCAGTGAAGCTAGATAGCTTGTCAAAAAATGAACAGAGACATCCATTGGTGGCAGTGGTTTTGAGTGGACTATCTCATTCCGAAGGAACCAAATTCTCCAGAATAGCATCAGCAAGCGACTTCGTGTATCATCGATGATACTAGATAGCAGATGGAATAGCCAATCTTGTCCCGTGTTGTTTATTCTCTTTAGCTTAGGCAATTTCCATACTGCAGACATGGCTTCCCAGAGTCGCACTGCATGGTTGCAGGAGCAAAAACATGAAATGCATCCTCATCCTCACGTCCACATACCGGGCAGCATGCTGAAACTTCCAATGACCTTCTGAACTTATTTTTCCATGTTGCTAGTGAATCTGACGCCAACCGCCATGCAAAAGATTGGACTTGGGGAACCATGCAACGCCATATATCTTTCCATCCACCTCGGCTTCCATCAGCTCTACTGCTTGTGGATGCCAAGTCTTAGTTTGCAAGTTCATCGCTAGCTATTTTGTACGCGAGGTCTGCTTCGGTACACCCCCGCGCTTAATGTATAAGGGTATTTTGGGCATACGGTGCTTAATGTATCCCACGCCGTATGCGGCATACCCATACAGGTAGTGCCGAGCGCACGGCTCGAGCCGATACGGCTGGCTCGCAACTACCCTCTCGCCGTCGCGCGAAAAAAAAAACCACGACCTGCGCTGATCAGGCGGCCCATTCCAACGTCGCCCCGCCCCGCCGATCGCCGCCCTTACCCGCCGATAGCCGCCTTTCCCCGCCGATCTAGACGTGATCACGTTGCCAATTCCAACGTCCTCCCGTTCGGCCGATCGCCGCCTTCTCCCCGTCTTCACCCGGGATCTGGCCGGCGCGGACAGATCTTCAAGTCGCCCGCCGTACGTGATGTCGCCTCCGTGCAGGTCGTCGCGGTGACGTGGCCTACGTGGACACCGTCGCCGCCCGCAACTCCGTGATCAACCTCTCCGGCAACGTCCTCGCCGTCCGCAGCCACGCCAGGCGGGCCGAAGTGCACGTGCATGCCATGTAAGCCTTCTAGTTCGTCAAAAAAATTGCATCTGTAAATAATTATGTGCAATCTCTTGTTAGATAAGAATTTCTCATCTGTATGATCGTAGTGCATTTAATTTGTTTTAAAATTGATAGATCAATTTTTATTATAATATTGCAGTGTAGGTTGAGAGATCATTTAATGGATAAAGAAACTGAATTTACGGATCTGTTTTTGGACACGAGTGAGTGGGATGGTAGCGATAGTGTTGATCGTATTTAATGGTAATGATAGTAAAGATGATGATGATGGCAGCGACAATGAATCCTGGTCGTAAATGCGATAATTTACCTGAGGAGGATTTTGAAAAGAAGGAGGAGGGTGCTTGTAGTGAAAACGTAAGTGTCTTGTACATTCTTTTTGTCGGATGAAGAACCATATGGTACTTACACGTGCATATGATTTTTTTATGTGCAGGAGGATATTGACGTTCACAACGAGGAAAATTATGGTGTTGAATCTTTCGGGGATAACATAAGCCAGGTTCGATCCACAATTTAAGATGTCATTGAATAATAAATAGTTGGTAATGACAACTTACACTTGCTTATGTGGAATATTGTAGGCTAACTTTGATGGTTGGAGTAGTGAAGATGGAGATGAGCATGAGGATGGAGCTAATATGGACATTGAGGAAGCTGAAATCCAGCAACGTGCGCTGGAGACACAGTTGAAGGTTATGGGTATGACATTTGCATCACAATGGGAGGCTCACATGTTCTATAATAACTACGCCTAAAGACCGTGGATTCAGTATCAGAAAAGATAAGGTGAAACGAGGAAAAGGACTTTCAACCACTGTTCGTATAGGAGATACGTTTGCTCGAGGGCAGGAAAGCGTCGCAGTAAATTTTAAACCCGGAGGGCCGTACCCGCAGGCTAAGACCAGAGAGTCGTTGTGAGTGTGGCGCACATTTAGTCGTGAAGTTGGACAAAGGACGTGGAGTTTGGTTCGTGGCAGCTTTTATGGATGATCACAACCATTTGTTGGCTAGACCAGATGAGGTGGTATTTCTGCGGTCACATCGAGTGATGGGAGATCACCAGATAGCTGAGATCTCGGCGATGGAAGGAGCTGGGATCAGAAAGCATATCATCGTTGACAACTTCATTAGCAGGTATGGCTCGTATGATAAGTGTGGGTTTCTGAGACGAGACGTGTACAACCTATGTTGCCGAGAAAAATGAAGTTGATTGCGAAGGGTGATGCTAACACGGCAATTGGGATTATGAGGAGCAGAAAAGAGAAGGATCCGAGTTTTTCTTTGAGTACGTGCTTTCGATAAGGAGGGTCGTTTGAAGAGCATGTTACAGTGCGATGCACGGTCGCGGCGGGACTATCAAGCTGTATGGAGATGTCACGGTGTTCGACGGCACATATAAGATGAACAGATACGGTATGCCGTTCATCCCCTTTGTTGGTGTAAAAATCACCGTTGCACCACAGTTTTTGGTTGTGCCATTGTGTCCGATGAGACCGGCGACATATGTGTGGCTGCTCGGACATTCCTGAAGGCCAATTGTCGAAAAAAGCCAAGGTCAATCATCACAGATGGAGACGCTGCAATGATACGAGCTATTCGGTTGGTTTTGGTTGATGTGTTGCAACGTCTCTGCTCATGGCACGTGGAAAAAACATGCAGAAGCACCTTAATTACAAATCGCTAAGTGAGTTCAGGGCACTCTTGTACTACTCCACCTCTCCAGCCAACTTTGAGGCGAGATGGCACGCTTTCGTTCGTAAATGGAAGACTGATAAAACAGAAGAGTGGTTGAGTAGGATGTACAGGAAGATGACTCTCTGGGCAGCATCATATCTGTCAGATGGTTTTTTACGGGTATGTAGTAATCAGAGGAGTGAAAGTCTTAACTCTTGTCTTCACCTGCACTTGAACGGCGGTATGACTATTGTTGACCTAGTTGTGCATTATGAGAATTGCATAGTCCGACTACGTGAGAATGAGGCGCATGATGACTGTGTTTCAAATCAGTCATTGCCACCATCGATCCACAGAATATAAGGATATTGAGAAGCATGCCGCCAAAGTATTCACTCATTCCAATTTTTATATTCTTCAACAAGATCTGAAGAAGATGGGAGAGCTTGAGATTTTTGAGACGCTTAGTGGGAGTTGACTGCCACACCTTCATCGTGACATGGAGGAATAACCGGAAATTTCAGTTCAACGTGAATTATCGAGCTGAAAACTCGAGAATACGATAGAATGCAGTTGTGGACGAATGCTTGGAAAGGATTGCCTTGCAAACACATTCTGTATGTGTTGGTTCATCTAAAAATATCTAAAATACCTAAGTGTTGCATCCTTAAGAGAATGTCGAAAGTTGCGAGACGTGGGCTGCCTGCACAGTGAAAGAGTGACTTGTTTGGCTGGGGTTGGACAGGGGCAGAGCAGCGTGCTCGCTATAGTCAACTCAATATAACAGGAGCTGAAGCTTTTCATGTTGCTTCAAATGATCCATTTGTCTATGATGAGTTGATGCAGTGTCTGCAGAATATAATAGCGAAGAAAAAGGTCCCGGATGATGATGCCGTTGGTAGTACAAGAAATGTGCATGAGGAGCCACGTCAGCCGGAACAACATGTTGATGTCATAGGTGATCCCGTGAAAGTTTCCTGAAGGGCGCCTAAACAGAGAGCAAGACAGGCGGCAAAAGAAAGATCCAAATGTTAAAAAAATGGAAGACCAATATCATTTTCTGAGAAAAACCGGTCCTCTTTGTGGCATTTGTAAGAGAGAGGGCCATAGACGGCAAACGTGTCTCGAGAATGAAAAGTAAGTTTTCCATAATTTTAATTATTTTCTGGTTCTCTCTTCACAATTGTCTGATGAGTTCTTTACAATTTGTTATGTAGGAACCAGGCATAAAGATGAAGTATTCATAATCAATTGAAGCCAGTGGCAATTTCAATTTATTTGTTTAAGAATAAGAGACATGACACTTTGAGTTTATTCTCTAAACCACCTTGTTCGATGAAAGTCATTACCACTTTCAGTTTATTTGTTTAAGAATAATAGACATGGCACTTTGAGTTAATATTTATGCCACCTTGTTCAATGTTATGAGACATGCGATTTATATGAGGACATGCGATTTATATTTTTATGTGTGAAACATCTTATATTTGTATGAATGTGTTACTGCTGTCATGGCTTAGTCAAGTTATGAACATTTTTAAAATTTAATGTATGTGACCATTTAAAAAAAAAACCCAGCCGTGGCCGGCTGCGCGCACGGACAGTAAACTACAACGCCTTCTGGCCGCGAGCGTGGAGGCCACGGCGCACAGCAAGGCGAAGACACGGGTATGTTAACCGGTCGGCGCGTCTCTCCGCGGGCGAGGTGGGACTAAACCTACTCGGCAGAACGCGCATGAATAGGATCGGCCCGACGCGCCCAACGCACGTCGTTTATGGGCCGACAGATCGCCATAGCCCCCCTCGGGATCGTTGCATGTGCCCGCTGGCTGGGGCGGGACGAGACATGCGCGCCTGTCGGTCGGCCGGGTGCTGCGCCCGGCGAACCAGCAGCGTGGCGCCTTGCCAATGGCGCCAGCCCGCACTAGCTGGAGTGCGCGGGCTCAAGAATCGCCTCGGCGAGCGTCCACCGCACGTCCTGGAATATTCGTCAGATCCAGCGCCGCTGCTGCCACCAGAATCGACGTGGGATATTGTGCAGGTTTTATCCACACCGCACCAACTCAGGACGGCGGGCATATTTTTTAATAAAAAATGACCGCCGCGAGTAGGAACAACAACAACACTACATTTAGGGCCAAATTTCTACAGCAAAGTGTGGCGGCTAAAAACAAGCGCCACACCTTTGGCGTGGCTAGCTAAGTCATGAACCAAACATGAACGTAATATGGCAGAGGCAAACTGATACATTTTAGGACAGAAAAATATTATTTGCCCACACGCATTTAAATGTGTAGTGTCTCACGAAAGCAATAAATAAAACATGGAAAATTTTCGAAATCTATCCCAGTGCCATGTCACATTACAATCGATCAAAGTATCCAACAACGGTAGGGAAACCTTCTACGGGACAAAAACCCTACCAATGGTAATAACTACTCCTTCTCCATGATTTTAACAATTTTCATCTTCACTTTGTCTAATCTGTTGACCTCGGAAAAAATGATTTCCGCGACAATACGTGGCCTTGACTCATTAATCTCTTGCTGGTCAAATTCATGTGTCCAGCGATCTCCGTCCCAGTATTTTATGCACCACATCACAAAAAGTCCACAAGACACTCTGCAATAAACATGTGTGATCAGCTTAGGATATAGCATGCTGTGCCGGCATCATGTACTCATTTAACTTACCCATCATGTTGTGCCGGCATTTTATACTCATTAATTGGCCACAATGAGACATCTGGAAATTTTTTTGATTCAATAATAGAGTTGGCCTCCATAACATCCTTAGATATTTCAGCTCTCATAAAGAAATTAACAAACCAGAATTTAATGTATGACTCAATAATTTTCTGAATGCGAGTGTGAAAATTTTAGCGTACCAGGGTGCCAATCATATTAAGTAATTCTTTGGCTAATTGCGCCTTTAGAATTTGAGTCAAGAACTTGAAACTCCTCCTTGACGGTGTGCATCACTATGGTTATCCAATGATTATCATTAACGTGCATAGGAAAATACGCCTATATAGTAATCAAATGATGTTAGCGCAATTAAATAGCAATGAATAACAAAAACAAATAAATATGAAAGAAATACCTTGTCCCGTCTGAAATACTCATCCATTACTCTTGCGGCGACTTTTGCTTTCTTTGTAACTTGTTCTGATTCTAAATCATTAATTGACTTGGTATTTCCCTAGCCCTACCCAACATAAATTTTGGGAACCACGTTGTTGATATGAAACGGTCAGAGAAATCACGGTGTTGTAGGTGTTTACAATATGCATTGATTATCTGCATACATAAACAAAAATTTCTATCAACTTGTGAAGTTGAAATGAGAGTCTTGTTAAAACCAAAGTCATACTTACAGCGCCATTCAACCATTTAAACTTCAGGACATCGTGAAGCATAGCTGGCGTGCATATGTCCCCATCTGGTGGCGGCATATCGACCACGGTTCGGTGTGCATGCTTCTTAGTCGATGCGAGAGTCTCAACAAAAACTCTGGCTGCCTCTATGTGATCCGGAGTCATATTAAGAGTACTTGCCAGAATTGAAGATGATGACGATGCAAACAGATCTAAAACAATGCAGCTACAGTTGTTAAAAATAATAAAAAAAATTACGTAACTCATGAATGAATTATAAAGTAGTACTTGACTTACTTTTTTTAACACTTTTCTTGCGGGTAATGAGAAGGTCGTACGAGGATTGACAATATTTCGACGGATTTCGTTTGCGTTTACCTTCATTGTCCTGACTGTCTTCACCATCACCTATGTTGCTCTTTGCCGGGAAACTCTCAGACATGTCTTCAGACTTTGTTGGTGACAAACCACCCATAGACTCATCAGAAATATCAGCATTCTGCGGGGTTCGGGACATAGACGGAAACTCTTTGTATGCATACAGTTGATGATTTAACATGGGGATTTTTCATTATCGTGTATAATGAAAGGATCAGTAGCGCCACCTTTACCCGGTGTCGTCGCCGGAGCACCCGTGTCATCAACGGGCACGTCCGTATCATTGAAACACGTGAAAGATGTTACTAGCTCCACGTCGGTAGGTGAATCAATATCTGGCCAATATTTTGATGACTTGTACTGGCCATTCTCCATCCCAACTCCTTGACGACATTAACAAATTCATCATTGTTGTCCCTCTTATTGGGTTTGTACAGCACACCTTCCGTGTTCAACTTTTCCATTACCATCTACAAACACAAATGAAACACGATCAGCATTTGAACAACTAACATGTTTAATATAACTTCTACATTACCTGTGCACATCTTTCGGGTATATTGAGAACCTCCTTGTGAAGCAGCTTTATGTATGTCATCACACGGTCCATACTGTTAGTCGTGTTCGATGAAACCCCTGACGTGCTTGGCTTTCTACTCCTGCCATCACCTTTCCGTTTAGGTTTCTTCGTTTCTTCATCTGGGACTGTCCCTTCACGTGCTACCTTAGCACGTCTGTACTCTTGGCTAACGCAATTTTCAAGCTGTACAACAAAAAAAATAACAACTATAGCTAATTACTATTTGCAACCAATAAGGACTATACTTATTGACTTACATTGCCGGTGCCACGCCTGCATGTTGTCATAGTCGTCTCTCTTTTCTCTTCCGCTTTACGCCAGTTAACCATTAGTGGGTATTCACGAGACAAAGGATCAAATGTATCCACGCCAATTGGCTCAACTTTTTCCCAGTATATATACTACATCATAATAAACACAACTAGTCGGACACATAGATCACATAAAAAATATATGTACATACAACTATTACAAATTTCTTGTACCTGAAGAAGAGCCAAGTTCCCGATAGGCCACTTGAATTTTTCAAGATCTTCGACCGATTTTTTAATAGCATCCATGCACACCCTCAACGTAAAATCGTTCCAATTGTATGACTTGATAGCGTTCACGTCCTCCACCATTTTGTAATAACGATAAGGAACAAACTTGGTGGATTGTGGTGCTAAGACTGTACCCATAAGAACCAAGACGGCCCTTCTCACAAAATCATCATCATATGACTGAGTGTCAACAATATTTTTTATCAACTCATCGATGAGGATTAGGCCTGTTCTTTTGTCTAGAAACCGATTCGAACAATTTTTTGGCATCTAGTTGTACTGTTGCTATCATGCTACTGACATCATCACCCTCGTTACGTAGCCCGAATATGTCGTAAACATCTTCATTAAGCACACTGATGCCATCTGTATTTGGTCGAATAATAAATCGCTTTCTAGTACTATCATATGTTGTAATCATAAATTCCAATAATTTTTTCCTCATTTTCATGGAAGGAATTCTCAACATACAGTCCAAACTTGTGCCACGTAGCATCATGCGCTGTCTGGGTGTGAATTTTTCCACCAATTCACACCACTTCTCAACCGAGCAGTACACATCTCCCAATTCTTGCATTCTAAATAAGATGCAAGTTATCTAACTAGTTAGGAGATTCAAATAAAATTACATGGTTTAATACCATACCTTCCGACGTCTAGACGAGCACGGGCAGCCCCCGTTGCCAAACCCCACCCGGTGTGGGTTAGCCGTGGCAGCCGCACGCCCTCTGCCCACACGAGCGCGCTGGCCGACGGCCCGTCCTAGGGTTTAGGGTGCCGGCGAATTTGCCGAGGCAACACGACCGGCCTGAGATCCAAGTCGCGTAGATGGCCGTCAGCCGGCAGGGAAGGGAGTTTGGCTGACCATGGCGGTGCGACCGTCGGATCGGGGACGGTGAGGATGCGCGTGGAGGCGGCGGGGCTAGGCGGTCTTGGGGCGAGGTAATGGCGGCTTGGTTTCCATGCCATGCACGCACGTACGGTGTCATCGACGTGGTCACGCCATAGTGGGCCACTTGGCCCGTCCCGTCAAACTACCGCCGGCTGGCCCACGATGCATTTATTATAAACATGCATTGTAGTTTAATACCACATCGCTAAGCCGGCGCGCCGTTGACTTCTTTATATAGTTTTGTTTCGATCAATGCACAAACATCTCAGTTCTTGGGACTCTATTTGGAGGATATGCAGGATCGATGTGAGTCTTCACCTGCTCAGAGCTTGTGAAGGTTCACATGGATCATGCATATTCTTCAAAAAGAGAGCCATTATCTTCGATGTTTTTTTAACCTCAGATATTATTCATGCATTTTTTTAATGCAACCATTTTAACGTCAGCCGGTGGACCCCAAACTTTTTGGACATGCACCCATCACCAGGTCCATCATGCGTGCAAATTTTCATAATTTTCCGACACCGTATGAATTTCCTATGTTTTTCTTCGTGAATCGCACCGAAAACACTGACCGGACGTGACGCAACGTGCGTATGGTGTCCGAAATCGTTCAACTATTGCGTGGGGCCCTAAGATGGGCATGCCCACAGCCTCCCAAAATTGGGTTACGTTTCGTGCATGCCACCTCGTACCACCAACACAACCGCATCGATCCGATATGGCCGATGTCGACCCCAGATCTGCGTTCTCTTTTCTGACTCAGCCGGTGGACCCCAAACTTTTTGGACACGCACCCATCGCCAGGTCCATCATGCATGCAAGTTTTCATAATTTTCCGGCACCATATGAATTTCCTACGGTTTTCTTCGTGAAACGCACCGAAAACACTGACCGGGCGTGACGCAACGTGCGTATGGTGTCCGAATTCGTTCAACTCTTGTGTGGGGCCCTAAGATGGGCATGCCCATCGCCTCCCAAAATTGGGTTACGTTTCGTGCATGCCACCTCGTACCACCAACACAACCGACATCGATCCGATATGGCCGATGTCACCTCTGCATCGTTCTCTTTTCGACTCAACTGGTGGACCCCAAACTTTTTGGACACGCACCCATCGCCAGGTCCATCATGCATGCAAGTTTTCATAATTTTTCGGCACCATATGAATTTCCTACGGTTTTCTTCGTGAATCGCACCAAAAACACTGACCGGACGTGACGCAACGTGCGTATGGTGTCCGAAATCGTTCAACTATTGCGTGGGGCCCTAAGATGGGCATGCCCACAGCCTCCCAAAATTGGGTTACGTTTCGAGCATGCCACCTCGTACCACCAACACAACCGTCACTGATCTGATATGGCCGATGTCAGCCTCAGATCTGCGTTCTCTTTTTTGACTCAGCCGGTGGACCCCAAACTTTTTGGACACGCACCCATCGCCAGGTCCATCATGCATGCAAGTTTTCATAATTTTCCGGCACCATATGAATTTCCTACGGTTTTCTTCGTGAAACACACCGAAAACACCGACAGGCGTGACGCAACGCGTGCGTATGGTCTCCGAATTCGTTCAACTCTTGCGTGGGGCCCTAAGATGGGCATGCCCATCGCCTCCCAAAATTGGGTTACGTTCGTGCATGCCACCTCGTACCACCACCAACACAACCGCATCGATCCGATATGGCCGATGTCACCCGTCTGCGTTCTCTTTACGACTCAACCGGTGGACCCCAAACTTTTGGACACGCACCATCGCCAGGTCCATCATGCATGCAAGTTTTCATAATTTTCCGGCACCATATGAATTTCCTACGGTTTTCTTCGTGAATCGCACCGAAAACACTGACCGGACGTGACGCAACGTGCGTATGGTGTCCGAAATCGTTCAACTATTGCGTGGGGCCCTAAGATGGGCATGCCCACAGCCTCCCAAAATTGGGTTACGTTTCGTGCATGCCACCTCGTACCACCAACACAACCGCACCGATCCGATATGGCCGATGTCAGCCCATCTGCGTTCTCTTTTCCGACTCAGCCGGTGGACCCCAAACTTTTTAAACACGCACCCATCGCCAGGTCCATCATGCATGCAAGTTTTCATAATTTTCCGGCACCATATGAATTTCCTACGGTTTTCTTCGTGAAACGCACCGAAAACACTGACCGGGCGTGACGCAACGTGCGTATGGTGTCCGAATTCGTTCAACTCTTGCGTGGGGCCCTAAGATGGGCATGCCCACTACCTCCCAAAATTGGGTTACGTTTCGTGCATGCCACCTCGAACCACCAACACAACCGGCACTGATCTGATATGGCCGATGTCAGCCCCGTACTGCGTTCTCTTTTCCGACTCAACCGGTGGACCCCAAACTTTTTGGACACGCACCCATCGCCAGGTCCATCATGCATGCAAGTTTTCATAATTTTCCGGCACCATATGAATTTCCTACGGTTTCTTCGTGAATCGCACCGAAAACATTGACCGGACGTGACGCAACGTGCGTATGGTGTACGAATTCGTTCAACTCTTGCGTGGGGCCCTAAGATGGGCATGCCACGTCGTACGACCAACACAACCGGCACTGATCTGATATGAAGAACTCAGTATTGTTTTACTAATTAATTATAAAGAACTCATTATTATTATTCATTATAAAGTATAATAACTGAACATAATATTCATTATAAAGTATAATAAAGAACTCATTATTTTTTGTGGCTTCTTTTTACTTTATGAATTTTCAATAATTTTTTCGGTGAAAACACCACATACCACACCCCCGGACGTGACGCAACATGTTTCTCGTAACGTTGAAATGCATGTTTCCGTTTATTTTTGGAAGTTGCACGACTAACATCAAATTAAACATACGGTTTTTTTTAAACAAGTGCACGGAGGGACAAAATGAAAAAAATAAGATAGCTAGTTAATAAAGTGATTTGACTTTACATAGCTGCCCGGGCAGCAGCCGCCCGGGCAGGTATGTAACGTCAAATCTCTTTAGTATTAGCTATTTTATATCTAACAAAGAGCACGAACGCTATATAAGCCGGTCGTGGCGTCCTCGGCAGCGAGGTGGGACTAAAAAGCACCCTCCAACCTCCCCCGCGCCGTGACTCTTGGAAGGCAAAAAAAATTAGTGATGCAAAAAAAACAGCCCAACGTGGTTGCAGGCCGCAACTGCGCGTAATCGGTCCGGCCCGATCAAGCCGGGCGGAGAAAGGGCCGCCTTCGCCCAGCTACGGCCTGCAGCACGATCAATCGGGCAGTGGCGGACGGGCGGGAATCGAGGAGTTCGAAAGGGAGGTGGGAGGCAGGTATATAAGGCGGTCGCGGCGTCGTTCGGCGGGCGAGGTGGGACTAAACTTTAGTCCTCACCCCCGCCGACCCTGCCCCCGCACCGCGCCCAGAGTCAATGACGTGGGATATTGTGCATGTTTTATCCACACTTCACGGCCTGGAATATTCGTCGGATCCAGCGCCGCTGCTGCCACCAGAATCGACGTGGGATATTGTGCAGGTTTTATCCACACCGCACCAACTCAGGACGGCGGGCATATTTTTTAATAAAAAATGACCGCCGCGAGTAGGAACAAAAACAACACTACATTTAGGGGCAAATTTCATGCATGCCACCTCGTACATCCCATGCAACCGGCACTGATCGGATATGAACGATGGCAGCCCGTACTGCGTTCTCTTATCGGACTCAGACGGTGGACCCCTAACGTTTTCCACACGCACTCATCGGCAGGGCCATCATGCCTGCAAGTTTTCATATTTTTCCGGCACACTATGAATTTCCTATGGTTTTCTCCGTGAAACGCACCAAAAACACTGACCGGGCGGGACGCAACGTACGTTTGGTGTCCGAATTCGTTCAACTTTTGCGTGGGGCCATAAGATGGGCATGCCCACTGCATCCCAAATTTGGGTGACGTTTCGTGCGTGCCACCTCGTACATCCCATGCAACCGGCACTGATCGGATATGAACGATGGCAGCCCGTGCATCGCGTTCTCTTATCGGACTCGCACGGTGGACCCTAACTTTTTCCACACGCACTCATCGGCAGGGCCATCATGCCTGCAAGTTTTCATATTTTTCCGGCACACTATGAATTTCCTATGGTTTTCTCCGTGAAACGCACCAAAACACTGACCGGGCGTGACGCAACGCGTGCGTTTGGTGTCCGAATTCGTTCAACTTTTGCGTGGGGCCCTAAGATGGGCATGCCCATCGCATCCCAAATTTGGGTGACGTTCGTGCATGCCACGTCGTACATCCCATGCAACCGCACCGATCGGATATGAACGATGGCAGCCCTGCATCGCGTTCTCTTATCGGACTCAGACGGTGGACCCCTAACTTTTTCCACACGCACTCATCGGCAGGGCCATCATGCCTGCAAGTTTTCATATTTTTTCGCACACTATGAATTTCCTATGGTTTTCTCCGTGAAACGCACCAAAACACCGACCGGGCGTGACGCAACGCGTGCGCTTTGGTGTCCGAATTCGTTCAACTTTTGCGTGGGGCCCTAAGATGGGCATGCCCATCGCATCCCAAATTTGGGTGACGTTCGTGCGTGCCACCTCGTACATCCCATGCAACCGCATCGATCGGATATGAACGATGGCAGCCCGTGCATCGCGTTCTCTTATCGGACTCGCACGGTGGACCCTTTAACTTTTTCCACACGCACTCATCGGCAGGGCCATCATGCGTGCAAGTTTTCATATTTTTCCGGCACACTATGAATTTCCTATGGTTTTCTCCGTGAAACGCACCAAAAACACTGACCGGGCGTGACGCAACGTGCGTTTGGTGTCCGAATTCGTTCAACTTTTGCGTGGGGCCCTAAGATGGGCATGCCCACGGCATCCCAAATTTGGGTGACGTTTCGTGCATGCCACGTCGTACATCCCATGCAACCGGCACTGATCGGATATGAACGATGGCAGCCCCGTACTGCGTTCTCTTATCGGACTCAGACGGTGGACCCCTAACCTTTTCCACACGCACTCATCGGCAGGGCCATCATGCCTGCAAGTTTTCATATTTTTCCGCACACTATGAATTTCCTATGGTTTTCTCCGTGAAACGCACCAAAAACACCGACCGGGCGTGACGCAACGTGCGTTTGGTGTCCGAATTCATTCAACTTTGCGTGGGGCCCTAAGATGGGCATGCCCATCGCATCCCAAATTTGGGTGACGTTTCATGCGTGCCACCTCGTACATCCCATGCAACCGCACCGATCGGATATGAACGATGGCAGCCCTGCATCTGCGTTTTCTTATCGGACTCGCACGGTGGACCCCTAACTTTTTCCACACGCACTCATCGCCAGGGCCAGCATGCCTGCAAGTTTTCATAATTTTCCGGCACTGTATGAATTTCCTATGGTTTTCTCCGTCAAACGCACCGAAAACACTGACCGGGCGTGACGCAACGTGCGTTTGGTGTCCAAATTCGTTCAACTTTTGCGTGGGGCCCTAAGATGAGCATGCCCACTGCATCCCAAATTTGAGTGACGTTCCGTGCGTGCCACCTCGTATATCCCATGCAACCGCACCGATCGGATATGAACGATGGCAGCCCGTGCACTGCGTTCTCTTATCGGACTCAGACGGTGGACCCCTAACTTTTTCCACACGCACTCATCGGCAGGGCCATCATGCCTGCAAGTTTTCATATTTTTCCGCACACTATGAATTTCCTATGGTTTTCTCCGTGAAACGCACCAAAACACCGACCGGGCGTGACGCAACGCGGCGCTTGGTGTCCGAATTCGTTCAACTTTGCGTGGGGCCCTAAGATGGGCATGCCCATCGCATCCCAAATTTGGGTGACGCCGTGCATGCCACGTCAGACATCCCATGCAACCGCACCGATCGGATATGAACGATGGCAGCCCTGCATCGCGCTTTTCTTATCGGACACAGATGGTGGACCCTAACTTTTTCCACACGCACTCATCGGCAGGGCCATCATGCCTGCAAGTTTTCATATTTTTCCGCACACTATGAATTTCCTATGGTTTTGTCCGTGAAACGCACAAAAACACCGACCGGGCGTGACGCAACGCGTGCGTTTGGTGTCCGAATTCGTTCAACTTTTGCGTGGGGCCCTAAGATGGGAATGCCCACTGTATCCCAAATTTGGGTGACGTTTCGTGCGTGCCACCTCGTACATCCCATGCAACCGACACTGATCGGATATGAACGATGGCAGCCCCGTACTGCGTTCTCTTATCGGACTCAGACGGTGGACCCCTAACTTTTTCCACACGCACTCATCGGCAGGGCCATCATGCGTGCAAGTTTTCATATTTTTCCGGCACACTATGAATTTCCTATGGTTTTCTCCGTGAAACGCACCAAAAACACTGACCGGGCGTGACGCAACGTGCGCTTTGGTGTCCGAATTCGTTCAACTTTTGCGTGGGGCCCTAAGATGGGCATGCCCACGGCATCCCAAATTTGGGTGACGTCGTGCATGCCACGTCGTACATCCCATGCAACCGCACCGATCGGATATGAACGATGGCAGCCCTGCATCGCGTTCTCTTATCGGACTCAGACGGTGGACCCTAACTTTTCCACACGCACTCATCGGCAGGGCCATCATGCCCGCAAGTTTTCATATTTTTCCGCACACTATGAATTTCCTATGGTTTTCTCCGTGAAACGCACCAAAAACACCGACCGGGCGTGACGCAACGTGCGTTTGGTGTCCGAATTCATTCAACTTTTGCGTGGGGCCCTAAGATGGGCATGCCCATCGCATCCCAAATTTGGGTGACGTTTAAATGCGTGCCACCTCGTACATCCCATGCAACCGGCACTGATCGGATATGAACGATGGCAGCCCCGTACTGCGTTTTCTTATCGGACTCAGACGGTGGACCCCTAACTTTTTCCACACACACTCATCGGCAGGGCCATCATGCCTGCAAGTTTTCATATTTTTCCGGCACACTATGAATTTCCTATGGTTTTCTCCGTGAAACGCACCAAAAACACTGACCGGGCGTGACGCAACGTGCGTTTGGTGTCCAAATTCGTTCAACTTTTGCGTGGGGCCCTAAGATGGGCATGCCCACTGCATCCCAAATTTGGGTGACGTGTCGTGCGTGCCACCTCGTACATCCCATGCAACCGCACCGATCGGATATGAACGATGGCAGCCCGTCATGCGTTCTCTTATCGGACTCAGACGGTGGACCCCTAACTTTTTCCACACGCTCATCGGCAGGGCCATCATGCCTGCAAGTTTTCATATTTTTCCGCACACTATGAATTTTCTATGGTTTTCTCCGTGAAACGCACCAAAACACCGACCGGGCGTGACGCAACGTGCTTTTGGTGTCCAAATTGCTTCAACTTTTGCGTGGGGCCCTAAGATGGGCATGCCCATCGCATCCCAAATTTGGGTGACGCTCGCATGCCACGCCGTACATCCCATGCAACCGCAATCGATCGGATATGAACGATGGCAGCCCTGCATCGCTTTTCTTATCGGACACAGATGGTGGACCCCTAACTTTTTCCACACGCACTCATCGGCAGGGCCATCATGCCTGCAAGTTTTCATATTTTTCCGGCACACTATGAATTTCCTATGGTTTTGTCCGTGAAACGCACAAAAAACACTGACCGGGCGTGACGCAACGTGCGTTTGGTGTCCGAATTCGTTCAACTTTTGCGTGGGGCCCTAAGATGGGCATGCCCACTGCATCCCAAATTTGGGTGACGTTTCGTGCGTGCCACCTCGTACATCCCATGCAACCGCACCGATCGGATATGAACGATGGCAGCCCGTGCATCGCGTTCTCTTATCGGACTCAGACGGTGGACCCCTAACTTTTTCCACACGCACTCATCGGCAGGGCCATCATGCCTGCAAGTTTTCATAATTTTCCGGCACCGTATGAATTTTCCTATGGTTTTCTCCGTGAAACGTGCGTTTGGTCTCCGTGAAACGCACCGAAAACACATTACAAAAAACTCATTATTCTTACTTATAAATTAAATAAACAACGCATTATTATTATGTAAACACATTTAGCCATTAATGCAACACATTACAGTACTAAACTTTGCATGTATTTTAAATATTTTTAGACATTAATTAACATTACATAAATATTAAAAATGTAATTACTAATTGACAGAAATAACTGATTAAAATATTCATTACAAAAAAACTCATTATCAATTAATTATCAAAAAACTCATTATTGTTTTAGCTATTACTTATAAAATACTCATTACTTTTTCATATAAATTTAAGTAAACAACTCGTTATTATTATAATTAATATAGTTAACAATTCTATATTACGTATGGATTTTTATTAATTATAGAATTTCTTTATACTATAAGCCACGCATAAATAATTAAAAAACTTAATAATATTTTTTTTAAACAAAACAAAAGTATTGACTGTGCGCGACGGCGCTCCTGGGCCGGCCCATTAAGTGTGCGCGCGGTGCGGGGGCAGGCACGGCGGGGGTGAGGACTAACGTTTAGTCCCACCTCGCCCGCCGAACGCCGCCACCGGCTTATATACCAAGCTCACCACCTTTTCGAACTCCTCTGATTCCCGTCCCCGCCAACATCGTCTCTGCTGGCCTGTGCTGCAGGTTGCACTGGGCCGACAAAGTCGCCTTTCGCCACCCAGCTTGATCGGGCCGGACCGATTAAGCGCAGTTGCGGCGTGCAACCACAGGTGGACTTTTTTCTTTGCATCACTATTTTTTTTGCCTTCTAAATTTTTTTTATAGTGTTCCACCATCATCACTATTAAGATGCATACCACGTTTTAAATATTTTTTATCGCTTTATGAATATTTTTTGGTGTTCAAATACATTTAATTCTTAGATTGAATGTCAGGGTGACCATACCAACTAATTTTTTTTCATACTGTTCCACCATCATCAGTACGATGCTTGACAAGTTTTCTGGGTTTTTTTACTTTATGAATTTTCTATAATTTTTTACTTTATGAATTTTCTATAATTTTCTTGCAAAAGTTGAGGTCATTCCGAATATGTCGAAAAATTGGCCTCCCACTCCCGAGAACGTTCGGGCAGGACCGAAGGCCCCGTCCGATAGGAGTTTTTTTTTCCGACAGTCTTCAAATGTACCCACATTTTTTTATAGTGTTCCACCATCATCAGTAGGATGAATGAAAAGTTTTCTGTCTTTTTTATCGCTTCAAGAATTTTTATAATTTTTATATTTTTGCTGTGCATGCATGACCCATGCATGCGTTTTGCGACTGATTTTTCTACAATTTGTGTGTCGAGTATCGTCTCGTACCGTTCAAATTCATGTTTCCGTTTAATTTTTCAAGTTGCATGACTAACATCAAATTAAACATCCGGATTTTTTTCAGATAAACCATTCCGAGTTCATTCATAATTCATAATATTTTACATAACCCTAAACATAACCGAGCACTTCTCTTACATAACTTAGACCGAAATTTAAATAAAACTAGGCTACTAAATCGTCGCTGGCGCCGGTGAGGTCGATGACCGGCGCCATACCGCCGGCCTCTCCTTCACCGCCGTCGCCGCCATCGTCGTCGTCGTCGTCGCTGAAATCCCACCAGTTGTCTTCTTGCGCCTGCTGCTCCTGCACCGCCGCTATGGCCGCCAGCCGCTCTCGTTCCTCACGACTGGCCGCCGCCGCCGCCTCCTCTGCCGACCGGGCCAGCACCGCAAGTAGCCCCGGCGTGTCGTCGGGGTCTCCGTCTTGCGCGAGGGCGGCCTGCGCCGGTGGGATTTCGACCAGCGCCGAGTCAGGGGGCGCTTGCTGTGCCGGGCAGTGGGGCCGGCTGGAGGTGGGCCGTGGCGGCGACGACGGGAAGTGCCGGCCTCGCCGGTAATGTCCCCGACGATGCGTCCGGCCGCCGCGTCCCTGAACGCGCCGAGGACGATGTCGAAGTTCTTCCCGCGCCAGAACCTGCGCCGGGCCCTCCGGTTGTACCGGCCGCCCGGGAACTCGCGGAGCTGCTCCCTCGTCGGCGGCGGTCCCATGGTGGGGATGCCGTTCGCCCCGATCCGCCATGGCCCCGGCACCTTGGCTGCCGGCGGCACCAACACGCCGTACCGGGCCATAAGCTCCGTGTCGGCGATGGTGAGGCTCAGCGGCCAGACGCCGGTCGGCCACGCGCCCTCGTCGGAGTCGCTGGAAGACATTGCCGGCGAGGAGAGGGAGATGGGCGGGCGAGGAGAGGAAGAGAGATGGGCGGGGCGAGGGAGATGGCACGGCGTGGCGCGCTCTTTTATAGAAGGCGGGGGAGGGAGGTGGGCGGGCGAGCCGTCGGTGGCGCGCGCCCCGAGGGAGAGGCGGCCGGCTGGCGGCACGCGCGACAGCGGTGCCGTGTGAAGGCGCGGCGCGGCAGGCGAGGCGGCGTGAGAAGCGCGCGCTGCAAGCGAGGCGTGGGAAGGCGCGCGCTGGCAGCGCGATACCGACGCATCGATGGCGCTCGGCGGCGGGCGGGCGGTCGCCAGAGCGGGCGGCAGCCGACCGATCGCGTTTACGCCGCCCGAGGCGGAAGGCTGGCAGGCGCTCGTCGCCGTGACGCGCTGCAGTGGAGGGCGCGGACTACGAGTCTACCAGGCGGGCGACACGAGATCTGCCGCGAGCAGTCGGCGCCTGCATGCACGCCGCCATTACTGCAATGCAGTTATTGCATGACGATACGGCCGCCCGCGCCACGTCCACACGTACGCCCCACCGGTCAACGCCGACTTTAAAAAAAACACGCCCTCAGGGCTCCCAACTGCTCGGCTCGGCTCGCTCCCTCACGACTGCCAAGCCGCTCGGCTCGTCCCGCAGCCGCGTATACACAGGCGCGCGGGGGTATCGCCGCGGACGCGCGGGGGCAATATTTTTTACATAAGACGATCGTGCCCCTGACAGCGAAGTGGTATGGGTGAATCTCAGCCCTTGATGTGTTTAAGGAGGGTGTACCGAAGCAGAAGTGTTTGTACGCACTGCGCACAGAGAATGTACCACTTTTTTCCGGGGCCCAAGCAATAAAATCGTCGCCCAAGCGAGGAGCAGGCCTTATTTTCTGAATCAAAATCACGTCGACCGGCAGAAAATGTTGAGTGATCTTCACCATGTCCCAGTTTCCGTGAATGTCCAGTAGGTCCGAAACCCATTCAAGTCTGCACCTTCCCTTACGTGAGATTAGGCCCCCTGTAGGTTCCCTTGCAACCCATCTATCTCTCCATATCCGGACAGATTTTCCATTGCCAATTCTCCAAACGATTCCCTTCTTCAAAAGCTCTAATCCATGCGAGATTGCTTGCCATGTGGGTGACGGGTTAGTAGCAAAAACTGTATCAACATAGTTGCCGTTGGGAAAGTATTTTGCCTTCAATACTCGAGCACACAAGCTATTTGGATGTTCTAGTAAACGCCATGCTTGCCTGGCTAATAAAGCTTGGTTGAATAAGCGGAAATCCTTGAATCCCAAGCCCCCTTGTGACTTTGGCCTAGTAATCTTCTCCCACGAAAACCAGTGTGTCTTCCTCTTCCCCTTCTCTGCACCTCAAAAATAATTTCTGACCATGCGATTCAAATCATCGCACACCTCAAAGGGGAGTTTAAAGACACTCATTATGATGTGGGAATAGACTGAGCAACCGCCCTGATCAACACTTCCTTGCCTGCTTGAGTTGGGTGGCCATCAAAATTGAACAAACGTTTTGTGAGCCTGACTTGCAAATTTTGAAACTTCCCTTCCGACATCCTTCCATTTGGGGTGGGCAATCCCAAGTACTTCTCCTCGAATCCTGAAGATGTAACCTGAAGCACATTTTTTATATTTTCCATGTTGGCATCCAAACATGAGCTACCAAAAAGCATGGAACATTTTGAGGGATTAATCAATTGTCCTGTAGCAGTACCATATACATCCAGGACCCCTTTTATATAATTTGCTTCCTGGACACTAGCTTTTAGGAATAAAAGCGTGTCATCTGCAAACAAGAGGTGTGAAACTCCAGGGGCCCTTCTAGTGATCCTTAGAGGGGATATCTCACCATCATTTACACCTTTATTGATAAGTGCAGAAAGACCATCAGCAACAAATACAAATTAATATGGGGACAAAGGATCACCTTGCCGAAGACCACATGTCGGTGCAAACGAATCCAAGATGGCTCCATTGAATTAGGGCGAATGAGGGTGACTAGGGCGACTCCCCGGGCGACCGTGGAGGCGACCGTCGAGCCGCGTCCCCCCGCGGCGGCGGCCCGGGCGGGAATCGGCGGCCGTTTCTGGGCCCTGCTGGCATCGGACAATGAGGATGCCGACGGGGACGGAGAGGATCCAGGGAGTTCACTGCCGTCGCCTACTCCTTCGGATTTGATTTGCGAGTTCTTTCATTCAGGCTATGACGAAGATGAGGTGGCCACAACCATAGACAAGGTCTTGCCGGTGGAGGATCCGGCGCGGATCGGGCTTCATCCGGACGAGAGGAAGGAGATGGTGCGACGTGTCGTTCACCGGAGAACGGCGGCGTCGGCGGTCAGGCCGTGGAAGGGCCCTTTACCTAAGGTACGACTTCCAAACCTCACGCTTTTCAACTTGATTCATCCGAATTCGTGGACTGTGATTAAGAAGAGGAGGCCGGTTCGCCGGTTGAGGGCCGGATCGTTGCCGGCAGCGGCGGCTGCGGTGCCGTCGAGGATGTCGGTCGGGACCCGTGTGGCTCGTCGCGATCCTTTGAACCAGCTGCTGGGCCGGTTTGGGCCGGTTTCGTTGAATTCTCACGCGATGCTAGATGGGCCGGAGATGGCTGGGTATGAGGCCCAGGCCATACCGGGCACCACATGTATCGACGCGGCCACTGCATGCACGGATGAGATCGAGACTTCCCATGCGTGCGTGATCGTTTCTCATCCTAGGGTTCGCCGTCCCGTGACGCCTTTGTTCCCTCCTTGCGGCCCTGGCCATGCTCGTCGGATCCCTCCACTTGGTACAATGGCAGGCCGAGGAGCGGGAGGGCCGCCGGCGTCGAAGCCCCAGGCTGCTACGGGCAGAGACAGGGCCGGGGCAGTCGTGCCGCCGCCTGGGTGCTGGACGAGGGCTGGCGCTGGGCTGGCGCTGCCGGTGCCGGGCTGGCTGTAGCCGGCGCCGGGCGGGGCACTGCAGCTTCTACTTTGGTTACGTGGCAGGCAGGCGACAGCCTCGGGCCGCGGCCGCCTGTGCTTGCGTGGGCCAGGCCGCCTGTGCTGCCGGCGGGAAGAGGGGGCCCCGCTGGACACCGACCAACGGGGCCAACGCCTCCAGTGGCTGCTCCTATGGGTCGGGATGGTGGGTCTGGACCGAGACCAGTGGTGCCGGTTCCTGTTGGCGGTCCGCCTCGGGCCGCTCCCCCGCTGCACTATGTCGCGAGGCCGGCTCAGAACCGTTCGGGACCATCGCAGACGAGGCAAAATTCGACAACTAGAGATTCCTTTGAGCCGCCCCGAGGTCAGTGGGGGGATGATGGTGTTGATGCCTATGGAGACGGAAAGCACCGTGGTTCCTCGTCTACGGGTGGCGGTCGAGGCTATGCCTGGAAGAGTGACGGGTCTACTGAGAGACCGTTTCTCGGGCCTCCTGGTGGCTTTGTCGAGGGGGCCTCCGGTCCGGATCACCGCCAGAGAGGTGGCTACCGTGGACATCGGGGTGGTCGGGGTGGTGGCCGTGGGAGGTATCGTCGGCAGCCTTTGCCCCGGCTGCTGTTGACCATGCGACTGCTGACCGTTGAGGCGAATAACGCCCGATCGATCTTACTAGCCAGGCGATGGATGTGGTGACGGCCCTGGCCAATGTTGAGGTTCCTGTGCCTGGGACTATGGCTGAGGTGTCCGACAGGTCTGATTCAGAGAGGGCGTCCAAGTGGGCGCGCAGGAAGGAAAGGATGCTTTGTTACCGGTGTGGTGAGAAGGGCCATTTCATTGCGGAGTGCGTGGCAGAGCTGTGTGACTCGTGTGGCAAGCCAGCACATGCTTCCGGAGACTGTCCGTTATTGTGTGACCAGGCTCCGGCTCTGACAATGTATGGGCTATACTGTGTAGAGCTTTTGTTCTTTGAGTCCCCAGCCGCGAGGGAGATTCCCGAGGAGACATAGAGCTTGACCACGGATTGTGAAAGAAACCCAGGAGAGGTGGTGAGGCTCAGATTGTCCGGAGGCTTGGTGAGCTGGCACCGGTGACTTCCAGTGGGAGCTGGTCAGCCTCGAAGCTAATGTCTTTAAGGTGGATTTCCCATCTGTGGATGATTTGCAGAAACTGCTGAGCTTTGGCTTGTGTAGAGTTCCTGGTACTAAGTGTATTTTGGAGTTTCACGAGTGGACGAAGGTGGAGCCTAAAGGAAAGCCGCTTACGTAGGTCTGGTTGAGGTTTTCTAGGGCTCCATCTAAGCCTTTGCAGGATGTTCGAGTTGTGGCAAGTATGGGTATCATGGTTGGGAAGATGGAGAAGGTGGATATGGCTTTTACCCGTGCTCATGGAGTGGCCCGGATTTTGGTGAGTGTTCTGAATATTGAGTTCGTGCCCGATGTGGTCCACTAGACATATAGGGGAGAGGTATTCCCGCTCGACATATAGTTTGAGGACGCTGATCTGTTTGCTGAGGAGGTTAATGGGAATGATGTTGGTATGCACGAGGGTGACGACGGTGCAGGAGCCAAGGGGGCACCGACGATTCCACTCGAGAGGGGTCTACCGGCTCTCGCCCAGATGCTCAGTTGCCCGGGGAGGGGACCGGGGTTGAGTCGGCACCCTCACCTTCGGTGTCTATGACTTTGCTGCGTTTTGGGTCCTTTGAGCCTGCCTCAGCGCCTCCCAGACATTGGAGTGATTGGGTGGAGACTGATGATGTGTTTGAACACACGCTTCCTTTGTTGGAGTTTGAGGGTGCTGCAGTTGGGGAAGTGGAGCCGGAGGACGCTTCTATTTCCCTTGCTTCACCGGTTGTCGTGGCTCCGGTGATGTCGTCTATGTTGGAAATATGCCATAGAGGAAATAATAAATTAGTTATTATTATATTTCCTTGTTCATGATAATCGTTTATTATCCATGCTATAATTGTATTGATAGGAAACTCAGATACATGTGTGGATACATAGACAACACCATGTCCCTAGTAAGCCTCTAGTTGACTCGTTGATCAACAGATGGTTGCGGTTTCCTGACCATGGACATTGGATGTCGTTGATAACGGGATCACATCATTTAGAGAATGATGTGATGGACAAGACCCAATCCTAAGCCTAGCACAAAGATCGTAGTTCATATGCTAAAGCTTTTCTTATGTCAAGTATCATTTCCTTAGACCATGAGATTGTGCAACTCCCGGATACCGTAGGAATGCTTTGGGTGTACCAAACGTCACAACGAATCGGGTGGCTATAAAGGTGCACTACGGTATCTCCGAAAGTGTCTCATTGGGTTGTACGAATCGAGACTGGATTTGTCACTCCGTGTAAACGGAGAGGTATCTCTGGCCCAGTCGGTAGGACATCATCATAATGTGCACAATGTGACCAAGGGGTTGATCACGGGATGATGTGTTAAGGAGCGAGTAAAAGAGACTTGCCGAAAGCGAGATTGAACAAGGTATCGGGATACCGACGATCGAATCTCGGGCAAGTACAATACCGCTAGACAAAGGGAATTGTATACGGGATCGATTGAGTCCTTGACATCGTGGTTCATCCGATGAGATCATCATGGAACATGTGGGAGCCAACATGGGTATCCAGATCCCGCTGTTGGTTATTGACCGGAGAACGTCTCGGTCATGTCTGCATGGTTCCCGAACCCGTAAGGTCTACACACTTAAGGTTCGATGACGCTAGGGTTATAAAGGAAGTTTGTATGTGGTTACCGAATGTTGTTCGGAGTCCCGGATGAGATCTCGGACGTCACGAGGAGTTCTGGAATGGTCCAGATGTAAATATTTATATATGGGAAGTCCTGTTTTGGTCACCGGAAAATTTTCGGGTTTTTTGATAACGCATCTGGGACCACCGGGAGGGTCCCGGGGGTCCACCAAGTGGGGCCACCAACCCCGGAAGGCTGCGTGGGCCAAGTGTGGGAGGGGACCAGCCACAGGTGGGCTGGTGCGCCCCCCACAAGGGGCCCAAGGCGCAGGGAAGAGTGGGAGGGGGAAAACCCTAGGGCAGATGGGCCCTAAGGCCCACCCCAGGCGCGCCTCCCCTCTCTCCCCCTCTGGCCGCCACCCAGATGGCATATGGGGGCTGCCGCCACCCTTGGGGAGGGAACCCTAGAGGGGGCGCAGCCCCCTCCCCTTCCCTATAAATACATGAGGTCTAGGGGCTGCCCAACACATGAGAACCTCTCCCTCTTGGCGCAACCCTACCTCTCTTACTCCTCCTCTTCCGCGGTGCTTGGCGAAGCCCTGCTGGACTACCACGCTCCTCCATCACCACCACGCCGTTGTGCTGCTGCTGGATGGAGTCTTCCTCAACCTCTCCCTCTCTCCTTGCTGGATCAAGGCATGGGAGGCGTCACCAGGCTGTCTGCGTGTGTTGAACGCGGAGGTGCCGTCCGTTCGGCACTAGGATCTCCGGTGATTTGGATCACGGCAGTATGACTCCTTCAACCCCGTTCTCTTGAACGCTTCCACTTAGCGATCTACAAGGGTATGTAGATGCACTCTCCTTCCCTCGTTGCTGGTTTCTCCATAGATAGATCTTGGTGACACGTAGGAAAATTTTGAATTTCTGCTCGTTCCCCAGCGATGGCATCATGAGCTAGGTCTATTGCGTAGATTCTTTGCACGAGTAGAACACAAAGTAGTTGTGGGCGTTGATTTTGTTCAATATGCTTACCGTTACTAGTCCAATCTTTTTTCAACGATATTGTGGGATGAAGCGGCCTGGACCGACCTTACACGTACACTTACGTGAGACAGGTTCCACCGAATGACATGCACTTGGTGCATAAGGTGGCTAGCGGGTGCCAGTCTCTCCCACTTTAGTCGGAACGGATTCGATGAAAAGGGTCCTTATGAAGGGTAAATAGCAATTGGCATATCACGTTGTGGTTTTGCATAGGTAAGAAACGTTCTTGCTAGAAACCCATAACAGCCACGTAAAACATCAAACAACAATTAGAGGACGTCTAACTTGTTTTTGCAGGGTATGCTATGTGATGTGATATGGCCAAGAAGAATGTGATGAATGATATGTGATGTATGAGATTGATCATGTTCTTGTAATAGGAATCACGACTTGCATGTCGATGAGTATGACAACCGGCAGGAGCCATAGGAGTTGTCTTTATTTATTGTATGACCTGCGTGTCATTGAACAACGCCATGTAATTACTTTACTGGTAGCCATAGTAGTAGAAGTAATAAGTTGGCGAGACAACTTCATGGAAACACGATGATGGAGATCATGGTGTCATGCCGGTGACGACGATGATCATGGAGCCCCGAAGATGGAGATCAAAAGGAGCAATATGATATTGGCCATATCATGTCACTATTTGATTGCATGTGATGTTTATCATGATTATACATCTTATTTGCTTAGAACGACGTTAGTAAATAAGATGATCCTCATTAAAATTTCAAGAAAGTGTTCCCCTAACTGTGCACCGTTGCGAAAGTTAAATGCGTTTCGAAGCACCACGTGATGATCGGGTGTGATAGATTCTTACGTTCACATACAACGGGTGTAAGCCAGATTTACACACGCAAAACACTTAGGTTAACTTGACGAGCCTAGCATGTACAGACATGGCCTCGGAACACAAGAGACCGAAAGGTCGAGCATGAGTCGTATGGAGGATACGATCAACATGAAGATGTTCACCGATGATGACTAGTCCGTCTCACGTGATGATCGGACACGGCCTAGTTGACTCGGATCATGTAATCACTTAGATGACTAGAGGGATGTCTATCTGAGTGGGAGTTCATGAGATGAACTTAATTATCTTGAACATAGTCAAAAGATCTTTGCAAATTATGTCGTAAGCTCGCGCTTTAGTTCCACTGTTTAGATATGTTCCTAGAGAAAATATAGTTGAAAGTTGTGATGGCGATTATGCGGACAGAAAAAGCTTATGTCCTTAATACACCGCTCGGTGTGCTGAACCCCAAGCGTCTGTGGATGTTGCGAACATCGGACATACACGTTTTGATAACTACGTGATAGTTCAGTTAAACGGTTTAGAGTTGAGGCACCAAAGACGTTTTTTTCGAAACGTCGCGGAACATATGAGATGTTTCGAGGGCTGAAATTGGGATTTCAGGCTCGTGCCCACGTCAAGAGGTATAAGACCTCCGACGATTTTCTTAGCCTGCATACTAAGGGAGAAAAAGCTCAATCGTTGAGCTTGTGCTCAGATTGTCTGAGTGCAACAATCACTTGAATCGAGTGGGAGTTGATCTTAGGATGAGATAGTGATGTTTCTCCAAAGTCATTGCCACCAAGCTGCTAGAGCTTCGTGATGAACTATAACATATCGAGGGATAGATATGATGATCCTTGAGGTATTCACGATGTTTGACACCGCGAAAGTAGAAATCAAGAAGGAGCATCAATTGTTGATGGTTGGTGAAACCACTAGTTTCAAGAAGGGCAAGGGCAAGAAGGGACACTTCATGAAACGGCAAATCAGTTGCTGCTCCAGAGAAGAAACACAAGGATGAACCCAAACCCGAGACTAAGTGCTTACGTAATAAGGGGAACAACCTTTGGATCAGAATTACCATAGATACTTGGCAGATAAGAAGGCTGGCAAGGTCGATAGAAGTATATTGGATATACATTATGTTAATGTGTACTTTACTAGTACTCCTAGTAGCACCAGGGTATTAAGATATCGGTTCGGTTGCTAAGTGTTAGTAACTCGAAATAAAAGCTACGGAATAAACGGAGACTAGCTAAAGGTGAGCTGACGATACGTGTTGGAAGTGTTTCCAAGGTTGATGTGATCAAGCATCGCACGCTCCCTCTACCATTAGGATTAGTATTAAACCAGAATAATTGTCATTTGGTGTTCGCGTTGAGCATAGACATGATTGGATCATGTCTATCGCAATACGGTTATTCATTTAAGGAGAATAATGGTTACTCTATTTATTTGAATAATACCTTCAATGGTCTTGCACCTAAAGGAATGGTTTATTGAATCTCGATCGTAGTGATACACATTTTCATGCCAAAAGATATAAGATAGTAATGATAGTACCACTTACTTGTGGCAATCGCCATGTAAGTCATATTGGTATAAAGCGCATGAAGAAGCTCCATGTTGATGGATCTTTGGACTCACTCGTTTTTGAAAAGTTTGAGACATGCGAACCATGTCTATTGGTGTATACGCATGAAGAAACTCCATGCAGATGGATCGTTTGGACTCACTTGATCTTGAATCACTTGAGATATTCAAATCATACCACATGGGCAAGATGACTGAAAAGCCTCGTTTCAGTAAGATGGAACAAGATAGCAACTTGTTGGGAGTAACACATTTTGATGTCTGCAGTCCAATGAGTCTTTGAGGCATGCGATGAATATCGTTATGTTCTTACTTCACAGATGATTCGAGTAGATGTTGAGTATATTTACTTGATGAAACACAAGTCTGAATTATTGAATGGTTCAAGTAATTTCAGACTGAAGTTGAAGATCATCGTGACAAGAGGATAAAATGTCTATGATATGATCATAGAGATGAGTATCTGAGTTACGAGCTTTGGCACGCAATTAAGACATTGTGGAAATTGTTTCACAATTAATACCGCTTGGAACACCATAGTTTGATGGTGTGTCCGAACATCATAGTTGCACCCTATTGGATATGGTGCGTACCATGATGTCTCTCATCGAATTACCACTATTGTTTATGGCTTAGGCATTAGAGACAACCACATTCACTTTAAATAGGGCACCACGTAATTCCGTTGAGATGACACCGTATGAACTATGGTTCAGAGAAACCTAAGCTGTCATTTCTTAAAAGTTTGGGGCTACGACGCTTATGTGAAAAAGTTTCAGGTTGATAAGCTCGAACCCAAAGCGGATAAAATGCATCTTCATAGGACACCCAAAACAGTTGGGTATACCTCCTAATTCAGATCCAAAAGCAATAGGGATTGTTTCTTGAATCGGGTCCTTTCTCGAGGAAAAGTTTGTCTCGAAAAGTTGAGTGGGAGGATGGTGGAGACTTGATGAGGTTATTGAACCGTCACTTCAACTAGTGTGTAGCAGGGCACAGGAAGTTGTTCCCATGGCACCTACACCAATTGAAGTAGAAGCTTATGATAGTGATCATGAAGTTTCGGATCAAGTCACTAACGTACCTCGTAGGGTGACAAGGATGCGTGCTACTTGAGTGATGCACGCATCACATCTTGAAGGTCATGTTGCTAGAAAACAATGAACCTACGAGCTATGGAGAAGCAATGGTGTACCCAAATTCCGACAAATGGTTAGAAGCCATGAAATTCGAGATAGGATCCATGTATCAGAACAAAGCATGGACTTTGGTGGACTTGCCCGATGATCGGCAAGCCATTGAGATGAATGGATCTTTAAGAAGAAGACGGACGTGGACAGTAATATCACCGTCTATGAAGCTCGACTTGTGGCGAAGAGTTTTTCACAAGTTCAAGGAGTTGACTACGATGAGATTTTCTCATCCGTAGCGATGCTTAAGTCCGTCGGAATCATGTTAGCATAAGCTGCATTTATGAAATCTGGCAGATGGATGTCAAAATGAGTTTCCTTACCAGTTTTAGTAAGGAAAGGTTGTATGTGATACAATCAGAAAGTTTTGTCGATCCTAAGGATGCTAAAAGGTATCTGGCTCCAGTGATCCTTTCTAAGGACCGGAGTAAGCATCTCGGAGTTGGAATGTACGCTTTGATGAGATGATCAAAGATTTTGGGTCTATACAAAGTTTATGAGAAACTTGTATTTCCAAAGAAGTGAGTGGGAGCACTATAGAATTTCTGATGAGTATATGTTGTAGACATATTGTTGATCAGATATGATGTAAAATTTCTGGAAAGCATACAGGGTTATTTGAAAGATGTTTTTCAATAGAAAACCTGGATTAAGCTACTTGAACATTGAGCATCGAGATCTATAAGGATAGATCAAAATGTTTAATAATACTTTCAAATGAGCACATACCTTGACATAATCTTGAAGGTGTTCAAGATGGATCAGTCAAAGAAGGAGTTCTTGCCTGAGTTGTAAGGTATGAAGTTAAGACTTAAAGCTCGACCACAGCAGCAAAGAGCGAAAGGACGAAGGTCGTCCCCTATGCCTTAGACGTAGGCTCTACAGTATGCTATGCTGTGTACCGCACCTGATGTGTGCCTTGCTACATATCTGGCAAGAGGGTACAAAGGTGATCAAGGAGTGGATCACCAGATAGTGGTCAAAATTATCCTTAGAGTAATAAGGATATGTTTCTCGATTATGGAGGTGATAAAGAGTTCGATGTGAAGGGTTACGTCGATGCAAGCTTTAACACCTATCCGAGTGACTCTGAGTAGCAAACCGGATACGTATAGTGGAGCAACCATTTGGAATAGCTCCAAGTGGAGCGTGGAAGCAGCATTTACAATATGACCTAGAGATTTGCGAAGTACATACGGATCTGAATATTGCAGACCCGTTGACTAAAACCTCTCTTACAAGCAAAACATGATCAAACCCCAGAACTCATTGAGTCTTAATCACATGATGATGTGAACTAGTTTAATGACACTAGTAAACTCTTTGGATGTTGGTCACATGGTGATGTGACCTGTGAGTGTTAATCACATGGCGATGTGAACTAGATTATTGACTCTAGTGCAAGTGGGAGACTGTTGGAAATATGCCCTAGAGGCAATAATAAATTAGTTATTATTATATTTCCTTGTTCATGATAATCGTTTATTATCCATGCTATAATTGTATTGATAGGAAACTCAGATACATGTGTGGATACATAGACAACACCATGTCCCTAGTAAGCCTCTAGTTGACTAGCTCGTTGATCAGCAGATGGTTGCGGTTTCACGACCATGGACATTGGATGTCGTTGATAACGGAATCACATCATTTGGAGAATGATGTGATGGACAAGACCCAATCCTAAGCCTAGCACAAAGATGCATTAGTTCATATGCTAAAGCTTTTCTAATGTCAAGTATCATTTCCTTAGACCATGAGATTGTGCAACTCCGGATACCGTAGGAATGCTTTGGGTGTACCAAAGCGTCACAACGTAATCGGGTGGCTATAAAGGTGCACTACAGGTATCTCCGAAAGTGTCTGCATTGGGTTGTACGAATCGAGACTGGGATTTGTCACTCCGTGTAAGCGGAGAGGTATCTCTGGGCCCACTCGGTAGGACATCATCATAATGTGCACAATGTGACCAAGGGGTTGATCACGGGATGATGTGTTACGGAACGAGTAAAAGAGACTTGCCGGAAACGAGATTGAACAAGGTATCGGGATACCAACGATCGAATCTCGGGCAAGTACAATACCGCTAGACAAAGGGATTTGTATACGGGATCGATTGAGTCCTTGACATCGTGGTTCATCCGATGAGATCATCGTGGAACATGTGGGAGCCAACATGGTTATCCAGATCCCGCTGTTGGTTATTGACCGGAGAACGCCTCTGGTCATGTGCGCATGGTTCCCGAACCCGTAGGGTCTACACACTTAAGGTTCGATGACGCTAGGGTTATAAAGGAAGTTTGTATGTGGTTAACGAATGTTGTTCGGAGTCCCGGATGAGATCTCGGACGTCACGAGGAGTTCCGGAATGGTCCGGAGGTAAAGATTTATATATGGGAAGTCCTATTTTGGTCACCGGAAAAGTTTCAGGTTTTTTCGGTAACGTACCGGGACCACCGGGAGGGTCCCGGGGGTCCACCAAGTGGGGCCACCAACCCCGGCGGGCTGCGTGGGCCAAGTGTGGGAGGGGACCAGCCCCAGGTGGGCTGGTGCGTCCCCCACAAGGGGCCCAAGGCGCAGGGAAGAGTGGGAGGGCAAACCCTAGGCAGATGGGCCCTAAGGCCCACCCCAGCGCCTCCCTCTCTCCCTCGCCGCTACCAGATGGCATCTGGGGCTGCCGCCACCCTTGGGAGGGAACCCTAGAGGGGGCGCAGCCCCCTCCCCTCCCCTATAAATACATGAGGTCTAGGGGCTGCCCAACACATGAGAACCTCTCCCTCTTGGCGCAGCCCTACATCTCTTACTCCACCTCTCCCGCGGTGCTTGGCGAAGCCTCGCTGGACTACCACGCTCCTCCATCACCACCACGCCGTTGTGCTGCTGCTGGATGGAGTCTTCCTCAACCTCTCCCTCTCTTCTTGCTGGATCAAGGCATGGGAGACGTCACCGGGCTGTACGTGTGTTGAACGCGGAGGTGCCGTCCGTTCGGCACTAGGATCTCCGGTGATTTGGATCACGACGAGTACGACTCCTTCAACCCCGTTCTCTTGAACGCTTACGCTTAGCGATCTACAAGGGTATGTAGATGCACTCTCCTTCCCCTCGTTGCTGGTTTCTCCATAGATAGATCTTGGTGACACGTAGGAAAATTTTGAATTTCTGCTACGTTCCCCAACGGTGTACATTTCGAGGTGGGGCTTGGGGAGGGGGGGGTCAGGGCAGGTGGCCTTGACTTCTCCACTCCCTATCCTGACGCCGGTGACACTGGTCACGTCGGGGTCGGCCAGCGCTGGGAGAGGGAGCCCGAGGCAGGCGGCCTCAGCTCTTCCTCCTTAGGTCGTGGCGGTGGCACCCACGTCTCCAGAGGCGCTGGGGGAGGGGGGGGGGTTGGGGCAGGTGACCCTAGACCTCCCTTCCTCGTCCGCGGTCAGGAGGACCGCGCCTCCTGCGACGTCGGCACTTCACTCTGAACCGGTGGGTGGGGCGGGAGGAGGGATCGGGCAGGTGGCCCCAGCTGTCCCTTCTCTTGTCTTACCCGTGGGGCATTTATCTGAGGGGCTTGGGAGCCCGCAGCCGCCTCCTCCGGTAGCCGTGGTTGACCCATAGCTAGATTCACCGCGAGGCTTTACTAGGGAGGAGGTTGTTGCCTTCGGTGGGATCCCGGACCCGGTCTCGACGGGGAGACGGATGAGTGCTCGCATTCAGGAGCTTCCGGAGGTTGATGATATGCAGCAGCGGTGCGCTAGGAGGGCGGCCAAGCTACACGATGCTGCGATCTCTTCTGGTATGTCCGTCAACATATCTAATTCTTTATTGCATTTTTCTAATGAGGAGATTATAAATAATGCAAACCAATTAGGAGTTACACTAGGTGTTACTGATAGTGAGATCTCCAATTCGGTGAATGATATGTTAGATTTGGAGGCGGAGCGTGCCTTAGAGACTATTCATAATCTTGCAGCGGTTAAACCCTTGAATGATGAGGAGATTGATGCGTTAGGGGTTAGAGTGCTCGATAATCTGTGTGCGGATCTAGCACCTTCTAATCATGAGTCTGAGGACGATGATGGGCTCCTAGATGTTGTCGCTGTTAGTTCGGTTGAGCCCGGTTATGAGGACCGGGCGACTGAGCCTAGTAAGCCAAAGTGTAAGTGGAAATGGAAGATTTATCCCTATTCTGTAGTTCGTAGGAGTGCTAGGATTCGGATTACTAAAAAGTTCCATGACCAAATATGAAAGGAATCTTTTGTAATAGCAGAGGTCTGAAAGACTTGGCTAAAAGAAGGTTTCTTGCTGAGGCTTCTCTGGAACATCGGTTAGATTTTATTGCTCTATCAGAAACCGGTAGAGATAATTTTGCGCCTCAGTTTCTATCCTCTCTTGCGGGTGGTGTTGATTTCGATTGGCATTGCTTACCTCCATGAGGACGATCGGGAGGTATCTTGCTTGGGTGTGAGATGTGATTCCCTTGAAGTCCGGAGTGTAGTGATGGGCGACTTCATGTAAAGTTTCGAGTTAGGTCTAAAGTTGATGGTTTCAACTGGGCTTTGGTGGCGGTTTATGGGTCCGCACAGCCCGAGCTTAAACCGGAGTTTCTGGCGGACCTTGTTCGAATCTGTGGGTCCGAGCAGCTTCCGATTTTGGTCGGGGGTGATTTCAATATCATTAGGAGGAGAGAGGAGAAAAATAATGATAACTTTGACGGCAGGTGGTCATTTATGTTCAATACCATTATTGAAAGCTTGGATCTGAGGGAGATAGAGCTTTCTGGTAGAAAGTTTACCTAGGCTAATGCTTTGCCAAACCCGACATATGAAAAGCTTGATCGAGTTCTCGCGACCATGGAGTGGGAACAGAAGTTCCCTCTTGTTACGGTGCAAGCTCTCTCGCAGGGAATATCTGATCACACACCATTGTTCGTGGACTCAGGGGAGCCGAACCATGTGGGAAACAAAAACACCTTCTCATTCGAGATGGCCTGGTTCGAACGTGAGGGGTTCTTAGACCTGATTGCCAGGGAATGGTCTAAGGGTGTAGGAGGTAGGACGGCGGTCGAGCGTTGGCAGAATAAAATTAGTCATTTGAGAAGTTCTTACGGGGTTGGGCTAAGCACCTCAGCGGGGTGTATAAGATTGAGAAGGATAGGCTCCTTTCTCTTATACAGGCCCTGTACATAAAAGCCGAATCCATGATTTTTTGCTGTTGAGCTCCGAGTTAAAACTAAGGCGAAGAAGAGGTTGAAAGAACTTCTCCGTGAAGAAGAGTTGAAGTGGGCTTTGCGAGCTAAGGTCCGCAAAAGTGGTCCAAGGGGCCTTGAATACTCAATTCTTTCACCTGATTGCCAATGGTAAGCACAGAAAGAAGCGAATCTTTCAACTTGAACAAGATGAGGGCACTATTTTAAGACAGGATAATCTCAAAACATATATTACCGAGTATTATAGGCAGTTATTTGGACCTCCGGAGGATAATTGTGTGTCCCTCGATGAGTCCAGGACTGAGGATGTGCCTCAATTATGCGCTGCCGATAATGATATCCTGGTTGCCCCGTTCTCAGAGAAGGAGGTGTTTGATGCTATTGCACAAATGAAAAACAATAAGGCTCCCGGACCGGATGGGTTCCCGGTCGAGTTCTATAAAAAGTGTTGGCACATTATTAAGGGGGATTTTCTACCTATGTTTCATGATCTATTCTCTGGACAGCTTCAATTATTTCACTTGAATTTTGGAACTATCACATGGCTCCCTAAATAAACGGATGTTGTGAGAATTGAGCAGTTCAGGCCGATCTGCCTCCTCAATGTTAGTTTCAAAATCTTCACCAAGGTCGGGACTAATAGGCTCACACAGATTGGGCATTCTGTGGTGCAACAATCCCAAACTGCTTTCATGTCGGACAGAAACATCCTTGAAGGGGTGGTTGTCCTTCATGAAACGCTCCATGAAATCCACTCCAAAAAATTAGATGGAGTAATTTTTAAGGTGGATTTAAAAAAAGCGTACGATAAGGTCAAGTGGCCATTCCTTCAACAGGCATTGCGTATGAAAGGTTTTGATGACGCCTGGCGCCGACAGGTCGAATCATTTACGCAAAAAGGGAGTGTAGGAATTAAAGTGAATGACGATATAGGTCATTACTTCCAGACACATAAAGGCCTCAGACAAGGAGATCCGATGTCCCTATCCTGTTTAACATTGTGGTGGATATGTTAGCAATTTTGATAGGAAGGGCTAAGGAGAATGGTCAAGTGGGTGGCTTGGTACCTCATCTTGTTGATGGAGGTGTATCCATCCTTCAATACGCTGATGATACAATCATCTTTATGGAGCATGACTTGGCCAAGGCGAGAAATATGAAGCTCATGTTATGCCTCTTTGAACAATTGACCGGGTTAAAGATTAACTTTCATAAGAGCGAGTTGTTCTGCTTTGGTAGAGCCAAAGATGAACAGGAGTCTTATAGGCAATTGTTTGGAGTGCGAGTTGGAATTTACCCTTCTCCTACCTTGGTATTCGATACACCATCGTGAGGTCGACAAGCGAGAGAATGGAAGTGGACCGATTTGAGAAGAAAGCGAGTTCTTTGGAAGGGTAAGCTCATGTCATACGGAGGCGGTTAATCTTGATAAATTCGGTGCTCATGAGTATGCCTATGTTCCTCTTATCGTTCTTTGAGGTCCCGGTTGGTGTTAGGAAAAGATCGGACTTCTATCGATCACGTTTCTTTTGGCGGGGTGATGAACTTAAAAGAAAATACTGGCTTGCTAAATGGGATATCATCACATCGACCCGAAAGACCAAGGGGTCTTGGTATTGAGAATCTTGAAGTTAAGAACAGATGCCTTCTTAGTAAGTGGTTGTGGAAGCTCTCATCCAGATCGAGGCCATGTGGGCGCAGATCCTTCGCAAAAGTACCTCCAGACTAAAACATTGTCCTGAGTCACGGTCAAAGCCGACTCGCCTTTCTGGAAAGGACTAATGAAAGTCAAACAATCAATGTTCAATAGGACGAAGTTTGTTATTGGAAACAGTGCTAGTACACGTTTCTGGGAGGATACTTGGCTTGGTGACTCACCCTTGGCCGTTCAATATCCGTCTTTATATCGTATTGCTCAACGACGTGAGGTGTTCGTTGCAACGGTATTTCAATCTATATATCCCCCTTAATATTCAGTTTAGACGGTCGCTAGCGGGCAATCGTTGGGAAGAATGGCTCCATCTAGTTAGGAGACTGATGGAGGTTCAACTTTACGACCAACCCGATGAATTACGCCGAAGTTGACTAGGTTTGGAGTATTTACAGTTAAATCAATGTATATTGATGTTATTAATTCGAACTCCATTCCAACTTCCAAGAATGTCTGGGATGTCAAAGTTCCTTTCAAAATAAAAGTGTTTATGTGGTTTGTCCATAAACAAGGTATTTTAACAAAGGACAACGTGATAAAGCGTAATTGGACAGGACCTACTAGGTGTAGTTTCTGTGATCAGGATGAGACGATTAAGCACCTATTTTTTGATTGCCCGTTGGCCAAAGGCCTTTGGCGGACGGTCCACATTGCTTTTAATATTACTCCACCGACTTCTTTCAACGCATTATTTGGGACATGGCTTAATGGGATTGAGCCTGACTTAGCAAGACATATTCGGGTTGGAGTTTGTGCTTTGCTGTGGACTATCTGGAATTGCAGAAATGATTTGGTTTTTAACAGAACATCACGGATTCATTTTTTGCAGGTTATATTCCGAGCTACGGCAGTGATCCGTTTGTTGGAAATATGCCCTAGAGGCAATAATAAATTAGTTATTATTATATTTCCTTGTTCATGATAATCGTTTATTATTCATGCTATAATTGTATTGATAGGAAACTCAGATACATGTGTGGATACATAAACAACGCCATGTCCCTAGTAAGCCTCTAGTTGGCTAGCTCGTTGATCAACAGATGGTTACGGTTTCCTGACCATGGACATTGGATGTCGTTGATAACGGGATCACATCATTTGGACAATGATGTGATGGACAAGACCCAATCCTAAGCCTAGCACAAAGATCGTAGTTCGTATGCTAAAGCTTTTCTAATGTCAAGTATCATTTCCTTAGACCATGAGATTGTGCAAATCCCGGATACCGTAGGAATGCTTTGGGTGCACCAAACGTCACAACGTAACTGGGTGGCTATAAAGGTGCACTATAGGTATCTCCGAAAGTATCTGTTGGGTTGTTACGAATCGAGACTGGGATTTGTCACTCCGGTTGACGGAGAGGTATCTCTGGGCCCACTCGGTAGGACATCATCATAATGTGCACAATGTGACCAAGGGGTTGATCACGGGATGATGTGTTACGGAACGAGTAAAGAGACTTGCCGGTAACGAGATTGAACAAGGTATCGGGATACCGACGATCGAATCTCGGGCAAGTACAATACCGCTAGACAAAGGGAATTGAATACGGGATCGATTGAGTCCTTGACATCGTGGTTCATCCGATGAGATCATCGTGGAACATGTGGGAGCCAACATGGGTATCCAGATCCCGCTGTTGGTTATTGACCGGAGAACGTCTCGGTCATGTCTGCATGGTTCCCGAACCCGTAGGGTCTACACACTTAAGGTTCGATGACGCTAGGGTTATAGGGAATAGATATACGTGGTTACTGAATGAGATCCCGGACGTCACGAGGAGTTCCCGAATGGTCCGGAGGTAAAGATTTATATATGGAAAGTTGTTGTTCGGGTTTCTGGAAAAGTTCGGGTTTTTTCAGTATTGTACCGGGAAGCTTCCAGAAGGTTCCGGAGGGGTCCGGAGGTCCGGAAATTGTTCCACCACATCCAATACAGCTGCATGGGCTGTAGGGGGGCGCCCTGGCCTTAATGGGCCAGGGGCACCAGCCCCCCCAAAGCCCATGCCCATGGGAGAGGGGATACCCTAAAGGGGAGGGCCTCCACTTGACTTGGGAGGCACTCCTCCCCCCTTGGCCGCCCCCTAGATGGGATCTAGGGCTGGCCGCCGCCCCTAGGGGTGGAACCCTAGGTGGGGGCGCAGCCCCCCCTCTCCCCCTATATATAGTGGAGGCAAAGGGGCAGCCCAACACACGAAGTTCTTCTCATGTTGGCGCAGCCCTACCTCTCTTTCTCCTCATATCAGGCGGTGCTTGGAGAAGCCCTGCTGGATCACCATGCTCTTCCACCACCACCACGCCGTTGTGCTGCTGCTGGATGGAGTCTTCACCAACCTCTCCCTCTCTCCTTGCTGGATCAAGGCATGGGAGACGTCACCGGGCTATACGTGTGTTGAACGCGGAGGTGCCGTCCATTCGGCACTAGGATCTCCGGTGATTTGGATCACGACGAGTACGACTCCTTCAACCCCGTTCTCTTGAACGCTTCCGCTTAGCGATCTACAAGGGTATGTAGATGCACTCTCCTTCCCCTCGTTGCTGGTTTCTCCATAGATACATCTTGGTGACACGTAGGAAAATTTTGAATTTCTGCTACGTTCCCCAACAGTGGCATCATGAGCTAAGTCTATTGCGTAGATTCTTTGCACGAGTAGAACACAAAGTAGTTGTGGGCGTTGATTTTTTTCAATATGCTTACCGTTACTAGTCCAATCTTGTTTTGACGGTATGCATTGGGATGAAGCGGCCGGACCGACCGTACACGTACACTTACGTGAGACAGGTTCCACCGGTGACATGCACTTGGTGCATAAGGTGGCTAGCGGGTGCCGATCTCTCCCACTTTAGTCGGAATGGATTCGATGAAAAGGGTCCTTATGAAGGGTAAATAGCAATTGGCATATCACGTTGTGGTTTTGCGAGGTAAGAAACGTTCTTGCTAGAAACCCATAGCAGCCACGTAAAACATGCAAACAACAATTAGAGGACGTCTAACTTGTTTTTGCAGGGTATGCTATGTGATGTGATATGGCCAAGAAGAATGTGATGAATGATATGTGATGTATGAGATTGATCATGTTCTTGTAATAGGAATCACGACTTGCATGTCGATGAGTATGACAACCGCCAGGAGCCATAGGAGTTGTCTTTATTTATTGTATGACCTGCGTGTCATTGAACAAACGCCATGTAATTACTTTACTTTATTGCTAACCGGTAGCCATAGTAGTAGAAGTAATAATTTGGCAAGACAACTTCATGGAGACACGATGATGGAGATCATGGTGTCATGCCGGTGACGATGATGATCATGGAGCCCCGAAGATGGAGCAAAACGATATTGGCCATATCATGTCACTATTTGATTGCATGTGATGTTTATCATGTTTATGCATCTTATTTGCTTAGAACGACGGTAGTAAATAAGATAATCCCTCATTAAAATTTCAAGAAAGTGTTCCCCCTAACTGTGCACCATTGCCAAAGTTCGTTGTTTCGAAGCACCACATGACGATCGGGTGTGATAGATTCTTACGTTCACATACAACGGGTGTAAGCCAGATTTACACACGCGAAACACTTAGGTTGACTTGACGAGCCTAGCATGTACAGACATGGCCTCGGAACACAAGAGACCGAAAGGTCGAGCATGAGTCGTATGGTAGATACGATCAACATGAAGATGTTCACCGATGATGACTAGTCCGTCTCACGTGATGATCGGACACGGCCTAGTTGACTCGGATCATGTAATCACTTAGATGACTAGAGGGATGTCTGTTCGAGTGGGAGTTCATTAGATGAACTTAATTATCCTGAACATAGTCAAAAGATCTTTGCAAATTATGTCGTAAGCTCGCGCTTTAGTTCCCTTGTTTAGATATGTTCCTAGAGAAAAATAGTTGAAAGTTGTGATGGCGATTATGCGAACAGTAGAAAGCTTATGTCCTTAATGCCTTTGCTCCGGTGTCTTTGAACCCCAAAGCGTCGATGTGGATGTTGCGAACATCGGACATACACGTTTTGATAACTACGTGATAGTTCAGTTAAACGGTTTAGAGTTGAGGCACCAAAGATGTTTTTGAAACATCGCGGAACATATGAGATGTTTCGAGGGCTGAAATTGGGATTTCAGGCTCGTGCCCACGTCAAGAGGTATAAGACCTCCTACGATTTTCTAAGCCTGCAAACTAAAGAACAAAAGCTCAATCGTTGAGCTTGTGCTCAGATTGTCTGAGTGCAACAATCACTTGAATCGAATGGGAGTTGATCTTCCAGATGAGATAGTGATGTTTCTCCAAAGTCATTGCCACCAAGCTGCTAGAGCTTCGTGATGAACTATAACATATCAGGGATAGACATGATGATCCTTGAGGTATTCGCGATGTTTGACACCGCGAAAGTAGAGATCAAGAAGGAGCATCAATTGTTGATGGTTGGTGAAACCACTAGTTTCAAGAAGGGCAAGGGCAAGAAGGGATACTTCATGAAACGGCAAATCAGTTGTTGCTCTAGTGAAGAAACCCAAGGATGAACCCAAACCTGAGACTAAGTGCTTCTGTAATAAGGGGAACAACCACTGGAGCAGAATTACCCTAGGTACTTGGTAGATAAGAAGGCTGGCAAGGTCGATAGAAGTATATTGGATATACATTATGTTAATGTGTACTTTACTAGTACTCCTAGTAGCACCAGGGTATTAAGATATCGGTTCGGTTGCTAAGTGTTAGTAACTCGAAATAAAAGAGCTACGGAATAAACGGAGACTAGCTAAAGGTGAGCTGACGATATGTGTTGGAAGTGTTTCCAAGTTTGATGTGATCAAACATCGCACGCTCCCTCTACCATGAAGATTAGTATTAAACCAGAATAATTGTCATTTGGTGTTTGCGTTGAGCATAGACATGATTGGATTATGTCTATCGCAATACTGTTATTCATTTAAGGAGAATAATGGTTACTCTATTTATTTGAATAATATCTTCAATGGTCTTGCACCTAAAGGAATGGTTTATTGAATCTCGATCATAGTAATACACATTTTCATGCCAAAAGATATAAGATAGTAATGATGGTACCACTTACTTGTGGCAATCGCCATGTAAGTCATATTGGTATAAAACGCATGAAGAAGCTCCATGTTGATGGATCTTTGGACTCACTCGTTTTTGAAAAGTTTGAGACATGCAGACCATGTCTATTGGTGTATACGCATGAAGAAACTCCATGTAGATGGATCGTTTGGACTCACTTGATTTTGAATCACTTGAGATATGCAAATAATACCACATGGACAAAATGACTGAAAAGCCTCAGTTTCAGTAAGATGGAACAAGATAGCAACTTGTTGGAAGTAACACATTTTGATGTGTGCAGTCCAATGAGTGCTGAGGTATGTAGTGAATATCGTTATGTTCTTACTTCACGGATGATTTGAGTAGATACTGAGTGTATTTACTTGATGAAACACAAGTCTGAATTATTGAATGGTTCAAGTAATTTCAGAGTGAAGTTGAAGATCATCGTGACAAGAGGATAAAATGTCTATGATATGGTCATAGATATGAGTATTTGAGTTACAAGCTTTGGCACGCAATTAAGACATTGTGGATATTGTTTCACAATAAATACCGCCTGGAACACCATAGTGTGATGGTGTGTCCGAACATCATAGTTGCATCCTATTGAATATGGTGCGTACCATGATGTCTCTTATCGAATTACCACTATCATTCATGGGTTAGGCATTAGAGACAACCGCACTCACTTTAATAGGGCACCACGTAATTCCGTTGAGACGACACCATTTGAACTATGGTTTGGAGAAACCTAAGTTGTCGTTTCTTAAAAGTTTGGGGCTGCGATGCTTATGTGAAAAAGTTTCAGGTTGATGAGCTCGAACCCAAAGCGGATAAAAATGCATCTTCATAGGACACCCAAAATAGTTGAGTATACCTCCTATCTCAGATCCTGAAGCAAAAGTAATTGTTTCTACATACGGGTCCTTTCTCGAGGAAAAGTTTCTCTCGAAAGAATTGAGTGGGAGGATGGTGGAGACTTAATGAGGTTATTGAACCATCACTTCAACCAGTGTGTAGCGAGGCACGATAAGTTGTACATGTGGCACCTACACCAATTGAAGTGGAAGCTGATGATAGTGATCATGATGCTTGGATCAAGTCACTACCGGACCTCGTGGAGTCGACAAGGGCCAGCGTACTACTTCAGAGTGGTATGCAATCCTGTCTTAGAGGTCATGTTGCTAGACAACAATGAACCTACGAGCTATGAAGAAGCGATGGTGGGCCCGGATTCCGACGAATGGCTCAAGGCCATAACATCCGAGAGAGGATCCATGACTTTGGAAGAAATACTTGATGATCGTGGGGCGTTGGGTAAAGATGGATTTTAAAAGGAAGACAGACAATGATGGTAAGTATCACCATTAAGAAAGCTCGACTTGTCGTTAAAGATGTTTTCCGACAAGTTCAAGGAGTGGACTACGGTGAGGCTTTCTCACTCGTAGCGATGCTAAGAGTCTGTTGGAATTGGATTAGCATTTACTGCATTATTTATGAAATCTTGCATATAGGATGTCAAAACATTGTTTCCTTGACCGTTTTCTTGAGGAAAGGTTGTATGTGATACAACCAGAAGGTTTTTGACAATCCTGAAAGACGCTAACAAGTATGCAAAGCTCCAGCAATCCTTCTAAGGACTGGAGTAAGCATCTCGGAGTTGGAATGTACGCTTTGGTGAGATGATCAAAGATTTTGGGTCTATACAAGGTTTATGAGAAACTTGTATTTCCAAAGAAGTGAGTGGGAGCACTATAGAATTTCTGATGAGTATATGTTGTTGACATATTGTTGATCAGAAATGATGTAGAATTCCTAGAAAGCATATAGGGTTGTTTGAAAAGTGTTTTTCAATGGAAAACCTGGATTAGGCTACTTGAACAATAAGCATCAAGATCTATAAGATAGATCAAAATGATTAATAATACTTTCAAATGAGCACATACCTTGACATAATCTTGAAGTTGTTCAAGATGGATCAGTCAAAGAAGGAGTTCTTGCCTGAGTTTTAAGGTATGAAGTTAAGACTTAAAGCTTGACCACGGCAGAAGAGAGAGAAAGGACGAAGGTCGTCCCCTATGCCTTATATGTAGGCTCTACAGTATGCTATGCTTTGTACCGCACCTGATGTGTACCTTGCTACATATCTGGCAAGAGGTTACAAAGGTGATCAAGGAGTGGATCACCAGATAGTGGTCAAAATTATCCTTAGAGGAATAAGGATATGTTTCTCGATTATGGAGGTGATAAAGAGTTTGACATAAAGGGTTACGTCGATGCAAGCTTTAACACCTATCCGAATGACTCTGAGTAGAAAACCGGATACGTATAGTGGAGCAACCATTTGGAATAGCTCCAAGAGGAGCATGGAAGCAGCATTTACAATATGACCTAGAGATTTGCGAAGTACATACGGATCTGAATGTTGCAGACCCGTTGACTAAAACCTCTCTCACAAGCAAAACATGATGAAACCCCAGAACTAATTGAGTCTTAATCACATGGTGATGTGAACTAGTTTAGTGACACTAGTAAACTCTTTGGATGTTGGTCACATGGTGATGTGACCTATCAGTGTTAATCACATGGCGATGTGAACTAGATTATTGACTCTAGTGCAAGTGGGAGACTGTTGGAAATATGCCCTAGAGGCAATAATAAATTAGTTATTATTATATTTCCTTGTGCATGATAATCGTTTATTATCCATGCTATAATTGTATTGATAGGAAACTCAGATACATGTGTGGATACATAAACAACACCATGTCCCTAGTAAGCCTCTAGTTGGCTAGCTCGTTGATCAACAGATGGTTACGGTTTCCTGACCATGGACATTGGATGTCGTTGATAACGGGATCACATCATTTGGACAATGATGTGATGGACAAGACCCAATCCTAAGCCTAGCACAAAGATCATAGTTCGTATGCTAAAGCTTTTCTAATGTAAAGTATCATTTGCTTAGACCATGAGATTGTGCAACCCCCGGATAGCGTAGGAATGCTTTGGGTGCACCAAACGTCACAACGTAACTGGGTGGCTATAAAGGTGCACTACAGGTATCTCCGAAAGTGTACATTGGGTTGTACGAATCGAGACTGGGATTTGTCACTCCGTGTAAACGGAGAGGTATCTCTGGGCCCACTCGGTAGGACATCATCATAATGTGCACAATGTGACCAAGGAGTTGATCACAGGATGATGTGTTACGGAACGAGTAAAGAGACTTGCCGGTAACGTGATTGAACAAGGTATCGGGATACCGATGATCGAATCTCGGGCAAGTACAATACCGCTAGACAAAGGGAATTGAATACGGGATCGATTGAGTCCTTGACATCGTGGTTCATCCGATGAGATCATCGTGGAATATGTGGGATCCAACATGGGTATCCAGATCCCGCTGTTGGTTATTGACCGAAGAACATCTCGGTCATGTCTGCATGGTTCCCGAACCCGTAGGGTCTACACACTTAAGGTTCGATGATGCTAGGGTTATAGGGAATAGATATACGTGGTTACCGAATGTTGTTCGGAGTCCCGGATGAGATCCCGGACGTTACGAGGAGTTCCTGAATGGTCCGTAGGTAAAGATTTATATATGGAAAGTTGTTGTTCGGGTTCCGGGAAAAGTTCAGGTTTTTTCGGTATTGTACCGGGATGCTTCCAGAAGGTTCCGGAGGATTCCGGAGGGGTCCGGAGGTCCGGAAATTGTTCCACCACATCCAATACAGCAGCATGGGCTGTAGGGGGCGCCCTGGCCTTAATGGGCCAGGGGCACCAGCCCCCCCAAGGCCCATGCGCATGGGAGAGGGGAAACCCTAAAGGGGAGGGTCTCCACTTGACTTGGGAGGCACTCCTCCCCCCTTGGCCGCCCCCTAGATGGGATCTAGGGCTGGCCGCCGCCCCTAGGGTTGGAACCCTAGGTGGGGGCGCAGCCCTCCCTCTCCCCCTATATATAGTGGAGGCAAAGGGGCAGCCCAACACACGAAGTTCTTCTCATGTTGGCGTAGCCCTACCTCTCTTTCTCCTCATATCTCGCGGTGCTTGGCGAAGCCCTGCTGGATCACCACGCTCCTCCACCACCACCACGCCATTGTGCTGCTGCTGGATGGAGTCTTCCCCAACCTCTCCCTCTCTCCTTGCTGGATCAAGGCATGGGAGACGTCACCGGGCTGTACGTGTGTTGAACGCGGAGGTGCCGTCTGCTCGCACTAGGATCTCCGGTGATTTGGATCACGGCAATCGACTCCTTCAATCCCGTTCTCTTGAACGCTTCCGCTTAGCGATCTACAACGGTATGTAGATGCACTCTCCTTCCCCTCGTTGCTGGTTTCTCCATAGATTGATCTTGGTGACACGTTGGAAAATTTTGAATTTCTTCTACGTTCCCCAACATCGTTCGTGGTCGCTACTCACTCCGATGGAGGCCAGGGAGCATTTGGTTACTGGATCTATCCGTTGGGAGATGGTAGCTCGGGATATCTTCAACCGGTTTGGATGGCGGTCATGTAATAGGTTAGGCAATTAGTTTATCTATCTATTTTTAACCAGCCGGTTGTGGCGTCTTTTCCTGGCTAGTTTGTGTATCTAGCCTTTTAGGCTCTGTGTGAGCTACCTTTTCTTTGTTTCAGTTGGAGACTTTGGAACCTTGTTGGCACATTTTGTTTTTTGGTTAATAAGATGGACATATGCATCACTCTGATGCAGAGGCCGGGAAGCCCCCCCCCCCCCTTTTCGAAAAAATTGAATTTTACGGAATATCTCACCGAAGTGACACATGTCATTATCCAGTCAACCCATCGGTGAGCGAAGCCAGGATTTTGCTTCATCTGCTTAAGGTAATTCCAATCCACTCTATCATATGCCTTAGAGAGATCAAGTTTATAAGCACAAAAGCTCTTACTGGGGTCCTTTTCTTGCTTGATATGGTGAATGCACTCAAAGGCCACAAAAGCGTTATCAGTGATCATACGCCTGGTATGAAAGCACTTTGAGCAGGAGAAATAACATCATCAAGAACAGGCCTTAAACGATTCACCAGACATTTTGAAACAACTTTATAAATTACATTGCAAAAGCTTATTGGACAAAAGTCCGTGACTTTTACTGGGTTTGCAATTTTTGGGATCATAACGATCACGGTATCATTTATTCTGGGTGGCATGATACCCGTGCGAAAGAACTCCTTTACTGCAAGAATTATACCTTCCCATAGAGTGCTCCAGTTGCGCTGAAAAAAGCGTGCAGGAAAACCATCCAGACCGGGGGCCTTCAAGGGGCCTATTTGAAATAAGGCGTCGGCAATTTCTTTATCCGAAAAGTCGGCACATAATATAATATGAATAGTTTGAAGATTGCTCACCACACTTGCCGATTATTGTGTGCTATGAGCCTATGACAACGCAAAGATACATCGGTGAACATGGGCTGATATTCATCCAAATAATAATAAATTATAAATTTAGCAATGAAAATCAATGATTCTAATCTTTTTTTAGCAATTATTTGATCGACTGTAGTTTCGCAAATAAAATGACATGCATGTCTTCTAAAAAACCTGAACCTCCAAATTGCTTCAAATAATTGTTTTAATGGGGTCTAGTATTTTCTTTTTGCCTAGAATACCATTGATATCCTTTTTCGTGAAACTTTGCACCTCGATCATGTTAGTTACAATTTTTAGAATTATTTGATGTTTTTTGCTATTTTCTCATTTTTATTGTTTTATCTGGGTGCATGTGCACACATGTTTGAAAAATCTACATTGTTGACCAAAATTATGTACACACGCATCACTCTATTTCATACAAAGCCCTATCTATCTATTACAGGGATTGCAATTTCTCAATTAGCTTCTGAACCGTTGGATCTGCAAACAAGGATTCATGCGGATTTTTCCTTTTTGGGGTTTCACTTTTCATTTTTGGTACCTGTACATCATTATGTTTATCTTTATGAGTAATTTTTTTCTTTCATGCGCTCAATTAGAGTTGCTCTTCGTTCCAAAGAAATTACAGTTGCACGCCCACATGCCGAGAGCAACTATAGTTACACATGAAGTCGGGCGAGCACGCTGGGCACACACAACTATAGTTTGCACATTCCATGTTTTCCCATCAGTCACAACACCTAGTAAGGTGGTCCACAATCATGCAGCTAGATTTTTAAGTTGTAGCATTTATGTTTTTCATAAATTTATGAAATTGTATTAGAACATTAGAGATCATGCCATACATGTTTTAAATTAGCGTAACATCTATAGCCATATCTGAAAATGCACATATTTGAAACAACCATCCAAGGGACAGACCCTGTCGTGGCGCATCGTGCTCTGGTGCAGCACAAAATAACCACACAATATTTGGTCTTTTCTTCACCAGATTAGATCCAACGAGAAAAATGCACATTCTAAAAGCAGCATTTACTTCTCTACGGACATTGCTGAATGCAGAGCTCTATGATTTTATCATGGGGCTAAGCTATCTAGATCACTCAACGACTATTTTGGCAACTTGATAGATAAAAATGATAAGCATAGCAAAATATTTGTGGCAACTAGATTTTATAAGCACTGATAAGCTTTATGAGGCAACATGACAACTAGGTAGAGTTATAAATGACAAGCCATTAGAACATTGTGGCAATTGGATTTATAAGCACCGACAGGCTTTATACGAATACAATATCAGTAAATATGGCAAGTAAGTTATTTTTTGTCGGGCAAGTAATATGACAAGTGAATGGAACAATGTGGCAAGTACGGACCGAAAAAAGTAGTCGAAACATGTCGACATGGGATCTAGTTTCAAAGATCCGTCCGTGACAAAATGAATGATGAAAACGGATCATCAATCGAACTGAAAATTTTAGAGATAAAACTTTTTGAATTCCAAACATTAGAGAGAAATCTTAATGATGTCATCACATGCATGCATGGGGGGGGGGGGGATTAGCCGCATCATGGCAATACTTGTAGAGTAAGTATAATAAGGTGATGTACGTGCACTATAAGGATTTACGTAATATATTCTTGCTGAGTTAGAGGAGAAAGAAGAGGTGAGAGAAGAAAAGCGGACTTGAGATTAATAGCAACTGCAACACGTGCTCCTAAATACTTTATGATGTGTAAGGTGGGCCATAGTAGTACATATTTATAGTAACTATGCTATAGGACTGACTATAGATGACATGGCAACAATGTATAGCCAACAACTCGCTATACTATTAACCATGCTAATTAGTAGAAGGGAGATAAAGAAATGCAAGGTTCCCTCTCCGGTCTTGCGGGTCTCCTCTTCTTCCGCCTCCAACCCTTTTGGTTTTTTTACCACCTCCCATGACTCTTATTTTTTCCTTACCAAAACATTGTTCGCTCACATGTTTGTCAGCCATAACCCTTTTCCCTCTTGCCATCTTGTGATGCTTCAACCATGTCCCAATCACGCAGATCTACCGCTTGGCGCACTGCGTGAACTGGTGTCTCGGCAAGATTGAGCGGGGATGGTTGCACCTCGTTTATGACTAGGTCCAGAAGCTACTCCTATCCTCGACGTCGAGGCGATCCGCCGCTGCAACCGCCAGCCTCAGATCCACAGCTGACAAACACATATCGATATCACCATGCGCCTAGGCGTTGCACCATGCCAAGGACTGTGACCACTACGATGAGGTTGTGCAGCTCACCTCCAAGCACAAGACAAGGTAATGCTTGGCCATTCCATAGGCTTTGTGATGAACTTGTTTTCATTTAGATTTTAAGAGGGTCAAGTTGAAGATTTCAAGAACTTGATTCTAGGGTATGACCATAGCTATTGGTCATGCATTACTGCGAGGTTTGACAAACATACTTGTTCGACATAACTTTGATTTGTGCTCTCATAGGTAAAACCAATCTTTGCCCAATACAAAATTGACATAGCTTAACATGCTCAGGAGGATAGGCTTATTACACTGGAGTTATCATGTCCAATATGCAAAAGAGTATATTCATGTTGTAAGGACATGATTCCAAGGGGGTCATGAAAATTAATCAAGCATGTGAAGTAATTTTTATTTCCTTAAAGTGGTTGAAAATTTCTATGCTAATGCCTAATTTATATGCTCGAACTTTCAGGTTTGGATTTACTTTCGTAATGGAAAGCTTGCATCAGTTGTTGCACAAGAAATGCATTTTATGCTCTAATGTTTTCTTGACATAATATAATTCTTGAAATACAATAATAATGGATTCATGCAACTAACTACTCTGTACAAGCTCTAGCAGCTTCTACAGAGTAGTTAGTTGCCTTAAACCTGTAGGAGATATGCCCTAGAGGCAATAATAAATGTTATTGATTATCTCCCGGTTCATAATTATGTTTATGTTCCATGCTATAACTGCTATGGTTCTCGAGTCTACAATAACACGAGGCTCGGAGGAAGACTCATATGCACGTGTGGAATAATAAACGGTAAGAAGTATTCTTAGTCTGGCCTGTAAGACTAGCTCAAGTGTAGCATGATGGTTCTGTTTTCCTGATCATGGGCATGTCTATGCCAGCAACTTTGAGGGCACAATGTTAAGAGAACATTTGTGTTGAATCGACCCGGATTGTCGTTATGCTATGAGATTCATTTGTCACAAGTTAATGTTACATAACACAGAGATGGTTAACGTTTGCATGATTCCTTAGACCGTGAGAGTATTGAGTTTCTTCATGCTTGCTTCATGAACTTTGGGGTTTGTTAAACGTCATCCGTAAATGGGTGGCTATTACGGCGGCTTACAGGTTCATGGAAAAGTGTGTCAAGTAACTTGATAGCTCAATATAGGAATTTGCTCCTCCGATGATGGAGAGATTTTCTCGGGCCCTCTCGGTATTACGGTATCCATCATCGTCTGGGCAGACACAGTGTGATTTGATCACTGGGATGCCGGAACACCGAAACGATAAAAGAGAACAAAACCAGTAGCGAGGTAACTTGCATGGTGGACAAATTGTTCGTCCACGGGGATGTAACAAATCTCACCTCGGGTGTTTGTGACATATAGCGAAGCAACAGGAATAGCTCACTGCAACTGGAGGTTCACTCGAACACTTATTCGCGTGGGTATGGGGGTCAATATGGGTGTCCATGGCTCCGATGTTGATCATTGATCGGAAGGGGCTCCGGGTCATGTCTATACTTCACCGAACCTATAGGGTCACATGCTTAAGGGTCATCTATCTGCTGAATACTAGACAGGGAGTCTGAGAGAAAATCATCGAAAAAGTTTCGGACACCGAAAAGTTTCGGACAGCGGAAAAGTTCCGCAGAGAGAGGTCATCGGATGAGTTTCGGTGAAACCGAAATAGTTGTTTTGGGGTATGCCATTAAGTCAAAATGGTTTCGGCACATGCCTTATAATTTTTGGAGGGTGCCATAATCATTCTGGAAACCTTTTGGAATTTTCAGAAATAAAAACCGGAAATGTTCCGGAACTGCAGGAACCGGTTCATATGCTTTTCGCAGATGAAAATTGCTAAACTGGAATTGTTCCAGAACGCGTTGAAAATTATTTTGGTGGGTAATGGAAATGTTCTAAACCCACATAAATATTTACAGTTCGAACAGACGCTGAAAAATGTCATCGTGAATAGTGAAAGTGCTTTTTGGGATATTTTATGGAAAGCCACCTTTTGGGGCCTTGCCCAAAAGATCTAGGGATGACATGGATGGATTGGGAGGCCCTCATGGGGTCCCCCCAAGGGGTGTGGCCCGCCACACTTGGGGCTCCACCTTGGAGCTCCTCTTGTGAAGGAAATATGCCCTAGAGGCAATAATAAAGTTATTATTTATTTCCTTATTTCATGATAAATGTTTATTATTCATGCTAGAATTGTATTAACCGTAAACTTGATACATGTGTGAATACATAGACAAACATAGTGTCACTAGTATGCCTCTACTTGACTAGCTCGTGAATCAAAGATGGTTAAGTTTCCTAGCCATGGACATGAGTTGTCATTTGATTAACGGGTCACATCATTAGGAGAATGATGTGATTGACTTGACCCATTCCGTTAGCTTAGCACTTGATCGTTTAGTATGTTGCTATTGCTTTCTTCATGACTTATACATGTTCCTATGACTATCGATTATGCAGCTCCCTTTTTACCGGAGGAACACTTTGTGTGCTACCAAACGTCACAACGAATCGGGTGATTATAAAGAAGCTCTACAGGTGTCTCGAAGGTACTTGTTGAGTTGGCGTATTTCAAGATTAGGATTTGTCACTCCGATTGTCGGAGAGGTATCTCTGGCCCTCTCGGTAATGCACATCACTATAAGCCTTGCAAGCAATGTAGCTAATGAGTTAGTTACAGAATGATGCATTACATAACGAGTAAAGAGACTTGCCGGTAACGAGATTGAACTAGGTATTGAGATACCGACGGTCGAATCTCGGGCAAGTAACATACCGATGACAAAGGGAACAATGTATGTTGTTATGCGGTTTGACCGATAAAGATCTTCGTTGAATATGTGGGAGCCAATATGGGCATCCAGGTCCCGCTATTGGTTATTGACCGGAGAAGTGTCTCGGTCATGTCAACATAGTTCTCGAACCCGTAGGGTCCGCACGCTTAACGTTTCATTGACGATATAGTATTATATGAGTTATGTATGTTGGTGACTGAATGTTGTTCGGAGTCCCGGATGAGATCATGGACATGACGAGGAACTCCGGAATGGTCCGAAGATAAAGTTTGATATATGGGATAATAGTGTTTGATCTCCGGAAGGGTTCCGGAATTCACCGGAAGGGGTTCCGGATGTTTCGAAATGTTTGGAGTACGAGAACACGTTATTTGGGCCAAAGGGAAAGCCCACGAGGCTTTTGGAAAGTGCAAAAGGAAGTTTTATGGAGATCGAGGCTAGACGCCAGAACCTGGCGCCTAGGGGTAGATGCCGGAACCTGGCGTCTAGCCCTAGAGTCCGTGTAGGACTCTTGCCTTTCGGGCAAAACCGACTTTGAGGAGGCTTTTACTCCAAGTTTCGACCCCAGGGCTCAACATATAAATAGAGGGGCAGGGCTAGCACCAAAGACACATCAAGAAACACCAAGTAATGTGTCGGCAACCCCGTCCCCTCTTGTTTATCCTCCATCATAGTTTTCATAGTGCTTAGGCGAAGCCCTGCGAAGATTGTTCTTCACCAACACCGTCACCACGCCGTCGTGCTGCCAGAACTCATCTACTACTTCGCCTCTCTTGCTGGATCGAGAAGGCGAGGACGTCACCGAGCCAAACGTGTGCAGAACTCGGAGGTGTCGTGCTTTCGGTACTTGGATCGGTCGGATCGTGAAGACGTACGACTACATCAACAGCGTTGATAAACGCTTCCGCTTAGCGATCTTCAAGGGTATGAAGATACACTCCCCCTCTCGTTGCTATGCATCACCATGATCTTGCGTGTGCGTAGGAATTTTTTTTGAAATTACTACGTTCCCCGACAGTGGTATCAGAGCCAGGTTTTATGCGTAGATGTTATATCCACGAGTAGAACACAAGTGAGTTGCGGGCGATACAAGTCATACTGCTTACCAGCATGTCATACTTTGGTTCGGCGGTATTGTTCTATGAAGCGGCCCGGACCGACATTACACGTACGCTTACGTGAGACCGGTTCTCCCGACGTGCTTTGCACAGAGGTGGCTAGCAGGTCCTTGCTTTAGTTGAACCGAGTGTGGCTACGCCCGGTCCTTGCGAAGGTTTAAACAACACTAACTTGACAAACTATCGTTGTGGTTTTGATGCGTAGGTAAGAACGGTTCTCGCTAAGCCCGTAGCAGCCACGTAAAATTTGCAACAACAAAGTAGAGGACGTCTAACTTGTTTTTGCAGGGCATGTTGTGATGTGATATGGTCAAGACGTGATGCTATATTTTATTGTATGAGATGATCATGTTTTGTAACCAATGTTATCGGCAATCGGTGAGCCATATGGTTGTCGCTTTATTGTATGCAATGCAATCACCATGTAATGCTTTACTTTATCACTAAGCGGTAGCGATGTCGTAGAAGCATAAGATTGGCGAGACGACAACGATGCTACGGTGGAGATCAAGGTGTCGCGCCGGTGACGATGGTGACACTACTAGGAAAAGGCCTACTAATGGCGCACCAGTTTTGTCTACTAATGGCGTACTACTGGTGCGCCATTAGTATCACGCCACTAGTATTTTTTACTAATGGCGCACCAGTGGTGCGCCATTAGTATCTGGTGTACTAATGGCGCACCACTGGTGCGCCATTAGTATAGCCAACGGTGCGCCATTAGTATCTTTTTTTCGTTTTTTCCTTAATCTCTAGTCACTATGGCTTAATCTCGGGTCAATATGCTTAAACTCAGGTCAAATCGCACTCCGTGGTCAAACTTCTAGAAAGGTCACCCATCCTCACACTACTCCAGCCCAAGCACGCTTAACTTCAGAGTTCTATCCAACCCCAGCATATCAATCCTATTATACCTTGTTGATGTCTAGGACTTTGTTCATGTTCATGACTATGATGAAATTTTGAAAAATATTTCAAACTTCCCGGTCATATTACGTATCATTTTTTGAAAAACAATTCAAAAAAAATTCAAAACCAATTTTTTTATTACTAGTGGCGCACCACATCCATGGTGCGCCACTAGTAAGTTTGAAATTTTTTGAATTTTTTTGCCTCTTGATCTTGAAAGCCCCGTAACTTTTTTCTGTTAGGTTTTTGGGGATTTCGAAAATGTTTAACGGGGTTCCCCCCGTTAAATTCGGATGTAACTTTTCGAGTAGATGATTTTTGATATAAAAAACTTTTTAATCTGAGTTCGTATGCAAAAGTTATGGCCAATTTACAAATTTCCAGAGAGATTTTGCAAATAAAGTCGAAATTCATATTTGTAAATTTTCCCAACAACTAGACCACATATCACATGGGAAAATTATTTTCTTTTATTTTTGACATTTTTATCATTTTCTTTTTTTAAACTGAAAAGGCGGTCCACGGGGGGGTGCATTCGAACTTTTGGGTTGTTAGTAATGGCACACCGTGGGGTGGTGCGCCATTACTAGTTAAACTAGTAATGGCGCACCACACCCACGGTGCACCATTACTAGTTTTGAAAAGAAAAAAAGAAAAAAATTGAATTTTGTTTGAAAAAAATTTAGTAATGGCGCACCTGTGGACAGTGCGCCATTACTAGTTTTAACTACTAATGGCGCACTGTCCACAGGTGCGCCATTACTAACAAATTTTTTTTTCAAAACTACTAATGGCGCACGGTGGGTGTGGTGCACCATTACTATGTCAACTAGTAATGGCGCACCACTCCCACGGTGCGCCATTAGTAGTTTTGAAAACATTAAAAAAATTACTAATGGCGCACCGTGGGATGTGGTGCGCCATTAGTATTTGCACACTAATGGAGCACCAACACATGGTGCGCCATTAGTATTTACTAATGACACACCACATGTACAGTGCGCCATTAGTGTCCATCCCATCTATAGCCCTTTTCCTAGTATCACGACGGTGCTTCGGAGATGGAGATCACAAGCACAAGATGATGATGGCCATATCATATCACTTATATTGATTGCATGTGATGTTTATCCTTTATGCATCTTATCTTGCTTTGATTGACGGTAGCATTTTAAGATGATCTCTCACTAATTATCAAGAAGTGTTCTCCTGAGTATGCACCGTTAGAAAGTTCTTCGTCTTTGAGACACCACGTGATGATCGGGTGTGATAGGCTCTACGTTCAAATACAACGGGTGCAAAACAGTTGCACACGCGGAATACTTAGGTTAAACTTGACGAGCCTAGCATATACAGATATGGCCACGAAACACGGAGACCGAAAGGTCGAGCGTGAATCATATAGTAGATATGATCAACATAGTGATGTTCACCATTGAAAACTACTCCATCTCACGTGATGATCGGACATGGTTTAGTTGATTTGGATCACGTGATCACTTAGATGACTAGAGACATGTCTGTCTAAGTGGGAGTTCTTAAGTAATATGATTAATTGAACTTAAATTTATCATGAACTTAGTCCTGGTAGTATTTTGTAAATTATGTTGTAGATCAATAGCTCGCGATGTTGCTTCCATATGTTTATTTTGATATGTTCCTAGAGAAAATTGTGTTGAAAGATGTTATTAGCAATGATGCGGATTGGATCCGTGATCTGAGGTTTATCTGCATTGCTGCACAGAAGAATTATGTCCTTAATACACCGCTAGGTGACAGACCTATTGCCGGAGCAGATGCAGATGTTATGAACGTTTGGCTAGCTCAATATGATGACTACTTGATAGTTTAGTGCACCATGCTTAACGGCTTAGAATCGGGACTTCAAGACGTTTTGAACGTCATGGACCATATGAGATGTTCCAGGAATTGAAGTTAATATTTCAAGCAAATACCCGAGTTGAGAGATAGGAAATCTCCAACAAGTTCTATAGCTAAAAGATGGAGGAGAATCGCTCAACTAGTGAGCATGTGCTCAGATTGTCTGGGTGCTACAATCGCTTGAATCAAGTGGGAGTTAATCTTCCAGATAAGATAGTGATTGACAGAGTTCTCTAGTCACCATCACCAAGTTACTAGAACTTCGTGATGAACTATAGTATGCAAGGGATGACGAAAACGATTCCCGAGCTCTTCGTGATGTTGAAATCGATGAAGGTAGAAATCAAGAAAGAGCATCAAGTGTTGATGATTTACAAGACCACTAGTTTCAAGACAAGGGCAAAGGGAAAGAAAGGGAACTTCGAGTAGAATGACAAGCAAGTTGTCACTCCTGCGGAGAAGCCCAAAGCTGGACCAAAGCCTGAAACTGAGTGCTTCTACTGCAAAGGAAATGGTCACTGGAAGTGGAAATGCCCTGAATATTTGGTAGATAAGAAGGATGGAAAAGTGAACAAGGGTATATTTGATATACAGGTTATTGATGTGTACCTTACTAGTGTTTATAGTAACCCCTAGGTATTTGATAGTTATTCGGTTGCTAAGATTAGTAACTCGAAACAGGAGTTACAGAATAAACAGAAACTAGTTGAGGGGAAGTGACGATGAGTTTTGGAAGTAGTTCCAAGATTGATATGATCATCATCACACACTCCCTATATTTTCGAGATTAGTGTTAAACCTAAATAAATGTTACTTGGTGTTTGCGTTGAGCATAAACATGATAAGATCATGTTTATTGCGATACGATTATTCATCTAAGATAGAGAATAAATTGTTATTCTGTTTACATGAATAAAACCTTCTATGGTCATGCACCCAATGGTGACGGTTTATTGAATCTTGATCATAGTGATACACATATTCATAATGTTGATGCCAAAAGATGCAAAGTTAATAATGATAGTGCAACTTATTTGTGGCACTGCCATTTGGGTCATATCGGTGTAAAGCGCATGAAGAAACTCCATAAAGATGGATTTTCGAAATCACTTGGTTGTGAATCAATTGATGCTTGTGAACCGTGCCTTTTGGGCAAGATGACTAAAACTCCGTTCTCCGAAACAATGGAACGAGCTACTGACTTGTTGGAAATAATACATATCGATGTATGCGGTCCAATGAGTGTTGATGCTCGTGGCGAGTATCGTTATTTTCTGACCTTCACAAATGATTTGAGCAGATATGAGTATATCTACTTAATGAAACACAAGTCTGAAATATTTGAAAAGTTCAAAGAATTTCAGAGTGAAGTGGAGAATCATCGTAACAAGAAAATATAGTTTCTACGATCCGATCGTGGAGGAAAATATTTGAGTTACGAGTTTGGTCTTAAATTAAAACAATGTGGAATAGTTTCACAAATTTGTGCCACCTGGAACACCACAGCATAATGGTGTGTCCGAACGTCATAACCGTACTTTATTGGATATAGTGCAATCTATGATGTCTCTTACCGATTTACCACTATCGTTTTGGGGTTATCCATTAGAGACAGCTACATTCATGTTAAATAGGGCACCATCAAAATCCGTTGAGACGACGCCTTATGAACTGTGGTTTGGCAAGAAACCAAAGTTGTCGTTTCTTAAAATTTGGGGTTATGATGCTTATAAGAAAAAGTTTCATCCTGATAAGCTCAAACCCAAATCAGAGAAATGTGTCTTCATAGGATACCCAAAGGAGACAGTTGGGTACACCTTCTATCACAGATCCGAAGGCAAGCCATTCGTTGCTAAGAATGGATCCTTTCTAGAGAAGGAGTTTCTCTCGAAAGAAGTGAGTGAGAGGATAGTAGAACTTGATGAGGTAATTGTACCTTCTCCCTTATTGGAAAGTAGTTCATCATAGAAACCGGTTCTTGTGACGCCTACACCAATTAGTGAGGAAGTTAATGATGATGATCATGGAACTTCAGATCAAGTTGTTACTGAACCTCGTAGGTCAACCAGAGTAAGATCCGCACCAGAGTGGTACAGTAATCCTGTTCTGGAGGATATGTTACTAGATAATGACGAACCTACGAACAATGAGGAAGAGATGATGAGCCCAGATTCCGCGAAATGGCTTGAGGCCATGAAATCTGAGATGGGATCCATGTATGAGAACAAAGTGTGGACTTTGGTTGACTTGCCCGATGATCGGCAAGCCATAGAAAATAAATGGATCTTCAAGAGGAAGACAGACGTTGATAAGTAGTGTTACTATCTACAAAGCTAGACTGGTCGAAAAAGGTTTTTGACAAAGTTCAAAGTGTTGACTACGATGAGAGTTTCTCACTCGTATCTATGCTTAAGTCTGTCCGAATCATGTTAGCAATTGCCGCATTTTATGAAATCTGGCAAATGGATAAACAAAACTGCATTCCTTAATGGATTTATTAAAAAGAGTTGTATATGATGCAACCAGAAGGTTTTGTCAATCCTAAAGGTGCTAACAAAATATGCAAGCTCCAGTGATCCATCTATGGACTGGTGCAAGCATCTCGGAGTTGGAATATACGCTTTGATAAGTTGATCAAAGCATATATATTTATACAGACTTCATGTGAAGCCTGTATTTACAAGAAAGTGAGTGGGAGCACTACAACATTTCTGATAAGTATATGTGAATGACATATTGTTGATCGGAAATAATGTAGAATTATTCTGCAAAGCATAAGGGAGTGTTTGAAAGGAGTTTTTTCAAAGAAAGACCTCGGTAAAGCTGCTTACATATTGAGCATCCAGATCTATAGAGATAGATCAAGACGCTTGATAAGTTTTTTTAATGAGGACATACCTTGACAAGATTTTGAAGTAGTTCAAAATGGAACAGTCAAAGAAAGAGTTTCTTGCCTGTGTTACAAGGTGTGAAATTGAGTAAGACTCAAAGCCCGACCACGGCAGAAGATAGAAAGATAATGAAAGTCATTCCCTATTCCTCAGCCATAGGTTCTATAAAGTATGCCATGCTATGTACCAGATCTATTGCATACCCTACCACTAAGTTTGGCAAGGGAGTGCAATAGTGATCTAGGAGTAGATCAATGGACAGCGGTCAAAATTATCCTTAGTGGAATAAGGATATGTTTCTCGATTATGGAAGTGACAAAAGGTTCGCCGTAAAGGGTTACGTCAATGCAAGTTTTGACACTAATCTAGATGACTCTAAGTCTCGGTCTAGATACATATTGAAAGTGGGAGCAATTAGCTAGAGTAGCTCCGTGCAGAGCATTGTAGACATAAGAAATTTGCAAAATACTTATGGAACTAAATGTGACAGACCCATTGACTAAAATTATCTCACAAGCAAAACATGATCACACCTTAGTACTCTTTGGGTGTTAATTACATAGCGATGTGAACTAGATTACTGACTCTAGTAAACCCTTTGGATGTTGGTCACATGTCGATGTGAACTATGGGTGTTAACCACATAAAGATGTGAAATATTGATGTTAAATCACATGGCGATGTGAACTAGATTATTGACTCTAGTGCAAGTGGAAGACTGAAGGAAATATTCCCTAGAGGCAAAAATAAAGTTATTCTTTATTTCCTTCTTTCATGATAAATGTTTATTATTCATGCTAGAATTGTATTAACCGGAAACTTGATACATGTGTGAATATATAGACAAACATAGTGTCACTAGTATGCCTCTACTTGACTAGCTCGTGAATCAAAGATGGTTAAGTTTCCTAGCCGTGGACATGAGTTGTCATTTGATTAACGGGGTCACATCATTATGAGAATGATGTGATTGACTTGACCCATTCTGTTAGCTTAGCACTTGATCGTTTAGTATGTTGCTATTGCTTTACCGGAGGAACACTTTGTGTGCTACCAAACATCACAACGTAACTGATTATAAAGGAGCTCTACAGGTGTCTCCGAAGGTACTTGTTGAGTTGGCGTATTTCAAGATTAGGATTTGTCACTCCGATTGTCGGAGAGGTATCTCTGGGCCCTCTCGGTAATGGACATCACTATAAGCCTTGCAAGCAATGTAGCTAATGAGTTAGTTACGGAATGATGCAGCACATAACGAGTAAAGAGACTTGCCGGTAATGAGATTGAACTAGGTATTGAGATACCGACGGTCGAATCTCGGGCAAGTAACATACCGATGTCAAAGGGAACAACGTATGTTGTTATGCGGTTTGACCGACAAAGATCTTCGTAGAATATGTGGGAGCCAATATGCGCATCCAGGTCCCGCTATTGGTTATTGACCGGAGACGTGTCTCGGTCATGTCTACATAGTTCTCGAACCCGTAGGGTCCGCACGCTTAACGTTTCGTTGACGATATAGTATTATATGAGTTATGTATGTTGGTGACCGAATGTTGTTCGGAGTCCCGGATGAGATCATGGACATGACGAGGAACTCCGGAATGGTCCGGAGATAAAGTTTGATATATGGGATAATAGTGTTTGATCTCTGGAAGGGTTCCGGAATTCACCGGAAGGGGTTCCGGATGTTTCCCGAAATGTTTGGATGCGAGAACACGTTATTTTGGCTAAAGGGAAAGCCCACGAGGCTTTTGGAAAGTGCAAAAGGAAGTTTTATGGAGATCAGAGGCTAGACGCCAGAACCTCGGCGTCTAGGGGTAGACGCCGGGAACCTGGCGTCTAGCCCCGAGTCCGTAGGACTCTTGCCTTTCGGGCAAAACCGACTTTGAGGAGGCTTTTACTCCAAGTTTTGACACCAGGGCTCAACATATAAATAGAGGGGCAGGGCTAGCACCAAAGACACATCAAGAAACACCAAGTAATGTGTCGGCAACCCCGTCCCCTCTAGTTTATCCTCCGTCATAGTTTTCGTAGTGCTTAGGCGAAGCCCTGCGAAGATTGTTCTTCACCAACACCGTCACCACGCCGTCATGCTGCCGGAACTCATCTACTACTTCGCCCCTCTTGCTGGATCGAGAAGACGAGGACGTCATCGAGCCGAACGTGTGCAGAACTCGGAGGTGCCGTGCTTTCGGTACTTGGATCGGTCGGATCGTGAAGACGTACGACTACATCAACCGCGTTGATAAACGCTTCCGCTTAGCGATCTTCAAGGGTATGAAGATACACTCCCCCTCTCGTTGCTATGGATCACCATGATCTTGGGTGTGCGTAGGATTTTTTTTGAAATTACTACGTTCCCCAACATCTTGTTCCTTGGTTTCACTCTTATGCCCTTGAGGAAGGACTTCATTCATGTGCATTTTGGGTTTTTGTGTTAAACTACCCTACCCCTTGGGATTTCCTATAAATAGAAGTGGAGGGGCAGCCCTCCACACTCACTCTTTCTCACATACAAGTGCCATGCATGATCTGGCTTCTCTCTCCCTCCCAGCGAAATAGTTTCGTAGAGCCGAAAGGCTATCTGGGTTCCGGCAGGAACTAGTCCTGGACGACGAAGCCATGCCGGATAAATGACACCGTATGTGTGCAACCCCGTACAGAGGTCGTAGTTTCGATCCTTTTGCCCGAGGGGCTGTTTTGAGAGTGCCTCCCGAAGGGCTGTCCAAGTGACGGTCCGAGTTCTGTGAATCCTCCCGAAGGGCTGTCCGAGTGACCGTCCGAGTTTTGAGGGTCCTCCCGAAGGGCTGTCCGCGACACCGTCCGAGGGACTGTCCGACCGCCTCCCGGAGGGCTGTCCGTGGGGCGGATGAGGGTATACATCCTCGCGGTTGGGAGGTTGTAAATCCTAGCTGCGGGGATCTGCACCGCCGTTCGTCATCGACTCTACTTCCGCTGCGCTACGAGTCGGTAACGAAAAAGATCAAACCATGTATGCAGTCTCCATAGTGGTCATGGGCTGGTGCGTAGGTCGGAATTTTTTTTGTTTTCTGGTGCGTTACCCTACAGTGGCATCAAGAGCCGTGCTATGCGTAGATGCAAGTTTTGATCTAGAATACATGGAGATGTATTGGTATTGCAAAACATAATTAGGTAGTAGATGAGATCTATTGCTGAAAATTATTTATGCTGACAGATGAAATCTGTTACCCGACGTTCTTTTTGCTTCCCTAGAATTTGCGTTTGCTCAATCTCGAGACGGCATGGTGGAATTTGACAAAGTTATGGCAATCCGTGATCCTGATTGATCATGGAAGTGCTATTAGTTCTTTGGGTTCTGTCGTAGTCAAAAGAAAGATGAAATTCGCAGATGAAAGGGCATTGCGTATATGATTCGCACGAGGGTCATGCGTATGACGAAGTTTAGTATGGGGCTCGAGATTTAATTATCTTGCGTTTCATACACCCCGGGATGTTAATCTAGCAACTTGAATAATCATACTTGATGATAAAACGTTGGTAGCTTCGGTTTAAGTCAAAACCTTAGAAGCCACGTAAAATAAAATTTTGCATAAACCGATTAGAGGCGTCTAACTTGGTTTTGCAGGATGTGCATGTGATGTGGTATAGCAATACTCATATTCAATTTGATTATGTATGAGATGACTATATGATGTAATTAACATGACCCACGTGTCATGATTCGGCATGATGGCTGGAGCCATATGATTGTCACTTTAATGACCTATGTGGCAACGTTAAGTAATGCACTTATTTTATTAGCTATAGAGATAGCAATATTATCTGGTGCGTCGACAGGGTGGTGGCAATCTTCGTGAAGGTGAACACCGACGTGAATGCCAACGACGAAGGAATGAAAGACTTCTCCATCATAAAGGGCTATACCATGTCATGCTATTATGAATTGCCTGAGATGTTTATCCCTTTGATGCACCCTTTTTGATTGCGTGGTAGTCGCTTTTTATTAGGGTGATCTCTCACTAAAATATCAAGTAGTTAGTGTTCTCCCAAGTGTAGCACCGTCACGGCACCTATCTTTTCGGGGTGCGCCATGGATGCATGGGTACGAACGATTAGAGAAGTGTGAGGCGGGGAAGGTCAGACCTCGCAGCAAGATCACTTGGTTGTCTTGACGTTCATGGCAGGATCGTCCTGAGCTCGGAACACACACATCGAAAGATGAGAAAGAGTCACATAGAGATGTGATCGGCAAGTTGGCTTACCGATTAAAATTCCCGTTATGAGATGATGATTCTATGTCGATGAGTTGAAGTATGGATCTTGTATCACTCAAAATTAATTATGGGAGATATTGATTTGAGTGGGAGCGCACTGTTGAATTAACATGTTTAATTCTCAGTGCAATTAATTATGAACACTGTCTAAGTGTTTCTTGCAAAATAGTTGTAGAATAATGGCTCGCGATTCCACTTTCCCTGTTAAAATTGAATAGTTGTTAAATATCTGGTTAAAACTTTACGATTGGTAACGTAATATGAGGATTGTCCTCAAAAGTGCCGAGAAGGACTTTGTCCTATCGCATGCTTTCCGTATCCTCCCTCTAATGCTATGGATCATGTGACTCTCGTCCTTCGATCCAAAAGCTAGGATTCTGTTACGGTCAAGTGGAATATGTTTGCTTCCATGAAACCCAAACTTCGAAAGTTGGGATAGTTATATGATATTCATGGAACTGAAAGTTATTTTCAGATACAAACAAAGCAATGTTTGTTTGCAAGTATTAGTAAAAGTGTTTACTATGCATTTAAATATTGGGAAAGGGGTCCAAAAGAACGCCTGTCATATAATGAAAGGTGAATAAAACAACAACTTAAAGAGAAAGGAAGTGTCCAAAGGGTGTTAGTATGACTTACACGCCTAGGAAGTCCGGGGCTAACGCCACTCTTAAGTTGGGTGCTTCTTTTGCGAGTAGGAGAAATACTAAAAGTTAAAGTGTTAGAAGTATAAAGGCAAACATAAAGATGACTGGAATATCCAGCTCATGTATGAATGTCATACAAGTTTTTGATGTATAGTAGGCTGGTCAAAGATATAGTTCTTGGGAATTATGGTTAAACATGTTTATCACTAATTCTTGGGTATTGTGAGTTAATCACAAAGATACCCGCTCGATTGCATTCTGTTACGAATCAATGTAAGAGCTACTATGGCCTAAAAAGACTAGCCAGAAATGAGGTTAAGGTATACACAGGGAACATAGTAAATGTTACTATACCTTCCATCGGTGTATTGCCGTGCAGATTTATTTTCAAAATTCATTTAGAGTTTTACAACCTCTAGCCCATTGCATAAGGTATCTTGCAAGAAGGTTGTTCATAAGAGAACTTTTTATGTTCGATGTTATGAATAACACAAGGGCCATACTTTCATTATGAATGAGATGTATGTTATGAATATTGATAATAATACAATACCTCTGGGTTTACTTTCATAATTCATTTTAGAGTTTCACACACTCTAGCCCATTGCACAATGTTTGTTGCAAAAGAGTTGTTCATAAAAACAACAATTGTTGTTAAGTATTATGAATAACATGAAGGGCCATGCTTCCATCCAAGATGGGATGTATGTTATGAATATTGATGGTAATATGATACATCCATAACACTGATGCTAAATGTCGCAAGACTAAAAGAATACCACACAAGTGTGGCACTACATTTGGTCACATTGGAGAAACCCGCATGGAAAATTCCATTATGATGGATTTTGAAGTCTTTTCGATTTTGAATCATCTGACATTTGCAACTTTCCTCCGAAAAGTGAAGTGACTAAAATACCTTTCACAGGCCATAAGGAACGAACAACAAACTTATTAGTGATCATACATTTGATGTGTGTAGTCCGATAAGTGTTGTTAGTGGTGGATTTATTTATCTTCAGAAATGACTCAAGTAGATATATGGATATTTACTTGATGAGACGTAAATCTGGATCTTTTGAAATCATTCGGAAGGTTTTCAAAAATGAAGTAGAGTTATTGTAACAAGAAAATTATGTTTCTGCAATTTGATTGCACAAAGGAATATTTGAGTTACATGTTTAGCCAATGTCTGATGAGTTGTGAAAGGGTTTTCATAACTTGCACCTCCCGGAACACCACTGAGAGTGAAAAGTCCGTGGAGATGTAATCTAACGATTTATGACATGGTAAGGTCAAAGAAGACATGAATAAATTTTCCATTATCCCTTTTAAAGTGATGCTTTAGAGACTGCGGCTTTTACACTGAAAAGAGCTACATCGGGTCTGTTGAAATGAAGCCATGGTATGGTATGCCCAACCATGTTATATCTTTTCTTACCATTTGGAATGTGGGGCTTGTGTAAAAGGTTACAAACCTATTCCAAATCAGACAAGTGCTACTTTGTAGGTTATACCAAAATGTTGGGTATTCCTCCCTCACTATACCGAGGCAAATAGTTTTGCCGCGAAACGGTGTGCTTTTAAAGAGAATGGTTCTTTCGAAAAGGTGAGTGGGAGAATAGTGCAAATAGACGAGATAAACAGTATCTTCGTCATCAGATCAAAGGAAAGAGACCTTGGAAGTAATTCCAGAGTTTCCTACTGCGACTGATACGAAATTCTCTACAATAAAATGTATGAACTCTGGTCGAACTTGCAGCTGAACCACGTAGGCAAGGCTCGTGCAAACCTCTCAGGTGAGCAAACGAGATATTGTTGTTAGACAACATTATACCTACGATACACAAGGAAGCGTTGATGGGCCCTGACTCCGGAATTGGCTAAATGCCAATACAACCCGAGTTAGTTTCCATATAAGTGATTCAAGATTAAAACCTTGATACACCTTTCGGAAGACTTAGAGTCTAACTAATATTTATGGAACTTAAAACTGATACGGATAAAAATGTTTTATCCATAAAGCTCGACTTGTTGAAATGACAAGTTCAAGAGTTGACTACTATGAGGTTGTTTTCATCGTAGCGAGGCTTAAAGTCGGTTCGGGTTGAACTAGCAATTAATACATATTTCAATCATGAGATATGAAACATGGATGCAATAGGATTTCCATCTGATGGAAATGAAACCAAGGACTTGCATGTGTTACAGTCCAAGGCATTTTGTCTATCCAGAGGATGCTAGTAAGGGTGCAAACTTCAGAGTTCCAGCTATGGACAGAAGAGAGCAAAATGGAGTTGGAATCTTCGTGCTTTGATGAAATGGTCAAAGGGGTTTGACTTCATCAATGGGACGAAGATGCTTGTAATTCAAGAAAGTAAGTGGGAGCGTAATAATATTTCTAAAAACCTTGTGTGCTTGACACATTGTTAATTGGAAATAAATTTCTTGACATGAATTAGGACTTCATTTGAAAATAGTTTTTTGATGACGTGCTTAGGCTAAATATCCTCAATATTAGGCATAATGATCTATAGAGATAGATTTACCTAATAGGGCTAAGCAATGAATACATATTGACAAGGTGCTAAAACCTTTTAGCATTTAAAACCGCCAAGGAGTGATTCTTGCCGGAGTCACATGGAAGAGTTTTTTGCAAGACTCGGTGTCCCAAAACACTGATGAGCAAAATACATGTTGCAGATTTCACACACTTTTGTGTTTGGATTAATCATGTATTCCATGGTATGTAAAACAACCAGATATGTCCGATACTCCCAAGGTGTTGCGAGCATGGATACTAAAGTGATCAAAGTACTGATCGTGGGACAATAGTGAAAGATGTCATTGAGTACTAGAGTAAATCGATGATATGTTTTCTATAGCAGAGATCATGAAGAGTTCGTTGTAAAATGTTACATCGATACAGTCTTCATCTTTTCTCCATGCGATTTTCGATTTAAGTTAAGGGTTTTGTGTAATACACAATATGGTGGCACGGTAGTTGGAAATTGTTCCTAACATGATACTGTGGCGAATTCTATAACAAATGACTAAGTATGTTGACGCTTGAGAAGCGACAAACAAGATGTTGAATCATATAGTTCATTCATGAACTTAGTATGGTTCCAAGATGGCTTTTGTCAATGGGACACTACTTCAGGTAGTTTCTCCATAACTCAGTCACATGAATCAGGTTTCGACCAATGATTCACATATATACAAAGCCAAGTCCACACAAAATATGAATTTTGTGAAAGCGTGAAAACGCGAGGATATGCAGAGATACACACGAAGCTGAAATTGTCAGATCCGATGGACATTAGGCTATACCACATGCGAATCATTTTTAACACTAGTATGCCATAGGTGTAAAGTGCATTAGCATTAACTAGATTATTGACTCTAGTGCAAGTGGGAGTCTGTAGGAGATATGCCCTAGCAATAATAAATGTTATTGATTATCTCCCGGTTCATAATTATGTTTATGTTCCATGCTATAACTGCTATGGTTCTCGAGTCTGCAATAACACGAGGCTCGGAGGAAGACTCATATGCACGTGTGGAATAATAAACGGTAAGAAGTATTCTTAGTCTGGCCTGTAAGACTAGCTCAAGTGTTGCATGATGGTTCTGCTTTTCTGATCATGGGCATGTCTATGCCAAAGAACTTTGAGGGCACAATGTTAAGAGAACATTTGTGTTGAATCGACCGGATTGTCGTTATGCTATGAGATTCATTTGTCACAAGTTAATGTTACATAACACGTAGATGGTTAACGTTTGCATGATTCCTTAGACCGTGAGAGTATTGAGTTTCTTCATGCTTGCTTCATGAACTTTGGGGTTTGTTAAACGTCATCCGTAAATGGGTGGCTATTACGGCGGCTTACAGGTTCATGGAAAAGTGTGTCAAGTAACTTGATAGCTCAATACAGGAATTTGCTCCTCCGATGATGGAGAGATATCCTCGGGCCCTCTCGGTATTACGGTATCCATCATCGTCTGGTCAGACACAGTGTGATTTGATCACTGGGATGCCGGAACACCGAAACGATAAAAGAGAACAAAACCAGTAGCGAGGTAACCTGCATGGTGGACAAATTGTTCGTCCACGGGGATGTAACAAATCTCACCTCGGGTGTTTGTGACATATCGCGAAGCAACAGGAATAGCTCACTGCAACTGGAGGTTCATTCGAATATTTATTCGCGTGGGTATAGGGGTCAATATGGGTGTCCACGGCTCCGATGTTGATCATTGATCGGAAGGGGTTCCGGGTCTTGTCTATACTTCACCGATCCTATAGGGTCACATGCTTAATGGTCATCTATCTGCTGAATACTAGACAGAGAGTCTGAGAGAAAATCACCAAAAAAGTTTTGGACAATCAAAAGTTTCGCATAAATGAAAAGTTTCGCAAAGAGAGGTCACCGGATGAGTTTCGTGAAACCGAAATAGTTGTTTCGGGGTATGCCATTAAGTCAAAATGGTTTCGGCACATGCCTGATAATTCTTGGAGGGTGCCAGAATCATTCTGGAAACTTTTTGGAATTTTCAGAAATAAATACCGGAAATGTTCCGGAACTGCATGAACCGGTTCAGATGCTTTTCGCAGAGGAAAATCACTAAACTGGAATTGTTCCAGAACGCGTTGAAAATTATTATGGTGGGTACTGGAAATCTTCTAAGCCCACTTAAATATTTTCAATTCGAACGGACGCTGAAAAATGTCGTCGTGAATAGTGAAAGTGCCTTTTGGGATATTTTATGGAAAGCCACCTTTTGGGGCTTTGCCCAAAAGATCTAGGGATGACATGGATGGATTGGGAGGCCCTCATGGGGTCCCCCCAAGGGGTGTGGCCGGCCACACTTGGGGCTCCACCTTGGAGCCCCTCTTGTTCCTTGGTTTCACTCTTATGTCCTTGAGGAAGGACTTCATTCATGTGCATTTTGGGTTTTTGTGTTAAACTACCCTACCCCTTCGGATTTCCTATAAATAGAGGTGGAGGGGCAGCCCTCCACACTCACTCTTTCTCACATACAAGTGCCATGCATGATCTGAAAGGCTATCTGGGTTCCGATAGGCTATCTGGGTTCCGACAGGAACTAGTTCTGGACGGCGAAGCCCTGCCGGATAGATGACACCGTATGTGTGCAACCCCGTAGAGAGGTCGTAGTTTCGATCCTTTTGCCTGAGGGGCTGTTTTGAGAGTGCCTCCCGAAGGGCTGTCCAACTGACGGTCCGAGTTCTATGAATCCTCCCGAAGGGCTGTCCGAGTGACCGTCCGAGTTTTGAGGGTCCTCCCGAAGGGCTGTCCGCGACACCGCCCGAGGGACTATCTGACCGCCTCCCGGAGACTGTTCGTGGGGCGGATGAGGGTATACATCCTCGCGGTTGGGAGGTTGTAAATCCTAGCTGCGGGGATCTGCAACGCCGTTCGTCATCGACTATACTTCCGCTGCACTACGAGTCGGTAACGAAAAAGATCAAACCATGTATGCAGTCTCCATAGTGGTCCTAGGCTGGTGCGTAGGTCAGAATTTTTTTGTTTTCTGCTGCGTTACCCTACAACTCCATTGTTATTATATAACAACGTTAATGATTCATAAAATAACAAAAATGTATTGAATGCATAATAGAAGCGTATAAAGTTTTCCCTTGGTATGGAGTCATATTGTAATCTTCTAGATTTATGTTGTAATGTTACAAACCCAAAATAGTGAGTTTAGTTTCACATATTACTATACAAGACTTGGCTTGTTCACCATTTTGTTGCCTGTTTCGGTGTAAAACTCAAAGCCCAATTTGTTTCGAAGGACCAAAACTGCACTTGGATGATCATTTTCAATAAAGAAATTCTTGTTATTTTGTTTGTCATGTGCCCAGTAACTGCAAAATACTTGTCGCTGCCTTGATGTTAGGCCCTACGGTGTTGAAGTTGTTTTGTGGTGGAGGTAAAGATGGTTCTGAGCTGATGGAATCTTTTGGCTGATATGTACAAGTCTACGTGGACGGCGATATCCTTTTTTTGTTAAGTCAAAGGTAAAATATGTGATGGGATTACTCCATGTTATAGGAAAGATTGATGTGTCTTATATCTATAGTAGGATACAATTTTTTATACTAGAATAGACAACCTGATAAGTACAATTCACGGGGCTTTACAGAGTCACCATTCCATTGTTTTGCTATAAGATGGACATGGGAATTTATATCTACCAAATTCTCTAAAAAAGGCACCACACTACCAACAGTTGGTAACAATCCTGGTTTATTTGCAATTTTTGTCATGGTGGGCGCACGGCAGATGCCAAGGGATGGCTAAAGAGAGGAGGAGGCTCGAGGGCACTGGTGGGCTCCAGAGGCGAGGTCGGCATGAGCGAGCGCGGGACGCAAGACATACCCAGGTTCGGGGCTCTCCGGAGAGATAACACCCCTAGTCCTGCCGAGTGTGGTTTATATGTGATAGTACAGAGTTGCTCCTAGAGCTGTATGGAAGAAGAAGGAAGGCAGGCCAGGGCTTACGCTGCTCCCTCTCCTTGGGTGTGTGTTCTACTGATTGGTCTCTTTCTGTCTGCCCGCATGCATGAGGGCTCCTAGGGGGTTTTATAGGCCAACCCCCCAGGGGTACAATGGTAATGTTACAAGGCGATGGGGTCGGGTTGTCATCGTCCGAGAAGCCGGTGCCGGGACCCGCCAGGTGTCAGGGCTCGCCGGGTTCTCCGGGCAGGGACCCGCCGGGTGTACGTGCACTGTTGGTCGTCTTGTCGATAGTCAGGGAGTGGCCGGGTTGAGTCCAGCACAGTAGCCCTCTGTCAGGTCGCCGCTTGCTGGCGTCAGCAGTGACGATGGGTGCACTGTAGCCACACAACCTTGGTCAGCGGGTAGATGGGGCACTGTTGCCACGCTCGGCTGACCAGAGGCATGGACGGGGCATTGTTGCCTTGCTCATCTCTGAATGAAGACTCGTCCCATCGTACGACCTGGATGGGACAGGAGTTGACCCGTGGCCGGGTTGGGGAACACGCCAAAGGGGAGCTGGCTTGTTGGAGAAGTATTGGTGCGCCGGGTTCGGCTGCCTTGCACCGGCCATCGAGGCCGGGTTGAGGAATTTGGCCGGGTCGAGGGGCTTGGCCGGGTCGAGGGGCTTGGCCGGGTCGAGCTACCCGGCCAAGCGTGAGCCCGCTTGAGGGGCGTTGCTGGCCCCGTTGTTTTTAAAAAGGATCCGGGTTCCGTTGCCTGCCTGGGGTTCATCCCCCAACAATTTTCATATGACATTTTTCTCCTGATCATGAACCCTGGATTTGGGCGCATGCAGAAATGGTATGCTTCTATGTACACATATAGAATAAATTACAATCATAGGATTTAGAACTGGAGTTTAATCAAGTGACCCAAAACAACAAGGAGAAACCTTTTTTTATTCTGGAATACGCATAAGCATGTGTATCATACATTCATAGAAAGAACAGGGTAGAACAACGCATTCACGAGTTTACAATAGCGCGACTACTTGCAATACATCCACGTAGACAACCGATGAAAAACCAGTGTCAAATCCTCTCTGAACTTACCCGCTAATTGCCACAACTTACCCACCACTAGGACCCTATCAATGACACTAGCCGTAGATGGCAAGGTGTTCTCAAACATAATATCGTTCCGAGGTTTTCCAAGCATCCCACATCACCGGGGTCACGAGTGTCTAACGATTTTTCTTGAGTTTTTGCATGGGGCTTAGCAAAGTGCACCATCCCGACAGGCAGTCATCCATCCCCATGTCCATTCGCTATTTACCCAAGCTGACATCACTTCATACTAGAAGATGCAGGAGACCACCAGATGGTCAATGCTTTCTTGTTCCTTGTCACAAAGATGCAAAAGTCCTTAGCTGGCTAGTCGATCGGAGGTCTAAAATCTGTTTCGCAGGCCAAGCTAGGAGAAGATTTTGCATCGTAGGGGCGCTCCTGATTTTTTTTGAACCAAAGACTGTAGAATAATCGTTCTACGATAATTTTCATTCAAAGTTTAGCAAAGTTATGTACATCAAAGGAAAAATAAAATACACCAGGGCCATCTAACCAATACCAGCTCTAGGAATATCCATGATGAATTAAGCTAGGTTATCTGTAATCCATTCTCTGAAAGCCTCTCTGTGTTTCTCTCCGGTTCTCCATATTATCTTCTTGAGATCCTCTCGGAGTAGACTTCTCCAAGCTTGAACCGATGGGTTTTGGGCGTTGAAATTTTTTGAGTTCCTCTGCATCCAAATGTGCCATCATCCCATGGTGATTATGCTCATTGCAAACTGTTTGGGAAAATGATTTAGCAAAAAAGATATTTCATCAAAGGCATTGGTGCCTCTCTCCTTGGAAGGAACAATTGAATCCCAACATGCCAAAGCAAATGGACAGTCCCAGAAGAGATGTAGACTTGTTTCCTCACAAGAGTATCTGGATATCTCACAATTATAACTGGGCAGATGGAAATTCTTCCTGAATAGGAGATTCCTGAAATGTACTCTGTCATGCAAGATCAACCAGACAAAAATCTTATATCTTAGCATTGCGGCACTTCTCCAAATATTCTTGAAAAGTGGAGAGGCTAACTCTTTTGTTTGCAGATGGTTATACATTTGGATAGAAGAATATCCATCTTTATGCTTATTCCAAGAGAAGTCCCATGTGTCAAGTGAGTTGTTAGTTGAGTAGCTTGCATGAGAGAAGTTACTTCCTGAAATTACTGATCAGCCTGAATGGATAGAAGAGTGAAGAAATGTTCAGAAAGGTCCTCCAAGCCTTTGATTGTCTGGACTGAAATTTGCTCTTGCTTGCTGAAAGAGAACAACTCTGGGAATTTGTCCTTAAGAATGCCCTGGTTCCAGTTACCAGTCCAAAATCTAACAGTGTTCCCAGAGCCCATTTTAGGAACAGCTGCCTGTCTGAATTCAGGGACACGCTTGAGAATACTTTTCCACCAAAAGGACCCTTGTGGTGCAGTGGTAAGCATTCTGTCAGGATAATAAGCCTCCCAGATCAAGTTGACCCAAGGAACGTCCTGTTGATTGAGGAATTTGTGAATATGCTTCATGAGAAAACATTTGTTGTGACTGGCAATATCAAGTACACCAAGTCCTCCTCTGTCTTTTGGCTGACAAACTTTGTCCCATGCAATTAGAGCAGTGCCTCTGTCTTCCATCCCATATTTCCTCCAAAAGAAATGCTTGAGATATTTTTGAATCTGTTGAATGACACCAGCTGGTAGTGGAAGTGTGCACATGAAGAAAATGGGCAAACTGTAGAACACAGATTTAACCAGAACCAATTTATCTCCATATGACAGCAGGGAGGAACAACCAGCAAGCCTTCTTTCAATTCTCTTCATGATGGGCATAAAATGTTCAATCTTTGGTTTGGCGAGACACAAAGGTAGTCCCAAATATGTGAAAGGGAAGGATCCAACTTTGCAACCCATAATGTGAGCTAACTCTAGCATTTTATCATTTGCAATATTGATGGGAACAATCACAAATTTTTCATAATTGACTCTTAGCCCGGTGTAAGTACTGAAGTACATGAGCAAGTTTTTGAGCTGGTGGAGCTGTGCAGCATTGGCTTGCATGACTAGGACAGTATCATCAGCATAGTGAATTATAGGAAAATCTTGAGCATTATTAGTATGCAGAGGTGCAGAGATCAAACCATTCTTCATAGCTTCATTTAGAATAGTTTGAAGCAGGTCAACAGCAATGACAAATAGTAAGGGTGAGTGTCGTGGATTTGTCACGGCAGATGTCCTTAGTGTCAGGACTTAGTCGCGAGGACAACGCATCTATGTGGTAGCTTGAGAGGGGTTGAGCTGAATCGAGAGATGCAACACAAGACAAGGGTTTAGACAGCTTCGGGCCCCGGGAAACATCATCCGGTAACAACCCTACATGCTGTTTGAGGCTAGGTCTCATTATCATCACGAGGGAGATGCCGTAAACCGGCTCTTTGTGTCTAGCCCTAGAGATTGTTTTTTCTTGCTTGTAGCTTGTCCCCCTTTTGGGGAGCCCTGTCCCTCCTTATATATGTTGAAGGGGCGGGTTACATGTGGAGTCCTATTAGGATTAGGACTAATCTATCTCTAATACAAACCGGATACAAGTCCTGGTCTTAATTCCTTGTAAGGTAAATATTCGTCATGCCTTTCCTCTTAAACCGGCCCACCGTACTATGAATCGACCTTCATGAACCACCAGTTGGGCAACCGGGTCTTGTCGCTCCTCTGACCCGCCCGCCGGGTTACTAATGAACTGCCAAGACGGGGCGGGTAGCCCGTGAACCGCCAAGCTCCGGGCGGGTTACCAGTGAGTCGTCGATCCGCCGGTTATACTTCCGCCGGTTTACGCCACGGGGTATATCCCCGACATTAGCCCCCAGTTTAATTTGGATTTATCCATGTTAAACTGATCCTATAAAATAAACCCAAGAACAAATTTGACAGGTTGTGCTCCGGGTTAAGAATTCTTGTAAACCGGCTCCTGATCATCCTTAAGTCTTTGTCATTTCCTCCTTCTAGAAAATCCGGGTCAATAACTAGCTGAAATACTCATAGAAAAATATTGTGAAGAATAATCCACTTGAGTCGGCTTCCAAAGCACCGGCTTAAGAAATGTTGCTCTTGAAATACTCATCTGATATTCAGCCGGTTTGAAGATGTAGAACTTGTCGGTTTATGATAACCACCATTGTCGGTTTATAAAAATTGATAATTCCGGGTCATGACTGTTGCCAACGCCGGTTCATGATTGTTGATGATGCCGGGTTGCAGCCACAGGGTCGTAATGATTAATTGGTGACGCCGGGTCAATCTGGTTTGCCAAAAACTGAGAATTTGAAAATATTTCTCCTTATATGCATGTTACCTGTATCCCCCAAGTCTTGAGCAGAACAAAGTGATGGTTTAAGACTTGCTTCAATATGTGCCACTTTTGAAGAAATCCATTTTGTTCATCCCAGTCACGAATAAAAACTGAACAGCCCATATTATGTAGCCCCCAAGTGCTGGGTTGTCATGCTTGCAGCAACCTGGGACTTGTAATTGCCTGATGCTAAAAACACTTCAACCAGTGTAGCCCCCAAGGGCTGGGTCATTATGCAATAATGAGCAGGGACTTTGTAAATATAATCATATAGATTTGAGCAGTGATGTGTAGCCCCCAAGGGCTAGCTTAGTAAGATAATACTGAACCGGGAATTGATATATACTTCAATGAAAATAACTTCTTATAATGTAGCTTCCATCGTAGGGCTTGAACCCACATCCACAAGGTTAAGAGCTTTGTGTTTTACCAACCGAACCAATGAACCCTTTAATATAATGGATTAAGGCTTGTATACCTTGAATGTTTGACAGGAGCAATTGGTAGCCCCCAAGGGCCGGCTCATTATGATATGATGAGTCGGTCTTCAATAAGATGAGCAAAAAATGACTTTGCATTAGCCCCCAAGTGTCATGATGCATGCTTGCAGCGACATGAGACTTGCATATAACCTCAGTTTGAATAATGTAGCCCCCAAATGCCGGGTTGTAAGCCTGCAGTGACTTGGGACTATTCCTTCCATTATAGAATAAATCATATCCTCGGATAAAAAAAATAGCCATTGCGCTAAAGCGACTTTGAAAACCTCAATAATACCGGTTATTAATAACCATAATAAAAATCTAGCCATGTTTGCTATTCAAGATAATATAATCCAGTATGAAAACCTTATTCATTCAATATCATGATAAAAATTCAGCCAAGTTTGGCTATTTGAATAATATAACCCAATGATTTATAAGCGCATGATTCCAATGGCGCAATCAAATATATGCTGGCGACTTATAGTCTAAAGCCAGGCCGGTTTAATAAACACCGGATAATTTCTCATCATATACTGGCGACTTATCGTCTTAAAGCCAGGCCGGTTTAATAAACACCGGTGATTTACAATCATTCTGGTGACTTATAACCGAACGCCAGGCCGGGTTAGTAAACGCCAGTGATTTATAATAATTCTTTATTCAACCTGTTTCTGTGACATTGAATCACATCGTTGGTTTACCAACTTTTTGTAGTAAGAGTGATAACCCCAATATTGAGTAATAATAATTCCTTTCATATTGTGCCGGTTTATGATAAAACTGTACCGGGTTTGTGATAAACACCGGATTAACCATATAGAATACTGGTGACTTGTAGTCAAACCAAGTGTGAACCAGAGGCCGGTTTAGACCACTGGTCTTGGTATGCCTTCGTGCATATTTATCTTCAACTGATGCCTGTTTGAATCATATGTTTCCGAACTGTTTCTGCAGTTAAGAAGCTTAAAAGGCTCTGCCACCGTCAGGCATGATGTTGGCTGGCCAATCTTGAAGCGGGGTTGAAATCCCAAACTTTGGAGAAAACGGCTCGTGTTAATATAAGGCCAGTTTACAATGTAAACCGCTCCGGGTTATAATAAACACCGGTTTACTCCATAATAGGATGGTAACAGAAAATCAGACCGGGCAGATAGTCTCCGGATTAAGATGTGACCGTGTTCCTTCAATTTGTAATTGATAGTTGAACCGGATTAACAATGTCGGTTTGAAAAGGCAACAAAGAAATGTTTATCAAAAGAAAAACAGAATTCAAGCAAAGGCAAAGATAAAACCATTGCAAATGAGGCTTTGAGCCGATCAAGAGGCATTACCATGGTCGGACAAGACCATGCCCCCAAAAGGCGTAGCTATGGTTCAAGTCAGCCAGGTCCCCAAATGATGCTTTGGCATTACGCCGGTCAAGAGGTGTAGCTATGGTTCGGGTTCGACCAAGCCCCCAAGTGATGCTGTGGCAGTGGGACGATCAAGAGGCGTGATCGGTTGGGACGTGACCAAGTCCCCAAGTGATGTGGCTTTCGCCTATCAAAAGCTGTTGCTATGGTTCGGACACGACCAAAGCCCCCAAATGACATCGTGGCATTACACCGATCAAGAGGCGTGGCTATGGTTCGGATATGACCAAGCCCCCAAGTGATGCTGTGGCATTGAGCCGATCAAGAGGTGTGACTATGGTTCAGACATGACCAAGCCCCCAAGTGATCAATAATATGATAAGCCAATAAGGCATGATACCCATGTTTGAACCGCGCATCATGGCAGCAGGTCCTTTTGGCACCCTTTAACATTTTGCAAGAGATAAATCCTTCTTGAACCGGGATTTTGAACCGGATATCGAGAGCTTCAAAGCTTTGTGGGAGACATCTTTCCCTTGAACCGGATTTTAAACCGGAATCTTCATTTTCAGCCGGAAATTTTCTGACGGCCTTTAAACTCGAACTTGCGAGAAGTTAATTCCTTTTTGAACCGGACATTTTTTAAACCGGATTTGAGAGCTTCAGAGCTTTGCAGGAGAACAGATTTCCCTTGAACCGGATTGTAACCCGAATATTTGAGAGCTTTAGTGAGACTGACTTCCCTTGAGCCGGATTTTAAATCGGAATCCTTTCTGATGACCTGGGACTTCTTCATTGAGCCCGGATTTTGTAACTGTCATATACTTTCTAATCCGGAAATTTTCTGACAGCCTTTAAGTTTTCATCAATATAATAGGAGCCTCCGGGACCGGGTTATCTTTCCCTCCATCGTCCTAGGGTTCTTAATTTTGCTGAAACTGGCAAGATTTGCTGAGTCATGTCATCGTAGCCCCCGAGTCTCAAAGGTGACTCGAGGAGTTGGCTTGAGACTCTCCATATGTGACCATGATGATCATCGGTGTTGATAGCCCAATGTGAATCCATAGAAGATTGAGGTGACTGCGGCGGGTTATAATGATCCCGTATGAGCCGTGTCAGCAACTCGGCCAATGGTTCCTTCCAACTGGTGATTTGAAGTTAACCAAAATGTAGTGGCGGCGACTTGTGCGCCTGCCCATTGAGCCATCCAGTGCGGGCGGCGGTTGATAGTATATGATAATTTGCCTCCATTTTGTTGAAAGAAAACTGGGCTACCCAAGTTGTGACTTGCTCATACTCAATAAACAGCTCATGCGGACAGGTGCGGCCCGGCGTGTTGATGTAGACCGGATTGCGAGAGATGGATGGTAAAGACGTCCGTCGTATCAGAGGCGGCACAGACAGATGAGTCGGCCGCGGCGTTGTAAACCGGCATGGACGGACGAATTAGCCACGTCATATTGATGTAAACCGTCTGCGTAATGGCGGTTTGCATATATATTCATCGAGCTTGATGGCATGGTAAGATACTAGCGCATTCATAATGGTGGCGCGAGTTTATACATCCATGACACAGCCATAGCTTTTGCAGTGAACAATTGTCCTGCATAAACAATATTGCAGACCAAGGCAAAGGTAAACTGTTCTTTGACAAAAATAATATGTGTTAATAAAATATTTTTTAGATGGATATCACCTGATGTGCTTAGGCCGGAAATTATCTGCCATGGAGTTGATGATCACCACAGTGATGCTAAAATTAATCACGACCGAGTTAATTGTAGGAGTAGACAGATGAGTCGGCCCGGCGTTGTAAACCGGTGCGGCCGAGCCATTTGTCCTCGACGTTGTAAGCCGGCGCGTGAACCGGCCGCGAGGGCGGACGTGAGAGTCGTCCGTGGCGTTGTAAGGTGGTGCAGACGGGCGAGTCAGCCGGTACGGTGACGCAAACCGGACCGCGACATCCTGTCCGTGAAGCCGCACGATAGAGCCGAACGTGCATCCATGGTATAACACCACCCTTTTTTATTTTAATAGTTGCCCTGCGTAAAAATATTACAGGCCAGAGTAATTGTTGTCGGATGAATTAACATGTACAGGTAAAATACATAGAAAGGATAGCACCTGGTATATTTTGCGGATCTTTGGCGCTGGATAATGCATAGTGCTGCTTTTGTTTTTGACAAAATAATTGATTGGTTCTGTGGTCTTCTAGTGCCCGAGCTCTCCATATAACCCGCCGGTACTTTTTGAGCCGGAATTTCGAACCAGAACTTCTTGATAATCCGGCCGGAACTTTTGATAATCCAGTACTTTTGAACCGGAACCTCTTGATAATCCGGCCGAAACTTTTGATAATCCGTAACCTTTGAACCGGAACCTCTTGATAATCCGGAACCTTTGAATCGGAACCTCCTGATAATCCGGAACCTTTGAATCGAAACCTCTTGATAATCCGGCCGGGACTTTTGATAATCCGGAACCTTTGAACCAAAAGCTCTTGATAATCCGGCCGGAACTTTTTGCTAATCCGGAAGTATTTGATAATCCGGAACTTTTCTATAGCCTAAATCAGAACTCTTTGACGACACGGACAGAACCTTTCGGCGATGCCGTTGGAACCCTTCGGTGATTCGGACTGAACTTTTTGTTGAGGCGATCGAAACTCTTTGATGATTGAAAGTGCGTTATATCGACTAGAGGGGGGGGTGAATAGGCGATTTTTATGAATTCTTCAATGAGGAATTTGCCGGTGAGAAAATTCCTAAGTGAAGAACTACTTGCAGCGGAATAAATACTCAGAAGTAAGCATAAGAGAATGCGGGCATGGTCATCATGGTGAAATGAAGACAATCAAAGAGTACAGAAAGCGTAAACACAGGATAGCACAAGATGAAGACAAACAAACTGAAGAAATTGAACTGAGGAAATTGATAAAGTCTTCACCAAAGTCTTCAAACACAGATATGAACGAACACTCAACACAAAGAATGAGGAAATGAAAGAGTTGAGGAAATAGAACCGATTAGGTTGGTGAAAACAATGATTTGGTAGACCAGTTCCAACTGCTGTCTCGGTTGTACGTCTGTTGGAGCGGCTGAGTGTTTAAACTCAAGGACACACAGCCCCGGACACCTAGTCGCTGAAAGCACGCAGCTCAGACACCAAGTCCTCATCAGTATTCTCCTTGAACTAAGGTCACATGCACTCGTCCCAATCACTCGTGGTAAGTCTTCAGCGACTTCCAAACCTTCACAGACTTGTTCACTCGGCGATCCACAATTCCTCTTGGATGCTCTAGACCATGATGCCTAACCGTCTGGAAGAAGCACAGTCTTCAAAGGTAACAAGCGTCGGATCCATGCAGGATCAATCTCTTCATTGATGCTCAATCATTTTGGGTTTGTAGGGGTTTGGTGTTTGGGTTTTTCCTCACTCGATGATTTTCACTCAAAGTCCTCGGAGGATGGGTTGCTCTTAGATGACAAGTGTCAAGTTCTCTCGGAGCAGCCAACCAGCTGGTGGTTGTAGGGGGCGGCTATTTATAGCCTAGGGAGCAGCCCGACATGATAAGACATAAATGCCCTTCAATGATATGACCGTTAGGTGGATAAGATATTTTGGGACAGTGCGCCAAGAAGACAAAGAACGATCGGAAATTTGACTCTCAAATTCCTCGGGGCTATCATGTTCCTCCTGTAGGCAATCCAAGACCTGGTGAATTCCTAACTCCTCGGTCAGAACAAATTCTCGTGACCGGAAGAACTTCGTCTCACATCAAGAAATTGACTGAATCTGTATGAGATTTCCAAAGGCTTCACTCAAAGGGATTGGTAGGTGTAGGATTTTGAGTTGAGCATCACTTGGAAATTTTTCCGTAGTATTTCCTCGACCCCTTTAACAAAGACGGTGTTTCCTATGACTCAAGAAAGAGAAAGCGAAACTACGAAAACAAAAGTCTTCACGCTTCATGTTCCTCAAATGAATACCAGGTCTTCAAGGTCACACCAATTTCTTCACTTTCAAAGTCTTCGTAAAGTCTTCGAATATCAAAGTCTTCACCAAAGAACTTCATTTTTAGGGTCGACTTTCTCTGTAAATATCAAACTCCTCATAGACTTATAGACCTGTGTACACTCATAAACACATTAGTCCCTTAACCTATAAGTCTTCAATACACCAAAATCACTAAGGGCACTAGATGCACTTACAATCTCCCCTTTTGGTGATTGATGACAATATAGGTTAAGTTTTCAACGGGGATAAACATATGAAGTGTAAATACTGATTTTGAGGAATTTGATTGCAAGATATAGAAGAACTCCCCCTGAAGATGTGCATAGTGAGGAATTTGCTTTTGAGGTAATGCAGATTTGAAGAGTTGAATCATGGAGATCTCCCCCTATATCTTGTAATTCATACACGCATTTGATATATAATATGAAGAGTTTGAAATGCATGATGAAATATGGTGACTGATGTAGTTCAGCATGCGTGTATTAACATATAATGAGGAATAAGCATGCAGAGGAACACATCAAAAGTATCAGATCACCATCGGGTTTAAGATTACAACTCGATTCAATAAAAGTTTCAGAAGAACGAGAGTTGTAACTTAGCAAAAAAATTGCCCATATAATAGACCCGCTTGAAGACTAACTCACATTTCTCCCCCTTTGTCGTCGAATGACCAAAAGGATCGAAACTGAGGACTAACGCCCCTGAATTATTTCAAGTTGATGAAGGAGCGCCGGCGATGTTGGGGTCGGTTGTCGTAGTAGGGCCTGCCGCAGTGTCGTCCAAGTCTTCATTTTCATCAGTGTCGCACGATGAAGAATAGGAGCTGGCCACCAAGGAAGGAACTTTGACCTTCTTGTATTTCTTCGGTGGAGGTGCAGACCAGTCAAATTCTTCCTTGAGACCCATTGTCTTCAGTTCTTCTGCGTTGTAGACATTAGAAAGAACAGCCCAGGTGCGGTTGAAGGTTTCATGGAGGTAGTATTGGTTTTTCTTCACTGCATTGTGTGTTGGAGTCATGTTGTGAAGAATTGAATCAAACTGACGCTTGACCCATTTATGATTGCGATCAACCTTCTGATGAAGACTGAGGAGTAACTCACGATCAGTCATCACCCTGGGTGCTGTGGCTTGAGGATTTTGCTTGGCTGAGGTATTGGCGGTAGAGTCATGTGTGGCAGAGTCATCATTGGTGGAATAGGATGCAGCTTTGCGAAATTGACCATCCAATGGACGAATGCCTTCATCTATCACAGCAGTTGCCTTGCCCTTGTCATCAGCTGAGGAAAATGTCCGCTTGAGGACTTCAATCGGAGGCAAGTAGTTGCAGTGGTTCAGAGTATCAGCCTTATAATTGAGTGAATACCTTGTCCTGATGAACCTCATAATCCATGGTCCATAAGGCTTCAGCTCAAAAGGTGACATAGCAATGTTCGCCAGAGTCCTCATGAAGAAATCATGGAAGTTGACGGGAACACCATGAATGATATTGAAAAGCATATTCTTCATGATGCCAACGACTTCTTCATCATTTGAGTCGTGGCCTTTGATAGGACTCATTGTCTTCGCTGTAATCCGATAGATAGTTCGAGGCACATATAGTAATTCCTTGACGAGGAATTTGGTTCGAGGTGCCTGTCCGGGCTTCAAAGGCTTCATCAGCACTTGCATGTAGTGATTTGAAAGCTCAGGTTCATTGTAGATGCAACGAGCACCTTCAAGGGGAGGACTGAGTGGGAGGGCACGAAGCAATTCAGATGTTGGTGCCTTGTAGTGAGTATTTTCAGACACCCAGTCCAACACCCATGAGTTCACATCTTCAGCGTCTCCAATGATATGCAGCGTCGCATAGAATTGAAGAATAAGTTCTTCATTCCAATCACAGATGTCAGTGCAGAAATTCAGCAATCCTACATCATTAAGAACACTGAGGACTAGCTCGAAGCCTGGCAGAGATTCCATGTCCACATGAGGAATATGTGCATGATCGAAGACTTTGTCTTTGTTGAATAGCACAGAGGAATAGAAGTTGGCTTGACTAGCAGTCCAGAAACGCCTCTTCCTTATGCGAGCAGAGTCATATGGGTTGTAATCCATGAAGAAAACGTGCTCGCCAAAGAAGTCTTCAGCCTTGAACTTTTGCTTCGTTGAGAATGGATTCTTAGGCTTTGGCAGTGGAGTGTCAGTGAGTTGCATCACGACCTCTGGAATCGCAATCTTAGGTTCTTCAGGCTGAGGAATTTCTGGTTCCTCTTCATGTGCGCCCGAGGATCAAGAAGAAGAGTTCATCGGCCGCTTAGTGGCTGGAATTTCTTTATGTACAGTATGAAGTGGGATGAGTTTCTTGAGCCCATTTGAACTGTTGGAGCAGGGACCGAGGAATCTGTTGGATTGGGGTGAAGAGTGGAGAATTTGGATGCCGACTTTCCCAAAAGTCATCGTTCATCACCGCGTTGTGCTTCCAATATCCACATCTTCTTCAATTTCCTCAACACCAGCCTCTTCACCGTGGTCGAGGCATAGGTGAGGAAATGATTGGGGTTGAAGGGATTGCTTCCACTTCAATTTCTTCATCAATCTGTTCTGACGAAGCAGCAGAATGATTTTCTTCATCAGATCCGCTTGGGATCTCATAATCTTCACCAAAAGGAACAATGTCCTTTGATGGCATGGAGGAAATTTGAACAGCATCAATGGGATTTTCAAATGAGCTTGTCATAGTCTTCATTTTTCTTCGGGGCTGAAGAATTTGAAGCAGCAGATGCTTTCCTTTTCTTCACTGCAGCTTGTTCTGCAGCCTTGGTCTTCTTCACATCAGATGCAGATGGAAGGATTGGAGTTGGTGTAGGCGCAGGAGGAGCTGAGGAATCTGGTTGAATTTCCTCAGGCGCAACTGATGCAGTTGCCCTGACTTCTTCAGTTTCTTCAGGCGCACCACTAGTGGATGCCCTGGCAATTTCTTCAGCGGCTGGAATGGAATCATCAGCCACAGAACTAGCATTGTCTTCAAAGACTGAACTTCATCGGTGGTCTTGGCATGTTCTTCGGTCGGTGAGCAGAGGCTCCGGCTGAGGAATTTCTTGTTGCGTTGGGGCTGCAACATTTGAGAACTTCTTTGTCGATTGACAACCGACGTTGGCTCCTTGCCAATCAGCATAATCTGAGTCAAATTTGTCACTTTGAGGGCTTTGATGTCACCGCGTCTTGATAAGTTCTTCATTGTCATCTTGACAACATTTTTCTTCAGCAGTTTCTCTTTTCTCAGATCATGCGATTTCTTGATCTCTCCGTCGTATCAAATTTCCATTTCTCCTCTTGGATGAAATGAGTCAAAGATGTGACTTTGGCGGTGTCAACTTGAAGTCGTGCATAGGAGTGTTTGGGTCCTTGTGCGAGATCAATGTAGTCTAGGATCACTCTTGGATCCAATGAAGTGGCATTGTGTGTGCCTTTGGCTCTAGCGGCCCTTTCTTGTCGGTCTCGATGATTTCCGCAAGTTCATCATCATCAGCCTCATCATCTTCGTGTGGCTCTTGGAAGGCGACTGCTTTCTTCTGGGACTTGGCCGAGGACCTCGCCCACTGTGGCCTTAGTCTTCAGCAGAGTAGGGCCAGATGAAGAATTTGGTGCAGCTGAGGAACTTGCTGAAACACCAGAGGCAATTGAGATGCCTGCAGTCCTTTGGCACGTGGCCAGATGCACAGGTGCTGAGGACTTTGACGGAACTGCTGAGGACTTTGGAGGAGCTGATGATTTGTGAGGAGCAGGAGCAGCATGAGGAATTTGCCGTGAGGGCACAGCTAAGGAACTTGGCCGTGAGGGCACTGTTGGTGAAGCACTTGGTTTGTGTGCGGGCTTCTTTGCCATAGTTTTTCTCGGCTTGACAAAGGCCTCAGTGGCAGCAGCAGTAGCAGAGTCCTCATTAAATTTCCTGACTGCCTCGTTGGCTTGTCTTGCCAATTTGGCTTGGCGCTTGGCCCATTCTTCAGGAAAGTCCTCACCACGCTTGATGCCGGTGGGAATTGACCTTGACCAGCTGCCAATGGAGCTCTTGGGCATGGAGGATTCGGCGAATTTCGTCATGTACTTTGGAGTAACATATCATACTCCCTCCATTCCCTTGCCCATCTCCTTTCAATCCTTTGAATGCGCACCTTGCGCTGATTTTTGTTTTCTTTTCCGAACTCGGCTTCATCAGGTGTGCAATAATCAGCATAGATGTCCTCAGGAATTCCAAACGCAGTCATGAACTCAGGCCTCTTTCCTCCTTTCTGTGGCTTCTTTCCTTCTGCCATATTCTTCAGCTGAGGAATTTGAACAATCGAATTCTCTGAAGAAGTATGCAACTTTTCTTCGAGGAACGCTGCAAATGAGTTAAGTTGATGAGTACCTAGTGATTCAAAGAATGACATGAGTACCGTGAACAGAGTATAGTTGCGAGGAATTTGGAGAGGTCATATGCGTTCTCAGAAGGTTTTTCAAAAAGAACTAGTTTGAGGAATTTGACCAGATGAGCCTTGAAGAATTTCACTAAGCGGTCTTTGTCTTAGGTTCCAGAGATGTATAGATCGAGGATCCACACAATTGAGGAATCTTGAAGAAAAATCATTGCTTAGAGAAAAGAATCAAGAGCATATTTCGTTTGAGGTGTTCATATGTGTGAGGATTTGAAGAATAAACACCTTTGAAGATTTTCAGGAAGGTTTGAGAATCAAAGCGATTAATAAAAGTAACTTTTAATTACCCGAACTGAAGAACACGACGAACAGTGAGGTGTAGATTTGAAGCTTGTCTGTTCAGATCTTCCACGCCCTAACTCGGCGGAGGAAGACAGCTACGGCGGCAGCAGAGTGAAGATTTCTGCGGTCGGCGCGAGTACGACGGCGACAAGGTCTTGGCAGTGAAGCTCTTCCTCACCGGCGACGATGGTGTAGCGGCGGCGCTAGGGTTTGAGAGGCTCGAGCGAGAGAGAGAGAGAGCGGTCGAGCGGAGTAAAGGAAGTGAGGAAGGGGAGAGGGGGTATATATAGCCACGGTGAAAAACTGTTCGCTCAAGATTTTGGACTTAACGTGCTGACCCTTCTTCTCATTCGCTTGAAATGTGTCACCCACGTACTGAAAGGTGGAGATCGTGTTAGATCGTGGGTGAGTAGATAAGTCTATCGTGGGATGGGGAATGGTTTGAGCGGCAAAATCGAAAGTTTGGATAAGATAAGTTAAAAGTTCCGTTTGCAATTTCTTCAGATGACAAGGACACAGTGAAGATTTTGAACGAGTTTCAAATAGAACGCACATGAAGAATTTGTGAATAGATTGGGTTGAGTATAGCATAGAGGGGGAAGGGTCCGATCACATTCACTTAGCAGAAAAAAAACAACTTGAAGAAATAGCCATAAGTGAATGCTGTATAGGACATAAACCCATATATATATATAGTCAATGAAGAAAAACGGCGGAAACAGTGAAGTTTTTGCAAAGTTGAAGAATTTGAAAAACTGAAGAATTACAAAACTGAGGAAAAACTCAAATTGAAGATTTTCAACTTTTGTGGTGGCGTGACCCACCGTATAAGAATGATGATTTCAGACACCGCTGCACAATTGTCGAGGGTTCTCGAGAATCAAATTCTTCATTAATTTCTTCACACTTAGAGTGTTATTCTTCATTGATTGAAGAAAAACGCTTTCTTCATGTGTTGCACATCTAAGTCATCAATTTTGCATAAGTGTCGGATGTGTGTCCTTTTCAAAGAACATTCAAGATTCTAAGATATTTAGCTCACACCGCGACTTGCTAAATCTCTTCTCATCCAAGGGCTTAGTGAAGATATCGGCTAGCTGTTCTTCAGTCTTCACATGCTCGATGGAGATGTCGCCCTTCAACACATGATCACGAAGAAAATGATGACGAATCTGAATGTGCTTTGTCTTCGAGTGCTGAACTGGGTTGTGAGCAATCTTGATGGCACTCTCATTGTCACGATGAGAGGCACATCCTTCACGTTGCTGCCGTAGTCCTTGAGAGTTTGCTTCATCCACAAAGAATTGAGCACAACAAGAGCCAGCAGCAATGTATTCAGCTTCCGCAAGAGATGTGATACGCAGTTCGCTTTCTTCGAGGACCAATGGACCAAAGATCGTCCGAGGAAATGACAAGTACCAGATGTTGACTTGCGATCCACACGATCACCAGCATAGTCGAGTCGTAATATCCAATGAGATGAAAAGTTGAGCCCTTGGGGTACCATAATCCTAGTGTTGGTGTGTGAGCTAGATATCGAAGAATATGCTTCACAGCCTTTATGGTGTGATTCCTTCGTGTAGCTTGAAATCGGGCACACATGCAAACACTAAGCATTATATCTGGCCTAGATGCACATAAGTACAATAGAGAACCAATCATGGAGCGGTATACCTTGTGATCGAAGTCAATACCAGATGGCCATTTGTGGGCATAGGAATTTTGACGCCTTTGCAATCTTGCATGCCGAATTTCTTCAGGACATCTTTGAGGTATTTCTCCTGAGATATGAATATGCCATTGTGTTGTTGACGAATTTGAAGACCTAAGAAGAATTTCAACTCTCCCATCATAGACATTTGATATTCTTCACTCATCATATAGGCAAATTCATCACTATAATGTTGGTCAGTACAGCCAAAGATAATTTCATCAACATATATTTGGCACACAAACAGTTCACCATCATATGATTTAGTAAAGAGAGTAGGGTCGAGTGAACGGGTGTGAAGCCATTCTTCACGAAGAATTCCTTCAATGTATCATACCACGCCCATGGGGCCTGTTTGAGGCCATAGAGGGCCTTGTTCAGTCTGAAGACTTTGTCGGGATTCTTTGGATCTTCAAAACCTGGGGGTTGAGCAACATATACTCAAGTCTAGCAACAGGTGCAAAAGTTTCATCGAAATCAATTCCTTCAACCTGTGTGTAGCCTTGAGCTACAAGTCGTGCCTTATTCCTCACCACAAGGCCATTTTCATCTTGCTTGTTGCGGTAGATCCACTTTGTGCCAATGATATTATGTTTGCGAGGATCTGGACGTTTGACCAGTTCCCAGACATTGTTGAGCTCGAACTGATGTAATTCTTCTTGCATTGCCTGAATTCACTCAGGCTCCATGTGAAGCTTTTGAGCGTGTGAGATGACCTGGTGCTTCAATGTCATCGATGATCTTGTCAACTTGCACTTCTTTTGCAACGCGAGGATGAGCTGGTTGTCATCGAGGAATTTGATCAGCATTTTCTTCAGTACCATTTTCTTCAGCATTATCCTCAGGTGCATCATTTCGACGTTCTTGGCGTCGGAATGAATTCTTCACAGATTCTTCAAGAGGAATGACATCCTCAGTTGCCTTGAACTTGATAGATTCCTCGGTGCTGGTTCATCTAACACAGAAGGTAGGTGCTCTCTTTGCGAGCCATTAGTTTCATCGAACCGCACATCTACAAATGTCAACAATCTTGTGAAGAGCGATGTTGAAGACTATGTAGGTGTGCGAGTCCTTTCCGTAACCAAGCATAAAACCTTCATGTGCTTTCGGTGCAAATTTAGAATTGTGATGAGGATTTCTAATCCAGCATTTAGCACTGAAGACTTTGAAATAACTTACATTGGGTTTCTTGTCAGTGAGGAGTTCATAGGCAGTCCTCTTGAAGAATTTGTGAAGATATACTCTGTTGATGATGTGGCACGCGGTATCAATTGCATCAATCCAAAAACAATGAGGCGTTTTGTATTCATCAAGCATAGTGCAAGCCATCTCAACAAGAGTTCTGTTCTTGCGCTCCACGACGCCATTTTGCTGAGGAGTATAGGGAGCAGATAACTCATGAGTAATACCAAGTTCATCAAGATAGGCATCAAGACCGGAATTCTTGAACTCAGTTCCATTGTCACTCCTGATGTGCCTGATCTTCACACCAAAGTTGGTTGAAGCCCTCGAGGAAAATCGTTTGAAGACTTCCTGCACTTCATGTTTGTAAGTAACAATGTGTACCCATGTGTAACGAGAGTAATCGTCAACAATAAACAGCCATATAGAGATGCATCATTAGTGACTGCTGAGTAGTGATTAGGACCAAAGAGGTCCATGTGAAGCAATTCGAATGGACGAGTAGTGGTCATGATAGTCTTCGCTGGATGCTTGGCCTTTCTCATTTTTCTAGCTTCACAGGCTCCACACAAGTGATCCTTGAGGAATTTGACATTCTCAATTCCAATGACATGCTTCTTCTTCGCAAGCGTGTGCAAGTTCCTCATGCCTGCGTGACCAAGTCGTCGATGCCATAGCCAGCCTTCTGAAGCTTTTGCAAGTAGACACACGGCTGGTTGTGGTCCTGTAGAGAAATCAACAATATACAAGTCTCCTCTCCTAAAACCTTCGAAGACTGACTTTTGCCTTTGTCAGCAAAGATGATATGCTTCAGATGTGACAGTGATAAGGGAGCATCCATCAATAGATTCTTGTCACCAGTCATGTGATTTGTACATCCACTATCGAGGACCCACTTAGTGGCTTCGGGTTGATCATCCTGCAGATGAATTAGTGCAACTTACGATCTCATATACTTCATCAGTGAAGAATATTATATCAATTTCATCAGATGAATTTCATCAGCAAGATAATGTATAAGCAGTATGAGGATGTGTGAAATGAAAGTTCATTTCTTCATGATTAGCCTGCGTCCTTTCAGGCATTTTTGTCAGGCCCCCAGCAAATTCTTCAGACGTTAAAGCATGTCTGGAGGCCTGACCCTGCAGAAGAGATTAGTTCTTTTTCTTCACCACCCACATCTGAAGGGGTGGCAAAGAGTTCATCACTCTATGAGCTCCATATGAGAATGGTGGCATAGAGACCAATCCATTTCATTTCACATAAGAGAGGTTAGGGTAAGCATATGAATAAGCAGAGAAATTCTTCGAGGACTTATGAACATATTGGTTTCAAGAATAATGCACATATTTATAGCCCTTAGCTCTACCCTGCGAAACAGAGTTGTTAGCACGATGATAATCATATGAGGACTTTGATCCTTTTGAGGAATTTGATCCACGTGAGGAATTTGGTCTGTATGAGAACTTGGATCCATATGAAGAATTTGGTCCATATGAAGAGTTTGATCTGGGGTTCCTATTCTTCACAGGTGGTGTCATGAGGACATTCACCTGAAGACTTTCAAGGCACTTCTTGGGAACCCAGATTTTCTTCATAGGAGAATCGTTCCTGCAGTTAGTGCCAACATATCTAGAAAATACTTCACCATTCTGATTTTTGAACAGTTTATAGTTGAGTCAAATGACTCATCGGAAGAATGAGGAGATTCACATGTAAAGCCAGGATAAGTTAGATGGATCAACTGGAGGTCCCTTTGCAGCAACCCATGAGATTTTGGGGTACTGCTCAGGCTTCCAATATGTTCCATCAGCATTGAGTTTCCTCTCAAAGGCAATACCCTCTTTCCTAGGGTTTCTGTTGAGAATCTTCTTTTTAAGAACATCACAAAGAGTCTGATGCCCTTTGAGGCTTTTGTACATGCCTGTCATGTACAATTCCTTCAGCCCTGCATCGTCAGTGATACTAGCAATATCCTCAGATGAGGAATTAGTGATAGCAGAGGCAGGTGAAGAATTTGTAACAATTAAAGCATTTGAACATTTAGGTGAAGAATTAGCAGATTCACGTTCAATGCACTTTAAGCATGGAGGAACAAATTCTTCCTGAGAAGCGCTGATTTGTTGAGCAAGTAATGAATCGCGCTCCTTCTGAAGATCTTCATAACTCATTCTTAGCTTCTCAAGATCTTGCTTTCTTTGAAGAAATTCATAAGAAAGTTTCTCATGATCAGACAAGAGTGTTATGATGACTTTGAAGGCTGTCAAACCTAGACTGAAGTCTCTGAAGATTTTCAGTCAGGGCCTTAGTGCGATCCATTTCTTCCCCCAACATATCATCACTTTTATCTAACATGTTTTGAACCTTTTCCAAGGCATGTTGTTGTTTGGTGGCAATACAAACAAGTTTGGTATAACTAGGTTCAATATCATCATCAGATCCATCATCATCAGATCCATCATCATCAGATTCATAGTCACTAAACTCGGATGAGGAACATTCGGTTACCTCGTCACCCTTTGCCATGAGACATGATGCAGAAGATGATGATTCTGGTTCGAAAGTCATCGTTTTGAGGGATTCCTTGAAGTCCTCAAACCAAGGATCATGACGGGTTCGATGACCTTCATAGACGTCGGAGATTCGGTCCCAGATAAGCTTCGCATTGCAAAGATGCATAATGCGCTCGAATTCATCTCTAGATAGGCAGGAACAGATGATATCCTTCGCCATGATGTCAAGTCGAGTGTACTTGCGAATATCATCTGCATTCGACATATTGCACAGATCAGTAAGACCAATTTCAGTGACGGTCCACAGCTCGTTGTCCATTGCCATGAGGCGCTTCCTCATCATGGCCTTCCACTTGGGGTAATCATGACCGTCAAAGATAGGGCATGTCACTTTCTTCATACCTACGGTCGACATAACTAAAACTCCAGGTGGTTAAACCAAAATCACACAGAACAAAGGAGTACCTTGCTCTGATACCAATTGAAAGTGCGTTATATCGACTTGAGGGGGGGGGGGGTTAATAGGCGATTTTTATAAATTATTCAATGAGGAATTTGCGGTGAGGAAATTCCTAAGTGAAGAACTACTTGCAGCGGAATAAGTACTCGAAGTAAGCATAAGAGAATGCGGGCATGGTCATCATGGTGAAATGAAGACAATCAAAGAGTACAGAAGCGTAAACACAGGATAGCACAAGATGAAGACAAACAAATCAAGAAATTGAACTGAGGAAATTGATAAAGTCTTCAACAAAGTATTCAAACACAGATATGAACGAACACTCAACACAAAGAATGAGGAAATGAAAGAGTTGAGGAAATAAAACCAGTTAGGTTGGTGAAGACAATGATTTGGTAGACCAGTTCCAAGCTGTCTCGATTGTACGTCTGGTTGGAGCGGCTGAGTATTTAAACTCAAGGACACACAGTCCGGACACCCGATCCGAAAGCACGCAGCTCGGGACACCAAGTCCTCACCGTATTCTCCTTGAACTAAGGTCACATGCACCTCGTCCAATCACTCGTGGTAAGTCTTGGTGACTTCCAAACCTTCACAGACTTGGTCACTCGGCGATCCACAATTCCTCTTGGATGCTCTAGACCATGACGCCTAACCGTCTGGAAGAAGCACAGTCTTCAAAGGTAACAAGCGTCGGATCCACGCGGGATCAATCTCTTCAGTGATGCTCAATCACTTTGGGTTTGTAGGGGTTTGGTGTTTGGGTTTTTCCTCACTCGATGATTTTCGCCCAAAGTCCTCGGAGGATGGGTTGCTCTCAGATGACAAGTGTCAAGTTCTCTCGGAGCAGCCAACCAGCTGGTGGTTGTAGGGGGCGGCTATTTATAGCCTAGGGAGCAGCCCGACATGATAAGACATAAATGCCCTTCAATGATATGACCGTTAGGTGGATAAGATATGTTGGGACAGCCGCGCCAAGAAGACAAGAACGGTCGAAATTTGACTCTCAAATTCCTCGGGGCTATCATGTTCCTCCTTGTGTAGGCAATCCGATTGGCGAATTCCTAACTCCTCGGTCAGAACAAATTCCTCGTGACCGGAAGAACTTCGTCTCATCCTTTGAAGAAATTGACTGAACTGTATGAGATTTCCAAAGGCTTCACTCGAAGGGATTGGTAGGTGTAGGATTTTGAGTTGAGCATCACTTGGAAATTTTTCCTTAGTATTTCCTCGACCCCCTTTAACAGTACGGTGTTTCCTATGACTCAAGAAAGAGAAAACGAAACTACGAAAACAAAAGTCTTCACGCTTCATGTTCCTCAAATGAATACCAGGTCTTCAAGGTCACACCAATTTATTCACTTTCAAAGTCTTCGTAAAGTCTTCAGAATATCAAAGTCTTCCGTCAAGAACTTCATTTTAGGGGTTGACTTTCTCTCAGAATATCAAACTCCTCATAGACTTACAGACCTGTGTACACTCATAAACACATTAGTCCCTTAACCTATAAGTCTTCAATACACCAAAATCACTAAGGGGCACTAGATGCACTTACAATGATTCAGACAGAACCTTTCATCGAGATGGTCGGAACTTTTCAATGATCCGGCGGAACTTTCCGACGAACCGGCGGAACCTTTCGATGAGCCTGACGGAAATTTTTCATTGAGCCAGACGGAGCTTCTCGATCCCTAGGTTATTGCCCTCCAAGAACTCAACACCACCGTGCGCAGGCCCCATGGTGGGCGCCAATTGTCATGGTTTTGTCACGGCAGATGTCCTTAGTGTCAGGACTTAGTCGCGAGGCCAACGCATCTATGTGGTAGCTTGAGAGGGGTTGAGCTGAATCGAGAGACGCAACACAAGACAAGGGTTTAGACAGCTTCGGGCCCCGGGAACATCATCCAAAGAACAACCCTACATGCTTTTTGAGGCTAGGTCTCATTATCATCACGAGGGAGACGCCAGAAACCGGCACTTTGTGTCTAGCCCTAGAGATTGTTTTTCTTGCTTGTAGCTTGTCCCCTTTGGGGAGCCCTGTCCCTCCTTATATATGTTGAAGGGGCGGGTTACATGTGGAGTCCTATTGGGATTAGGACTAGTCTATCTCTAATACAAACCGGATACAAGTCCTGGTCTTAATTCCTTGTAAGGTAAATATTCGTCATGCCTTTCCTCTTAAACTGGCCCACCATATTATGAACCGGCCTTCATGAACCGCCAGCTGGGCAACCGGGTCTTGTCGCTCCTCTGACCCGCCCGCCAGGTTACTAATGAACCGCCAAGACTGGGCGGGTAGCCCGTGAACCGCCAAGCTCCGGGCGGGTTACCAGTGAGTCGTCCAGTCCGGCCGGGTTATACTTCCGGCCGGTTTACGCCACGGGGTATATCCCCGACAGTGAGAGGGGATCTCCTTGTCTGACCCCTCTTTTATAGAGGAATTGCTTTCCAGGTACCCCATTCAGCAGCACCGAGGATAACCCAGATGAGAAAATCATATCCATCCACATAATCCACCTAGGCCCAAGTCCTCTAGCAATGAGCAGATTCCTGATAGCTTCATGCTCAAACATGTCAAAAGCTTTCTCAAAATCTAGTTTGAGAATAATCAAATCCTTCCCTGATTGATGACATTGATGGATGAATTCATATGACCAGGCCAAACAATCTTGGATTGATCTGTTTCTTAGAAACCCATATTGATTCTGATGTACCAGCTTGACTATGACAGCCTGTAACCTGTTTGCCAAGAGCTTAGTGCTGATTTTGATGGAGCAGTTCAGCAAAGAGATTGGCTTGAAATCATTGGCATGTACATGTGCATCTTTTTTGGGCAACAAAGTAATAAAAGAGGAATTGATGCTCTGCAAGTTCAATTTGCCATGATAAAAATCTTCAATTAGTTTGTAGAAGTCTGGAGATATCCCATTAGTTTTTAATAAAATCAGTATTAAAGCCATCTGGTCCTGGTGCCTTGTCAGAAGGAAGTTCTTTAACTACTGCATCAATTTCCTCTTTGGTGAAACGTTTGTCAAGCTCAATGAGTTCTGGCATCTTTGGAATAAGAGCTTCCAAGTTGAGAAGATTGAAAATGGGCACAGAGGTACTGAGTCTTTGTTCGAAAGCTCTCCAGAGAATTGCAGCTTTAGCCTGGTGATCATCTTGCATGTTACCAACTTCATCTTGCAAACTAGTAATATAATTCCTCCTGTAATTAATGGTTGCCTTTACTTTCAGATATTTTGTATTGGCCCCGCCTTTCAGAATCCATTTAATGGTTGCTCTTTGCTTCCAGTAAGCCTTTTGCATCTCCAACAAGTTCAACAAATGATGCTTAACAATTTCTCTGCCATTCCATTGGTTAGAGCACTGAAATCTTTGATAGTATCAAAGAACAGAATGAGATCATTGCAAGTTTTGATAAGCTTTGACAGCTGAGGTAGCTCTTTGGCCCAAATTTTTAAACCTTTCCTCAACATTTTTAGCTTGGCAGTGATCCTCTTAGCACTATCAATTTCATTGACCTCTTGTTGCCAAATATTTTTCACTGTGTCTTTAAAACTATCAATCTACATCCAGTAGTTTTCAAACCTGAAGATCTTTGATTTGGGAATTGTGGTGCCAATTTTAATGATGCACGGGATATGATCAAAAATAGGCTTGGATAGGGGCAACACCATAGTGTTTGGAAAAGTAGAGATCCAAGCTTCAGAAGAGAAAACCCAGTCAAGTTTTTCAAGCAAAGGTCCGGTCTGCATATTACTCCAGGTAAAAGCTCTACCCTTCAAAGGAATTTCAAGTAAACCCAGAGAACTGATTGCTTCATTGAACAGAAGCATGTCATTGATACTACCTCCTTCTTTGTTTCTGTTGGAGGGATATCTAATATAATTAAAATCTCCAAGCATCAGCCAATTGCAGTCATCAGAAATCTGAATATTAGAGAACCACTCCATGAAAATGACCCTGTCTTTGGAGAGACAAGGGTCATAGATATTTGATAAAGTCTAGATAGAATTGGAGAGTTTTGAGGTGAAACGAATGGAAATAGAGAATCTATTTTTGGAAAGAGTTTCTCCTGAGAAAATGGATTCATTCCAGACCACTAACAATCCTCCTGAAGCACCCACAGATGGCTGGTAATCAAACTTATTCAGACGTTTAGGGCAAAACTGCTTAATATATCTGCTATCAAAATGTAACATCCCAAATTTTCAATTTGGAATGTTATACATTAAGTCATCATGCATATCATATTTTCTTGCATTTTGTTGATCCTAGAAATTCACGCAACTCAAGGACCCTCGGAGAGAGTTGTAGATTTCGAAATTTTTGTATTTGGAGTTCTCTCAAAACTATGAAAAGAGGATCATTGGATTTATTTATTTTATCTTCAAATATTTTTCCAATATCAAAAATAAGAGAGGGAATAATATGACTTTCCCAAAATTTAGGAAAAATGAAGATTTAATAAATAAATCAAATTTTGGATTTTTCTCGAGTTTATTTGCCTTAGGAAAAAAATGCGTGTTTTCAAAAATTGCATTTTAGGCCCCGAGTAAAAGTTCATTTTGTTCGACTCATTTTTAGGAGTCAGGGAAAGTTTACTTTATTAATTTTGGAGTTCGTTTAGATTTTTTTCTCTGTATTTTTCTGCGCGCGAAACCGATTAAAAATTCCATGGCCTTGGGCCAAAGGCCCAAGCCGCCAAACCAGCCGGCCGGCCAGGAGGCCAAGGCCATCGCGCGCGCCGCACCAGGGAGCCAGGGAACCACCCCGGTTTCCTATTCTTTTACAAATCCTAGTAGGATTTGGACCCGTTTTGTTATTCCGTTTTTTATTCCTAGGATTCCTAATCCTACTCTAATTCTTGTCCCCTACTCCAAGCAAAACCCTCCTCTCCCCAATATAAATACCCAAGCACCCCCCCCCTCCAACACATCAAACCAACACCTCTCCTCTCCTCTGCAGCAGCAGCAGTGCCGCCGCCCTACACCGCCGCCCGCCCTCGCCGCCGCCAAGTGCCGCCGCCGCCACCCAACGCCGCCGCCACGAGCCTCGCTTCTTCGAGGTACTTGCCCCGCACCACGTCACCTTTTATTTTCCTCAGTTCGGTTTTTCGTAAATCGTTCCGGTTTCCGTTCCGGTTTTCTAGATCGGTTTTTCGTTTTGGTTTTCTTTCCGAAACCCTAGATCGGTTTTTCTCGCCGATTTTACTTTCCGGTTTTGTTTAGCAAGCGTTCGCCGGACCGTTCGTCCTAACGAACGAGATCACCGGTTTGCTTCGGTTAATGAACGTCCGTTTGTTCAACCGTTCGTCGTTTTCTTTCTCATCGGATTTATTCCGCTATTTTTCTGATAGCGATTTCAGATCTGATTTTCTTTCTAGTCTATTTTCTCGTTCGTTTATCGGAATCATGTTATTCAAACGCCTGTAGTTTCATCTCTTAACCGCTGTTCCGACTAATCAAATTAAAAAAATTTTTGCTACTGTAATATTTGACTTAGTTTAAACTTGCTATAACCGAGTTTTTTTCTTTCGCTGCTTGACTTTCGTTGCTTTATTTGATTCGATTCTTTTGCAACCAGTGGTTCTTAAGTTGAACTTTCTGGTTAGATCTTTTATTCGAAATTTACCTGTGCATTAGATGAGTACTTATTGTATGCTTGTTGTATGTCTGTGATAGATTACCCGGAGTGCGCCGCTTGTTACTTCGAATCTCTAGGTTTCGCGGATCATCAGCAAGGCAAGTAACACTTTGATCATACTCTTCTCATACCCAGTTTTATGCATTAGATCTATTCCTCAAACACTTGCATGATTAGGATCTAATTAAATTGTGGGATGGGAAGTAGATTGAGGTAGTACCTATTATCTGTTTACTTATGAAACCTTGGGAGTTACTTCTACGTTTGCTTATTTGCCATGCTATGCTAGTAGACGTGGATTGGGTGAGTGTATCCATGACAGATGTGAGATTGTTAAATTAATGGTTTATTTAAGGTGGCAACTTAAACACACATCTGGGTGGATTGAGGCACCTGGTTTCTATCAGGACTTGCCTGTTTTTTCTTCGGGCCGCCACCCAGGCTCAAAGGGATCATAAGATTATTCATGCTAGTAACTTCCATGTGCAGCCACAAGCCATTATGGGCTCTGGCATAGTTGATAAAGTCGTGTGAACTCTTACAGTGGTAGACTAGCTGATGTAGGGGTTGTAGGTGGTACGGTCTACCCATCGTAAGGTGCAAACGCTTCTGAAAGACTATGTCTCGGTCATCCGTCTCTCAAACACCATGTAGTGCGAGAAACCAAACGGAGGCGATCGAGTCTTGTGGGGAAAAGTGCGCAAACCTCTGCAGAGTGTATAAACTAATTATGATTAGCCGTGTCCACGGTTATGGACATCTTGAGTATCTAGTACTTGAATATCATGTGAATCTCAACATGTTACTCTAATTAATATTGTTGGGTTTTTAATGAGTACTCTTAATTGGGATTGAGGATGCTGTCAACCATTCTCAATGTTTAACAACCACCATGATAGTTAAACAAATTTATTCCTTTGCAAGAGGGAAAACTGGCTTTATGCAAAACTCAGAATCAGAGCTTTTCCACCAGCCATATATACATGTAGTATAGGCTTATTCCTTCATTACTCTCTATGTGTTACATTGCCAAAGCATATTCCATGTCTTGACCCGTTTCGGGCTGCAACTTTCATGTTGCAGAATTTTCGACATAACGAGTAAGGTGCTTTAGGTCGTGGTTCTATACTCATGATGTTACTGGAGTTGATGGACTCACTTATCTTCCAAGTCTTCCATTGTTATCGTTGTTAGATGGCCTTAAGCCATATTTATTGTAATAAGTCCTCTTTTGGACAACGATGTGATAAGTGTGTGATTGCTACTGTTATAAATCCTTCAAAGTACTTGTGTGGTGTCGACAGTTCGATCCAGGGGATGACGCCTGAGCACAGAGACTTGATCCATTCGGGTCGGGTCGCTACACAAAATTTTCCCTCTTTGTTTCCTGGATGCATAGGATGTCACACTCTGTCTCATCGATTTTATTTCTGATAGCTAGCCACTTATCTTTGTCACTAATGCCTCTAATATTCCAGTTCAAAATTTTCCACTGCTTATTCATGGGTGAAAAGTATTGGTAACTGAAAAACAGTAGCTCTTGAAAGCTTGGCACAGATAAAGGATCTTAGGCTGATCTGTAACCAAAAGTGACAGATCAACATCTCTCCAGTACATGAGCTTATACAAGTTCACTGGATAAAACATAGTCATTACAGCCATAACTCAAAAGACAGCTGGAGAAGGCCTGTGTAAATCTCTTATGCAGGGTTGGACACTCCTCCTTTCTTTGGGCCCTTCTTACTCTTCTTCTTGTCCTATTTCTCCTTGCCTCCTTTCTTCTTCTTGGCTTGATGGAGAGCATCATCCGAGCAGTCTTTCTCAGGAATCTTGCAAAATGCAATAGAAAGATTTTTAACCACTTTGTTGGGCATTGATGGGGGATTAGCATTACAAGGAAAGCAATTTATGTCCATGCAAGTTTTCTTTCTATAACCATGATTCAATTGCTAAATTCTACAACTCCTTCGCACCTGGGATTCAATGAGGAGGGCCTTGTCCTTCCTCTTTCTGTAAACTTGGATGGCTGAAGTGTTGGAAGACATCCCAACTGTTGAATTTTTGGAAGGTGGTGTTGAAGCAGGAGTGGAATGCACTTCCTTGTCCTTTTGATTCTGGCAGAGAGGCTGAAGAACAGATTCACATTTATCAGGCACCACAAAAGGTTTCAGATTTGAACTATCTGATTGTGCAGAAATAATCTTCCATAACTGAGAATTGAGCAACTGTTTGACCCACTCAAATCTATCTGGTGTTAATAAAGCAAGTGAAATGAAATTTGCCCATTCATTAGGTACCTGAGTGAATTCCTTCGGTTGTCCCACTGGGGTGAAGTGCTCCTTCCAGAGATCTGCTTCCTCAAAACCAGTGCATGTGTTGTGTAGGTCTTCTTGGGCTTGAGATAAAAACATCTTCTGCATGACTGGGTCTGCAGCATCAGGTAACAATTGGCAAGCTCCCACATGGATAAAGTCTCTATAAATAGGAATAGGAAAGCTAGGAGGGGGAGCAGAACTACCTGAATCTGGACTAGGCAGCTCCTTACTAATGGTGATGTCAGCATTGTTGACAGCAATTGTAGCATCCAGCAAATTGTTCTTTGTATCTTGCTGGACTACAGAAGCAATTCCTGTTGTTTCATGCTGGAGAATGCTATTATCTTGAGCATCAATGGGACCCAGTGGCCCTTGATCATTAGGCATACTGTTACCAACCATCTGAGTGACAGGTATTTGGATTTGTGGCTCTGACAACTATTGCATTTGCTATTCAACTGGTATCTGTAAGCATTTGAAGCAGCAGCTAGCTGTGTCTGCGGCAAGTTCACTGCAACATCAGGCAGAGGGATTAGCTCTTGTTGCACAACCACATTCTCTTGTTGCACAATTGGGGGTAACTCAAGTTGCTAGGGCTGTATCACAACTTCAAGGGGCATATTGAGATCAAAAGCTAATGCATCTCCTCAAGAATAGCCGGAGGCTCAGGTTGTGCTAACAGATCTCCAAACAACTGCAGATTGACAGCACCATGAACAGAATGTGCAGACTCCACACTATTTGAATCAACACAAAGAGAAAGAGTGAGGCCACTGTGTTCCATCTCAACAGCTGGAGGTTCACCATCCTGCTGTTCTTGGCCCAACACGTCATTCAACTGTAAAACAGCTTCTTCTTGGATCAAGTTATTGTTGATGGGTGGCATTGCCTAATGGTCCCAACCTTGATCTTCTGCATCCTCTGCCTCTACATTCTGATCATTCTGCAAATTCTCATCTTGCTCGTTGTTCTCATGCTGTGGGATGGGTCCAATGAACAAGTTTGTGCTGATTAGGATGATGATGTTGATCTGGTGGCCTGGGATGTGGGTTACCATCCACAGGAACGGGATCCTCATCTGGAGGGCCCCCTCCCACCAGCTCTTCCTGAAAGATGATGACTGGGCAAGTCCAAGATTCCCCTTCAAAGTGCATGTCTCCTGTCACAGTCAAACTAACAGGGACATCTGTGAGGGCATCAATCCTCACCTTAACAACTACTGCAACATTCGTACTTTTCACCTTAACAACTATTGTTGAGCTCAGTCATATAGCGTAGATCTGCTGGAAATCCAACTAAAAGCAGCCAACAATCGCTAGCCAGATTAAATTTCCTCCAGTTCATGCCTTGATCATGCTTTTGAAAAATGATGTGAATATCATCAAAAGGATGCGGACTCCTATTGAACAACGAATCTCTGTCTGCTTTGCTGGTGCATCTAACGTAAGCTTGACCAAAAGGCATTTGGAGATAGACGAGTACACTACCCTTTGCAAAATCAGAAAATCGTTGAGAACATCTCTGACATTGGCGAAAGCGACTTCACCTTGGGGCATTGGCACCAGAGTGGCGATGGCGGGGTTTTCATTGGATGGCTGCATATCACCATGGATGACACGAGCACGTGTCGGCCTCCCTTCCACCTCAATAGTGTGAGTACCAGGGAGCAGAAATGGCATCAGGTCGAAAGGGAAGGTAGCCACGGCCGACGGCGTCGCTGGAGCGGAGCTGGTGAGGCAGAGCAGAGGAGAAACTTTGTGTTGGAGATTTGACTGATGAGACTGAAGAGGGCGGGGAGAGAGAGGTGGGAAAGTAGAATTGGTAGAGTCCCGAGTAGGAGGCACTAAATATTCTACAGAGCCGTCATTACGGGAAGAAGGAACGATTGAGCCTCTGACAGCTCGGTCCCTCTGAGCACTGTTGCCCGATTCCGGATTAGCTACCAAAAGAGGTTGATTTGCCATGTCAGATGAGGAAGGTGGAATGACAATCTCGGCCCGGAAACGGCAATTGACTGCAATGTGCCCCCATCGCTTGCACGCCTTTGCAATGGGTCTTATTTTGGCACCTGGGCCTAAGATGGCCAGTCATAAGGCAGCGCACACAAAAGTGGCTAGTAGCGGCATGGGCTGGACGTCCCAAAGATTCAAAATGCGAAGATCCCGCCCTTCCCAGTGTTGTATTATTGGGCGAAGTTAATATGGAATTAACATGGCTCCTTGACTATTGCATGGCACGATCATGGGGAGAAGGGTTTGAATCGACAAGATTGGAAGCAACTGGTTGCAAATTTTTTGAGGAATAGAAACTTGGCTCTTGAACAGGTTGGGCGTATGATCGCCGAGATCTTGAATTGGCTACAGTGGTCCAATTTTTGTTAGCCTCATTGTGATAATGAACAAAAAGATCCTTGAGATCGGCATCACCCTCTCCCCACAGAAGAAAGTTCATGGCAAAAAGATTGGAAGACAAGTTTCCACCTCTAATGATTTCAAATCCCACTTCCGGTGAGGAAACACAGAATTTGTATGACCAATTGTGCAGATGAGATACCTTAAAAAGCTTGGCAGAACCACCAAAGCAAGCTTGGATGATAAAGCTCACTGATTCAGGATTAAGCCGGATCATCGATCTGGTGAATTCCACCACGAGGAAGAACTTGGGAGATCTTGGCCCATCTTGGGCATTGACGGTTGCATTGCATTGCTTCTTGACGTACTCTTCGAATGCATTTCCAAGGGAGAAATTTAGATTTGAGAGAGCCATGACAGAAGGTGGCCGACGGGATCAGAGCGATCACCGGCGAGATGTGATCACCGGTGCCGCAGTGGCCACTGGTGAGGCTTGGTGGCAGCTTTGGCCGGAGTGGCCACCGGCGGGGGCGCAGGGGCGGAGGCTGTTGGGGAACGTAGTAATTACAGAAAATTTCCTACGCACACGCAGGATCGTGGTGATGTATCAACGAGAGCGGAGAGTGTGTCCACATACCCTTGTAGATCGAAAGCAGAAGCGTTAGCACAACGCGGTTGATGTAGTCGTACGTCTTCATGATCCGACCGATCCAAATACCGAACGCATGGCACCTCCGAGTTCAGCACACGTTCAACTCAATGACGTCCCGCGAGCTCCGATCCAGCAAAGCGTCATAGGAGAGTTTCGTCAGCACGACGGCATGATGACGGTGATGATGATGCTACCGACACAGGGCTTCGCCTAAGCACCGCTATGATATGATCGAGGTGGATTATGGTGGAGGGGGGCACCGCACACGGTTGGGAGAGATCAACGGATCAACTTGTGTGTCTAGAGGTGACCCCGTGCCCCCGTATATAAAGGAGCAAGGGGGGAGAGGTGGCCGGCCAAGGAGGGCGCGCCAAGGGGCGAGTCCTACCTCCTTTCCTTGTTGGAGTAGGAGAAGGGAAGGAAGGGAGAGAGGAGGAGAAGGAAAAAGGGGGACGCCCCCCCCCCCTCCTTGTACAATTCGGACTAGAGGGGGAGGGGGCGTGCGGCTGCCCTGGCCGCCCCTCCTCTTCTCCCACTAAGGCCCATTAGGCCCAATTAACTCCCCAGGGGGTCCCGTTAACCCCCCGGTACTCCGGTAAATGTCTGAAACCTCCCGAAACACTTCCGGTGTCCGAACATAGTCATCCAATATATCGATCTTTACATCTCGACCATTTCGAGACTCCTCGTCATGTCCGTGATCATATTCGGGACTCCGAACTACTTTCGGTACATCAAAACACAAAAACTCATAATACCGATCGTCACCGAACTTCAAGCGTGCGGACCCTACGGGTTCGAGAACTATGTAGACATGACCGAGACACGTCTCCGGTCAATAACCAATAGCGGAACCTGGATGCTCATATTGGCTCCCACATATTCTACGAAGATCTTTATCGGTCAAACTACATAACAACATACGTTGTTCCCTTTGTCATCGGTATGTTACTTGCCCGAGATTCGATTGTCGGTATCTCAATACCAAGTTCAATCTCATTACCGGCAATTCTCTTTACTCGTTCCGTAATACATCATTTTGCAACTAACTCATTAGTTACATTGCTTGCAAGGCTTATAGTGATGTGTATTACCGAGTGGGCCCAGAGATACCTCTCTGACAATCGGAGTGACAAATCCTAATCTCGAAAAATGCCAACTCAACAAGTACCTTCGGAGACACCTGTAGACCACCTTTATAATCACCCAGTTACGTTGTGACGTTTGGTAGCACACAAAGTGTTCCTCCGGTAAACGGGAGTTGCATAATCTCATAGTCATAGGAACATGTATAAGTCATGAAGAAAGCAATAGCAACATACTAAACGATTAAGTGCTAAGCTAATGGAATGGGTCAAGTCAATCACATCATTCTCCTAATGATGTGATCCCGTTAATCAATGACAACTCATGTCTTTGGTTAGGAAACATAACCATCATTAATTAACGAGCTAGTCAAGTAGAGGCATACTAGTGACGCTCTGTTTGTCTATGTATTCACACATGTATCATGTTTCCGGTTAATACAATTCTAGCATGAATAATAAACATTTATCATGATATGAGGAAATAAATAACAACTTTATTATTGCCTCTAGGGCATATTTCCTTTAGTCTCCCACTTGCACTAGAGTCAATAATCTAGATTACACAGTAATGATTCTAACACCCATGGAGCCTTGGTGCTAATCATGTTTTGCTCATGGAAGAGGCTTAGTCAACAGCTCTGCAACATTCAGATCTGTATGTATCTTGCAAATCTCTATGTCTCCCACCTGGACTTGATCTCGGATGGAGTTGAAGCATCTCTTGATGTGCTTGGTTCTCTTGTGAAATCTGGATTCCTTTGCCAAGGCAATTGTACCAATATTGTCACAAAAGATGTTCATTGGACCCGATGCACTAGGTATGACACCTAGATCAGATATGAACTCCTTCATCCAGACTCCTTCATTTGCTGCTTGTGAAGCAGCAATGTACTCCGCTTCACACGTAGATCCCGCCACGACGCTTTGTTTAGAACTGCTCCAACTGACAGCTCCATCGTTCAATATAAACACGTATCCGGTTTGCGATTTATAATCGTCCGGAACAGTGTCAAAGCTTGCATCAACGTAACCATTTACGATGATCTCTTTGTCACCTCCATAAACGAGAAACATATCCTTAGTCCTTTTCAGGTATTTCAGGATGTTCTTGATCGTTGTCCATTGATCCACTCCTGGATTACTTTGGTACCTCCCTGCTAAACTAATAGCAAGGCACACATCAGGTCTGGTACACATCATTGCATACATGATAGAGCCTATGGCTGAAGCATAGGGAACATCTTTCATTTTCTCTCTATCTTCTGCAGTGGTCGGGCATTGAGTCTTACTCAACTTCACACCTTGTAACACATGCAAGAACCCTTTCTTTGCCTGATCCATTTTGAACTTCTTCAAAACTTTGTCAAGGTATGTGCTTTGTGAAATTCCAATTAAGCATCTTGATCTATCTCTATAGATCTTGATGCCCAATATGTAAGCAACTTCACCGAGGTATTTCATCAAAAAACTCTTATTCAAGTATCCTTTTATGCTATCCAGAAATTCTATATCATTTCCAATCAACAACATGTCATCCACATATAATATTAGAAATGCTACATAGCTCCTACTCACTTTCTTGTAAATACAGGCTCCTCCAAAAGTCTGTATAAAACCATATGCTTGGATCACACTATCCAAACGTTTATTCCAACTCTGAGATGCTTGCACCAGTCCATAGATGGATCGCTGGAGCTTGCACACTTTGTTAGCATCCTTTGGATCGATAAAACCTTCAGGTTGCATCATATAGAACTCTTCTTCCAGAAATCCATTCAGGAATGCAGTCTTTACATCCATTTGCCAAATTTCATAATCATAAAATGCGGCAATTGCTAATATGATTTGGACGAACTTAAGCATCGCTACGGGTGAGAAGGTCTCATCGTAGTCAACTCCTTGAACTTGTCGAAAACCTTTCGCAACAAGTCGAGCATTGTAGACAGTAACATTATCGTCAGCGTCTGTCTTCTTCTTGAAGATCCATTTATTCTCGATGGCTTGCCGATCATCGGGCAAGTCAACCAAAGTCCACACTTTGTTCTCATACATGGATCCCATCTCGGATTTCATGGCCTCAAGCCATTTTGCGGAATCTGGGCTCATCATCGCTTCCTCATAGTTTGTAGGTTCGTCATGGTCTAGTAACATGACCTCTAGAACATGATTACCATACCACTCTGGTGCAGATCTTACTCCGGTTGACCTACGAGGTTCGGTAGTAACTTGATCTGAAGTTTCATGATCATCATCATTAGCTTCCTCACTAATTGGTGTAGATGTCACAGGAACTGGTTTCTGTGATGAACTACTTTCCAATAAGGGAGCAGGTACAGTTACCTCATCAAGTTCTACTTTCCTCCCACTCACTTCTTTCGAGAGAAACTCCTTCTCTAGAAAGGATCCATTCTTAGCAACAAAAGTCTTGCCTTCGGATCTGTGATAGAAGGTGTACCCAACTGTTTCTTTTGGGTATCCTATGAAGACACATTTCTCCGACTTGGGTTCGAGCTTATCAGGTTGAAGCTTTTTCACATAAGCATCGCAACCCCAAACTTTAAGAAACGACAACTTTGGTTTCTTGCCAAACCACAGTTCATAAGGCATCGTCTCAACGGATTTCGATGGTGCCCTATTTAACGTGAATGCAGCCGTCTCTAAAGCATAACCCCAAAACCATAGCGGCAAATCAGTAAGAGACATCATAGATCGCACCATATCTAGTAAAGTACGATTACGACATTCGGACACACCATTACACTGTGGTGTTCCGGGTGGCGTGAGTTGTGAAACTATTCCACATTGTTTCAAATGTAGACCAAACTCGTAACTCAAATATTCTCCTCCACTATCAGATCGTAGAAACTTTATTTTCTTGTTACGATGATTTTCCACTTCACTCTGAAATTCTTTGAACTTTTCAAATGTTTCAGACTTATGTTTCATTAAGTAGATATACCCATATCTGCTCAAATCATCTGTGAAGGTGAGTATAACGATACCCACCGCGAGCCTCAATATTCATCGGACCACATACATCAGTATGTATGATTTCCAAGAAATCTGTTGCTCGCTCCATAGTTCCGGTGAATGGCGTTTTAGTCATCTTGCCCATGAAGCATGGTTCGCAAGTACCAAGTGATTCCAAAAGTCCATCAGTATGGAGTTTCTTCATGCGCTTTACACCAATATGACCCAAACGGCAGTGCCACAAATAAGTTGCACTATCATTATCAACTCTGCATCTTTTGGCTTCAACATTATGAATATGTGTGTCACTACTATCGAGATTTAACAAAAATAGACCACTCTTCAAGGGTGCGTGACCATAAAAGATATTACTCATATAAATAGAACAACCATTATTCTCAGATTTAAATGAATAACTCTCTCGCATCAAACAAGATCCAGATATAATGTTCATGCTCAACGCTGGCACCAAATAACAATTATTTAGGTCTAAAACTAATCCTGAAGGTAGATGTAGAGGTAGCGTGCCGACGGCGATCACATCAACATTGGAACCATTTCCCACGCGCATCGTCACCTCGTCCTTAGCCAGTCTTCGCTTAATCCATAGTCCCTGTTTCGAGTTGCAAATATTAGCAACAAAACCAGTATCAAATACCCAGGTGCTACTGCGAGCTCTAGTAAGGTACACAGCAATAACATGTATATCACATATACCTTTGTTCACCTTGTCATCCTTCTTATCCGCCAAATACTTGGGGCAGTTCCGCTTCCAGTGGCCAGTTTGCTTGCAGTAGAAGAACTCAGTCTCAGGCTTGGGTCCAGACTTGGGTTTCTTCTCCTGAACAGCAACTTGCTTGTCGTTCTTCTTGAAGTTCCCCTTCTTCTTCCCTTTGCCCCTTTTCTTGAAACTGGTGGTCTTGTTGACCATCAACACTTGATGCTCCCTTCTTGATTTCTACCTCCGCAGCCTTTAGCATTGCGAAGAGCTCGGGAATCGTCTTATCCATCCCTTGCATGTTATAGTTCATCACGAAGCTCTTGTAGCTTGGTGGCAGTGATTGAAGAATTATGTCAATAACACTATCATCCGGAAGATTAACTCCCAGTTGAATTAAGTGATTGTTATACCCAGACATTCTGAGTATATGCTCAGTGGTAGAACTATTCTCCTCCATCTTGCAGCTGTAGAACTTATTGGAGACTTCATATCTCTCAATCCAGGCATTTGCTTGAAATATTAACTTCAACTCCTGGAACATCTCACGTGCTCCACGACGTTCAAAACATCGTTGTAGTCCCGGTTCTAAGCCGTAAAGCATGGCAAACTGAACTATCGAGTAGTCATCAACTTTGCTCTGCCAGACGTTCATAACATCTGGTGTTGCTCCTGCAGCAGGTTTGGCACCTAGCGGTGCTTCCAGGACGTAATTCTTCTATGCATCAATGAGGATAATCCTCAAGTTACGGAACCAGTCCGTGTAATTGCTACCATCATCTTTCAACTTTGCTTTCTCAAGGAACGCATTAAAATTCAACAGAACAACAGCACGGGCCATCTATCGACAAAAACATAGACAAGAAAAATACTATCAGGTACTAAGTTCATGATAAATTTAAGTTCAACTAATCATATTACTTAAGAACTCCCACTTAGATAGACATCCCTCTAATCATCTAAGTGATCACGTGATCCAAATCAACTAAACCATAACCGATCATCACGTGAAATGGAGTAGTTTTCAATGGTCAACATCACCATGTTGATCATATCTACTATATGATTCACGCTCGACCTTTCGGTCTCAAAGGTTCGAGGCCCATCTCGCTAGGCTCGTCAAGTTTAGCCCTCAGATTTCGCTGCGTGTGCAAAACTGGCTTGCACCCGTTGTAGATGAACGTTGAGCTTATCACACCCGATCATCACGTCGTGTCTCGGCACGACGAACTTTGGCAACGGTGCATAATCAGGGAGAACACTTTTACCTTGAAATTTAGTGAGAGATCATCTTATAATGCTACCGTCAACCAAAGAAAAGTAAGATGCATAAAGGATAAACATCACATGCAATCAATATAAGTGATATGATATGGACATCATCATCTTGTGCTTGTGATCTCCATCCCCAAAGCACCGTCATGACCACCATCGTCACCGGCGCGACACCTTGATCTCCATCGTAGCATCATTGCCGTCTCGCCAACTATTGCTTCCACGACTATCGCTACTGCTTAGTGATAAAGTAAAGCAATTACAAGGCGATTGCATTGCATACAATAAAGCGACAACCATATGGCTCCTGCCAGTTGCCAATAACTCTGTTACAAAACATGATCATCTCATACAATAAAATATAGCATCATGTATTGACCATATCACATCACAACATGCCCTGCAAAAACAAGTTAGACGTCATCTACTTTGTTGTTGCAAGTTTTACGTGGCTGCTACGGGCTGAGCAAGAACCGTTCTTACCTACGCATCAAAACCACAATGATAGTTCGTCAAGTTAGTGTTGTTTTAACCTTCACAAGGACCGGGCGTAGCCACACTCGATTCAACTAAAGTTGGAGAAACTGACAACCGCCAGCCACCTGTGTACAAAGCACGTTGATAGAACCAGTCTCGCGTAAGCGTACGCGTAATGTCGGTCCGGGCGGCTTCATCCAACAATACTGTCGAACCAAAGTATGACATGCCGGTAAGCAGTATGACTTGTATCGCCCACAACTCACTTGTGTTCTACTCGTGCATATAACATCTACGCATAAACCTGGCTCTGATACCACTGTTGAGGAACGTAGTAATTTCAAAAAAATTCCTACGCACACGCAGGATCATGGTGATGCATAGCAACGAGAGGGCAGAGTGTGTCCACATACCCTCGTAGACCGAAAGCGGAAGCGTTAGCACAACGCGGTTGATGTAGTCGTACGTCTTCACGATCCGACCGATCCAAGTACCGAACGCACGGCACCTTCGAGTTCAGCACACGTTCAACTCGATGACGTCCCGCGAGCTCCGATCCAGCAAAGCTTCGCAGGAGAGTTTCATCAGCACGACGGCGTGATGACGGTGATGATGATGCTACCGACGCAGGGCTTCGCCTAAGCACCGCTACGATATGATCGAGGTGGGTTATGGTGGAGAGGGGCACCACACACGGTTGGGAGAGATCAACAGGTCAACTTGTGTGTCTAGAGGTGCTCCCCTGCCCCCGTATATAAAGGAGCAATGGGGAGAGGCGGCCGGCCAAGGAGGGCGTGCCAAGGGGGGAGTCCTACTCCCATCGGGAGTAGGACTCCTCCTTTCCATGTTGGAGTAGGAAAAGGGAAGGAAGGGAGAGGAGGAGAAGGAAAAGGGGCGCCTCCTAGTCCACCGGGACTAGAGGAGGGCGCGGCTGCCCTGGCCGCCCTCCCTTCTCCCACTAAGGCCCATTAGGCCCAATATACTCCCGGGGGTTCCGGTAACTTGCACTCCGGTAAATGTCCGAAACCTCCCGAAACACTTCCGGTGTCCGAACATAGTCGTCCAATATATCGATCTTTACGTCTCGACCATTTCGAGACTCCTCGTCATATCCGTGATCATATCCAGGACTCCAAACTACATTCGGTACATCAAAACACAAAAACTCATAATACCGATCGTCACCGAACTTTAAGCGTGCGGACTCTACGGGTTCGAGAACTATGTAGACATGAACGAGACACGTCTCCGGTCAATAACCAATAACGAAACCTGGATGCTCATATTGGCTCCCACATATTCTACGAAGATCTTTATCGGTCAAACCGCATAACAACATACGTTGTTCCCTTTGTCATCGGTATGTTACTTCCCCGAGATTCGATCGTCGGTATCTCAATACCTAGTTCAATCTCGTCACCGCCAAGTCTCTTTACTCGTTCCGTAATACATCATTCCGCGACTAACTCATTAGTTACAATGCTTGCAAGGCTTATAGTGATGTGTATTACCGAGTGGGCCCAAAGATACCTCTTCGACAATCGGAGTGACAAATCCTAATCTCAAAAAATGCCAACTCGACAAGTACCTTCGGAGACACCTGTAGAGCACCTTTATAATCACCCAGTTACGTTGTGGCGTTTGGTAGCACACAAAGTGTTCCTCCGGTAAACGGGAATTGCATAATCTCATAGTCATAGGAACATGTATAAGTCATGAAGAAAGCAATAGCAACATACTAAACGATCAAGTGCTAAGCTAACGGAATGGGTCAAGTCTATCACATCATTCTCCTGATGATGTGATCCCGTTAATCAAATGACAACTCATGTCTATGGTTAGGAACCATAACCATCTTTAATTAACAAGCTAGTCAAGTAGAGGCATACTAGTGACACTCTATTTGTCTATGTATTCACACATGTATCATGTTTCTGGTTAATACAATTCTAGCATGAATAATAAACATTTATCATGATATGAGGAAATAAATAATAACTTTATTATTGCCTCTAGGGCATATTTCTTTCAGAGGCTAGCTAGACGGGCGCAAGGGGCGCAGGGGCATAGCTAGCATATAGAGGTTGCACAGGAAGAAACAGATGAGAGGAGACATTAGGTTTCTCTCCAAATATGCCGGGCGCTCAGGAATGCCAAGTGAATGTGGTTCCCAAGTCTTCAACTCTACTGATAAATTATCTAGCATATGCCGAACGGACGGAGTAAGATCCCGAGGCTTCCCAAGTCTCGTGCACCGAATCTAGACTCACTCACGAAGGGGAGATCGTGTCCCACAATGCCTAGTACTCTGCCAGCTTCACGACCTCCAGATTTGGCCCCAAATCCAACGGCCATGCCCCGTACACCATGTCATGAACTATCCTGGTAGTCCGCACCCGTGGTGTGATCCTCTTGTAAAGGCGTGGGCGAATTCCTAGATTTGAAATCCGTGCAACCACGTGTCTTCCCGAAAGAACGAGGATCTACCATCCCCCACATCCACGAAAACTACTGCGAGATACTCCCCCAAGGTCTAACCCTGCAGTTCCCCGAAGCCATAGCTAACACACACCAAAAGCCATGTTCAACCATCTGAAATTAGGGTGTCCAAGCCCGCCATGTCCATTTGGGCAATTTTTCAACCATCTACGAAACATGTGCATCTACGAAATCTTCATGATTCTAAACAAGTCTATAATGGACAAAATTTCTGTCCCTTACCACAATTAACTTACTATATTTGATAATCTTACATGGGTGTTCACTCAACTTGGGTGAAAAATTCAATTTGATCGATCACTGGACTTAGAGATACATTGTTGACGGTCACTAAGGTGGTTTTATTGAACAAAACTTGGTATTTTTGTTCGAAGATGAACTCCACCAACAACTATTATTTGGTAGACACGACTCGCGTTGAACTACTAAAATAAGTACGTCATTTGGTGCAACACACGAGCAATTAGTTAGTACACTAATAAAGGCAAGACATGATACAGGAGGCTATCTCATCTGCCCGCGTGTTAATAAAGAACTGATTAATACATGAAGATATAATAGGGAAAATTTAATTCTAAAACATTTACCAGCGCATCGATAAGGAAATATAAAATACGTGAAGATATAATGGGCAAAAATTGATTCTAAAGTATTTGCCAGCGCGTTGATAAGGAAAGGATAAGTACATGAAGATATAATACGCGAAAATTGATTTAAAGTATTTGCCAGCACGTTAATATAGGAAATAATAAAATGACATTAATCCATTCTCCTATCTCTATCTATATAAACACTAGCACGCCCTGTTCCGGTGACATCGTCGCTACAGAAGGACACCAACGGTACAAAGGAAAGGATCACCAACATGACGCGCACCAGAGACAACACTGCAGTTCTGTGCTTGATGGCTCTCCTGGCCATGTCTACCACCATCATTTCCTGCCATGCAGCAGGTACGTACTCCCTATTTTCACAAATGTAACATGTCTTATATATATTCTTATATAGACTACATACAAACCGAAATGAATGAACAAACACAGTAAAATACATTCATATATATTTAAATCAGAAAAAAAGGTCACTAGAACATCCTATAATAGTGAAGGGGGTGACTAATTGTTTATTCAGGCAAAGTCCCCAGGTGATTTATTTTGCGTTATATATCGAGTATTATGTGCTGACTGGGTCGTGCATGCGTATAAATAGGTACCACCAAGATGTGTGTACGGGCGAAAACCTGCGCGCCCACGCCGCCACCAAACTACGACGGAGTGTGCAAGCTTTACTGCAGAACTCAGGGTTACGACATGGATGCAAGCTATTGCACGGCAGATCATGGTGGCACGTGCTGCTGCGTGAGAAAATAACTTGTTGAGAATTGAGATGAGGTTGGGATGCATCACATTTGTATTCATCCACAATGGGTAATAATATATAGAATACATCAGTTTTTTTAGAACGAAGACGTTAGGGGCGTCCGGCTTTAAATTAATAAAGCCCTCAACATAGATAGCGTACCAACCAAGTCATCTTACAAGACCACGGAAGCTCAGGCCAAACTGACACGAAAAGTTTAGGGTTTTGGTGGCCAAAAGAGCGCGAGCGAAGAATTACATGGCTCGAGGCCAGATCATTGAGCACCCGGGCTCGCACACAAACCAAAAGGGCCACTTCAAAACGGGGAAGTGGCGGCTGGCTCCCTAGCCAAAACATACACCTGGCGCAGACGGTTTTGAGCTTGCTTCATCTTCTCAGCATCCCTGCGCCTCGCCAACGGACTCCACTGCTGCAGGAATAAGTTGCATTTGTAGATTATGTTAGCCCGATGAGTCGGGAAGATCCCCTCAATCGCTAATTTGTTCCTAGTAAGCCATAATGCCCAGAACAGTGCCCCAACACAACTCCACAGCACGCGTTTGTTGCTCCCCTGGGCAGAGTCGAGGATAGACGTAAGATCATTGGAAGACCGCGGATCCCAGGAAACGGCAGCCGTGGTCCGGACCGCGCTCTAGGCAAAAAGGGCCATCGGGCAGCGAAAGAAACCGTGGTTCGCGTCCTCAGCAATGTTACAAATCGCACACGTGTCGGTTGCAGGGCCTTGCCATTTGGCCACATTTTCAGCGGTGGGTAGTCTGTTCCTGAACAGCTGCGAGAAAAACGCCTTAATTTTGAGCGGGAGGCGCGCGTTCCACAACCCCTTAGGCATCGGAAGGGACGGACCTTGGCAAAGTTTACGGTAAAGGGATTTGACCGAGAACTTGCCGGACGTGGTGAGAGCCCAAGTCACCGAGTCCGCGGACGTGGACAGCTCCACCGGGCTGATAAGCACAAGCAGCGTTGCTAGGTTCTCTTGTTCTTGCCCATTGAGGATCGTCGGGGTGCGTGGCAAAGGCCGAGGCCACGGATTGGTTCGGGTTGACGGACAAAGTGTAAAGGTCCTGGAATTCCAACCAGAGAGGTTGGGATCCGACCCAATAATCAAGCCATAACCTGGCCGATCTACCGTCGCCGATGACGAACTTGGCCCCCAATGGCAAATGCCGGACGAATCGCTTGGAGGTCGTTCCAGAAAGGTGAACCCCTAGCCGCACCTTTGAAAAAGTTCACGTTCAGGAAGTACTTGGCCCATAGCAGGTCGACCCACAGGCCGGTCGCCCCTTGGGATATCTTCCAAATCCATTTGCACATTAGTTCAATGTTGAGGATTCTCGTGTTTGTGATCACGAGGCCCCCCAAGTCTTTGGGGCAACAGACCGCGGCCCATTTAACCATGTGGTATTTGCGCTTTGGCCCCAAACCTTCCCAGAAGAATCGCAAACGCGTTGTGTCCATCTTGGCGTGAACACCTTCAGCCAAGAGGAAGAGACCCATCGCAAACCGGGGCAGCGAGGAGAGGCTCGAGTTCGTGAGAACCAACATGGCTGCGGAGGAGGGGAATTTGCCCCTCCACGGGCCGACCCACCCTCCCACCTTGGTCCAAAGCAGTGCCCAACCATCAATCGTGATGCGCTTGGCGTCTAATGGAAGACCAAGGTAAGTAAACGAAAGCTTGCCAACTTTGCAGTTCAGCAAGTCCGCGATACGCCTGCCCTCTTCCGCTTCTAAGCCCATGGGCAGCACTTCGCATTTGTGGAAGTTAATTTTGAGCCCTGACATGAGCTCGAAGCTAAGAAGGAGGGCTTTGACCGTGGCCACGCTGTGGAGATCTGGCTGGAACAGCAGTAGTGTGCCGTCCGCGTACTGCAGGTGGGATATCCCCCCTGGGATAAGGTGTCCCAAAATACCTTTGATGTGTTCAGCCTCGGTGGCTCTCCGCGGCATTGCTGCCAAAGCGTCGACGACGAAATTAAACAAGATCGGGGACATGGGGTCACCCTGACGCAGTCCGCGTTTGTTCCGGAAGAAGTGCCCTACTTCTCCGTTAACCGAGATTGCAGTTTGGCCCCTCGAGACCAACTGCATTACTCGATGAACCCAACATGCGAGAAACCTCGGTTGATGAGAACTTGGCGCAAAAAGTCCCAATTGACGCGGTCGTACGCTTTTTTGAAATCTAGTTTGAGGAGAATGGCTGGTTCGTTCGTACGTTTTAGCTCGTGTAGGGTTTCTTGCAGGGCCAACGGGCCCTCCAGAATGTGACGTCCGTGTATGAAGACCGATTGAGATCGCCTGATGGTACGATGAGCGATCAGGATGAGATGTGTGGAACAGGCTTTAGCACAGATCTTGAAAGGAACATTAATAAGCACGATGGGTCTGTACTGACGTATGTTGTCCACCCTGGCTACTTTGGGAATAAGCGAGAGCACGCCGAAATTTAGCCTAGCAATGTCAACTAAGCCACGCATAAATCCGTTGCACACCTCAAAGATGGGTTCGCGCAACAGAGGCCAAAAGTGCTTGAACATCGCCACCGGCCACCCATCAGGTCCCGGTGCCGTGTCTGATTTCATGCTAAGGAGCGCATCGTCGATCTCCTTGGGGAGAAACGCGAGCCCCAACTCATCGTTCTCACTGTCGAGGACCCGTTGGGAGGGTAACCACACGTCTATGCGCAGGCCCGCTCTCTGGTCTTCCCTGGTCCCCATCAGGTTGATGTAAAAATCATAGACGTGGCTCGAAATCTCCGATTGGCGCAGTAAGAGCCCCTGCTCCGATTGCAACCTAAGGATCGCACATTTCCAACGCCTACCGTTCGCGTATGCGTGGAAATACCGTGGCACGCCGGCTCAGAGCAACCGGTTTACCATGCATTGCCATCCCAGAGACCATGTCTTCTGGCAACACACAACATCTTGGTCCATAAAACAACCGCTTTATTGATGCTAGCGAATCATAGTTTATATTACAACAGGTGGCAAGGCCAAGCGGCACACACGCTGCGGCTGAGCAATATGTACATTATTAAGTGAACAAAAAGGGGCCTCGATCAGAACAACTACGTGGCACCGGAACAACGTCCTAGCGGAACTCCATAGCACATGGACACCGATGTGGACACGATCTAGACTCGGACAGCACTCCATTCCAACAAGACTTTCCTGAAATCTGGCATGAAACGGCAGGTCAGTACATTGAATGTACTTGCAAGCTCACAACAAGCATAAATATAATGACAAACAATATCATGATATTTAACCAATTGTTTAATAATGCAACAATATATCCAACATGTTGTGATCAGGCTCTTGTGATATAAGCCCCTCGGACTTGCTTACCAACGGTGATCGATCTCGGATCACAAACGGACCAACCTCGTGGTCTTAGATCGGGTTACCTCGTAACCAAACGGTGATCTTTCCGGCGATCACAACCATGACCAACACTTGGTCTCCAACATCAAGATGGTCGACCCACCATCATCAACAGTGCAAAGTTCATAACTTAGTGTGCAAAATTTATTAAACGTTGACACATGGTGTGAGCTACTTTCGAGCGTGTCCGTAACTGTGGACTCGGCTATCGATAGATTTAGTACACTCTGCAGAGGTAGCGCACTGTACCCAAAACACAGAACCCATGGCCTCACACTCCCATTCGGGTGGACCAACGGCATTCCGACGAAACCCCTCCATGCCATGACACTCTCTCGGCCACTCCGACTCACTCCCCACTGGGCTAGTCCTGGGTGGCCCTGTGTCTACCAAAGACACCAACTGCCACCGTCGTGGCAAAACATAAACGGTCCCAAACGGGGACAAGGTACCATAACATCAACAACGGGGACACAAGGTTATGTCTGCTTATCGGGCCAGGGTACCGCACGCCCATAACCTTCCCTCGTTGGAGGCACCGACCAGAGGTATGACAACGGACCGAGTAAAGGCCTTCCCATAAAGGCAAATGTGGTTGCACTGGGAAAACTCGATTCAGTGGCACCATGACCCGGTCAACGATATATTCAAGCTAAGTTATTATCAGGTTCAACTTAAAGTGAATGTAACCGGTGTCATAATATGCCATGAAAATGCAACACGAATATATGCATCATATATCATCAAAAATATCTGGGTCACCTATATCCACACTAAGCATAAACATCACAACTCATAACACTTCTCTGGTTATGATTAATCATCACTTTAAACAGAATCTTTACTTAGCAAATTTATCATTTTTCTCCACCAAGAAAATAACTCAAAATAATTACTTATATCCGTAACCATATTACTTCTTCATAACAACTATTTCTTCTAGTTATTTAACCAACTTAGTTAGCTTCAAACTTCTGTAAACTAAGCGTATCAACTTAAACAAGAAACCAAACAGAATATAAATAATAGACTAGATTTAAATGCATGGATTAAATCATTAATTCAAGTTGAAAAATCAAAAATATTGCAATGGCACCATGAAAATGTTGTTGTGGCTTGCCTTAGTGCAGATGAGGTTCACAATCCTCCTGGTGATCCTCAAGACAAGCTTCACTCTCTGAAAATAATTATAAACACCAAAAGAAAACATCAAGAACCCTTCTGAAATTCACCAGAAAATCTAGACAACAGAGAAAAATATCATTTTTGGTGGGCTGCTAGATTTCTTCATAAAGAACACAATGCAAAAAGAAAAAATTCATTTGGACTTATGGTTAAAAAGTTTTGGCTGTTTGAAGCTCTCTGGAAAGAATTAAATTTGAATTTAAATAAAACAGAACTGGGGGTGACGTCGAAGGCGTAAACCTCGCGGGCGCCACCACTTGTACCGCTTCGCGCGCTTACAGAGTGGCTGACTAGCAGGCCCCGCTAGTCAGGTGAGAGGGAGGGGGAGAGGGAAACCGAGGGCGGCGCGGCTTCGCCGGAGCGCACGCCGGCGAGGAGAGCTTCTTGGCCCAAACTAGAGCGAGGGATCGAAATAGGAGATGGAGGCGCACCTGCCCGTACCCGTCTGTTAGCTAGGGGTGGTCGGACGACGTCAGAAACTGATACGTCTCGAACGTATCTATAATTTTTTATTGCTCCATGCTATATTATCTACTGTTTTGGACAATATTGGGCTTTATTATTCACTTTTATATTATTTTTAGGACTAACCTATTAACCGGAGGCCCAGCCCAGAATTGCTGTTTTTTGCCTATTTCAGAGTTTCGCATAAAAGGAATATCAAACGGAGTCCAAACGGAATGAAACCTTCGGGAACGTGATTTTTAGGAAAAATATGATCCAGGAGACTTGGACCCTACGTCAAGAAACAAAAGAGGAGGCCACGAGGTAGGGGGGCGCACCCCCTGTATGCGCGCCTCCACCCTCGTGGGCCCCATGTTGCTCCACCGACGCATTCCTTCCTCCTATATATACCTCACGCACTTCAAACGATCGACACGGAGCCAAAACCTAATTCTACCACTACAACCTTCTGTACCCACGAGATCCCATCTTGGGGCCTGTTTCGGAGCTCCGCCGGAGGGGGAATCCATCACGGAGGGCTTCTACATCAACACCATAGCCTCTCCGATGAAGTGTGAGTAGTTTACCTCAGACCTTCGGGTCCATAGTTATTAGCTAGATGACTTCTTCTCTCTTTTTGGATCTCAATACAATGTTCTCCCCCTCTCTCGTGGAGATCTATTCGATGTAATGTTCTTTTTGCGGTGTGTTTGTTGAGACCGATGAATTGTGGGTTTATGATCAAGATTATCTATGAACAATATTTGAATCTTCTCTTAATTCTTTTATGTATGATTGGTTATCTTTGCAAGTCTCTTCGAATTGTCAGTTTTGTTTGGCCTACTAGATTGATCTTTCTTGCAATGGGAGAAGTGCTTAGCTTTGGGTTCAATCTTGTGGTGTCCTTTCCCAAAGGATGAGGGCCAGCAAGGCACGTATTGTATTGTTGCCATCGAGGATAACAAGATGGGGTTTTTATCATATTGCATGAATTTATCCCTCTACATCATGTCATCTTGCTTAAGGCGTTACTGCTTTCATAAACTTAATACTCTAGATGCATGCTTTGGATAGCGGTCGATGAGTGGAGTAATAGTAGTAGATGCAGGTGAGTTGGTCTACTTGTCTCGTACGTGATGCCTATATACATGATCATACCTAGATATTCTCATAACTATGCTCAATTCTGTCAATTGCTCAACAGTAATTCGTTCACCCACCGTAAAATACTTATGCTCTTAAGAGAAGCCACTAGTGAAACCTATGGCCCTCGGGTCTATCTTCATCATATTAATCTTCCAACACTTAGTTATTTCCTTTGCTTTTTTACTTTGCTTATATTTTACTTTGCATCTTTATCATAAAAATACCAAAAATGCTATCCTATCATATCTATCAGATCTCACTCTCGTAAGTGACCGTGAAGGGATTGACAACCCCTTATCGCGTTGGTTGCGAGGATTTATTTTTTTTGTGTAGGTACGAGGGACTCGAGGTTAGCCTCCTACTGGATTGATACCTTGGTTCTCAAAAACTGAGGGAAATACTTAAGCTACTTTGCTGCATCACCCTTTCCTCTTCAAGGGAAAACCAACGCAGTGCTCAAGAGGTAGCAAGAAGGATTTACGGGCGCTGTCCGGGAGGTCTACACAAAATTCAACATACCAAGTACCCATCACAAACCCTTATCTCCCGCGTTACCTTATTTGCCATTTGCCTCTCGTTTTCCTCTCCCCCACTTCACCCTTGCCATTTTATTCGCCCTCTCTTTTTTGTTCGCCTCTCTTTCGCTTGCTTTTTGTTTGCTCGTGTGTTGGATTGCTTGTTTGTCACGATGGCTCAAGATAATACCAAATTATGTGACTTTACCAATACCAACAATAATAATTTCCTTAGCACTCCGATTGCTCCTCTTACCGATACTGAATCTTGTGAAATCAATCCTGCTTTGTTGAATCTTGTCATGAAAGATCAATTCGCCGACCTTCCTAGTGAAGATGTCGTTACTCATCTAAATAGATTCATTGATTTGTGTGATATGCAAAAGAAGAAAGATGTTGATATGATATTGTTCAATTGAAGCTATTTCCTTTTTCGCTTAGAGATCGTGCTAAAGCTTGGTTTTCGTCTTTGCCTAAAAATGGTATTGATTCTTGGAACAAGTGCAAAGATGCTTTTATCTCTAAGTATTTTCCGCCCGCTAAGATCATCTCTCTGAGAAACGATATTATGAATTTTAAGGAACTTGATCTTGAACATGTTGCACAAGCTTGGGAGAGGATGAAGTTAATGATACGTAATTGCCCTACTCATGGTTTGAATTTGTGGATGATTATACAAAAAATTTATGCCGGATTGAATTTTGCTTCTAGAAATCTTTTAGATTCGGCCGCGAGGGGCACTTTTATGGAAATCACTTTAGGAGAAGCTACTAAACTCCTAGATAATATTATGGTTAATTATTCTCAATGGCACACTGAAAGTTCTACTAATGAGAAAGTGCATGCGATAGAAGAAGTTAACGTTTTGAGTGGAAAGATAGATGAACTTATGAAATTATTTGCTACTAAGAGTGTTTCTTCTGATCCTAATGATATGCCTTTGTCTACTTTGATTGAGAATAATAATGAATCTATGGATGTGAATTTTGTTGGTAGAAATAATTTTGGTAACAATGCGTATAGAGGAAACTTTAATCCTAGGCCTTATCCTAGTAATTCCTCTAATAATTATGGTAATTCCTACAACAACTCTTATGGAAATTTTAATAAGATGCCCTCTAAATTTGAGACTAGTGTTAAAGAGTTTATGAATTGGCAAAAGAATTTAAATGCTTTGCTTGAAGAAAAATTGCTTAAAGTTGATGAATTGGCTAGGAATGTTGATAGAATTTCTCTTGATGTTGATTCTTTGAAACTGAGATCTATTCCTCCTAAACATGATATCAATGAGTCTCTCAAAGCCATGAGAATTTCCATTGATGAGTGCAAAGAAAGAATCGCTAGGATGCGTGCTAAGAAAGATTGCTTTATGAAAGCGTGTTCTTCAAATTTCTATGAAAATAAAGATGAAGATCTAAAAGTTATTGACGTGTCCCCTATTAAATCTTTGTTTTGCAATATGAATCTTGATAATGATGGGACTGAATATGATCCACCTTTACCTAGAAGGCGTTCCAAAAATTCGAAGTTTTTAGATCTTGATGCTAAATTTGATAAAAGTGGGATAGAAGAAATCAAAACCCTAGATGCTAATAAACCCACTATTTTGGATTTCAAGGAATTTAATTATGAAAATTGCTCTTTGATTGATTGTATTTCCTTGTTTCAATTCGTGCTAAATTCTCCTCATGCTTATAGTCAAAATAAAGCGTTTACTAAACATATCGTTGATGCCTTGATGCAATCTTATGAAGAAAAGCTTGAGTTGGAAGTTTCTATCCCTAGAAAACTTTATGATGAGTGGGAACCAACTATTAAAATTAAGATTACGGATCATGAGTTCTATGCTTTATGTGATTTGGGTGCTAGTGTTTCCACTATTCCCAAAACTTTGTGTGATTTGCTAGATTCCTGTGATTTTGATGATTGCTCTCTAAACTTGCACCTTGCGGATTCCACTATTAAGGAACCTATGGGAAGAATTAATGATGTTCTTATTGTTTCAAATAGGAATTATGTGCCTGTAGATTTTATCGTTCTTGATATAGATTGCAATCCTTCATCTCCTATTATTCTTGGTAGACCTTTCCTTAGAACGATTGGTGCAATTATTGATATGAAGGAAGGGAATATTATATTCCAATTTCCATTAAAGAAAGGCATGGGACACTTCCCTAGGGAAAATAAAATTACCATATGAATCTATCATGAGAGCCACTTATGGATTTCCTACCAAAGATGGCAATACCTAGATCTATCCTTGCTTTTATGCCTAGCTAGGGGCGTTAAACGATAGCGCTTGTTGGGAGGCAACCCAATTTTATTTTTAGTTTTTTTACTTTTTGCTTATGTTTAGGAATAAATCTTTGTTCTATCCTCTGGTTAGATGTGTTTTTATGCTTTAATTAGTGTTTGTGCCAAGTTAAACCTATAGGATCTTCTTGGATGATAGTTATTTGATCTTGCTGTAATTTGCAGAAACTTTCTGTTCATGAAAACAATTGTTAAAAATCACCAGAACGTGATAAAATATTGATTCCAATTGCTGCTGATCAATAAACAAATTGCCTAGGTCTTTCTATTTTGGCTGATTTTTCTGGAGTTCCAGAAGTTTGCGTTAGTTACAGATTACTACAGTCTGTTCTATTTTTGACAGATTCTGTTTTTCGTGTGTTGTTTGCTTATTTTGATGAATCTATGGCTAGTAAAATAGTTTATAAACCATAGAGAAGTTGGAATACAGTAGTTTTAACACCAATATAAATAAATAATGAGTTTGTTACAGTAACTTGAAGTGGTCTTTTGTTTTCTTTCGCTAGCGGAGCTCACGAGATTTCTGTTAAGTTTTGTGTTGTGAAGTTTTCATGTTTTGGGTGAAAAGATTTGATGGATTATGGAACAAGAAGTGGCAAGAGCCTAAGCTTGGGGATGCCCATGGCACCCCCAAGATAATATAAGGATACCAAAAAGCCAAAGCTTGGGGATGCCTGGGATGGCATCCCCTCTTTCATCTTCGTTCATCGGTAACTTTACTTGGAGCTATATTTTTATTCACCACATGATATGTGTTTTGCTTGGAGCGTCTTGTATGATTTGAGTCTTTGCTTTTTAGTTTAACACAATCATAATTGCTGTACACACCTTTTGAGAGAGCCATACATGATTTAAAAATTATTAGAATACTCTTTGTGTTTCACTTATATCTTTTGAGTTATATAGTTTTGCTCTAGTGCTTCACTTATATCTTTTAGAGCACAGTGGTGGATTTGTTTTATAAAAACTATTGATCTCTCATGCTTCACTTAGATTATTTTGAGAGTCTTAAATATCATGGTAATTTGCTTAAATAATCCTAATATGCTTGGTATTCAAGATTTGTAACAACTTTCTTATGAGTGTGTTGAATACTAAGAAAAGTTTGATGCTTGGTAATTGTTTTGAGATATGAAGATGGTGATATTAGAGTCATGCTAGTTGAGTAGTTGTGAATTTAAAGAATACTTGTGTTAAAGTTTGCGACTCCCGTAGCATGCATGTATGGTGAACCATTATGTGATGAAGTTGGAGCATGATTTATTTATTGATTGTCTTCCTTATGAGTGGCGGTCGGGGACGAGCGATGATCTTTTCCTACCAATCTATCCCCCTAGGAGCATGCACGTAATACTTTGCTTTGATAACTTGTAGATTTTTGCAATAAGTATATGAGTTCTTTATGACTAATGTTGAGTCCATGGATTATACGCACTTTCTTCCTTCCACCATTGCTAGCCTCTCTAATACCGCGCACTTTTCGCCGGTACCATACACCCACCATACCTACCTATCATGGCATTTCCATAGCCATTCCGAGATATATTGCCATGCAACTTTCCACCGTTCCGTTTATTATGACACGCTCCATCATTGTCATATTGCTTTGCATGATCATGTAGTTGACATCGTATATGTGGCAAAGCCACCGTTCATAATTCTTTCATACATGTCACTCTTGATTCGTTGCATATCCCGGTACACCACCGGAGGCATTCATATAGTCATATTTTGTTCTAAGAATCGAGTTGTAATTGTTAAGTTGTAAGAAAATAAAAGTGTGAAGATCTTCATTTTTAGAGCATTGTCCCAAGTGAGGAAAAGGATGATGGAGACTATGATTCCCCCACAAGTCGGGATGAGACTCGGACGAAAAAAAGAGGCAAAAAAGAGAACAGGCCCAACTAAAAAAATGAGAGAAAAAGAGAGAAGGGACAATGTTACTATCCTTTTACCACACTTGTGCTTCAAAGTAGCACCATGATCTTCATGATAGAGAGTCTCTCATTTTGTCACTTTCATATTCTAGTGGGAATTTTTCATTATAGAACTTGGCTTGTATATTCCAATGATGGGCTTCCTCAAAATGCCCTAGGTCTTCGTGGAGCAAGCGAGTTGGATGCACACCCACTTAGTTTCTTTTGTTGAGCTTTCATATACTTATAGCTCTAGTGCATCCGTTGCATGGCAATCCCTACTCACTCACATTGATATCTATTGATGGGCATCTCCATAGCCCGTTAATACGCCTAGTTGATGTGAGACTATCTTCTCCCTTTTTGTCTTCTCCACAACCACCATTCTATTGCACATATAGTGCTATATCCATGGTTCACGCTCATGTATTGCGTGAAGATTGAAAAAGTTTGAGAATGTTAAAAGTATGAAACAATTGCTTGGCTTTTCATCGGGGTTGTGCATGATTTAAATACTTTGTGTGGTGAAGATAGAGCATAGCCAGACTATATGATTTTTTAGGGATAACTTTCTTTGGCCATGTTATTTTGAGAAGACATGATTGCTTAGTTAGTATGCTTGAAGTATTATTTTTTTATGTCAATATTAAACTTTTATCTTGAATCTTTCAGATCTGAATATTCATACCAATTTTAAGAAGAATTACATTAAAATTATGCCAAGTAGCACTCCGCATCAAAAATTCTGTTTTTTATCATTTACCTACTCGAGGACGAGCAGGAATTAAGCTTGGGGATGCTTGATACGTCTCCAACGTATCTATAATTTTTGATTGCTCCATGCTATATTATCTACTGTTTTGGACAATATTGGGCTTTATTATTCACTTTTATATTATTTTTGGGACTAACCTATTAACCGGAGGCCCAACCCAGAATTGCTGTTTTTTGCCTATTTCAGAGTTTCGCAGAAAAGGAATACCAAACGGAGTCCAAACGGAATGAAACCTACGGGAACGTGATTTTTAGGAAGAATATGATCCAGGAGACTTGGACCCTACGTCAAGAAACAAAAGAGGAGGCCACGAGGTAGGGGGCGCGCCTACCCCCCAGGGCGCGCCCTCCACCCTCGTGGGCCCCCTGTTGCTCCACCGACGTACTCCTTCCTCCTATATATACCTACGTACCCCCAAACGATCAGATACGGAGCAAAAAACCTAATTCCACCGCCGCAACCTTCTGTACCCACGAGATCCCATCTTGGGGCCTGTTCCGGAGCTCCGCCGGAGGGGGCATCCATCACGGAGGGCTTCTACATCAACACCATAGCCTCTCCGATGAAGTGTGAGTAGTCTACCTCAGACCTTCGGGTCCATAGTTATTAGCTAGATGGCTTCTTCTCTCTTTTTGGATCTCAATACAATGTTCTCCCCCTCTCTTGTGGAGATCTATTCGTTGTAATCTTATTTTTGCGGTGTGTTTGTTGAGACCGATGAATTGTGGGTTTATGATCAAGATTATCTATGAACAATATTTGAATCTTCTCTTAATTCTTTTATGTATGATTGGTTATCTTTGCAAGTCTCTTCGAATTGTCAGTTTTGTTTGGCCTACTAGATTGATCTTTCTTGCAATGGGAGAAGTGCTTAGCTTTGGGTTCAATCTTGCGGTGTCCTTTCCCATGTGATGAGGGGCGGCAAGGCACGTATTGTATTGTTGCCATCGAGGATAACAAGATGGGGGTTTTATCATATTGCATGAATTTATCCCTCTACATCATGTCATCTTGCTTAAGGCGTTACTCTGTTTTCATAAACTTAATACTCTAGATGCATGCTGGATAGCGGTCGATAAGTGGAGTAATAGTAGTAGATGCAGGCAGGAGTCGGTCTACTTGTCTCGGACGTGATGCCTATATACTTGATCATACCTAGATATTCTCATAACTATGCTCAATTCTGTCAATTGCTCAACAGTAATTCGCTCACCCACCGTAAAATACTTATGCTCTTGAGAGAAGCCACTAGTGAAACCTATGGCCCCCGGGTCTATCTTCATCATATTAATCTTCCAACACTTAGTTATTTCCTTTGCTTTTTTACTTTGCTTTTATTTTACTTTGCATATTTATCATAAAAATACCAAAAATATTATCCTATCATATCTATCAGATCTCACTCTCGTAAGTGACCGTGAAGGGATTGACAACCCCTTATCGCGTTGGTTGCGAGGATTTATTTGTTTTGTGTAGGTACAAGGGACTCGCGCGTAGCCTCCTACTGGATTGATACCTTGGTTCTCAAAAACTGAGGGAAATACTTACGCTACTTTGCTGCATCACCCTTTCCTCTTCAAGGGAAAACCAACGCAGTTCTCAAGAGGTAGCAGATATGACCTCACAAGTGGCGACAGGAAGCAGAGGTTGCCGGAGATGAAGACGACGGTGACTAGAGGCGACACCAGGGGCTCCAACCGGGCGGAACGGCACCACCGAGTCATGAGGAGGCCCTGGAAAGGTGGCCCGAGCCTGGGAGGGGCTGGATCTGCAGAGACGACCCGAGGGGATCGCCGGCGAGCTCGAGCTCGGGGAAGGGGGCCCACGGCCTGCCCGTCGGGCTACGACTTTCTACAAGATCGTGGAGTGTGTGTGAGGAGTGGATGATGATCGAGGAGGCTGGAGAGGGCTCTATTTATAGCCGAGCGTCGAGAGGGGATCGGGCTCCACCGGAGGACACCCGGACACGGCGCCCGGTGACGAACGGCGTCAGTGAGCGAGGGGGAAGGCGATGCAGCTCACGCGGGAACTGTGGGCGAGCGGAGACGAGCACAGGGGCAAGAGGGTGACGACGAGCACAGTGTGCAGCGCACTGTTGCATTGGCCGGACCGCGCCCATGCTCGCTGCGGCGAGCTCCGGCGTCGGCGAGCGCCAGGAGGGAGTTAAGAAGATCGGGACGATGATTGTGCGAAGTTTGGCATGGTTTGGCAGGCGGGGAAGCGATCACGCGAGCAACAGAGGCGCGGGCGCGACGCAGAGCGCGTCGGCCGTATGCCAGCATGCCTAGACGAACGCGGTCACCGCGTGAACTCTGACCCTAGGCTGACCTAAGCCCAAACTTCATGTCTGGCGTGTAGTTTTTGGTAGGTTGAGAGGTTACCACACTTTGGTTTGAGCTTAGATGCAGTAGAATGGATTTCAACTGCCTGGTAAGTTTCTGGTCAGTAACTTTGAGAGATTACTGTGGTCAAACTACTGAGAGTTGGGAGCTGGGCTTTGGAGGTTAGCAATCAATCACTAAGGTGATGACGCACAAGGAAAACCAGCCACAATAGAGCAAGTAAAATGGTAGTTGCTGTAGAAACCACCATTTCTATCCAGAACAGTAAATATTTTCTGTAGCAAAAATATTCCAAAAAGTGATGAAATATTTTTGCTCAGGAAGGTGCCCTAGGGTTCAAAGAATATTTGGGAATTTTCTCAGATTTTTGTGGGCAAGAAAAATTGGGGTTGCTTTGGAGCACATTGAGCTAGCTAGGGTTTAAGAGAAGGAAATGAATATTTTTCATTTAAGAAAAATATTCAAAATATTATTTTGAGGTGAACCAGAGAAAAAATTATAGTTAGAGAGGGAAATGAGACACTTGGGTGAAAGTCAAGGGGTACCCAAGTGTTTAAGTCCATATGAAAAGATTCAAAATTCCAGATTTCAAAACCAAATCAAATGAAAATCAGACAAAAAGAAGAGGGCAAAAACCAGGCTGTCACAGACCTCCCCCACTTAGGATGAATCTCGTCCTCGAGATTCGTTTGCTTGGGAAAACCATTCTAGATAATGTGCCTTTAGAAATTCTTCTCATTCCCAAGTCGATTATGCCTCTGTGTGATGCTCCCACTGAACTTTGTAAAACTTCCTTGCTTTACTACGAGTGACCATTTCCATCTGATCCAAAATTCTGACCGGTCTCTCTTCATATGTTAAATCCTTTGCCAACTCTATTTCAGTCATAGCAGTCTTTTTCTCAGGCGGCGATATGCACCGCCTCAACTGTGAAACATGAAACACATTGTGCACTTCCGACAATTCGAGGGGTAGTTTCAATTGATATGCAACAGTACCCACTCTGGACATAACCGGAAATGGACCAATAAATCTGGGTGCCAACTTTCCATGAGTCTGGAATCTCTTGACTCCTTCCATAGGAGTGACTCGGAGGTATACGTGTTCTCCGGGTTCAAAACTGATCTGTTGGTGCTTTGCATCATAATAACTCTTTTGTCGCGATTTGGCCAATTGCAATCTTTCTCGGATTTCCTTGACTTGCTTCTCAGCTTCCATCATGAGATCCGTTCTGAAAATACGGCTATCTCCAGTTTGAGACCAATTTAAAGGAGTGTCACACTTACGGCCATACGGAGCCTCATACGATGACATCTTTAGACTGGTCTGGAAGCTGTTGTTATAAGAGAACTCGGCATACGGCAGGCAGTCTTCCCATTTAGGTCCTTGGGCCAAAGCACATGCTCGTAGCATATCTTCGAGTATTTGATTTAACCGCTCAGTCTGTCCATCAGTCTGAGGATGATAAGCGGTACTATATTTTAGCATTGTCCCCAAGGCTTGATGGGGACGTGACCAAAAAGCGGAGGTAAAAAGTGACCCCCGGTCAGAAGTGATTGTTCGGGGTACTCCATGCAGACTGACTATTCTAGATACATACAGTTGTGCAAGTTGATCCACTCGATATGTGGTTCTGATCGGGATAAAGTGAGCTACCTTGGTTAAGGTGTCCACTATGACCCAGATTGCATCATTGCCTCGCTGAGTCTTAGGTAGCCCTGTGATAAAATCCATGCAGACATCATCCCATTTCCATTGTGAAACTGGCAGCGGTTGGAGAAGTCCGGCTGGCTTCTCATGCTCTGCCTTCATCTTGTTGCATATGTCATAACAGGCCACAAAATAGGCAATGTCTTTCTTCATTCCATCCCACCAGAATATTTTTCGAAGGTCTTCATACATTTTAGTACCTCCAGGGTGAAGAGAATATGAAGATTCATGCGCTTCCGACAGGATTTTCCTCTTTAAATCTGCCTGACTCGGTACACAAATCCTTCCACGGAATCGGAGGGTACCAAGTTGATCCTTAGAAAAATCTGAAGTCTGTCCTGCTATCATACGTTTGCTTGGCACGCTTCAGAGGGATGTTGTCATCTGGCTCGGCCTTGCGTATCTCTTCCTCAAGTGTAGGTGCAATTTCTGAAATATTAGCAAGACCAGCATCAACTATGACCATGTTGAGTTGAGCAATCTCCTCTTGAAGTTCAGGAGGCAAGGATTTCATTATGACATTCAGGCTGACAGGCTTTTGACTGAGTGCATCGGCAACCACGTTGGCCTTACCCGGGTGGTAATTTATTCCAAGGTCATAATCCTTGACTAACTCAAGCCATCTTCATTGACGGATATTTAAATCTGGCTGAGTAAATATATACTTGAGACTTTTGTGGTCGGTAAAAATTTGGCACCTCTTCCCGATGAGGTAGTGTCTCCAAATTTTAAGAGCATAAACCACCGCGGCCAATTCCAGATCATGAGTAGGATAGTTTCCCTCGTGGGGTCATAGCTGTCACGATGCATATGCTACTACCTTGCCGTCTTGCATAAGTACGCATCCAAGACCTTGTCTGGAGGCGTCACAATACACATCAAAATTGCGGTAGATATCTGGAAGAGTCAACACAGGTGCGTTCGTTAGCCGTGTGTTTAGCTCATTGAAACTTTTCTCACAGTCCTCAGTCAATTCAAACTTCTTATCCTTCTTGAGCAGCTCCGTCATGGGTTTGTCAATCTTGGAAAACCCTTCAATGAAACGTCGGTAATATCCGACTAATCCAAGAAAACTCCGGATCTGTGATACGATTGTGGGTGGCAACCAATCGAGCACATCCTTTACTTTGCTCGGGTCCATGGCTATACCTTCGGCGGATAGCACATGTCCGAGAAATCCAACTTGCTTGAGCCAAAACTCGCATTTACTAAATTTGGCGATAGTCGATAGTCATGAGTCGTTGTAGCAATCGCCGGAGGTATTCTTTGTGCTCTTCTTCACTTTTTGAGTATATAAGTATGTCATCGAAGAAGACTACCACAAACTTATCGAGGAAGTCCATGAATAGTTTGTTCATCATATGCATGAAGAAGGCAGGGGCATTGGTGAGACCAAAGGACATAACTGTATATTCATAAAGACCGTACCGAGCAGTGAATGCGGTCTTAGGAATATCTTCCTTTTTAATCTTGAGTTTATGATATCATGTCCTTAAATCAATCTTGGAGAATATCTTGGCCCCACTGAGCTGATCAAACAAGTCATCAATCCTGGGAAGTGGATATTTATTTTTTTATGGTAACATCATTCAGCCGACAGTAATCCACACACATGGCTGCCATCCTTCTTATCCATGAAGATAGCAGGTGATCCCCATGGTGAAGAGCTGGGACGGATATATCCCTTCTGGAGCATTTCATCAAGCTGCTTCTTTAGCTCCACTAATTCTGATGAGGGCATCCGGTAATACTTCTTGTATAACGGCGAGGTTCCGGGCACAAGATCTATTGCAAACTCAAGCTCTTGATCGGGTGGCATGTCTGCCAGTTCTTCTGGAAATACATCAGGAAACTCAGTAACCACAGGAATTAATTCCAACTCACCAGCCACAGCGGTGAAGACCATTTCTTTCTTGGGTATGCTTCTGCGAGCATAGAATTTGGTAGCCTGCCCCTTCTGACTAGTCAAGGTGACTTCTCGGGCCGCGCAATTTATGCATACTTGATATTGGGTCAACCAATTCATACCCAAGATAACATCCAACTTTACAGACTCAATGATTATCAAGGAAGTTGGAAAATAGACTTCATTGATATTGATTTCCAGATTACGGCAGACCAGATTGCTCCTGATTAAAGATCCCAGGGATTGTACCAGCATATTCTTGCCCAAAAGCGAACAAGGAAATTTGTTTTGGGCAACAAAACTCCGCGAAATAAAAGAGTGGGAAGCCCCAGAGTCAAATAAAATTACGGCAGGTATGTTATTAACATAAAACATACCAATGACGACTTCGAGGTTCTCTTGGGCTTCATCTGCGGAGAGGTGATGAACATGCCCAGTGATGTTTTGCTGGGTAGGGCATGAATCCATAAAGTTGACTTGTGGCCTGAATAGGGCATTTGCCTTGCCGTTCTTGGGACACTGTTTGGCATAATGTCCGGTTTGCCCACAACTGAAGTTGTTGCGCTGGCACTCGTCTCGCACCGGGTTGGTCACGACATTCTTGACTTGTGTGGTGGTCTTGTTAACATTTTGTTGCCAATTGGGCTTGTATTCCACCTGAGTATGCTGCCAGGTACGAGCCTTATGCATTGGCTGCCCTTCCTTCCTTGGCTCGAACTTGCGCTTGTGCTCTTATTGGCATTCCTATTTCCTGATATGAGCTTGTGCTCCCTTTCAGCAATGAAAGCCTTGTTTACCAGAGTTTGGAAATCTGGGAAATCAAACATACTGAGGGTACATCAGAGTTGTGGGTTTAATCCCCCAAGAAATCTGTCAATCTTTCTTTCTTCGGTGGCCACGTCATAAAGGGAGTAACGGGCCAAATGATTGAACTTTTGCAAATATTCACCCACAGACTAATTTCCTTGAAGGAGCGCAAGAAATTCACGTTGCTTAGCCTTCATAATTCCAGTAGGAATATGATATTTCCGGTACTGATCCTTGAATTTTGCCCAGGTGATATCTTCATCAGCAGGCCACATGGCTTTTGCACTTTCCCACCATATGGCAGCAGCACCTTCAAGATAATGAGTTGCAAATTGAACTTTATCATATTCTTCTGTACGAGCAATCTCAAGCTTCATCTCAATGGTTCGCAACCAATCGTCCGCATCCAAGGGATCAATAACCTGACTGAAACTGGGAGGCTTGGTCCTCTAAAAATCTGACAGCTTGGAGTGATGACCGTTCTGATTTCCATTCTATCCAACCACAGCTTGCACACTTCTTAATATTTCAATCAGATCATTATTCCTCCTTTCCTCAAACATACGCAGAATTTGCTCGGTGGAGGCGGTGGTGGAACGTACGTCTCGGGGAAGTGCCCTGCCTGTCGTGCGGAACGACGAACAGGAGCGTCCTCATGAGCGTCGCTACTGCTGCCTCCCCGCGTCATCCTATTGTGGATTTTTTCCAAGACAACGCAACCGAGATGAGAAACATCCAAAAATAAATTGGGTGAAAGCCAGCAACAAAGCCTGAGAGAAACCTAAATAACAAAGAAAACACGGCGAATAAAATAGAGTTCCAACATAATTATACACAATAGACTCATACATGAAAGATAAACATCATGCCAGGTTCAACTACTCTCATAGAGGAAACAAAACATCAAGACTCGTACGACTACACCCGTACATCATCCTGACAACTGCGGGTACTCAGAAGCTCTACTGCTCTGCTGGTGCTGCGGGGTCCTCTCCTGAAGCGGGCTCGGATCCTGAACTGACGTGGTTAACTGAAACCTCCGGGTTAAAGGTAACACGACGACGCTGCCTCGAGGGCTCTCCCTCCGGGCCAGGTGCAGGGTGAAGCATCAGGGCTACAAGAGTAGTGAGAAGTGAAACCCACTCAGCAGAAGCACTAGGAGGATTCATGGTCGAGGTGCCCAAGCTACTCGGAGGAGTAACCGGTGAAATAGGGGAACTAGAACTGGATGGAATATAAGGAGTAAATCCCGTAGAAGATGGAGCAGTGACAGATCTAGTAGAGGCTAAAGCAGTACATGCACGAGTCAGCTCTCGAGCCAGCTCGTGGATCATAAGATAGCTAGCAGTGATATAACGGGAAAGGTGTCTAGCAACACTATCAGAATCCAGATCAATGATAGGGAAATGGACACGACCATTGTCGTGCAAAGAGGGATAGTAGTAGAAACCTGGGTGGTTCTGCATCCGGACCTTGTGATAACGAAGCTCGACAAGGACCTCGAATGCAGCAAACTGGACAGCCTGAGAAGCGGTAGAAGCAAAACCGCTCCGGGAGGTACGAGTGTAAGTGCTGGAATCGGAACTGGTGCGCAGAGTAACCACTGCGTGATACTCATACACTGAGTCTGCTAGACGCTCCCGGTACACACGATAGACTGGGTCGTCACCGAGGGGGTACAACCGATGCCACACGTTATTTAACGAGATGCAATGACGTGAACAAAGATCACCGTGAATCGACACGTATATTAATCGAGCCATCTACACTCACAACCATTACCAGGTTAGCATAAAAATAAAATGAGTGCATACATTGCAACAACCAGCTACAAATGCTACCGGCACTCAAATTAAACTCGTAACTAACGTATGGTTAACACGTCATAGTCTAGCGTGGCCTACAGTCAGCGCAGCTCTGATACCAAGTGTTGTGGCACCCCGGCTCAGAGCAACCGATTTACCATGCATTGCCAGCCCAGAGACCATGTCTTCTGGCAACACACAACATCTTGGTACAGAAAACAACCGCTTTATTGATGCTATCGGGTCATAGTTTATATTAGAACAGGTGGCGAGGCCAAGCGGTACACACGGTGCGGCTGAACAATATGTACATTATTTAGTGAACAAAAGGGGCCTCGATCAGAACAACTATGTGGTAGCGGAACAACATCGTAGCGGAACTCCATAGCACAGGGACACCGATGTGGACACGATCTAGACTCGGACAACACTCCTTTCCAACGAGACTTTCCTGAAATCTGGCATGACACGCCAGGTCAGTACATTGAATGTACTTGCAGTCTCACAACAAGCATAAACATAATGAAAAACAATATCATGATATTTAACCAATTGTTTAATAATGCAACAATATATCCAACATGTTGTGATCAGGCTCTTGTGATATAAGCCCCTCGGACTTGCTTACCAACGGTGATCGCTCTCGGATCACAAACGGACCAACCTCGTGGTCTTAGATCGGGTTACCTCGTAACCAATCGGTGATCTTTCCGGCGATCACAACCATGACCAACACTTGGTTTCAAATGGTGATCTTTCCGGCGATCACAACCATGACCAACACTTGGTCTCCAACATCAAGATGGTCTACCCACCATCATCAATAGTGCAAAGTTCATAACTTAGTGTGCAAAATTTATTAAACATTGACCCATGGTGTGACCTACTTTCGAGCGTGTCTGTAACCGTGGACTCGGCTATTGATAGATTTAATACACTCTGCAGAGGTAGCGCACTCTACCCACACCACGGAACCCATGGCCTCGCACTCCCATTCGGGTGGAGCAACGGCATTCCGACGAAACCCCTCCATTGCCATGACACTCTCTCGGCCACTCTGACTCACTCCCCACTGGGCTAGTCCTGGGTGGCCCCGTGTCTACCAAAGACACCAACGGCCACCGTCGTGGCAAAACATAAACGGTCCCAAATGGGGACAAGGTACCATAACATCAACAACGGGCACACAAGGTTATGTCCGCTTACCAGGCCAGGGTACCACACGCGCATAACCTTCCCTCGTTGGAGGCACCGACCAGAGGCATGACAATAGACCGAATAAAGGCCTTCCCATAAAGGCAAATGTGGTTGCACTGGGAAAACTTGATTTAGTGGCACCATGACCCGGTCAACGATATATTCAAGTTGAGTTATTATCAGGTTCAACTTAAAGTGAAGGTCATCAGTGTCATAATATGCCATGAAAATACCTATATCCACACTAAGCATAAACATCACAACTCATAACACTTCTCTGGTTATGATTAATCATCACTTTAATCAGAATCTTTACTTAGCAAATTTATACTTTTTCTCCTCCAAGAAAATAACTCAAAATAATTACTTATATCCATAACCATATTACTTCTTCATAACAACTATTTCTTCTAGTTATTTAACCAACTTAGTTAGCTTCAAATTTATGTAAACTAAGCATATCAACTTAAACAAGCAACCAAACAGAATATAAATAATATACTAGTGATTTAAATGCATGGATTAAATCATTAATTCAAGTTGAAAATCACAAATATTGCAATGGCACCATGAAAATGTTGCTGTGGCTTGCCTTAGTGCAGATGAGGTTCACAATCCTCCTGGTGATCCTCAAGACAAGCTTCACTCTCTGAAAATAATTATAAACACCAAAAGAAAACATCAAGAACCCTTCTGAAATTCACCAGAAAATCTAGACAGGAGAGAAAATTCTCATTTTTGGTGGGCTGCTAGATTTCCTCATAAAGAACACAATGCAAAAAGAACCAATTCATTTGGACTTATGGTTAAAAAGTTTTGGCTGTTTGAAGCTCTCTGGAAAGAATTAAATTTGAAATTAAATAAAACAGAACTGGGGGGGGGGGGTGACGTCGCACGCGTACAGAATGGCTGACTAGCGGTCCCCGCTAGTCAGGTGAGAGGGAAACAGAGGGCGGCGCGGCTTCGCCGGAGCGCACGCCGGCGAGGAGGGCTTCTTGGCCTGAACTAGAGGGAGGGATCGAAAGAGGAGACGGAGGCGTAACTGCCCTTACCTGTAGGTTAGCTAGGGGTGGTCGGACGGTGTCGGAAACGACCTCTCCAGCAGCGACAGGAAGTAGAGGTCGCCAGAGATGAAGACGACGGCGACTAGAGGCGAAACTAGGGTCTCCAACCGGGCGGAACAACACCACTGAGGCATGGCAGAGGCCCTGGAAAGGTGGCCCGGGCCTGGGAGGGGCTGGAGCTACGGAGACGACTCGAGGGGATCGCCGGCAAGCTCGAGCTCGGGGACGGCGGCCCGCGGCCTGCCCGGCCGGGCTACGGCTTTCTACGAGATCGTGGAGTGTGTGTGAGGAGTGGATGATGCTCGAGGAGGCTGGGGAGGGCTCTATTTATAGCCGAGCGTCGAGAGGGGATCGGGCTCCGCCGGAGGACACCTGGACACGGCGCCCGGCGACGAACGGCATCAGTGAGCGAGGGGGAAGGCGACGCAGCTCACGCAGGAACTGTGGGCGAGCGGAGACGAGCACAGGGGCAAGAGGGTGACGACGAGCACAGTGTGCAGTGCACTATTGCATTGGCCAGGAGGGAGTTAAGAAGATCGGGACGATGATTGTGGCGAAGTTTGACAAGGTTTGGCAGGCGGGGAAGCGATCATGCGAGCAACATAGGCGCGGGCGTGACGCAGATCGCATCGGCCGTATGCCAGCACGCCTGGACGAACGCGGTCACCGCATGAACACTGAACTCAGGTCGACCTAAGCCCAAACTTCATGTCTGGCGTGTAGTTCGTGGTAGATTGAGAGGTTACCACGTTTTGGTTTGAGCTCAGACGCAATAGAATGGATTTCAACTGCCTGGTAAGTTTCTAATCAGTAACTTTGAGAGATTACTGTGGTCAAACTACTGAGAGTTGGGAGCTGGGCTTTGGAGGTTAGCAATTAATCACTAAGGTGATGATGCACAAGGAAAATCAGCCACAATAGAGCAAGTAAAATGGTAGTTGATGTAGAAACCACCATTTCTGTCCAGAACAGATAATATTTTCTGTAGCAAAAATATTCCAAAAAGTGATGAAATATTTTTGCTCAGGAAGGTGCCCTAGGGTTCAAAGAATATTTGGGAATTTTCTCAGATTTTTGTGGGCAAGAAAAATTGGGGTTGCTTTGGAGCACATTGAGCTAGCTAGGGTTTAAGAGAGGGAAATGAATATTTTTCATTTAAGAAAAATATTCAAAATATTATTTTGAGGTGAACTGGAGATAAAATGATAGTTAGAGAGGGATATGAGACACTTGGGTGAAAGTCAAGGGGTACCCAAGTGTTTAAGTCCATATGAAAAGATTCAAAACTCCAGATTACAAAACCAAATCAAACGAAAATCAGACAAAAAGAAGAGGGCAAAAACCAGGCTGTCACAAATACTTGGTGTTGGCATCCCCCTTGAGCGTCCACTTGAGGCCGTCCCTGTGCCTCCAATATTCCTCCTCAGAGCGAAGCAGCGCTTCGACTTGCCCTTCCAGGGCGTAACGGTGAGCCCATTCTTGCTCAGAGAATGGTCTCGCATCGGCCTGAGCATCAAGGTGCGCGATTTCGTTGACGAGACTCGCCCTGAGTAGCTTGTCGTCGCGCCCTTGGTTCGTGCCCCACCCTTTGAGGCTCACACGAAGACGGCCCCCAACCGCATTCCAGAACTCCAATGGGCCACGTTGATGGCCGGTGAGTTATATGCATCTGAACCATTTCTCCCTGAAGATGGTATCGAAGCCTGGTACCTCAAACCAAGCTATTTCAAAAAAGAAACGGGGGTTGCGTTGAATCATGTCCTCCCCTGAAGACAGGATCAAGGGAACATGGTCCAACCCAATCCTCGTTTCGGCGAGGAGCGAGCACAACGGTTACACCACTTCCCAATCCGGAGACATGAACACGCGGTCCAGAACAGAGCGCACCGGGGCGAGCTGTTTATTAGTCCAAGTGTACTGAGCCCCGGTTCTGGTCACTTCCCTAAGTGCCATAAGTACATCAGTGAGAGGAGAAGGAGATACACACGCACTCTCTAACGGAATACAACAATCGATCCTAGCTAGATCGATGGGCAGTTGTGCTGCATGCGCCATGCAACGTCGGTGGGATAAGGCATTCTTGACCAGCTCAAGTCGGTAGCGCCGGAGACCAACACAAGTAGTCTAACAGCCCTCCCCGCGTAGTCTCATGTGTGAAAGTAGCAGTAGGCAGTCCTTTTGTGAAGATATCTGCATACTGTGAAGAAGTAGGAACATGCAACACGCACAGTTCTCCCAAAGAAACCTTATCACGACCGAAATGAATGCCAATCTCGATGTGTTTCGTCCGTCGGTGCTGCACGGGGTTAGCCGACATATAAACCGCAGAGACATTATCACAATAAACCACAATATACTTGGCGATGGGTTGATGAAGCTCATCCAATAACTGCCGCAGCCAAGTCGTCTCAGCGATGATGTGGGAAACGGCCCGGTACTCCGCCTCAGTGCTAGACCTGGAAACAGTAAGTTGTCGCTTTGAAAACCAAGATATCAAATTATCCCTGAGAAAAACGCAAATCCCAGAGGTAGAACGTCGAGTGTCGGGGCAGCCAGCCTAGTCTGCATCGGAGTAGGCAAGAAGAGTGGTGGGTGATGATGGGTAGATATGTAAGCCATAGTCTAGGGTGCCTTTGAGATAACGTACGATGCGCTTGACAAGGTTGTAGTGAGAGGAGCGAGGGGCGTGCATGAAAAGACGGGCCTGTTGAACAGCGTAGGACAAATCTGGACGGGTGATCGTCATGTACTAAAAGGCGACGGTGAGACTGCGGTAGATAGTAGGGTTATCGAGGAGGTCACCGTCTGATATGGAGAGTTTGGAGCCCGGGTCGATAGGAGTACGAACAGGATGACAGTCAGACATACCGGCTCGTTCGATGATGTCCAAAGCATACTGTTGCTGAGAGAGGTGGAGACCCGAAGACAAGTGGGAGTCGGCAACGCCGAGGAAGTGAGAGAGAGGGCCAAGGCCTGTCATGGAGAACTCGCGACCGAGGAGAGAAATAACATAGTCGAGAAACGCCGGAGATGATGCAGTGAGAATGATGTCATTAATGTATAGGAGGAGGTAGGCTGTGTAGGTAGTGGATTTGTAGATAAAAAGAGAAGTGTCGCATTTAGAGGCAACGAAGCCAATGGATGCGGCATAGGTGGTAAAGCGAGTGAACCAGGCACGAGGGGCTTGCTTAAGTCTGTAAAGAGATTTCTTAAGAAGACAAACGTGCGAGGGGGCGGTCGGATCTTCAAATTCGAGGGGCTGCTGACAATAAACTGTCTTGGTAAGGTTTCCATGGAGAAAAGCGTTTTTAACGTCTAACTGGTGAATGGGCCACGAGTGAGAAGTAGCGAGAGAGAGAATGACACGAATGGTGCTCGGCTTAACTACTGGAGAGAAGGTCTCGTCGTAGTCGATGCCTTCGGTTTGAGAAAAACCGCGGACGACCCATCTCGCCTTGTAGCAAGCTAGGGATCCGCCAGAATTATACTTATGCCGAAAAACCACTTCCCACTAATGATCGGAGCCGTGGATGGTCGAGGAACGAGCGACTAGGTCTCGTTCTAAAGGAGGGCTCGGTACTCATCACCCATGGCACTAGACCAGCGTGGGTCGGCCAGGGCTGCGCGGTAGGTGCGGGGAAGTGGCGAGGCACCCTGAAGATCGGCGAGAAAATTGAGTCGACGAGAGGGTATGTAGAAACCTGTTTTGGCCCGGGTGCGCATGTTGTGAGGGTTAGCTGGAGGCGCGACAGCGAAATCGCGGGGTGGAAGCGGTCGTGGGGTGGAAGGACTGCAGGAAGAAGTGGAGGCAGGGCTGGTGGACGGCGAGCTGCTGGAAGAACCGGGGGTGGGAGGGTTCGAGTGCGGGGTAGAGTCCGTAGATGTGGAGGCCGTAGATGTGGCAGGGTGCGAGCACGGGGAAGAAGCTCTTGGGGCGGTGGTCGCATGGGGCGAAGGGACTTCCGGGGCAGCGTTCTGGTCAGGTGAGACGGCTGCCGTGGGAGCGGTTGGACGAACACAGAATGGTGCCATGGCAAGGGCCGGCGGTGGGATAGCGGCTATATGAGAGAAGTCGATTGGCGAGGGGTCTTGGGGGTGCGAGAGAAGGGAAAGACAAACTCATCGAAGGTGACGTGCCGCGAGACGTAGACGCGACCTGTAGAGGGATCGAGGCAACGATACCCTTGTGATCACGGGGGTAACCTATGAAGACACAAGCGACCAAGCGCGCGGCAAGTTTGTGAGGGGCGGTGGCTTCCATGTTAGGGTAGCACAGGCACCCAAAGACACGGAGGTGAGTGTACGTGCGTGGTGTTTTGTGAAGGATCTCGTGAGGTGTGACGAGAGAGAGAGAGACGCTTGGTGGGGCGAAGGTTAAGGAGAATGGTGGCGGTGGTGAGTGCATCAGCCCAGTAGCGTGGTGACATGGAGGCTTGGAGCAGAAGGGTGCGTATTACGTCATTGGTCGAGCGAATAGCACGTTCAGCTTTAGTGTTCTGGTAAGATGTGTATGGGAAAGAAAAACACATCACCGTACCGAAGGGAAGAAAGAAGTTGCGACTTTGTGCGCTATCAAACTCACGCCCGTTGTCGCATTAGAGAGTCCGTATGGTCTGCCCAAAGTGAGTGCGAACATAAGAATGAAAGAATCGAAAAATGGCAGGAACGTCAGACTTGGGTTTTAGAGGAAAAGTCCAATGGTAGTATGAAAAATCATCAATAAGCAGGAGATAATACTTGCTCCCAGAGGCGCTAGACAAAGGAGCAGTCCAAACATCACAATGTATAAGATCAAACGAGGCAGTAGTTCGACTAGTGGAGGAAGTAGAAGGGAGGCGGACGTGCTTTCCAGTCTGACAAGCATCACACAAGCGTCCATCCGAAATAGGTTTATTACAATGTTCTAAATTTTTATTTAAACGAAAAGTAGCAACACCGGGGTGGCCCAAACGCCGGTGCCAAAGGTCGGTGAGGCGGGAGACGGTGACGGTGAGGGAGGTGGGTGCAGCCGGAGGGAAGATGTCATACAGTTCGTCGTTACTGTTGCATCAAAGAAGCTCCACCTTGGTTGGATAGTCCTTCACAGAGAGACCATAAGGATCAAATTCAGTGGAGCAGTTATTATCAGTGGTTAAGCGACGAACGAAAAGGAAATTTTTAATGAGATTAGGGGCAACTAGCACGTTGTTGAGGTATAGGGGTCGATTAGGGTTAGGAAGACATGAGGAACCAACGTGACTAATAAGCATAGCACTACCGTTTCCGACAAAAACAGGGGGGATAATTTGATAAAGTGGCAATGAAGGAAATCATACCGGGATCAGCCACTAGATGAGAGGAGGCGCCGAAGTCTGCAACCCAGCCACCGCTGGGCGACTGGATCGACAGGTTGTGCAGAGTGCTCATCAGGGCGGAGTGGTCAACGGTTGTTGGAGGCGGCGGCCGTCGGCGGGTGGAAGTACTGCTGCGCCTGGTAGTGCTGCGGAAGAGGTGGCGTCAAGGGAATACGCTATCGATGAGGAGGCGCCGGCAGGTACTGCTGCGGTGGCGGGTAGCCCATCGGGGACGGCTGTTGGAGGTGGCCGCCGAAGGCGGCGTAGGCGTGCGGCGGCCGCGGACCAAGGATCCCGGGCGCCGGGCGAGGTTGAGGTGGGAGGGCCATCGGGTAGGCGTAGACGTGCCCCGTCCACGGCGGCGTAGCCGCGGCCCCCTGATACCCGCCGTTGTTGGTGTAGCGGCGGCATTTGTTGTGCCCCTGGTTGAGTGAGGGAGAGGAGGGTTTGCCGCCGCCGAGGCCAGGAGCGGGCGGCCGAGCCTGGCCGCCGGAGGCCCCAACTGAGGGCGCGGGTGATGGATCCCTCTGCTGGACAGCGAGGGCACTGTGATGGGTAGAGCCGGCGAAGTTGTTGCCGATCTCGTCGTGGTGAAGCATGCCGACGGCGACGTCAAAAGGGACGGGAGTTGGGGACTTCTCTATAATCTTGGCGGTGGTCTGATGACAATCCTTGTTGACGCCGCGCAGAAGTTGGATGACCAACTCGTCATCATCCAGAATCTTGCCGGCGTCGCGCAGCGCATCGGAGATGGACTTGAGGCGAGCGAAGAAGGTGGAGATGGAGGAGTCCCCTTGACGAGTTTCGGAGAGCTCCTTCTAGAGCTGGAACCGCTGCGCCCGATGGTTGTTGACGAAGAGAGCCTCGACGGAGGCCCAGGTCTGGGCGGCGGTGGCCTCCCGGTCGAGCATGAAGGCGGCGAGCTCCGTCACCATCGCGCCGAGGAACCACCGCTTCACCGCCTTGTTGACGATGTTCCAGCTCGCGTCGCCGGCGTGGTCGGCGAAGTCCCGCGCGATCCAAGAGGCGTCGTCATACTGATCGATGACGTCCAGCATCATCCCCCGCCAGACAGTGTAGTTGGCGCCGTTCATGGCGAGGCAGACAGGGAGATTGATGTGAGCGCCCTCGACATGCATGGCGTGCACATACGCAGTCGTCGGGTAGAAGGTGGGTGGCGGCGCCGTCTGGAGAAGGAGGGGCGCGGGAGTGACACTCAGAGATGGGGTTGCGGGAGGGAGGGTGGGGTTTGGCAGGGGAGATGTAGTGGGAGGAGAGAGATGAGAGGAGGTAGCCGAAGAGGAGGCCGCGGCAGAAAAGAAAAATAAAAAAACAAAGAAAGAAGCAGAAAAAAAAAGAAAACTGGTTGAGGGAACCTTCTAGAAGTTTCCCAAAATTAAAAAAAAACGTTTGGGAAACTCTAGAAGTTTCCCAAAACCGGAAACGCGTTAATGGCCGGCTCTGTGCGCGCAGGGACTCTTTATCGCATTAAGCGAGCGATTCCACAAGGACCTCTCGAGACGTGAACAGTGACGGACCTGCCCATTTAGCGCGCACATATATTCAAGAAAGAAAGGAAAAAATAGCTGGCTGCCCGCGGGGATCGAACCCTGGTCTTCAGGCCTCTCAGCTGCGTAGCTATACACTCCACCTACGCATGTTACTGGTTATTAGTAGAATCGAGGTATACTGCTATCGAGCCGGTCTTCTTCATTTTTTCTTTTTCTTTTTCCTTTTTCTTTTGTTTCATTTTTTTCCTTCTACCCTTTTTGCATTCTTTCTTCTTTCTTCTCAGATTTGTTTCATTCTTTTTTGTTTTCTTTTTTCTCTCCATTTTTTGTTCGGTTTTCTTTTTTCTTCTTTATATTTTTTTCTCGTGTGTTTTCTAATGTTTTTTTGTTTTCACTCTACATTTTCGTACATGTTATAAATAGTTTGTAACAAGTGGTCCACAGTTTTTGTATATAAGTTCAACATTGTCAAAACGTTTTTTCAACACATTTCAAATACTTCTTCAACATTTTAATAGTTATTCCACATTTTTTAAATACTTGCTCAACATTTTTAATACTCATTAAAAATTTCCAACTAACTTTTCAACATTTTTAATATTATTCAACATTTTCAAATACTTGTTCAACATTCTTTTTTATCATTTTGCAAATACTTATTCAACATTTTTCATATACTTGTTCAACATTTTTTAATACCTATTCAGATTTTTCAAATACTTGTTAAGTATTTTCAATATTTATTCAACTTTTTTAAATACTTGTTCAACAATTTTAATATTTATTTACATTTTCTAAAATTTGTTTTTGAAGTGTTTTTGTAATATGTAAATATATATTGGTAGAAAATTTTAAAGTATAAAGAAAAATACAAAATAACAAAAAAAGGGAACAGAAAATAGAAAACAAATAGGCTGTGATCCCGCGTGGCTGGGTCGGCTGCCTGCGGCCCAGTCGGGCGATTCCTTCAGCGAAGGAACGTTCCTGGCTCGCGTTAGGCGAGACATAGGGCACTCCGTGCCTCTGTGCGAAGCGTCGATTGTTTAAGGCACAATGTGATAAATAGGATATTTATAGTCTTGTACTCTGGGCTTTCAGGTTGTTTCGGTTGTTTGTTAGTCGACCTGGGCCTTTGATGCAGTTTCTGCTGTCAGTGTGTACGTAGCGATGGTTTAGTGCTTTTTTTTTAGATAGCCAGCGATGGTTTTGTTGGCTTCATTCGATGGCCGATTAGTGTTGCTGTTGCTGAGCTGTAAATTGACACTCTTTGTCGATACCTGCTATCACGGAACCTGCTATTTAAGCATTCCGTGGCTCATGGCCAAAAAGCATGGAACTAAAACAGCTTGTGAATAGCAAGTTACGTGCCACCGCGAAAAAAGGAAAAAAGAAAAAGGAAAAACTTACGTACCATTGCCACACATGCCTTCCAGTTAGCAGGTTACAATTGAAGAAAGCAGGAGCTAACTTAATTTGAAAAATGACCGTGGATTCAAAAAATGTTTTAGATTTCAACAACTGTTCATGATTATGAATAAATATTCATGAATTTGCAAAATGTTCAAGAATTCCCAAAAGTATTCACGGATTTGAAAAATATTCATCCTTTAAAAATGCTTCCAAATTCAAATAATCGCTGGCTAAACAATGTTCACTAATTTAAAAAATGAAATGATTTCAAAACAATGCTTGTACATTTTAAAAAAACATTCGGCGATTTGATAAATGCTCATGCTTTCATTAAATGTTTGTTAATTAAAAAATTGTTCGCTAATTTTAAAAATGTTTGTGAATTTGAAAACTGTTCACAAGTTGATAAATTGTTTTACGATTTTTCTAAAAAGTCAGCAATTCAGAAAAGTTCATGATTTTGAAAAATGTTCACAATTTTGAAATGAATAGCAGATTTAAAGATTGTCCGTGAATTAAAAAATTATTCTGTTATTTCCAAACATGTTCATGGATTTGGAAATTATGCCTGTATTTCTAAAAGTGTTCCAAATTTGCAAAAAAAATTGTTTACAATATTTGATTTTCCTCCCTATATTTCAAAAATTGTTCTTGACTTTAAATACCATTCTCGTATTTAAAAAAAGTACATGTATTTGAAAAAATTGTTCATGAATTGGAATTTTTTTTCAGTATTTCTAAAAATCATGTCTTAAAAAAGTATTCTCCTCCGAGTTGTGAGTCGATGGTGGGCATGTTACCGGGATGAAAACAAACTACGGACGTAGTTGCAAGTCGAGGGTGGACTTGCAACTGGGGCAACTACAACTACAAACTCCACTTGTGAGTTATGGGTGGACTTGCAACTGGGCCAACTTCTACTACAAGCCTAGTTGTGAGTCACAGCTGGGACCCACCAATTATATCTCCGCACATAAGTAAGTCTCCTTATCCTCCCTGACAATCCGCCCGGTCGAAGCGTACATAGCGTTGTCTGTCTGGTCGAGAACATGTACGTACATACAGGTCGATCGGTCTCTCCGCAAGGATGAACCGTGGCCAAGTAATGAATGGTAGCAGTTCAGGCAGTCCCGTCTAAATCGTGTACACATACGAATAGCCACGCCGTAAAAAAGATGGCCACGTAGGTATATACGGGCGTGGTCTCGAACACGTACAGCGAAGGTGTCCTCTTCATCGGCAGCCAACCAGCTATGTCAGAACGGAGGAAACAACGTCATGTTCAGCGATGCGTTGGAATGCTTCCTGTTCATCGGCAACCAACCTGCTTGGGCGGAACAGCCGAAATGGGGTCTTGTTCATTGACTCGAGGTCTGGCGGACCGCAAAACGGAGAAAACGGAGTTCTCTTCGACCGTCTATGGTCGAAATGGGGTCCTATTCGTCGGGAAGGGTCTAGTGTATAGTAAAACGGAGGAAACGGACTTCTCTTCGAGCGCCTATGGTTGAAACGAGGTCATGTACATCGGGAGGGGTGTGGCGTACCGCAAAAGGGGACTCCACGGGCTACTGTTCATCCATCGTCGAGTTCCTACAGCTTCTACGAGCTACTGTTCATCCATCGACTTATATTCACCCAGGCCCAACAACGTCTAGGGTTCATACTTTCACTAGTGCAAGTTCTCTCAACAATAATAACATGGATAGATCATATAACAATCCCTCAACATGCAACAAAGAGTCACTCCAAAGCCACTAATAGCGGAGAACAAACGTAGAGATTATGGTAGGGTACGAAACCACCTCAAAGTTATTCCTTCCAATCAATCCGTTGGGCTATTCCTATAAGTGTCACAAACAGCCCTAGAGTTCGTACTAGAATAACACCTTAAGACACAAATCAACCAAAACCCTAATATCACCTAGATACTCCATTGTCACCTCAAGTATTCGTGGGTATGATTATACGATATGCATCACACAATCTCAGATTCATCCAACCAACATAAAAGTACTTCGAAGAGTGCCCCAAAGTTTCTATCGGAGAGTCAAGAACATGTGCCAACCCCTATGCATAGGTTCATGGGCGGAACCGCAAGTTGGTCACCAAAACATACATCAAATGGCACATGATATCCCATTGTCACCACAGATAAACACGGCAAGACATACATCAAGTGTTCTCATAAAAGACTCAATCCGATAAGATAACTTTAAAGGGGAAACTCAATTCATTACAAGAGAGTAGAGGGGGAGAAGAAACATAAGATCCAACTATAATAGCAAAGCTCGCGATACAACAAGATCGTATCACCTCAAGAACATGAGAGAGAGAGAGATCAAACACATAGCTCTTGGTACATACCCTCAGCCCCGAGGGTGAACTACTCCTCCTCGTCATGAGAGCGCCGGATGATGAAGATGGCCACAGGTGAGGGTTCCCCTCACGGCAGGTGCCTAACAGGTCCCGATTGGTTTTGGTGGCTCTGGAGGCTTGCGGCGGAATTCTGATCTAATCTCTGCTCGAAGCTTTATGATACGTAGGTATATATGGGTGCAGGGGTACGCCGGTGGAGTTGGGGCCCACGAGGCAGGGGCGCGCCTAGGGGTGGTTGCGCCCCACCCTCGTGAGCACCTCCCGTATCTTCCGACGTGGAGTCCAAGTCCATCGTGGGTTTCCTTCCAAAAATAACTTCTCGAGTTGATTTCGTTCCGTTTTGACTCCGGTGATATTCCTTTTCCTCAAACACCGAAATAGGCATAAAACAACAAATCTGGGCTGGGCCTCCGGTTAATAGGTTAGTCCCAAAAATAATATAAAAGTGGATAATAAAGCCCAATATTGCCTAAAACAGTAGATAATATAGCATGGAGCAATCAAAAATTATAGATACGTTGGAGACGTATCAAGCATCCCCAAGCTTAATTCCTGCTCGTCCTCGAGTAGGTAAATGATAAAAAAGATAATTTTTGATGCGGAGTGCTAGTTGGCATAATTTCAATGTAATTCTTCTTAATTGTGATATGAATATTCAGATCCTAATGAATACAAAATAAAAGTTCATATTGATAAAAGAAATAGTAACACTTCAAGCATACTAATCAAAGTAATCATGTCTTCTCAAAATAGCATGGCAAAAGAAAGTTCATCCCTACAAAATCATATAGTCAGGCTATGCTTCATTTTCGTCACACAAAGATGTTCCCAACTTTTATACCCCCGATGACAAGCCAAGCAATTGTTTCGTACTTAAATAATCTCAAACTTTTTCAACCTTCACGCAATACATGAGCGTGAGCCATGGATATAGCACTATGGGTGGAATAGAATATGATGATGGGGATTGTGTGGAGAAGACAAAAAGGAGAAAGTCTCATATTGATGAGGATAATCAACGGGCTATGGAGATGCCCATCAATTGATGTCAACATGAGGAGTAGGGATTGCCATGCAACGGATGCACTAGAGCTATGAATGCTCAACAAAATAAAACTAGTGGGTGTGCATCCAACTTGCTTGCTCATGAAGACCTAGGGCATTTGAGGAAGCCCATCGAGGAATATACAAGCCAAGTTCTATAATGAAAAATTCCCACTAGTATAAAAAGACAACTTATGAGACTCACTATATGGAAAACATGGTGCTACTTTGAAGCACAATATATGAGACTCACTACATGAAGAACAAGGTGCTACTTTGAAGCACAAGTGTGGAAAAAGAGATAGTAACATTGCCCTTTTTATTTATTTTCTTTTTTTTGGGCCTTTCTTTATTTTATTTTTGGCCTTTCTCTTTTTTTTGGGCAATGCTCTAATAATGATGATCATCACACTTCTATTGATTACAACATAAGGATTACAACTCGAAACTAGAACAAGATATGACTCTATATGAATGCCTCCTGTGTGTAACGGGATGGTGCAATGAATCAAGAGTGACATGTATGAAAAATAATGCATGGTGGCTTTGCCACAAATACGATGTCAACTACATGATCATGCAATGGCAATATGACAAAAGTAAAGTATGTCATGATGATGATGAACGGAACGGTGGAAAGTTGCATGGCAATATATCTCGGAATGGCTATGGAAATGCCATAATAGGTAGGTATGGTGGCTGTTTTGAGGAAGATATAAGGAGGTTTATGTGTGATAGAGCGTATCATATCACGGGGTTTGGATGCACCGCTAAGTTTGCACCAACTCTCAAGGTGAGAAAGGGCAATGCATGCATCAAGAGGCTAGCAAAGGCGGAAAGGTAAAAGTGTGTATAATCCATGGACTCAACATTAGTCAAAAGAACTCATATACTTATTGCAAAAATTTAGAAGTCATCAAAAATCAAGTACTACGCGCATGCTCCTAGGGGGATAGATTGGTAGGAAAAGACCATCGCCGTCCCCGACCGCCACTCATAAGGATGCACAAGCTGTACACTTCATGTTACAAATTTGTTACACAACTTTAACCATACGTGCATGCTACGGGACTTGCAAACTTCAACACAAGCATTTCTCAAATTCACAACTACTCAACTAGCACAACTTTAATATCACTAGCTCCATATCTCAAAACAATTATCGAGCATCAAACTTTTCTTAGTATCCAACACACTCATAAGAATTCTTACAAATCTTTTTTGCTTAGCATATTAGGATTATTTAAGCAAATTACCATGCTATTTAAGACTCTCAAAATAATCTAAGTGAAGCATGAGAGTTCAAATATTTCTTCAAAATAAAACTACCACCATTGTGCTCTAAAAGATATAAGTGAAGTACTAGAGCAAACAACAAACTACTCCAAAAGATATAAGTGAAGATCAATGAGTAGTCAGATAATTATGCAACTAAGTGAAGACTTTCTAACATTTAAGAATTTCAGATCTTGGTATTGTATCCAAACAGCAAGCAAAACAAAATAAAATGACATTGCAAGGATAGCACAACTCATGTGAAGAAGCAAAAACTTAGGCTCAACCGATACTAACCGATAGTTGTTGAAGAAGAAAGGTGGGATGCCTACTGGGCATCCCCAAGCTTAGATGCTTGAGACTTCTTGAGATATTATCTTGGGGTGCCTTGGGCATCCCCAAGCTTGAACTTTTATGTCTCCTTAATTCCTCTCATATCATGGTTTCTCTTTTTATCAAAAGCTTCATTCACAACAAACTCATCAAGAACTTGTGAGATAGGTTAGTATAAACCAATGCAAAACCTTATCATTTTCTACTGTAACAAATAACTAACATTATTATTCAACATTGCATACTAAATGCCTCTGCATATTTAATACTCCTATCCTTAAATAGAATCATTAAACAAGCAAACATATGCAAACAATGCAAACATAACAGCAATCTGCCAAAACAGTACAGTCTGTAAAGAATGCAAGAGTATCAATACTTCCCTAAATCCAAAAATTATGAACAAAAATTCCCACTGTAATAAATTTATCAGAGCTCATTATGCAAAAGGTTTCAACATTATATCATTCTCTGACTTTCCTAGGGAATTTTTGCAACAGCGGTAAACTTTCTGTTTTCAAACAGCAACATGTATACTAGCAAAATAAGCATGGCAAAGGCTATCCTTGACTTTTTTATTGAAACTAAAGATGCAAAACATTATTATAAATGACACCAAGCAAATACTAACAAAATAAAATGATGCTCCAAGCAAAACACATATCATGTGGTGAATAAAAATATAGCTCCAAGTAAAGTTACCGATGAACGAAGACGAAAGAGGGGATGCCTTCCGGGGTATCCCCAAGCTTAGGCTCTTGATTATACTTGAATATTAACTTGGGGTGCCTTGGGCATCCCCAAGCTTAGGCTCTTGCAACTTCTTATTCCATAGTCCATCGAATCTTTACCCAAAACTTGAAAACTTCACAACACAAAACTTAACAGAAAACTCGTGACCTCCGTTAGCGAAAGAAAACAAAACACCACTTCAAGGTACTGCAATGAACTCATTCTTTATTTATATTGGTGTTAAACCTACTGTATTACAACTTCTCTATGGTTTATAAACTATTTTACTATCCATAGAGTCATCAAAATAAGCAAACAACACACGAAAAACAGAATCTGTCAAAAACAGAACACTGTGTAGTAATCTGTAACTAACGCAAACTTCTGGAACTCCAAAAATTCTAAAATAAATTGGTGGACATGAGGAATTTGTCTAGTAATCGCATGCAAAAATAATCAACTATATAGCACTCTCCAGTAAAAAGTTCTAGCTAATCTCGTGAGCGCTAAAGTTTCTGTTTTTTACAGCATGATCATAAAGACTTTACCCCAAGTCTTCCCAAAGGTTCTACTTGGCACAAACACTAATTAAAACATGAAAACACACCTAAACAGATGCTAGATGGATTATTTATTCCTAAACGGAACCAAAAAGAAAGAAACTAAAATAAAATTGGGTTGCCTCCCAACAAGCGCTAACGTTTAACGCCCCTAGCTAGGCATGATGATTTCAATGATGCTCACATAAAAGATAAGAATTGAAACATAAAGAGAGCATCATGAAGAATATGACTAACACATTTAAGTCTAACCCACTTCCTATGCATAGGGATTTTTTGAGCAAACAACTTATGGGAACAATAATCAACTTGCATAGGAAGGTAAAACAAGCATAACTTCAAAACTTTAAGCACATAGAGAGGAAACTTGATATTATTGCAATTCCTACAAGCATATATTCCTCCCTCATAATAATTTTCAGTAGCATCATGAATGAATTCAACAATATAACCAGCACCTAAAGCATTCTTTTCATGATCTACTAGCATAAAAAATTTATTAGTCTCCACATAAGCAAAATTCTTCTCATTCGGAATAGTGGGAGCAAACTCAACAAAATAACTATCATGTGATTGAAGATTAAGATCAAGATGACAAGTTTCATGGTTATCATTATTATTTAAAGCATACGTGTCATCACAATAATCATCATAGGTAGGAGGCATGCTTGCATCATAGTAAATTTGCTCATCAAAGCTTGGGGGACAAAAAATATCATCTTTGTGAAACATAGCTTCCCCAAGCTTGTGGCTTTGCATATCATTAGCATCATGGATATTCAAGGAGTTCATACTAACAACATTGCAATCATGCTCAACATTCAAAGATTTAGTGCCAAACATTTTAATGCATTCTTCTTCTAGTACTTTGGCATAATTTTCCTTTCCATCATACTCACGAAAGATATTAAAAAGATGAAGCGTATGAGACAAACTTAATTCCATTTTTTTGTAGTTTTCTTTTATAATATAAACTAGTGCTAAAACAAGAAACAAAAAGATTCGATTGCAAGATCTAAAGATATACCTTCGAGCACTAACCTCCCCGGCAACGACGCCAGAAAAGAGCTTAGTTGACGGGGTGTGAGTGAGTGCCACTTACCTAGCCTCCCCGGCAACGGCGCCAGAAAAGAGCTTGATGTTTACTACGCAACCTTCTTATTATAGACGTTGTTGGGCCTGCAAGTGCACAGGTTTGTAGGACAGTAGCAAATTTCCCTCAAGTGGATGACCTAAGGTTTATCAATCCGTGGGAGGCGTAGGATGAAGATGGTCTCTCTCAAACAACCCTGCAACCAAATAACAAAGAGTCTCTTGTGTCCCAAACACACCCAATACAATGGTAAATTGTATAGGTGCACTAGTTCGGTGAAGAGATGGTGATACAAGTGCAATATGGATGGTAGATATATGTTTTTGTAAACTGAAAATATAAAAACAGCAAGGTAGCAAGCGATAAAAGTGAGCGTAAACGGTATTGCAATGATAGGAAACAAGGCCTAGGGTTCATACTTTCACTAGTGCAAGTTCTCTCAACAATAATAACATGGATAGATCATATAACAATCCCTCAACATGCAACAAAGAGTCACTCCAAAGCCACTAATAGCGGAGAACAAACGTAGAGATTATGGTAGAATGCGAAACCACCTCAAAGTTATTCCTTCCAATCAATCCGTTGGGCTATTCCTATAAGTGTCACAAACAGCCCTAGAGTTCGTACTAGAATAACACCTTAAGACACAAATCAACCAAAACCCTAATGTCACCTAGATACTCCATTGTCACCTCAAGTATCCGTGGGTATGATTATACGATATGCATCACACAATCTCAGATTCATCCAACCAACATAAAAGTACTTCGAAGAGTGCCCCAAAGTTTCTACCGGAGAGTCAAGAACGTGTGTCAACCCCTATGCATAGGTTCATGGGCGGAACCCACAAGTTGGTCACCAAAACATACATCAAGTGGCACATGATATCCCATTGTCACCACAGATAAACACGGCAAGACATACATCAAGTGTTCTCATAAAAGACTCAATCCGATAAGATAACTTCAAAGGGGAAACTCAATTCATTACAAGAGAGTAGAGGGGGAGAAGAAACATAAGATCCAACTATAGTAGCAAAGCTCGCGATGCATCAAGATCGTATCACCTCAAGAACATGAGAGAGAGAGAGATCAAACACATAGCTACTGGTACATACCCTCAGCCCCGAGGGTGAACTACTCCCTCCTCGTCATGGAGAGCGCTGAGATGATGAAGATGGCCACGGTGAGGGTTCCCCCTCCGTGAGTGCTGAACAGGGTCCCGATTGGTTTTTGGTGGCTCTGGAGGCTTGCGGCAGCGGAACTCCCGGTCTAATCTCTGTTCTGGAAGGTTTACGATACGTAGGTATATATGGGTGCAGGGGGTACATCGGCGGAGCTGCGGGGGCCCCACGAGGCAGGGGGCCGCGCCCCCCACCCTCGTGAGCACCTCTCGTATCTTCTGACGTGGAGTCCAAGTCCATCAGGTGGGTTTCCTTCCAAAAATAACTTCTCCAGTTGATTTCGTTCCGTTTTGACTCCGTCTGATATTCCTTTTCCTCCAAACATTGAAATAGGCATAAAACAACAAATCTGGGCTGGGCCTCTGGTTATTAGGTTATTCCCAAAAATAATATAAAAGTGGATAATAAAGTCCAATATTGCCTAAAACAGTAGATAATATAGCATGGAGCAATCGAAAATTATAGATACGTTGGAGACGTATCAATCGGCTTCGGTAAGCAGCATGCAAGAGTGATCGATCGCCCGGTTTCAGTTAACAGCATCAACGAAGGAATCGCTCAGATTTAGTTAGCAGCAAAGGGATCGATCGGCTTTAGTACGTAGCTATAGTGTGATCACTCGGGTCCAGTAAGTGAACGCCTTGCTCGGGTAACGCCTCCCACACACGCGTCTACGAGGGAAACACACAAACTATACTGCATCGCTCGGCCCCGACCACTCACTATAACCGGGAACTCCCCGAAAAATTCCTCGCCCTCATTATTTTTTACATCATGGACGGCCCAAAGAATGTCATGCAGGTGCATCTCTGGCCCGCCCATGACAAAAAGCTCATTTTCTGTCAAAATTTTTAGTCATAGAAATAGGAGTCCACCACATCTATGATGATACGTATTTTTATCACAATTATCATCATAGAAGTGTCATAACCATGAAAGAAAAAGTTTTCGTTCGGGCCATAATGTCAGGGGTGTGTCTTTTTTATATAGTGTACGCCATGTGTCACTCCTTATATGGGCACGGTTCATGAGAATGTTTGACCAGTATGTGCGTACATGTTTGCGACTAGACAGATAACGCTACGTACGCTTCGACCTTGCGGGTCCCAACTGGCAGGGGAAATAAGGAGGCACTACCTTTCGTGCAAAAATATAGCTGGTGGGTCCTAGCTATCATGTGGAGGATTTGATTTTTTTTTCATAATAAGGGGCATTTCGTTGCGTGCGAATATGTAGTTGATGGGTCCTAACTGTCAGGGGAGGAATCGTTTTTTCGGGTAATAAGGAGACACTTCCTTCCATGAGAAGATATAGCTGTTGAGTCTCAGTTGTTATGGGGAGGATTCAATTTTTTCACGTACTAAGGAATCACTTCCTTGCGTGCGAAAATGTAGCTGGTGGATCCCAGCTGTTAGGGGGGGGGGGGGTCATTTTTCTGGGTAATACGGAGGTAGTTGCATGCATGCGTCCATCGACCTGTGTGTCCCCACTATCAGTCTCACCATGTACATGCCTCTTCTGATGACTTTCGTTTGTTGACCAGGCCGCACCGAGCGCACCAATGCGGTGGACGACGGTGAGGCCCTGGACGGGAACGACCCGAAGATGGGGAAGATGCGGTAATGGAGTCGCAGATGGAGAGGAGTAGGACATACGAGGGTTGACTGGTTCGGGTGCGGCCTGGGGCTGCAGTCGGTGGAGAATAACAGGAGGGGTGGAGGGATGTCCTGACCGATGGTGGGGTATCGCTTCTAAGCGAGGCGTGCGGAGTGATACGTCTCCAACGTATCTATAACTTTTATTGTTCCATGCTATTATATTATCAATCTTGGATGTTCTATATGCATTTATATGCTATTTTATATGATTTTTGGGACTAACCTAGAGCCCGAGCGAAGTTTACATTTTTTTTCCTTGTTTTTGAGTATCGCAGAAAAGGAAAACCAAACGGAGTCCAATTGACCCGAAACTTCACGGAGATTATTTTTGGACCAGAAGAAGCCCACGGAGCATCGGAGATGGGCCAGAAGAGTCCCGAGGCACCCACGAGGGTGGGGGGCACGCCCTACACCCCTGGGCGCGCCCCCTGTCGTGGTTCTAAGCCTGACAGTAGAATGGGGGTTAGGTATGGAGAGGCAAGATCCTAGCTATGTAGTAGTTGTATACGCATGAGTTTTATGAGTTCAGGCCCTTCTCGGAGGAAGTAATAGCCCTATGTCTCGGAGCCCGGAGGCGGTCGACTGGAATATGCGTGTATGAGTTACAAAGGTGCGAACCCCTGGCACTGAGGAGGGGGTGGCTTATATAGAGTTCGCCAGACCCCTCCGGCCCTCAGTTATGCAGGGTTAAAGGTACATTAAGGTAGGGGTTACTGGTAACGCCCACATAAAGTTCTATGATGACCATAAAAGCTACTTAATGACCGACAGTTTGCGTGCAGACTGGCTTTAGATCTCCTGGTGGTCGAGTGGTCTGGCTTCATGGTCGAGTGTCTTCCAGTTGGTCGAGTGGAACCCTTCCTGGTCGACTGAAAGGTAATTTCTTCTAGAGATTTCCTTGAGGAGGGTGTCTTAGACAGGTCCATGACCCAACCCTAGGTACATGACTTCATCATTAGCCCCCAAATGGATCGAGGTTTGAGTGGGGAAGGAGTTGAACATACTCCCGACTCATTCTTGTGCTGCAATAGTGTCTTGTCTTGGATCAAATGGACTCTAAGTGACGACATCAACTTCTTTTTCAGTCTCCTTGATCCATTCTTTGTATCCGCCGAGTGCGTTTTCCATACTTGGTGATTTCCGAATGACAGGACGGAGGAAATCTTTTGTCTGACGATTTGCTCTACGGCGTGCGGATTTGGCGGAATTTGAATCTTCGGGAAACGAGCAGGACGGAGAGAGAGCCGCAGTAATCAGACGGGATAAGGCAAGGGCGCCTCGATCTCCGCGCCACCTTTTTCGCCATGTATCGCTGGGCGCATCGCTATGGATTTGACAGGATCGCCTGGGCCTACCGGTCATTCACTCGGAAGTAACCTCATATAAGGTCCAGGGCTGAGGTTTTTTGAACAGTGCGTTCCCCTTTCTCCCTTTCTTCCTCAGATTCATCCGCCGCGCCTGCCTCCACCTCCGAACTGCTGCTCCTCGCGCGTTCCGCCGGCGACAATGGTGAAAGAGAAGACGACGGCTTTGGAACGGGCGAAGAAGGCAACGGCGAAGGCGAAGGGGAGGGCGACCAGTCAGGGAGGATCCTCGTCGCGGGCCGGTTTGCCATAGGGCTGGATCCAGGGTGACTGGATTCGCTCGACCATCCGCCAGGTAGATCTCGACAACCTGGCCAACGAAGGACTGATCCCTCATGGATCAGCGAGGCTTCCAGGGATGGAATGGCAGCCGCAGCCTCAGGAGGGTGAGTGCGTCCTCTTAGCCACTCACGTCGACCGCGGGTTTTCTTTGCCGCCCCACCCTTTCTTTCGAGGGTTTCTGAACTTCTTTGGGGCACAACTCCACCACTTCACGCCCAACTCTATCGTGTATCTCGCCGCTTTCGTGTCTTTGTGTGAGAATTTTCTGGGTTGTCGGCCGCATTGGGGCCTCTTCAAACACATCTTCACCTATCGCTCTCAGACGGTGAAAAAGGCCAACCCGAGTGATGAGAGAACCCAAGTGATTCAGATGTGAGGGGGTAGTCTTGGGGTCCAAATGAGAGGTAAGAGCTCTTTTCCAGCCATGATCCTTGCTGAGACGGTTCGAGGGTGGCAGTCGACCTGGTTCTACTGCCAAGACCAGCCCGACGCCTTGAGCGATCGCTGAACTCCCTCCTTTCTCCATGGACCGAGTGAGCAAGCCATCCTTTCTGAAGGTGATCCCGCAGGAGAAGGCTCAGGTCAAGGTTTTGGTCGAGCGTGTAGTCCAGCTCATCCATGACGGGGTGACTGGTATGGATCTTCTAGAGGTTTTTCTTCGACGGCGCATCCAGCCACTTCAGTATCGAGACCATCCGATGTGGATGTATTCAGTCTTGAAGACACCACTCGGGTCCACCCGGAGGAGGTCGAGGATGCCACACTTGAGAGATGGATGGCCGCCATCACTGGGAACAAAGATAACCCCCGAGGAGCCCAGAGGATCCCTCCACTCGACCAATCGTACGAGCCTGACAAGGTTCAATCCCGTATCTTTGACTCCGACTCTTCTTACCCCATCTTGTTCGCTTAAATTGGTCGACTGACTTTCATCTTGTTTGTCCTCTCCTAGGTCACCACTGAGATGTACTCGATGCCCAACGGGGTGCAAGAACCAGTTGAGGAGGAAGAAGGGAGCAGAGGTGAAAGCCAGGAGGAATGGCAGTCTGACGATGGGGGAGACGAAGATGACGACAGTTCCGATGAAGAGGAGGAGGAGGAAGAGGAGGGAGAAGTCGACCCTCCTCGTACGGAAAGGTGGTCCAAGCTCACCCATGACCCCGGTCGGCCGGCAAAAGGCTATCACGCTTGTCGGGCAATCGATTTAAACGTCCCAGACGCCCTCTCCAGCCGACTGAAAAAGCGCCGAAGCAACCTCGAGCGACGCCGTCGAAGCCGACAAAGGTTTTTCCCAAGATGAAGATGGTTATCCCCACTATTTCCAGGTACAGAAGAACTTGAGCTTTTTGTTCAGCGCGAATCATACTTTTGGTCGACTTGTTGACTGATCAACTGATTACGAACTTCTGCGGTAGCTGCCACCTCCGAGACCTCAGTCAGGAATGAAGTCCAGGAGATGGAAGATGCTGCTACCTCTAACCTTGGTACGATCGCTGCAATTTTGCTTTTGCTCGATTGGATTTCTGTCTTTAACTTAGAATCTTTCCTGTAGTCCCTCCTCATGTCATTGATCTCCCTGATGATGATGATGACGAGCCGTTGAGGCGGAGGAGGACTAAGAAGGCACCTGCTGGCAGGACTGCTCAGGTTGCATCGATGCCTAAGGCGCTGGTTCATGAGGGTGGTAACACCACTCGGACTTCTGTCTTTATTTGTGCCGCTGACGAGTATCCGGCCTTCAACGTCGACTGCTGATCCGCCTTCCCTTTTCGCCACGCACCACGTCCCGGAGGACCAAGTGGGTGCTGCTAAGGAGGCTATACGCCAAGCGGGGCTCATGATGGAGCAGATGAAGGTGGTCCGGGAAGCCAGCCAAGCGGCCTATGATGCCAGTTCAGCTCTTCAGAGCAATGTCCAGGTTAGTTGATCACCACTTGTCTTGTTAGGATATGCTACCTGAAAAACACTTCTTTCTAAAGACCTTCGTATCTGTACACCCACTGGGTGTGTCGAGTGAATTTTCGAACCGGTGGGGGCACGCTGAGTGCACCCACTGGGTGTAGTCCCCGAGGCTATGGTGGATTGCTGGCAGTCGACCGTAGTCTTTGTACTTTGTATCTCTTTGACAACTTCTTCACTCGATGCAGTCGGACCATGTCGAGTGGAATCTTGAAACCGGTGGGGGCACGCTGAGTGCACCCACTGGGTGTAGTCCCCGAGACTATGGTGGACTGTTGGCAGTCGACCGTAGTCTGAAGAACTCCTTTCTCTTTTTTTGTCTCTTTCGGTCGACTGATCGAACCGAGTTGGTAGGATCAGTGGGGGCACGCTAAGTGCACCCACTGGGTGTAGTCCCCGAGACTACTGTCGAATATTTTGATTCGGCTGTAGTCTTAGAAACACAGTAATTTTTCTTGGTCACTCGGAAGTAACCCATCTGTGACGTCTGTCGACTAATTCTTTGCAGAAATCTTGCGAGCTTGTGGCTTGATACACTGAATTGGAGAACAAACAGATCCAGCTCAACCTCGACTTGAAGCTTGCACAGGAGAACTTGCAGAAGGCGAGAGGCGAAGCAAAAGGTATGGCTAGTGAGATCTTGACGACTGCTTTTGTTTTTCTGTCCCTTCCTAATTCTGACCTCACTGTTATTTTGCAGACAAAATGGAGGAGGCTCTGAAGAAGAAGGATCATGACCTTGCCGAGGCGCAGCAAACGGCTTTGAACAAGACCAAGCTCATGGAAGAGAAGTTGTCTTCAGTCGGAAAACTTGAAGAAGAGAACACCAATCTGAAAGCTGCTCTTGATGCGGCTAACAAGGAGGTTAGCCGACTGAAGAACGACAAGATAGCTCTGAGCGACTAGGATGGTGAGCTGGCGGGGAAGAAGAATGATCTAGAGGCTTATCTGGGAGGGCTCGCCAAGAAGCTATTCCTCATGCTTGAAGGTAATTCCTCTTATCCGATTGACTTGTCATCATCGACTCATCATAGAGCCATTAGCTTGAACTCGAGTCGTATTTGCAGAATTCTGTCAGAATTTCGAGGAGGAGACTAGTGGAGACAAGTCTGGACCCCATTAACTCCCCCATGAAAGACGAAGCTGCTATGAACGTGCTCCGACTGGAATCTCGCGTTGCTGCTGTGGTGGACTACCTTGCTAGTCTGAAGGTTGCGGTGTCGCGGATCGACTCAACACTCTGGCCAGGCAAAACACTTCAAAATGACCTCGAGTCTTTAATGACTCGACTGAATGATATTCCAAGTCGAGTGCAGGAATGGAAGAAGTCTTCTGCCAGATGCGGTGCTGATGTGGCTCTGTCCCTGGTCCGCGTTCATTGCAAGGAGGCGCGAGAGGAAAGGTTGGCGTCCATCAAAGTTGCCAATACCAAGAAGTACGACTTCCGATCTTTCATGGAGACCTTCATTGGTGCTGCCACCCAAATCGCTGATGGGATTGACTGGACCAGTTCGTCGCGCCTTCCATCCCTCCTACCGAGGAGTAAAAAACTTCTATGACTCGTCTTAAATTTGCCTCGGAATGCCGAGTGATTCTGTAACCGATAAACTTTAACAGGCTTGAGGCCTTGGTACTTCTGCATCCTTAGGATGCTATCCAAACTTTACTTATCGTTGAAATATGCTTCTGTTTGCCTTCGAGTGAACTTTGCTCTTCACTCGGATTATGCTTCAATGCTTGAGATGTAGCTCTGAGGTGGATCCAGTCAACCTACACTTTGTTGCTCTTGCAGGCGCAAGAGAAGGAAACAGTCGACCTGTACTTCGTCGTCCTTGCGGATCGGGATGGAGCGCACGTTGTACTTGTGGCGCAGCTCCGAAGGAGAAGGCAGCAGTCGACCTGCACCTCGTCGTCCTTGCGGATCGGGATGGAGCGCACGTTGTACTTGTGGCGCAGCTCAAGGAGAAGGTAACAATCGACCTGCACCTTGTCGCCCTTGCGGATCAGGATGGATTTCGTGCTTAAGTAGTCTTGGGCTGCAGCTAAGCCCCGAGTGGGAGGTTTGCTCTCCACTCGGTGGGATTTTTCAAACTTAGGCGATCTTGGACTGCAGCTAAGCCCCGAGTGGGAGGTTTGCTCTCCACTCGGTAGGATTTTTCAAACTTAGGCGTAGCATCGGACTGCAGCTAAGCCCCCGAGTGGGAGGTTTGCTCTCCACTCGGTAGGATTTTTCAAACTTAGGCGAGTACTGGACTGCAGCTAAGCGCCCAAGTGGGAGGTTTGCTCTCCACTTGGTAGGATTTTTCAAACTTAGGCAAGTACTGGACTGCAGCTAAGCCCCCGAGTGGGAGGTTTGTTCTCCACTCGGTAGGATTTTCAAACTTAGGTAGCATCTTGGACTGCAGCTAAGCCTCCGAGGAGGATTTTTGTGTCATAGCTTTGAAGGGGAAGGCAACAATCGACCTGTACCTCGTCATCCTTGCAAAGTGCACATTGTATTAAATACTTAGGCGAGTACTTGGACTGCAGCTAAGCCTCCGAGTGGGAGGCTGGCTCCTCACTCGGTAGGATTTTCAAATACTTAGGCGAGTACTTGGACTGCAGCTAAGCCCCCGAGTGGGAGGCTGGCTCCTCACTCGGTAGGATTTTCAAATACTTAGGCGAGTACTTGGACTGCAGCTAAGCCCCCGAGTGGGAGGCTGGCTCCTCACTCGGTAGGATTTTTCAGATACTTAGGCGAAACGGATTCGCAGCTAAGCCCCCGAGTGGGAGGCTGGCTCTCCACTCGGCAGGGATTTTTTTTTTACAAACTTAGGCGAAATAGGTTCACGGCTAAGCCACCCACTGGGGGAAATTTCTTATGTAAACGAAAAAGTAATAACAATCACTGGGAAAATTATAACATTCTTATCTTTGATAAACAAACTACAGAGGTATTTTTATTACATCTCACCCGAGTGGGTTCTTAAGTGTAAAAGGGCGGAGCAGCTCCGCATTCCGTGCTCGAGGCTCATTGATCCGGCGTTCGACGTTGTAGAGATGGTAAGCTCCATTGTGGAGAACTCTGGTGACGATGAAGGGACCTTCCCAAGTGGGAGCGAGCTTGTGTGGTTTCTGCTGATCCACTCGGAGGACCAAGTCCCATTCTTGAAAGGCTCGGCTCTTCACATTTCTAGCATGGAATCGTTGCAAGTCCTGCTGATAGACGGTCGAGCGGATCAGGGCCATCTATCTCTCCTCTTCAAGGAGGTCGACTGCATCTTGCCGGGCTTGCTCCGCTTCAGCTTCAGAGTAGAGTTCGACTCGGGGCGCATTGTGGAGCAGGTCGCTCGGCAGGACTGCTTCAGCTCCATAGACCATGAAGAATGGAGTTCTCCCAGTCGACCGATTAGGAGTGGTCCTTAATCCCCAAAGAACCGACGGAAGTTCGTCCACCCACGCTCCTGCTGCATGCTTGAGATCACGCATCAGTCGAGGTTTTAGTCCTTTGAGAATTAGACCATTTGCTCGCTCGCTTGTCCATTCGACCGAGGGTGAGCAATCAAGCATAGTCGACTCGCGTGCCACAGGAGGCGCAAAAGGCTTTGAACTTGTCGGAATCGAAGTTTGACCCATTATCAGTGATGATGCTGTGTGGAAGTCCATATCTGAATATCAACTCTCTGATGAAACTGATAGCAGTGCACGCATCAAGATTCTTGATAGGTTTAGCTTCGATCCACTTTGTAAACTTGTCGACTGCCACAAGCAAATGAATGAAACCGCTCCTGCCAGTTCTCAGGGGTCCAACCATATCCAATCCCCAAATAGCGAAAGGCCAGACGAGTGGAATGGTCTTCAATGTTGAGGCTGGTTTGTGTGACAAATTGGAGTAGAACTGACATCCTTCACACTTGTCGACTATTTCTTTTGCCATTTCATTTGCCTTCGGCCAATAAAATCCCGCTTGGTATGCTTTAGCCACGATGGTCCGAGAGGACGCATGGTGACCACATGTTCCCGAGTGGATATCGTCAAGAATTATCTGACATTCTTCTGGCGTTATGCACTTCTGGCTGACTCCAGTCACACTTTCTTTGAACAATTGTCCCTTGATCACAGTAAAGGCCTTGGATCGGCGGACGATCTATCGAGCCTCTTCTTCGTTCTCTGGGAGCTCTTTCCTCAGGATATATGCAATGTATGGTACTGTCCAGTCGGGAGTGATGACCACGACTTCCATGACCAAGTCGACCACCGCTGGAACCTCAACTTGATCGGATCGGTGGCACTTTTTGGCTGTGGAGCTTCTTGTGAAAGGATCCTCTTGAATCGGCGGTGCGAATGTGCTCCAAAAACACATCACCGGGAATGGCTTCCCTCTTGGACCCTATTTTCGCCAAATCATCGCAGCTTGATTTTTCAGTCGGGGTATATGATGGAGCTCTAACCCTCAAACTTCTTCTCTAGCTTCCTCCTTTGACATTACAAAGAGGTCATGGCTGGATCGACGTCCCACTCCTTCATCACCTGATTAACCACTAGATCTGAGTCGCCATAAATAATGAGGCTGACAGACGCCGAAAGTGAAATGGCCATACGCAACCCATACAACAATTGCTTCAGATTCTACTTCATTGTTGGAAGAATCAAAGTGAATCTGGAGCACATATCTGAGCTTATCTCCTCGGGGAAACCAATACTACCCCAAAGACCGGAACCATTCATCATCTTGGAATCACAAAGAACATAGTCCGGTGCTCCGAGTGAACTTGAGTCGGTAACTGTTGTTCAATCCACTCGGCGATGAACTCTGCTATTGCTGGGGACTTGATGGCTTTCTTTGCCTCAAACTTGATATCAAGGGGAAGAAGTTCAATCGCCCATTTCGCCACTCGAGCAGTTGCATCTCTATTGTGCAGAATCTCTAATAATGGGGCGTCGCTGACGACTGTAATGGAATGATCAGAGAAGTAGTGAGCAACCTTCTTCTCCGTCATATAAATCCCATACACAAGCTTCTGATAATGAGGGTATCTTTGCTTCGACGGGGTTAATACTTCGTAAAGATAATATCTTGGGCGCTGAACTTTGAAGGCCTTTCCTTCCTCTTCCCGCTCGAACGTAAATCATCTTGACGACTTGTCCTGTGGCTGCAATGTAAAGCGACAACGACTCCTTCTGGTTGGGGCAGCAAGCACCGGTTGGGTGGAGAGCAGAGCTTTGAGCTCGCAAACGCTGCATCGCCTTCAGAGTCCACTCGAACTTGTCCGACTTCTTCATCGATCGGTAAAGAGGCAATGCCTTTTCACCAAGGCGAGAGATGAATCGACTTAAAGCGGCCAAGCATCCAAAGAAGCTCGGACATCGTGCACACGCATGTATGCGTTTCATTCGGAGTATAGTGCCAACTTTTTCTGGTTAGCGTCGATTCCTCGCTCGTAAACAAGGAAACCGGTATCTTTCCGCCAGAACTCCGAATGTGCACTTTGATGGATTAAGCTTGATATCATACCTCCGAGATTGGCAAATGTTTCAGCAAGGTCACCAACAGGTCGGAACCTTTCCGTGACTTGACCACAATGTCATCCATGTATGCTTCCACATCCCGACTGATTTGAGTGAGTAAACACTTCTGAATCATCCTCATGAACGTGGCTCCGGCATTCTTGAGGCCGAATGGCATGGTGACATACCAGAAGCACCCGAATGGAGTGATGAAAGCTGTTTTGATCTCCTCGGGTCCATACAGACGGATCTGATGGTACCCGGAATATGCGTCTAAGAAAGACAACCGCTCACATCCCGCAGTCGAGTCGACTATTTGGTCGATGCGGGGGAGAGGGAAATGATCTTTCGGTCAGGCCCGATTGATATGTTTGAAGTCGATACACATGCGCAGTGAATTGTCCTTCTTAGGGACCATGACAACATTGGCGAGGCACTCGGAGTGGTAAATCTCTCGGATAAACTCTGCTGCTAAGAGCCGAGCCACCTCCTCACCAATGGCCTTTCTCTTCTGGATGGCGGACCGTCGAAGATGTTCTTTAACAGGTTTAACTTTTGAGTCGACTCGCAGACGATGCTCAGCCAGTCCCCTGGGAACACCCGGCATGTCAGCAGGCTTCCATGCAAAGATGTCCCAGTTCTCACAGAGGAACTGGATGAGCGCTTCTTCCTATTTGGAGTCGAGTGTTGTTGAGATGTGAGTCGGAGCAGCATTGGGATCAGTCGGATGAATATGAACCGGTTTTGTCTCTCCGGACGACTGAAATGCCGACTCTGTGGCGGGCTTCTTGGCTCGCAACAAATCACTTCGGTCTGCAGTTTCGGTACTCTTGTAGTTCGACCACTTTGCCATCCGAAAGCATCAGCGATCTTAGAGCCTTTCCGAAACACTCTTACGCTTTTTCCTATTGCCAATGATAGTGATCACACCTTTGGGACCTAGCATCTTCAGCTTGAGGTACACATAACATGGTCGAGCCATGAAACGCGCATATGCCGGTCTCCCCAGGATAGCGTGATAAGCGCTCTGAAAATCCACGACCTCAAAGGTCAACTTTTCCTTACGAAAATTCTTGTAGTCACCAAAAACCACATCAAGAGCAATTTGGCCGAGTGACTCAGCCTTCTTTCCAGGAATGACTCCATGGAAGCTCATGTTGCTGGTGCTTAGTCCGGACATCGGAATGCCCATCCCTTTCAACGTCTCTGCATACAAAATGTTCAGGCCACTGCCACCATCCATCAAAACCTTAGTTAGTCGAGTGCCTTCGACGACTGGGTCGACCACCAACGCTTGCCTCCCAGGGGTGGCTATGTGTGTTGGGTGATCAGACTGGTCGAACGTGATGGCAGTCTGCGACCATTTCAGGTAACTGGGTGTCGCCGGAGCGACCATATTCACTTCGCGGTTGATAACTTTCAATCAACTTTTGCTTTCAACGTCAGCAAAAATCATCAGAGTGGAATTGACCTGAGGGTACCCACCATCACTATCTTCCTTTTCCTCAACTTTGTCCGACTCCTTTTCCTTGTCCTTGGGCTGCTTCCCTTGGAACTACTGAATCAAGAGTCGGCACTGTCGAGTGGTATGCTTTGGGTAAATGAGTTTACCCTCTTCATCTTTCTTCGTGTGAATGTGACATGGCAAGTCCAACACATCATTTCCATCTTGGTCTTTAACTTTCTTGGGGTTCCAAGGCCCCTTTGGTTTCCCCTTGAACTTTCCTGGAGTCACGGCCAAGGCTTCTCCAGAGCGACTGCTCGGCTTTCCGCTTACATTTCGATCGAGTTCCCTCCCCCGGTTTCATTAGCGGCTGACTTGTACTTGCCACTCCGGAGCCGATCCTCTTCTTCACCATTGGCGTACTTGGTGGCAATCTCCATCATTTGACTCAGGGTCATGTCTCCTGTCCGACCGAATTTCAGAATCAATTCTCTGTTCTTGACTCCTTCCTTGAAGGCATAGGCGCACGATGATCGAGATACATTCTCATCTTGTGTGGTGAAAAGTGATCCATCTCTGGATGTAATCCCTCGAGTTTCATTCGACTTACGCACACACGATCGCAACCTTATCAACCCTGCTGGTCGCTTGCAAGTCCCTTCAAATGTCCCGACAAACACTCGTGCTAGATCTTCCCAAGTGTAAATGCTCTTTGGGTGCTAACCGATTCAACCATGCTCCGGCTGATCCTCTAACATAAGAGGCAGGTGTTTCATGGCCACTTCATCGTTGCCGCCGATCCGAATGAACAGCCACTCTGTAGTCCTCAAGCCAAGTATCCGGCTTAGACTCACCGGTGAACTTATCGACTCCGATCCACCAACTTTGAAGTTGGGAGGAATCACCGCAGCTCGATGGCTCTGCTAAAACACTCTGGTCTGAGGCGTGTACTCTGCTGCTGATGGGTGCATTTACGTCATGACCTCCATGGTTAGCTCTGTTCTGTCGACTGACCTTGAGCGATAACGAATCTCGCATCAAAGCCTAGTTCCACAGGGTCATTTGGAATCCTTCGCCCAACCTTTGTCTTTGGCGTCTGTCATCTTGCTGCTGAGGTGCATATGACCCACCCCTTGGGGGAGGAGTGGGCACTCGACGTCGATCATCACGATCGAATCGGTCCTCATACTGATCACGCCGGCCTCTATGTCCCTCACGCCTCAGGGGCGATCTTGGGCTATGTGCCGAGTGGACCGTATTCGCAGTGATAGATCTGCTGTGAATCCTGTTCCGCGACTGTGATACAGCTGAATTTTGATCTCCTGCTGCCCGAAGCAAATCTCTGATCTGGAGTAAGCCCCTACCGGCCTCCGACTGGGAAGGCTGAATGGACTCTGCTATACGGGCTGCAGCTGCAAGATTCTGAATGGGAGTTCGGTATACCTGAGTCGGTTGTGGAAAGAGTTGACGTCGACTGGACGACGGGGCCCGTTGTCGCGCTCGTTCATCGAGCACTCGCTGGGATTTTCCAGTCGAGTGCGCTCAGCGAAGTTGGCCAAACGCGCATATTCTAAGGCACGGGCCTCGGGGGTTTCTCCAACGATAGGAGTGTGAAGCACATCCATGTTCGGGCGGCGGAGCTCCTCCCTCTGCAGCGAAGTGAGGGGCTCGGGTTGGTACTCTTCGTGAGCTTGCGCCGGCTCACCTCCACCAACGCCTTCGTTGGTGCGGGGGAAACCAGGAGGACTGCGTGGTCCGTCGACCATCAGAACCTCCACCGCTGGATCGCTGCTATCGCACTCGGATGCAGTCTCTGCGGAGCCAGTCGACAGATCGAACAGTAGTCAGAGAGATTCGTCGGGCTCGATTGCCGCGACTTGGGGAGTGGCCGACTGGCGGGCCACCGCGTGCCTCACCCATCGCTGAAGTCTCGATCGACCGGAGCGCTTGCGCCGCTGCGAGACCGGGAGGGAGGACGGCACAAGAGTCGACCAATACTGGGTCGACGGCTGCCGCAGGAGGACGCCACGGACGCACGCGCGAAAGTGCGTCGCCCCGCGGACGGGGAGTGCGTCAACATCGAGTGGAGCCTCCTGCAACCAAGCAGAGTCGTTGGCGATGAACGTGAGTGCGCCGAGACGGATCTCGCGGCCCTCAACCAAAACTCCGCCTGAAACCATGATGAATGGGATCGAAAAAAATGCAACTTCTCCAATAAGTCACTAAGACACCTGCCCCATGATGGGTGCCAACTGTCGTGGTTCTAAGCCTGATAGTAGAATGGGGGGTAGGTATGGAGAGGCAAGATCCTAGCTATGGAGTAGTTGTATACGCACAAGTTTTACGAGTTCAGGCCCTTCTCGGAGGAAGTAATATCCCTACGTCTCGGAGCCCGGAGGTGGTCGACTGGATTATGCGTGTATGAGTTACCAAGGTGCGAACCCTTGGCACTGAGGAGGGGGTGGCTTATATAGAGTTCGCCAGACCCCTCCGGCCCTCAGTTATGCAGGGTTAAAGGTACATTAAGGTAGGGGGTTACTGGTAACGCCCACATAAAGTGCTATGATGACCATAAAAGCTACTTAATGACCGACCGTTTGCGTGCAGACTGGCTTTAGATCTCCTGGTGGTCGAGTGGTCTGGCTTCATGGTCGAGTGTCTTCCAGTTGGTCGAGTGGAACCCTTCCTGGTCGACTGAAAGGTAATTTCTTCTAGAGATGTCCTTGGGGAGGGTGTCTTAGACAGGTCCATGACCCTACCCTAGGTACATGACTTCATCACCCCCTACCTCGTGGCCGCCTTGGAGACTCCCCTGACTTGTTCCCGACGCCAAAACCTCTTATATATATACCCAAACTTCCAGAACATAACCTAGATCGGGAGTTCCGCCGCCGCAAGCCTCTGTAGCCACAAAAAACCAATCGGGACCCTGTTCCGGCACCCTGCCAGAGGGGGATCCCTCACCGGTGGCCATCTTCATCATCCCGGTGCTCTCCATGACGAGGAGGGATTAGTTCACCCTCGGGGCTGAGGGTATGTACCAGTAGCTATGTGTTTGATCTCTCTCTCCCGTGTTCTTGATTCAACACGATCTTGATGTATCGCGACCTTTGCTATTATAGTTGGATCTTGTGATGTTTCTCCCCATCTACTCTCTTGTAATGGATTGAGTTTTCCCTTTGAAGTTATCTTATCGGATTGCGTCTTTAAGGATTTGAGAACACTTGATGTATGTCTTGCATGTGCTTATCTCTGGTGACAATGGGATATCACGTGATCTACTTGATGTATGTTTTGGTGATCAACTTGCGGGTTTTGTGAGCTTATGAACCTGTGCATAGGGGTTGGCACACATTTTTGTCTTGACTCTCCGGTAGAAACTTTGGGGCACTCTTTGAGGTTCTATGTGTTGGTTGAATAAATGAATCTGAGATTGTGTGATGCATATCGTATAATCATACCCACAGATACTTGAGGTGACATTGGAGTATCTAGGTGACATTAGGGTTTTGGTTGATTTGTGTCTTAAGGTGTTATTCTAGTACGAACTCTATGCTAGATCGAATGGAAAGAATAGCTTTGTGTTGTTTTACCACGGACTCTTGAATAGATCGATCAGAAAGGATAACTTTGAGGTGGTTTCGTACCCTACAATAATCTCTTCGTTTGTTCCCCGCTATTAGTGACTTTGGAGTGACTCTTTGTTGCATGTTGAGGGATAGTTATATGATCCAATTATGTTATTATTGTTGAGAGAACTTGTACTAGTGAAAGTATGAACCCTAGGCCTTATTTCAACGCATTGCAATACCGTTTACGCTCACTTTTTTCTTTAGTTACCTTGCCGTTTTTATATTTTCAGATTACAAAAACCTATATCCACTATCCATATTGCATTTGTATCACCATCTCTTCGCCGAACTAGTGCACCTATACAATTTACCATTGTATTGGGTGTGTTGGGGACACAAGAGACTCTTTGTTATTTGGTTGAAGGGTTGTTTGAGAGAGACCATCTTTATCCTACACCTCCCACGGATTGATAAACCTTAGGTCATCCACTTGAGGGAAATTTGCTACTGTCCTACAAACCTCTGCACTTGGAGGCCCAACAACGTCTACAAGAAGAAGGTTGCATAGTAGACATCAAGCAGTTTCTGGCGCCGTTGCCGGGGAGGTTAGTGCTTGAAGGTATATCTTTAGATCTTGCAATCGAATCTTTTAGTTTCTTGTTTTATCACTAGTTTAGTTTATAAAACAAAACTACAAAAAATGGAATTAAGTTTGCCTCATATGCTTCATCTTTTTAATATCTTTCGTGTAAATGATGGAAAGGAAAGTTGTGCTCAAGTACTAGAAGAAGAATTACATAAAATGCTTGGCATAAAATATGTGAATGATGAGCATGATTGCAATGTTGTTAGTATGAATTCTTTGAATATTCATGATGCTAATGATATGCAAAGCCACAAGCTTGGGGAAGCTATGTTTGATGAAGATGAAATTTTTTGTCCCCCAAGTTTTGATGAACAAATTTATTATGATGAAAGCATGCCTCCTATTTATGATGATTATTGTGATGACATGTATGCTATAAAGAATAAAGATAACCATGAAACTTGTCATCATGATTTTAATTTTCAATTGATTATGCTTCACATGATAGTTCTTTTGTTGAGTTTGCTCCCACTACTATTGATGGGAATAAATTTGCTTATGTGGAGAGTAATAAAAATTCTATGCTTGTATATCATGAAAAGAATGCTTTATGTGATGGTTATATTGTTGAATTCATTCATGATGCTACTGAAAATTATTATGAGAGAGGATCATATGCTTCTACATATTGCAATAATATCAAGTTTCCTCTCTATGTGTTGAAAATCTTGAAGATTTGCTTGTTTTACCTTCCTATGTAGTTGATTATTGTTCCCATAAGTTATTTGTTCACGAAATACCTATGCATAGGAAGTGGGTTAGACATAAATGTGCTAGTAATATTCTTCATGATGCTCTCTTTATGTTTCAATTCTTATCCTTTATGTGAGCATCATTGAAATCACCATGCCTAGCTAGGGGCGTTAAACAATAGCGCTTGTTGGGAGGCAACCCAATTTTATTATTGTTCTTTGCTTTTTGCTCCTGTTTAGTAATAAATAATTCATCTAGCCTCTTTTTAGACGTGGTTTTATGTTTTAATTAGTGTTTGTGCCAAGCAGAACCTTTGGGAAGACTTGGGTGAAGTCTTTATGATGTTGCTGTAAAAAATAGAAACTTTAGCGCTCACGAGATTAGCTGCCATTTTTTACTGGAGATTAATAGACAAATTACTCACGTCCAACAATTTATTTCAGAATTTTTGGAGTTGCAGAAGTATTCGAATGATTCAGATTATAACAGACTGTTTTGTTTTTGCCAGATTTTGTTTTCATCGTGTTGTTTGCTTATTTTGATGAATCTATGAGTAGTATCGGAGGGTATGAACCATAGAGAAGTTGGAATACAGTAGATATTACACCAATATGAATTTAGAATGAGTTCACAACAGTACCTAAGTGGTGGTTTTATTTTCTTTCGCTAATGGAGCTTACGAGTTTTCTGTTGAGTTTTGTGTTGTGAAGTTTTCAAGTTATGGGTAAAGATTCGATGAACTATGGAATAAGGAGTGGCAAGAGCCTAAGCTTGGGGATTCCCAAGGCACCCCAAGGTAATATTCAAGGACAACCAAGAGCCTAAGCTTGGAGATGCCCCGGATGGCATCCCCTCTTTCTTCTTCGTTCATCGATAACTTTACTTGGAGCTATATTTTTATTCACCACATGATATGCGTTTTTCTTGGAGCGTCATTTTATTTTCTTTTCTTTTGCTTGCTGTTTGAATAAAATACCAAGATCGGAAATTCTTAAATGTTAGAGAGTCTTCACATAGTTACATAATTATTAAACTACTCATTGATCTTCACTTATATCTTTCGGAGTAGTTTGTCGTTTGCTCTAGTGCTTCACTTCTATCTTTTTAGAGCACGACGGTGGTTTTATTTTGAAGAAATAGATGAACTCTCATGCTTCACTTATATTATTTTGAGAGTCCTAAACAGCATGGTAATTTGCTTTGGTTATGAAATTAGTCCTAATATGATAGGCATCTAAGATGGGTATAATAAAAACTCTCATATAAAGTGCATTGAATACTATGAGAAGTTTGATTCCTTATGATTGTTTTGAGATATGAAGATGGTGATATTAGAGTCATGCTAGTGAGTAGTTGTGAATTTGAGAGATACTTGTGTTAAAGTTTGTGATTCCGTAGCATGCACGTATGGTGAACCGTTATGTGATGAAGTCGGAGCATGATTTATTTATTGATTGTCTTCCTTATGAGTGGCGGTCGGGGACGAGCGATGGTCTTTTCCTACCAATCTATCCCCCTAGGAGCATGCGCGTAGTACTTAGTTTCGATAACTAATAGATTTTTTCAATAAGTATATGAGTTCTTTATGACTAATGTTGAGTCCATGGATTATACACACTCTCATCCTTCCACCATTGCTAGCCTCTCTAATAGCGCACCTTTCGCCGGTATCATACACCCACCATATACCTTCCTCAAAACAACCACCATACCTACCTATTATGGCATTTCCATAGCCATTCCGAGATATATTGCCATGCAACTTACCACCGTTCTGTTTGTTATGACACGTCTCATCATTGTCATATTGCTTTGCATGATCATGTAGTTGACATCGTATTTGTGGCGAAGCCACCTTCATAATTATTTCATACATGTCACTCTTGATTCATTGCACATCCCGGTACACCGCCGGAGGCATTCACATAGAGTCATATTTTTGTTCTAAGTATTGAGTTGTAAGTAAATAAAAGTGTGATGATCATCATTATTAGAGAATTGTCCCAAGTGAGGAAAGTATGATGGAGAATATGATTCCCCCATAAGTCGGGATGAGACTCTGGATGAAAAATAAAAAAAAGTAAAAAAAGAGGCCATAAAAATAAGAAGTCCAGAAAAAAACAAAAAAATGAGATAAAAAGAGAGAAGGGGCAATGCTACTATTCTTTTACCACACTTCTGCTTCAAAGTAGCATCATGATCTTCATGATAGAGAGTCTCCTATGTTGTCACTTTCATATAATAGTGGGAATCTTTCATTATAGAACTTGGCTTGTATATTCCAATGATGGGCTTCCTCAAAATGCCCTAGGTCTTCGTGAGCAAGCGAGTTGGATGCACACCCACTTAGTTTCTTTTGAGCTTTCATACACTTATAGCTCTAGTGCATCCGTTGCATGGCAATCCCTACTCACTCACATTGATATCTATTGATGGGCATCTCCATAGCCCGTTGATACACCTAGTTGATGTGAGACTATCTTCTCCTTTTTGTCTTCTCCACAACCACCATTCTATTCCACCAATAGTGCTATGTCCATGGCTCACGCTCATGTATTGCGTGAAGATTGAAAAAGTTTGAGAACATCAAAAGTATGAAACAATTGCTTGGCTTGTCATCGGGGTTGTGCATGATTTATATATTTTTGTGTGATGAAGATAGAGCATAGCCAGACTATATGATTTTGTAGGGATAGCTTGCTTTGGCCATGTTATTTTGTGAAGACATGATTGCTTTGTTAGTACGCTTGAAGTATTATTGTCTTCATGTAAATATTTAACGTTTGTCTTGAATCTTATGGATCTGAATATTCTTGCAACAATAGAGAAGATTACATTGATAAATATGTTAGGTAGCATTCCAAATCAAAAATTCTGTTTTTATCATTTACCTACTCGAGGACGAGCAGGAATTAAGCTTGGGGATGCTTGATACGTCTCCAACGTAATATAATTTTTGATTGTTCCATGCTATTATATTATCAATCTTGGATGTTTTAATGCATTTATATGCTATTTTATATGATTTTTGGGACTAACCTATTAACCTAGAGCCAAGCGCTTTATTTTTTTCCTTGTTTTTGAGTATCGCAGAAAAGGAAAACCAAACGGAGTCCAGTTGACCCGAAACTTCACGGAGATTATTTTTGGACCAGAAGGAGCCCACAGAGTATCGGAGATGGGCCAGAAGAGTCCCGAGGCACCCACGATGGTGGGGGGCGCGCCCTACCTGAAGGAAATATGCCCTAGAGGCAATAATAAAGTTGTTATTTATATTTCCTTATATCATGATAAATGTTTATTATTCATGCTAGAATTGTATTAACTGGAAACTTAATAAATGTGTGAATACACAGACAAATAAAAGTGTCACTAGCATGCCTCTACTTGACTAGCTCGTTGAATCAAAGATGGTTAAGTTTTCTAACCATAGACATGAGTTGTCATTTGATTAACGGGATCACATCATTAGAGAATGATGTGATTGACTTGACCCATTCCGTTAGCTTAGCATTTGATCGCTTAGTATATTTCTGTTTCTTTCTTCATGACTTATACATGTTCCTATAACTATGAGATTATGCAACTCCCAAATACCGGAGGAACACTTTGTGTGCTACCAAACGTCACAACATAACTAGGTGATTATAAAGGAGCTCTACAGGTGTCTCCGATGGTACTTGTTGAGCTGGCATAGATCGAGATTAGGATTTGTCATTCTGATTGTCGGAGAGGTATCTGTGGGCCCTCTCGGTAATGCACATCACTATAAGCCTTGCAAGCAATGTAACTAATGAGTTAGTTGCGGGATGATGCATTACGGAACGAGTAAAGAGACTTGCCGGTAACGAGATTGAACTAGGTATTGAGATACCAAAGATTGAATCTCGGGCAAGTAACATACCGATGACAAAGGGAACAACATATGTTGTTATGCGGTTTGACCGATAAAGATCTTTGTAGAATATGTAGGAACCAATATGAGCATCCAGGTTCCGCTATTGGTTATTGACCGGAGACGTGTCTCGGTCATGTCTACATAGTTCTCAAACCCGTAGGGTCCGCACGCTTAACATTCGGTGACGATCGGTAATATGAGTTTATGTGTTTTGATGAACCGAAGGTAGTTCGGAGTCCCGTATATGGTCATGGACATAACGAGGAGTCTCGAAATGGTCGAGACCTAAAGATCGATATATTGGATGACTATGTTTGGAGTTCGGAAGGGTTCCGAGTGAGTTTGGACGAATACCAGAGTACCGGGGGGTTACCGGAACCCCCAGGGGAGTGTAATGGGCCTCATGGGCCTTGGTGGAGAGAGGAAGGGGCGGCCAGGGCAGGCATTGCGCCCCTGCCCCTCTAGTCTGAATTGGACAAGGGGGGTGGCGCCCCCCTTTTTCCTTCCCCCTCTCTCCTCCTTCCTTCCCTCCTTCTCCTACTCTTGGAAGGGGTGGAGTCCTACTCCCAGTGGGAGTAGGACTCCCCTTGGGGTGCGCCTAGGAGGCTGGCCTCCTCCACTCCTTTATATATGGGGTAGGGGGGCACCCCATAGACACACAAGTTGATCATTGATCTCTAAGCCGTGTGCGATGCCCCCCTTCACCATAATCCACCTCGGTCATATCGTAGCGGTGCTTAGGCGAAGCCCTGCGTAGGTAGCATCATCATCACCGTCATCACGCCGTCATGCTGAAGGAACTCTCCCTCGAAGCTCTACTGGATCGTGAGTTCGCGGGACGTCACCGAGATGAACGTGTGCAGATCACGGAGGTGCCGTACGTTCGGTACTAGGATCGGTCGATCGTGAAGACGTATGACTACATCAACCGCGTTGTCATAACGCTTCCGCTTACGGTCTATGAGGGTACGTAGATGACACTCCCCCCTCTTGTTGCTATCCATCCCATGATCTTGCGTGTGCGTAGGATTTTTTTTGAAATTACTACGTTCCCCAACAGTGGCATCTGAGCCAGGTTTATGCGTAGATGTTATATGCACGAGTAGAACACAAGTGAGTTGTGGGCGATACAAGTCATACTGCTTACCAGCATGTCATACTTTGATTCGGCGGTATTGTTGGATGAAGCGGCTACCGGTGGGAATGACACCTATGGGATCACGAGGATCCCTACTGCGGTTGCGGGGCGCGGGGTTGAGAGAAGAGCAGATCTGACAGAGAGTACGCGGTTCGTTTATCCAGGTTTGGGCCGCGAGGATGCGTAAAACCCTAGTCCTGCTTTGATGGATGTATTCTGAGTTCTTGAGCTAGCTACGGGGTGTAATGAGCTCCAAAAAGCCGAATCCTTCTCCTGGTCGCCTCGGGCCTCCTTTTATAGGAAAAGGGGTCGCCACAGTGGCAAGCAGGAGGTGGAAAGGGTACAGTGCCGCGAGGTTATCCCTCGTATTACAGGACAAGATGCATTTAATGCATCACTTAGGTGTCCCTTCACTTTATGGGGGACGGGAGCGAGGCCCGTCCCATCCGTCGCCGCTCCTCCTTGCTTCAACACGCTCCCTGGACAGCGATGCATGCGGTGCCATGTAGCCAGGCAGGCAGCTGAGGTGGCGCGATGGTGGAGCCTCTATGAAGGGTTGCATGTTGCCACGCAGGTGCCTGCCCAGCTGGTTGGGTCGACAGCTGCATGCGAACGGTGGTGGAAACTTGGTTCGTGCGGGCCTGGCAGCGGCCCTGCTGGTGCGCCTGGCGAGGCCTTGCCGGGTGGCCCGGCAAGGGTCTTGCCGCGGCACGTAGGCGTCCCCGGCAAGGATCTTGCCGGGGGTCTTGTGGGTTTCTTCGGTGAGGATGATTGCCTTCCTATCCTCACTTGATCTTGACTGTTCTTTGTCTTCACAAAGATCTGCATGCCTCCACGGAGGTGCCTCCCGAGCCCTGTCCCAATGCGTCTGTTGAGCGTTGGTGGGCTCAAGGGTGGCTCGCTTGGCTGGCATGGGCGAGCTGCCCTGGCAAGGGTCTTGCCAGGGCCGCTGAGGCTGCCCCGGCAAGGGTTCTTGCCGGGAAAACCTGCTTCGCCCATCCGATCCGTGTGGCCTTGTTCCTTGTCGTTGCTTTATTCCTCTTGTGCCTTCGGCTTCTCTTCGGCTTCCCTTCCTTGCCGTGTGATGCGTGGCCGTGGCGAGCGGCTCTGACTGCCCGTGCACAAGTAAAGGGGTCAAAAGGAGAGCCCCTACTTTTGTACACCGACAGGAGCCCCTGGGCCATACATAAGAGCGACACGTTGTTGGGCCAGGCCTAGAATGGTGCGCGGGCAGGAGGGGCGGATTTTACTGCGGTAACTGGTCCATCCACCGCGTTTCTCCACGACGTACGTCGAATGCGCGACGTGGGGGTCATGCGCAGCGATGTGAAGCATCTTTGGCGTCACCTCGCGGTGGATAGTAAAGAGGCGGCTTGCGTGTCTCTTTGAGGCTGCAGGCCGCCTCCCATTTAGTACCCGGCAGGAACCGTCGCTCCACGCGTCCCACTACGCATGCCCCTTGCGCCACGTTCGCTGCATGCATAATGCAGAGCAAATGACAGGCGCGCGGGACGTGGGAAGTCATGCGCGTGCGTGGGTCAATTCCCACGTGCCTTCAATGGAGCGGGGAGGGCGGTCGATGGCCCCGCTCGTTATCACTTCAGCGGGTCGGATTGGCTGGGAGGGGGCGGCCGAGTCTCGCCCCCACTCCTTTATAAAGAGGGGAGCGGGAGGAACGGTGCCTCTCAACTCTCCGCCATCTGCCTCTCCCCATTCTTGTTTCTTCCTTCCTTCTGCCATGGCGAGGGGGCGTGGCGACGCTTCATCCGTGGCAGCGAGGGTTTCGGCCAGACAACGCGTCGCTCCTCCCCAAGAGCTCGTAGCGGCGGAGCCGACCGCTAGAGGAAGGGGGAGGGGCCGAGGTCGAGGCCGTCGTGGTGCTCGAGGGAGAGGAGGACGGGGCGGCAGAGCAGCCTCGCCTTCGCCAGCAGCCCCTCCTCCGATGGAGGGCCACGCCGGGGACAACCCTTGCGAATTTTTTGTCAGGCTGCGCCGGCCACCGCGTCGTCGCCTTCGCCTCCCGACCCCATTCGCGCGGGAGATGGAGCTGGATCCGCCGCAGGTGTTGCGGCTGCATATGAGGGGTTGCGGGAACAGCGGCTCATGGGCCGACGTCGAGTTCCCCGCCCCTCACGTCATGTATCTTCATCGAGGGTGGAAGACCTTCGCTCGCCTCCACAGCTTGACGGATGGGCTCACTCTACATTTCAATCTAATGGAGGGTGGCCTCCTCTCCGTCAAGATCTTCGGGCACTTCGGGACTCGCTTAAGGTGTTGCGTGGAGAGCTCTTCTGATGATGAAGACTCCTCCTCGAGCGAGAGTGACGAGGAGGACAACAGCAGCGACGGCAAGGCTAGTGGGCGGCAGGATGACAGGTCCGACTAGGCGTCGGGCGCCGCTCCGGGCGGCACCGGCGGCCCCATCATCCGTGTCGCCGGCTCCTTGAACTTCTCGGGGTCGTCTCCTTGGGCGGCTGGCGTTGGGAGGCTATGGAAGAGGAAGAGGGTGGGTGGCAAGGCCGTCAAGTCGAATCTGGCACCTTGGCGACGCCGTCGCGTCTTGACGTCCTATCGCCTCGTCTTCGAGCTCTGCCTCCGGCGCCGCCATCACCATCCAGCCCTTGGACGGCCACCAAGATGTTCTCTTGGTGTCTTCTGCCACCCGTAGCTCGCTTAGGCGCCCCTTTTGCCCTCCTGCTTTTCTTATTCCATTTCCTGAGGAGAGGGACAAGAAAGGGATTACGGGCACCTTATCTCTTTTTAGTTTGTAAGTGAGGGAGTCCTGGATTAGGGGGTGTCCGGATGGCCGGACTATAACCTTTGGCCGGACTCCTGGACTATGAAGATACAAGATTGAAGACTTCGTCCCGTGTCCGGATGGGACTTTGCTTGGCGTGGAAGGCAAGCTTGACGATACGGATATGTGGATCTCCTCCCATTGCAACCGACTCTGTGTAACACTAGCCCTCTCCGGTGTCTATATAAACCGGAGGGTTTTAGTCCGTAGGACGAACAACAATCATACCATAGGCTAGCTTTTAGTGTTTAGCCTCTCTGATCTCGTGGTAGATCTACTCTTGTACTACCCATATCATCAATATTAATCAAGCAGGAGTACGGTTTTACCTCCATCGAGAGGGCCCGAACCTGGGTAAAAACATCGTGTCCCTTGTCTCCTGTTACCATCCGCCTATACGCACAGTTCGGGACCCCCTACCCGAGATCCGCCGGTTTTGACACCGACATTGGTGCTTTCATTGAGTTCCTTTATGTCATCATCTTTAGGCCCGATGGCTCCTCCGATCATCAACAACGATGCGGTCCAGGGTGAGACTTTTCTCCCCGGACAGATCTTTGTATTCGGCGGCTTTGCTGCGGGCCAATTAAACAGCCATCTAGAGCAGATCGAAAGCTTCGCCCGCCATCAGGTCAGATTTGGAAGTTTGAACTACACGGTTGGCGTCTGCGGAGACTTGATCTTTGACGGGTTCGAGCCACGGCCAGCGCGCCGCCGCTTATTACGATGGGCATGATCTAGCTCTGCCGCCGAACAGTGCCCTAGAGGCCGCACCCGTGTCCACTCCGACCCTCAGCTCGGAGCCGACTGCGCCAATCGAGGACGGGTGGCTGGACATCGCCTCGGGGGCTGCAATCTCTACGGCGATGGAACCGAACACCAGTCTTGTCCTTTGCAAAGCTTGTGACTCCAAGGTGCCGGACTCCCCTCCGGACTCCGAACCTTCCGCGCCCCTTCCAATCGAATCCAATTGGGCGCCGATCATGGAGTTCACCGCCGCCGACCAAGAACCATCGCCTACAGGGCACTGGAAGGCCACCTCATCGTATGACATATACATGGTGGACACCCCAAAAGAAGGGAACGACGATGGAACAACGGAGGATGACCCCTCCAAGAAGCAGCCTAAGCGCTGGTGTCAGCGGCGCCGCTCTAAATCCCGCCAAAGCAAAAACGGTGATTCCGTCACGGGAGACAATAACACCCCGGACAGTGCCGAAGACAACCCCTCCGGCAGGATTCAGCGGGGAGGATGGAGAAACCAGCCCTCATGAGAGAGCGGCAGATGAGAGGTAGAGGATGATAATTACATGCCTCCCTCCGAAGGCGAGGCAAGCCTCGACGGCAGCCAATTTGTCGTGCCTGAGGATCCCGTCGAACAAGAGCGTTTCAAACGCAGGCTTATGGCCACGGCGAGCAACCTCAAGAAAAAACAGCAACAGCTTAGAGCTAACCAAGACTTGCTAGCCGACAGATGGACTGAAGTCCTTGCGGCCGAAGAGTACGAACTCGAACGCCCCTCCAACAGCTACCCAAAACGCATGCCGCTACCACGATTAGAGGAGGAAGCACCTAGACTTACATCACCAGCGCATGATGCGGCCGACCGGCCACCTTGTGGCCGCGACAGAGAGGCCTCTCGGCCCTCCACTCAAGCCGCACCCCAGCGTCGCTCAAAGAATACCAAGGCACGAGGAAATGCGCCAGACTTGCAAGATATATTGGAGGACAAGGCAACGCAAACAAGATCGATCTATGGATCGCGTGGGCGCCCCACGACACGTGACGATAACCGTCATGCCGGATATGCTAAATCCGGCCGGGCCGAACAAAGTAGACAAAGCTCGTTTGAGCTACGTCGTGATATAGCCCAGTACAGAGGCACCGCGTACCCACTATGCTTCACAGATGAAGTAATGGATCATCAAATCCCCGAGGGTTTCAAACCCGTAAACATCGAATCATACGATGGCACAACAGATCCTGCGGTATGGATCGAGGATTATCTCCTTCATATCCACATGGGCCGCGGTGATGATCTACACGCCATCAAATACCTCCCACTCAAGCTTAAAGGACCAGATCGGGATTGGCTTAACAGCTTGCCAGTAGAATCAATTTGTTGTTGGGAGGACCTGGAAGCCGCATTCCTCGACAATTTCCAGGGCACCTATGTGCGACCACCAGACACCGATGACCTAAGCCACATAATTCAGCAGCCAGAGGAATCGGCCGGACAATTACGGACACGGTTCCTAACCAAGAAAAATCAAATAGTCGACTGTCCGGACGCAGAGGCCCTTGCAGCCTTCAAACATAACATCTGTGATGAGTGGCTTGCTCGGCACCTAGGACAGGAAAAGCCGAAATTCATGGCAGCCCTCACAACACTCATGACCCGCTTTTGCGTGGGAGAAGACAGGTGGCTAGCACGTAGTAATAACATGACCAAGAGCCCTTGTAATTCGGATACCAAGGACAACAATGGCAGGTCGCGTTGCAACAAGCACAAGCGCCACATTAACGGCGACAATACTGAGGATACATCAGTTAATGCCGGATTTAGAGGCTCTAAACCCGGTCAGCGGAAAAAGCCCTTTAAAAGAAATACTCCGGGCCCGTCCAGTTTGGACCAAATACTCGATCGCTCGTGCCAGATACACGACACCCCTGAAAAACAAGCCAATCACACCAACAGGGATTGTTGGGTGTTCAAGCAGGCAGGCAAGTTAAGTGCTGAAAATAGAGACAAGGGGCTGCATAGCGATTATGAGGAGGTGCCCCGGCCGCCGAACAATAGGGGACAGAAGGGCTTCCCCCCACAAGTGCGGACGGTGAACATGATATACGCAACCCACATCCCCAAAAGGGAGCGGAAGCGTGCACTCAGGGACGTATATGCGTTGGAGCTAGTCGCCCCAAAGTTCAACCCATGGTCCTCCTGCCCGACCACTTTTGATCGAAGGGACCACCCCACTAGCATCCGCCATGGCGAATTCGCCGCATTGGTTCTAGACGCAATCATTGACGGATTTCACCTCACTAGAGTCCTTATGGATGGCGGCAGCAGCCTGAACCTACTTTATCAGGATACAATGCGAAAAATGGGCATAGATCCCTCAAGGATTAAACCCACAAAGACGACCTTTAAAGGCGTCATACCAGGTGTAGAGGCCAAGCTATGCGAGTTCGGTTACACTTGAGGTGGTCTTCGGATCCCGGACAATTTCAAACGAGGAGTTAATCTTGACATAGTCCCGTTCATGATGGCTATCACGCGACTGCTCGGACGAACCGCATTTGCAAAGTTCAATGCGGTGCCGCATCACGCATACACGAAGCTCAAGATGCCAGGCCCTCGAGGAGTCATTACGGTCAATGGAACACAACGCTCTCTCCGAACGGAGGAGCATCTGGCGGCCCTCGGCGGAAGTACAAAGCAGCCTCTCAAGGCAATTCTCGATCCGGCTATCAAGCGTCCGGACACCGTCAAGCAGCGCCGGGTAACCTACAACAAGACCGCCTAGCACGCGTTAGAGCAAGTGTAGCAATGCGGCCCCAACCCCAGCCCTCACGAAATTGCGAAACCAGTACTACGCGTACTTAACTGCGCTCTGGAAATACCATGGGCATAGGGGGAGGGGCACGACCACGGAATGCCCAAAATGCGGCTCAACCGCACCAGGGGCTTCCGATTTTGTCATTCTTTTTCTTACTTTCAGGACTCCACTCTACGGAAGGCCTGTCCGTGATAATGTCGCCGAACACACGATGCAACAGCCGGGGAGGCGAAAGCTACATTGAGTGTCGGTGGTCTCTATAACGAGCAAAGTATACTTGTTTCACATATCATCCCGTAGCTTCGCCCGGAGGGGACATGTCAAATAGTCCCATCTCTTGCTTATCGCACTATTTGTATCGTCCTGCTTTTACCGCAGCCTTTTTGAATAAACAATACATAGCTTTTGTCTATTATTGCATTCCCATTTTTATCTATATATGTTCATTAATGACATGTTGCACCCGTACACTTTGGTACGGCCAAATACACCAGGGGCTTAAGTACCCCAACATACAGTGTGATAAGTCCGAACACTTTCACAAGTGCGGCACCCCGAACTTATAGCATTATATGCATCGGCTCCGAATCATTTCTTGGGTCAATAGTTGGGTTTGCCCGACTCCCATGTTTTGGTACCTTACATTCCGTTATATTGGGAGAACCACTGCGATTTTGCCCCGGTTGAGCTGGGCTAAGCACCTCAGTGGAGAAAGCTAAAATTGACCGTCATGATAGGGCGAGAGCTGGTCGCTGTTCGAGAGGTTTTCGAGTCCCTAAAGACTTATGCCGCTTAGAGCGAGGAGTCGGCTTTGTCCGGCCTAGGCGTGGATAGCGCCCGAACTCGGTCTTCCGAATACTAGGGGCTTCGCCGAAATTTAAAATTATAGAATTCTATGGCTAAGTGAGAGTGTTCAAGCATTATAGTCCGATTGCCTTGTTCGTTGTGTTCAGCGCCTCCCTCGAAGGACTCAAGAATGGGAAAGAGAGCGCTCAAGTTTATCCCGAGCACCCCAGCACTCGCGGCATGGGGGGCAGAAGCCGACGACTCGCCATCTCTCAAATTTAATATACGGCCGCACAGAAGGTAATATTTTAAATTCAAAAGCATTGCTTAGCGCATATGAACAAGTTTTCAGCGTACAGGATCACAAATGCGAGTTTACTCAAAAATTACATCTTTGGAGCATTCATCCGCTATAAGGCGGGCACCCTTCAGACGCCCTCATAATACATCTCGGGCTTGCGATGCTCCTTTCCGGCGGTGGTCCGTCCGTCAAAAAGCTTCTCGGCGTCCATCTTGCCCAGTCTTGATTTAGACGGGCAAGGGCCCCTGAGCACCTTCGATGCATACGGAGCGCTTGATGACTTCAAGCCATGGACAGGCATCCACCAGCCGCCTCACCAGCCCGAAGTAGCTCCCAGGCATGGCTTCCCCAGGCCACACCCGGACTATGAGACCCTTCATGGCCTGTTCGGCCACCTTATGGAGCTCGACCCGGTTGCTTGTTTGGTCGCTCAAGGGCACCGGGTGTCCGGCCTCAGCATACTGAGACCAGAACACCTTCTCCATCGAGCTCCCCTCTTCGGCTCGGTAGAATGCGGCAGCGTCGGACACACTCCGGGGAAGATCTGCGAATGCTCCTGGAGAGCTCCGGACTCGGGTAAGTAACAAGTAATTCACTTTCACGTGCTTGCTTTGCATAAAGAATGCCTTACCCGCCGCTATCTTCTTCATCGCCTCAATTTCTTGGAGGGCTTTTTGGGCTTCGGCCTTGGCAGATTTGGCGCTCTCAAGGGCCAAGGCGAGCTCGGACTCTCGATTCTTTGAGTCAAGCTCCAAACTCTCGGGTTTTTCCACGAGAGCCTGGAGCTCTTGCTGCACCTCCGCCACCCGCGCCTCCTGCTTCTCTCGCTCGGTGCACTCCACGGCCGCCTTGTTTTCGGCCTTGGACAACGCTTCCTTCAGGGTCGCCACCTCGGTTGTGGCCCCTGTAATACTCACGTTGGTCCTGTCATTCTTTGCAACCACATCTTTTTATATACTTACATAAGGTATTACTTACCTTCCTTGTCTTGAGCTGCTTCTTGGCAAGGCCGAGCTCGTTCTCGGACCGCCGAGTGCCTTCAATGCATCGACCTCTGCAGCCCGGTCTGGCAGAGGTCAGCAGCGCAACCTGCATTCCCATATTGACATACTTATGTTAGACTCCTGCGTATATCTTTTAGATTCTCGATTCGGTTTTTCTTTCAGAACACCAAACTGAGCATCGAGACTCTTGTCTATGCGGTAATATATTTACATATCTTAAATACATACCTCAAAGCATGTTAGAAGGCTGGCACAGGCTTCAGTCAGCCCGCTCTTGGCGGACCGAACCTTCTGGATAACTACACTCATAATAGTGCGGTGCTCCTCGTCGATGGAGGCGCCGTTAAGCACCTCCAGCAGATTATCCGGTGCCTCCGGTTGTACGGAGGTCACCGGCATCGTAGGCTTGCCCTTCTTTCTAGGGGGGCGCCTGCCGGACTCCGGAACCACTGAAGGTTCCGGTGCGGTGCCCGGCCTAGGGCCGGACTTGGAGCCCTTGGGGGTTTTGTCCCCTTTGCGCCGGGAGTCCGGGAGGTCGCCTTGCGGTGCCTCCAGGACCACCTCCTCCTGGCCTGGACCATTTTGGGACTCCACCTCGGCATCATCCGCATCGCGAGGAGAGGAGGCGGCCGGAAGTGAAGTGCTATTCACATCCGACGAACCCAGGGAGCCGCTCGACGAAGCATCGAGCTCGGCCTTGGCCGGACTGCATGATTATATTCGGCGTCAGAAGATACTGTGCAACAAAGTAATGCCATGAGTAACTCTGGTATCCGGATACTTACGATTTTGCCAGGGGCTTGGCCCTGGATGGCCACTCCTCTTCGGCGTCGTCGGCGTTGGTGGAGTAGTCCGTAGGAAGGGTCCTCCCCTTCTTGGACCCTCCGGCCCCCCAGTTGGGGCGGCCTTCCTTTTCGTTCCTCCCCCCGCTGGAGGGGGAGAGGCCTCTTCTTCCTCCTCCTCGTCTTCATGGGAGGAGTACGCCTCGGAGTCATCGGACGATGAATCCGACACCACTGGGCACCGGGAGCTCTTTCAAGTTCCCATGGCCTTCTTCTTGGCCTTCTTCTCCGGCACCACGTAAGGTGTCGGAACCAGCAGCCCCCGTCAAGCGGGCGTCTGCTGGATCTTCGGGCAAAGGAGCCGGACAGTCGATCTGTCCGGTCTTCTTCTGCCATTCCTGTCAAAGGAACGGGAGCTTAGATCCCGCATAGAGTCAAACTATGAAAAACAAGTATCCCGTAAGGGGTAAAATAAGCTTACTACACTGGCTTGGCGCTTCGCGCAGAATCCGCCATCCTCGGTGATGGGAGGGGGAACCTCGGCGCCCTTGAATAGCACCTTCCAGGCATCCTCGTGCCTTGTGTCAAAGAGTCTGGTAAGAGTTTGGTGCTGGGCCGGGTTGAACCCCCATAATTTAAAAGCCCGTCGTTGACACGGGAGGATCCGGCGGATGAGCATGACCTGGACTACGTTGACGAGTTTAACCTTTTTGTCCACCAGGTTTTGGACGCAGGTTTGGAGTCCGGTCCGCTCTTCCGAATTACCCCACGACAGGCCCTTCTCTTTCCAGGAGGTGAGCCATATGGGGATGCCAGATCGGAATTCAGAGGCCGCTACCCATTCAGGGTCACACGGCTCGGTGACATAGAACCACCCCGATTGCCACCCCTTTATGGTCTCCACGAAGGAGCCCTCGAGCCATGTAATGTTGGGCATCTTGCCCACCATGGAGCCTCCACACTCCGCTTGCTGGCCGCCCACTACCTTCGGCTTGACATTGAAGGTCTTCAGCCTTAAGCGGATGTGGGGCTTGATGCGGAGGAAGGCCTCGCACACGACGATAAACGCCGAGATGTTGAGGATGAAGTTCGGGGCCAGATCGTGGAAATCCAGGCCGTAGTAGAACATGAGCCCCCGGACAAATGGGTGAAGTGGGAAACCTAGTCCACGGAGGAAATGGGTGAGGAACACCACCCTCTCATGGGGCCTGGGGCTAGGGATGAGCTGCCCCTTGTCTGGGAGCCGGTGCGCGATGTCGTTAGACAAGTATCCGGCCTCCCTCAGCTTCTTGATGTGTCCCTCCGTGATGGAGGAGGCCATCCACTTGCCTCCCGCTCCGGACATTGCTGGAGAAGGTTGAGGTGGGATGTGCGGACTTGGTATTTGGAGCTCGAGTCTTGCGAAAATGGATAGGCAAAGGAGGAAGAAGGCGTAGATGGAAAAGGTGGATCCTTATCCCCTTATATGGGCGGACGAAACTATGTGCCCCCACCAGCCTGGTAAAACTCGCTTATCTCCCAAGCACCATAATTAATGGCACGGTTGGGTTACCCATGCCCGTATTGATGAGAATCCCGGAATAAAGGGACACGATCTCTGCCCGACAAGGCGTGCCAAGGAAACCACCTCGCTAAGTGCGCTGAGGTGGGACGATAAAAGCGATTCGAATAAAGGCTTGGTCGTGGTGTGATGTCACCTGCGGAATACGTCAGCTATTAGATTTGTGTAAATATTATTCTCTCTACGACAGTATGTGGAACTTATTTTGCAGAGCCGGACACTATCCTTGTGTTCAGAATCTTCTATGAAGTATTCGGAGGAGGAACCCGCCTTGCAATGCCGAAGACAATCTGCGCGCTGGACTCATCATCATTGAAGCCTGGTTCAGGGGCTTCTGAGGGAGTCCTGGATTAGGCGGTGTGCGGATAGCGGACTATAACCTTTGGCGGACTCCTGCACTATGAAGATACAAGATTGAAGACTTGTCCGTGTCCGGATGGGACTTTCCTTGGCGTGGAAGGCAAGCTTGGCGATCTGGATATGTAGATCCTCCCATTGTAACCGACTCTGTGTAACCCTAGCCCTCTCCGATGTCTATATAAACCGGAGGGTTTTAGTCCGTAGGACGAACAACAATCATACCATAGGCTAGCTTTTAGGGTTTAGCCTCTTTGATCTCGTGGTAGATCTACTCTTGTACTACCCATATCATCAATATTAATCAAGAAGAAGTAGGGTTTTACCTCCATCGAGAGGGCCCGAACCTGGGTAAAAACATCGTGTCCCTTGTCTCCTGTTACCATCCGCCTAGACGCACAGTTCGGGACCCCCTACCCGAGATCCGCCGGTTTTGACACCGACAGTAAGCCTTCGGGCCTTAGTAGAATTTAAAGCTTGTAATCCCATTGCTCATGTTTTTCATTTCGTATGAACTGTACCTGTACGGGATGTTTTTTAATGAAAAAGGGATGTTTGCCGGGATTTTAGTTCGCGGGTGGAACCCACGACAAGGAATGAATCCTCGTATCCTTAAGATAAACGTTTTTTTTCGCCCGGCAACAAACCTTGCCGTCCCCCCCACTTCGCTCGACCTTTCTCACGCTCTTGGCAGAGGCAGGGATGAGGTGGGCCTAGGCTCCTTGTTTTATTTCCTTGCTGCCACGACTACGACCAAATTCGGTCCCGGGAAACGAGTCCTAGGGTTCGGAATGAGGAGAGCACGGTAGCCTAAGGATAAAACGAGGTTTCACATCCCTCAGTCCATAACGAAACACATGATAAGGGATAGAGAACTTATATGAATCTGCAGCCCCCGGCAACTTTGGCTTGCCGCGGGTGGATCTTCGCCCTTGTAGCCCCCCGGCAGTATTGGCTTGCCGGGACCCGTACGCCGGTCCGTCCCCTTTCTTCCAAAGCAGCTCGGCGAGGATATTCATGTGTCCTGCGAACCAAAGAAGATAGAGAAGAACAGAGAGACGTGTACTCGACCTCTAAGCTAGGGGTTAGCCGCCGCTAAGCACTATCGACCCTAACCAAGCACGAGACTCAACCTAGCATGCATGCAATAACTTAGGGCGCCAGCGCTTCGTTTATTTATGCTCAGGGTCTGCGCCTAGCTTTGTACAAAGGGTTACATGCCTTGCTGGCAAGGCTCGTACAAAAGGTGGCTTGCTGGGGGGCCCGGCAAGCCGCGCCTTATGGGTAAAACTTGCGAAGATGCTCGATGTTCCAGGAATTGCTCACTGGAACGACATCTTCGGTCTCCAGGCGGACTGCGCCGGGCCTGGTGACTCGTATTACCCGATAAGGGCCTTCCCACTTTGGGGTCAACTTGTTGGTATTCTTGGCTGATTGAACGTGCCGAAGAACGAGGTCGCCTTCCTCAAAGCTCCGGGCATGAACCTTGCGGCTATGGTAGCGGCGCAAGGCTTGCTGGTAGCGTCTTTGCTCTCACATTGCCCGGAGACGATCTTCATCAAGGAGCGTCGCGTCATCTTGCCGCAATCGCTCTTGCTCAAGCTCATCATAAGCGAGCACTCGAGGTGACCCGTATATGAGTTCCGTGGGGAGAACTGCTTCTGCCCCATAAACCAGGGCAAAGGGTGTCTGGCCGGTGGCTCGATTTGGCGTCGTTCTGATCGACCAAAGAACCGTCAGCAACTCATCAATCCAGCGCCTTCCACTCTTGCGCAGCCTGTCGAAAGTCTTCATTCTTAAGCCTCGCGGGACTTCAGCATTTGCTCTCTCCGGCAGCGTTGCTCCGTGGATGTGCCACGGAAGCAAAATGCAGAACCTTGCTGCCGAGATCGTCAATGTATTGCATGAAGGCATGGCTTGTGAACTGCGTGCCGTTGTCGGTGATGATCCTGTTGGGCACCCCAAAACGGCACACTAGTCCCTTGAAGAACTTGATGGCTGACTGCGCTGTTACCTTCCTCACTGCTTCCACCTCTGGCCACCTTGTGAACTTGTCGATTGCGACGTACAAGTACTCAAAGCCCCCGACAACACGGGGGAAAAGGGCCCAATATGTCGAGCCCCCAGACCGAGAAGGGCCAGGAGAGAGGGATAGTTTGAAGGGCTTGAGCTGGTTGATGGAGCTTCTTCGAATGGAACTGGCATGCTTCATACTTGGTTACTAGTGCCGTCACATCCTGGAGGGCGGTGGGCCAGAAGAAACCTTGCCGAAAAGCCTTGCCGGCAAGGGCCCTCAACCCTATGTGGGAGCCACATATGCCTCCATGTATCTCTGCCAACAGCTGTAGTCCTTCCTCCCGGGAGATGCACTTCAATTTCACCCCATTCGGTCTTCTCCTGTACAATTCGTTATCAACGAACTGGTACAGGGCAGACCGGTGGGCTACTCTTTCCGCCTCTTCCTGTTCCTCGGGAAGCTCTCCTTTATGAAGCAATCGGACGGTGTGATGTGCCCATGCCGGAGCCTGTGGCTCGATGACAAGGACCAAAGGCATTTCTTCTGCTACAGGAGCGGCCACTTCCACGGCCGTGACCCGAGGTCCTGCCAGAGTTGGTCGGCTTGTGGCAGGATCGGCATCAACGACAACATCTTCACCAGCGGCTCCGGGGAGCTCAGTGGGGAAGTACTTTCCAGGGCTTAGCTTCCTCCGCTTGTTCTGCCCGGTCAATGGCTCAACGGATGGCTGAGTTAACTGAAGCACAAAAGTACCTGGTTCCACAGGTAGCTTGAGGGCACCGCGCTTTGACAGGTAGTCGGCGATGTCGTTCTCCGCCCGAGGGACATGCTCCGCTTGTGTACCGTCAAAGCGTTCCTCCAGTTTCCTCACCTCATCTACGTAAGCTTCCATCAACGGGCTTTGATAATCTTTGTTGATCTGCCTGACGACGAGCTGTGAGTCGCCCCTATCGATGAGCTTTTTAACTCCGAGGTCCGCCACGATCCTGAGACCGGCAAGCAAACCCTCATACTCGGCGGTGTTGTTGGTTGACATCTCCTAGGGGAAGTGCATCTGGATGACGTACTTGAGGTGCTCTCCGGTGGGTGCGACAAGCAGCACACTGCTACGTCTTGAGCTTGTGTTGGTTTTCCCCGAAGAGGAGAGGATGATGCATCAGAGTAGCGTAAGTATTTCCCTCGGTTTTTGAGAACCAAGGTATCAATCAAATAGCTCCTCGCAACCAACGCGAATAGGGGTTGTCAATCCCTTCACGGTCACTTACGAGAGTAAGATCTGATAGAGATGATACATAATATTTTTGGTATTTTTGGTATAAAGATGCAAAGTAAAATAAAAGTAAAAATAAAAAGCAAAGCAATAATAAAGAGTAGGAAGATTAATATGATGAAAATAGACCCGAGGGCCATAGATTTCACTAGTGGCTTCTCTCAAAAGCATAGGTATTTTACGGTGGGTGAACGAATTACTGTTGAGCAATTGGCAGAATTGAGCATAGTTATGAGAGTATCTAGGTATGATAATGTATATAAGCATCACGTCCGAGACAAGTAGACCGACTCACCTGCATCTACTACTATTACTCCACTCATCAACCGCTATCCGGCATGCATCTAGAGTATTAAGTTAATGAAAAGCGAGTAATGCTTTAAGCAAGATGACATGATGTAGAGGAATAAATTCATGCAATATGATAAATACCCCATCTTGTTATCCTCGATGGCAACAATACAATACGTGCCTTGCAACCCTTTACGTCACTAGGTAAGGACACCGCAAGATTGAACCCAAAGCTAAGCACTTCTCCCATTGCAAGAACTACCAATCTAGTTGGCCAAACCAAATGGATAATTCGAAGAGACTTGCAAAGATAACTCAATCATGCATAAAATAATTCAGAGAAGATTCAAATATTGCTCATAGATAATCTTGATCATAAACCCACAATTCATCGATCTCAACAAACACACCGCAAAAAGAAGATTACATCGAATAGATCTCCACGAGAGAGGGGGAGAACATTGTATTGAGATCCAAAAAGAGAGAAGAAGCCATCTAGCTACTAACTATGGACCCGAAGGTCTAAAGTAAACTACTCATACTTCATCGGAGAGGCTATGGTGATGATCTATAAGCCCTCCGTGGTGGATGCTACGTCTTGAGCTTGCGTTGGTTTTCCCCGAAGAGGAGAGGATGATGCAGCAAAGTAGCGTAAGTATTTCCCTCAGTTTTTGAGAACCAAGGTATCAATCCAGTAGGAGGCCATGCACAAGTCCGTTGTACCTGCACAAAACGATAGCTACTCGCAACCAACGCGATTAGGGGTTGTCAATCCCTTCACGGTCACTTACGAGAGTGAGATCTGATAGAGATAATATTTTTTGTATTTTTGGTATAAATATGCAAAGCAAAAAGTAAAAAAGCAAAGTAAAAACAAAGCAAGTATTAAAGTGATGGAGATTGATATGATGAGAATAGACCCGGGGGCCATAGGTTTCACTAGTGGCTTCTCTCAAGAGCATAAGTATTCTACGGTGGGTGAACAAATTAGTGTTGAGAAATTGACAGAATTGAGCATAGTTATGAGTCTATCTAGGTATGATCATGTATATAGGCATCACGTCCGAGACAAGTAGATCGAACCGATTCTGCATCTACTATTATTACTCCACTCATCGACCGCTATCCATCATGCATCTAGAGTATTAAGTTAAAAACAGAGTAACGCCTTAAGCAAGATGACATGATGTAGAGGAATAAATTCATGCAATATGATAAATACCCCATCTTGTTATCCTCGATGGCAACAATACAATACGTGCCTTGCAACCCTTTACATCCTTTGGGTAAGGACACCGCAAGATTGAATCCAAAGCCACACACTTCTCCCATTGCAAGAACTACCAATCTAGTTGGCCAAACCAAACGGATAATTCGAAGAGACTTGCGAAGATAACTCAATAATACATAAAAGAATTCAGAGGAGATCCAAATATTATTCATAGATAAGCTGGATCATAAACCCACAATTCATCGGTCTCAACAAACACACCGCGAAAAGAAGATTACATCGAATAGATCTCCACGAGAGAGGGGGAGAACATTGTATTGAGATCCAAAAAGAGAGAAGAAGCCATCTAGCTACTAGCTATGGACCCGAAGGTCTAAAGTAAACTACTTACACTTCATCGGAGAGGCTATGGTGTTGATGTAGAAGCCCTCTGTGGTGGATGCCCCTCCGTGAAGCTCGGACCAGAGCCCCAAGATGGGATCTCGTGGATACAGGAAGTTGCGGCGGTGGAATTAGGTTTTTCCTGTTCTGATCGTTTGGGGGTACGTAGGTATATATAAGAGGAAGGAGTACGTCGGTGGAGCAACAGGGGGCCCACGAGGCAGGGGGCGCGCCTTAGGGGGGTGCGCCCCCCACCCTCGTGACCGCCTCCGTTGTTCCTTGGCGTGGGGTCCAAGTCTCCTGGATCACGTTCGGTGAGAAAATCACGTTTCCGAAGGTTTCATTCCGTTTGGACTCCGTTTGATATTCCGCTTTCTTGAAACACTGAAAAGGCAAAAACAGCAATTACAGGCTAGGCCTCCGGTTAATAGGTTAGTCCCAAAAGTAATATAAAAGTGGAAAATAAAGACCATTATAGTCCAAAACAATAGATAAAGTAGCATGGAGCAATCACAAATTATAGATACGTTGGAGACGTATCAGGCATCCCCAATCTTAATTCCTGCTCGTCCTCGAGTAGGTAAATGATAAAAAGAGAATTTTTGATGCGGAGTGATACTTCGGCAAAATTTCAATGTAAATCTCCTTAATCATGGTATGAATATTCAGATCCGAAAGATTCAAGACAAAAGTTCATATTGACATAAAAATAATAATACTTCAAGCATACTAACAAAGCAATCATGTCTTCTCAAAATAACATGGCCAAAGAAAGTTATCCTACAAAATCATATAGTCTGGCTATGCTCTATCTTCACCACACAAAGTATTTAAATCATGCACAACCCAGATGACAAGCCAAGCAATTGTTTCATACTTTTGATATTCTCAAAACTTTTTCAATCTTCACGCAATACATGAGCGTGAGCCATGGATATAGCAATATAGGTGGAATAGAATGGTGGTTGTGGAGAAGACAAAAAGAGGGAAGATAGTCTCACATCAACTAGGCGTATCAACGGGCTATGGAGATGCCCATCAATAGATATCAATGTGAGTGAGTAGGGATTGCCATGCAAGGGATGCACTAGAGCTATAAGTATATGAAAGCTCAACAAAAGAAACTAAGTGGGTGTGCATCCAACTTGCTTGCTCCACGAAGACCTAGGGCATTTGAGGAAGCCCATCATTGGAATATACAAGCCAAGTTCTATAATGAAAAATTGCCACTAGTATATGAAAGTGACAAAATGAGAGACTCTCTATCATGAAGATCATGGTGCTACTTTGAAGCACAAGTGTGGTAAAAGGATAGTAACATTGTCCCTTCTCTCTTTTTCTCTCATTTTTTTATTTGGGCCTTTTCTCCTTTTTTATGGCCTCTTTTTTTATTTTTATTTTTCGTTCGGAGTCTCATGCCGACTTGTGGGGGAATCATAGTCTCCATCATCCTTTCCTCACTTGGGACAATGCTCTAATAATGATGATCATCACACTTTTAATTTTTTACAACTCAACAATTACAACTCGATTCTTAGAACAAAGTATGACTCTATATGAATGTCTCCGTGATGTGTACCGGGATATGCAATGAAATATGAGTGACATGTATGAAAGAATTATGAAAGGTGGCTTTGCCACAAATACGATGTCAACTACACGATCATGCTAGCAATATGACAATGATGGAGCGTGTCATAAAAAATGGAACGGTGGAAAGTTGCATGGGAATATATCTTGGAATGGCTATGGAAATGCCATGATAGGTAGGTATGGTGGCTGTTTTGAGGAAGATATATGGTGGGTGTATGATACCGGCGAAAGGTGCGCGGTATTAGAGAGGCTAGCAACGGTGGAAGGATGGGAAAAAGTGTGTATAATCCTTGGACTCAACATTAGTCATAAAGAACTCATATACTTATTGCAAAAATCTAGAAGTTATCAAAGCAAAGTATTACGCGCATGCTCCTAGGGGGATAGATTGGTAGGAAAAGACCATCGCTTGTCCGACCGCCACTCATAAGGAAGACAATCAATAAATAAATCATGCTCTGAGTTCATCACATAACGGTTCACCATACGTGCATGCTACGGGAACCACAAACTACAACACAAGTATTCTTTAAATTCACAACTACTCAACTAGCATGACTCTAATATCACCATCTTCATATCTCAAAACAATTATCAAGCATCAAACTTATCTTAGTATTCAACACACTCAAAAGGAAGTTTCACATATCTTGAATACCAAGTATATTAACATTAAGAAAATTACCATGCTTTTAGCGACTCTCAAAATAATCTAAGTGAAGCATGAGAGATCAAGTTTCTTGAAAACAAATCCACCACCGTGCTCTAAAAGATCTAAGTGAAGCACTGGAGCAAAAATTATCATGCTCAGAAGATATAAGTGAAGCAATATGAGCAAAACTATCAAGCTCAAAAGATATAAGTGAAGCACTATGAGCAAAACTATCAAGCTCAAAAGATATAAGTGAAGCACATAGAGTATTCTATCAAATTCCAATTCATGTATGGCTCTCTCAAAAGGTGTGTACAGCAAGGATGATTGTGGTAAACTAACAAGCAAAGAGGCAAATAATACAAGACACTCCAAGCAAAACACATATCATGTGGTGAATAAAAATATAGCTCCAAGTAAATTACCGATGGAAGTGGATGAAAGAGGGGATGCCTTCCGGGGCATCCCCAAGCTTTGACTTCTTGGTGTCCTTGGATTATCTTGGGGGTGCCATGGGCATCCCCAAGCTTAGGCTCTTGCCACTCCTTGTTCCATAATCCATCAAAAGAATTCACCCAAAACTTGAAAATTGGTATGTTGACTTTTGCGTAGACTCCCCGGCAACGGCGCCAGAAATCCTTCTTGCTACGTCTTGAGCTTGCGTTGGTTTTCCCCGAAGAGGAGAGGATGATGCAGCAAAGTAGCGTAAGTATTTACCTCAGTTTTTGAGAACCAAGGTATCAATCCAAAGAGGAGGCCACGCACAAGTCCCTCATACCTGCACAAAGCGATAGCTACTCGCAACCAACGCGATTAGGGGTTGTCAATCCCTTCACGGTCACTTACGAGAGTGAGATCTGATAGAGATAATATTTTTGGTATTTTTGGTATAAAGATGCAAAGCAAAAAGTAAAAAGCAAAGTAAAAACAAATCAAGTATTAAAGTGATGGAGATTGATATGATGAGAATAGACCCGGGGGCCATAGGTTTCACTAGTGGCTTCTCTCAAGAGCATAAGTATTCTACGGTGGGTGAACAAATTACTGTTGAGCAATTGTGAGAGTTGAGCATAGTTATGAGTATATCTAGGTATGATCATGTATATAGGCATCACGTCCGAGACAAGTAGATGGAAACGATTACGCATCTACTATTATTACTCCACTCATCGACCGCTATCCGGCATGCATCTAGAGTATTAAGTTAAAACAGAGTAACGCATGTAAGCAAGATGACATGATGTAGAGGAATAAATTCATGCAATATGATAAATACTCCATCTTGTTATCCTCGATGGCAACAATACAATACGTGCCTTGCAACCCTTTACATCCTTTGGGTAAGGACAACGCAAGATTGAACCCAAAGCCATGCACTTCTCCCATTGCAAGAACTACCAATCTAGTTGGCCAAACCAAGCGGATAATTCAAGAGACTTGCAAAGATAACTCAATCATACATAAAAGAATTCAGAGAAGATTCAAATATTATTCATAGATAAGCTGGATCATAAACCCACAATTCATCGGTCTCAACAAGCACACCGCAAAAGAAGATTACATCGAATAGATCTCCACGAGAGAGGGGAGAACATTGTATTGAGATCCAAAAGAGAGAAGAAGCCATCTAGCTACTAGCTATGGACCCGAAGGTTTGAAGTAAACTACTCACACTTCATCGGAGAGGCTATGGTGTTGATGTAGAAGCCCTCCGTGGTGGATGCCCCTCCGTGAGCTCCTAACAGGCCCCAAGATGGGATCTCGTGGATACAGGGAGTTGCGGTGGTGTAATTAGGTTTTTGGCTCCTGTTCTGCTCGTTTGGGGGTACGTCGGTATATGTCGGAGGAAGGAGTCCGGCGGTGGAGCACGGGGGGGCCCACGAGGCCGGGGGCGCGCCCTCGGGGGGCGCGCCCCCCACCCTCGTGACCGCCTCCGTTGTTTCTTGGCGTAGGGTCCAAGTCTCTGGATCACATTCGGTGAGAAAATCATGTTTCAAGGTTTCATTCCGTTTGGACTCCGTTTGATATTCCGCTTTCTTGAAACATTGAAAAAGGCAAAAACACAGCAATTTGGGTCTGCAGTTAATAGGTTAGTCCCAAAAGTAATATAAAAGTGGAAAATAAAGCCCATTATAGTCCAAAACAATAGATAAAGTAGCATGGAGCAATCAAAAATTATAGATACGTCAGACACGTATCAGTGGAATCCCCTTCCGGTGGAGATCCGGAATAGGCCCCAAGATGGGATCTCGTGGATACACAAAGTTGCGGCGGTGGAATTAGGTTTTTGGCTCCGTATCTGATCTGTTGGGGGTACATAGGTATATATAGGAGGAAGGAGTACATCGGTGGAGCTTCGGGGGGGCCACGAGGCAGGGGGCGCGCCCTAGGGGGGGCGCCCTCCACCCTCGTGGCCACCTCCCTCCTTTCATGGCCGAGGGTCTGATGTCTACTACACAACCTTCTTCTTGTAGACGTTGTTGGGCCTGCAAGTTCACAGGTTTGTAGGACAGTAGCAAATTTCCCTCAAGTGGATGACCTAAGGTTTATCAATCCGTGGGAGGCGTAGGATGAAGATGGTCTCTCTCAAACAACCCTGCAACCAAATAACAAAGAGTCTCTTGTGTCCCCAACACACCCAATACAATGGTAAATTGTATATGTGCACTAGTTCAGCGAAGAGATGGTGATACAAGTGCAATATGGATGGTAGATATAGGCTTTTGTAATCTGAAATAATAAAAACAGCAAGGTAACTAAAGATAAAAGTGAGCGTAAACAGTATTGCAGTGATAGGAAACAAGGCCTAGGGTTCATAATTTCACTAGTGCAAGTTCTCTCAACAATAATAACATAGATAGATCATATAACAATCCCTCAACGTGCAACAAAGAGTCACTCCAAAGCCACTAATAGCGGAGAACAAACATAGAGATTATGGTAGGGTATGAAACCACCTCAAAGCTATTCTTTCGGATCGATCTATAAAAGAGTTCGTACTAGAATAACACCTTAAGACACAAATCAATCAAAAACCTAATGTCACCTAGATACTCCATTGTCACCTCAAGTATCCGTGAACATGATTATACGATATGCATCACACAATCTCAAATTCATCCAACCAACACAAAGTACTTCGAAGAGTGCCCCAAAGTTTCTACCGGGAGAGTCAAGAATGTGTGCCAACACCTATGCATAGGTTCATGGGCGGAACCCGCAAGTTGGTCACCAAAACATACATCAAGTGGCACATGATATCCCATTGTCATCACAGATAAACACGGCAAGACATACATCAAGTGTTCTCGTAAAAGACTCAATCCGATAAGATAACATCAAAGGGGAAACTCAATTCATCACAAGAGAGTAAAGGGGGAGAAACATCATAATATCCAACTATAATAGCAAAGTTCGGGATACATCAAGATCGTGCCATAGAGGGAACACGAGAGAGAACACGAGAGAGAGAGAGAGAGAGAGAGAGAGATCAAACACATAGCTACTGGTACATACCCTCAGCCCCGAGGGTGAACTACTCCCGCCTCATCATGGAGAGCACCGGGATGGTGAAGATGGCCACCGGTGATGGGTTCCCCCTCCGGCAGGGTGCCGAAACAGGCTCCCGAGAGGTTTTTGGTGGCTACAGAGGCTTGCGGTGGCGGAACTCCCGATCTATCTTGATATTCGATGGTTTTAGGGTACGTAGGCATATATAGGCGAAAGAAGTCGGCCGGGAGGTGCTCGAGGGGCTCACGAGACAGGGTGGCGCGCCTGGTAGGGGGGCGCGCCCCCTATCTCCTGGCCTCCTCAAGGATTTTCTGACGTGGACTCTAAGTCTCCAGGATCATATTCTTCCAAAAAATCACGCTGCCGAAGGTTTCATTCCGTTTGGACTCCGTTTGATATTCCTTTTCCTTGAAATACTGAAACAGGCAATAAAACAACAATATGGGCTGGGCCTCTAGTTAGTAGGTTAGTCCCAAAAGTAATATAAAAGTGTATAATAAAGCCCAATATTGCCCAAAACAGTAGATAATATAGCATGGAGCAATCAGAAATTATAGATGTGTTGGAGACGTATCAAGCATCCCCAAGCTTAATTCCTGCTCGTCCTCGAGTAGGTAAATCATAAAAAAGATAACTTTTGATGTGGAATGCTAGTTGGCATAATTTCAATGTAATTCTTCTTACTTGTGATATGAATATTCAGATCCGAAAGATTCAATTCAAAAGTTCATATTGACATAAAAATAATAATACTTCAAGCATACTAACAAAGCAATCATGTCTTCTCAAAATAACATGGCCAAAGAAAGTTATCCCTACAAAATCATATAGTCTGGCTATGCTCTATCTTCACCACACAAAGTATTTAAATCATGCACAACCCAGATGACAAGCCAAGCAATTGTTTCATACTTTTGATATTCTCAAAACTTTTTCAATCTTCACGCAATACATGAGCGTGAGCCATGGACATAGCACTATAGGTGGAATAGAATGGTGGTTGTGGAGAAGACAAAAAAGGAGAAGATAGTCTCACATCAACTAGGCGAATCAACGGGCTATGGAGATGCCCATCAATAGATATCAATGTGAGTGAGTAGGGTTTGCCATGCAACGGATGCACTAGAGCTATAAGTATATGAAAGCTCAACAAAAGAAACTAAGTGGGTGTGCATCCAACTCGCTTGCTCATGAAGACCTAGGGCATTTTGAGGAAGCCCATCATTGGAATATACAAGCCAAGTTCTATAATGAAAATTGCCACTAGTATATGAAAGTGACAACATAGGAGACTCTCTATCATGAAGATCATGGTGCTACTTTGAAGCACAAGTGTGGTAAGAGGATAGTAGCATTGTCCCTTCTCTCTTTTTCTCTCATTTTTTGTTTTTCTATTTGGGCCTTTTCTCTTTTTTTTTGGCCTCTTTTTTTCTTCTTTTTTTTTCTTTTTTCGTCCGGAGTCTCATCCCGACTTGTGGGGGAATCATGGTCTCCATCATCCTTTCCTCACTTGGGACAATGCTCTAAAAATGATGATCATCACACTTTTATTTTCTTACAACTCAACAATTACAACTCGATACTTAGAACAAAATATGACTCTATATGAATGCCTCCGGTGGTGTATCGCGATATGCAATGACTCATGAGTGACATGTATGAAATAATTATGAACGGTGGCTTTGCCACAAATACGATGCCAAATACATGATCATGCTAGCAATATGACAATGATGGAGCGTGTCATAATAAACGGAACGGTGGAAAGTTGCATGGCTATATATCTCCGAATGGCTATGGAAATGCCATGATAGGTAGGTATGGTGGCTGTTTTGAGGAAGGTATATGGTGGGTGTATGATACTGGCGAAAGGTGCTCGGTATTAGAGAGGCTAGCAATAGTGGAAGGATGGGAAAAAGTGCGTATAATCCATGGACTCAACATTAGTCATAAAGAACTCATATACTTATTGCAAAAATCTAGAAGTTATCAAAGCAAAGTATTACGCGCATGCTCCTAGGGGGATAGATTTAGGAAAAGACCGTCGCTCGTCCCCGACCGCCACTCATAAGGAAGACAATCAATAAATAAATCATGCTCCGACGTCATCACATAACGGTTCATCATACGTGCATGCTACGGGAATCACAAACTTTAACACAAGTATTTCTCAAATTCACAACTACTCAACTAGCATGACTCTAATATCACCATCTTCATATCTCAAAACAATTATCAAGCATCAAACTTTTCTTAGTATTCAACACACTCATAAGAAAGTTTTTACTATTTTTGAAAACCTAGCATATTAAGATTATTTAAGCAAATTACCCTGCTATTTAATACTCTCAAAATAATATAAGTGAAGCATGAGAGTTCATCTATTTCTTCAAAATAAAACGACCACCGTGCTCTAAAAGATATAAGTGAAGTACTAGAGAAAATGACAAACTACTCCGAATGATATAAGTGAAGATCAATGAGTAGTCGAATAGTTATACAACTATGTGAAGACTCTCCCATTTAATAATTTCATATCTTGATATTTTATTCAAACATCAAGCAAAGCTAAAGAAAATGACACGACGCTCCAAGCAAAACACATATCATGTGGTGAATAAAAATATAGCTCCAAGTAAAGTTACCGATGAACGATGACGAAAGAGGGGATGCCTTCCAGGGCATCCCCAAGCTTAGGCTCTTGGTTATCCTTGGATATTACCTTGGGGTGCCTTGGGCATACCCAAGCTTAGGCTCTTGCCACTCCTTATTCCATAGTCCATCGAATCTTTACCCAAAACTTGAAAACTTCACAACACAAAACTTAACAGAAAACTCGTGAGTTCCGTTAGCGAAAGAAAACAAAACACCACTTCAAGGTACTGTAATGAACTCATTCTTTATTTATATTGGTGTTAAACCTACTGTATTCCAACTTCTGTATGGTTTATAAACTATTTTACTAGCTATAGATTCATCAAAATAAGCAAACAACACAATGAAAACAGAATCTGTCAAAAACAGAACAGTCTGTAGTAATCTGTAACTAACACAAACTTCTAGAACTCCAAAAATTCTAAAATACATTGGTGGACCTGAGGAATTTGTCTAGTAATCATCTTAAAAAATAATCAACTAAATAGCACTTTCCAGTAAAAAGTTATAGCTAATCTCGTGAGGGCTAAAGTTTCTGTTTTTTTACAGCATGATCATAAAGACTTCACCCAAGTCTTCCCAAAGGTTCCACTTGGCACAAACACTAATTAAAACATAAAACCACATCTAAACAGAAGCTAGATGGATTATTTATTCCTAAACAGAACCAAAAAGCAAGAAAATAAAATAAAATTGGGTTGCCTCCCAACAAGCGCTATCGTTTAACGCCCCTAGCTAGGCATGATGATTTAAATGATGCTCACATAAGAGATAAGAATTGAAACATAAAGAGAACATCATGAAGAATATGACTAGCAAATTTAAGTCTTGTAAGTGCATCTAGTTCCCCTTAGTGATTTTGGTGTATTGAAGACTTATAGGTTAAGGAACTAATGTGTTTATGAGTGTACACAGGTCTATAAGTCTATGAGGAGTTTGATTTTTACAGAGAAAGTCGACCCCTAAAAATGAAGTTCTTCGACTGAAGACTTTGATATTCTGAAGACTTCCTGAAGACTTTGAAAGTGAAGAAATTGGTGTTCATTTGAGGAACATGAAGCGTGAAAACTTTTGTTTTCGTAGTTTCGTTTTCCCTTTCTTGAGTCATAGGAAACACCGTAATGTTAAAGGGGGTCGAGGAAATACTAAGGAAAAATTTCCATGTGATGCTCAACTCAAAATCCTACTCCTACCAATCCCTTCGAGTGAAACCTTTGGAAACCTCATACAGCTCAGTCAATTTCTTCAAAGGATGAGACGAAGTTCTTACAGTCGCCGAGAATTTGTTCGACCGAGGAGTTAGGAATTCGCCAAAGGCGGATTGCCTACACAAAGTGAGGAACATGATAGCCCCGAGGAATTTGAGAGTCAAATTTCCGACCGTTCTTGTCTTCTTGGCGCGCCACCTGTCCCAAAATATCTTATCCACCTAATGGTCATATCATTGAAGGGCATTTATGTCTTATCATGTCGGGCTGCTCCCTAGGCTATAAATAGCCGCCCCTACAACCACTAGCTGGTTGGCTGCTCGAGAGAACTTGACACTTGTCATTTGAGAGCAACCCATCCTCAAGGGACTTTGAGCGAAAATCATCGAGTGAGAAAAAACCCAAAAACCAAACCCCTACAAACCCAAATTGATTGAGCATCACTGAAGAGATTGATCCTGCGTGGATCCGACGCTTGTTACCTTTGAAGATTGTGCTTCTTCCAAACGGTTAGGCGTCATGGTCTAGAGCATCCAAGAGGAATTGTGGATCGCCGAGTGACCAAGTATGTGAAGGTTTGGAAGTCACCTGAAGACTTACCACGAGTGATTGGACGAGGTCTGTGTGAACTTAGTTCAAGGAGAATACGGTGAGGACTTGGTGTCCTGAGCTACGTGCTCAGCGATCGGGTGTCCGGACTGTGTGTTCTCGAGTTTAAATACTCAGCCGCTCCAACCAGATGTACAACTGAGACAGCGGTTGGAACTGGTCTACCAAATCATTGTCTTCACCAACCCAACTGGTTCTATTTCCTCAACTCTTTCATTTCCTCATTACTGTGTTGAGTGTTCATTCATATCTGTGTTTGAAGACTTTGACTGAAGACTTTCTCAATTTCCTCAGTTCAATTTCTTCAGTCTATTTGTCTTCATCTTGTGTTATCCTGTGTTTACGCTTTCTGTTATGCTTACTTCTGAGTACTTATTCCGCTGCAAGTAGTTCTTCACTTAGGAATTTCCTCACTGGCAGATTCCTTATTGAAGAATTCCTAAAAATCGCCTATTCACCCCCCCTCTAGTCGATATAACGCACTTTCAATTGGTATCAGAGCAAGGTACTCCCTTGTTCTGTGTGATTTTGGTTTAACCACCGGAGTTTTAGTTATGTCGACCGCAGTATGATCAAGGTCTCAGCTGGGTGTCCTACCTTTGATGGGACGGACTACCCCTCTTTGGAAGAACAAGATGCGAATGCATCTTGAGGCAATTGACAACGATCTACGGTATGTTGTGGAAAATGGTGTTCCGTCTGTCTCACCCTCCTTTGAACGCTGCCGATGTGAAGAGATTCAAGCAACTCGATTCTCAAGCGAAGAATATCATATGTGGCCATCCGAGCAAAGGACAATATGGAAGAGTGAGTGCTTTGGAAACTGCTAAGCTCATCTGGGACAGGGCTGTCCAAAGTAAATGAAGGAGTCTCAACTCAGCGTGACTCTCGAGTTGATGTTCTTGAAATCTCTTCAACCGCTTCAAAAGACTCGACAATGAAAATGTTCAACAAACCTTCGATCGCTTTCACCGACATCTCAAATGATCTTCAAGCGCTTGGTGCCACTGACATCACCGACCATGAGGTGGTGAAGAAATTGTTGAGATCGCTTGATTCCTCATTTGATACTCTGGCACTGATGATACAAGAGCGTGATGACTATAAGTCACTTGATCCGGTGATATCCTCGAGAGGCTAAATACTCATGAGTTCGACTTCTTTGAAAAGAGAGATCTCTATGGTTCTAGCTATGAAAATCTCGTGCCTTACGAAGGCCAAGGCTGTGTCTCGAATCTGATTGTGAAGACTACGGTAGTAGCCTTGGAGATCTGAAGAATTGAGCCAGGAGCTAGCTCTGCTCATGAAGAAATTCCAGAAGTTCTCAAGTCGTGGTCGCTTTGGAAAATCCTCAAGGAGCAGTGATTCCTCATCCAGTGACTATAAGAGAAGACTATGCCACAAATGCAAGAAACCTGGTCACTACATTCAAGATTGTCCTCAGTGGGAAAAGGAATTAAAGAAGAAGAAATACAAGGATTACAATTCTGATGATGCTAAGAAGAAAAAGAAATCGTCGAAATCTTCATCATCAAAATCCTCAAAGTATTCTTCTCACAAGAAGAGCAGCTCCAAGAAGGCTCGGGCATTCATTGGCAAGAAAATGGACTCTGAAGCTGAATCTAAGGCACATGAGGAAGAGGAGGCATCAGAAGAATCCAGTGCGGTGTGGCGAGTCGGCTTGCTCTTGCTTTCGTCGACAAGTCCATCTTCTACTCAAGAAAATGACCTCACCAACAAAGCTGATGAAGATAGTGATGACTACGCTCCCACCTATTGCTTCATGGCAAAGGGTGCTAAGGTATTCAAATATACCTCCTCTGAATCTAGTGAAAATGAATCTGATGAAGATCTCAAGCCCAGCTACTCAAAACTTGCTAAGATTGCTGTAAAACAACAAAGGGCTTTTGAAAAGGTTCAAAACATGCTAGACAAAAGTGATGACATGTTGGGTGAAGAAATGGATCGCACTAAAGCCCTGACTAAAAATCTTGAGACTTGATCTAGGCTTGACAGCCTTCAAGGTCATCATAACACTCTCTTATCTCGATCATGAGAAACTTTCTTATGAATTTCTTCAAAGAAAGCAAGATCTTGAGAAGCTAAGAGTGAGTTATGAAGATCTTCGAAGGAGCGATTCATTGCTAGCTCAACAAATCAACGCTTCTCGGGAAGAATTTGTTCCTCCATGCTTAAAGTGCATTGAACGTGAATCGCTAATTCTTCACAGAATGTTCAAATGCTTCAACTGTTACAAATTCTTCACCTGCCCCTGCTATCACTAACTCTTCATCCGAGGACATTGCTAGTATCACTTGACGATGCAGGGTTTGAAGGAATTGTACATGATGAGGCATGTACAAAAGCCTCAAAGGGCATCAGACTCTTTGTGATGTGCTTAAAAGCAGATCCTCAACAGGAACCCTAGGAAAGAGGGTATTGCCTTTGAGAGGAAACTCAATCTTGATGGAACATATTGGAAGCTGAGCGGTACCCTAAACCTCATGGGTTGCTTTGCAAAGGGACCTCCAGTTGATCCATCTAACTTATCCGGCTTTACATGTGAATCTCCTCATTCTTCCGATGAGTCATTTGACTCAACTATAAACCTGTTCAAAAATCAGAATGGTGAAGTATTTGCTAGATATGTTGGCACTAAGCTGCAGGAATGGTCCGGGTTCCCAAGAAGTGCCTTGAAAGTCTTCGGTGAATGTCCTCATGACACCACATGAAGAATAGGAACCTCAGATCAAACTCTTCATATGGACCAAATTCTTCATATGGATCCAAGTCCTCATACGGACCAAATTCCTCACATGGATCAAAGTCCTCATATGATTATCATCGTACTAACAACTCTGTTTCGCAGGGTAGAGCTAAGGGCTATGAATATGTGCATTATTCTTCAAACCAATATGTTCATAAGTCCTCGAAGAATTTCTCTGCTTATTCATATGCTTGCCCTAACCCCTCTTATGTGAAACGAAATGGATTGGCTTCTATGCTCGCAGAGTGATGAACTCTTTGCCAACCCTTCAGATGTGGGTGGTGAAGAAAAGGAACTAATCTCTTCTGAGGTCGAGTCTCGGGCGTGCTTTAACATCTGAAGAATTTGTTGGGGCACGACAAAAATGCACGAAAGGATGCATGCTAATCATGAAGAAACAAACTTTCGTTTCTGCGTCCTCATCTTGCTTATACATTATCTTTGTCGATGAAATTGATATCATATTCTTCATTGATGAAGTATATGAGATCGTAAGTTGCTCTAATTCATCTTTGGTGTGAAGATTAAGCACATCAGGAGTGACAATGGAACCGAGTTCAAGAATTCCGGTCTTGATGACTATCTTGATGAACTTGGTATTACTCATGAGTTATCTGCTCCCTATACTCCTCAAAGAAATGGCGTCGTGGAGCGCAAGAACAGAACTCTTGTTGAGATGGCTCGCACTATGCTTGATGAATACAAAGCGCCTCGCTGCTTTTTGGATTGATGCAATTGATACCGCGTGCCACATCATCAATAGAGTATATCATCATAAATTCTTCAAGAAGACTGCCTATGAACTCCTCACTGACAAGAAACCCAATATGAACCAGCATCTGAGGAATCTATCAAGTTCAAGGCGACTGAGGATGTCATTCCTCTTTGAAGAATCTGCTTTGAAGAATTCATTCTCATGCGTGAAGAACGTCGAGCTGATGCACCTGAAGATAATGCTGAAGAAAATGGTGCTGAAGAAAATGTTGATCAAATTCCTCGACGACAACCAGCTCATCCTCGCATTGCAAAAGAAGTGCAAGTTGACAAGATCATCGATGACATTGAAGTGCCAGGTCCTCTCACACGCTCAAAAGCTTCACATTTATCTAACTTTTGTGGGCACTATGCTTTTGTCTCTATCACAGAGCCCACTAAGGTAGATGAAGCATTTACGAGCCAGAGTGGATTCATGCCATGAAAGAAGAATTACATCAGTTCGAGCTCAACAATGTCTGGGAACTGGTCAAACGTCCAGATCCTCGCAAGCATAATATCATTGGCACAAAGTGGATCTACCGCAACAAGCAAGATGAAAATGGCCTTATGGTGAGGAATAAGGCACGACTAGTAGCTCAAGGCTACACAGGTTGAAGGAATTGATTTCGATGAAACTTTTGCACTGTTGCTAGACTTGAGGCTATTCAGATATTACTTGCTTATGCTAACCATCATAATATCACTTTATATCAAATGGATGTGAAAAGTGCATTCCTCAATGGTAAGCTTGAGGAAGAAGTATATGTTGCTCAACCCCAGGTTTTGAAGATCCAAAGAATCCCGACAAAGTCTTGAGACTCAACAAGGCCCTCTATGGCCTCAAACAGGCCCCAGGCGTGTATGATACATTGAAGGAATTCTTCGTGAAGAATGGCTTCACACCAGTTCACTCGACCCTACTCTCTTTAATATATCAGATGAGGGTGAACTGTTTGTGTGTCAAATATATGTTGATGATATTATCTTTGGCTGCACTGACCAACGTTATAGTGATGAATTTGCCTATATGATGAGTGAAGAATATGAAATGTCTATGATGGGAGAATTGAAATTCTTCTTAGGTCTTCAAATTCGTCAACAACACAATGGCATATTCATATCTTAGGAGAAATACCTCAAAGATGTTCTGAAGAAATTCGGCATGCAAGATTGCAAAGGCGTCAAAATTCCTATGCCCACAAATGGCCATCTATGCACTGATGAAAATGGTATTGACTTGATCACAAGGTATACCGCTCCATGATTGGTTCTTTATTGTACTTATGTGCATCTAAGCCAGATATAATGCTTAGTGTTTGCATGTGTGCCCGATTTCAAGCTACAGAAGGAATCACACCATAAGGCTGTGAAGCATATTCTTGATATCTAACTCACACACCAACACTAGGATTATGGTACCCCAAGGGCTCTACTTTTGATCTCATTGGATATTTTGACTCGACTATCTTTGGTGATCGTGTGGACCGCAAGTCAACATCTGGTACTTGTCATTTCCTCGGACGATCTTTGGTGCATTGGTCCTCGAAGAAACAGAACTGCGTATCACCGTCTTCATCATGGAAGCTGAGTACATTGCTGCTGGCTCTTGTTGTGCTCAATTGCTGTGGATGAAGAAAACTCTCAAGGACTACGGCATCAACGTGAAGAATGTGCCTCTCATCTGTGACAATGAGAGTGCCATCAAGATTGCTCACAACCCGATTCGACACTCAAAGACAAAGCACATTTAGATTCGTCATCATTTTCTTCGTGATCATGTGTTGAAACGCGACATCTCCATCGAGCATGTGAAGACTGAAGAACAACTAGCCGATATCTTCACAAAGCCCTTGGATGAGAAGAGATTTAGCAAGTTGCGGTGTGAGCTAAATATCTTAGAATCTTCGAATGTTCTTTGAAAAGGACACACATCCTGACACTTATGCAAAATTGATGACTTAGATGTGCAACACATGAAGAAACATTTTTCTTCAATCAATGAAGAATAACACTCTAAGTGTGAAGAAATTAATGAATAATTTGATTCTCAGAACCCTACGACAATTGTACGCGGTGTCTGAAATCATCATTCTTATACGGTGGGTCACGCCACCACCAAAATTGAAAATCTTCAATTTGAGTTTTTCCTCAGTTTTTCAAATTCTTCAACTTTGCAAAATCTTCCTGTTTCCGTCGTTTTTCTTCATCGGCTATATATATATATATATATATATATATATATATATATATATATATATATATATATATATATATATATATATGGGTTTATGTCCTCTCTGACATTCACTTATGGCTATTTCTTCAAGTTGCTTTTTTCTGCTAAGTGAATGTGATCGGACCCTTCCCCCTCTATGTTATACTCAACCCAATCTATTCACAAATTCTTCATGTGCGTTATATTTGAAACTCGTTCAAAATCTTCACTGTGTCCTTGTCAGCTGAAGAAATTGCGAACGGAACTTTTAACTTATCTTATCCAAATTTTCGGCTTTGCCGCTCAAACCGTTCCGCATCCCACGATAAACTTATCTATTCACCCACGATCTAACACAATCTCCACTTTTCAGTACGTGGGTGACACATGTCAAGCGAATGAGAAGGGTTAGGGGCACGTTCGTCCCAAATCTTCGGGCGAACAGTTTTTCACCGTGGCTATATATACCCCCTCTCACTTCCTTTAATCCGCTCGACCTCTCTCTCTTTCACTCGAGCTTCTCAAACCCTAGCGCCGCCGCTACTCCATCGTCGCCGGTGAGGAAGAGCTTCACTGCCTCGACCTCGTCGTCGTCGTACTCGCGCCGATCATGAAATCTTCACTCCGCCAGAAGTAGCTGTCTTCCTCCGCCGAGTTAGGCGTGGGAGATCTGAACTGACGAACTTCTAATCTACACTCCTCGGTTAAACCGTGTTCTTGATTCGGAGTAATTAAAAGTTACTTTTATTACTCGCTTTGATTCTCAAACCTTCCTGAAAATCTTCAAAGGTGTTTATTCTTCAAATCTTCACATATATGAACACCTCAAATGAAATATGCTCTTGATTCGTTTCTCTAAGCAATGATTTTTCTTCAAGATTCCTCAATTGTGTGGATCCTCGATCTATACAACTCTGGAACCTAAGACAAAGATCGCTTAGTGAAATTCTTCAAGGCTCCTCTGGTCAAATTCCTCAAACTAGTTCTTTTTGAAAAACCTTCTGAGAACGCATATGACCTCTCCAAATTCCTCGCAACTATATACTGCTTCACGTGTACTCATGTCATTCTTTGAATCACTAGGTTCTCATCAACTTAACTCATTTGCAGCGTTCCTCGAAGAGAAGTTGCATACTTCTTCAGAGAATTCGATTGTTCAAATTCCTCAGCTGAAGAATATGGCAGATGGAAAGAAGCCACAGAAAGGAGGAAAGAGGCCTGAGGTCATGACTGCGTTTGAGATTCCTGAGGACATCTATGCTGATTATTGCACACCTGACGAAGCCAAGTTTGGCAAGGAAAACAAAAATCAGCGCAAGGTGCGCATTCAGAGGATTGAAAGGAGATGGGAAAGGGAATGGAGGGAGTACAGATATGTTACTCCAAAGTACATGAAAAGATTTGCACTGAATCCTCCATGCCCAAGAGCTCCTTTGGCACCTGGCCAAGAAGCTGACCCCACCAGCATCAAGCGTGGTGAGGACTTTCCTGGAGAATGGGCCAAGCGCCAAGCCAAATTGGCAAGACAAGCCAACGAGGCTATGAGGAAATTTAATGAGGACTCTGCTACTACTGCTGCCACTGAGGCCTCTGTCAAGACAAGAAAATCTATGGCAAAGAAGCCCGCACACAAGCCAAGTGCTTCACCAACAGTGCCCTCACGGCCAAAATCCTCAGCAATGCCCTCACGGCCAGAATCATCAATGCCCTCACGGCCAGTTTCTCATGCTGCTCCTGCTCCTCCCAAATCCTCAGCTCCTACAAAGTCCTCAGCAGCTCCTCCAAAGTCCTCAGCACCTGTGCATCTGGCCACGTGCCAAAGGACTGCAGGCATCTCCATTGCCTCTGGTGTCTCAGCAAGTTCCTCAGCTGCACCAAATTCTTCATCAGGCCCAACTCTGCTGAAGACTAAGGCAACAGCTGGACGAGGTCCTCGGCCAAGTCCCAAGAAGAAACAGGTCGCCTTCCAAGAGCCACCTGAAGATGATGAGGCTGATGATGATGAACTTGCGGAAATCATCAGAGATAGGCAAGTAAGGGCCGCTAGAGCCAAAGGCACACCTGTGTCACTTCTGTTGGATCCACGAGCGATCCTAGACTACATTAATCTCTGGCACAAGGACCCAAACACTCCTATGCCTGACTTCAAGTTGACACCTGGCCAAAGTCACATGCTGACTCATTTCATCCAAGAGGAGAAATGGAAATTTGATAAGGCCAGAGAGATCAAGAAATCGCGGTACGTAAAAAGAGAAAGCGCTAAAGAAAAATGTTGTCAAGATGACAATCAAGAACTTGTCAAGATGCAGTGACATCAAAGCCCTCGGCGACAAATTTGACTCCTATTATGCTGATTGGCAGGAGCCAAAGTCAGATTTGTCAATCTGACAAAGAAGTTCTCAAATGTTGCAGCCCCAACGCAACAAGAAATTCCTCAGGCTGGAGCCTCTGCTCAGCCTGCTGAAGAACATGCCAGCACCGCTGATGAAGTTCAGGCTGCTGAAGAAAATGCTAGTTCCAGGGCCGATGACTCCATTCCAAATTACCGAAGAAATTGCGGGGCATCCACTAGTGGTGCGCTTTGAAGAAAGCGAAGAAGTCAGGGCAATCGCATCGATGCTTTGAGGAAATTCAACCAGATTCCTCAGCTCCTCCTGCGCCTACACCAAATCCAATCCTTCCATCTGCATCTGATGTGAAGAAGACCAAGGCTGCAGAGCGAGCTGCAGTGAAGAAAAGGAAAGCATCAGCTGCTTCAAATTCTTCAGCCCTGAAGAAAATGAAGCCCATGACAAGCTCTTTTGAAAATCCAATCGATGTTGTTCCAAATTTCCTCCATTCCATCAAAGGACCTTGTTCCTTTTGGTGAAGATTATGAGATCCCAAGCAGATCTGATGAAGAAAATCATTCTGCTGCTTCGTCAGAGCAGATTGATGAAGAAATTGAAGTGGAAGCAATCCCTTCAACCCCAATCATTTCCTCGCCTATGCCTCAGTTCACAGCTGAAGAGGCTGGTGTTGAGGAAATTGAAGACGAAGACGTGGATATTGGATGCACCACGCATGTGATGAACGATGACTTTTTGTAACATCCCAAATTTCCTATTTGGAATGTTTTACAATTATAGCTAAGCATCCTATGCATCCTGTTTGAATTTGAATGTCATTTGAAGTTTCAGAGCAATTTGAGTTTTGAATTTGAATTCAAACTTTGGCATGTGGGAAACATTTCAAAAACTAAGCACGATAAATACTTGATCAAAAGTATGAGGGAGCAAACATGACACTCCAAAAATATCAGAGGAAACAATGCCAAAAGATTTGGATTCAAATCTGAATTTTATTTGAATTTGAAAAAATGGATTTTTATAAAGTTTGGATTTTGCCTTTGGAAAAATGTTCAAATGAAAGGGAATATTCCCACGATCATTTTGGTATATATATACCCTATATAAAATATTTATAGTTTGGGTTTTATTTTGTTTTTAGTTTTATTAAAAAATAAAGAAAAAACCCCAGGGCGCCACCAGCCACCCAGTGCCCAGCCAGCGCCGCCTTCCTCGGCCTTAACCGACCCGGCCCAATCAGCCCAGAGCCAGCCAGCCCAGCTCACCCCGCCCCCTCGGCTGAAACCCCCAGGCTTGACCGCCCGAACCTCCCCTCTCTCTCATCGACCATGGGCCCCGCCCGTCTTCTTCCTCGCCCACGCCACCGACCTGTGGGAGATCCACCGGATCCCAAGGATCCGGATCCCCGACCACCCGATGCCCTTCGAAGCATCCTCGAGGCCCGGCTATAAAAGCCAGACCCCTCCGCACCCCATTTCCCCCCCTAGCCTCGCCGGACCCCCTCTCCCTCTCTCTCCCGAAGCACGCCGGAGCCCGAGCTCCTCCCCGCCGCCATTGTTGCCGCCGTCGCCACCCTAGTCCACCCCCACCCCAACGACGCCACGGACCACTCACCGACCTCCCCGCACTCAAGACGGCGACCTCGAGCTCACCGACGCCTTGAAGCCCTGACGCACTTTCGCCGCCGCCCGCCGTGGAGTCCGTAAGTCTGACATCCCTCCCCGTTCGATCTTAGATCGACGGCCTCGATTAGACGCCCAAACGTTAGGTTTTAGTTATAAAACCGGCCGGCCCGATCGGTTTATTTTAGTTAGGTTTATTTGTTTAGGCGGTTCGCTTTTAGTTAACCCTAAGCCCGTTTAGACTAAACTACGCCTAGTGCATGATAGGCCCATTGGGCTTTTTCTTTTAATTTGATTTTCTGCTTTTAGCGAATAGTTTCAATTTTCAAAATGTATATCTTTTATTCTGTTTAATATTTTTGAGTGATTCTTTTTTGTTAGATTGCAAATTTTATGTAGTTTCAGAAAAATATATATTTAGCTATGTTAAAAATAATTAAAAATGCTTTAATATTGTTTTAGCCAGAATAGCAAATCTGCTATAACTTTAGTTAGAAAAATTATTTTTGCATGATTCCTTTTTGCCATCACTTTATTTTGATATTGCCAAACCCTAGAAATTAATCTCTTTGGTATTTTAGGATTAATAAATAATTAATTCTAGGCAGAATCCTATTAATCCTAATTAATTGACTAGTTCTGTTTTCCTAATTAAATAATTAGTAAATGAATTTATTTTTAACTTGTGATTAGTTATTCTAGGATAGTTTCTGTCATTCTAGTAGATGAACTTTTATTTATAATTAATAAAAGTTTTAAATTATTTTTCTTAATAGAAATTGGATTAGGCCTAGAATGAGTTTTATAATAGCTTTTTAATTAATTCTTTTTGCTCCTAGTTGCTTAGTGAATCCTTTTCTGTTAAGTTAACTTAAAACCATGATTAGGTTAAATTAAGGAATTTTTGTTATATAAAAAACTATTTTTAGCTATTTTTTGAAGTAGGAAACTTTGAATTGGTTTCTTTGAGTTTTCCCTTTTGATTTGGCTTTGATTGTTTTGTTGTGCTATGTTATTTTTGTTATGTTGTGTTATGTGATCCTATTGTTTTGCTTATTGTGTTCATTGTTTGTCTCGGTAGAGTTTCCGGAGTGCGAAGCTTGCTACTACGACTCTTTAGCTTACGAGGATCATCAAAGAAGGCAAGTTTTGATCATGTTATTTCTATACCTATGTTTTTGTGCATTAGTAGTTGTCACCACCCCACCATGCATGCAGTAGTGAATTCTTGAAGTCATTAAACTTGAGTAGTATCATGTGGTAGGATGAACCAATCCCTTGTTACCATGACCCACGGACGTAGTAGTTATTTTGCTATGCTCAGAGACAGGATTCGGGATGAGTGAAATTCATAAGCAAGATGTGAGAGTCAATGATGATGACAACCTCATGAACTACAATGATCAAGATGGACTTCGAAAATCACTCTGGGTGGAGGACGGTTGACGGGCACCTGGAGCACCCGGTGGTGGCCGGGATGCATGGAGAAGCGCCATGACATCCTGCGGAAAGCTTCACCCAGCCACGAAGAGAAGGATGGATGCCCCATGACCGGAAGCTTACTGTGCAGCCGCAAGCCATTATGGGCTCTGGCTGGGTTGACCCTAGTAGTGACGCTGGCTGGACGGTACTACGAGAAGTAGACGAACGGTAGGATTGGATGGGTACCGGCAAAGGGCGGAAGAACTCTTTGGAAGACCCTGTTTCATTCGTCCAGTCTTCATACACCCTGTAGTTCGAAGACTCTAATGGAGGGTATGATTGTTGCGTGGAAAGTGCTGATACCTCTGAAGTGAGTTTTAACCTAATCGATTAGCCGTGTCCCGGTTACGGACATTTGAGCCTCTGGAACTTGGAAGTATTCGGATATCTCAACACTAAAACTAATGAATTAATTTGAGGGTTTATGACTTAATAATTTGGGAGCGAGATTTTGGTTGGCGGAACCATCTCAATAACTACCAACAATTTGTAGTAATTTGCAAATAAGTCCACTTTGTAGTAGGATAAAATTGGCTTTACGCAAAATGATGAAACTTAGAGCTCCACACCAAAAATGCATATAGAGGTAGTAACTTTATTATTGTTATTCTTCATGACTTGCCGCTTATTCCAAAAGCTGACCTACATGGCTGCAACGTATTATGTTGCGTAGATATATTCGATCGAGTGAGGCTACGCTCCGCTTGGCGATTGCCCTTTTGAGTCGGATGGACTCGCTTTACCTCGACGCTTCCGCAGCATTAGTAGTTTATTTCTCATGAGTTGGCCTTGAGCCGAATTTATTCCCTTGTAATAAAGACTCTATATGAGAATCGTGTAATAAAATTCAGGTGTGATTGAACTTTGATTACTTTATCGATGTCTTGTGAGTACCAGCATGATCTTGGGATGGTATGGAACCACGGAGACTTGACCGATGTTGGGTCAGGTCGCTACAGAGATGGTATCAGAGCACACGCTGACCGTAGGATCGTAACCCCTAGGATCGGAAAGCCATAAGCAGAGACCATTTACTTTGAACCCCTTTTCATTCTATAATTCTTCCATGTTCTATTCTGACTCTTCTTCCCTTTGCAACATTCTAGATGGCCGTCGAGTTCACCCCAGTTTTGCTACCGGAGATCTGCCAGCCCGATGAGACGATGCCCTTGGAAGGAAGCTGGTCCAGATGGTGAAGCTGCTGAAGATTGCTCTGCCCTCGATCACTGGGAAACCCACTAATGCACTTCCGACGGACACCCGCCATGTGATTGAGGTGCATATCCTGTGGAGGACCTTTGGAGGACACACGGAGCCTATCAACTTTGAGTTCACCGAGTTCAACTGGATCATCGGTAGGGACGTGGCGATCTATCGAGCACTTGGAAATCTCCGAGTGGAGTACAGGGCCGTGCTCGATCACTCTGACCTCGCCATGGTTTCTCGCAGGGCATGGAATGGAGATATCATCCGTACCATTGAGGACGATTCCACTCTTTCTTACATCCAGGACTTGGAGTGTCTTCTCAGGAATCGGGAGATTCGGATCGCCGTAACTCAAGACACACGGAAGCTTTTGGTCCGCGAATTGGAACTGGAGGAGAAGGCACGCGCAGACTTCCTTGGCCATGAGGAAGAAATCACGGACTTCATGGAGATAGTCGACGACCTGAAGATGAAGCTTGCCGCGATAGAGGAAAAGATGGACTTGGGAGAGGACCTTTACCCGAGTGGAGACGAAGCACCCTCGTGAGCAATGATCAGGATTTTGAAGGAGTACCACCAAGGAAACCCCAAGAAGAGGCGCCATCGATGAAGACTTTTTAGTCGCACCACCATGTTATCTTTTACTTTTTTCGTCGATCAAGAGGGGCCGATGTTTTTCCTTCGATTAGTCATGAGCTTTTGTAATCGAGTTTGAACCATGTTTGAGTGGAATGAATAAATGATTGGTGTGTTATGATTGTGCATTCATGTGGGTAGTGTTATTTCTCATAGACCCTTGTTCTATTCTAATCTTCTCACCCGCTCCAAAACACCAGATGCCTCCGAGACGTGATAATCGGTTTCCGCCGGAGCTCACCCAAATGCTTCCAGCAGCAGTAATGCACCGATGCAACTCCTTATTCAGAATCAGAACAACACCGCCAACAATCCACCGCCACCACCCAATCGTGGACAACTTGACTCGATTTACGAGGTTGAATCCGCAGATGTTCTCTAGTAGCACCGAGCCGATTGTGGCTGATGATTGGCTCCGCAAGATCGGAAGGGAGCTAGTCACCGTTGGATGCACCGATCTTTGAGAAGGTGCGCTATGCCGCGCATCAACCTGGATGGACCTGCAGCTTCTTGGTGGGAGAATTACATCGCCACATTTCCCATGGGTGGCATCACATGGGACCAATTCCAGCAGGCCTTTTCAGACCGCTCATGTCTCAAATTGGAGCCATGAGTCTAAAGAAGCGTGAGTTCCGCAACTTACGCCAGGGAATCGTCTTGTGGCACAAGATGCGTGGATGAATTCAGCAAGCTCGCTTCGCTATGCCCCTGCTGATGTGGCCACAGATGCCGCCAAGGTGAGAAGTTCCTTGAGGGACTCAATGATGAATTGAGCATGCAACTTATTGTGGCTACTTTCAACAACTACCGTGAGCTGGTAGACAAGGCCACCATTCGAAGGCAAGCAGCAGCAGATAGAAGCCGCAAGCGGAAGTACAGCCAGGGGAAGCACAACTCAGAGCTCGTGAAGCCCCGCTATGCACCGTACTCGGGGAGGGCACACCCATCATAACCATGGAGGTCATAACCATGGAGGAAATGGGAACAACCGCAGCCAGGACAACAAGTCGGGCCATGGCAATGGCAATGGAAATGGTAATGGCAATCAGCACCGTTCTGCCCGGCTCAAGGATCTGAGCCACATCACCGCTTCAAGTGCCGTAAGACAGGCACTACGCCACCGATCGCCCGGAGGCCAAGCAGAGGAATGGTAATGGCAATGGAGGCTCAGCCAAGAAGCCCAATCCGTTCCCTCGTGCTCAGGTGAACCACATCAACGTGGAGGACGTCTATGATCAGCCAGACACTGTGGTTGGTAAGTTTTTATTGAATTCACGTTCAGTTTTGGTTCTCTTTGATTACGGTGCAACGCATTCATTCATATCAAGGGTAGTTGTGGATAAGTACGGATTGCACTAGAACCCTTAGAAGCCCCCTTCGCGTCGGGCCCGCAGGAGGAGAAATGATGGCAGGTTTAAGCTGTCCCGCAACCCTCAACATAGGGAACCACAAATTTCCCGTGGAACTCATAGTGTTGGAAACTCAGACCTTGGATGTAATCCTAGGCATGGATTGGTTGTCAAAGTATGAAGGGAACATTGATCGTGGTCAAGAAGTCTATTCTGCTCACCACCCCGAGCAGTAAGAGGATCAAGTATGTAGCCAGCACAGCCAGATGAAGAATCAGTGCATTCCCTCACGGAGTTGTTCAGAGGAAGTGCCAAGAGTGCAAGAATTTCGATGTGTTTCGAGGAATTACCAGAATGCCACGGACAGGGACATTGAATTTCTGATTGAGTTATTGCCCAAGACAGCCCCAATATCCAAGAGACCTTATCGGATGCCACCGAATGAGTTGAAAGAGATCAAGGATCAAATAAATGAGTTATTGGAGAAAGGATATATTCGTCCAAGCTCATCACCTTGGGGAGCCCCAGTTCTTTTGGTAGAGAAGAAGGATGGAAGCTTGAGGATGGTTGTGGATTATCGTGCATTGAACGAGGTAACCATCAAGAACAAGTACCCTCCGCCGATGATCAATGACTTGTTTGATCAGCTTGTTGGAGCCAAGGTATTCTCTAAGATCGATCTTCGATCGAGGTATCATCGATTGAAAATTCGTGAAAAGGATATACCCAAAACAGCATTCACTACGGTATGGTTTATATGAGTATACCGTCATGTCGTTTGGATTGACTAATGCCCTGCCTACTTCATGAACTTGATGAACAAGGTGTTCATGGAATATTTGGACAAGTTTGTCGTGGTGTTCATCGATGACATATTGATTTTCTCCAAGAGCGAGGAAGAGCATAAGGAACATTTGCGTCTAGTTCGAGAAACTTCGAGAACATCGATTGTATGCCAAGTTCAGCAAATGTGAATTTTGGCTGAAGGAAGTTGGATTCCTCGGACATGTTATTTCAGGAGAAGGAATAGCGATTGATCCCGCCAAGGTTGAATCGATCATCGATTGGCAGTCACCTACCTCGACCAAGGAGATCCGCAGTTTTCTCGGACTTGCAGGATATTATCGGAGGTTCATTGAGAACTTCTCGAAGATTGCCAAGCCCATGACTGAGCTGTTGAAGAAGGAAGCCAAGTATGTTTGGACCGAGGAATGTGAAGCCAGTTTTCAGGAATTGAGAAACGGTTGGTCACAGCTCCAGTGTTGATATTGCCGGACATACATAAGGAATACCAGGTCTATTGTGACGCTTCTCGTCAAGGACTAGGAGGAGTATTGATGCAGGAAGGCAAGGTTGTAGCTTATGCCTCCAGACAGCTACGGCCTCATGAGATGAATTATGCCACGCATGATTTGGAGTTAGCAGCTGTAGTGCATGCACTCAAGACCTGGAGACATTTCCTCATTGGAAATCGTTGTGATGTATATACAGATCACAAGAGTTTGAAATATATCTTCACGCAGAAGGAATTGAACCTCAGGCAAAGGAGATGGCTAGAGCTGATAAAGGACTACGACATGAGATTGCATTACCACCCCGGTAAAGCCAATGTTGTTGCAGATGCTTTGAGCCGTAAGAGTTATGTGAACACTCTTACAGCAGGAGGATTACCTCAGGAGTTAGTCGATGACCTCGTAGATCTCCGTGGAGATAGTTCCAAGAGGATTTGTTGCAACTCGAAGTGCAGTCCACCTTGACCGAAAGGATTCGTGAAGCCCTAAGTCGGACAAGGAAATCGATGAGATTAAGCAAAAGATGGAGGAAGGAAAAGCTAAAGGATTCCGAAAGGATGAACATGGAACTATATGGTTTGAGGATCGTATTTATGTGCCCAATGATCCCGAGCTCAGAAGCTAATTCTTCAGGAGGCTCATGATTCATCAGTACTCGATTCATCCCGCAACACCAAGATGTACACGGATTTGAAGCAAAGTTTCGGTGGATGTATGAAGAAGGACATTGCCGAGTACGTAGCAAGATGCGATGTTTGCCAACGATGTAAAGGCGTAACATCGAAGCCAGCAGGGTTACTTCAACCTTTGCCGATTCCCCGATTGGAAATGGGAGAAACTTGGTATGGATTTCATCACAGGATTACCCAGACCCGTTCAGGTTATGATTCTATCCGGGTAGTGGTTGATCGTTTGACTAAGGTAGCTCACTTCATTCCCGTGAAGACTACCTATACCGGTGCCAAGTTGGCCAAGATATACATGACCAGGATCGTATGTCGCATGGAGTTCCGAGGAAAATCGTGTCAGATAGAGGAACGCAGTTTACCTCAAAGTTTTGGAAGCAATTGCATGAAACTTTGGGCACGAGGCTGGAATTCAGTACAGCTTTTCACCCGCAGATGATGGATGGACCGAGAGAGTCAACCAGATTCTGGAGGACATGTTGAGAGCTTGTGTGCTAGACTATGGGTCTAGCTGGGATGATAATTTGCCGTGACGCAGAATTCTCATACAACAACAGTTATCAATCGAATCAAGATGGCCCTTCAAGCTCTATACGGAAGGAGGTGCGAACACCATTCTTGTGGGATAGTGTTGGAGATCGATCACTTTTCGGTTCCGATCTTATCAAGGATTCGAAGAGAAAGTCAAGCTGATTCGAGACCGGCTCAAGATAGCACAGTCGAGATGTAAGAGTTATGCCGACAAGAAGTTTAAGGAGGTGACTTACGAAGTGGGAGACCGAGCATACCTTCGTGTGTCTCTACTTCGTGGAATCAAGAGATTTGGAGTCAAGGGAAAGTTAGCACCCGATTCATTGGCCCCTACAAAATCCTCGAACGTCGTGGAGAAGTTGCATACAAGTTGGAATTGCCGGAAGGATTGTCCGGAGTTCATGATGTTTTCCACGTTTCTCAGTTGAAGAAGTGTCATGCCGACATGGCCGATGTTCCGTTGAGAGACACAGTGCCCCTAGAGGCCATACAGCTCGACAGCGATTTGACTTACAAGGAGAAACCCGTCCGTATTCTCGAGACCGCAAGCAGAGTCACACGCAGCAAGGTCATCAAGTTTTGCAAGAGTCTTTGTGGAGTCACCACACCGAGGAAGAAGCCACTGGGAACGAAGAAGATCTTCGTCGAGACCATCCGCACCTATTTGCTAGCCAACCCGAATCTCGAGGGCTAGATTCATCTTAAGGTGGTAGGTTTGTAACATCCCAAATTTCCTATTTGGAATGTTTTACAATTATAGCTAAGCATCCTATGCATCCTGTTTGAATTTGAATGTCATTTGAAGTTTCAGAGCAATTTGAGTTTTGAATTTGAATTCAAACTTTGGCATGTGGGAAACATTTCAAAAACTAAGCCCGATAAATACTTGATCAAAAGTATGAGGGAGCAAACATGACACTCCAAAAATATCAGAGGAAACAATGCCAAAAGATTTGGATTCAAATCTGAATTTTATTTGAATTTGAAAAAATGGATTTTTATAAAGTTTGGATTTTGCCTTTGGAAAAATGTTCAAATGAAAGGGAATATTCCCTGATCATTTTGGTATATATATACCCTATATAAAATATTTATAGTTTGGGTTTTATTTTTGTTTTAGTTTTATTAAAAAATAAAGAAAAACCTCAGGGCGCCAGGCCACCCAGGCCCAGCCAGCGCCTTCCCTCACCCAGGCCCATTAACCTGGCCGTGGCCAGCCCGAGCCAGCCAGGCCGGCCCAGCTCACCCCACGCCCCCCCTCGCTGAAACCCCAGGCTTGGGCCATGAACCCTCCCCTCTCTCTCTCATCGACCCATGGGCCCCGCCTGCCTTCTTCCCCTCGCCCACGCCACCGACCTGGGAGATCCACCGGATCTCAAGGATCCGGATCCCCGACCACCCGATGCCCTTCAAGCATCCTCGAGGCCCGGCTATAAAAGCCAGACCCTCCGCACCCCATTTCTAGCCTCGCCGGACCCCTCTCCTCTCTCTCCTGGCACGCCGAGCCCGAGCTCCTCCCGCCGCCATTGTTGCCGCCCGTCGCCACCCTAGTCCACCCCGACCCCAACGACGCCACGGACCACTCACCGACCTCCTCAAGACCCGCAGACGGCGACCCTCGAGCTCACCGATGCGGAAGCCTGACGACTTTCGCCGCCGCCGCCGTCGCCGGAGTCCGGTAAGTCCCCGGCATCCCCCTCCCCCGTTCGATCTTAGATCGACGGCCTCGATTAGACGCCCCGAAACGTTAGGTTTTAGTTATAAAACCGGCCGGCCCGATCGGTTTATTTTTAGTTAGGTTTATTTGTTTAGGCCGGTTCGTTTTTAGTTAACCCTAAGCCCGTTTAGACTAAACTACGCCTAGTGCACAGTATAGGCCCATTGGGCTTTTTTCTTTTAATTTGATTTTCTGTTTTAGCCGAATAGTTTCAATTTTCAAAAATGTATATCTTTTATTCTGCTTAATATTTTTGAGTGATTCTTTTTTTGTTAGATTGCAAATTTTATGTAGTTTCAGAAAAATATATATTTAGCTATGTTAAAAATAATTAAAAATGCTTTAATATTGTTTTAGCCAGAATAGCAAATCTGCTATAACTTTAGTTAGAAAAATTATTTTTGCATGATTCCTTTTTTGCCATCACTTTATTTTGATATTGCCAAACCCTAGAAATTAACTTTGGTATTTTAGGATTAATAAATAATTAATTCTAGGCAGAATCCTATTAATCCTAATTAATTGACTAGTTCCTGTTTTCCTAATTAAATAATTAGTAAATGAATTTATTTTTAACTTGTGATTAGTTATTCTAGGATAGTTTCTGTCATTCTAGTAGATGAACTTTTATTTATAATTAATAAAAGTTTTAAATTATTTTTCTTAATAGAAATTGGATTAGGCCTAGAATGAGTTTTATAATAGCTTTTAATTAATTCTTTTGCTCCTAGTTGCTTAGTGAATCCTTTTCTGTTAAGTTAACTTAAAACCATGATTAGGTTAAATTAAGGAATTTTTGTTATATAAAAAACTATTTTTAGCTATTGTTTGAAGTAGGAAACTTTGAATTGGTTTCTTTGAGTTTTCCCTTTTGATTTGGCTTTGATTGTTTTGTTGTGCTATGTTATTTTTGTTATGTTGTGTTATGTGATCCTATTGTTTTGCTTATTATGTTCATTGTTTGTCTCGGTAGAGTTTCCGGAGTGCGAAGCTTGCTACTACGACTCTTTAGCTTACGAGGATCATCAAGAAGGCAAGTTTTGATCATGTTATTTCTATACCTATGTTTTTGTGCATTAGTAGTTGTCACCACCCCACCATGCATGCAGTAGTGAATTCTTGAAGTCATTAAACTTGAGTAGTATCATGTGGTAGGATGAACCAATCCCCTTGTTACCATGACCCCTGGACGTAGTAGTTATTTTGCTATGCTCGTAGACAGGATTCGGGATGAGTGAAATTCATAAGCAAGATGTGAGAGTCAATGATGATGACAACCTCATGAACTACAATGATCAAGATGGACTTCGGAAAATCACTACTGGGTGGAGGACGGTTGGCGGGCACCTGGAGCACCAGTGGTGGCGGGATGCATGGAGAAGCGCCATGACATCCTGCGGAAAGCTTCACCCAGCCACGAAGAGAAGGATGGATGCCCCATGACCGAAGCTTACCTGTGCAGCCGCAAGCCATTATGGGCTCTGGCTGGGTTGACCCTAGTAGTGACGCTTTGGTCGGACGGTACTACGAGAAGTAGACGAACGGTAGGATTGGATGGGTACCGGCAAAGGGCGGAAGAACTCTTTGGAAGACCTGTTTCATTCGTCCCGTCTTCAAACACCATGAAGTGCGAAGACTCTAAAGGAGGGAATGATTCTTGCGGGAAAGTGCGCAAACCTCTGCAGAGAGTTATAACCTAATCGATTAGCCGTGTCCCCGATTCACGGACATTTGAGCCTCTGGAACTTGGAAGTATTCGGATATCTCAACACTAAAACTAATGAATTAATTTGAGGGTTTATGACTTAATAATTTGGGAACGAGATTTTGGTTGGCGGAACCATCTCAATAACTACCAACAATTTGTAGTAATTTGCAAATAAGTCCACTTGTAGTAGGATAAAATTGGCTTTACGCATAAATGATGAAACTTAGAGCTCCACACCCAAAAATGCATATAGAGGTAGTAACTTTATTATTGTTATTCTTCATGACTTGCCAGCTTATTCCAAAAGCTGACCTACATGGCTGCAACGTATTATGTTGCGTAGATATATTCGATCAGAGTGAGGCTACGCTCAGCGCTTGGCGATTGCCCTTTGGAGTCGGAAGGACTCGCTTTACCTCGACGCTTCAGCAGCATTATTACAATATTTCTAATGAATTGGCATTGAGACGAATTTATTACCTTGAAATAAAGACTATATATGATAATAGTCTAATAAAATTAAAGAGTGATTGAACTTTGATTACTTTATCGATGTACCGTGAGTACCAAAGCATGATCTTGGGATGGTATGCATACGTAGACTGACTGACGATGTTGGGTCAGGTCGCTACACTTTTGGGAAAGTCAGCATCCCAATTCTCCACTCTTCACCCCAATCCAACAAATTCCTCAGTCCCCTGCTCCAACAGTTCAAATGGGCTCTAAAGAAACTCATCCCACTTCATCTGTACATGAAGAAATTCCAGCCACTAGCGCTGATGAACTCTGGCCGATCCTCAGACTGCACATGTAGAGGAACCAGAAAATCCTCAGCCTGAAGAACCTGAGATTGCGATTCCAGAGGTCGTAATGCAACTCACTGACACTCCACTTCCAAAGCCAAAGAATCCATTCTCAACGAAGCAAAAGTTCAAGGCTGAAGACTTCTTTGGCGAGCACGTTTTCTTCACAGATTATAACCCATATGACTCTGCTCGCATAAGGAAGAGGCGTTTCTGGACTGGTAGTCAAGCCAACTTCTATTCCTCTGTGCTATTCAACAAAGACAAAGTCTTCGATCATGCACATATTCCTCATGTGGACATGGAATCTCTGCCAGGATTCGAGCCAGTCCTCAGTGTTCTTCACGATGCAGGACTTCTGAATTTCTGCACTGACATCTGTGATTGGAATGAAGAACTTATTCTTCAATTCTATGCGATGCTGCATATCACTGGAGACGCTGAAGATGTGAACTCATGGGTGTTGGACTGGATGTCTGAAAGTATTCAGTACAAGGCACCAGCAACTGAATTGCTTCGTGCCCTCCCACTCAGTCCTCCCCTTGATGGTGCTCGTTGCATCTACAACGAACCTGAACTTTCAAATCACTACATGCAAGTGCTGATGAAGCCTTTGAAGCCAGGACATGCACCTTGAACCAAATTCTTCGTCAAGGAATTACTGTATGTGCCTCGGACTGTCTATCACATTCTGACGAAGACAATGAGTCCTATCAAAGGCCACGACTCAAATGATGAAGAAGTCGTTGGCATCATGAAGAATATGCTTTTCAATACCATTCATGGCGTTCCCGTCAACTTCCATGATTTCTTCATGAGGACTCTGGCGAACATTGCTATGTCACCTTTTGAGCTGAAGCCTTATGCACCATGGATTATGAGGTTCATCAGGACAAGGTCTTCACTCAATTACAAGGCTGATACTCTGAACCACTGCAGCTACTTGCCTCCAATTGAAGTCCTCAAGCGGACATTTTCCTCGGTGATGACAAAGGCAAGGCAAGCTGTTGTGATAGATGAAGGCATTCGTCCATTGGATGGTCAATTTCGCAAAGATGCATCCTACTCCACCAATGATGACTCGCCACACATGACTCCGCCGCCAATACCTCACCAAGCAAAATCCTCAAGCCACGGCACCTGTGGTGATGATCGATCGTGAGTTACTCCTCAGTTTTCATCAGAAGGTTGATCGCAATCATAAATGGGTCAAGCGTCAGTTTGGTTCAATTCTTCACAACATGACTTCAACACACAATGCAGTGAAGAAAAACCAATACTACCTCCATGAAACCTTCAACCGCACCTGGGCTGTTCTTTCTAATGTCTACAGCACGAAAGAACTGAAGACAATGGGTCGCAAGGAAGAATTTGACTGGTCTGCAACTCCACCGAAGAAATACAAGAAGGTCAAAGTTCCTTACTTGGTGGCCAGCTCCTATTCTTCATCACACGACACTGATGAAAATGAAGACTTGGACGACACTGCGGCAGGCCCTACTACGACAACCGACCCCGACAACGCGGGCGCTCCTTCATCAACTTGAAATTCTTCAGGGGCGTTAGTCCTCAGTTTCGATCCTTTTGGTCATTTGATGACAAAGGGGGAGAAATTTGAGTTAGTCTTCAAACGGGTCTATTATATGGGCAATTTTTTGATTAGTTACAACTCTCGTTCTTCTGAAACTTTTATTGGATCGAGTTGTAATCTTAAACCCGATGGTGCTCTGATACTTTTGATGTGTTCCTCTGCATGCTTATTCCACATTATTTGTTAATACACGCATGCTGAACTACATCAGTCACCATATTTCATCATGCATATAAAATTCTTCATATTATATATCAAATGCGCGTATGAATTACAAGATATAGGGGGAGATCTCCATGATTCAACTCTTCAAATGTGCAATGCCTCAAAAGCAAAATTCCTCACTATTCACATCTTCAGGGGGAGTTCTTCTATATCTTGCAATCAAATTCCTCAATATCAGTATTTACACTTCATATATTTATCCCCGTTGAAAACTTAACCTATATTGTCATCAATCACCAAAAAGGGGGAGATTGTAAGTGCATCTAGTGCCCCTTAGTGATTTTGGTGTATTGAAGACTTATAGGTTAAGGGACTAATGTGTTTATGAGTGTACACACGTCTATAATTCTATGAGGAGTTTGATATTTACAGAAAGTCGACCCTAAAAATGAAGTTCTTATTTGAAGACTTTGATATTCTGAAGACTTTGAAAGTGAAGAAATTGGTGTGACCTTGAAGACTTGGTATTCATTTGAGGAACATGAAGCGTGAAAACTTTTGTTTTCGTAGTTTCGTTTTCTCTTTCTTGAGTCATAGGAAACACCGTAAAATTAAAGGGGGTCGAGGAAATACTAAGGAAAAATTTCCATGTGATGCTCAACTCAAAATCCTACACCTACCAATCCCTTCGAGTGAAGCCTTTGGAAATCTCATACAGCTCAGTCAATTTCTTCAAAGGATGTAGACGAAGTTCTTCCAGTCACAGAGGAATTTGTTCTGACTGAGGAGTTAGGAATTCGCCAGTGCGGATTGCCTACACAGTGAGGAACATGATAGCCCTGAGGAATTTGAGAGTCAAATTTCCGACCGTTGCTGTGCTGCGCGCCAGCTGTCCCAAAATATCTTATCCACCTAACAGTCATATCATTGAAGGGCATTTATGTCTTATCATGTCGGGCTGCTCCCTAGGCTATAAATAGCCGCCCCCTACAACCACTAGTTGGTTGGCTGCTCCGAGAGAACTTGACACTTGTCATTTGAGAGCAACCCATCCTCTGAGGACTTTGAGCGAAAAGCATCGAGTGAGGAAAAACCCAAAAACCAAACCCTACAAACCCAAAGTGATTGAGCATCAGTGAAGAGATTGATCTTGCATGGATCCGACGCTTGTTACCTTTGAAGACTGTGCTTCTTCCAGACGGTTAGGCGTCATGGTCTAGAGCATCCAAGAGGAATTGTGGATCGCCGAGTGACCAAGTCTGTGAAGGTTTGGAAGTCACGTGAAGACTTATCACGAGTGATTGGACGAGGTCTGTGACCTTAGTTCAAGGAGAATACGGTGAGGACTTGGTGTCTGAGCTGCGTGCTCAGCGACTGGGTGTCCGGGACTGTGTGTCCTCGAGTTTAAATACTCAGCCGCTCCAACCAGACGTACAACTGAGACAGCAGTTGGAACTGGTCTACCAAATCATTGTCTTCACCAACCCAACTGGTTCTATTTCCTCAACTCTTTCATTTCCTCATTACAGTGTTGAGTGTTCATTCATATCTGTGTTTGAAGACTTTGACTGAAGACTTTCTCAATTTCCTCAGTTCAATTTCTTGATCTGTTTGTCTTCATCTTGTGTTATCATGTGTTTACGCTTTCTGTACTCTGTGATTGTCTTCATTTCATCATGATGACCATGCCCGCATTCTGTTATGCTTACTTCTGAGTACTTATTCCGCTGCAAGTAGTTCTCCACTTAGGAATTTCCTCACTGGCAGATTCCTCATTGGAGAATTCCTAAAAATCGCCTATTCACCCCCCCTCTAGTCGATATAACGCACTTTCAAGTCTAACCCACTTCCTATGCATAGGGATTTTGTGAGCAAACAACTTATGGGAACAATAATCAACAAGCATAGGAAGACAAAACAAGCATAACTTCAAATATTGAAGCACACAGAGGGGAAACTTGACATTATTGCAATTCCTACAAGCATATATTACTCCCTCATAATAATATTCAGTAGCATCATGAATGAATTCAACAATATAACCAGCACCTAAATCATTCTTTTCATGATCTACTAGCATAGAAATTTTATTACTCTCCTCATAAGCAAAATTCTTCTCATGAATAATAGTGGGAGCAAACTCAACAAAATAACTATCATATGATTGAAAATTAAGATCAAGATGACAAGTTTCATGGTTATCATTATTCTTTATAGCATACGTGTCATCACAATAATCATCATAGATAGGAGGCATGCTTTCATCAAAATAAATTTGCTCATCAAAGCTTGGGGGACAAAAAATATCATATTCATCAAACATAGCTTCCCCAAGCTTGTGGCTTTGCATATCATTAGCATCATGGATATTCAAGGAATTCATACTAACAACATTGCAATCATGCTCATCATTCAAAGATTTAGTACCAAGCATTTTAATGCATTCTTCTTCTAGCACTTGAGCACAATTTTCCTTTCCATCATACTCACGAAAGATATTAAAAATGTGAAGCATATGAGATAAACTCAATTCCATTTTTTGGTAGTTTTCTTTTATAAACTAAACTAGTGCTAAAACAAGAAACAAAAAGATTCGGTTGCAAGATCTAAAGATATACCTTCAAGCACTCACCTCTCCGGCAACGGCGCCAGAAACTGCTTGATGTCTACTACACAACCTTCTTCTTGTAGATGTTGTTGGGCCTGCAAGTGCACAGGTTTGTAGGACAGTAGCAAATTTCCCTCAAGTGGATGACCTAAGGTTTATCAATCCGTGGGAGGCGTAGGATGAAGATGGTCTATCTCAAACAACCCTACAACCAAATAACAAAGAGTCTCTTGGCGAGGAGATGGTGATACAAGTGCAATATGGATGGTAGATATAGGTTTTTGTAATATGAAATAATAAAAACAGCAAGGTAACTAAAGATAAAAGTGAGTGTAAACAGTATTGCAATGATAGGAAACAAGGCCTAGGGTTCATACTTTCACTAGTGCAAGTTCTCTCAACAATAATAACATAGATAGATCATATAACAATCCCTCAACATGCAGCAAAGAGTCACTCCAAAGCCACTAATAGCGGAGAACAGACGTGGAGATTATGGTAGGGTACGAAACCACCTCAAAGCTATTCTTTTGAATCGATCTATAAAAGAGTTCGTACTAGAATAACACCTTAAGACACAAATCAATCAAAACCCTAATGTCACCTAGATACTCCATTCTCACCTCAAGTATCCGTGGGCATTATTATACGATATGCATCACACAATCTCAGATTCATCCAGCCAACACAAAGTACTTCAAAGATTGCCCCAAAGTTTCTACCGGAGAGTCAAGAATGTGTGCCAACACCTATGCATAGGTTCATGGGCGGAACCCGCAAGTTGGTCACCAAAACATACATCAAGTGCCACATGACATCCCATTGTCACCAAAGATAAACACGGCAAGACATACATCAAGTGTTCTCATAAAAGACTCAATACGATAAGATAACTTCAAAGGGGAAACTCAATTCATCACAAGAGAGTAGAGGGGGAGAAACATCATAAGATCCAACAATAATAGCAAAGCTCGGGATACATCAAGATCGTGCCATAGAGGGAACACGAGAGAGAACACGAAAGAGAGAGATCAAACACATAGCTACTGGTACATACCCTCAGCCCCGAGGGTGAACTACTCCCCTCCTCGTCATGGAGAGCGCCGGGATGATGAAGATGGCCACCGGTGATGGGTTCCCCCTCCGTGAGTGCGGAGCAGGCTCCCGAGAGGTTTTTGGTGGCTACAGAGGCTTGCGGCGGCGGAACTGCCGATCTATCTTGATATTCGATGGTTTTAGGGTACGTAGGCATATATAGGCGAAAGAAGTCGGTCGGAAGGTGCTCGAGGGGCCCACGAGACAGGGGGCACGCCTGGTAGGGAGGGCGCCCCCCTATCTCCTGGCCTCCTCGAGGATCTTCTGACGTGGACTCCAAGTCTCCAGGATCATATTCTTCCAAAAAATCACGTTGTCGAAGGTTTCATTCTGTTTGGACTCCGTTTGATATTCCTTTTCCTCGAAATACTGAAACAGGCAATAAAACAGCAATATGGGCTGGGCCTCCGGTTAGTAGGTTAGTCCCAAAGTAATATAAAAGTGTATAATAAAGCCCAATATTGCCCAAAACAGTAGATAATATAGCATGGAGCAATCAAAAATTATAGATACGTTGGAGACGTATCAGGGTCCAAGTCTCCTGGATCTTATCTGATGAGAAAATCACGTTCCCGAAGGTTTCATTCCATTTGGACTCCGTTTGATATTACGTTTCTTCTAAATAATGAAATAGGCAAAAAAACAGCAATTCTGGGCTGGGCCTCCGGTTAATAGGTTAGTCCCAAAAGTAATATAAAAGTGGAAAATAAAGCCCAATATAGTCCAAAACAATAGATAATATAGCATGGAGCAATCAAAAATTATAGATACGTTGGAGACGTATCACACACCAGCGCCGACGCCTTGCAGCGAGAAGGCACCATCAAACTACATGATCCAGTTGCGACTCGTTTCCTTGCCGGGGAGAGTGATCTCTTGTACCTCTACGCCGGGCGTCGAGGTCCATTCTGCAACAAACTCCACCAAGACTCTGCTCTGAATCGTCAAGGTACTTTTGAACTTTAAACCGAATCTTGACAGCTCCAGGGCCCATTCCATGATCCTTCCCGTTGCATCTGGGTTATGCAGTATCCGTTGCAATGGGAGGCGGATGACCACCGTGATCTCATGCGCTTGGAAGTAATGGCGCGGCTTCCTCGAAGCCATAAGGAGGCCGAAGAGCAGCTTTTGGACACCTGAGTACCTCGACCTAGCCCCCTGCAAAAGGGTGCTGACCAAGTAAACTGGGTGCTGCACCATTTTCTTCTTCTGCGCTTCTTCACCTGGTCGCGTGGGTCCCGTCGCACGGGCGCCAGTCTTGCCGGGGACTCAGTCTTGCCGGGGCTGAGCCCTGCCGGGGAGGGTTCCGGCCCGCCAACCGTCGACTATGCCGCTGCTGCTGTCTCCTCATCAACCTCTCTCTACGCCACTAGTGCGGCGCTAACCACCTGATTCGTTGCCGCTAGATAAAGCAGCAACGGTTCTTGTGGTTTGGGCGCAACCAGCACTGGGGTAGAGTAGAGGTATTTCTTCAAATCTTGCAGCGCTGCCTCGGCCTCTGGGGTCCACTCCATTGGCCATGCTTTCTTCAAGATCATGAAAAAGGAAGGGCACGCTCCATGGACTTGGAGATGAACCGGCTCATGGCAGCAACACAGCCAGTGAGCCGACGCACGTCCTTGAACCGTTTGGCTGCCTCAATCTGCTCGATAGCCTTGATCTTATCTGGGTTTGCTTCAATCCCGCGCTGGGACACAAAGAACCCGAGAAGCTTGCCGGACGGGACGCCGAAGACACACTTCTCAGGGTTCAATTTGAGGTTGATCTTGCGCAGGTTCCCAAATGTTTCCTCCAGATCTTGCACGAGCGTTGCTTTGTCCTTGGTTTTGACCACTAGCTATGTCATACATATAAGCTTCCATATTTCTATGTAGCTGGGGCTCAAAACCAATTTGGACTGCTCTTGCAAAGGTCGAGCCAACACTCTTCAACCCGAAAGGCATCCGTAAAAAGCAATATGTACCACATGGGGTGATGAATGCTGCCTTTTCCTCGTCTTCCTCTGTCATGAAGATCTGGCGGTATCCTGAGTAGGCGTCTAGGAACGATAAGAGGTTACACCGAGCCGTGGAGTCAACAATCTGGTCAATGCGCGACAACGGGAAAGGATACTTTGGACAGGCCTTATTGATGTCTGTGTAATCAATACATAGCCTCCACTTCCCATTCGCCTTGCGCACCACTACCGGGTTGGCCAACCACGTTGGATGGAGTACTCCTCTCACCAAACCTCTAGCTTTCTGATTTCCTCTGTGACGAACTCCTGCCTCTCTAGAGCTTGCTTCCTGACCTTCTTCTTGACGGGCCGCGCATGAGGACAGACAGCAAGGTGGTGCTCAATCACCTCCCTGGGAACGCCGGGGATGTCGGAGGCTTGCCATGCAAACACATCGACATTCGCCCGCAGGAAGGCGACGAGATCGCTTTCCTATTTGCCGTCGAGGGTGGAGCTTATGGTAAAAACTCCCCCCGAACCGTCCTCCTTGACGGGCACCTTCTTGGTCTCTGGTGGCATGGTATGGACTTCTTGCTCTTGCCGGCGGAGCTCTCTGGCACGTCCTCAACGGGAGCGCAACACCCCGAAGAGGTACGCTTGCCGGAGTGGGTGCTAGGAGTCTCGCCGGTCTTCTTCCCCCCGGGGCTCCGTCGGCAGGAGCAGGTACCTTAGCGGCAGCTGCTGCAACTACTTCCCGGTAGAGTTGGTCAGTGCAGATCAACGCATCTTTCTTGTCGGAGGGGGCGCTGATGATGTTCATCGGCCCGGGCATCTTCAGCATGTTGTAAGTGTAGTGTGAAGCCGCCATGAACTTGGCCAGTGTCGGGCGGCCGAAGATCCCGTTGTAAGGCAAGGGGATCTCTGTTACATCAAAAACAATCCTCTCCGTCCTGTGGTTCAGCTCGCCTCCGAATGTCACGGGCAGCATGATCTTTCCCTTTGGCTGTCTCCTCCCCGGGTTAACCCCTTGGAATGTACCCGTCTCCTCGAGGTCCCCATCGGGGATCTGCAGCCTTTTGACCACAACAGGCAAGATCAAGTTCAGGCCGGCCCCGCCGTCGACCAACATCTTTGTCACCTTGAGGTTGCGGATTGTTGGTGAAACCAACAACGGCAAGCACCCGACCGCAGTGGTGCAGTCAGGGTGGTCCTCAATGTCGAAGATGATGGGCGTGCTGGACCATTTCAGCGGCTTCCGTGCGTCGAACGATGGCTCCTCCGCTGTAATCTCACGCGCCCACTGCTTGAGTTGGCGGTCGGATGAATGCAGTGAGGCGCCACCATCAACGCACATGGCCTCTATGGCTTTCTGAAACTCGTGGTCGCCGGACTCGTCATCCTCATCATGATCACCGTCTTCCTACTTCTTGTCGCGGCCCCGGGAGAGCCTCTCTTGCTGATTGCCTTTACTGCGGCGGCTTGCTTGGCCCTCACGCTTCTTGCCGGATCCTTCGGCACCATCCTGGCCCTTCTCCTTGTCCCGCCTTCCATATTCAGCCTTTTGCTTCTCGACGAGCAGCTCAACCTGTCGGCAGTTCTGGAGGTCATGGCCCTTGGTGTGATGGATCTTGCAGTATTGCTTGTCAGAGTACCCTGGCTTCTCGGCAGCCGCCAAGGCCCGACAGGCGACGCACCCGGCAATCTCCTTGCTGGGTAAATGCCTTGAATTTTTTCTTGGCGGTGCCGGCGTCATCAGATCCCTTGATGGCAAGCACAGCTTTACCCTTAGGCTTCCTGTTATGGCGCCGGCTCTTCTTCACCAGGGCGGCAACATCCTCGTCTGAAGAGTCAGTTTCCACGCCGGCATCTTCACCGGGCTACTTCCTTCCCTCTTCAGCCCGGGCACATCTGTCGGCAAGAACGTAGAGTTCCGCCACATCCTTGACCTTGTTCATCGCCAGCTCCTCGCGCATTTTGCGGTTGCGCACGTTCTGACGGAACGCACTGATGATGGCGGCAGGATGAACATCTGGGATATTGTATTGTACCCGGCTGAATCTCTGTATGTACTTGCGCAGACTCTCACCTTCCTTCTGGGGAATGACATGCAAGTCGCTTGCTTGGCCATGAGCTTGGTGACCTCTCGTAAAGGCGCCAACAAACTCATGGCACAAATCCGACCAAGAAGAAATAGAATCTACTGGCAAGTGCATCAACCATGACATGGCGTTGGGCTTAAGGGCCAATGGAAAGTAATTCGCAAGCACCTTATCGTCGCAAGCTCCGGCAGCTTGCATCGCGATGGTGTAGATGCTGAGGAACTCCGATGGGTGGGTCTTGACGTTGTACTTCTCGCCAACGTCAGGCTTGAAGGTACGGTGAGTGGGCCACTGGAACTGCCGCAGCTCACGGGTAAAAGCCGGGCAGCCTACCTCGTAAGGTAAACCTCCAGGGCTTACCGGAGCCGGGTGGTTCTGGCAGACCACGCCGCTATGTCGGCCGGTGGCGTGTCTCGCGCCGGCGCTCAATGGTGGTTCGAGCGTCTTCATGGGCTTGCTCCCGAAGAAATTGGCGTTGGTCGTAGCGGGTCCGTGGGTCGGACGACGCTACGGAGATGTCATCACACGCGTCGTCGCGACGGGTCAACGTCCGTGGCAATTGGCGGGGAGGAGAGTGTACCGTGGCCGCAGCGCCACCAGTCCTCCCGCCACCAGCGTGTGGTGTTCCTCCGGAGCGTCGGCCCGAAGGGCCTGTCGGCCTTGGTTCGCCTTTGTTGGCGACGGCAACAAGGCTCTGGATGGTGGCTCTCCATTCGTCGAGCTTCCCCGCAGCGGGAGGGAAGTCGAGGAGCAACTGCGCGCGCTAGGGCCTTTGCCGGTGTTGGCGGTGGCGAAACCTGTGCCGACTGCGAGGCGCTTCGACTCCTAACCACGTTAGAAGGAGCTCTATCATGGTCCCGCATTCGCATGCCGTTTTCGCCAGTGCCCCGGCGAGCGGGCGGGTCTTCGGCGTCCCGTGAGTGACGTTCGGGACTCTTCCCGTGGCGGCGCCCAGGATCTTCGGCATGATGACGTCGTTCGTCGCGTGCGGCCTGGGAGGAGCGCGCTGTGGGCGCCCGGCGTGGGTGTCTTCGAGGCCACCGCATCGCTTTCGGGTGGTGCGACGGCGCCTTTGGAGGGCCCCGCGCCGCCTGCGGAGGGCCTGGCTCCATCTTTGGATTTGGCGACGTGCGGCCCGTTGCCAGGCACACGAACGTTGTCGCCTTCCAAGTCCTCTTCGCGACCGGTCCATTGCTCGCCCGCGTCGGGACAGGCCGTTTGGCTCCCGACGAGCCGACCGCCACCAGCATCTTCTTCTTGGGCGCCATGGCGATGAAGAAAACACCGGACTAGCTGTTAAAGCCGATTCTCACAACTGCACCCCCTACCTGGCGCGCCAAAGATGTCGGTGGGAACGACACCTATGGGATCACAAGGATCCCTGCTGCGGTTGCGGGGCGCGGGGTTGAGAGAAGAGTGGATCTGACAAAGAGTACGCGGTTCATTTATCCAGGTTCGGGCTGTGAGGACGTGTAAAACCCTAGTCCTGCTTTGGTGGATGTATTCTGAGTTCTTGAGCTAGCTACGGGGTGTAATGAGCTCCAAAAAGCTGAATCCTTCTCCTGGTCGCCTCGGGCCTCCTTTTATAGGAAAATGGGTCGCCACAGTGGCAAGCAGGAGGTGGAAAGGGTACAGTGCCACGAGGTTATCCCTCGTATTACAGGACAAGATGCATTTAATGCATCGCCTAGGTGTCCCTTCACTTTATCGGGGACGGGAGCGAGGCTCGTCCCATCCGTCGCTGCTCCTCCTTGCTTCGACACGCGCCCTGGCCAGCGATGCATGTGGTGCCATGTAGGCAGGCAGGCAGCTGAGGTGGCGTGGTGGTGGAGCCTCCACGAAGGGTTCCATGTTGCCACACAGGTGCTGGCCCAGCTGGTTCGGTCGGCAGCTGCATGCGAACGGTGGTGGAAACTTGGTTGGTGCGGGCCTGGCAGCGGCCCTGCTGGTGCGCCTGGCGAGGGCCTTGCCGGGTGGCCCGGCAAGGGTCTTCTGCGGCCAGAGGGCATCCCTGGCAAGGATCTTGCCGGGGGTCTTGTGGGTTTCTTCGGTGAGGATGATTGCCTTCCTATCCTCACTTGATCTTGACTATTCTTTGTCTTCACAAAGATCTGCATGCCTCCACGGAGGTGCCTCCCGAGCCCTGTCCCAATGCGTCCGTTGAGCGTTGGTGGGCTCAAGGGTGGCTCGCTCGGCTGGCGTGGGCGAGCTGCCCCGGCAAGGGTCTTGCCGGGAAAACCTGCTTCGCCCATCCGATCCGTGTGGCCTTGTTCCTTGTAGTTTCTTTATTCGTCTTGCGCCTTCGGCTTCTCTCCGGCTTCCCTTCCCTGCCGTGTGATGCGTGGCCGTGGCGAGCGGCTCTGACTACCCGTGCACAAGTAAAGGGATCAAAAGGAGAGCCCCTAATTTTGTACACCGACAGCGGCCCAGACCGACATTACGCGTACGCTTACGCGAGACTGGTTCTACCGACGTGCTTCGCACACAGGTGGCTGGCGGGTGTCAGTTTCTCCAACTTTAGTTGAATCGAGTATGGTTACGCCCGGTCCTTGTGAAGGTTAAAACAACACATACTTGACGAAATATCATTGTGGTTTTGATGCATAGGTAAGAACGGTTCTTGCTCAGCCCGTAGCAGCCACGTAAAACTTGCAACAACAAAGTAGAGGATGTCTAACTTGTTTTTGCAGGGCATGTTGTGATGTGATATGGTCAAGACATGATGCTAAATTTTATTGTATGAGATGATCATGTTTTGTAACAGAGTTATCGGCAGCTGGCAGGAGCCATATGGTTGTCGCTTTATTGTATGAAATGCAATCGCCATGTAATTGCTTTACTTTATCACTAAGCGGTAGCGATAGTCATAGAAGCAATGGTTGGCGAGACGACAACGATGCTACGATGGAGATCAAGGTGTCGCGCCGGTGACGATGGTGATCATGACGGTGCTTTGGAGATGGAGATCAAAGGCACAAGATGATGATGGACATATCATCTCACTTATATTGATTGCATGTGATGTTTATATTTTATGCATTTTATCTTACTTAGATCGATGGTAGCATTATAAGATGATCTCTCACTAAATTTCAAGGTATACGTGTTCTCCACAGTATGCACCGTTCACGAAAGTTAAATCGTGCCGAGACACCACGTGATGATCGGGTGTGATAAGCTCTACGTTCACATACAACGGGTGCAAGCCAATTTTGCACGCAGAATACTCAGGTTAAACTTGTGAGCCTAGCATATGCAGATATGGCCTCGGAACCTTTGAGACCGAAAGGTCGGCGTGAATCATATAGTAGATATGATCAACATAGTGATGTTCACCATTGAAAACTACTCCATCTCACGTGATGATCGGACATGGTTTAGTTGATATGGATCACGTGATCACTTAGATGATTAGAGGGATGTCTTTCTAAGTGGGAGTTATTAAGTAATTTGATTAATTGAACTTTAATTTTTCATGCACTTAGTACCTGATAGTATTTTGAATGTCTATGTTGTTGTAGATAGATGGCCCGTGTTGTTGTTCAGTTGAATTTTAAATGCGTACCTAGAGAAAGCTAAGTTGAAAGATGATGGTAGCAATTACACGGACTGGGTCGGTAACTTGAGGATTATCCTCATTGCTGCACAGAAGAATTACATCCTGGAAGCACCGCTAGGTGCCAGACCCGCTGCAGGAGCAACGCCAGATGTTATGAACATCTGGCAGAGCAAAGCTGATGACTACTCGATAGTTCACTGTGCCATGCTTTACGGCTTAGAACCGGGACTTCAACGACGTTTTGAATGTCATGGAGCATATGAGATGTTCCAGGAGTTGAAGTTAACATTTCAAGCAAATTCTAGGATTGAGAGATATGAAGTCTCCAATAAGTTCTCTGACTGCAAGATGGAGGAGAATAGTTACATCGTTGAGCATATACTCAAAATATGTGGGTATAACAATCACTTGATTCAACTGGGAGTTAATATTCCGGATGATATTGTCATTGACAGAATTCTTCAATCACTGCCACCAAGCTACAAGAGCTTCGAGATGAACTATAATATGCAAGGGATGGATAAGACAATTCCCAAGCTCTTCGCGATGCTAAAGGCTCCGGAGGTAGAAATAAGGAAGAAGCATCAAGTGTTGATGGTCAACAAGACCACCAGTTTCAAGAAAAAGGGTAAAGGGAAGAAGGAGAACTTCAAGAAGAATGGCAAGCAAGTTGCTGCTCAAGTGAAGAAGCCCAAGTCTAGACCTAAGCCTGAGACCGAGTGCTTCTACTACAGAGGGACTGGTCACTGGAAGCGGAACTGCCCCAAGTATTTGGCGGATAAGAAGGATGGCAAGGTGAACAAAGGTATATGTGATATACATGTTATTGATGTGTACCTTACTAATGCTCATGATAGCACACAGGTATTTGATACTGGTTTTGTTGCTAATATTTGCAACTCAAAGCAGGGACTTCTGATTAAGCAAAGATTGGCTAAGGACGAGGTGACGATGCGCGTGGGAAATGGTTCCAAAGTCGATGTGATCACGGTCGGCACGCTACCTCTACATCTACCTTCGGGATTAGTTTTAGACCTGAATAATTGTTATTTGGTGCCAGTGTTAAGCATGAACATTATATTTGGATCTTGTTTGATGCGAGACGGTTATTCATGTAAATCTGAGAATAATGGTTGTTCTATTTATATGAGTAATATCTTTTATGGTCATGCACCCTTGAAGAGTGGTCTATTTATATTGAATCCCGATAGTAGTAATACACATATTCATAATATTGAAACCAAAAGATGCAGAGTTGATAATGATAGTGCAACTTATTTGTGGCACTGTCGTTTAGGTCATATTAGTGTAAAGCACATGAAGAAACTCCATTCTGATGGACTTTTGGAATCACTTGATTATGAATCACTTGGTACTTGCGAACCATGCCTCATGGGCAAGATGACTAAAATGCCGTTCTCCGGAACAATGGAGCGAGCAACAGATTTGTTGGGAATCATGCATACTGGTGTATCTGGTCCGATGAATGTTGAGGCTCGTGGCGGGTATCGTTATTTTCTCACCTTCACAGATGATTTAAGCAGATATGGGTATATCTACTTGATGAAACATAAGTTTGGAACATTTTAAAAGTTCAAAGAATTTTAGAGTGAAGTGGAAAATCATCGTAACAAGAAAATAAAGTTTCTACGATCTGATCGTGGAGGAGAATATTTGAGTTACGAATTTGGTCTTCATTTGAAACAATGCGGAATAGTTTCGCAACTCACGCCACCCGGAACACCACAGCGTAATGGTGTGTCCGAACGTCGTAATCGTACTTTACTATATATGGTGCGATCTATGATGTCTCTTACTGATTTACCGTTATCGTTTTAGGGTTATGCTTTAGAGACGGCTGCATTCACGTTAAATAGCGCACCATCTAAATCCATTGAGACGACGCCTTCTGAATTGTGGTTTGGCAAGAAACCAAAGTTTTCATTTCTTAAAGTTTGGGGTTGTGATGCTTATGTGAAAAAGCTTCAACCTGATAAGCTCGAACCCAAGTCGGAGAAATGTGTCTTCATAGGATACCCAAAGGAGACTGTTGGATACACCTTCTATCACAGATCCGAAGGCAAGACTTTCGTTGCAAAGAATGGATCCTTTCTAGAAAGAAGTGAGTGGGAGCAAAGTAGAACTTCATGAGGTAACTATACCTGCTCCCTTATTGGAAAGTAGTTCATCACAAAAATCTGTTCCTGTGACTCCTACACCAATTAGTGAGGAAGCTAATGATGATGATCTTGTAACTTCAGATCAAGTTACTACCGAACCTCGTAGGTCAACCAGAGTAAGATCCCCACCAGAGTGGTACAGTAATCCTATTCTGGAGGTCATGTTACTTGACCATGACGAACCTACGAACTATGAGGAAGCAATGATGAGCCCAGATTCCGCAAAATGGCTTGAGGCCATGAAATCTGAGATGGGATCCATGTATGAGAACGAAGTGTGGACTTTGGTTGACTTGCCTGTTGATCGGCAAGCCATCGAGAATAAATGGATCTTCAAGAAGAAGACTGATGCTGATGGTAATGTTACTATCTACAAAGCTCGACTGGTTGCGAAAGGTTTTCGATAAGTTCAAGGGATTGACTATGATGAGACCTTCTCACCCGTAGCGATGCTTAAGTATGTCCGAATCATGTTAGCAATTGCCGCATTTTATGATTATGAAATTTGGCAAATGGATGTAAAAACTGCATTCCTGAATGGGTTTCTGGAAGAAGAGTTGTATATGATGCAACTGGACGGTTTTGTCGATCCAAAGGGAGCTAACAAAGTGTGCAAGCTCCAGCGATCCATCTATGGACTGGTGCAAGCATCTCGGAGTTGGAATAAACGTTTTGATAGTGTGATCCAAGCATATGGTTTATACAGACTTTTGGAGGAGCCTGTATTTACAAGAAAGTGAGTGGGAGCTCTGTAGCATTTCTAATTTATATGGGGATGACATATTGTTGATTGGAAATGATATAGAATTTCTGGATAACATAAAAGGATACTTGAATAAGAGTTTTTCAATGAAAGACCTCGGTGAAGCTGCTTATATATTGGGCATCAAGATATATAGAGATAGATCAAGACACCTAATTGGACTTTCACAAAGAACATACCTTGATAAACTTTTGAAGAAGTTCAAAATGGATCAAGCAAAGAAAGGGTTCTTGCCTGTGTTACAAGGTGTGAAGTTGAGTCAGACTCAATGCCCTACCACTGTAGAAGATAGAGAGAAAATGAAAGGTGTTCCCTATGCTTCAGCCATAGGCTCTATCATGTATGCAATGTTGTGTACCAGACCTGATTTGTGCCTTGCTATTAGTTTAGCAGGGAGGTACCAAAGTAATCCAGGAGTGGATCCTTTGGACAGCGGTCAAGAACATCCTGAAATACCTGAAAAGGACTAAGGATATGTTTCTCATTTATGGAGGTGACAAAGAGCTCGTCGTAAATGGTTACGTCGATGCAAGCTTTGACACTGATCCAGATGACTCTAAGTCACAAACCGGATACGTGTTTATATTGAACAGTGGAGCTGTCAGTTGGTGCAGTTCTAAGCAAAGCGTCGTGGCGGGATCTACGTGTGAAGCGGAGTACATAGCTGCTTTGGAAGCAGCAAATGAAGGAGTCTGGATGAAGGAGTTCATATCCGATCTAGGTGTCATACCTAGTGCATCGGGTCCAATGAAAATCTTTTGTGACAATCTTTGGTGCAATTGCCTTGGCAAAGGAATCCAGATTTCACAAGAGAACCAAGCACATCAAGAGGCACTTCAATTCCATCCATGATCAAGTCAAGGAGGGAGACATAGAGATTTGCAAGATACATACGGATCTAAATGTTGCAGACCCGTTGACTAAGTTTCTCTCACGAGCAAAACATGATCAGCACCAAGACTCCATGGGTGTTAGAATCATTACTGTGTAATCTAGATTATTGACTCTAGTGCAAGTGGGAGAGTAAAGTAAATATGCCCTAGAGGCAATAATAAAGTTGTTATTTGTATTTCCTTATATCATGATAAATGTTTATTATTCATTCTAGAATTGTATTAACCGGAAACTTAATACATGTGTGAATACATAGACAAACAAAGTGTCACTAGTATGCCTCTACTTGACTAGCTCGTTGAATCAAAGATGATTATGTTTCCTAACCATAGACATGAGTTGTCATTTGATTAACGGTATCACATCATTAGAGAATGATGTGATTGACTTGACCCATTCCGTTAGCTTAGCATTTGATCGTTTAGTATATTGTTATTGCTTTCTTCATGACTTATACATGTTCCTATAACTATGAGATTATGCAACTCCCAAATACCGGAGGAACACTTTGTGTGCTACCAAACGTCACAACATAACTAGGTGATTATAAAGGTGCTCTACAGGTGTCTCTGATGGTACTTGTTGAGTTGGAATAGAACGAGATTAGGGTCCGCACGCTTAACGTTCGGTGACAATCGGTAATATGAGTTTATGTGTTTTGATGAACCGAAGGTAGTCCGGAGTCCCGGATATGAGTTTATGTGAGGAGTCTCGAAATGGTGGAGACATAAAGATCAATATATTGGATGACTATGTCTGGACTTCGGAAGGGTTCCGTGTGAGTTTGGACGAATCTGAGATCTTGGGGTTACGGAACCCCCGGGAGTGTAATGGGCCTCTTGGGCCTTGGTGCAGAGAGGAAGGGGCGGACAGGGCAGGCCGCGCGCCCCCTCCCCCTCTAGTCCGATTTTGACAAGGAAGGGGGGGGGGGCGGCGCCCCCCTTTTTCCTTCCCCCTCTCTCCTCCTTCCTTCCCTCCTTCTCCTACTCTTGGAAGGGGTGGAGTCCTACTACCGGTGGGAGTAGGACTCCCCTTGGGGCGCGCCTAGGAGGACGGCCTCCTCCCCCTCCTCCACTCCTTTATATACGTGGGAGGGGGCACCCCATAGACACACAAGTTGATCATTGATCTCTTAGCCGTGTGTGGTGCCCCCCTCCACCATAATCCACCTCGGTCATATCGTAGTTGTGCTTAGGCGAAGCCCTGCGTCGGTAGCATCATCACTGTCATCAAACCGTCATCTTGTGGAACTCTCCCTCAGCTCTCTTTGGATCGTGAGTTCGCGGGACGTCACCGAGCTGAACGTGTGCAGATCGCGGAGGTGCCGTACGTTCGGTACTAGGATCGGTCGATTGTGAAGACGTACGACTACATCAACCATGTTGTCATAATGCTTCCGCTTACGGTCTACGAGGGTACATAGACGACACTCCCCCTCTCGTTGCTATGCATCACCATGATCTTGCGTGTGCGTAGGATTTTTTTTTTGAAATTACTACGTTCCCCAACACTACCCCCCTGGGCGCGTGCCCTACCTCGTGGCCGCCTTGGAGATTCCCCTGACTTGTTCCCGACGCCAGAACCTCTTATATATACCCAAACTTCCAGAACATAACCTAGATCGAGAGTTCTGCCGCCGCAAGCCTCTGTAGCCACCAAAAACCAATTAGGACCCTGTTCCAACACCCTGCCGGAGGGGAGATCCCTCACCGGTGGCCATCTTCATCATCCCGGCGCCCTCCATGACGAGGATGGAGCAGTTCACCCTCGGGGCTGAGGGTATGTACCAGTAGTTGTGTGTTTGATCTCTCTCTCTCTCTCGCGTGTTCCTGATTCGGCACGATCTTGATGTATCGCGAGCTTTGCTATTATAGTTGGATCTTATGATGTTTCTCCCCCTCTACTCTCTTGTAGTGTATTGAGTTTTCCCTTTGAAGTTATCTTATCGGATTGAGTTTTTAAGGATTTGGGAACACTTGATGTATGTATTGCATGTGCTTATCTGTGGTGACAATGTGATATCACGTGATCTACTTGATGTATGTTTTAGTGATCAACTTGCAGGTTCGGTGACCTTGTGAACTTATGCATAGGGGTTGGCACACGTTTTCGTCTTGACTCTCCGGTAGAAACTTTGGGGCACTCTTTGAAGTTCTTTGTGTTGGTTGAATAGATGAATCTGAGATTGTGTGATGCATATCATATAATCATACCCACAGATACTTGAGGTGACATTGGAGTATCTAGGTGACATTAGGGTTTTGGTTGATTTGTGTCTTAAGGTGTTATTCTAGTACGAACTCTATGATATATCGAACGGAAAGAATAGCTTCGTGTTATTTTACTACGGACTTTTGAATAGATCGATCAGAAAGGATAACTTTGAGGTGGTTTCGTACCCTACAATAATCTCTTCGTTAGTTCCCCGCTATTAGTGACTTTGGAGTGACTCTTCGTTGCATGTTGAGGGATAGTTATATGATCTTATGTTATTATTTTTGAGAGAACTTGCACTAGTGAAAGTATGAACCCTAGGCCTTGTTTCAACGCATTGCAATACCGTTTACGCTCACTTTTATCTTTAGTTACCTTGCTGTTTTTATATTTTCATATTACAAAAACCTATATCCACCATCCATATTGCACTTGTATCACCATCTCTTGGCGAACTAGTGCACCTATACAATTTACCATTGTATTGGGTGTGTTGGGGACATAAGAGACTCTTTGTTATTTGGTTGCGGGGTTGTTTGAGAGAGAGCATCTTCATCCTACGCATCCCACGGATTGATAAACCTTAGGTCATCCACTTGAGGGAAATTTGCTACTGTCCTACAAACCTCTGCACTTGGAGGCCCAACAACGTCTACAAGAAGAAGGTTGTGTAGTAGACATCACGGAGCAGCGCTGCTGGCCGCCAAAGGCAGGAGCAGGAGGTCTCGCGAGCGCTGGAGGAAGAAGACGAGGGATTGAAGATGCATGTCAGCCATTGGATGTACATCCAATGGCTACAGATGTCAGAATCATTTGTTGACTAAGTTGACAACGCCTTGCCTAGGCTTTGACCTATTGGTCGACATGCCAGCCTCCTTGTGTGCGAAGATATAGCTGTTGGGTCCCAGCTGTCAAGGGAGGAGACATTTTTTTCTCGTGTAATAAGGAGGCACTTCCTTGCATGCAAGGATGTAGCTTTTGGGTCCCAGCTGTTAGAAGGAGGAATCATTTTTTCGCGTAATAATGAGGCACTTGCTTGCATATGGTCATGGACCACGTGGGTCCCTACTGTCAGCCACTCCACATACATCCCTCTTCTGATGGCTGTCATTTGTTGACCAAGTTGACCATGCCGCGCCGAGAGCACCAACGTGGTGGACGACGGCGAGGCCTAGGAAGGGAATGATCCGAGCCGGGGAAGACGCGGCAGTGGATGACCACGTGGAGGGGAGTACAAGGGTTGACTGACTGGTTTGGCTGTGGTGTGAGGCTACCATCGCCGTAGAATAACAGGAGGTGTGGGTGAGTAGAGGGATGGCCTGACCAGCGATGGGAGTAGGATGGGGCGTTGAGCCTGCACAGGCACACAACCAGACATGGGAGGCAGGAGCAGGCACCTCCCCCCGGTCTTTGGTTTGGATGGCGGAGTAAAAATACCAGTGATTGAAGAAGCATCATGGTCGTTCGATTGGCATCCAACAGCCACTGACGCTAGAAACGTTTGTTCATTATGAGTTGACAAAAGCCTTGCGTACGCGTTAATTTAGTAGGCCCACAAGTCAACCTCTAAATATGTGCCAAACATCATACATCCCACTTTCTATTGTGTTCAATAATTTACATCCTCAAAGTATGCACTCCTTGCATGTGAACGTAGAGTCTATCACATTCAATCATCACGAGGTGCTTCAAAATGACAAACTTTCGCAACGGCGCATACTAAAGGAAAACACTTTTATCTTGATATTAAGTGGAGGGATCATCTTATAATGCTACCGTGGTTCTAAGCAAAATAAGATGCATTAAAGACAAACGTCACATGCAAGCAATATGTGACATGATATGACCATTTTCTTCTTATGCTTTTGATCTCCATCTCCAAAGCATTAGCATAATCTCCATCATTATCGGCATACACCATGATCTCCATCATCTCCAAGGTGCCATCATGTAGTTGTCTCTTTCAACTATTGCTAACTCATACTGATGAAGTAAAGCAATTACATGGCATTTAGTGATTGACATGCATGTCATACAATAATATTAAGACAACCCAATGGCTCCTGCTGGTTGCCGTACTCATCGACGTGCAAGTCATGAACTATTACAAAACATGATCATCTCATACATCACATATATCAAATCACATCTTGGCCATACCACATCACATCACATGCCCCGCAAAAACAAGTTAGACGTCCTAAATTTTGTTATTGCAAATTTTATGTGGCTTCTAGGGACAACGTGTAAGAACTATTCTTAGCTACACAAAGCCACAACAATGATATACAAGTTGCATTTTAACCTTCTACAAGGACCACTGCTGTCAAATTAGACTCAATTAAAGTGGGAGAGACAGACATAATACAAGTTTCATGTTAGTCATGGAACTGGTCTCTTGCGTGTGGACAAGTAAAGTTGGTCCGGGCCGCTTCATCCCACAATACCGTCAAATCCAAAACACAAAGGAGGTAAGCAATCTGAACATCGACGCCCACAACCAATTTGTGTTCTACTTGTGCATAACATCTTCGCATAGGCCTAGCTCATGATGCCATTGACGGGGAACTTTACATGGAAAAAAATTCCTATGGTTTCACCCAAGATCTAACCTAGGAGATGATAGCAATTAGAGGGGAGTGTGTCTACATACCCTTGTAGCCAAAAGCGTTAACTTTATAATCAAAGTGGTTGGCGTAGTCGTACTCCCTTCGTGATCAAATCCGATCCAGCACCGCACGGGCGGCACCTCTGAGATGCGCATGTATACGGCTCGACGACGTATCCTCCTTCTTCATCCAGCAAGCGAGGGGGGAGAGATTGATGTGATCTACACCAGCATGGTGGCATGGTGATGATGGTGGCAGCGGAAATCCGGCAGGGCTTCGCCAAGCGCGTACTGAAGGAGGAGATGAGAGGAAGAGAGGGGGAACCAGCCAGTAAAGGGATGAGCCTCCCCTACATCTTCCCTATATTTATAGAGGTGCGGGAGGTGGCTGGCCATCCCTAGAACCTCCTCCAAGGAGAGGGGCGGCCAGGGGGAGGCTTTCCCCCCAAGCCAAGTGTAGGTGCCCCTCCCCTTCAGGGTTTCCCCAACCCCTAGCTGCATGGGCCTTGGGGGGCTGGTGCGCCTGATCCATGTAGGATAGGGCGCCCCCTTAAGCCCATGCAGGCCTCTGGGACAGGTGGGCCCCTCTGGTGGACGCCCGGGACCTTTCGGAACCTCCCGATACACTACCGGTAAATAGGTGAACCTTTTCAGAACACTAAAAACTACATTTTCATATATATAAATCTTTACATCCGGACCATTCCAGAGCTCCTCGTGATGTCCTGGATCTCATCCGAGACTTCGAACAATATTCGGTATTGCCATTATGAATATCCCTATACTATCCTAGCATTACCGAACATTGAGTGTGTGACCCTACGGGTTCGCAAACATGTAGACATGACCGTGACACCTCTCTGGTCAATAACCAATAGCGGGACCTGGATGCCCATAATGACTCCCACTTATTCAACCAAGATCTTTATTGATTTGAACCACGATGTCCGGGATTCAGAAAATCCCGTATACAATTCCCTTTGTCTGGCGATATGTTACTTGCCCGAGATTTGATCGTCGATATCACCATACCTAGTTCAATCTTGTTACAAGCAATTCTCTTTACTTGTTCCGTAATATAATATACCCATGACTAAACACACCAGTCACATGCTTGCAAGCTATTCAAGATGTTGTATTACCGAGAGGGGCCAGAGATATCTCTCCGTCACACGGAGTGACAAATCACAGTCTCGATCCATGCATCCCAACAAATACTTTCCAAGATTATTGAAGAGCACTTTATGATCACCCAATTACGAAGTGATCTTTGATACCTATAAAGTATTCTGCTGGTATTAGGGAGTGGCATGATCTCATGGTCTAAGATCAGATACTTGACATGAAGAAAGTTGTAGCAATTAAACTAAGTGACACGATCATATGCTAAGCTTATGATTGGTTCTGTCTATCACATCATTCTTCTAATGATGTGATCCCATTATTAAGTGACACCTCATGTCTATGATCAGGAAATCTTAATCATCTTTAGTCAACAAGCTAGTCTAGTAGTGGCTGATTAGGGACACGGTCTTTGTTTATGTATCCACACTCTTGTATTACAGTTTTGTGTAATACAATTATGTCAGATTTTGCGTTCTGGCAAAACCCTTGAGGTTCGAACACTGGGGTGTGCACGAAGATTCCCCCCTACCTAATCATGCCCTCAGCCTCACCGCGATCTCAAAGCCTAGCTCGACAAACTGGCAACACAAGAGACAAGATATTTATACTGGTTCGGGCCACTGTTGTGGTGTAATACCCTACTCCAGTGTGGTGTGGTGGATTGCCTCTTGGGCTGAGGATGAACAGTACAAGGAGAAGAACCGCCTCCTGAGGCGAGGTGTTTTTGTGCTTGGTGGGTGTGAGGATGATCCGAATCTCCCGAGGCTCTGTTGTGATATGTTCAGATGAGTTGCCTCCTACTGTGGTGGCTAGTCCTATTTATAGAGGCCCTGGTCCTCTTCTCAAACATTGAGCGGGAAGGGTGCCAACAACGACCAATTTGATGGGGGTCAGCTAGTACAAGCTATACTGACTAAAGGTGGTCTTCACCTGCCAAAGGCTCTGGCAGTGACGTCGTCTTGGGCTCCACGGTGACCTCCGTCCTGCGGGTCTTGCTCTCGTTGCACCGATATGGAAACCTTTGCGTGATGCCTCGGTACTCCTCGCCTGCGCTTTCCTCCTTAGCACAAAATAGGAAACGAGGACACTGCGCACGCTGGCGCCCGCCTGGTCTTGGTCGTCATGGCTTACGTCATTGAAACCTCGCAAGGTTCGCCTTGACTTGATGAAAGCACAAGTGCTCCCTAGGTGGTTTTGGTAATTAATGACAACATATCTCTTGTTGGACTAACACCTTTATCTAGTATGTTTCAGATAAGTTTAACAATGGAGTGGCATGGACTAAAGGATGTGGGAACTCCTTCAAGATGCTAAGGACAAAGGATTGGCTCAAGCTTCAAGCTCAAGACTCTTCATTTTACATTCTAGTGATCCAAGATCACATTGAGTCTATAGGAAAAGCCAATACTATCAAGGAGGGATGAGGTGTTGCTTAATGAGCCTCTTGCTTCAAAGTGCTTAGTGATATGCTCCAAATACCCTCAACTACTTTCCCACTTCCACACATATGTCCTAAACCTAAAGTCAAACTCGGCCCCACCGATTCTTTCTATCCGCGCCACCGAGTTTGGATGTCTTAGCCTTGCCACAAACCCTAGGCAAATCGGTCTCACCGATAGGGATCTCGGTCTCACCGAGATGGGATTGTAATCTCTCTGTGTATGTCCATTATCAAAATCGGTCTCACCGAGTTTGAGCAATCGGTACTACCGAGATTACAATGCAAACTCTCTGGTTAAATTATTATCAAAATCGGTCCCACCGAGTTTGATAATCGGTCCAATCGAGTTTGCCTGACCAACTCTCTGGTTAGCTAATTACCAAAATCGGTCCCACCGAGTTTGTGTAATCGGTCTTACCGAGATTACGTTATGCCCTAACCCTATCCGAATCGGTCCCACCGAGTTGCATTCCGGTCCCGCCGAAAACCCTAACGGTCACTAGGTTTACTAAAATCGGTCTGACCGAGTTTGTTGATTCGGTCCCACCGAGATTGGTAAATTGTGTATAACGGTTAGATTTTGTCTGGAGGCTATATATACCCCTCCACCTCCTCTTCATTCGTGGAGAGAGCCATCAGACTGAACCTACACTTCCAGCATCCTATTTCTGGGAGAGAACTACCTACTCATGTGTTGAGACCAAGATATTCCATTCCTACCATATGAATCTTGATCTCTAGCCTTCCCCAAGTTGCTTTCCACTCAAATCATCTTTCCACCAGATCCAAATCCTATGAGAGAGAGTTGAGTGTTGGGGAGACTATCATTTGAAGCACAAGAGCAAGGAGTTCATCATCAACACACCATTTGTTACTTTTTGGAGAGTGGTGTCTCCTAGATTGGCTAGGTGTCACTTGGGAGCCTCCGACAAGATTGTGGAGTTGAACCAAGGAGTTTGTAATGGCAAGGAGATCGCCTACTTCGTGAAGATCTACCGTTAGTGAGGCAAGTCCTTCGTGGGCGATGGCCATGGCGGGATAGACAAGGTTGCTTCTTCGTGGACCCTTCGTGGGTGGAGCCCTCCATGGACTCGCGCAACCGTTACCCTACGTGGGTTGAAGTCTCCACCAACGTGGAATGCGATAGCACCACCTATCGGAACCACGCCAAAAACATCTGTGTCTCCAATTGCGTTTGAATCCTCCAATCCCTTCCCTTTACATTCTTGCAAGTTGCATGCTTTATTTTCCACTGCTCATATACTCTTTGCATGCTTGCTTGCTATATGTTATGAATGTTAAACTTGTGCCTAAACTCCATTCAAACTTCAAAGAAACTTAAAAACTGCTACTTTGGTACTTAGTGTCTAATCACCCCCCCCCCCTCTAGACACCTCTTCTCAAGGTCCTACAAGTGGTATCAGAGCATTGGTCTCCATTGCTTTGGTTTAATCACCATTGGAGGAAGATGGATGAGTCTACTTTGGGGAGTCTTAGTCATAGAGTGCCTATTCTTGATGGAGAGTATTTTCGTGAGTGGAAAAATGAGATGCTTGTTATTTTCAATCAATATCTTTTTAACAAGTACATTGCTAGCCCTTGTGTACCTTGTGTTGATCCTATGCATCCTACCCTTGATGAAGCTATTGACATGACTAGGAATCTTAGAACTGTTAATCTTATCACTAGAGGCTTGCCTAGAAACTTGATTAGAATTTTTCCTACTTTTGAGTGTGCCTACACTATATGGAAATTTCTTGAGGAACGATTTCCTGATTATTCCTTGAAAAATCTAGATGAGATTCTCTATAAATCTATTGCCTTGAGTAAGATGAATACTAGTGATCCTATGTTTGGTGATCATCTATTTGAACTCACCAACCTTATGCGTGCCAAAGGAAATGTTGGTATTATCAGTGACATTATTTCCGAGGCTATAAGAATTCATAAGCAAGATTATAGTCAAACTCTTTCTAATGAATCACCATCTCTAGGATTTGATCCACCACATGACGATGTTGAACATGGATACTATGATGAGGATGATGATAGTGACTTCGATCTTGATGATGCAATGAGACATTTTGGTCTTATGGCAAATCTTGAGGATACATGTCGGAGGAAAGGAATGGGTCCTTGACAGTGGATGTACCGATCACATGACCGGAGATAAAGACATGTTTCGTGAGCTTGCTGAAAATGATGGTCCTCGAAAGTATGTCACTTTCGGTGACAACTCAAAGGGTAAGGTGGTTGGCCTCGGTAAGGTGGCCATCTCACATGATAGCTCCATACAAAATTTCATGCTCGTCGAATCTCTTGGGTACAACTTACTTTCAGTATCTAGACTTGCTGATTTCGGTTTCAATGTTCTATTTACTGAAGTAGATTGCCAAGTGTTTCGTCGAGATAATCATAAAATGGGCTTTACCGGCATACGTAGAGGTGATCTTTACATTGTTGATTTCACTAAAATGGCTCAACCTAAAACTTTCTTCTTTGCTAAATCCTCAAAAGGCTGGTTATGGCATAGACGATTAGGTCATGTTGGTATGCGAAACCTTGACAAGCTTATTAAAGGAAATTATATCCTTGGAGTTAATGATGTCATATTTGATAAGGATAGACTTTGCAGTGCTTGTCAAGCAGGTAAACAGGTTGGAGGAAGGCACCCCGTGAAGAACATCATGACCACGAAGAGGCCACTCGAGCTACTTCACATGGATATCTTTGGTCCCAACTCTTAGAAGAGTCTCGGTGGAAATTCTTTTGGTCTAGTTATAGTTGATGATTTTTCCAGATTTACGTGGGTATTCTTTCTTGATGATAAATCGCAGGTCCAAAAGATCTTCAAAAACTTCGCTAGGAAGGCCCAAAACCAATTTGAAGTGAAGATCAAGAAGGTTCGCAGCGACAATGGAACGGAGTTCAAGAACGCAAATGTGGACACCTTTCTTGACGAAGAGGGGATTTCACACGAGTTCTCGGCTACGTACACACCTCAACGAAACGGAGTTGTTGAGAGGAAGAACCGGACGCTCATCGAAATGGCAAGAACGATGCTTGATGAGTACAAGACGCCGAAGCACTTTTGGGCAGAAGCGGTTGAGACAGCTTGTCATGCAACAAATCGCTTGTATCTTCACAAGCTGCTCGGCAAGACTGACATCTGAGCTACTCACGGTAACAAACCCCAAGTCGGATACTTTCGAGTATTCGGCTCAAAGTGCTACATTCTTGATAAGCATCGTCGTTCTAAATTTGCTTCTAAGTCTCATGAAGGTTTCCTACTAGGTTATGGCTCAAACTCTCACACTTACCGTGTCTACAACAATTTCACCCGAAAGGTTGAAGAGACGGTAGATGTGAAGTTTGATGAATCTAACGGCTCGCAAGTAGAGCAATTGCCAATTGATGTAGGAGACAAAGATCCTTCGGAAGAAATCCAAGACTTGTCTATTGGGAAGGTCCGTCCAACGGAGGTGAAGGAGAGTACCTCGTCTGTCCAAGTGGAAGCTTCTACTTCACGATAAGGTGAACCAAGAGTTGATACGGAAGCATCCACAAGTGGGACACACCAAGATGAAGAAAACGAGGAAGTGCATCAACATGAACGTCAACAACCTCCTTCTCCACCACGACAAGAGAACGACAACGCCAACAATGAGGAAGGCCAAGAAGAATAACAAGATGAAGAAGATGTTCAACGAAGACCCAAGCAAAAGCTTTCACGAGTTCGAGCAAGAATTGCTAAAGATCATCCCGTCGAGCAAATCTACAATGATATTCAAACCAGGAGAATCACTCGCTCTAAAACTCGTTTAGCTAACTTTTGTGAAAAATATTCTTTCATCTCTAGCATTGAACCTATGAAGGTCGAAGAAGCATTGGAAGATCCGGATTGGATAAATGCTATGCATGAAGAGCTACACAACTTTGAGAGGAACCAAGTTTGGACATTGGTTGAGAAGCCCGACAACAACCACAACATCATCGGTACCAAATGGGTGTTTCACAACAAGCAAGATGAAGATGGACAAGTAGTTCGCAACAAAGCACGCCGTCTAAATCGCCCAAGGCTACACACAAGTTGAAGGTATGGACTATGGTGAGACTTACGCCCCTGTTGCTAGACTTGAGTCCATTCGCATCTTACTTGCCTATGCTAATCACCATGATATTACCTTGTACCAAATGGACATTAAAAGTGCTTTTTTAAATGGTGAAATAGAGGAGGAAGTTTATGTTAAACAACCTCCCGGCTTTTTCAATCCTAAGAAACCCAATCATGTTTACAAACTTCACAAAGCTCTTTATGGACTTAAACAAGCTCCTAGAGCATGGTATAAATGTTGACCAAGTTTCTTCTTGAAAAAGGCTTTGAAATTGGGAAAATTGATTCTACTCTTTTTACTAAAAGGGTTAATGGTGAACTCTTTGTGTGCCAAATTTATGTTGATGATATTATATTTGGTTCAACTAACCCTCATTTTAGTGAAAATTTTGGGAAGCTAATGTCGGAGAAGTTTGAGATGTCTATGATGAGTGAACTCAAATTCTTTCTTGGTTTGAAAATCAAGCAAACTAAGGAAGGTACTTTTGTTTCTCAAACGAAGTACACCAAGGACTTATTCAAGAAGTTCAATATGCAAGAATGCAAAGGTATTACTACACCCATGCCTACTAGTGGACATCCTGACTTAACCAAAGATGGTGAACCGGTTGATCAAAAGGTTTATTGCTCTATGATTGGTTCATTGTTATATCTATGTGCCTCACGTCCCGATATTATGCTAAGTGTGTGCATGTGTGCACGATATCAAGCTGCTCCTAAAGAATGTCATCTTAAGGCCGTGAAAAGGATAGTGAGATACTTAATCCATTCACCAAATTTTGGCATTTGGTATCCTAAGAGGGCCTCTTTCGATCTTGTTGGCTATTCCGACTCGGACTATGCCGGAGACAAGGTTGATAGAAAGTCCACTTCGGGTACTTGTCAATTCCTTGGTAGATCTCTTGTGTCTTGGTCCTCCAAGAAACAAAACTCGGTATCCTTATCCACTGCCGAAGCTGAATATATTGCCGCTGGTTCATGTTGTGCTCAATTACTTTGGATGACCCAAACTCTTAAAGATTATGGGATATATGTGAAACATGTTTCATTGCTTTGTGATAATGAAAGTGCTAGCAAAATTGGTCATAATCCTGTGCAACATTCTCGAACTAAGAATATTGAAGTTCGTCATCATTTCATTTGAGATCATGTTGCTAAGGGTGACATTGATCTTAAGCATGTTCGCACCGAAAAGCAATTAGCGGATATATTCACTAAACCTCTTGATGAGAAAGTGTTTTGCAGGTTAAGAGGAGAATTGAACATCATTGATGCTTCGAACTTGGAGTAGAGACTCCATTGGATACATGCAAGACATGAGCTTATGACTAATCCTTGATATTTCTCTTAGATGAAAAACTTATGTCTTGGATATATTTGAATCTTGCATGATATCTAACCCATGTAGATACTTGGTTGAATCAAATTCCATGAGGTTGAAACCTACTCATATCTTGAGCAATCTCTACATCACCAAGTCGAAGGTGGTTGAAGAAAAGGAAGCACGAAACCATTCAAACATATCCTTTGAAAAATTCTATGTTGAGTTTCATGATTGTCATTTTTGGATATACAAGTGCTCTTCCTTGCAAGAACTAACCCATGTAGGTAGATGGACTCAAATTCCAAGTGTTGCTCCAAATTCTTGATGAGATACATCAACCTTGAGCAACCCACGCAAGTTCAACTACATGGACAACACCACCAACCAAGGTATTTTATTCCATCTTAGAGAAGCTTTACTCCGAGACATGAGTTAAAGCAACTCGACAAGATGTGAATACATCAAGATGCTTAAACGAAAAATGGCAACCCCATTTTGAGCTTAAACAATGAGTATGGCCTATGATCAAGTGATCTCACTTGACTCCTAAGTCAATATACTCTAACATAGGTGACTTTGTCGCCGACCATCTCTAGATGAAGTTCTACTGTGTTCTTTTCTGAGTTTTTGCATTTGTCTCATGCATTTGTGTTTCCCTTTTTTCAAAAAAAAAAAACTTCATCTAGATTTCTTTCAGTATTCTCTGCATTTTCTGCATCAAATTCCTTGCATATCTTTTAGTTAATTCCTTGCAAATCTTTGTGAGATCTTACTAGTCTAGTGAGCTGAGGTGACAAGTGTTTTCTCTGCGATGAACTCGGTTACACCGATTTCTTATTTTCGGTCCAACCAAATCTTTTCGGTACGACCAAAGCATACCACTCGGTGCCACCGATTTCATAACAGGAAAAACTCTTTGCCACATATTCTGTGTTTCTTCTGATCCAGCTCCACTCAATGAATCTTGTCCTCTACAAGCATCACATTTTTATCATTGCTTTGTTCTGTGTCTCAAGGACCAAACCCATTCGACAGATTCCAGAAGACCCTTCTTGGAAATTGATGTCAAAGGGGGAGATAGATCACATCAAAGCTTATCATTTAGAGAGAGAGATCACATCAGAGAAGGAGAGAGAGATCCTTCGTGGGGAGAGAGAGATCTCGTGGGGAGAGAATACTAGTAGAACGTATTTCTCAAGGATCCCAGATGCTTGGTGTTCAAGAGGAGAGATACCACATGTCTTCTTGAGGGGAGAGACATGTTCATATGATCTGTTGTGCTCAATTTTTGCATTAGCATACATTAGCTCTGAACTTTAGCTCTGATCATCATTCATATCTTTCAGCTCTGTTTTCTTTCAGCTCTGATTTTCTGTTCCCTATCTTCTCCCAGTATCCCATGTTAGATTCAGGGGGAGCAAGACATCTAAGGGAAAGAGATCATTTAAATTCATTGCATATATTTACTCTTGGGGACATGTCTAATCCAATGTGGTACTCAGTACTCACTCTCTACATGTCATCCCAGTCTTGGTATTCTTGTGGTTTCTTTTGTTTGCTCTGGCTAGTAGGTGCATCTGTGTTATCTAACCTTGTTTACACAGGTTCATTCCATCCTAAGCCAACTCAAGACTACAAGTTAAGTATATGCATCACAATCATGTGTATGAGGAATTCTTGCTGATGTACATACTGTTTGCAAGAAGGACTCATGGGCATGAAGGTATTCTCTTTAATACGTTTTGCTCTGATGCATATAGCCAAGATACATGTAACACATTGCCTGCTCTATCATGGTTATGCTATCACATGCTTCTATATTTCATATTCACATGATTGCATACATGTAGGGGGAGCCTATGCTTGTTACGTGGCTTTCCAAAGCTTTACTCGCTATTCTTTATATCTTTATCTAAAGCTTTGATGTATGTTGCCATCAATTACCAAAAAGGGGGAGATTGAAAGCGCAAGTGCTCCCTAGGTGGTTTTGGTAATTAATGACAACATATCTCTTGTTGGACTAACACCTTTATCTAGTATGTTTCAGATAAGTTCAACAATGGAGTGGCATGAACTAAAGGATGTGGGAACTTCTTCAAGATGCTAAGGACAAAGGATTGGCTCAAGCTTCAAGCTCAAGACTCTTCATTTTACATTTTAGTGATCCAAGATCACATTGAGTCTATAGGAAAAGCCAATACTATCAAGGAGGGATTAGGTGTTGCTTAATGAGCCTCTTGCTTCAAAGTGCTTAGTGATATGCTCCAAATACCCTCAACTACTTTCCCACTTCCACACATATGTCCTAAACCTAAAGTCAAACTCGGCCCCACTGATTCTTTCTATCCGCGCCACCGAAGTTTGGATGTCTTAGCCACTGCCACAAACCCTAGGCAAATCGGTCTCACCGATAGGGATCTCGGTCTCACCGAGATGGGATTGTAATCTCTCTGTGTATGTCCATTATCAAAATCGGTCTCACCGAGTTTGAGCAATCGGTACTACCGAGATTACAATGCAAACTCTCTAGTTAACTTATTATCAAAATCGGTCCCACCGAGTTTGATAATCGGTCCAACCGAGTTTGCCTGACCAACTCTCTGGTTAGCTAATTACCAAAATCGGTCCCATCGAGTTTGTGTAATCGGTCTTACCGAGATTACGTTATGCCCTAACCCTAACCCAATCGGTCCCACCGAGTTGCATTCCGGTCCCACCAAAAACCCTAACGGTCACTAGGTTTACTAAAATCGGTCTGCCCGAGTTTGTTGTTTCGGTCCCACCGAGATTGGTAAATTGTGTGTAACAGTTAGATTTTGTGTGGAGGCTATATATACCCCTCCACCTCCTCTTCATTCGTGGAGAGAGCCATCAGACTGAACCTACACTTCCAGCATCCTATTTCTGAGAGAGAACTACCTACTCATGTGTTGAGACCAAGATATTCCATTCCTACCATATGAATCTTGATCTCTAGCCTTCCCCAAGTTGCTTTCCACTCAAATCATCTTTCCACCAGATCCAAATCCTATGAGAGAGTTGAGTGTTGGGGAGACTATCATTTGAAGCACAAGAGCAAGGAGTTCATCATCAACACACCATTTGTTACTTCTTGGAGAGTGGTGTCTCCTAGATTGGTTAGGTGTCACTTGAGCCTCCGACAAGATTGTGGAGTTGAACCAAGGAGTTTGTAAGGGCAAGGAGATCGCCTACTTCGTGAAGATCTACCGCTAGTGAGGCAAGTCCTTCGTGGGCGATGGCCATGGTGGGATAGACAAGGTTGCTTCTTCGTGGACCCTTCGTGGGTGGAGCCCTCCGTGGACTCGCAACCGTTACCCTACGTGGGTTGAAGTCTCCACCAACGTGGAAGTACGATAGCACCACCTATCGGAACCACGCCAAAAACATCCGTGTCTCCAATTGCGTTTGAATCCTCCAATCCCTTCCCTTTACATTCTTGCAAGTTGCATGCTTTATTTTCCGCTGCTCATATACTCTTTGTATGCTTGCTTGCTATATGTTGTGAATGTTAAACTTGTGCCTAAACTCCATTCAAACTTCAAAGAAACTTAAAAACTGCAACTTTGGTACTTAGTGTCTAATCACCCCCCCCCCCTAGACACCTCTTCTCAAGGTCCTACACTTGATCTCTCCGCCCCTTGCGAGCCAGCTTGGTGAGGCTGCCCCCGAGGAGGTCTTGTATCGTCCGCCTTGCGAGGCTTGGCCCCTCGCGAGGGTCTTGAGCGATTGTTGGTGAAGACAGGGCATACTGGGCCGCGAGTGGATCCACGCCGTGGGCCGCACACAGGCAAGTCTGGGGACCCCCGATCCCAGAACACCGACAGTAGCCCTCGGGCCCAAGGCGCGCTCGGACTTGGCTTCGAGGTGAAGCCAAATGGCAGGTGCGGCGCGCCGCAGGCCCCAACAGCCTGCGGCCTTGGTCGATGCGTGGCGATTCATTGGGCGTGGCTCGCAAGGGGCCTCGGCAACTGCCCGTCTGACAAAAGGCTGGCGCGGGCTACGCTTGCCTTCATTGCTTTCTTCCGCCTTGGTCCAGATCCGCTTTCTCGCCCCTCGCTTCCAAAATCTCCAGATTTGCTCCCATCCCCTTCCGAATCAACGACCAATGGTGCCCTGGAAGGTCAAGGTTTCTTCGTCACCTGCCTGGTACGAGCCGTCTCTGGATGCGCCCAATGTCTTAGAGAAGAACCTCGCTGTCACGCGCCTACTGACGGCGGGAGAGAGCAACGAGAGGGGGAAGAACAAGCTCCGGGCTGGCTCTGCCGTGCCGGAGCCCGCGGGAAGCACCTTCTTCCCCTCATTCATGAGCAGCGTCGTCGCGTGGCTGGTTCCCCCCTTCTCCGACTTCTTCTATGAAGTCCTTGGCCATTACGGGCTGCCGGCGCTGCATCTTCATCGCAACTTTGTTCTCCTTTTGTCGATCTTTGCTTTCTACTGTGAGGCGTATGTCGGTGTGATGCCGTCTATGGCTCTGCTGCGCCACTTCTTCTTCCTTCGCATCAATGATGGTCGTACCTCCGGGTGCGCCAACTTCATCGCGGCCGGCAAGGCCAACTCGATCTCGAAGGCTGGAAGAAGGCCGACAGCTTCAGGAGCAAGTGGGTCATGATGGGCGCCAAGTGCGTCCACCCACGCTTGGTGTTGCCAACGGAGATGCTCCAGTCCGACGCGGGGTGGTCTCGTGCGAAGCTCACTAATGACCGGGCGACATTGGTGCTGGAGAAGATGAACACCGACCTGAAGCTGGGCAACGCGAAGGCGGCGAAGGTGATAGGGGCCATGCTCCTGAGGGAACTCCTGATGCTGTGCGTGGCCCCGCTTTAGGCGCGTACGCGCCCCTTATGGAGGCTTGGGGGCGAAGAGCTGGCTGCGGCTCTCCGCCTCCTGGTTGGGGACGACCAGGAATACCCGCCGAGTGCCGTCATTCCCTTGTTCCGCCGCAAGGACGGAGCACAGGTCGTGGCTGCCAGGCCAACCTTTGATGGGCATGGGCTGGTGCCGCCAGTGCCTCGTGTGGTCCTGGCTGCGACGGTGCCGGTGGAGTTGTCTTCTGACGACTCTCGCAAGGAGGAGGAAGAGGAGGAAGACGAGGAGCGCGAGTCGGAGGCAACCCCCGAGGGGATGGGGGAGACCTCCCCCTTGCGCAAGGCTGACCTCCACCGCACCATGCCTAACGACAACGACGAGACCGATGTCCTTCAGAGGGGGGAGCTGCCCGTGATCCCGACGAGGGGTAGGTCGACGTTGGTTTCCCGAGATAACGCTCCTGTTCTGACGTCGCCTGTGGCTGCTTCTGGCCCGTCTGCTGCTCCTTCCTCTGCCCCTGGAGCCCGTGCGCCCGCGCCCCAGGCTGGGATGCTCTCGGGCTTCAATCTTAGCAAGAGGAGGGTGGACTACACCGCGGTGGACCAGTAAGTGCTCTTGCCTTGTTTCGTTCTTGCTTCTGTTGCTTGACCTTGACGCTTCTCCGTTGTGCGATTAGGCCGATGCCTGCGGTGAAGAAGAGGAAGGAGGAGGCAGTGGTGCTGCTCGGGACCAGCCTGCCTGCTCCGGTTGCGTCTCCCTCAGTGGAGAAGGGCAGCGTTGGTGCTCATGTCTCTCCAGCTCGGTCGTCCTCACGAGGCCCGGGGGAGAATCCTCGGGAGGAGTCAGCCCCCGTGGACCCGCTGGCTCCGAAGGCACCGGTGTCCGGCTCGGCTGCTGAGATCTCCAAGGATCAGGAGCCCCCAGTCTCCCAGCCTATGGTGACGATACCTTCTCCTCCTCCTCCCGCTGCACCGCTGATTCCAGGTCCTTCCGCCTCCCCTGACGTCTTGGAGCGCGCTCTTTCTAAGATGACCCGGCTGCGAGAAAATCTTCAGGGCGCCGACTCCCACCTGGTGGCTGGGCGCCTGGAGCTAGTCTCTGGCTGGCTCCATTCTAACGTGTCTGTTCGGGCGGCGCTGAGCCAGGCCACGGCGACCTCCGAGAAGGAGAAGCAGGCCGCCTCCCAAGCAGCGGCTGCTCGCGAGGCGACTCTGAAGGACGTCGAGGCCACCCAGGATCGCTGCCGGGCGCTGGAGGTCGAGCTGAAGACCATGCGCAACGAGCGTGCAGAATAAGCCCGTAGCCGCAAGGCGGAGGAGGCGAAGATGAAGGCTCGGGAAGACGCCATCAAGGGTCGCGACGCCGAGCTGGAGCAGTCAGCGAAGGCGTAGGCCACTGCGCGTCCGGCTGGAGGAGCTGGAGCGGAAGGTGAAGGCGGAGAAAGCCGAACCTGACGCCAAGGTGAAGGTTCTGGCCGAGGACTACACGGCCTTTGCGCTCCTCGAGGAGAGGTCTTGCGTGGCATTGAAGACACTCTATGAGAAGGGCTTGGAGAAGCCGCTGACCACCAACGAGGACGGCCCCACCCAGCTGCTTTCCTACTTGGTCGAGGCGCTTGAGGAAGTCGTGAGCGGCATCGGCCCCATGGCAGAGGAAGAGGCTCGCGTCGTTTCTTCAGCTGGCACTAACGCGCGTCTTCATCCACCTCCATCTTTGCGATCCTGCCGCCTGCCTTGACGAGCTGCTGGAGCCTGTGGACGACGAGCACTACGCAGCCGCTGCCGCTGCCGTGAAGGGTCAGGTGGAGGCCCTGTTGAAGAAGTTCTGCACCTTCGCTCCCGCGCCTTCAACCGGCGATGCTACTAATCCTGCAGCCCCGGCCGATGGTACAGGTGAAGGCGACGCCACCAAGGAAGGAGCGCCTCTTGTGGGTGCTGGCGGTGTCCAGGGATGACTTGCTTGCGGCTCCTTTCCTGTTTAAACTCCTGCAACATGTACCGTGCCTCGTGGAGGCGTTTAAATTTGCGTTTGATACTCGGAGAACAACATGTCTTGTAATATTTTCTTTGAGATTTTGTGATTTCCTTCCCATTTGGTTTACATTCTACGTCGGCAGAGCCCGACCCCGCGCATACCTCAGCCGCCGTTGGGTCGTCCGTATCACCAGGACGAGACCAAGGAGTGAGGGCTACGTGGCCAGTTAGGCTCCTGAGTCACGATGCTCAGGAGTCCCCCTTGACGCGCAAACAGCTTATGGAAAGGAGATGCAAGGGTAGGTCTAGTATTCTACGTCGGCAGCGCCCGGCCCCGCGCATACCTCAATCGCCGTTGGGTCGTCCGGATCACCAGGACAAGACCAAGGAGTGAGGGGCTATGTGGCCAATTAGGCTCCTGAGTCACGATGCTTAGGAGTCCCCCTTGACGCTCAAATGACCTTCATACCTTTGTCCTCGCCGAGGCTCGGCTCGGGAGGGGCGCGCGACGACCAAGTCCGGGGGACCTGGCTGGGTGGTGTACGCTTGGGCGTGACCCGAGTGCAGCCCTCGTGCCAAGCCCCCTCGCGCGACTCTCCCGAGGGGAGGTGTTGTGATGAGGCCGGACACTGAGCTCAAGGGCTCCCTGAGGTTGATACGGCCATGGGGCCACCCTCAGTTGTTTATCACCAGCACGGAGCATAGCACTTCCGCACTTGCACGGGCATAGCCGCTCCTCGGCGATGCTCGATGGCCAGCGGAGCATGGTGCTTCCAGCAGTGCGTGGGAGGGACTCCCTACTATGAAGAGCCCAGGCGTGTACAGCCCATACGTCGTGGCTTGCATGGCAGGGCTAGACGAGGTGTGTCTGGGCACTCGTGAGCCAGCGCGGGACTCACGAGGCCCTACCTCAAGGCGGGTTGCGCCTGGTCTTGGTTCTTGATGGTTGTGGCGGTCCTGCAAAATGGTTAGACAACCTGCGCCGAACGAATCTCCCGAGGTTATCGCATGAGAAGGCCAAGCACCAACGACCCCAGGAGGTGACGTGAACGGGACCGGCCCGCCAGACAGAGCTCAGCCGTTGGATTTATCGACGCTGCAGGGACGGGCCCGAGCACAGACGCCGTGCCTAGCCTTCTTATGTGAAGGGTCCTGAAGAAAGACGATCGGCGCGCGGCTCCCATGGTGGGTGACAGTCAAGCAGGTGATAATCACAGATAGGTGATGCATGAGAAGCAGACTAGCTTAGGTAAATGCAAGAACAATACATGCCACTGGGATGGACCCGAGCGGCTTGGGGATGATGCAGCCCGAGGGGCGCCCCAGCAAGGTAAGCTAAATATGTAAAGGGATACATGCCACAAGGACGTACCCACGTGGCCTGGGAATGATGTAGCCCGAGGAGCGCTCCCGGCTAAATAAACTTGGAAAATGTCACCTGGTTCTGTTGTTGAAGAAATGTTGCAGCAGCTAAAGACGCGTGACGAAGGGGGGTCCGAACGGTTCCTTGAATACCGTCTCCATCTCCACTAGGACTGCATGGTGCCTGGCCTCCTGAGCCGCCAGGATGCTCCGCAGGTTGCGCTGGAAGGCGGACGCCACGCTCGGCAGGCCAAAAGGCATGCAAACGTAGATGTGAGGCGGGCCCTCACAGCGTCCCACGTGCGAAGGCCAGAAAAGCTCCTGAGATGCAGCCCTGTTGAGCCCTGGGACGTCGATGCATATGCGCAGCCCGCCATCCTCGCCTGGATGGGGGGCCACGCCGGGTGAGCGGCGATCGCTGTCGTGGAATTGTCACGGCAGATGTCCTCTTGCAAGGACTTAATCGTGGAGCCATCGCAACTAGGAAGCTTAAAGGGGTTAATCGGGACAAAGGACACGAGAGGGTTTATACTAGTTCGGCTCCTTACGGTGAAGGTAAGCCTACGTCTAGTTGGGTTGGTATTGCTTGAGGTTTCGATAACCAGGGAGCGAGATACGCTATGCCCGGTTCTCGAAGTGTTGTTTTTCTTGCCCTAAGCCACCGGCGGGTCATCCCCTTATATACACGGGTTGACGCCCTGCGGCTTCTGAGTCCCGGCAGCTCATAAGCGATGTCCGGCTCGGTGACTAGTCAAGTCTACCTTATGATACAAGTCATTCCATTATGGCGGTTTACTACAACGGGCCTTAAGTCGCCTGTGGGCCTTTGGCCCCTTGTTGAGACGACATCTTCATGCTTGGACTTGGGCTTCTGTCTGGTAACTCTTTACGTAACCCGGCCCCTCCTGGGCGGCTTACACAAATAGTTATATCCCCAACATTAGGCCCCATATTGATTTGAACCTGCTCATGTCAATCTTAAAATAACTTAAAACATAAATCTTGATCTTGATTGCGCAAAAGACTTTCTTTAACCCGGCGTGACGTCACTCTTTGGATCCGTGTTAACCCGTCATGACGTCATCTTTCCTTTTATCTCGCCAAATCGGCCCAATGGATCTTTGTCTTTATTGCCCGTTCCGAGAATTGAGGCGTCGGGGCCGCTAGATAGTAATTCTTATCTCCTCGTTTCCCGTGCCGTCTCAGTTATTCTCTCCTAATAAATAGGCGCGACCTGGGTTTTCATTTTCCCCCCTTTCCAGTCGTCTTCCTCCGCCCGCTCTCTCCCTGTTGCTCAAGCTCCGTCGCCGCCACAGTGCACCTCATCTCCGTCGACCTTGGCCGCTGCATTAACTTGAATCCGACCAGAGAACGGCAGCGCCCCTCCGCAACAGATCCAGCACTATAAGTTTCCCCTTTCTGCATCTTATATCTATGCTAGGGTTGACAGTTCTTCTGTACAGTTCGTAGTTCATCCCCTGTTCTTCGTATTTCCTCTGCCGTGGCTTCTTGTGATCCCATAGTAGCATAAATCTCATGCAGTACCTAGTCCGCATCCATTTTATATACTAGCAGATCTTCCTTTCTTGCAAGGAATCCTCATTAGGAGGCATGAACTCCTCTGCTCTGTTTTTAGGTCTAGGAAAAATTTCTTTCAGAACAATAATTTGATCCAAAATAATATCTGTCATCTATGAAACTTGTTTCTATCACCCGGAAAGCTTCTTCTGGTAAATGCCCTTAAACACAACTGTCCAGGTGTCCAGTTTAAATAAGTGATACTAAGCTGTAATCCTTGTCGTCTTCTCATGACTTTAAAAAATTTGAATCGCTCTTGATGTTTGTAGCGGCTTAAATATTGTTGCACAATCATCATTGTATTATTAGGCCCCTTTAAGCCGCTACCACTCAGCAATTTGAATATTTTCTTCCGGGTTAAAATTTAAGCCGGAACTTCTTATTTTGCAATAGGCCAATCTGTTGTTATGGCGCCTAAGTCGACCAAAGCTCCTGTAACCTGCAACTGTGTCCCATCCACTGTCACCAAAAGCAAGCTGGCTGAGTTTGTGAAATCTGGTCATTTGCCAAAAAAGGAGGTCATGTCTTATCGTGTTCCTGACCCATCCAAAGAAAAAGCTCAACCAAAAGACGTGGAAGTGATAGTTTTCACGGATCACATGAACCGGGGATTTGCCCCTCCCGGCTCAAAGTTCTTTAGAGAAGTTCTGAATTTCTTTGACCTTAGACCTCAAGACATCGGGCCCAATTCCGTGTCAAATCTCTGCAATTTTCAAGTTTTCTGTGAGGTGTAACTGGGAGAGGAACCAAGCCTGCTTTTATTCAGAGAACTGTTCTACTTGAACCGGGAGAATGAGCGCGCCAACGGGCCGAGCCTTGAACTTGGCGGTATCTCAATCCAGCGACGGAGAGACTGTCTGTTTCCTTATGTTGAACTGCCGAGTCACTCCAAATATTGGAACCAGTCATGGTTCTATTGTCAGGATACTTCCCCAGCTGATGAGCCGCCTCTGCCCGGCTTTCGCGCCCTGCGTCTCGAATCCAATCATCCACTGGCAGATAAGTTATCCGGTGTTGAACGCTTGCCTCTCAACCCCATCATCAAGAAGATCAAAGCCCTTCTAGGGAACGGTTTAAATGGCATCAATCTGGTTCGAGTCTGGGTCACCTGGAGGATACTACCATTAAGCCGCCGCTCCGGCTTAATGTGTACTTATACATGCGAAAAGGATGACTCGATGCGTCATAGCTCTGATGATTTATCAGACAATGCAGTAGATGCTACAGTCCAATCTCTGTTGAAGGAAGGCACTGTAACCAGTAATGCCTTCGGCTTACTTCCCTTTTGTAAGAAGAACCCGGCTCCTGCGGTAAGTTACTAGTCTTCATAAATACTATTTCATATGTTACCTTCTTATACTTATGATTCTTTATCTGTTTCCACAGTCCAGTGATGATTTCTGGAAAGTCAAATATGACCACGAGGCTGCCCAACAAGCCAGAGCCGCCAAGAAAAAGGAAAGGAAAAACACCAAGACGGGGACTTCAAAAAAGAAGAAAACCAGCACCTCTGAACTGTTCAAATTGGATGACTCTTCTTCAGATGAGGAAGAGGTAATTCCTTATTTTCCTTAACTCCTTTGTTACTATTTTATTGATATTTCCGCCTTTCAGGAAGACACTGGAAACAACCAAGCTCATGACGAAGAGGTAACTGTAATTTCCTCTAACTCAGAGCCTTTGCCAAAGCACAAAACCCGCCGGGTGACCCGGAAAGTAAGATTTTCACATCCCTTAGCTTATCAAGATCCTCAATTTCTTTTGAAGCAACAACAGCTTGAGAACCGGAGGCAAACCCGGACAAGCAAGGATGTAGAGCTTTCTTCCGGCTTACCTGACGTAAGCAGGAAACGTCGAACTGAGGTCATCTCCCTTTGCGTTCTGTTTATCCTTTGGCGGGTTTAATTCGTCAGCCTCTCAATTCATCTGACTCCAATTATCAGGATACCTCTCCGTCTTCCGGCGAGTCGATGCAATCAAACATGCCGGCTTTTAAAACAGCTCCCGGGTAATGCCACCTTTCTTACTTTAAGTTTTTTCCATACTTATTTGTTGGTACTCATCCTTCCACTTTGGTGACCGACATAGCGAAGCCTAGCAAGAGGGCCAGAAAGAATAACTTGTCCCAAGACCCGGAGGTCACTGAACCGGCAATTGACTCATCCGTTCCTGAGAGCTCCATTCATCAGCCACCGCTTGAACCGGCCTTTGATATTCCGGTGTCAACCTCTGACCCGCCTGCAGAAGACGTTGTCCACGATTCTGATAAGCCGGAGACTCCTAGCCCGGTCAAGACGACTGAACCAGAAGTTGAATTTCTGAAAAGCCAATACGTTGACCCGGGCCGGCCTACTGTCCTTGCTCGATGCACTGCTAAGGAGGAGTTTGCCCAACATCGGAAAACCAAACAAGACATCACTGGTTATACTCACCTAAGCATTGGTGATATAGTCTCGGGTTATCTGAATCAAGTGCACAATAGCCGTGACTTGGAAATTGACATGGTGAAGCAAATACAACATAAATCTGAGGTATACCTTTAAATTTTTCCTGAACCTTACTTACTGTATCAGCCCCCAAGTCTATTGCTTATGAATGAATATGCTGTAGACTTAGAAATCTACTTACTGTCAGCTTTGTCCGGCTTAAATTGAATATATTTATCCCGGTGATAGCATGAAACTTTGAATTTTGGGTTACACATTAGCCCCCAAGTGTCAAGTGCCTTTACTTGTAAAGTGCTTGAGACTTAATATACATGACCCGGTAAAATAGGTTAAGAAATTCTTTAAGCATACATTAGCCCCCAAGTTCCAAGTATCTTTACTTGTAAAGTGTTTGGGACTTGAATGTAATCTTACCGTTATTCTTACCATAACCTGATGTCGATGCAGGCCACCATAAGTCAATTTGAGGCGGAGATTGCCGATCTGAAGAGTCATTTGAAAACCCAAGAGCTTGAAGCTCAGAAAGCCAACTCCAAGTTTGAATTTAGTGTCTCCGAACAAGAGAAACAGAAGAAAAAATTTGACTCGGAGAAGAAAACTTGGGATTAGTAGAGGGCTTCACTAGTGACTCTGGCTGAAACAAAGAGAGGCATCTCTTGCCGAGGCGATCACGAGCTGTTCGGCTTAAAGCGCCAGATATCTCAAATGGTCTCAGCAATCTTCGGTAAGTTTACTATGTATAACTCTGAATATCACAATGGTTCCTTTGATGTTTATTTTAATTGTTAACTCCGGCTCACCTTATATGTATAAACACAGGCCCCAGGAGCACGAACCTCAAGCAGAATATGTTGGTCAAGCTTAAGGCGGTGTACACTCTGGTGGAACAACTATACACCGGGTCACAACGTGCTTTAGCCGTTGTGGCTTTATCAAATGATGCTCCTTATCTCCTGCAAGATGTACTCAAGCGGCTTGCCGTGCTACCTCAACGGATTCAGGAGTTAAGGCGAGCATCTGGTAGAGCCGGAGCAATAGCCGCCTTAAGCCGGGCCAAAGCATTGGCTCCAGAGCTAGACTTAAGGGATGTTGCTCTTGGATACCCCAGCTTAAAGGAGGACGGCTCTGCATTCAGTCAATCGGATTTCACCACCTATGTGACAGTCGTACGTCCTGTGGCCACCATCATCGGCAACGATATTGATCTTACAAAGTACCAGCCGGGTTATGACAACGAGAACCGGAGGATTCCAACTCTGCATTATGAGGATGTCAGCCTGATCCCTCCAACTCGTAAGCATACCTTTGCTCCTGAAGTTGACCCGGCCAGCTTAATAGATGATGAAGCTGAATTTGAAGCTTTAAGCGGCATTGACTGTACCTCGTCAACCTTCCAGGACAAAACAACCGAAGGAGAGGCGGGGAAGGATAACCCGGAGTCATCAAGCCAACCGGAAGAATGAGCCGCCAGATGTGTTATGACTTTTGCAAAACAATGCTTCACTTATTTTAGACTAGGGGAGTCTTGTAATAGGATAGAGAAAACACCTTAACTCTGTCATGCCTTCGCGCATATTTTGCGGTGCTTAACAATGTCCCAAGCCGCCAGCAATGTGCACTGCCGGCTTGCTTGAATCATCCAAAAGCTTTCTGCTTTACTCTGTGTATAAAACAAAGAACTTCCTTTGGCATCTCACCACATCCGGGGTCATGTAAGATAACGTTAATCCGGAGTAGGAACCAAAACCTCATAAGTATCAGCCGGTTTAAGGCATACCTTACCGGCTTACTTGATCCCAAAAAGCAGACAGTTATACTTAACTTCTTAAAATTGGCACATATAATGTTTACCTGGCCCTTAGTATTATTTACTCTTATAGAATAACGTAAACCTGATTTTCAAAGGCCTCTGATTCGAATACGATCAATAGAGCCGTTCCAGAGGGGTTAAGCTAAGATTCGGATACGATCATATAGCCCCCAATGGCTTTCGCGATGCCGATCAAATGGGTATCGACAGCTATGTTCTCTTTGGTTCGAATACGACCTATGTTTGAATAGGAAGCCCCCAAGTGACCATGAGAGTTGTTTAATAACGCTGATTCGAATACGATCCACGTCAGGGCCCAAAGAGGTTAAGCTATGATTCAAATATGATCAAGAAGCCCCAAGTGGGTTCGGCGGTGTGCCAATCAATTGAGTATCGACAGCTATGTTCTCTTTGGTTCGAATCGACCTATGTTTGAACAGGAAGCCCCCAAATGACCATGGCTTGATTCAGATATGATCATAAGCGGACCAAAGGGAAAGCCGGATTCAGATATGATCCGCTCCTCGTTAGTCGTTTCCATCCACAGTAAAGAAGACACATAAACCTTGTAGGATGGAAAAGAAAGAGGTCCTGCTTTATTGCTTTATATAATATATACATTGCTTAAAAAGAAAAGATAAATATACTCTGAAAGCCAGCGGCTTAAGTATAGTAGGGCTGGAGATGCGCTATGTTCCACGGCCGGCGGGTCTCCTCCTCCGACTTACGTGAGTCTTTGTGCTCTCGAACATCGATGAGGTAATATGACCCATTGTTGAGATTCTTGCTGACCACGAAAGGTCCTTCCCAAGGAGGGGACAGCTTGCGCATATCAGTTTGATCCTGGATGAGTCGGAGCACTAAATCGCCTTCCTGGAAAGTTCTGCTTCTAACCCGGCGGCTGTGATAGCGGCGCAGGTCTTGCTGGTAAATCGCCGAGCGGGCTATGGCCAAGTCTCGCTCTTCATCCAACAAGTCAAGTGCATCCTGACGAGCTTTTTCGTTATCAGCCTCAACGTAAGCCGCCACCCGGGGTGAATCATGCCGGATGTCACTTGGCAGAACCGCCTCTGCTCCGTACACCATGAAGAAAGGTGTATAACCAGTAGACCTGTTAGGTGTTGTGTTGATGCTCCATATCACAGAGGGTAACTCCTCCACCCAACAACCCGGAGTTTGCTGTAAAGGAACTAAGAGCCGGGGTTTGATACCTTTCAAGATCTCTTGATTAGCTCTTTCTGCCTGACCATTAGACTGGGGGTGAGCAACAGCCGAAACATCAAGCCGGATGTGCTCTTGTTGACAGAACTCTTCCATGGCACCCTTGGAGAGATTAGTGCCATTATCAGTTATAATATTGTGCGGAAAACCAAAACGAAAGATCACCTTTTTGATGAACTGAACCGTCGTGGCTGCATCACACTTACTGACCGGCTCTCCTTCAACCCACTTGGTGAATTTATCAACTGCCACCAACAGGTGTGTCTTCTTATCTTTAGACCTTTTGAAAGGTCCAACCATATCAAGCCCCCAGACTGCAAATGGCCAAGTAATTGGAATCATCCTCAATTCTTGAGCGGCACATGAGCTCGTCTTGAGAATTTTTGACATCCGTCACATTTGCCGACTAGATCCTCCGCATCAAGATGAGCCGTCACCAATAAAAACCATGACGAAAAGCCTTGGCTACTGTGGACTTTGAACCGGCATGATGACCGCAATCACCTTCATGAATCTCACGAAGTATCTCCTGACCCTCCGTAGGTGATACACAACGCTGAAACGCCCCAGTGACGTTGTGGTGATGCAACTCGCCGTGAACAATCGTCATGGATTTGGACCGCCTGATGATTTGTCTTGCCAAGGTCTCGTCCTCAGGCAACTCTCCCCGGGTCATGTAGGCTAAATATGGAACCGTCCAGTCCGGGATGGCATGGAGAGCCGCCACCAGCTGCGCCTCCGGGTCTGGCACTGCAAGCTCTTCCTCTGTAGGCACTCTGACAGAAGGGTTATGCAAAACGTCAAGGAAAGTATTAGGCGGCACCGGCTTACGCTGAGACCCCAGCCAGCTTAAAGCATCAGTCGCCTTGTTCTTCCTTCGATCAATGTGCTCTACTTGACAACCCTTGAAGTGCCCAGCCACCGCATCAACTTCACGACGATAAGCCGCCATAAGGGGATCCTTAGAATCCCACGTGCCTGATACCTGTTGAGCAACGAGGTCCGAATCGCCCAAGCATCTAACCCGGCTTAAATTCATCTCCTTGGCCATCCGGAGGCCATGGAGTAAGGCCTCATATTCAGCTGCATTGTTAGTACAGGGAAACATAAGCCGGAGCACATAACAAAATTTGTCACCTCGAGGGGAAGTTAAAACAACTCCAGCCCCCGAGCCTTCCAACTGTCTGGACCCATCAAAATGAATAGTCCAATACGTGTTATCCGGCTTCTCCTCTGGTGCCTGCAACTCCGTCCAATCATTAATAAAGTCCACTAGGGCTTGAGACTTGATAGCTGTGCGCGGCATATACTTCAAACCATGAGGCCCAAGCTCGATGGCCCACTTGGCAACTCGTCCTATGGCTTCCTATTACGGATGATGTCTCCCAAGGGGCTGAACTTACCACGCTTATAGGATGACCCAGGAAGTACTATTTTAGCTTCCGGCTCGCCATGAACACCCCATAAACCAGTTTCTGCCAATGCGGATACCTTTGCTTGGACTCTATGAGCACCTCACTGATATAATAAACCGGCCGCTGAACCGGATGCTCCTTGCCAGTCTCTTTACGCTCCACCACAATGGCCACACTAACAGCACGTGAGTTAGCAGCAACATACAATAGTAATGGCTCTTTATCAATCGGAGCTACGAGAACCGGCGGCTCCGCCAATTGTCTCTTTAAATCTTCAAAAGCAGCATCAAGACCTCACTCGAGACAAAGGTGTCTGCTTTCTTCATCATCTGATACAACGGTAAAGCCTTCTCCCCTAGCCGGCTTATGAATCTGCTTAAAGCAGCAACGCGACCTGCCAGACGCTGAACATCATTGATGCACGCCTGCTTAGCCAGAGAGGCAATCGCCTTGATCTTCTCCGGGTTAGCTTCAATGCCCCTGTTTGAGACCAGGAATCCCAAAAGTTTTCCTGCAGGTACACCAAATACGCACTTGTCCGGGTTAAGCATCATCTTGTAGACCCGGAGATTATCAAAGGTTTCCTTTAAATCGGAGATCAAGGTTTCCTTCTCTCTGGACTTCACTACAATGTCATCCACATAAGCATGAACATTGCGCCCAACCTGATTATGGAGACAATTCTGCACACACCGCTGATAAGTCGCCTGGGCACTCTTGAGCCCAAACGGCATAGACACATAGCAGAAGGCTCCAAATGGAGTAATGAAAGCCGTCTTCTCCTGGTCCTTAACTGCCATCTTGATCTGATGATAACCAGAGTAAGCATCCAAAAAGCTCAACCGCTCGCAACCCGCAGTGGCATCGATGATTTGATCAATGCGGGGCAGAGCAAAGGGATCAGCCGGACAAGCTTTATTTAGGTCCGTGTAATCGACACACATCCGCCAAGTGCCGTTTTTCTTGAGCACAAGCACCAGGTTAGCCAACCACTCCAGGTGAAAAACTTCCACGATGAACCCTGCCGCTAAGAGCCGAGCGACCTCTTCCCGTATAGCCTTTCGCCTTTCCTCATTGAATCGCCGGAGAAACTGCCTGACCGGCTTATACTTTGGATCAATATTAAGAGTGTGCTCAGCGAGTTCTCTTGGGACACCCGGCATGTCAGAAGGTTTCCATGCAAAGATGTCCCGGTTCTCACGGATGAACTCGATGAGCGTGCTTTCCTATTTGGGATCCAAATTGGTGCGATCTTTGAATCGCTTGGAAGAGTCACCGGAGTGAAGTCAACCAGTTTTGTCTCGGCGGCCGACCTAAATTTCAAAGTCGAGTCTTGCTCTGTGGTTGGCTTCTTCAAAGAGGTCATATCTGCCGGGTCAACATTAGTTTGATAAAACTTCAGCTCCTCTTCAGCACAAACGGAATCAGCATAAGATGCATCTCCTTCCTCGCACTCCAAGGCCACCTTTCGACTCCCATGCATAGTGATGGTGCCCTTGTAACACGGCATCTTGAGCTGCAGATAAACATAACACAGTCGTGCCATGAACTTGCATAAGCCGGCCGTCCAAACAGAGCATGATATGGGCTTCTGATTTTGACAACCTCAAACGTCAGCTTCTCAGCCCTGGAATCGTATTCGTCTCCAAAGGCCACTTCCAGCTCAATCTTTCCAACAGGATACGCCGACTTACCGGGCACCACCCCATGGAAAAACAGTGTTGGACGTCCTCAAGTCCTTATCGGTCCAGACCCATACGGCGAAAGGTCTCATAATAGAGAATATTGATGCTGCTTCCGCCGTCCATGAGCACCTTTAGTGAATTTATATCCACCGACACGAGGGCTACCACCAAGGCTAATCGACCGGGTTATCAACCCGGGGTGATCTTCTCTACTCCAAATGATAGGCTGTTACGACCACCTCGGATAACGGGGAACCGCCAGTTCAACCGAATTCACGGCCCTTTTATGAACCTTCTGGTCACGTTTACACAAGTTAGTGGTAAACACATGGTATTGCCCACCGTTTAACTGTTTTGGATGGCTCTAATAGCCTGACTACTGCTGTTGTTGTCCCCCTTGACCGGACTGCTGCTGATTATAGCCACCTTGACCACCTTGAAAACCGGAACTTGAGCCGCCACCCGGGCCATGGAAACCACCTGCTCCTGAACCGCCGCCTGACCCTTGATTGCCATCAAACATGTTTGAATTCTTGAAAGATTTCATGATCGCGCAGTCCTTCCATAAATGGGTGGCAGGATTTTATCGAGTATCGTGTCTTGGACAAGGCTCATTCAGAAGCTGCTCAAGAGATGGACCTGAGCCACCAGATCGAGGAGGTCCTCTCTCCTTACGCTTATTGTTATTACCTTGAGCATTAGCATTGGCTACAAATGTCGGGTTACCGTCCGGCTTACGCTTGTTACCACCTTGATTTGTCGGTTGTTGCTGTTGACCCTATCCGTTGCCGTTCTTCTTTCCCTTCCCTATCTTTTCCTCCTCAGACACGGGATCTTCAGTAGTATCAGAATCGGCATATTTAACCAAAGCCGCCATCAGCGTACCCATATCATTGCAATCACGCTTAAGGCGCCCACCGCTTCAGCCGCACAAAACAACAATTCGATGGAGCATAAGTATCATTGAGACGGCATCCATCTTATCAGATGAATGTATTATTTCTTTGACCCGGCGCACCCAATGAGTTGTGGACTCACCCTCCTCCTGCTTACAATTGGTCAAGTCCACAATCAACATAGATTGCTTGCAAGTATCCTTAAAGTTCTGGATGAACCGGGTCTTTAACTCGGCCCATGAACTGATGGAATTGGGAGGCAAGCTTTTCAACCAAGTTCGGGTCGTTCCATCTAACATCATGGTGAAGTACTTAGCCATTGCCGGCGTCATTGACTTCCAATAATTCCATGGCCATCTCGTAACTTTCAATCCATGCCCCCGGCTATAAGTCGGCCGTGTAATTCGGCACCTTTCGAGGACCCTTGAAATCCTTGGGCAGACGCACATCTCGCAGAGCCGGCACCAGACAAGGGACACCACCGGTTCTAGTGGCCACCCCTGCTCCAACAGAAGTCATTGGATACTCTGGGAAACCATCATACGCCATCTCTTGAGCCGCTAATTGAGCCGCCCGCTCATCCTCCTGACACAATCGATCCTGCACCGGGTTATAACCGCCGGGTTGGTTGCGACGCTGAGCATTACTTGATAAAGCCTCTGACTCCATGTGTCTGTTGTAACTCGGACTCCGATTTGGTCGAGGTGCTACCCAAGGCTGAGGAGTGGAATGAATCCTGTCCCTGCTGTAAGAATAGGCCTCTTGTTGTGCCAAGGCCGTCTGAAGAAGCTCCCTAACCCTCCGGGTTTCCACCGCCGTCAGGTCGTCACCATCCACTGGAAGAGCTGCCAGACGCGCCGATGCTGCTAGGTTCTCCATGGGGTTGGAAAAGTGGCCCGGAGGTGTTGGTATGTATCGGGGCGGGGCCATGCTCCCGTGAAGAGGTGCCGTTTCTTGAGGCTGAACCGGCCCTCCTGCTCCGGGTGTCATAAATTGATTGGCTTCGGGCAGATTGCTAGGACCAGCTCCGGGTGTCATGAAAAGATTCCGAGGATCGTAAACCGGAGGCAGACGGGACTGGGTTTTCTGATGCCTCCTTCTCATCACCTCATTGGATGCATTCAGATTCATGTTAAGCTGGAAAGCCTCTGACTGGAGTCGTTGTGCCTGTGCATCCAAAGCCGCCCGCTCCGCAGCTAGCCTGATGTCCTCAGCCGCCAAGGCCGCCTTGGCCTGGGCTATCTCCTCACGCACCTTTGCCACCTCCGTGTTATGCTCATCTGGATTTGCAGGAATAACCGTGGAGGTTAACAAAGCCGTCAACTTGTCCATAAGATCTATCAGCACTGAGCCGTGGTAGTGGCAGGCCTCTGCCTGCCGCCGCTCCTAACCCGGACGTTATTGCTGTCGCAGCCGTCGAGTTTTGGCCGGGTTGAGTACCAGCCATGAAGACTCCTGCCCAGCTTGGCGGCTCATAGCAATCTGGAACGCTAGAGTCGTCAGAACAGCCCCCAGCCTGCCTTCTTGGACCTGCAGGGAATCTGTTGAGCCGGAGGACGAATCGTCATCTGACGGGATGGCCGTCTCTTCCCCATCTTTAGATCCTTCCGAAAGTGCCTCTCCATGAACACAGCCCACAAAGGCACGCTTCATCACAGGTTGCATCTGAGCGGGTCTCGCACACTGAGCCGTCTCGATGAGGTCGGTACAGCTGTCCGGCTCTGGGCCCGGCTCACCAATCCGGCCGATGAAGACGTGAATTCCGCCAAAGGGGACCCGGTACCCGTACTCGATTGAGTCGGCCTCGGGGCCCCAGCCTTCGTTGTCGATGTAGATCTTGCCGCGACGACTCTTGGTCATCTGGCCCACTGCGTATCCCTTGAGCCCTTCGAAGCTGCCCTTCAAGAACTCAAATCCACCGTGCGCTGGCCCCACGGTGGGCGCCAACTGTCGTGGAATTGTCACGGCAGATGTCCTCTTGCAAGGACTTAATCGTGGAGCCATCGCAACTAGGAAGTTTAAAGGGGTTAATCGGGACAAAGGACACGAGATGGTTTATACTAGTTCGGCTCCTTACGGTGAAGGTAAAGCCTACGTCTAGTTGGGTTGGTATTTCTTGAGGTTTCGATAACCAGGGAGCGAGATACGCTATGCTCGGTTCTCGAAGTGTTGTTTTTCTTGCCCTAAGCCGCCGGCGGGTCATCCCCTTATATACACGGGTTGATGCCCTGCGGCTTACAGAGTCCCGGCCGGCTCATAAACAGTGTCCGGCTCGGTGACTAGTAAAGTCTACCTTATGATACAAGTCATGCCATTATGGCGGTTTACTACAACGGGCCTTAAGTCTCCTGTGGGCCTTAGGACCCTTGTTGAGACGCCATCTTCATGCTTGGACTTGGGCTTCTGTCTGGTAACTCTTTACGTAACCCGACCCCTCCTGGGCGGCTTACACAAATAGTTATATCCCCAACAGTCGCCGCGCATGGCTCTTGCATCCTGCAGTTCCTGAGTGGTCTTGGCGATGAACTCCTAAGCGCCGGGCGCTCCTCGTCCGGTGTCCCCCTGAGGGAAACGTTCTGCAAAGCACGCCTCCACGTGGTGCCTGAGCGCCTCCCTCGTGATGTTGGCAAGGTCGGAGGCCCTCCAGAAGAGAGCCCCCGAGCCCTGCCCAAGGAGGGCGCCGGGCGCGCCTCCCTATGCGAGGGAGGGAGGCGCCCCAGGCGCGGGCGCTGATCCTGACGTGGTTCCACTTGCGGTGCCGCTCTCCTGAGGCCCTGCGTGGAGTAGCTGCTTCTTCTTCTTGGGGATGACCCCAGGAGGGTACTGTGCTGCATTGTTGTCGGGGTCTTCGATTGACGCTGCTTGGAAGGCGCACTCGAGGGAGCACACCGCATCTCTTTCTTCACAGGCGACTGTGATGATCCCGCTGCTTCCTGGCATCTTGAGGACGTTGTAGCCGTGGTGTGTCACTGCTATGAACTTGGCCAGGGCCGGATACCCGAGGATAGCATTGTATAGCAGATGGATGTGGGCGACGTCGAACTCGATGAGCTCGGTGCGCTAGTTGTCGCGATGTCCGAAGGTGACAGGGAGGCGGACCTACCCTATCAGCGTGGTGGAACCTTCGGTCACTCCTGAGAAGGGCTTGGTAGGCTGAAGTTGATCGTATGGCACTTGAAGGCTGTCGAACATCTCGACGGACAGGACGTTAAGCCCGCGCCGCCGTCGATGAGGGTCTTGGTGACTTGTACGTTGCTGATGATGGGTGAGCAAAGTATCGAGAGGGCTGATACGTCTCCGTCATGGCAACATCATGGCAATTTTGTTTTCCAAACACTTTTGCCCTTGTTTTGGACTCTAACTTGTATGATTTGAATGGAACTAACCCGGACTGACGCTGTTTTCAGCAGAATTGCCATGATGTTGTTTTACGTGCAGAAAACAAAAGTTCTCGGAATGACCTCAAACTCCACGGGATGTCTTACAAATAATAATAAAAAATCCTTGCCAAAGATGAAGACCAGGGGGGCCACACCCTGTCCACGAGGGTGGGGGGAGCGCCCCCCTCCTGGGCGCGCCCCCTACCTCGTGGGCCCCTTGGAGACCCTCCGACGCCAACTCCAACTCCATATATTGGCTTTCGGGGAGAAAAAAATCAGAGAGAAGAAATCATCGCGTTTTACGATACGGAGCCGCCGCCAAGCCCTAATCTCTCTTGGGAGGGCTGATCTGGAGTCCGTTCGGGGCTCCGGAGAGGGGGATTCGTCGCCGTCGTCATCATCAACCATCCTCCATCACCAATTTCATGATGCTCACCACCGTGCCTGAGTAATTCCATCGTAGGCTTGCTAGACGGTGATGGGTTGGATGAGATTTATCATGTAATCGAGTTAGCTTTGTTAGGGTTTGATCCCTAGTATCCACTATGTTCTGATATTGATGTTGCTATGACTTTGCTATGCTTAATGCTTGTCACTAGGGCCCGAGTGCCATGAATTCAGATCTGAACCTATTATGTTTTCATGAATATATGTGTGTTCTTGATCCTATCTTGCAAGTCTATAGTCACCTATTATGTGTTATGATCCGACAACCCCGAAGTGACAATAATCGGAATACTTCTCGGTGATGACCATAGTTTGAGGAGTTCATGTATTCACTATGTGCTAATGCTTTGTTCTTGTTCTGTATTAAAAGGAGGCCTTAATATCCCTTAGTTTCCAATAGGACCCCGCTGCCACAGGAGGGTAGGACAAAAGATGGCATGCAAGTTCTTTTCCATAAGCACGTATGACTATTTACGGAATACATGCCTACATTACATTGATGAATTGGAGCTAGTTCTGTGTCACCCTATGTTATAACGGTTACATGACGAACCGCATCCGGCATAATGATCCATCACTGATCCGGTGCCTACGAGCTTTCCATATACGGGTTTATGCTTATTTACTTTTCTGTTGCTACTGTTACAATCACTACAAAAATAACAAAAACATTACTTTTGCTGTCTTTACTTTTGTTACCACTACCACCACTATCATATTACTTTGCTACTAAACACTTTGCTGCAGATACTAAGTTTCCAGGTGTGGTTGAATTGACAACTCAGCTGCTAATACTTGAGAATATTCTTTGGCTCCCCTTGTGTCGAATCAATAAATTTGGGTTGAATACTCTACCCTCGAAAACTGTTGCAATCCCCTATACTTGTGGGTTATCAAGGCCTTTTTCTGGCGCCGTTGTTGGGGAGCATAGCTCTATTCTTTGAGTCACTTGGGATTTATATCTGCTGGACACTATGAAGAACTTGAAAGACGCTAAGACAACGATTTATCCCTTAACTTCGAGGGGAGGTAAGGAACTGTCATCTAGCTCTGCACTAGATTCACCTTCCGTTATGAGTAAGCTAGCGACACCTAAACCTGCTTCTGCTATTCGTTCCGATATGTCGCATGTTATTGATGATGCCACTTCTGCTATGCATGATACTTATGATGAAACTACTTCTATGCTTGATACTACTGTGCCCCTTGGTGAATTTCTAGATGAACAAATTTCTAGGTCTAGAGAAAGAGAAACTATTGAAAATGAATACAATGATGAAAGTGATGATGAGGATATGCCTGCTATTCCTGAGGGTTATCTTTTTGATGCGGAATCTTCTGCAGCTATTTTTGCTTGCCAGGATAGATATGAACTTAAGAGGCTGCTAGTTAAATGGAGTAAAGAATCTCTTAGAGATAGGATGAGACCTGACCCTGCTTTTGCTACTTCACCTATCTGTGTTCCTGATAAGGATTATGAATTTTTTGTTGATCCAGATATAATTACGTTGGTTGAATCTGATCCTTTTTATGGCTATGAAGCTGAAACTGTTGTGGCACATCTTACTAAGTTAAATGATATAGCTGCCATGTTTACTAATGATGAGAGATCGCGCTACTTTTATATACTCAAAATATTTCCATTCTCATTAAAGGGTGATGCTAAGATATGGTTTAATTCTCTTGATCCTGGTTGTGTGCGTAGTCCCGAGGATATGATTTATTACTTCTCTGCTAAATATTTCCCTGCTCATAAGAAACAAGCTTCTTTGAGGGAAATATACAACTTCGTGCAAATTAAAGAAGAGAGTCTCCCACACGCTTGGGGGAGGCTTCTCAAGTTACTTAATGCTTTGCTGATCATCCTCTTAAGAAACCTGAAATACTTGATATCTTTTATAATGGACTAACCGATGCTTCCAGAGATTACCTGGATAGTTGTGCCGGTTCTCTTTTCAGGGAAAGAACACCGGATGAAGCTGAAATTCTATTGAATAATATGTTGACAAATGAAAATAATTGGGCAACTCCCGAGCCAACTCCCGAGCCAACTCCCGAGCCAGCTCCTGAGCCAATTACTGAGCCTATCCCTAAACCAACTCCAAAGAAGAGAGGTGTTCTATTTCTCAGTCCTGAAGATATGCAAGAGGCAAAGAAATCTATGAAAGAAAAAGGTATTAAAAATGAAGATGTTAAGAATTTACCTCCTATTGAAGAAATACATGGTCTTAATCTACCGCCTATTGAAGAAGTGTATGATCTCAATTCTTTATTCACTGAAGAACCTCCTGATCCTGATATCCCGACACAGGTAGTAAAGGTAAATTCTCACTATAGATATGATAAAGCTGAAGTCCCTCCTACTAAAATTGCTAGTCAGTGCTTGGATGAGTTTGATAACTTTATGTTTAAGCAAGATGACTTTAATGCTTATTTTGGTAGACAATTGAGACAAAATACCTTTATGATTAAACGCTTGGGTGATTATATGGCTAATATTAGAGGTGAACTTAAACTTGTTAGCAAACATGCTTCTATGGTTACCACTCAAGTAGAGCAAGTACTTAAAGCTCAGAAAGAAGTGCTTGATGAAATGAATAGTAAGAAAAATGATTATGCTGTTAGAGTGGCTACTAGAACTGGTAGAATGACAGAGGAACCTTTGTATCCTGAAGGCCGCCCTAAGAGAATCGAGCAAGATTCTCAGAAATAATATTGATATGCCTAGTTCTTCTAAAAGGAAGAAAAAGAAAAATGATAGGACTTTGCAAACTTCTAGTGAACCTATTGCTGAACCACCTGATAATCCAAATGATATCTCTATTTCGATGTCAAACACAATCTGGTAATGAACATGAACCCAAAGGTGAAAATGTTCATGATGATGCTCAACCTAGTAATGATAATGATGTAGAAGTTGAACCTCTTTGTTGATCTTGATAACCCACAATCAAAGAATCAACGTTATGATAAAAGAGACTTCGTTGCTAGGAAACATGGTAAAGAAAGAGAACCATGGGTTCAGAAACCCATGCCTTTTCCTCCCAAACCATCCAAGAAAAAGGATGATGAGGATTTTGAGCGCTTTGCTGAAATGATTAGACCCATCTTTTATGTGTATGCGGTTGGTGATATGCTCAAAATGAATCCTTATGCTAAATATATGAAAGATATTGTTACAAATAAAAGAAAGATACCGAAGCTGAAATTTCCACCATGCTTGCTAATTATACTTTTAAGGGTGGAATACCAAAGAAACTTGGAGATCCAGGAGTACCTACTATACCATGCTCCATTAAGAGAAATTATGTTAAAACTGCTTTATGTGATCTTGGAGCTGGTGTTAGTGTTATGCCTCTCTCTTTATATCGTAGACTTGACTTGAATAAGTTGACACCTACTGAAATATCTTTGCAAATGGATGATAAATCAACTGCTATACATGTCGGTATTTGTGAGGATGTGCCTGTTGTGGTTGCAAACGTTACTATCTTAACGGACTTTGTTATTCTTGATATTTCCGAGGACGATAGTATGTCTATTATTCTTGGAAGACCTTTCCTTAACACTGCAGGGGCTGTTATTGATTGCAACAAAGGCAATGTCACTTTTCATGTTAACGGTAATGAGCATACGGTACACTTTCCGAGGAAACAACCTCAAGTTCATAGTATCAACTCTATTGGAAAAATTCCATCGATTATATTTGGAGGTTTTTAATTTCCTCTCCCTACTGTCAAGAAGAAATATGATATACTTATTATTGGGGATGTCCATATCCCCGTTGAGGTAACATAGTGTTATTCAAATTTCTCCGGTTCCATGTTAATCGGAATGAGTTTGTTAACAAGACTTGATCAACCTTGTTAGTGGATTCTTTTTGATGAGCATGAGATGATGAAACTAGAAGCACAACCTTCGTACCCTCTTTATATTCTCTCGTTCTTTAGCGTAAATAAAGTAAAATAGTATTTTTCCGTCTGCTTCTGATTTATCCGTGCAATATAAAAATATCCCGAAAATAAAAGTCCTCAGAATGCCATGCCAATTTAATATGATTTTTTCGGGAATATTTGAGGATTTACTGTGCAAAAATTACCACAGGGGGAGCTGCCACCACGCCATGAGGGTGGAGGGCGCGCCATACCCCCCTGGGCGCGCCCCCTGCCTCATGGGCCCATGGTGGCCCTCCTCCACTTATCCCTGCACCCATCTTCTTCCTCTGCCTCACACAAACCCGAAAAACCAACTCAAGCTCGTGTTCCAGCCACTTTTGCTGTGATTTTTGATCTGCTTGCTCAAAGCACCTCTCGCAAAACTGCTTGGGGAGATTGTTCCTTGGTATGTGACTCCTCCATTGGTCCAATTAGTTTTTGTTCTAGTGCTTTAATCTTTGCAAATTTGTGCTGCATAGGTGACCATGTTCTTGAGCTTGCATGTCAAATTTATATGGTTCCAAGTAGTTCTAATGCTTGATATATGCTCTAGGCACTTGTATGAGTAGTTGCTATCAGTTTTATTGAAGTTGGTTCACTTTTGTTTGAAGTTACTAAAAATTTCAGAATTTTTTCAGAGAAAACAATATGTTTAGGAAGATGTTCCAAGGTGGTTCTTCAAGGAAGCAAGGTCCCAGGCTTGCAATGCGTGATGCTGACGAGGAACCACCAAGAGACGCTCCTGTGAGGCCCTGTGAATGGCCTTCGGAAAATTTTATGGATCAAGCGGGAATCAAAGAAGAATTTAACGCATATTTGCGTAATGCCGGTCTTGAGGACTTTGAAGATGATAAATGCCCCAGTATCATGATCTCAAAAGTTCATTTGTGGGGAGGTTTGAGTTTTCATCTTGGCGTAATTCTCCTTGGTCATGTTTGACCTTTATGACAAATCTTATACCATGGACTTAGAGGATTTCACTTTTGCTTGCAAACTTCCATCTTGGGGTAGTATCAGGGATCCCCCTAAATCTGAATATAGAGATTTTCTTGCTAGAATAACTATGGGGGAATCTAGAGATATAACACAAGCCACTATAGGGAGCATTCACTTTCCTGCTATACATTATTTTGCTCTCTTCATAGGTAGATGCATAAATGCTAAGGATGAAACATGTCACATGTGTGCTCTCGATCTCGGCATTCTCAGAAGTGCTGTGTTAGGGGACCAATCTTATCATATGGGAGCCATTGTAGCTCGTAGGTTGCATCATAATAGACATAACGAAGATTTCTTTGGAGGAATTTATGCAACACGCTTAGCTAATTTTCTTGAGATAGACATTCGTGAGGGTGACATGGAGTTACCCCCTACTTATTTAGATTTTGATTCTATGGTTTCCCACCAGTTTGTTGAGAGGACTGAACCACCTCTCGATGTCGACTAATCTTTAACAAACGGCATGTTGTCCATGTTACTCTTCCCGCTCCCGCCTTTCTCTGATTTTCGGACAAAGGGAGATATATTATTACCAGAGAGGAGGCAGATGAGTACGAGAGGAGAGCGGAGGCGGCTCGACGCCACACTGCAGCTCAGGAGGCGATAGCCGCTGCATCGCAGTACGACCCCAGCTACACCTACGGGTATCCGCCAGGCTATCCCTGGCAATAGACCAACTTAGGCCAAAAGCCTAAACTTGGGGGAGTACGTATTTCCCACTGACATTACATTCATGTTTACACACATCCATTGCTAGATGTCGGTGCTCATACTTTTTCACTGTAATATACATGCTAGTTTATTTCCTTTTTCCTGCTTTCTTCTTGTGTGTTTGTTAAACTTTAAGAAAAACCAAAAAAATTAGTAGTAGTTTATTTTTCCTGCTGTAGTAGTAATAATTAAAAAGAAAACCCAAAAATATTTCCCGTTCTTCTTTTGCTTGTTGGGAGCTTTCCCGTGTAAATAGTTTTTATTTCTTTTCTTTTCTTTGGGGGTCGAGGAGAAGACCATGATTAAATTGTTGAAGTGGCTCTTATATGCATCATTGTTGATTGAACCAAGAGCCCATATTGCCTTGTATTCTCCTGTTTATTAAATGCTCGCAGATTCCAGCTTAGTCCAATGCACGTGCACTCTTATTATTATTCACACCGTTCGGTCGTGCAAGTGAAAGGCAATTATGATGACATATATGATGGACTGACTGAGATGGGAAAAGCTGGTATGAACTCAACCTCTTTTGTTTTTGTAAATATGATGAGTTCATCATTCTTGATTCAGCTTATTATGAATAAACATGTTTGCAATGACAATTAGAGATCATAGTTGCTTGTGCCATGCTTGATTAGCTACGAGTTATAATGGTTTACCTTGCGTGCCAACATGCTATTAAAATGGTTGTGATGTGGTATGATGGGGGGGTATCCTCCTTTGAATGATTTAAGTGACTTGACTTGGCACATGTTCACGCATGTAGTTGAAACAAATCAACATACCCTTCACGATATTTATGTTCATGGTGGATTATATCCTACTCATGCTTGTATTCAATGTTTATTAATTTTAATGCATGTTCATGACTGTTGTCGCTCTCTAGTTGGTCGCTTCCGAGTCTTTTGCTAGCCTTCACTTGTACTAAGCGGAATACTGCTCGCGCATCCAACCCCTTCACCCCCAAACTTATTCCATATGAGTCCACTATACCTTCTTATATGCGGTATATACCTGCCGTTCCAAGTAAATTTGTATGTGCCAAACTCTAAACCTTCAAATAAACATTCTGTTTTGCATGCTCGAATAGCTCATATATCAACTAGGGCTGCCCTTATCTTCCGTGTTAGGCGGGTTATTCTCAAGAGGAGTGGACTCCGCTCCTCACTCACGAGAAAATGGCTGGTCACCGGATGCCCAGTCCCATGCTTTATGCAAACTAAATCAAAATAATTGCAAACAAAACTCCCCACAGGGACCCGTTGAATGTTGGAGGCACTTTCGTTGTTTCGAGCGAGCCATGGATTGATGCTTGTGGAGGAGGGGGAGTATAAACTTTACCATTCTGTTTGGGAACCGCCTATAATTTGTTTAGCATGGAAGATATCGTCATCTCTTAGTTGTTATGTTGATAATGAAAGTATGCCGCTCAAAATATAATTTATCTCTATTTCAAAACCGAGTTCTGGCACCTCTACAAATCCCTGCTTTCCTCTGCGAAGGGCCTAACTATTTACTTTTATGTTGAGTCATCACCCTCTTATTAAAAAGCACTAGCTGGAGAGCACAGTTGTCATTTGCATTCATTATTGTTAATTTATATCGGGTATGACTATGATTGGATCTCTTTTACCATGAATTACAATGTCTAGTCAGTCCTTGATCTTTGAAGGTGCTCTGCATTTATGTTTTGCGGTCTCAGAAAGGGCTAGCGAGATACCATCTTGTTATATCATATTATGATTATTTTGAGAAAGTGTTGTCATCCGAGGTTTATTATTATGGCTTGCTAGCTGATTATGTTATTGATTTGAGTAAACATGAGACCTAGGAGTTATTGCAAATGTGGTTAGTTATGATCTTTGCTAAAAACCTGAATGCTGGCTTGACATAAGTACAACAACAAGAGCAAACAGAGTTTGTAAAAGTTTTTCTTTTTCTCTTTCAGTTTGTCAACTGAATTGCTTGAGGACAAGCAAGGGTTTAAGCTTGGGGGAGTTGATACGTCTCCGTCAGATCTACTTTTCCAAACACTTTTGCCCTTGTTTTGGACTCTAACTTGTATGATTTGAATGGAACTAACCCGGACCGACGTTGTTTTCAAAGAGAATTGCCATGATGTTGTTTTATGTGCAGAAAACAAAAGTTCTCGGAATGACCTGAAACTCCACGGGATGTCTTATAAAAATAATAAAAATCCTCGCCAAAGATGAAGACCAGGGGCCCACACCTGTCCACGAGGTGGGGGCGCGCCCTACCTCGTGGGCCCTCGAGACCCTCCGATGCCAACTCCAACTCCATATATTGGCTTTCGGGAGAAAAAATCAGAGAGAAGAAATCATCGCGTTTTACGATCACGGAGCCGCCGCCAAGCCCTAATCTCTCTCGGAGGGCTGATCTGGAGTCCGTTCGGGGCTCGGAGAGGGGATTCGTCTACGTCGTCATCATCAACCATCCTCCATCACCAATTTCATGATGCTCACCGCCGTGCGTGAGTAATTCCATCATAGGCTTGCTGGACGGTGATGTGTTGGATGATATTTATCATGTAATTGAGTTAGCTTTGTTAGGGTTTGATCCCTAGTATCCACTATGTTCTGAGATTGATGTTGCTATGACTTTGCTATGCTTAATGCTTGTCACTAGGGCCCGAGTGCCATGAATTCAGATCTAAACCTATTATGTTTTCATGAATATATGTGTGTTCTTGATCCTATCTTGCAAGTCTATAGTCACCTATTATGTGTTATGATCCGACAACCCCAAGTGACAATAATCGGGATACTTCTCGGTGATGACCATAGTTTGAGGAGTTCATGTATTCACTATGTGCTAATGCTTTGTTCCGGTTCTCTATTAAAAGGAGGCCTTAATATCCCTTAGTTTCCAATAGGACCCGCTGCCACGGGAGGGTAGGACAAAAGATGTCATGCAAGTTCTTTTCCATAAGCACGTATGACTATTTACGGAATACATGCCTACATTACATTGATGAATTGGAGCTAGTGTCGTGTCACCCTATGTTATAATTGTTACATGACGAACCGCATCCGGCATAATTATCCATCACTGATCCGGTGCCTACGAGCTTTCCATATACTGGTTTACGCTTATTTACTTTTCCGTTGCTACTGTTACAATCACTACAAAAATACCAAAAACATTACTTTTGATGTCTTTACTTTTGTTACCGTTACCATCACTATCATATTACTTTGCTACTAAACACTTTGCTGCAGATACTAAGTTTCCAGGTGTGGTTGAATTGACAACTCAGCTGCTAATACTTGAGAATATTATTTGGCTCCCCTTGTGTCGAATCAATAAATTTGGGTTGAATACTCTACCCTCGAAAACTGTTGCGATCCCCTATACTTGTGGGTTATGAAGGGCGCCAGGGGTGGCCGCGCACTTGAGCTGATCTGCCGAACTGAAGGTGATGGCACACTTGGACCACCTAAGCGGGCGCGTGGCCTCGAGCCTGGGGAGGACTACGTTTACCTCGCAAGCAAACTGCTTGAATATTTGCTGAGAGGCTGGGGCTTGAGCTCCGCCCAGGATGCAGGCGATAGCCTGTGGCTCCTGGAAGCCCCCAGCCCCCTCGTCCTGATGGTGGTCGTCGTTCCTTCTTGGTGGTGGCGGCAGCGGAGGAAGCCCAGCATTGCCCTGAGGACGGTCCTCGCGAGGCTGATCCCTCCAGGCGCCCTCGCGAGGCTGGTCTTGCCAGCGGTCCTCATGAGGCCGGTCACGCTACTCTTGGCGAGGGCCATGGTCGTCCCAGCGTCCTCCACCACGTCCTCCTCCTCGGCCGTAGCCCCGGTCGTTGCGCTCGGGGCGTCGACAGAGGCGTCCATCTCAAATGGCCCTGAGTTCTTGACAGTCGTTGGTGTTGTGGCTGTGAACGTTGTGGAAGGCGCAGAACGGCCGGCTGCTCTTGGATGACTCAGGCTGGTCCCGGCCGTGCTTCGTGTCCGGCTCCACCGCGAGTACGGCCACTCCCTTGCGCTTCAGGTCCTTTGTCTTGGCTTTCTTCTCCTCCAGGTCGGCAGTTGGGAGCTCAAGGAGGGAAAGGCGCCCTTCCTCAGCCCTTGCGCACTTGGTCGCCAGGTTGAACAACTCCAAGGACGTGCACAACTCCTCGTGGATGGCGAGCTCCTCCTTCATCTTGACGTCGCGGACGCCATCAGAAAACACGGAGATGATGGCCTCGTCCGTCACCTTGGGGATCTTCAGGCGAATGTTGTTGAAGTGCTGGATGTACTTCTGGAGGGCCTCTCCTGGCTGCTGCTTGACAGGGCGTAGGTCACCCGCGGCCGGAGGGCGGTCGCGTGTGCCCTGGAAGTTGGCGATGAAGCGGTCGCGAATCTCGTTCCAGGTGGAGATGGAGCCTAGAGGCAGGTTCAGGAGCCATGAGCGGGTACCATCCTTGAGAGCCCTGGGGAACCAGTTCGCCATGACTTTTTTGTCGCCGTTGGCCGCCTCGATGCTCAGCTCATAGAGTTGCAGGAACTCCGCGGGTCGGGGGTGCTGTCGTAGCAAGGAGGCAGGTCTGGCTTGAACTTACCCGGCCATGCGACGCTACACAGCTCAGGAGTGAAGGCGCGGGCAGCCTGTGGTGGCCATCAAGACCCTTTGCTGATGTGGAGCCTGCCCTTGATGCCCGCGCGCCGCCACCGCAGGAGGCGCACGGTCTTGTCGTAGTGGTGCTGGGAGCGTGTGCGCATTTTCTTGTGGACGAGGAACTACTTGGCAGCTTCCTTCTTCGCGCATGGGCGCCCGACGCGGTGGGTCGCGCCGGGAGGCCGCACGCCTTGGCGCCAGGGCGCCGTCTTGGTGCGGAGGTGGTGGCGGTGGCGCTCCATGAGCCACGTCGCCCACAGCTGGCGGAGGGCGAGGCAGCGAGAGGGATGGCGCAAGGGAGCCCCCCGCGGCGCTGACGAGCTCGCGATGCGATCCAGCCAGTCCTCGTAGAGATCGTTGATGGGGTGGTAGCGCAAGAGTTCATGTGCCATGCATGCGCGGCTCGCGCGGCCGTGGGTTGCTGTGACGAGCGTGAGACGACGAGCCAGCCGGGGTCAGCAACGGAGTGGCGGTGCGGCCGTCCCGCCGCACCGAGGGGTGCAGTGAGGACGCTTGCTGCTCGTTCCCCGCTGGGCCGGTGGCGGCGTTGGCGGCAGGTGACGGAGAACGACGGGGAGGCCCGCCGACGGGAGCCGTTTGAGCAACACGGGCTTCGAGGGCGGCCCGGCGCTCAGCGCGAGCTCGGCGAGCGTCCGCCATGGATGCGACGAAGCGACAGGACGCGGATCAACGGAAGGAAAGCTTCGGCGCACCCCTACCTGGCGCGCCAAATGTCGGATTTCGGGTCCCGGCAAAACCCTTAAGGTTCGAACACTAGGGTGCGCACGAAGATTTCCCCCTACCTAATCACGCCCTCAGCCTCACCGCGATCTCAAAGCCTAGCTTGACGAACTCGCAACACAAGAGACACGAGATTTATACTGGTTCGGACCATCGTTGTGGTGTAATACCCTACTCCAATGTGGTGTGATGGATTGCCTCTTGGGCTGAGGATGAACAGTACAAGGGGAAGAACAGCCTTCTGAGGCGAGGTGTTCTTGGGCTTGGTGGGTGTGTGGATGATCTGAATCTCCCGAGGCTCTTGTTGTGATCCGTTCAGATGAGTTGCCTCCTACTGTGGTGGCTAGTCCTATTTATAGATGCCCTGGTCCTCTTCCCAAATATTGAGCGGGAAGAGAGCCAACAACGGCCAATTTAAAGGGGGACAGCTAGTACAAGCTATTCTGACTAAAGGTGGTCTTCGCCTGCCAAAGGCTCTGGTGGTGACGCCGTCTTGGGCTCCACAGTGACCTCCGTCCTGCCGTCCTGCTGGTATTGGTCTCGTTGCACCGATATGGAAACCTTTGCCTGATGCCTCGGTACTTCTCGCATGCGCTTGCCTCCTTAGCACCAAAGAGGAAACGAGGACACTGCGCGCGCTGGCGCCCGCCTAGTCTTGGTCGTCATGGCTTACGTCATTGGAACCTCGCGGGGTTCGCCTTGCCTTTATATCCCCCCCCCCCCCCCCCCCCCCCCCCCCCGCGAGCCAGCTTGGTGAGGCTGCCTCTGAGGAGGTCTTGTGTCATCCGCCTCGCGAGGCTTGGCCCCTCGTGAGTGGAGCCACGCCGTGGGCCGCAGGCAGGCAAGTCTGGGGATCCCGATCCCAGAATGCCGACAAATTATAACATTGAGAATAAACATTTATCAAGAACAAGAAATATGATAATAACAACTTTATTATTGCCTCTAGGACATATTTGCAACGATGAGGACATGAATAGTATCTCTTGTTTTTTCATGTGCCTCAACTCATTTTCTTTGGCGTTGTGTTAGGGAAGTTTGGGGGAATGGGTGGTGCCCTTCCAACTTCCCTAATGTCTACCAGGGGCCAGCTTCGTGCAATTACCAGGCCCAAAAGTTGATGTGGGTGAACTTCGGGGCCTTGGCAAGGACGTTGTGGTGTACTGGAAACAACGTAGTAGTGAACACTCTTTTCCCACGCATGCCACTAGTGCTATCTTCAAAATCTATGGTTTCCTGCAGCAATGGATGCCCATGGGGCCTTTACTATAAACATGAAAGATACTGATCCATATGTGTATATGTGAAATATAAAGTGCATCAAACTCACATAATCTATATACATGTACCTCCAAGTTTCTGTTTAACACTCATAGATGCAAAGTTGTGGATGATATTACCGATATCAATCTCATTCAATAATTTATTCTTACTGTATTAAGTTGCTAACTATTTAACCTTTGTAGGAACATTTACAGCTCTCACATTGTTCTTGGTCAATATGCATATCTTCTTATAGTAGGACAAAGGCAGCATACCTCGAGCATCACCAACACACGGAGGGCTTCCTTATACATGTCATTCTTGATAAAATGTTTTTTCTGAAGCATTAGAAATATCTTGCAAGACCTAGAGATAAAACATATAAATGGGTGAAATGTCATAAACTATATGGAAAACAAAATCGTTGTACTGAAAATTCAGTAAATATTACTTTTATATCACCTGCAGGAGCAAAAGCATCTTTTTCTATCCACTTTTATCCCGGAGATCTAATCTAGACGGAAAGAACCATCAGTATGCTTTTTGCAGCATCACTGCAAAACCATAACAATGATTATCGGGTTAATAAATAATTCAATGCAACTTACTGATTAATCTTGATTTAGGAGACATATACATCCTCCCATATTCCAATTTTTGTAATCAAACAATGACATAATGGCTCCCAATTTTTGAATGCCAAGCGAAAATCCTGCTCGTGCCAACTGCAATTCTTTCTGCCGGGAGTAAGCAAGTTAAGATAGTATCTCAAGATCCTAAAAAAAAGATAGTATCTCAAGATCCAATCAAACCGTACCAGATTCATCAGTTAGAAAGGAGCAAATGAAACTGGAGTTTGGCGTGGACTACGGAATCCATATACAGCCCTACCGGAGTCAATTCCATCCTTACCAGAGCCTGACGAGCCTATTTGCATGCTCCTCCTCCGTCGCCGCGACATCGGCGACTGTCGCCTTGACGCGGTTGCCGATTGGGACGGGAATTAGGCGTGGACTGCCGAAGAAACAAGGCTTCGGTGGCGATGGTTATGCCCCATGTGTGCTCATCCAGGTCAAGTATACTCCCTTCGTCTGGTGAAGAGTGTACATCTAACTTCAAAATTTGTCCACAGAAAAGTGTACTTCTATCTTTCCAATGCACTTTAAAGTGGGGAAAGAATATTTCTCTCTCATCACACGATAATTAAGACCAATAACAATCTACACATGGTCTTTTTTATTTCTACATGCACTTAACTCATTGTGGGTTGGGTAATTAAAGAAGAGAGGCAGTGGCTTGCACCTTTCCAATGCATTTTTTACTCAACTCCATAATTTATTCTAAAAAAATTAGATGTACACTCTTCACCGAATGAAGGGAGTAGATCTCTGCGGGGGTGATTTGGGCCTACGATCAATTGCAAAGGAAAATGCAAAAAAAAATACTCATGGTCATGGGCTGCTATCTTTTTTTTTAGGGTCAAATACTGCCGCTTTATTGACTTATTATACGAAGCTAGGAATCTCGTCCGCTACAATACCCAGGATATAGTCCCGGGGAACAGCAAACCAAACTTTACACCGTTCATCGCTTAAACCTACTTTAGCTAATTTGTCCGCGGCAGAATTTGCGCTACGCCTTACCCAAGACACTTTTACTTCTTGGAACATCTTCATTCTCTCCTTGATCTCCTCCACCAGGGGTCCAGCTGCTGAAAGTACTTTCTCCTTCATACTCAACATGTTGGCTAGAGTAGCACAATCTGTCTCCAATATGACTTTTGTAGTATTAAATTCAGCTGCCACCTCAAGCGCCCTCTTACATGCATAAATTTCAGCAACCTCCGGGTCAGCGACACCCTGAAAGAAATGGCAAGTAGCAGCTCTAAAAGCTCCTGAGTGATCCCGTAAAACAGCGCACCGCACTTTGCACCTTGCTTGTAAACTGCACCATCAAAATTTGCCTTGATCCAGCCCTCATCCGGTGGAGCCCAGCTTTGTTTTATCTCCGGCTTGTGCAGCTTTTGTCTATCTCCATGAAACGCCCTCCACTCATTGACATATGTCAGCACCGAGTTCACTAATTCATGTGGTTCAGAGATCTTCTTTCCTTCCCTTGTTTCATTCCTGGCTAGCCAAAGTCCGTATGTCGCTTGAACCATTATCTTCTTCTCATCCTCCTGTGCATCAGCGAACCATACCAACATCCATCTTGCCACCGCACTCTGGGAATCGATGTGTACCGGTGGGATCGCCACCAAAATTCCCTTTTCCGAGCGAAGTTGCTTCCAAAACAGCGCCGAATGTGGGCAGCTCCAAAACCTATGAATGATCGTCTCCTCTCTGCCACATACCGGACAGAAAATGTCAGGCTTGATTCGGCGCCTATGCAGCTCCAACCCAACGGCCTCATGGGCTGCTATCTGTTACGTGCGTTGCTACGCCCCTGCGTGCATACCTGGGAGGGGGCCCCAATATTTTGGGGGCCCGGGGCGGCCGTCCCCCCTGCCCCCCCTCAGGGCCGGCCCTAGCCATCGATCCCTTGACTAGGAACCACAAGGACCTAGATTTCCGTCTTATTTTAGTCTTTGATCCTCCTTGAGGCCTGGTTCTGTGTTTTGGGCTTGTATTAAGCTGACGCTTCAGCATGTAGTCTATTTCTATTCCTCTTTGAACTTCTACATTTTCCTTTGTTGTTTCATCATCAATTAGACTTGCTTGTATGCGGTGATTTGTTTTATCTATAAAGCGAGGCACTAGCCTCTTTCATTAAACTTGTTAATACAACACAACATATATTTTTATGTTAAGTGGCAATATCTTTTGGCACCTCAACCCATCTATTCGTCTAATCGACCCAACCCTACCCATAGGAGACAATAACCCCGAAATAGATTTGTTTGTTCGTTTTACTGTATTATAATATGATATGGACATTCACTATGCAACATGAGGGAAGTCTTAGAGTATAAGTCTATTCGTATTGTAATCTATCTCTATTAGTCTAGTCTTGGAGCCCAAGCTTTGTAATCTATATAAACAGCCCTTGAGGCCCCGACCAATACAACAATTACTTCTCCAATATCTCAATCTATCATGGTATCCGACGCCTAGGTTTTCCACACCTGGTATGGCTCCGCCACCTGCGCCGCCGCCCCGGCCGATTCAGCCCCTCTTCTCCATGGCCGAGTTCCTCGCCGCCGGTGCCTCACCCCCTACCTCCTCCTCTACAACTACTCAAACACCTTCCCCTCCAAACCCTATGTTCTCCCTAGCCGACACCATTGCTGACGTCTCTCCCTTCATACCAATATCATTAGACCTCGGCATCCACAACTACAAGGGCAAGAATCCCGTCTACCGGCCTCCTGCATCTCGTCTGCCGGACTGCACCAGCCTCGTCATCCACCGCTCCCGCGCCACCAGCTCACGTCGCCATGGCCTCCTCGGCATGATCCTTGGACTGGCCTCGTCTGTGCTTGGTCGATGCCATGGTCGGCCCCCTCGCCGTATGGTGCTCCTCCTGCGTACACCGGCACATGGAGCCCCGGTCTTCGTCCAGCCACAGGCTCTCCGGGACTCCTTGGACCCAGGCCGCCGGCGCACGTCTACACCGCCACTCCTACTCCGCCTACCAGCACGCCAGGACCACCGTCGCCCTACAACTACCCATCCGCTATCCCCTACGTCAACATGCAAGCTCCTGGCCCCTCTGCTCCTCCCCAACAGCCGGCTTGGGACCAAGCCGCCTTCATCAACGCCATGAACAATTTTGTCCTCAACGCAGCAGTGCGGATTGGATTTTCGATTCTGGTGCATCAATGCATATGTCTTCAAATATGAATTTATTGTCAGCTTGTTTTCCTTCTGCTTTTTCCACTATCACCATTGGTGATGGCTCCACCATCCCTGTTTCATGCATTGGTCACTCTTACATCCCTTCCTCTCATGCCAATTTTCTTCTACGCAATATTCTTGTGGTTCCTTCCATCATCAAAAATCTTATCTCTTAGACAATTTTGCATTGACAACAAAGTTATCCTGGCCTTTGACCCTTTTGGTTTGTCTGTGAAAGATCGACAACGGGCGGTCCTCGCTTCGGTACAATAGCAGGCGATCTTTATCCTCTTCATGGCGCCCACATCCACCTCTCGTGCCATGCTCGCCTCTGTTGATCTATGGCATCGTCGTCGGTCACCCCCAAAGAAAAACACTTTGACGTCTTTACTCCAAGAATTTTGTATCCCTAGTTCTAGCAGTCCTCCTAATCCCTCTCTCTGTAAGCATGTCAATGTGGCAAACATGTTAGATTACCTTTTGGAACCTCTACTACCATTTGTACTTTTCCTTTTGAGTTACTTCACTGTGATTTATGGACCTCTCCAGTCCCTAGTGTTTCTGGTTATAAATATTATCTTGTGATCTTGGATGATTATTCTCACTATACTTGGACCATTCCTCTTCGCGCTAAATCTGAAGTACCTGCAATCTTTCTCAACTTTCGACAATATGTAATCACACACTTTGGCTTGCCAATTCGATTTATTCAATGTGATAACGGTCGTGAATTTGATAACACCCAAAACCGCACCTTCTTTCTCTCTCAAGGCATCCTTCTTCGTTTTTCATGCCCTTATACATCTTCTCAAAATGGTAAAGCTGAACGATGTCTTCGCTCTATTAATGATGTTCTTCGCACATTGCTTTTACAAGCTTCTCTTCCTTTCCGTTTTTGGGTTGAAGCCCTTCGCACCGCCACACTACTTCTTAATATTCGACCAACTAAAACTTGCCCTCTTTATTCGCCTTTCCAATCTCTTTTTCTCTCCCACCCTGACTATTCTTTTCTGCGTGTTTAGGTTGTCTATGATTTCCCAACAGCGCCTCTACCGCCTCCAACAAACTAGAACCACGCTCACTACCTTGCATTCACCTTGGTCTTTCCGATGATCACAAAGGATATCGTTGTTTCGATCCATCTTCCGGTCGTATCATTCTCTCTCGTCATGTCACATTCGATGAAAATACTTTTCCTTTTACATCACTACAACCACAAAACCAATTCCACCACAATCCGCCACCACCAAAACCCCTTCCCTAGTTCGTCCTTCAGTCATATCTGCTGCCATGGAATCTTGTTCCGTCTCTCCGCCGGAATCGCCCACCGTCAGCCACCCTCCTGCCCCGTCTCCCACCTCTCCCGCAATTGCATCCTCTACCCCAGCCGTCTTTCCCTCACCACATCCTACCACGGCAAACACCTCGACACCCACCACCTCTGATTCTTCTTCCTCACCGTCTTCTTCAACCGAAAACCCACTGCCACCCAATGCCGTTCTTATACCACCGCTCACCAATGATCATGTCATGTGCACCCGTGGAAAACGAGGATTTCTTCTCCCCACCAAACGTCTCAATCTTACCGCCACCCCAACCATCTCTCCTATTCCAACCAGTTATAAGCGAGCTCTTCTTGACCCTCTCGGCTTTCCGCTATGCGTGATGAATTTGAAGCTCTTGACAAAATAATACATGGACTCTTGTTCCCAAACCTTCGGTGTTAACATTGTTTACGGCAAATGGGTTTTTCGTCATAAATTTCATTCCGATGGCAATCTCGCTCGTTACAAAGCTCGTTGGGTGTGTCGTGGTTTCTCCCAAGAGCATGGTATTGACTTTGATGAGACTTTTTCTCCTGTTGTTAAACCAAGCACTATTCGTGTTGTTCTTAGTCTTCTTGTTTCCTCTTCTTGGCCTATTCATCAACTTGATGTTAAAAATGCTTTTCTTCATGGCACTCTCAATGAAACTGTTTATTGTCGACAACCCTCTGGTTTTGAGAATCCCCCTCTCCAAATTTTGTTTGTCTCCTCCACAAATCTCTTTATGGCCTTAAACAAGCTCCTCGTGCATGGTTTCAATGCTTTGCTACTTTTATTCAAACCATAGGCTTTATTCCTCCAAATCCGATTCTTCTCTCTTTGTTTATCAGTCTCCTACTCACCGCCTACCTCTTGCTTTATGTTGATGATATCATTCTCACGGCTAGTTCTGATTCTTTTCTTCAACATACCATCTCTTCTCTCAATTGGGAGTTTTCCATGACAATCTTGGTCCTTTTCATCATTTTCTAGGTATTCATGTTTCTCGCACAACATCTTCCCTCTTTATTTCTCAACGATCATACATTTTGGACTTGCTTTCGCTCGGTATGTCCGATTGTCAACCCTCTAAATACTCCGACCCGGCGTTGGTGCTAAACCGCTTACCGATGGTGATCCTCTTCGATCCTACTTTATATCGTAGCATCATCGGCGCTCTTCAATATGCCACTCTTACTCGTCCCGAAATCTCCTATTACATTCAGCAAGCTTTGTCTCTTTATGCATGATCCTCGTGCTCCTCATCCGCTCATGTCGACGCATTATCCGCTATTTAAAAGGCACTCTTGATCACGGTCTCCTTATTAATTCTTCTTCACCTACAAGCTTGATAGTTTATTACGATGCAGTGGGCAGGTTGTCCAGATACTCAACGATCTACATCCGGATTTTGCGTTTATTTGGGTGATAATCTTATTTCTTGGTGTTCTAAAAGGCAGTAACAGTTTTCGGTCTTCTGCTGAGGCTGAGTATAGGGCGGTTGCTCACGCTGGCCCGGCGGTGTGGCTCTGGCAGCTTCTCGTTGAACTTCATCGTCCGCTCCCACGTGCTACCATTGTTTATCGTGTGATAACATCTCTGCAGTCTACATGGCTTCCAATCCAGTTCAACATCGTCGCACAAAGCACATTGAGATTGACATTCACTTTGTTCGTGAAAAGGTGGCTCTTGGTGAGGTTCGCGTTCTTCATGTTCCTATAGGTGCCCAATTTGCTGACATTTTTACCAAAGGACTCTCAACTGCATCGTTCACCGACATATGCTCCAGTCTCAACATTGTTTCACCTGACGTTGAGACTGCGGGGGGATCTTAGAGTATAAGTCTATTCGTATTGTAATCTATCTCTATTCGTCTAGTCTTGGAGCCCAAGCTTTGTAATCTATATAAACAGCCCTCGAGGCCCCGATCAATACAACAATTACTTCTCCAATATCTCAATCTATCAGGAAGGAGGCCTTGCAGGTCTCCGCTCGACCTTCACTGCCTGAGCTCATCGTGACACAAGCATTTGTGGCTGCCATCTGGGATAAAGAAGGAGGAGAAGAGCTAGAGTGAGAAGACACCGTCAAGGGGAGGAGCTATCGCAGGACACAGCAGGAGTCCCTGCTGGGAGGAGTTGGTAGCTTTTGTGTGGTGCTAGAGCTGCAGGATGAGGACCCGTGACATGTAATCCTGGCCATTGGTCGAGACCATGCAGACGACACACAAAGGGGCTAAAGCGAATCAACTGGATAATCTGTATCATTCACCCAAATTAATTGCACTCACCGAAATTAGGTATTCTGCCATGCTCGATATCTATGAACATTAATACAATATTTTTACAATTAGCATTGATCGATTCTAGAATTTGCCCATTGATACATGGATAATTTTTCGATTCGCTCTTTGCTCTATATAAACACAAGAGAAACATGCATGATGAAATAATACTTCCATCAGTGACACCACCGATTACCAGTGACACTAGAAAAATAGCAATAGCTAACTACAAATTCTCATGAACAAAAGAAGAAGCAATACCCAGCAGTTAGCTTCTCATGGCTCCTACCGGAAGTAACACTCATCGGGCCTTGTGTTTGGTGGCTGTCCTTGTCATTTCTACAACCCTCTTGTCCTGTCATGCAGCAGGTTTATATGCTTCCTATTAGTTTCTCTCTGTATTCATTCTCCCTTTCACGCACACAATTACGGATGTGTAAAACGAATCACCTGTTGATAAATGCATTGCGTCTTGGCCCGATTCATTGTTCATAGGTACAACAGATGGTTCACGAAGCTATGCATAGCCGAGAAAGCTTGCCGCGAAGTTGTCCATAGAACCTGGGGCAACTATGTTCGCAAGGTTTATTGCGGACACCAAGGTTATGACGAGGATAAAAGCCACGCGCACACCAGACGGTAGCGGCTTTTGCTGCTGCGAAAAGTAATGTAAGCCTGCAGGTTTTCTACGCCGTAGATCAAATGGACCAGTGCATGATGATGGAGATGATACATTTTGTCATTTGCTACAATGATACTTCAGGGAGAGGGGAAACTAGTTTTTATATACCCCCAAGGATTTGGTTCATGCAGAAACTATTAGTAGTAAAATGTAATGGTTGTACCCTAGAAAACAAACATTGTAATGGTTGATTTAATTATATGTTTTCCTTCCCTCCATTCATAAAAAGAATAACGGACAAACTTATGATCACCATGAAGCACCAGAATAAACCATAACTATCAGTTGGAACAATGATATAAATCAGAATAAAATAAAATTGATGGTAGGATGGTTCATGACTATTCTCTGAAAAGGATAGCAGGAAATAATACTTAAAATGCACATTACTCTACTCAAGATGCTTTATATACTCATCACACAAAAATTGCAGGGTTCATTATGACAGGGGAGTTTGCTCATGGAGCTAATTTTTGAGTAGGGATTACAATCCGGAACAGAACGAGGGTAATGTATTGGCAAGAATGTTAGACCACAAAGAAGCTATCACATCTCATTCAAGTTGTTCTAGCCTATTTCTAGGACTCCATACCTTGGGCCTTTATGTTCATAATGACTTCATGCTTGATTTTGGTTCTCCAGAAAACAAATATTGATCAAGCCTATATTTCCCAATGGATACAATCTACTCATGTCAAGAAGGCATATAGGTTCTTATCTTCAATGAGTGGCCCCATTTTCAATGCGGGTCAAAGCCTATGGTTGCCCAGATTGTTGAATGTTAATAAGTAGTAATTCCCTTTTCTTAACAATAGGACCTAGGGATTTCTTGATTCATCATGCTATTTTGCTAGGTTTGCATACAACTAAATTGATTTAGGGAAGGGCATTTTAGATGCGGGTGTTTCATATCAGACTAGGGAAAATAACGAACAATTTTTACATGTATTACAAATATAAATAAAAATGGAAAAATATACACTACATTTTTTGTGAATAAAAAATGATATAAATATACCACATATGCATGCAAAGGTACTTTCCCATGGGAGGCCATGTTTTGACCCTCTTTAAAGTTTAGCACAATTTGACCTCATTTTAAAAGTGTTTCATGATCTCATTCTTTTTGGACACACTAACATCACTAGCGTTTGCATTGGACGGAAAAAGCCATTGGCCAACCCAAACATCATGGACCGTGGCCTTTCATCCTAGACAGAGACACCAAGGCTCCTGGAGGAAACGTCGAGCCCAAACGCCATAGACCATGGTGTTTCCTGCACAATGGAAACACTAGGGATGTTGGTGTGATCAAAAAGAGGCTAGATGTGAAGAAGAAAAAATACATCCAGGGCCAAATCATGTTAATCTTCACGTTTAAGGTCCGAATGATGATTTCGGCCCCATGGGATGGCATTCTAATTCAAGCTGCCAATGTTTAACTGTTACACGCATCCCTATATCTATGGATAATTACTCCATTGGGGGACATGGATGGGACAGTACTAATGTCCATGGAAAGTTGTTGGTTAAAATACCTTACCCAGCAAGATATCATTACAAGTACCCTATTACCCGCCTTACTCGTGAAGGCCTTATATGTGAACCCTAAAATTAAACCCTAGGTAGTTCCGACAATACCCATCCTAGGTAATTCAAAATTTCTACCATCCAAGCTATTTTGCCCAAAAAAACCATAGAAAACCTAACCTAGTCACAACACATGCCCCAGAAGGCCTTACATATGTTTATTGTTGTGAAGTAATATTTTTCTGATAAAATGTTGTTGAATGCTGTTGCTCATTGTGAGTATGGGTTTCCCCATGGGGATGAAAAACCCGACGGCAATGGGGATGGGAATTTTTTTTATCCCCGTGGGTGTGGACGTGGATGGGGATAGGCATGGGAAGGCTGTCATAGAGACAGGTATGGGAGTCTAATACCCGTCTGGATATATCCCATGACAGCTTGAATTCCAATGGAATAACACATAAACCCAAAACAGAACAAAAATACCTAAAAATAGTGCAGGAGCCCTCCCGTCGGCAAGGGCCAGGATGACCGCATTTTCTATTTGCCGCTCGCTGCTAAACTGCCGCTGCGACACACATGTGAGTGAGCAGTCATCTGAGATGGGCCGAACCATTTTACCAGCGACTAGTAAGTTCTACAGAATTTGATTCTGGGAACCTTTTGAAAGTAACCTGGCCGGTTTTAATAACTTTCTAGAAGGTCCATGAACCATTTTATGGTGTTTCTTTTCTTTTAATTTTGGTCTGGTTTTTTGCTTCCTTTTTTTGTTTTCATTTTTCCTTTTTCTTTTCCAGGTTTATGTAACTTTTACAAAAAAAATCAGGAATTTGAAATATTTATTCAAAATTTAAAATGTTCATGTTTTCAGAAAATATTTGGAAATTTAAAAAATTTAAAGTTTTGTGAAAGTTGTTCATAACTTAAAAAGTATCCTGTTTTCAAATTTTGTTCTGAAAATAAAGAAAATGTCCAAGTTTCCCAAGATGTTTGGGAATTTTCAAAAAATATTCATGTTTTCTAAAAATTGTTCAGAATTTTAAAAGATGTTCCAGTTTTCAAATTTTATTTACATATTAAACAATGTTTGTGCGTTTCAAAAAATGTTTTGGAATTAAAAATGATCACATTTTTAAAAATTTGTTCCTATTTCTGATATTTTTTCACAAATTTTAGAAATATTCATGCTTTTGAAAAATGTTCAGGAATTTCAGAAAAGTTTTAATTTTTCGAAAACTATTTGAAATAAAAATGAAGACCAAAATGAACTGTTTTGCTAGAGTAGACGAGCCGCTACAGCAAATTGGGTGGGTACAGTAGTCGGACCACTACAGTGGTAGAAAATCACGCTGCAATGTCGAGCAAGGCGCTGCAAATGGGCCAGCTAAGTCGACACCCTTGTGTGCGTCGCAGCTCTATTTGTCGACAAACGCATGCAAATAGGAGCTCATGGCATCCTGAGAGCTCCTAAAGGCCTTGTACAATGGGAGATGCTTAGGAAAAGTGCTTAAAAAAATAAACCAGGCTTTTCTTAAGCATCGGTGCTTATTGTCTGGGTGGGCAACAACTAAGCGTCTCTCGTAGAAATAGGCACGGTGTGAAAAAACTTCGGTTTTTCGTAAGCATCTCTCTAAGCACCTCCCATTGTACAAGGCCTAAGCGGCGCTCTCAGGGGCGGTTAAAGCTAGTGTCGCTCGAAGGCACGCCTAGCGGGCTGGGCCATTAAATCTTCACTCGATTGAATACGACGCTCGAATCCAGAGATAAGAATAGAAGCTCCTCATCCCGCACCACAGCCATTTGGCATTCCTGGCCGTCGGATCTGGTTGCTTGATCGGATCTGGGCCGTCGGATCAAACTCTTAGATGACCTGCGCCGTCGGATCTGAGATGGACACTTCTGGAATGAATAGTAATGGCACTAAAATGTAAATACCATGCCCCCAAGGGGTATTTTTAGTCATTCTGCGTACAGGGGCATAAACGGCGGGCGCTCCTGTGGCGGAGACCTAGCCGCCTCCTCCTCCCTCCCTTCCTCCCGCACCCGCCTCCCTCCCTCCGTCCCGCGCCCCCCCCCCCACCCCGCCTCCCGCAGCCACATCGCCGCCTCCACACGCTGGCAAGGCCCGGATCCACCACAACAAAGCCCCCTCCTCCTCCCCAACGACGATGAGCAGGGAGGGAGGGTCCGCCACCTCCTCTGGACAGAGAGAGAGAGAGAGAGAGAGAGAGAGAGAGTGAATCCCCTCCCACCCCCACTCATGTCTCGTCTCCACCAGCAGCGCGTCCAGCCACTGGAGGAGCCGCCTCCCCTCCCTAGGGTTCCGCCTCCCTCGGCGCGCTCCCATCTCCTCCCCGTACCCCGCCCGCATCGCCATCGCCGCGCCATGGCCGACGCCGACGAGCTGGCCGCCGCGTGCCAGGACTCCGACGACGCCGCCGGCACCAGCAACCTCTTCCAGGTCATGCGCGCCGTCGAGGACGCCGAGGCCACCATCCGCCACCAGGTCACCTTCCCCCTCCCTTCGCCCATCTCTGTTTCTCACCCCTGCCAATATCACTCACTCACTCATCCATTCTCCACCTCACACGCCACCCCAGATTGAGGAGAACAGCCGGCGCAAGGAGGAGGCGTCATGAAGACCGGGAGCTCGACAGAATCGTAAGTCCATCCATCCATCCATCCTCCCATCTTCTGACCACCGGCCTACTGCAGCCGTGCTGGCTATAGAAATCTGCATCTGGTCTGATTTCTCTTGTACGTACTTTCAGGTCATTGTGTGTTTTGATTTGAGTAATTAGTGGCTATCGTTTTTCTACCAGTTAGTTTTAGTTAATGTTCAGCCCGACTAAAAATTCAGGCTCTTTCTTGTCGCAGAGATTCGACCTATTGAACTTGGAAAATGCTCTGGACTTTCCACTGTAATCTGTGTTTTCGTGGCCCCGGTGATCTGGATTATCGCACCGATGAACAATCCGTTGATGATTTTCTCAAAAACAAAGGGGCCAAGTTCCTTGAGGCTGTAAATTGGGTTATTTAATGACATAGTGTGATAGGTATTGATAAGTTATGCATCAGGTGTGGCTTGCACAAAGAGCAGTTTGATCATCTTGACCTGTGGATTAGTTTGCCACTTCATCGAAAACAAAGCAAAGATCATAGCTTTTGACCCGGAGAAACTTATTCACCCTCTGAAGAAGTTCATGTTCATCACTTTGGCCTTGAGGCCTTGGGTGTTTCTCATTTGTTTCTATAAGGACACACTCAGGTATATATGGCATTACAGTACTTAGAAGACTTTCTAGCAAACTGTTCCGCACTTGAGGACTTAGATATCATCGGTGCTTTGGGGTAACTAATTTAAGTATACCAGTTACCATGCTAACTTGACTAACTTTGACATTTACTAATTGACAGAATGAATGTTTAGATGGTTGAGTTTCATGCTGCAGATCTTTGCTCATTTTGAGTAGGAGGGACAAGAGATCCCTATAGTACTTCATGGGTGCTCAAGAGAAGGCTACGATAATGTTCAGAGGCAGCAGAAGACTGGCCAGTGAAGATACTAATTATGGAAGCTTATAAACATGGATATGAACAGGTTACCTGGTGTATTTATTTACTCATTCTCATTCTTGTTTGCGTACATTATAGTTCTTGAAACTGGGTTTTAAAGTCATTTTATTTGTCCTTGTCATGTTTCAGTTGCAGAATCTGACAACCAAGACCACATGGCACGTTTATGCACTTGCGGCATATGACTTGTCAATTAATTGTCTTCTCTAGACAGCCAAATGCTGATAATGGAATTCTTCAACTTGCCCGCTTCTTGGATGTTGCGCCCCGACTGGAGACGTTGCATTTGGATGTGAGTGCCATTTTATCAGTTTAGATAAACCATTAAGTATGTTGCTGCTGCATGGTTGCGTCATTCTTCAGGAAAGACCTGTACTTGGACTATTTTGGACCGACTGATCGCAAACCTTGAAATGCAGATGGTATATCTGAACCTTGGCAATGATTGGGAGTGATGAGGTGATGGAGGAGGAAGGCTCCCATATGCGTCACCATGATCATATGCGTCCTTACATACATCCTCTGAATTCATGTAAGTGCATCTAGTGCCCCTTAGTGATTTCGGTGTATTGAAGACTTATAGGTTAAGGGACTAATGTGTTTATGAGTGTACACAGGTCTATAAGTCTATGAGGAGTTTGATATTTACAGAGAAAGTCGACCCCTAAGAATAAAGTTCTTTGACTGAAGACTTTGATATTCTGAAGACTTTCTGAAGACTTTGAAAGTGAAGAAATTAGTGTGACCTTGAAGACTTGGTATTCATTTGAGGAACATGAAGCGTGAAGACTTTTGTTTTCGTAGTTTCGTTTTCTCTTTCTTGAGTCATAGGAAACACCGTCTTGTTAAAGGGGTCGAGGAAATACTAAGGAAAAATTTCCATGTGATGCTCAACTCAAAATTCCTACACCTACCAATCCCTTCGAGTGAAGCCTTTGGAAATCTCATACAGCTCAGTCAATTTCTTCAGTGACACATACGAAGTTCTTCTGGTCGCTGAGGAATTTGCTCTGACTGAGAAGTTAGGAATTCGCCAGTGTGGATTGCCTACACAGTGAGGAACATGATAGCCCTGAGGAATTTGAGAGTCAAATTTCCGACCGTTCTTGTGTTCTTGGCGCTTGACTGTCCCAAAATATCTTATCCACCTAACGGTCATATCATTGAAGGGCATTTATGTCTTATCATGTCGGGCTGCTCCCTAGGCTATAAATAGCCGACCCTACAACCACTAGCTGGTTGGCTGCTCCATGAGAACTTGACACTTGTCATTTGAGAGCAACCCATCCTCCGAGGACTTTGAGCGAAAATCATCGAGTGAGGAAAAACCCAAAACCAAACCCCTACAAACCCCAAAGTGATTGAGCATCACGAAGAGATTGATCTGCGTGGATCCAACGCTTGTTACCTTTGAAGACTGTGCTTCTTCCGGCGGTTAGGCGTCATGGTCTAGAGCATCCAAGAGGAATTGTGGATCGCCGAGTGACCAAGTCTGTGAAGGTTTGGAAGTCGCTGAAGACTTACCACGAGTGATTGGACGAGGTCTGTGTGACCTTAGTTCAAGGAGAATACGGTGAGGACTTGGTGTCACGAGCTGCGTGCTTTCGATGTTGGGTGTCCGGGGTATGCGTCCTCGAGTTTAAATACTCGGCCGCTCCAACCAGACGTACAACCGAGACAGCAGTTGGAACTGGTCTACCAAATCATTGTCTTCACCAACCTAACTGGTTCTATTTCCTAAACTCTTTCATTTCCTCATTCTTGTGTTGAGTGTTTGTTCATATCTGTGTTTGAAGACTTTGTTGAAGACTTTCTCAATTTCCTCAGTTCAACTTCTTGATCTGTTTGTCTTCATCTTGTGCTATCCTGTGTTTACGCTTCATGTACTCTTTGATTGTCTTCATTTCATCATGATGACCATGCCCGCATTCTCTTATGCTTACTTCGAGTACTTATTCCGCTGCAAGTAGTTCTTCACTTAGGAATTTCCTCACGGCAAATTCCTCATTGAAGAATTCATAAAATCGCCTATTCACCCCCCCTCTAGTCGATATAACGCACTTTCAATTGGTATCGGAGGAAGGTACTAAGCATTACGTGTGATTTTGTTTTAACCACCTGGAGTTTTAGTTATGTCAACCGCAGGTATGATCAAGGTCTCAGCTGGGTATCCTACCTTTGATGGGACGGACTACCCCTACTGGAAGAACAAGATGCGAATGCATCTTGAGGCAATTGACAACGATCTCTGGTATGTTGTGGAAAATGGTGTTCCCTCGGTCACACCTTCTCCGAATCTGCCGATGTGAAGAGATTCAAGCAACTCGATTCTCAAGCGAAGAATATCATATGTGGCCATCGAGCAAAGGGCGGTATGGAAGAGTGAGTGCTTTGGAAACTGCTAAGCTCATCTGGGACAGGCTGTCCAAAGTAAATGAAGGAGTCTCAACTCAGCGTGACTCTCGAGTTGATGTTCTTTGAAATCTCTTCAACCGCTTCAAAAGACTCGACAATGAAAATGTTCAACAAACCTTCGAGCGCCTCACTGACATCTCAAATGAGCTTCAAGCGCTTGGTGCCACTGACATCACCGACCATGAGGTGGTGAAGAAATTGTTGAGATCGCTGATTCCTCATTTGATACTCCGCACGATGATACAAGAGCGTGCGACTACAAGTCACTTGATCCGGTGATATCCTCGAGAGGCTAAATAATCATGAGTTCGACTTGTCAAAAAGAGAGATCTCTATGGTTCTAGCTATGGAAAATCACGTGCCTCAAGGCCAAGGCGTATGCGAATCTGATTGTGAAGACTCGGGTAGTAGCCTTGGAGATCTGAAGAATTGAGCGAGGAGCTAGCACCGCTCATGAAGAAATTCGGAAGTTCTCAAGGCGTGGTCGCTTTGGAAAATCCTCAAGGAGCGGTGATTCCTCACCCGGTGACTATAAGAGAAGACTTTGCCACAAATGCAAGAAACCTGGTCACTACATTCAAGATTGTCCTCGGTGGGAAAAGGAATTAAAGAAGAAGAAATACAAGGATTACGATTCGATGGCGCTAAGAAGAAGAAGAAATCGTCGAAATCTTCATCATCAAAATCCTCAAAGTCTTCTTCTCACAAGAAGAGCAGCTCCAAGAAGGCTCGGGCATTCATTGGCAAGGAAATGGACTCGAGGCTGAATCGAGGAACATGAGGAAGAGGAGGCATCGGAAGAATCCAGTGCAGTGTGGTGAGTCCGGATCTCGCCATCGCTTTCATCGGCAAGTCCATCTTCAACTCTGAAGAAAATGACCTCACCAACAAAGGCGATGAAGATAATGATGACTACGCTCCCACCTATTGCTTCATGGCAAAGGGTGCCAAGGTACTCAAATATACCTCCTCTGAATCTAGTGAAAATGAATCTCATGAAGATCTAAAGCCCAGCTACTCAAAACTTGCTAAGATTGCTGTAAAACAACAAAGGGCTTTTGAAAAGGTTCAAAACATGTTAGATAAAAGTGATGATATGTTGGGTGAAGAAATGGATCGCACTAAAATACATTGAAAATCTTTAGAGACTTGGTCTAGGCTTGACAGCCTTCAAGGTCATCATAACACTCTCTTGTGCGATCATGAGAAACTTTCTTATGAATTTCTTCAAAGAAAGCAAGATCTTGAGAAGCTAAGAGTGAGTAATGAAGATCTTCAGAAGGAGCGCGATTCATTGCTAGATCAACAAAACAGCGATTCTGAGGAAGAATTTGTTCCTCCATGCTTAAAGTGCATTGAACATGAATCGCTAATTCTTCACAGAATGTTCGGATGCTTCAACTGTTACAAATTCTTCACCTGCCTCTGCTATCACTAAGTCCTCATCTGAGGACATTGCTAGTATCACTAACGATGCAGGGCTGAAGGAATTATACATGACAGGCATGTACAAAAGCCTCAAAGGGCATCAGACTCTTTGTGATGTGCTTAAAAGGCAGATCCTCAACATGAACCCTAGGAAAGAGGGTATTGCCTTTGAGAGGAAACTCAATGTTGATGGAACATATTGGAAGCCTGATCAGTACCCCAAAACCTCATGGGTTGCTGCAAAGGGACCTCCAGTTGATCCATCTAACTTATCTGGCTTTACATGTGAATCTCCTCATTCTTCTGATGAGTCATTTGACTCCAACTATAAACTGTTCAAAAATCAGAATGGTGAAGTATTTGCTAGATATGTTGGCACTAAGCTGCAGGAGCGGTTCCCCTATGAAGAAAATCTGGGTTCCCAAGAAGTGCCTTGAAAGTCTTCAGGTGAATGTCCTCATGACACCACCTGTGAATAATAGGAACCCCAGATCAAACTCTTCATACGGACCAAATTCCTCACGTGGATCAAATTCCTCAAAAGGATCAAAGTCCTCATATGATTATCATCGTGCTAACAACTCTGTTTTCATGAGGGTAGAGCTAAGGGCTATGAATATGTGCATTATTCTTCAAACCAATATGTTCATAAGTTCTCGAAGAATTTCTCTGCTTATTCATATGCTTACCCTAACCTCTCTTATGTGAAACGAAATGGATTGGCCTCTATGCCACCATTCTCTTATGGAGCTCGCAGAGTGATGAATTCTTTGCCACCCCTTCAGATGTGGGTGGTGAAGAAAAAGAACTAATCTCTTCTGCAGGGTCAGGTCTCGGGCGTGCTCTAACGTCAGAAGAATTTCTTTGAGGGCACGACAAAAATGCACGAAAGGACTTGAGGCTAATCATGAAGAAATGAACTTTCATTTCACACGTCCTCATCTTGCTTATACATTATCTTGCCTGATGAAATTCATCTGATGAAATTGATATCATATTCTTCACTGATGAAGTATATGAGATCGTAAGTTGCACTAATTTATCTGCAGGATGATCAACCCAAAGCAAATGAGTGGGTCCTCGATAGTGGATGTACAAATCACATGACTGGTGACAAGAATCTATTGATGGATGCTCCCTTATCACCGTCACATCTGAAGCATATCATCTTCGCCGACAAAGGCAAAAGTCAGTTATTGGGTCTTGGTAAGGTTGCGATATCTAAGGACATACACATGGACAAAGTCATGCTTGTTGAGTCCTTAGGATACAACCTCATGTCGATCTCAATGCTTTGTGATCTTGATATGGTTGTTGTCTTTGGCAAGTATAGTTGTGTTGTGATCATGGAAGCTGACAATTCCAAAGTCTTGAAGGCTTTAGGAGAGGAGACTTGTATATTGTTGATTTCTCTCTGGGACCACAACCCGATCGTGTGTCTACTTGCAAAAGCTTGGAAAGGCTGGCTATGGCATCGACGACTTGGTCATACAGGCATGAGGAATTTGCACACGCTTGCGAAGAAGAAGCATGTCATTGGCATTGAGAATGTAAAATTCCTCAAGGATCACTTGTGTGGAGCCTGTGAAGCTGGAAAAATGACCAAGGCCAAGCATCCAGCGAAGACTATCATGACCACTACTCGTCCATTCGAATTGCTTCACATGGACCTCTTTGGTCCTAATCATTACTCGTGATCACTAATGATGCATCTCTATATGGCTTTGTTATTGTTGATGATTACTCTCGTTACACATGGGTACACATTGTTACTTACAAACATGAAGTGCAGGAAGTCTTCAAGCGATTTTCCTCGAGAGCTTCAACCAACTTTGGTGTGAAGATCGGGCACATCAGAGTGACAATGGAACTGAGTTCAAGAATTCCGGTCTTGATGCCTATCTTGATGAACTTGGTATTACTCATGAGTTATCTGCTCCCTATACTCCTCAGCAAAATGGCATCGTGGAGCGCAAGAACAGAACTCTTGTTGAGATGGCTCGCACTATGCTTGATGAATACAAAACGCCTCGTCATTTTTGGATTGATGCAATTGATACCGCGTGCCACATCATCAACAGAGTATATCTTCACAAATTCTTCAAGAAGGCTGCCTATGAACTCCTCACTGACAAGAAACCCAATGCTGGATTAGAGATCCTCATCACAATTCTAAATTTGCACCGAAAGCACATGAAGGTTTTATGCTTGGTTACGGAAAGGACTCGCACACCTACAGAGTCTTCAACATCGCTCTTCACAAGATTGTTGATACTGTAGATGTGCGGTTCGATGAAACTAATGGCTCGCAAAGAGAGCACCTACCTTCTGTGTTAGATGAACCAAGACCGAGGAATCTATCAAGTTCAAGGCAACTGAGGATGTCATTCCTACTGAAGAATCAGCTGAAGAATTCATTCTTGTATGCGAAGAACGTCGAGCTGATGCACCTGAGGATAATGCTGAAGAAAATGGTACTGAAGAAAATGTTGATAAAATTCCTCAACGACAACCAGCTCATCCTCGCGTTGCAAAAGAAGTGCAAGTTGACAAGATCATCGATGACATTGAAGCACCAGGTCCTCTCACACGCTCAAAAGCTTCACATTTATCTAACTTTTGTGGGCACTATGCTTTTGTCTCTATCACAGAGCCCACTAAGGTAGATGAAGCATTTACGGAGCACTGAGTGGATTCGAGCAATGCAAGAAGAATTACATCGATTCGAGCTCAACAATGTGGGAGGAACTGGTCAAACATCCAGATCCTCGCAAGCATAATATCATTAGCACAAAGTGGATCTACCGCAACAAGCAAGATGAAAATGGCCTTGTGGTGAGGAATAAGGCACGACTTGTAGCTCAAGGCTACACACAGGTTGAAGGAATTGATTTCGATGAAACTTTTGCACCTGTTGCTAGACTTGAGTCTATTCATATATTACTTGCTTATGCTAACCATCATGATATCACTTTATATCAAATGGATGTGAAAAGTGCATTCCTCAATGGTAAGCTTGAGGGAGAAGTATATGTTGCTCAACCCCCAGGTTTTGAAGATCCAAAGAATCCCGACAAAGTCTTCAGACTCAACAAGGCCCTCTATGGTCTCAAACAGGCCCCAGGCGTGGTATGATACATTGAAGGAATTCTTCGTGAAGAATGGCTTCACACCAGTTCACTCGACCCTACTCTCTTTACTAAATCATATGATGGTGAACTGTTTGTGTGCCAAATATATGTTGATGATATTATCTTTGGCTGTCTTGACCAACGTTATAGTGATGAATTTGCCTATATGATGAGTGAAGAATATCAAATGTCTATGATGGGAGAATTGAAATTCTTCTTAGGTCTTCAAATTAAATCAACAACACAATGGCATATTCATATCTCGGAGAAATACCTCAAAGATGTTACGAAGAAATTCGGCATGCAAGATTGCAAAGGCGTCAAAATTCCTATGCCCACAAATGGCCATCTATGCCTTCGATGAAAATGGTATTGACTTGATCACAAGGTATACCGCTCCATGATTGGTTCTCTATTGTACTTATGTGCATCTAGGCCAGATATAATGCTTAGTGTTTGCATGTGTGCCCGATTTCAAGCTGCACGAAGGAATCACACCATAAGGTGTGAAGCATATTCTTCGATATCTAGCTCACACACCAACACTAGGATTATGGTACCCCAAGGGCTCTGCTTTTGATCTCATTGGATATTCGACTCTTACTATCTTTGGTGATCGCGTGGACCGCAAGTCAACATCTGGTACTTGTCATTTCCTCGGACGATCTTTGGTGCATTGGTCCTCGAAGAAGCGTAACTGTGTATCACCGCTTCATCTGCGGAAGCTGAATACATTGCTTCTGGCTCTTGTTGTGCTCAATTGCTATGGATGAAGCAAACTCTCAAGGACTACGGCATCAACGTGAAGAATGTGCCTCTCTCTTGTGACAATGAGAGTGCCATCAAGATTTCTCACAACCTAGTTCAGCACTCGAAGACAAAGCACATTCAGATTCGTCATCATTTTCTTTGTGATCATGTGTTGAAGGGCGACATATCCATCGAACATGTGAAGACTGAAGAACAGCTAGCCGATATCTTCACCAAGCCCTTGTATGAGAAGAGATTTAGCAAGTTGCGGTGTGAGCTAAATATCTTAGAATCTTCGAATGTTCTTTGAAAAGGACACACTTCCTGACACTTATGCAAAATTGATGACTTAGATGTGCAACACATGAAGAAATGTTTTTCTTCAATCAATGAAGAATAACTCTCTACGTGTGAAATTAATGAAGAATTTGATTCTCAGAACCCTACGACAATTGTACGCGGTGTCTGAAATCATCATTCTTATACGGTGGGTCACGCCACCACCAAAGTTTAAAATCTTCAATTTGAGTTTTTCCTCAGTTTTGAAATTCTTCAGTTTTTCAAATTCTTCAACTTTGCAAAATCTTCACTGTTTCCGTCGTTTTTCTTCATTGACTATATACATATATATGGGTTTATGTCCTCTACAGCATTCACTTATTGCTATTTCTTCAAGTTGCTTTTTCTGCTAAGTCAATGTGATCGGACCCTTCCCCCTCTATGCTATACTCAACCCAATCTATTCACAAATTCTTCATGTGCGTTCTATTTGAAACTCGTTCAAAATCTTCACTGTGTCCTTGTCAGCTGAAGAAATTGCGAACGGAACTTTTAACTTATCTTATCCAAATTTTCGGCTTTGCCGCTCAAACCGTTCCGCATCCCACGATATACTTATCTATTCACCCACGATCAAACACGATCTCCACCTTCCAGTACGTGGGTGACACATGTCAAGCGAATGAGAAGGGTCAGGGGCACGTTCGTCCAAAATCTTCGGGCAAACGGTTTTTCACCGTGGCTATATATACCCCCTCTCCCCTTCCTCACTTCCTTTACTCCGCTCGACCGCTCTCTCTCTCTCTCGCTCGAGCTTCTCAAACCCTAGCACCGCCGCTACTCCATCGTCGCCCGGTGAGGAAGAGCTTCCTTGCCTCGACCTCAAATCGCCGTCGTACTCCGCCGAGGAAATCTTCACTCCGCCGCCCGTAGCTGTCTTCCTCCATGAGTTAGGGCGTGGAAGATCTGAGCGAACGAGCTTCAAATCTACACCTCCTTTGTTCGTTGTGTTCTTGATTCGGGTAATTAAAAGTTACTTTTATTACTCGCTTTGATTCTCAAACCTTCCTAAAAATCTTCAAAGGTGTTTATTCTTCAAATCTTCACACATATGAACACCTCAACCGAAATATGCTCTTGATTCTTTTCTCTAAGCAATGATTTTTCTTCAAGATTCCTCAATTGTGTGGATCCTCGATCTATACAACTCTGGAACCTAAGACAAAGATCGCTTAGTGAAATTCTTCAAGGCTCATCTGGTCAAATTTCTCAAACTAGTTCTTTTTGAAAAACCTTCTGAGAACGCATATGACCTCTCCAAATTCCTCGCAACTATACTACATTCACGGTACTCATGTCCTTCTTTGAATCACTAGGTTCTCATCAACTTAACTCATTTGCAGCGTTCCTCGAAGAAAAGTTGCATACTTCTTCAGAGAATTCGATTGTTCAAATTCCTCAGCTGAAGAATATGGCAGAAGGAAAGAAGCCACAGAAAGGAGGAAAGAGGACTGAGGTCATGACCGCGTTTGAGATTCCTGGGGACATCTATGCTGATTATTGCACACCTAATGAAGCTGAGTTTGGAAAAGAAAACAAAAATCAGCGCAAGGTGCGCATTCAAAGGATTGAAAGGAGATGGGCAAGGGAATGGAGGGAGTATGAGATATGTTACTCCAAAGTACATGAAGAAATTCGCTTGAATCCTCCATGCCCAAGAGCTCCATTGGCACTGGTCAAGAAGTGACCCCACCGACATCAAGCGTGGTGAGGACTTTCGTGAAGAATGGGCCAAGCGCCAAGCCAAATTGGCAAGACAAGCCAACGAGGCAGTGAGGAAATTTAATGAGGACTCTGCTACTGCTGCTGCCACTGATGCCTCTGTCAAGCCAAGAAAATCTATGGCAAAGAAGCCCGCACACAAGCCAAGTGCTTCACCAACAGTGCCCTCACGGCCAAGTTCCTCAGCTGTGCCCTCACGGCCAATTCCTCATGCTGCTCCTGCTCCTCCCAAATCCTCAGCTCCTCCAAAGTCCTCAGCAGCTCCGACAAAGTCCTCAGCACCTGTGCATCTGGCCACGTGCCAAAGGACTGCTGGCATCTCAATTGCCTCTGGTGTTTCAGCAAGTTCCTCAGTTGCACCAAATTCTTCATCTGGACCAACTCTGCTGAAGACTAAGGCCACAGCTGGACAGGTCCTCGGCCAAGTCCCAAGAAGAAACAGGTCGCCTTCCAAGAGCCACCTGAAAATGATGAGGCTGATGATGATGAACTTGCAGAAATCATCAGAGATCGACAAGAAAGGGCCGCTAGAGCCAAAGGCACACCTGTGCCACTCTTTATTGGATCCAAGAGCGATCCTAGACTACATTGATCTACGCACAAGGACCCAAACACTCCTATGCACGACTTCAAGTTGACACCTGGCCAAAGTCACATCTTGACTCATTTCATCCAAGAGGAGAAATGGAAATCTGTCTGACGGAGAGATCAAGAAATCATGATCTGAGAAAGAGAAACTCTTGAAGAAAAATGTTGTCAAGTGACAATGAAGAACTTATCAAGGCAGCGGTGACATCAAAGCCCTCGGCGACAAATTTGACTCATATTATGCTTTGATTGGCAAGGAGCCAAAGTCAGATTTGTCAATCTGACAAATAAGTTCTCAAATGTTGCTGCCCCAACGCAACAAGAAATTTCTCAGGCTGGAGCCTCTGCTCAGCCGACTGAAGAACATGCCAGCACCACTGATGAAGTTCAGGCTCTTTGAAGACAATGCTAGTTCCGTGGTGATGATTCCATTCCAAATTTGAAGAAATTGCCGGCATCCACTAGTGGTGCGCTGAAGAAAGCGAAGAAGTCGAGCAAGCTGCATCGATTGCGCTGAGGAAATTCAACCAGATTCCTCGGCTCCTCCTGCGCCTACACCAACTCCAATCCTTCCATCTGCCTGATGTGAAGAAGACCAAGGCTGCAGAACAAGCTGCGATGAAGAAAAGGAAAGCATCTGCTGCTTCAAATTCTTGACCCGAAGAAGATGAAGACAATGACCAGCTCATTTGAAAATCCCATTGATGTTGTTCCAATTTCCTCCATGCCATCAAAGGACCTTGTTCCTTTTGGTGAAGATTATGAGATCCCAAGAGGATCTGATGAAGAAAATCATTATCTTTGCTTCGTCGAGCAGATTGATGAAGAAATTGAAGTGGAAGCAATCCTTCAACCCCAATCATTTCCTCGCCTATGCCTCGGTTCACGGTGAAGAGGCTGGTGTTGAGGAAATTGAAGAAGATGTGGATATTGGAAGCACAACGCCCGTTGATGAGCGATGACTTTTGGGAAAGTCGGCATCCAAATTCTCCACTCTTCACCCCCAATCCAACAGATTCCTCGGTCCCTGCTCCAACCGTTCAAATGGGCTCAAGAAACTCATCCCACTTCATACTGTACATGAAGAAATTCCAGCCACTAGCTGATGATGAACCTGCTTCTTGCGATCCTCGACTGCACATGAAGAGGAACCAGAAATTCCTCGGCTGAAGAACCTGAGAATGCGATTCCAGAGGTCGTGATGCAACTCACTGACACTCCACTGCCAAAGCCAAAGAATCCATTCTCAACGAAGCAAAAATTCAAGGCTGAAGACTTCTTTGGCGAGCATGTTTTCTTCACGGATTACAACCCATATGACTCTGCTCGCATAAGGAAGAGACGTTTCTGGACTGCTAGTCAAGCCAACTTCTATTCCTCTGTGCTCTTCAACAAAGACAAAGTCTTCGATCATGCACATATTCCTCATGTGGACATGGAATCTCTGTCAGGCTTCGAGCCAGTCCTCAGTGTTCTTCACGATGCAGGACTTCTAAATTTCTGCACTGACATCTGCGATTGGAATGAAGAACTCATTCTTCAATTCTATGCGACGCTGCATATCACTGGAGACGCTGAAGATGTGAACTCATGGGTGTTGGACTGGATGTCTGAAAATACTCACTACAAGGCACCGACAATTGAATTGCTTTGTGCCCTCCCACTCGATCCTCCCTTGATGGTGCTCGTTGCATCTACAACGAACCTGAGCTTTCAAATCACTACATGCAAGTCTTGATGAAGCCTTTGAAGCCGTGACAGGCACCTCGAACCAAATTCCTCGTCAAGGAATTACTATATGTGCCTCGGACTGTCTATCGAATTCTGACGAAGACAATGAGTACTATCAAAGGCCACGACTCAAATGATGAAGAAGTTGTTGGCATCATGAAGAATATGCTTTTCAATATCATTCATGGCGTTCCCGTCAACTTCCATGATTTCTTCATGAGGACTCTGGCAAACATTGCTATGTCACCTTTTGAGCTGAAGCCTTATGCACCATGGATTATGAGGTTCATCGGGACAAGGTCTTCACTCAATTACAAGGCTGATACTACGAACCACTGCAGCTACTTGCCTCCAATTGAAGTCCTCAAGCGGACATTTTCCTCGGTGATGACAAGGGCAAGGCAAGCTGTTGTGATAGATGAAGGCATTCGTCCATTGGATGGTCAATTTCGCAAAGTCGCATCCTACTCCACCAATGATGACTCGCCACACATGACTCTGCCGCCAATACCTCGGTAAGCAAAATCCTCAAGCCACGGCACCGGGGTGATGACTGATCGTGAGTTACTCCTCGGTCTTCATCGGAAGGTTGATCGCAATCATAAATGGGTCAGCGTCGGTTTGGTTCAATTCTTCACAACATGACTTCAACACACAATGCGGTGAAGAAAAACCAATACTACCTCCATGAAACCTTCAACCGCTTTGGGCTGTTCTTTCTATTGTCTACAAGCGGAAGAACTGAAGACAATGAGTCTCAAGGAAGAATTTGACTGGTCTGCACCTCCACCGAAGAAATACAAGAAGGTCAAAGTTCCTTCCTTGGTGGCCAGCTCCTATTCTTCATCACGCGACACTGATGAAAATGAAGACTTGGATGACACTGCGGCAGGCCCTACTACGACAAACGACCCCGACAACGCCGGGCGCTCCTTCATCAACTTGAAATTCTTGAGGCGTTAGTCCTCGGTTTCAATCCTTTCGGTCATTTGATGACAAAGGGGAGAAATGTGAGTTAGTCTTCAGCGGGTCTACTATAAGGGCGTTTTTTTGCTAAGTTACAACTCTCGTTCTTACGAAACTTTTATTGGATCGAGTTGTAATCTTAAACCCGATGGTGCTACGATACTTTTGATGTGTTCCTCTGCATGCTTATTCCTCATTATTTGTTAATACACGCATGCTTTGAATTACATCGATCACCATATTTCATCATGCATTTCAAATTCTTCATATTATATGTCAAATGCGTGTATGAATTACAAGATATAGGGGGAGATCTCCATGATTCAACTCTTCAAATGTGCAATGCCTCAAAAGCAAATTCCTCACTATGCACATCTTCAGGGGGAATTCTTCTATATCTTGCTATCAAATTCCTCAATATCAGTATTTACACTTCATATGTTTATCCCCGTTGAAAACTTAACCTATATTGTCATCAATCACCAAAAGGGGAGATTGTAAGTGCATCTAGTGCCCCTTAGTGATTTTGGTGTATTGAAGACTTATAGGTTAAGGGACTAATGTGTTTATGAGTGTACACAGGTCTATAAGTCTATGAGGAGTTTGATATTTACAGAGAAAGTCGACCCTAAAAATGAAGTTCTTATTTGAAGACTTTGATATTCTGAAGACTTTCTGAAGATATTGAAAGTGAAGAAATTGGTGTGACCTTGAAGACTTGGTATTCATTTGAGGAACATGAAGCGTGAAGACTTTTGTTTTCATAGTTTCATTTTCTCTTTCTTGAGTCATAGGAAACACCGTCTTTGTTAAAGGGGTCGAGGAAATACTAAGGAAAAATTTCCATGTGATGCTCAACTCAAAATTCCTACACCTACCAATCCCTTCGAGTGAAGCCTTTGGAAATCTCATACAGCTCAGTCAATTTCTTGATGTGAGACGAAGTTCTTCTGGTCATTGAGAATTTCTTTCGACCGAGGAGTTAGGAATTCGCCAGTCTGGATTGCCTACACAGTGAGGAACATGATAGCCCGAGGAATTTGAGAGTCAAATTTGGACCCGTTCTTGTGTATGCGCCAGCCTGTCCCAAAATATCTTATCCACCTAACAGTCATATCATTGAAGGGCATTTATGTCTTATCATGTCGGGCTGCTCCCTAGGGTATAAATAGCCGCCCCTACAACCACTAGCTGGTTGGCTGCTCGAGAGAACTTGACACTTGTCATTTGAGAGCAACCCATCCTCAAGGGACTTTGAGCGAAAATCGTCGAGTGAGGAAAAACCCAAAAACCAAACCCTACAAACCCCAAAGTGATTGAGCATCTTGAAGAGATTGATCCTGCGTGGATCCGGCGCTTATTACCTTTGAAGACTATGCTTCTTCCAGACGGTTAGGCGTCATGGTCTAGAAACATCCAAGAGGAATTATGGATCGCCGAGTGACCAAGTCTGTGAAGGTTTGGAAGTCGCTTTGAAGACTTACCACGAGTAATTGGACGAGGTGCATGTGACCTTAGTTCAAGGAGAATCTGGTGAGGACTTGGTGTCTGGCGCCCAGACGGGTGTCCGGGACTCTGTGTCCTCGAGTTTAAATACTCACCGCTCCAACCAGACGTACATAACCGAGACAGCAGTTGGAACTGGTCTACCAAATCATTGTCTTCACCAACCTAACTGGTTCTATTTCCTCAACTCTTTCATTTTCTCATTCTTGTGTTGAGTGTTTGTTCATATCTGTGTTTGAAGACTTTGGTGAAGACTTTCTCAATTTCCTCAGTTCAACTTCTTGATCTGTTTGTCTTCATCTTGTGCTATCCTGTGTTTACGCTTTACGTACTCTTTGATTGTCTTCATTTCATCATGATGACCATGCCCGCATTCTCTTATGCTTACTTCCGAGTACTTATTCCGCTGCAAGTAGTTCTTCACTTAGGAATTTCCTCACCGGCAAATTCCTCATTGAAGATCTCATAAAAATCGCCTATTCACCCCCCCCCCTCTAGTCGATATAACGCACTTTCAATTCAAAAATAAATTATGTATGTCTTGAGAGTGACGGTAGAAACAGTCTCGCATATTTGAGAATTTTTTTTAGCAATCACCGAGGAACATTACCATATATTATTGATCTTTTAGTTCCAGTAGTACTGTTCAGTTGCGTAGTGGTATGGCTTAGATTGCAATTCTATATATTATTTTTATTTGTATCCACATAGATCTTTTAGTTCGACTCTTTGTTGATTTGCATAGTAGTATGGCTTATATTGAAATTTAGCTTCCTCCACTCATTGCTTTGCTTAGTTAAATTTGTGGGACAACACAAACATATAGGTGTGCTTATATTATGTGTACTTTCTTAGTTTCTTTAGACAAATTTTATAGAGGAAAAAATCATTTTTATGATAAATTGTTTCATGTGCAAAACAATAAGCAAATGTTGTAACAAGGCCAACATAAAGATGGTGTAGTCATGCATAGGTAAATGATTCTTCAATTAATATTCAAATTTTCAATCCTCTTACCATTTTTTCTATCTTGGTGCTATTCTAGACAACTGAACTGATTCTTCATATTAAAATTCTTATACTCTTAACACAACTAGCAAAATAAGTTACGACTCGTGTTATTCTTATATTCTTTGGAAGACCAAATGGCACTTGGTTTAGATTGCTTTTTGTGGTATGAGAGGTTGATTGGAACAAAATGGTTCCATCTATTAGCTAAGAGAAAAAGGGTTCAATCCTTCATCTGAGGTAAATCATTTCCTAAAAGCTCTCCTATGATGTGATGTGACTGTTGTTTTAAATTGATTATGTCTATTGCAAGCACAAGCTATTAAGCTAAAAAATAATCCTTTAGGCTATATTGTTAGTGTTTCAGATTGCTTTCTTTTGTTAGCTTTATCACAGGTAACATTTGTCGCAATTCTTATCTATTTGAACTCAATGCATTTATGTGTTGTGCCCCGTGCCCGTAATTTTTTCCTCCTTATATAACCTGGTTTAATCCATGATGTATATAATTTACACTAATGTTCTGATCTTTACTGCTTATGAATTGACTTTTGCGGTTTTCCTATGGAAGTGGTTGTCTTGGCATCCTAACATTTGACCATGTACCTGTGCATCTTCCTTTCATGATATAAAGATGTTATTAATTTTCTCATCTCATAGGTATAGTAATTCAAAGTATTTACATGATTATAGGACCCCCCATATGTTGTTAGGAAATGCAGTAGTTATATATTCTTTTTTTATTGTAAATGATTTCAAAAGGCTCTTACCACCGTTTGCGATCTCTTCATTTTCCAAGATCAGTCAATAGCTAATGTTTTTTATTTCTTCATTTCTTCTTTTACTAGATATTTTGGATAGATTGTCTAAATCATATCTCAGTTATGAGTATCTGTTATTTATGCATCATTACTAGATATTTTGTACTAAACTGATTTGAGCAAATGTTTTGTGTGCCTTTGAATGAGCAGGGCAAAGTATGTTGTTGACACTGCTAAAGAATTGATGGCCAAGCCTGGTGGAGGCGCAAAATGGCTTGCCTTATTGCGTGACCGGGAACTTCCGGAGGTAATCGATGGTCTTTGTACCTGCGGGCATTGGTCCAAAAGTTGCAGCCTGCATTGCTCTGTTCTCTCTTGATAAGAATCAGGTTATTCCCATTGACACACATATGCGGAAGGTAAGCTATGTACGGTTAACCATTGTTGTATTCTTGATGTAAAAACTACTTAATCAGGTGTGCTTTTCCACCACTATACTCTTTGTCAATTCTCACAAATTAGGTTGATCTGATTGGTTTTAGTGATCGTAGTAGTTTTACATTGGCTAGCAGCATGTTCAAGGCTTCACCTAGATGAATATTACGAGTTTGGACCATGATAATAGCTACACATTTCCTAAAGTGATCATGTTTAAACTTCACGGGGTGTGGGTGCACCTATTCTAACTTTAAAATGCAATGCAACTTATAAAGTAGATAATCGCCACCGAAACTTACACACAATGAATGCTCTATTTCAGAATGAGAACAAGTTTTGTAGTATCAAAAATACATTCGAACCTTGAGGATGCAGAGTCAAGAGAGACTCTCTGGATATGCTCTATATGATCTAAAAGTCCCTCAAGTTGCTTTGAAAATTGCACTTTCCACTTTCATGGAGAATATTGATGCAACCTCAAATTAAGTGGAATAATCATGGCTGCTTAAAATGTGTTGCATTTTAAGATGTTCTGCTGAATTAGTTGCACCAGGTCATATGTTTTGATCTGTACACGGGTCTTTTTCAACTCAGGCTTGCACCGTCGCCGTCCCTCGGGGTTCAGAAAGAGGAGCGCCGGCCATAGACGAACGAGGAGTTTGAGACATCTGCGGCGCCTGTTGCAGTGACCACGACTACTGCATCAAAGACAAAGGTAGTGCCGCATCAATTCAGGCCGCGGAGATGATGGTGCCGACGCTGGTGCTCACGGTGGTCGGTTGTTGCACTGCCCGACAGGCTGGTGGCTGCGATGACCTATGGCCAATGCCCCGTGTGTCGACCGCGGGGCTAGGACGCTCTACGTCGCCAGGGACCTCAAGCTGTCGACAGCGGGGACCGGGTACAAAGACGGGAAGGCCAGACTGGCCGACGCCTTCGGGAGGATGGTGGCTAGCAGGACCATGCCATCAGTGGCAGCTATGACGGCCTTCCCGCGCTTGCCGGTGTTAATCTGGTCGTCCGTTCCCCGGACGACGAGGTGCGTATGTGTTCTTTGTCGACAGGTTGTATGATTCCTCTTGACGCTTTCTTGCTTTTATACATGCTCTGCATTTTGATCTGCTGCAGCTCGAGTTCAGGGTGGATAAATCATACAAGCTGACTGTGCCTACAACTGGGAACCCGATATATGCCCGAATTAAGGTTAGTAAAAAATTTTGTACTCAATAACTGCCTATCAACTCCTTGACTGCATGTGTTCTTCTTATGTGAATGCATGAGAAAAAGGAGAGATGAAATCCTATTTTTAGCGAGACCCAGACCAAAAACTGTATGGGCCAAACAAAGTTTAGTTAAGACTATGTATCAAGATGATATGGCACACAAATGAACCGGGACTTATAAAGTGCCCTGTATCATACAAATGGATCTGTGGTATACAAAATTAGTACTTAAGCATTGGCGTACATACATGAGAAAAATAGTAGAAGTATTGTATTCGTGCATATCTATTTTGGAGCCCTTCACTTGCTGACATGAGTGACATCTAAGAATCAAAGTCCATTGATGAACAATTAATTATAAATGCACTATATATCCTTTCTCTTGGGGATTATTTGTTAGTTTCTCTGATATTAACTGTAAAATGCGTATTTTTATTATTTGGTGATAGTCTAATACTGAAATTAAACATTTATTCTTCGATGATATGTGTGAGTTGTGGACTTCCTGCCCTTTTAGCACAAATAGACAGGACGTACTTCAGAATTTAGTTGGCATCAGATTAATCATACTTTTTATTTTGAGCAGGAAAGAGTACCCTGTTGACCCAACTCTTTGGGGCTAATTTCAGGGAGATGGATGTGTTGAGGGGAAGGTTTACTCAAATTTCTTTACCTCTCTTTCATTCATTTTGTTCACTTCTCTTATCATGAAATCATGCTTTCAAATGTAGTACACTCTTAGGTTTGATAATATATTTCTGTGATGTTATCAAAATCACTAATTTATATAATAGATATGGGAGTGTTTGATTTAAATTATATGCCAGCTTTGCCATGCTTGCCAATGTTCACTTCTGGTGCAAGTGCTTTTATAATTGCAACTTCAGGAAGTGTGTTGTTTGAAGATAGAATAGTAGTTCAATTACACAAATGTTTGAATGGGAACTTATATGAATTAGAAGGGAATAATTATGCGGACTTACCAAAGTCAGCGTAAGGAAAAGAATTGCCTCAGCTAACACCATATTTATAACGATGATAGATGCAAATCAAAGAACTTAGTAGGAGAATTATTTTGGTCTATCTCTACAAAGGTGTTCCAATGTTTGGTCTCTACAAAGGTGATGCTTGCTCCCATTCATGGCTTGGTTTGCTAAATTAGTTGGACTTGTGATTAACTAGCAGTTCCTACATATATTTTTTTAGAAAAGGAGGATGACCCCCGGCCTCTACATCTGGAAGATGCATGCGGCCACTTTATTGATTATTCTCGAGGACCTTACAAAGTATTACAACAATATGCCTGAATCCTCCATCTTGGCATCATATGCCACTACTCCTCCTATCCATATGATGAAGGGGCGCTAGCTGGGCCAAATACCCAGTCCACTCACCTAAGCCTATCATCAAAAGTCAGCAGCCCCAGCCGAGCCACATACCGGGTCTGGGGCATGAACTGGTCTGACGCACTCACATGTGTCGTCGCCGCCATCTTCCATATATTAGGAAGAAAAAGCTAACATGCTAGATTAGTTGATCCAAGGCTTGAGTTATATACCAAAATAATGCTGAGAGGAGTTTTGTCAGAAGTACCTTGACCCTTTTTATTTTTATATTTCGTTTTGCCCACTCATTTAATGCCACTTGCAATGTGAAGTAGAAAATATCATAAAGAGCTTGATGACTTCTATCATTGTTGGTCATAGTAGCTTGCTTTTGCTACTAATTATGAGTTCCTACATTTGTTCATTTTGCTTACAATAATATAAGTGTCGATTCTTTTCATTGTGGAAGTGATTCTAATATTAAGAGAAGTCCTATCGGTGCTTGATAATGTACGATTAAGCGTGCTGATATCTCTAACTTACTACCACTCTGCAGTGTATGTTAGGTATTACTGTACCAATGCAATTTTATCCAAACTGCTCAATAAGGTCTTTGTATTCTCCGATTTACAGACTATATATACAAGAGGTTCAGCAAAGGAGGACTCAAGTTTGCAACCACCACAAAAATAAGTCTATGGAACAATAGTGTGTGGCTATTCTGTGCAATTTTTCTCTCATCGAGGTATGCCTCCGTGTCACTGGGCCAGGGCTCGACTTGCCTGACATTTTTTTTTGCTGCACAATGTTGTAAGATTGGAGTGTGTTGAGTAGGCAATCCTGATTCGAGGAAAAAAAGATTATGCAGTCTATTGCACATGTTCGGTTTGGAGGGGCGATGTAGATGATGGTTATATGGTTTTGTTCTCATTCGATGACTTATTCAGATGATTCAAAGTAAATCCAAAGCCATTTGTTGCCTCTTGAATTTCTGGTTCTACCTCATGCAGAAAATCTCTCATGGTTCTACTTCTACGTTATGTAAAAAAGCGAATATTATCTGTTGATGAGTTTGTTGCTATTTGGTACTGACCATATTAGTTCCACAGGGCTGTAAAAACAAAAAACATCATTTCTTCCCTATGATTATGTGTCAAAGATGTTTTGTAGATTGCAAGTCTGATTTCTTTATCTTCAACATGGTTGATTTAGTTTCTCGCCTTGCCTAAAAATTTAAGTTGGAATCTAAGTTTTTAAGGCGTCTGTAAGGCGTCGCCTAGGCGTCGAGGAGCCCCCCTAGTGCTTTGCAAATATGTCCGCTTTAGGCGCCTAGGCGTCAAGGCGCCCCCCAGCGCCTTAAAGCGAAGCGTCGCTTCAAAAACATAGGTTGGAATGTTGCCGATCCAGCCTAAGCAGATCATGTATTTGTTATAATGCGATCATGCCATTTTAGGTGTAGTTGCCTATTAGTTTTTTTAGTTTTCCTGTATCGGTTTCTCTAGTCCAGCCTATAAGTTACTTAGTTTGATTACTGCATCTACAGTTTATTTATGCTTCTACTTTATTTCTGTATTTACATTCAAATTATTTCTGCGCCTATTTTATTTCTACTTCTACTATTTTTCTGCACCTACAGTTTCAGCGCTTTATCTGCTCGTGGAGCTATGCCTCTCTTATATTGGGTAAAGTTTGATTTGCTTGCAGGGGTATGTCAAGTGTAAGTGCAGACACATTGTTGATGTTGAATACTGGAGTAAGAATGATGATCAATGCTCTAATGAACCTGAAAGTGCGTTATATCGACTAGAGGGGGGGTGAATAGGCGATTTTTAGAGAATTTTACAAATTCTTCACTGAGGAATTTGCTGGTGAGGAAATTCCTTAGCGAAGAAATACATGCAGCGGAATAAGTACTCGAGTAAGCATAACAGATTACAAGCATAGTCATCATGATGAAATGAAGACAATCACAGTCTGAAAAGCGTAATCACAGGATAACACAAGATGAAGACAAACAGATGAAGAAATTGAACTGAGGAAATTGAGAAAGTCTTGATCAAAGTCTTCAAACACAGATATGACAAACACTCAACACGATTATGAGGAAATGAAAGGGTTGAGGAAATAGAACCGATTAGGTTGGTGAAGACAATGATTTGGTAGACCAGTTCAAGCTGTTGTCTCGGTTATGCGTGCAGTTGGAGCGGCTGAGTATTTAAACTCGAGGACACACAGTCCGGACACCCGATCCTTGAGCACGCAGCTCGGGACACCAAGTCCTCACCGTATTCTCCTTGAACTAAGGTCACACAGACCTCGTCCAATCACTCGTGGTAAGTCTTGAGCGACTTCCAAACCTTCACATACTTGGTCACCCGGCAATCCACAATTCCTCTTGGATGCTTCTAGACCTTGACGCCTAACCGTGCGGAAGAAGCACAGTCTTCAAAGGTAAAAGCGTCGGATCCACGCAGGATCAATTTCTTGATGATGCTCAATCACTTTGGGTTTGTTGGGGTTTGGTTTTGGGTTTTTCCTCACTTTTGGGTTTTTCCTCACTTGATGATTTTCGCTCAAAGTCCTCGGAGGATGGGTTGCTCTCAAATGACAAGTGTCAAGTTCTCTCGGAGCAGCCAACCAGCTAGTGGTTGTAGGGGCGGCTATTTATAGCCTAGGGAGCAGCCCGACATGATAAGACATAAATGCCCTTCAATGATATGACCGTTAGGTGGATAAGATATTTTGGGACAGGTGGCAAGAAAGCAAAGAACGGTCGGAAATTTGACTCTCAAATTCCTCGGGGCTATCATGTTCCTCACAGTGTAGGCAATTCGCCTTTGGCGAATTCCTAACTCCTCGTCGAACAAATTCCTCGGTGATCGGAAGAGCTTCGTCTCACATCCTTTGAAGAAATTGACTGAATCTGTATGAGATTTCCAAAAGCTTCACTCGAAGGGTTTGGTAGGTGTAGGATTTTGAGTTGAGCATCAAATGGAAATTTTCCCTTAGTATTTCCTCGACCCCCTTTAACAAAGACGGTGTTTCCTATGACTCAAGAAAGAGAAAATGAAACTACGAAAACAAAAGTCTTCACGATTCATGTTCCTCAAGCGAATACCAAGTCTTAAGGATCACACCAATTTCTACACTTACAAAGTATTCAGAAAGTATTCAGAATATCAAAGTCTTGAGATGAAGAACTTCATTTTAGGGTCGACTTTTCATGTAAATATCAAACTCCTCATAGACTTATAGACCTGTACACTCACAAATGCATTAGTTACTTAACCTATAAGTCTTCAATACACCAAAATCACTAAGGGGCACTAGATGCACTTACAATCTCCCCCTTTTTGGTGATTGATGACAATATGGGTTAAGTTTTCAACGGGGATAAACATATGACTTGTAAATACTGATAATGAGGAATTTGATTGCAAGATATAGAAGAACTCCCCAAGATGTGCATAGTGAGGAATTTGCTTTTGAGGCAATGCACACTTGAAGAATTGAATCATGGAGATCTCCCCTATATCTTGTAATTCATACACGCATTTGACATATAATATGAAGAATTTGAAATGCATGATGAAATATGGTGCTTGATGAAATTCACCATGAGGAATCATAGCACATAAAGTATCAGAGCACAAGTAGATTTGCTATGAAGCATAGTGCAAAATCATAATGCATCAAAAGTATCAAAGCACCATAGGGTTTAAGATTACAACTCGATCCAATAAAAGGTTTAGGAAGAACGAGAGTTGTAACTTAATAAAATCTTGTATATAGACAAAAACTAGACCCGCTTGAAGACTAACTCAAATTTCTCCCCTTTGTCATCGAATGACCAAAAGGATCGAACCGAGGACTAACGCTCTTGAGGAACATCAAGTTGAAGGCGGGCGCTTGACGTTGTCGGGGTTGTTTGTTGAAGTAGGACCAGCAGCGGTGTCTTCCAAATCTTCATTTTCATCGGTGTCGCGAGATGAAGAATATGAGCTGGCCACCAAGGAAGGAACTTTGACCTTCTTGAATTTCTTGGAGGAGGTGCAGACCAGTCAAAATCTTCCTTGAGACCCATTGATGTCAGTTCTTCTTCATTATAGACATGTGAAAGAACAGCCAGTGCGCTTGAAGGTTTCATGAAGGTAGTAGTGGTTTTTCTTCTTTGCATTGTGAGTAGACGTCATATTGTAAAGAAGAGTACCAAAGCGGCGTTTGACCCACTTATGATTGCGATCAACCTTCCGATGAAGGCGAGGAGTAATTCACGATCGATCATCACCACAGATGCGATTCCTTGAGGATTTTGCTTTCTTGAGGTATTTCTTCTTTGAGTCATGTGTGGCGAGTCATCATTGGTGGAGTAAGATGTCGCTTTGCAAAACTGTCCATCCAATGGACGAATACCTTCATCTATCACAGTGATAGCCTTGCCCTTTTCATCGGTGAGGCAATTGGCCGTTTGAGGACTTCAATCGAGGCGGTAGGCTGCGGTGGTTCAAAGTATCGACTTTGTAATTTAGTGAAGACCTTGTCTGATGAATCTCATAATCCAAGGCGCATAAGGCTTCAGCTCAAATGGTGACATGGCAATGTTAGCGAGTCCTCATGAAGAAATCATGGAAATTGACGGTATCGCCAGGGATGATGTTGAAAAGCATATTCTTCATGATGCCAACGACTTCTTCATCGTTCGAGTCGTGGCCTTTGATAGGACTCATAGTCTTCGTCAAGATTCGATAGACGGTCCGAGGCACATATAATAATTCCTTGACGAGGAATTTGGTTCTTAGTGCTGCCTTGGCTTCAATGGCTTCATCGGCACTTGCATATAGTGATTTGAAAGTTCCTTTTCTTCATAGATCCGGCGTGCACCATCAAGCGGAGGATCGAGTGGTAGAAACGAAGCAATTCAATTGCAGGTGCCTTGTAGTGAGTGTTTTCAGTCATCCAATCTAAGACCCATGAATTAGCGTCTTGACGTCTCGGTGATATGAGGTTGCATAGGCTGAAGAATTAGCTCTTCGTTCGATCCACAAATATCGGTCTGAAGTTTAGAAGTCTGCGTCGTGAAGAACACAGAGGACTGGCTCAAAGCTCGGCAAAGGTCTCCATATCCACATGAGGAATATGAGCATGATCGAAGATTTTATCCTTGTTGAAAAGCACCGAGGAATAGAAGTTGGCTTGGTGGCGGTCGAGCGCCTCTTCCTAATTCGAGCGAGAATCATAAGGATTATATTCGATGAAGAACACGTGCTCGACAAAAGAAATCTTCAGCCTTGAACTTTTGCTTGGTTGAGAACGGATTCTTCCGCTTGGGCAGAGGGGTGTCGATGATTTGCATCACCACCTCGGGAATCACAAGTTCGGTTTCTTGACCCGAGGAATTACTTGCTCCTCAACTTGTGCGGTCGAGGAATAGCGGCAAGCAGTTTCATCAGCACTAGTGGCTGGAATTTCTTCATGCATGTAACCGGTTGGTTGCTTTTCTCCGAGTCTATTTGGACGGTTTGTGCGGGGAGTGAGGAACTTGTTGGAGCGGAGTGAAGAGAGGAGTATTGGGATGCTGATTTTCCCAAAAATCATCATTGAACACAGGTGTGGTGCATCCAATATCCACATCTTCATCTTCAATTTCCTCGGCACCACTGAGGAATTTCATAGTCCGATGAGGGAATAAGCGGGGTTGAAGGGATGGCATCCACTTCAATTTCTTCATCCATTTGCTCGTGAAGCGTAAGGCGATGTTCTTCATCAGATCCGGTTGGGATCTCGTATTCTTCTCCAAAAGGAACAACTTCCTTTGATGGTATGGAGGAAATTGGAACAGCATCAATTGGTTTTTCGAATGAGCTGGTCATTGGCTTCATTTTCTTCACAGTCGAAGAATCGACGCAATTGATGCTTTCCTTTTCTTCACAAAGCAGCTCGTTCAGCCTTGGTTTTCTTCACATCAAAAGCAGATGGAAGAATTGGAGTTGGAGTTGGTGCAGGAGGAGCTGAGGAATTTGGTTCATTTTCTTCAGGAGCAAGCGATGCAGTTCCCTGTCTTGAGCAATTTCTTCAGCGCACCACTAGTGGGTGCCACGCAATTTCTTCGGGGTGGAATTTCTTCATCAGCCACGGAATCGGTGTTGTCATCGGTGATCTGAGCGTCATCGGCGATCTTGGCATTTTCTTGAAGAGGCTGAGTGAGGCTCCACTGAGGAATTTCATGTTGCATTGGGACAGCAACAATTGTGAGATTCTTCGTCAGTTAGCGAATCTGTCCTTGGCTCCTTGCCAATCAGCATTGAATGAATCGAAGTTTTTCTTTGAGGTTTTGAATTTCAGTCTGGACTTGGAGAAGCTCCTCGGTGTCATCTTGACAATGTTTTTCTTGAGGAACTTCTCCTTCTGTATTGAGCCTTTTTGATTTCCCTCGCCTTTTCATACTTCCATTTTTCTTGACTATGAAGTGAGTCAACATATGACTTTGACCGGTGTCAAGTGAAGATCGAGGCGGAGGGGTATTGGGATCATCGTGCGGAGATCAATAAAGTCGAGGACTATCTTTGGGTCCAATAGCTTGGCACAGATGTACCTTTGGCTCTAGCGGCCCTTGCTTGTCGGTCTCGATGATTTCTGCGAGTTCTTCATCGGATGCCTCATCCTCGATGGCACATGGAATGCAACCATTTTCTTCGTCGGGCTAGGCCGAGGACCTCGACCATTGTTGCTTTGGTCTTCAAATTTGAGTCGGACGATTGAAGAAATGGGAGCTCTTGAGGAACTTGCGAGAGATGCTCGAGGCAATTGAAAATCCAGCGATCCGTTGACATGTAGCTAGGTGCACGAGGAACTGAAGGTTTTGACGAGCGATTGAGGACTTTGGTGGGGCAGCAGCGGTTTGAGGAATTTGCTTGGAAGGTGCTTTGAGGAACTTGGCCGTGAGGGCTGGATGATGAAGCACTTGGCTTATGTGCAGGCTTCTTTGCATTGATTTCCTCGGTTTGACCGAGACCTTCGTGGCGATGGCAATGGCAGAATCCTCATTGAATTTCTTCACTGCTTCCTTTGCTTGCTTAGCCAATTTTGCTTGGCGTTTAGCCCATTCCTTAGGAAAGTCCTCACCGCGTTTGGCGCTAGTGGGATCAGCTATTTGGCCAGGTGCCAAAGGAGCTCTTGGGCATGGAGGGTTAAGGCGAATTTCTTCATGTACTTAGGAGTTACATATCTATATTCCCTCCATTCCCGTGCCCATCTCCGTTCAATCTTACGAATACGCACCTTGCGTTGATTTTTACTTTCTTCATCGGTGTGCGATGAGTCGGCATATATATCCTCGAGGATTTCAAACGCTGTCATAACCTCTGGTTTCTTTCCTCCCTTCTGCGGCTTCTTACCATCCGCCATTTTCTTGATTGAGGAAATTGAACAAATGAGTTCTCACGAAGAAGTGTGCAGTTTTCTTCGAGGAACGCTGCAAGCTGAGTTAAGTTGATGAGAACCTAGGGATTCAAAGAGCGGACATTTGTACCTGTGAGCAGTATAGGTGCGAGGAATTTGGAGAGGTCATATGCGTTCTCGTAAGGTTTTTCAAAAGAACAAGTTTTGAGGATTTTGACCAGATGAACCTTGAAGAATTTCAATAAGCGTTCTTTGTCTTAGGTTCGAGTTGTATAGATCGAAGATCCACACAATTGAGGAATCTTGAAGAAAATCATAGCTTAGAGAAACGAGTCAAGAGATTTGAGGTGTTCATATGTGTGAAGATTTGAGGAATAAACACCTTTGAAGATTTTGAAGAGAATTTCAGAATCAAAGCGAGTAATAAAAGTACTCTTAATTACGAAGTGAAGAACACGGCATTAACCGAGATGAACAGTTTGGAAGTTCGTCTGTTCAGATCTTCCACGCCCTAACTTGGCGAGAGGAAATCAGCTACGGCTGACGGCGAGTGAAGATATTCCACGGTCGGCGCGAGTACGCCGTCGGCGAAGAGGTCAAGGCGGTGAAGCTTTTCCTCACCGGCTGACGATGGAGTAAGCGGCGGCGCTTAGGGTTTGAGGAACTCGGCGGGAGAGAGAGGTCGGCGGAGTAAAAAGAGTGAGGAAGGAGAGAGGGGTATTTATAGGCACGGTGAAAGCGGATCGTCCAAGATTTAGGACGAACATGCCCGACCACTTCCCTTCTCACGACATGTGTCACCCACGTCTTGTGTAGTGGAGATCGTGTCTGATCGTGGGTGAATATAATAATGCATCGTGGGATGCGGAACGGTTTGAGCGGTAAAAGCAAAGGTTTGAATAAGATTCGTTTTAAAGTTCCGTTCTCAATTTCTTCAGCTGTCAAGGACACATTGAATAATTTGAACGATTTTCAATGTAGAATGCACCTGAATAATTTGTGAATGGATTGGTTTGAGTACAGCATTGAGGGGAAGGGTCCGATCACATTCACTTAGCAGAAAACACGACTTGAAGAAATAGCCATAAGTGAATGTCAGAGGACATAAATCCATATATATATATATATATATATATATATATATATATATATATATATATAGCCAATGAAGAAAGACGACGGAAATAGTGAAGATTTTGCAAAGTTGAAGAATTTGAAAAACTGAAGAATTTCAAAATTTGAGGAAAAACTCAACTTGAAGATTTTCACCTTTGGTGGTGGCGTGACCCACCGTATAAGAATGATGATTTCAGACACCGCGTACAATTGTCGTAGGGTTCTGAGAATCAAATTCTTCACTAATTTCTTCACACTTAGAGTGTTATTCTTCATTGATTGAAGAAAAACGTTTCTTCATGTGTTGCACATCTAAGTCATCAAATTTGCATAAGTGTTAGGATGTGTGTCCTGTTCAAAGAACATTCGAAGATTCTAAGATATTTAGCTCACACCGCAACTTGCTAAATCTCTTCTCATCCAAGGGCTTAGTGAAGATATCAGCTAGCTGTTCTTGATCTTCACGTGCTCGATGGAAATGTCGCCCTTCAACACATGATCACGAAGAAAATGATGACGAATTTGAATGTGCTTTGTCTTCGCAGTGCTGAACTGGGTTGTGAGCAATTTTGATGGCACTCTCATTGTCACGATGAGAGGCACATTCTTCACGTTGATGCCATAGTCCTTGAGGGTTTGCTTCATCCATAGTAATTGAGCACAACACGAGCCAGCAATGTATTCAGCTTCATGATGGACGGTGATCTGTGATTCTGTTTCTTCGAGGACCAACGGACCAAAAGATCGTCCGAGGAAATGACAAGTACCAGATGTTGACTTGCGGTCCCCACGATCACCAGCATAGTCAAAGTCAGAATATCCAATGAGATCAAAGGTAGAACCCTTGGGGTACCATAATCCTAGTGTTGGTGTGTGAGCTAGATATCGAAGAATATGCTTCATGACCTTATGGTGTGATTCCTTCGGTGTAGCTTGAAATCGGGCACACATGCAAACACTAAGCATTATATCTGGCCTAGATGCACATAAGTACAATAAGGAACCAATCATGGAGCGGTATACCTTGTGATCGAAGTCAATACCATTTTCATCAGTGCATAGATGGCCATTTGTGGGCATAGGAATTTTGACACCTTTGCAGTCTTGCATGCCGAATTTCTTCAGGACATCTTTGAGGTATTTCTCCTGGTGCTTCAATGTCATCGATGATCTTGTCAACTTGCACTTCTTTTGCAACGCGAGGATGAGCTGGTTGTCTTCGAGGAATTTGATTATTTTCCTCAGCACCATTTTCTTCAGCATTATCTTCAGGTGCATCAGCTCGACGTTCTTCACAGACAGAATGAATTCTTCAGCAGATTCTTCAAGAGGGAATGACATCCTCAGTTGCCTTGAACCTGATAGAATCCTCAGGTGCTGGTTCGTCTAACACAGAAGGTAGGTGCTCTCTTTGCGAGCCATTAGTTTCATCGAACCGCACATCTACAGTTTCAACAACCTTGTGAAGAACGATGTTGAAGACTTTGTAGGTGTGCGAGTCCTTTCCGTAACCAAGCATAAAACCTTCATGTGCTTTTGGTGCAAATTTAGAGGTGTGGTGAGGATCTCTAATCCGGCATTTAGCAATCAAGACTTTGAAATAACTTACATTGGGTTTCTTATCGGTGAGGAGTTCATAGGCAGTCTTTTTGAAGAATTTGTGAAGATATACTCTGTTGATGATGTGGCACGCAGTGTCAATTGCTTCAATCCGAAACGACTAGGCGTTTTGTATTCATCAAGCATAGTGCGAGCCATCTCAACAAGAGTTCTGTTCTTGCGCTCCACGACGCCATTTTGTCATGGAGTGTAGGGAGCAGATAACTCATGAGTAATACCAAGTTCATCAAGATAGTCATCAAGACCGGAATTCTTGAACTTCGGTTCCATTGTCACTCTGATGTGCTTAATCTTCACACCAAAGTTGGTTGAAGCCCTCGAGGAAAATCGTTTGAAGATTTCACGCACTTGATTTTTGTAAGTAACAATGTGTACCCAAGTGTAACGAGAGTAATCATCAACAATAACAAAGCCATATAGTGATGCTTCATTAACGATAGCTGAATAATGATTGGGACCAAAGAGGTCCATGTGAAGCAATTCGAAGGGGCGAGTAGTGGTCATGATAGTCTTCGCTGGATGCTTGGCCTTGGTCATTTTTCCAGCTTCACAGTTCGCATACGGTGATCCTTGAGGAATTTGACATTTTCAATGCCAATGACATGCTTCTTCTTATGGCGTGTGCAAATTCCTCATGCCTGCATGACCAAGTCGTCGATGCCATAGCCCATATACGAAGCTTTTGCAAGTAGACACCACGGCTGGTTGTGGTCCTGTGGAAAAATCAACAATATACAAGTCTCCTCTCCTAAAGCCTTGAAGACTTTGGAATTGTCGACTTCCACAACACACCGATACTTGCCAAAGATAACAACCATATCAAGATCACAAAGCATTGAGGCCGACATGAGGTTATATCCTAAAGACTCAACAAGCATGACTTTGTCCATGTGCATGTCCTTAGAGATAGCAACCTTACCAAGTCCCAATACGACTTTTGCCTTTGTCAGCAAAGATGATATGCTTGAGATGTGACGGTGATAAGGTAGCATCCATCAATAGATTCTTGTCACCAGTCATGTGATTTGTACATCCACTATCGAGAACCCACTCAGTGGCTTTGGGTTGATCATCCTGCAGATGAATTAGTACAACTTACGATCTCATATACTTCATCGGTGAAGAATATGATATCAAGTTCATCGAGATGAATTTCATCGCCAAGATTCGAGATAAGCGATGGGAGGACGTGTGAAATGAAAGTTCATTTCATCATGATTAGCCTGCGTCCTTTCGTGCAATTTGTCGTGCCCCAAAGAAATTCTTGAGACGTTAAGGCACGCCCGGAGACCTGACCTGCAGAAGATATTAGTTCTTTTTCTTTACCACCCACATCTGAAGGGGTGGCAAAGAGTTCATCATTCTCATGAAAGCACCATATGAGAATGGTGGCATAGAGGCCAAACCATTTCGTTTCACATAAGAGGGATTAGGGTAAGCATATGAATAAGCGAGAGAAATTCTTCGAGGACTTATGAACATATTGGTTTGAAGAATAATGCACATATTCATAGCCCTTAGCTCTACCTGCGAAGCAGAGTTATTAGCACGATGATAATCATATGAGGACTTTGATCCTTTTGAGGAATTTGATCCACGTGAGGAATTTGGTCCGTATGAGGACTTGGATCCATATGAAGAATTTGGTCCATCTGAAGAATTTGATCCGGGGTTCCTTTTCTTCACGTGTGGTGTCATGAGGACATTCACTGAAGACTTTCAAGGCACTTCTTGGGAACCCAGATTTTCTTCATAGGGGAACCGTTCTGCAGATTAGTGCCAACATATCTAGCAAATACTTCACCATTCTCGATTTTGAATAGTTTATAGTTGGAGTCAAATGACTCATCGCCAGAATGAGGAAATTCACATGTAAAACCAGATAAGGTAGATGGATCAACTGGAGGTCCCTTTGCGACAACCCATGAGGTTTTGAGGTACGCTCAGGGCTTCAAAGATGTTCCATCGGCATTTAATTTCCTCTCAAATGTGATACCCTCTTTCCTAGGGTTTACATTGAGGATCTGCTTTTAAGCACATCACAAAGAGTCTCGATGCCCTTTGAGGCTTTTGTACATGCCTGTCATGTACAATTCCTTCAATCTGCATCGTCGGTGATACTAGCAATGTCCTCGGATGAGGAATTAGTGACAGCAGAGGCAGGTGAAGAATTTGTAATGATTGAAGCATTTGAACATTCGGTGAAGAATTAGCGATTCACGTTCAATGCACTTTAAGCATGGAGGAACAAATTCTTCTTGAGAAGCGCTGATTTGTTGAGCAAGTAATGAATCGCGCTCCTTGAAGATCTTCATAACTCGCTCTTAGCTTCTCAAGATCTTGCTTTCTTTGAAGAAATTCATAAGAAAGTTTCTCATGATTAGATAAGAGAGTGTTATGATGACCTTGAAGGTTATCAAGCTTAGGCGAAGTCTCTGAAGATTTTCGGTCGGGGCTTGAGTGCGATCCATTTCTTCACCTAACATATCATCACTCTTATCTAGCATGTTTTGAACCTTTTCAAAAGCCCTTTGTTGTTTTATAGCAATCTTAGCAAGTTTAGAGTAGCTGGGCTTGAGATCCTCATCGATTCATTTTCACTTTGGATTCAGAGGAGGTGAAATTGAGTACCTTGGCACCTTTTGCCATGAAGCAATAGGTGGAGCGAAGTCATCGTTTTCCTCATCAGGTTTGTCGGTTGGAGTCGGTTTCTTGATGTTGAAGATGGACTTGCTAACATAAGCGATAGCAAGAGCGGACTAGCCACACCAGATTCGGATTCTTGGACTCCTCCTCTTCCTCATTTTCCTCGATTCAGCTTCAGAGTCCATTTCCTTGCCAATGAATGCCCGAGCCCTTTTGGAGCTGCTCTTCTTGTGAGAAGAAGGTTTTGAGGATTTTGATGATGAAGATTTTGATGATTTCTTCTTCTTCTTCATGTCATCAGAACTGTAATCCTTGTGTTTCTTCTTTCTTAATTCCTTTTCCCATCGAGGACAATCTTGGATATAGTGACCAGGTTTCTTGCATTTGTGGCAAAGTCTTCGCTTATAGTCACTAGATGAGGAATCACCGCTTCTTGAGGATTTTCCAAAGCGACCACGTCTTGAGAATTTACGGAATTTCTTCACGGCAAAGGTGCTAGCTCTGGCCAAATTCTTCAGGATCTCCAAGGCTACTACGAGTCTTCACTCTCAGATTCAGATTCAGCCTTGGCCTTTAGGGCACGTGTTTTTCCATAGCGAGAACCATAGAGATCTCTCTTTTGAGCAGTTTGGAACTTCGTGAGTATTTAGCCTTCGAGGAATTCAGCAGGATCAAGAGACTTGTAGTCAGCTCGTTCTTGTATCATCGGTGCGAGTGTCAAATGAGGAATCAAGCGATCTTAGCAATTTCTTCACCACCTCATGGTCGGTGATGTCGGTGGCACCAGTGCTTGAAGCTCATTTGAGATGTCAGTGAGGCTATCGAATGTTTGTTTAACATTTTCGTTGTCGAGTCTTTTGAAGCGGTTTAATAGATTCAGAAGAACATCAACTCGAGAGTCACGCTGAGTTGAAACACCTTCATTTACTTTGGACAGACTGTCCCAGATGAGTTTGGCAGATTCCAAAGCACTCACTCTTCCATATTGACCTTTGCTCGAGATGGCCACATATGATATTCTTCGCTTGAGAATCGAGTTGCTTGAATCTCTTCACATCAGCATCATTCGGAGAAAGTGTGGTGAGGAAACACCTTTTGTCACAACATACCGTAGATCGTTGTCAATTGCTTGAGATGCATTCGCATTTTGTTCTTCCAAGAGGGTAGTCCGTCCCATCGAAGGTAGGACACCCACGAGACCTTGATCATACCTGCGATCGACATAACTAAAACTCCGGTGGTTAAACCAAAATCACACGTAACAAGGAGTACCTTGCTCGATACCAATTGAAAGTGCGTTATATTGACTAGAGGGGGTGAATAGGCGATTTTTAGAGAATTTTACAAATTCTTCTTGAGGAATTTCTTTGGTGAGGAAATTCCTTAGCGAAGAAATACATGCAGCGGAATAAGTACTCGAAGTAAGCATAACAGATTACAAGCATAGTCATCATGATGAAATGAAGACAATCACAGAGTCTGAAAGCGTAATCACAGGATAACACAAGATGAAGACAAACAGATCAAGAAATTGAACTGAGGAAATTTAGAAAGTCTTCAACCAAAGTCTTCAAACACAGATATGACAAACACTCAACACGCTTATGAGAAAATGAAAGGGTTGAGGAAATAGAACCCGATTAGGTTGGTGAAGACAATGATTTGGTAGACCAGTTCCAAGCTGCTTTGTCTCGGTTATGTACGTCTGGTTGGAGCGGTGAGTATTTAAACTCGAGGACACACAGTCCGGACACCCGATCATCGAGCACGCAGCTCGGGACACCAAGTCCTCACCGTATTCTCCTTGAACTAAGGTCACAGACCTCGTCCAATCACTCGTGGTAAGTCTTGAGCGACTTCCAAACCTTCACATACTTGGTCACCCGGCAATCCACAATTCCTCTTGGATGCTCTAGACCTTGACGCCTAACCGTCTGGAAGAAGCACAGTCTTCAAAGGTAAAAAGCGTCGGATTCACGCAGGATCAATTTCTTGATGATGCTCAATCACTTTGGGTTTGTTGGGGTTTGGTTTTGGGTTTTCCTCACTTTTGGGTTTTTCCTCACTTGATGATTTTCGCTCAAAGTCCTCGGAGGATGGGTTGCTCTCAAATGACAAGTGTCAAGTTCTCTCGGAGCAGCCAACCAGCTAGTGGTTGTAGGGGCGGCTATTTATAGCCTAGGGAGCAGCCCGACATGATAAGACATAAATGCCCTTCAATGATATGACCGTTAGGTGGATAAGATATTTTGGGACAGCCGGCCAAGAAGACAAAGAACGATCGGAAATTTGACTCTCAAATTCCTCGGGGCTATCATGTTCCTCACAGTGTAGGCAATTGACATGGCGAATTCCTAACTCCTCGATCGAGAACAAATTCCTCGGTGATCGGAAGAGCTTCGTCTACATCCTTTGAAGAAATTGATCGAACTGTATGAGATTTCCAAAAGCTTCACTCGAAGGGTTTGGTAGGTGTAGGATTTTGAGTTGAGCATCAAATGGAAATTTTCCCTTAGTATTTCCTCGACCCCTTTAACAAAGACGGTGTTTCCTATGACTCAAGAAAGAGAAAATGAAACTACGAAAACAAAAGTCTTCACGCTTCATGTTCCTCAGCGAATACCAAGTCTTCGTGATCACACCAATTTCTTCACTTTCAAAGTCTTGAAAGTCTTGAGAATATCAAAGTCTTGGATGAAGAACTTCATTTTTAGGGTCGACTTTTCTTTGTAAATATCAAACTCCTCATAGACTTATAGACCTGTGTACACTCACAAATGCATTAGTTACTTAACCTATAAGTCTTCAATACACCAAAATCACTAAGGGGCACTAGATGCACTTACAGAACCTGCATGATGTTGCATCACTATTAGGATATAGGGTTAGGCACATACTTTTTTTGACAATGGGTAGTTAAGTGTGGTTTTCAGGTGTAGTTGCCTATTGGTTTATTTAGTTTTCCTGTGTCGATTTCTCTTTTCTTTGTAGCAGAGGCTGACTTCTCGTAGCATCGCTAGATCTGGTGGCCACCGTTGTCGTTGCATGTCCTCTTCGACGCGAGACCACATGGAGAAGGGGCTCGTGGCAGCGCCTGGATTGGTGGCCAGCCGGTAGGCATCATGGAGCTCGACATGTCTCAGCCTGTTCGCCACATAACTTACAGTCCAGTCGTTGACATATTCGGGTTCTAGGTCACGTAAACAAAATTTACACTTGATTTATCTAGCTCAAAATATTTTGGCTCAGCAATTTCATGCATTAGATATCTTTTGTGAATTCTACAATTTGTAGCTTCGACCTAAATTTGACATTCGCTTTAGTCAACTTACACTCCTGGATGTTTTCAAACTGATATTATTTTCTAAGTTCAAGTTTGCACTTGGATCTATCGAATTAGAATATGCGAGAACATGTTTAGGAGAAGTTCATGTTTTGAAGCTTCAGTGCTTTAACCATTTGTTTTTATGAGATGTCAGTTTAAAATTATTTGTTATAGGAAAGCAGAAAGAAACTGAAGTAACTTTTCAGTGATCATAATTTAATAGCATATCCTAAACCTGAATTACTACCGATTTAGCATTACGTGCTTGACCAAAACATTGTGATCGGCACCCTCGCGTCAAGGCGCGATTCCGATCTAGTAAGACATGATGCAGTTGTTCCCTCACTCGCATCTCGCTGGTTGGTTGGTTGACCGTCTGATAGTTTCATTGACTTTTGAAAGAAGTTCATAAAAGTTGGGCAAAATCACACAACTAAAGACTAGAAAAATGTGAAAAATGAACTAAAATTTGAAAACGTTTGGAAAAATTAAAAAACTTGAAAAAATGAAAAAGTGCATGAATTTGAGAAAAAATCATGAATTCGAAAAACTTCACAGATCTGAAAAAAGTTCATGAATTAGAAAAAAAACAAATTGTGAAAGTTAAAAAAGTTCAAGAAATTTGAAAATAGGTTCACTAAATTAAAAAAATTCAGAGTTCATGAAAAATGTAAAAAGTTCATAGGTTGAAAGAAAAGGTCATGAATTTGAAAAAAGTTGGCAGATTATTAAAAAGAAATCATGGGTTTGAAAAAAACTTTCAATTGAAAAAAGTTCACGGATTAAAAAAAAGTTCACGGGTTTGAAAAAGGTCAACTGGTTTTGTTTAAAGGTTAACGAATTTGAAACAAAAATCGTGAATTTGAGTAAAAAACGAATTGATACATGTTTCACACATTTGAAAAAAGGAAAAAAAATAAATAGGAATAGAAAAAACAGGAAAATGAAAAACCAAATAAAACGAACAAAACCAGTCCCAGACCTAAGAACAAAAGGGATGGAAGCTTCTAGAGGCTTCCAAAAATCGGCCTAGGAAGCTTCTCACAAATTACCAAAACTGGCTTGGGGAGCTTCCTCTCGTCCGGTAAGATTGGCCGGCCCGTTAAAATCGAGCAAAGATAGGAGGTGTGTGTTGCGTACGAAAAGGCCTTTAATGGGCGCATAAGGCGCCGAATAGGATTTGGTTGTAATCCTACCCATTGGTTGAAGCCACACACACTGTTTGCAGAGGGGCTGAAGCGAATCGGCCGGAGGATATGCATCATTTACCTAAATTATTTGCATTCAATTTCTTTTATACCGGAATAAATTGTCGTATCATGCACGATATCAATGAACATTATATGTTTTTCCTACCATTCCTCTCAAAAGAGCAAAAAACCGTCCTTTGATCGCCACGAACCACCCGAATAAACCATAACTACGAGTTGGAATTTGGAACAATGGTACAAATCTTGACAAGAAAAAAAAATAGAAGTGATGGTAGGATGATTTATGATTACTCTTTGAGAAATATAGTGGAAAAAATAACTAGAATGTACATGTGGTGTTTCATATGAGTGGCCGTGCGTGCCGGCTGGCGGCTGCCGTGCTTGCGTGCGTGAGTATCCTATATTTCTTATCCAGGAATATGTTAGTTGGGAGCCACCCAGCCTCCTCACTGCTCTTGATTCCTGGCCGTCGGATCTGTTGTCTGATGCGTTCTTGACCGTGTGATCTCGCTCGGGGAGAGATCTGGGCCATTGGATCAAGCCAGATCACTACTACAATGAATAGTAGCGTCCATCTGGTTTTTCTTACTGGTTTTGTTTACTCCAGAATTATTGTCTTACCTCGCTGACGTGTGGGGTCGATCCATGGTAGGCCGCGCTGGTCAGCGACTATGTCCACGAAGTGGCATGTGCGGTTCGTCGGCGCCCTCGAGACGAAAAGATCTACTGCCACCGCCTGATATTCCTGTGACCCGCTGAGGGCATTTGTGAGATTTCACCTAAACTTGGGCCAAGTGGCTTCTCACCATTGGTTGCTCCCTCCCAATCGGTGAGACAGGTAGGGCTGCGTCTCTCCCTCGCATCTCTCTCTCGTGTTGACGCCGCCGCCCCTCCCCTTCTCTTTGTTGCCTTCCCTCGCGCTGCCGCCCTCTGAGAAGCAACACGGCCACTACTGCTCCGCGTCGGGCCGAGCTTGCCACTGTCGCCGCTCTACGCGTCGAACTTGCCACCGCCGCCGCTCTCCCCGTCGTGCTCATTGCTCACCACCGGCCCTCGGGTTGTGGAGGGGCAACAGGCAGCGGTGGAAGAGGAGATCCACCACCAAGCGCTGCCGCCCGTCCTCCTGCTTCGCCATCAACGGGAGGAGGACCGGAGCGTGTCCTCAAGTTCGTGCTCCTCCGGGAAGAGGGCAAACCGAGGTGAGCCGCCTCAGATCTGTCGCGCTCCCACCGCCTTTCCTTCCCTTTTTCACCCATCGCCGCCACCGACGCCGCTGCTCTCCCCGTTGGGAAGACTGTGTAGACCGCTAATCGCGTCGTTGCTCCACAGAGACGAGCACGCGATGCGTTGCTCTTCTGGTGGGTTTCTTACGATTTGAATCTCAGAGCCAGGCAATTGTGGGAACAAGGAGATGAGTTTCATGGAGACGGTGAGCAGAACGGAGACAAGGATGGCGACTTGATGCTCCTTGGAGACGTCCTCTGGAGGTGATGTTTCTGGGCCTTTTGTTTACTATATATCAATTGGATCCGCATGCAGCTGCTATTTGTGTTGTTGTTCAGCTATGTCATGTTGTTTAGGTTCATATATACACTACTTAATTAGGTTCATGAGATGGTTCACTGTTGGACTGGGTGCCATGGGATCTCAGGTTATGGAATTTGGGGTGTTTTGGTTGTCTGATGCTTTTAGTTTCAACTTAACTTTGCTTTAGAAATGGTCAATTGGACATAACAACTGTTTGTATATTAGTAAAATATACGGAGTGGGGATCTCTTTGTTATTGTGGCAGCTGTTGGATTGGGTGTTGTGGCATCTGGTGATCGGATGCAGTTAGTCTTGGCTTGTTTTTGCTTGATAAGTGACTGATTTGGGTTCGATGAATAGTTTTACTATTGGCAGTATATACGGAATGTGGATCTCTGGGTTGTCATCTCAGGTTCAGATGTTCCGATGTTTGGCTGATCTGACGCTGTTAGTTTCGGCTTATCTTTGCTCAAAAAATTGGCAGTATATAACGCCCTCACCCCTGCTTATCTCGCCTAACTCATTCCTTCTTTCTTGCACTCGAGGATCGTTGGTGCGTGCTCCCCCTGTTACACGGCGCTTAGGAGAAGGAGAGGCATGGTCTCCACCAAAAAAAATACGAGGAAGAAGTGAGATGCTGCTAGCCCCTTGGCCTGCTGCATCTCCAATCGGCGCTTGCAACAGGAGAACCACATCCCTGGCCTCTCCATGCCCCCCAAGCGCCAACCTGTAGGCTACAACGACAAAGTGAGGCGGGCCCCTACTCAGAAAAAACAGGTTCGGGAGGTGTTTATCCTATATATGATTCAGTAACTTGCATTCTAATCTCATTTGTCTTCTTCTCATTGGGCATGGTGTCTTTAGGTTATCAAAGGGAATTGAATATGGCTGTTGACAATTCAGATTGTGGGCAGCTAAGAGTTTAGAATTACTCATGTAAATTTTTGATTATAAATAATATAATGACGCAGTAGTAGCCCCTCCTATCTTTTGTCACCAATGGTGTGATACTAAGATTTTCACTGCAGTAGCATCCGTATCCAATGTAACTCGGCTATAGGTTATCCTCTGGTTGATTTGCGATATGGTGTTGTGGATCCATGTGCACCTGAGCTTTGCTACTTTCTCTAATTACCATGAAATTTGTACACATGAGCATTCCTATGCCATTGTCAAGTGCTACTCCAAACACCATTTATTGCTTTAAAATATCTCTCAACTTGAATAGAGCATCCTGAAAGGTCAAGATTTGCTCAACATGATTTTTTTTTACTATGAGGAGCCTTACTTCTAGCACTGGGTTTTGATTGTCTGTTGTTTTGTACATCTTTTACCTATATGATTTTAATCTTTAAGAAAGAGCATATTCTGGACTCACAACAAATTGGATAGAGCATCGTGCAAGGTCTCTGATGTGCAAATGATATTTCAGTGCTCGATGTGCAGCTTATTTTGTCGACATCGCGGTTTCAGTTTGCAATATTAGACCTACTTGTATCAAGGTATGGTTGACCATAACTGAACATTGAATTTGTCTATACAGTATACATTATGCGCTTCATCCAATAAAAAATGAAATCCATGTGTTGCTTTGGCTCTCTTGATAGCAATTAATTACGTATATTCAATTGGCCTTCTGGTTGACTAGCATAAAAGGTCGTATTCTATTTTTGATGTGAGTTGTCCTCCTATGCATGTCCTGGAGGCTTTGCTTCCCAGGTTTATTGCTTTGCAATTTAAAGTTTTGAAGCACTGCCCCACAGTTCTTTAATTAGTATTTAACATTACAATCAGGAATTGGAATATCATGGTTTTTCACTAGAAATAATAGCACATTTAGCTTATATGTAAACGAGCTCTGCAATCTGTTGACGTCTACCTGTTCGTGCTCTGTATTCTATCGTCTGATGTGCTCATGAACCTCATCCACGTAAATATGCCTGATTGGGCCTATGATCAATGTGTGATGTCTTTGTGTGCTCCCCTGTGCATTATCCTGTTATGATCAATGTGTACTGTAGTTTGATATAGGTTCAAAAAATACTATACTATAGTTTGATATAGGTTCAGAAAATACTGTACTGTAGTTTGATATAGGTTCAGAAAATACTGTACTGTAGTTTGATATAGGTTCAGAAAATACTGTACTATAGTTTGATATAGGTTCAGAAATTATTGTACTATAGTTTGATATAGGTTCAGAATGGAGTGGCGGAATTTACTGTAATGTAGTTTTTTAGGAACAATACTTGATATATGGTTAGGTGCAGATTTGGAAGTGCTGTTGTAAAATATTGTACAATAAATAATATGCATTTTCATTAACAATAGTTAGCGTTTTTAGTGACAAGTAACAATTGTGCACTTCTACTTGCAGGGGAAAATTCTAATTTCTTTACAGCGGTGTTTGAACAAAATGGCATATTCCGTGGGCTGGATGATAGAAGGACATTTTGTTGAAGCACTCAATAGGAGTAATACTATTGTGATGCCAACACATGGTGAATGAACTTTATATTTTGTAATGCTCTAAATCCTGCACTGTGCTGGTTTGTTTCTGATCTAAACATGTCTTTTGGCTAGCTCTAGATTTAGCCTGAACCTTAATTCTTTGTTTGGTCTGAATCTTGCCTGAACCACTTCCTCCAGCTCCTAAATTTAGCTATGAATTATGTCATAATTTACCTATGACTTATGCCTGAATTATGTGCTCGTGGGAATGTTGTTGTTGGAAAGTTTTGTTGTATTCTGTGATGTAAAAAATAGATCATGCTAAAACATAGGATGTCTTGCTGTTAATTTTTATTTGCAGCGTCTTCGCCGCCGGCCGTATGCTGCATCGGCAACTGGCTGCAGCAGCTGAGGAGCTCATGTTGCCGCCGGCCATACACTGCATAGGTTGCGGCAGCAGAGGACGCAAGGCCATCGAGGGCGCATGACACGGAGGCAAGCGGGCAGCTGTCCATGGGACGTCGCCGTGCTATATGCTCCGCTGTGTTCATGCTCGTGAAGTGTCGAGCTATCCTTTTGGTTTCAGTTAGGTGCTTTCAGTTCAATTAGGCTACTGTCAGATAGAGTGCTTTTAGTTTCAGTTTGTTTAATATATAAAAGGGTACTTTTCTGCAAATATTGTTGGGGTGTGGATGGGACTACGACCAACGTGGCGTCCAATGTGGCAATTGCGGACTCGATTTGTGTACAAGTGAACCTGCAAAACATATTTAGTGATTGGTTTGTCTCAATTTTCAAGTGTTTTTTACGAAATTATACCCACGGCGCAAGTTGGTGTACTATAGATGTATTTAACTCAAATTATAACGTCGGGGCCGGCACCCTCGCGCCAAGGCGCGTTCCTGATCTAGTTTAAGTGGTTAGATGAATGAGAAACAGGTGGCCATGAGGGTTGGGAAAAAATGTAGCCACGGTGCTCACCAAAGAATCCATTTGGCAAAGCTATTTTTTTAGAAAAGGAGGACCCCCAGCTTCTGCATCTGGACGATGCATGTAGACACTTTATTAATTATTCACACAAGACCTTACAAAGTCATACAACAGTAATACTAAAGCCATCTGCTAGGCAACATCTGTCGCTATTCCTATCCATTTGATGTAGGGATCTTTGATAGTGCAGGTCTAATACCAAAATAGATCTCATGACCAAACCTAACATCTAAGACCCGAGGTCCCAACCAGACGCCACGGGTATGGGCACCCACCACCGGGCGCATTCCTCCACCAGACGCCGCCGGGTATGAGGTCACGCAGCCACCTGCCACCAATCCATCTTCAGTGATGTACTGCTGCATCTACCTTGCCCGGTCTAGTTGTCGTCGACGCCACCACGACACCAGACAACGCCACCATCCTGCGCTCGTCCATCATCACACGCCCACTGGCGAGACCCCGCTGCTCCATGCCGCCGAGACCCGCCGCCGTCGACGTGAGAGAAGGTACGCCACACCACCTCACGCCTCTTCCGTTCGGTGCCGCTCCACAAACAATGCCCCCAATAGGGAACACGACACCGCAGCGCCGCCATCGTCTGATCCGGTGATCTTAGGATTTCTCCCGGAGTGGCACGAGTAGGTTGACGATAGTTGCTTGACGATCCCTTCATCAAGGTAACGACGTAGATGCCGCCATCGCCCGCCATGACCGGAGTCGGCTCGGATCTCACCGGCGACTATGTCTCCCCAATTCGCTGCCGGTGCTAATAGTGGGATCCAAGATCTGTCAATATCAGCCTGGCCAACCACCTTCGGTGGAGAAGGCAGCCACCACCACCATGCCCGGGCCAAGAGACCCGGACGTCATCGTGTCGTGAAGATTACCCAGGGGGATCTCCTCTTGTCGCTGTCGAGACGAGGCGCAGCCGCAGTGGATCTCGATCTAAACCCGTCGGGCCCAGATCAGATCTCATCGCAGCCAAAATCTCATCCATCAAACGGACGCCGGAGATCTCCTGGCCATCGCCAACCCGCTGCGCACAGCCGTTGAAGGAGGAGGGAGCTGGACGCCGCTGCCCCCACGCGTTACCGCCGGCCGAGGACCGCGCCACCGCCGTCGCCTCACCACAGGGGCTTCGCCCCGCGGCATCCTCAGCGATGGCGGCGGTAGTGGGAGGCGATGGAGGGGGAGGGCTGAGGGCGGTGTGGATGGGGACTCCACGGGGCGGCGCAGCGCCGCCGCCTCGGGGGAGAGAGCCATGTCCTAAGCAAGACTCTTGCAAGGGCTTGCTATCAGCGCTGGTCTCGCTGATGGCAAGGACCGCATAGCTGCCAAACAGTTGTGCTGGAAGCCAGATTTCAGCGGCGTTGAGTTCGACCTCGACCCCGTCCGGCTCCCAACTTCTCGCGAGCATCTGAACCGGCAAGCGAAGCGCGGCATAGAAGCGCACATGCCCTCCATCTTTCAGCGCTGCTACGCGTTGCGGCGAACAACCCATGCTGCATCCACTCGACCCAAGTCGTCGCCGTCGCGCGCCCTAGCCGATGTGGCATATGAGGCCCGCCCCAAGACCGTTGAGTTTGCCAACACCAAGGCGGCGGTTGGCATGAAAGGCTAGGAAGGAGAGCGGGAAGGAGTGACTCGAGTGTGGCGAGCGGGGAGGTAAGCCGGGGTCAGAGCGGTACTAGGCACGGCTGGTCGGAGAGCTCCCGTCGGCAGCGATGGAATGAACCCTAGAGGGTGTGGGGGTAACTGGGAGAGGAGTGGCTCACACAAGGAGGGATGAGCGGCTCGCTGCTCGAGTATACCAAAGGTTCAGGTTTTTTTGGGCATGGAAGGTTCATTGAGTAAAAAGGTCGGTGGGGCTCGTGAAGGGAAAACGGTGGCGTGGTGGTCGCCTATCGATCGATGGTGAAGGCAATAAAGAATGAAGTAATGAGCTACCTACTCCCCTTTTAGGAGTAGAGATGCCGAGCATAAAATCATAGGTTAGTGACATAAAAACTAAAACAAAAAAACTGAAACAAAAAATAAAATATATAAAAAAACTAAAAAATGCGCGCATGCGTCAAATGAGCCACCAACTTTAATTATAGTTGATTTTTTGGCAATATTAGATTTGATTTGGGTATGAGAAGCGGAAGACAAAGAAAGTTCGGATTTAGTTGAGATTTTCTTAAGATTTGATTTGAATGAGTTAATGCATGATGTTATTTTTATTAAGTGCTGATTTGATTGAGATGTTCTTAAGATTTGATTTGAATGAGTTAATGCATGACATTGTTTTGGGAAATGTCGATTGATTTGAAAGAGTTAATGCATGCCTTTGTCTTTATTAAGTGCCAAACTGATTCAGATTTTCTTAACACTACTAGAAAAAGGGCTATAGATGGGATTGACACTAATGGCGCACCAGAAAGCTGGTGCGCCATTAGTCTCTACTCCTAATGGAGCAGTTGGTAGCCTCGCTTCCAGGTTTTTTTTGTCCCACCACTTTCGTCCGGTTTTTTTCGTAGTTTAACCGTTGTAGATTTTTTTTCGATGCTGGTTTCTTATTCATCGGTTTATTTACCCCTCAGCTCTTTCCTTGCAAATCAACACTTTCCAAACGTGCACGCAATCAGGGATCTAAATTTACTAACTTATCCAAATCAACCGATACCTTCCATTATTGCAAATTTCTTTAGGAATCAAATAATAGATTTTAAGGAAACAAATAAAAGATTTTAAAGACGCATCATACTTTACTAACAATCACTAAAAATCAAATCTAAATGAATTAACCTTACCTTAAATCACTCAATCACTTCAATTAGAAAACATTTTCTTTCCTAACTGCAGTTGGTAGTCTCGCTTCCAGGTTTTTTTTGTCCCACCACTTTCGTCCGGGTTTTTTCGTAGGTTAATCGTCGTAGATTTTTTTCGATGCTGGTTTCTTATTCACCGGTTTATTTACCCCTCAGCTCTTTCCTTGCAAATCAGCACTTTCCAAACATGGACGCAATCACGGATCTAAATTTACTAACTTATCCAAATCAACCGATACCTTCCATTATTGCAAATTTCTTTAGGAAACAAATAATAGATTTTAAGTAAACAAATAAAAGATTTTAAAGACACATCATACTTTACTAACAATCACTAAAAATCAAATCTAAATTAATTAACCTTACCTTAAATCACTCAATCACTTTAATTAGAAAACATTTTCTTTCCTAACTGCACCCCGCTTAGTGTGCACATAACAATCCAAGTAATTAGAGTCACATGATTGAATCCATTTATTTAGAGCGACATGATTGAATTCATTTATTAACAATAATCCTCACCAAAAGTGCGTTTAGCAATTTTAGAGGGCGGACCAAAACTCTGCCATCCGCTCGCCCGCGTTTGTTTAAGTACAGGAAAAAATGGCATAATATATGGAAACAACACGACCGGGGCGGCGGTGCAATCTTCGGGGATAGGGGATCGGAGGAGAAGGATTGGCCTGACAGCATGATCGGGGTGCTTCCCCGCGGCTGCGGCCGTCCTCGCGATGCCACCTACCCGAAATCAACGCTGCTCCCTGCCGTCAGCCGAGGCGACGCCGCCTGCCCTCCTACCCACGGTCCGCTGCCGCGTGCAGCTACGGCGGGAGGAGTAGCGACAGGGCCGAGGTCCTTCATGCGTTCCGGGATGGAGGCCATGATTTCGTCGAGGTCGTTGCTGCCTCCTACACTCAGGGTGTGTCGCCGAGATCGAGGTGAGCATGAGGAGCTGTGGCCACCGCCATGGTCACCCCATCGCAGGAGATGGAGCACGCCGTCGGCCTACAGCTTGTGGAGATCACTGTTGCTCTTGGTCGGCGTGGTGACCGGATCTTGCCGATGTGTCCCTCCCCAACGACCTCCTCTTCGCCCGGTTGGCGGCATGGATCTCGCCATCGGTGCTCTCAACTTCTCTGCCTCGAGCTCGACGGTCAGCCACCATGGATCCCCGGCTGGAGGGTCACGTGAACCAGCCGTCCTCCCATGCTGCAGCGGCGAGAAGGTGACATGGCTCTCCGTACACGAAGAGTGGAGTTCAGTCAAGTACTTATATACTTGGCCTCTACTGTTGATCCATGTACATGGAGAAGAACAAACAACCGCTCATTCATGCTTCATTCCACTCCTTTGCGCTACATTACTGGAGGTGACATTTTCCTATCTCTCTATGTTGTAACAAGCCTGCTGCCTGCATAGTTAATGGATTTTTATTTAAATTTATCGCTGCTTAGTGCTTTGTTGCAATTGTTCACCCAAGATTCTTATATATAATCTGAGCGTATGTAGGCATACTTAGCTTTGCTATTCCATTTTTTCTGGCGCATAGAAATAAGAGTATTGTCCAGGTTAGGTATTCAATTGAGTATGGTATTTGGATTGCTATCAGAATGTCTTTTCTATGCATGTGATTTCTCACATCTGGTTATAATATTTGTGAAGACGTGCATTGCACGTGCACTTGAAGCGGGCCCGTGGCCCGGCTGGCGCCGACGACCGAGCCACCTCGTCCGCATATTCTTGGAGCTGTGGCTGGTCGATTTACATGAAATTAATTCCCTCGATTACGGTGGCAAATATAATACACATAATCCATATTATTATGCACTAGCGCGTGTGTGTGAAATAGATGGATTATGGTCCCGTACCCAATAAGATGGATATGTGTGTGTGTTAGAGAGAGAGGGAGAGGGGGATAGAGAGTGAGGAAGAGGGAGGGAGAGTGTGTGTCTGTGTGTGTGAGGATTTGATGGTAAAAAAGATCGCCAATGTCGTAATATTGAATTCTTAAAATTAATGTGGCCCCGTTGCAACGCACGGGTGTTCTTCTAGTATATACTAATGGCGCACCACAATCTGATGCGCCATTAGAGTTTAAACTACTAATGGCGCATCTGGCAAAGGGTGCGCCATTAGTATCAAATTTTTTTTTAACTAGCGCGCCTGTCCAAACATACTAATGGCGCATCCTGCCCAAGTGCGCCATTAGTAGTTGTAACTACTAATGGCGCACCAGGCTGTGGGTGCGCCATTAGTATAGAATTTTTTGAACTAGTGCGCTTATCCAAACATACTAATGGCGCATCCCGCCATAGTGCGCCATTAGTAGTTGTAACTACTAATGGCGCACAGTGCAGTTGGTGCGCCATTAGTATAGAATTTTTTTGAACTAGTGCGTCTATCAAACTTACTAATGGCGCATCCTGCCCAAGTGCGCCATTAGTAGTTGTAACTACTAATGGTGCACCAGGCTGTGGGTGCGCCATTAGTATAGAAATTTTTTTTTGAACTAGCGCGCCTATCCAAACATACTAATGGCGCATCCTGCTTAGGTGCGCCATTAGTAGTTGTAACTACTAATGGCGCACCATGCAAGAGGTGCGCCATTAGTAAGTGGGCAGCAACAAGATATTTGGGGCAGCCTCTCCTACCCACACACTCACTTTCTCCCCACTTCATTCTCTCCCCCTCCTCCGTGTCTCGGTGCCTCCTCTTTTTCACCTCATTTCCACCATAGATTCATTCAAATTAAGTGGTTAAATTACCTTGTTTTAATAAGTAAGTAAGGGGGAAGCTATATTTAGGTTGTTCTCCCTACAACAATGTGCACATGCACTTTTTACGGCCTAGCTAGATCTATGTATGTTCGTGGTGTTGCATATGTTTGTGGTGTTGCATATGTGTTTGTGTTTGGAGGTGTACCGGTATTTGAAATGCGATAGTTGCCAATATTTTGCCGGAATGTTGATTCATTTCCGTTTTGGCGAATTTTGGCATTAAGCATTCTTTTGGTCCTATTTTTAGGGAAAGTCATGCCAAATTTTTGTTTGGTTCTAAAATATAGTTTTGCTCTACCTCAGCGACCATGGTCCGCATACGATGACCGAAGGCATCGTGAATAGTTTTTGAGGTCCGCAAAGGCGAGATGCTTCAAAAGAACGAGACGGAGATAAGATGTCCGTGTCGAAGATGCAAGTGAAGAGCCTTATTGCGGACCCGGATTCCGGCAGGTGCGGGACCACCTGCTGTTGCGTGGTTTCATGGATGGCTATCGGTGGCAAGGTGATGAAGATGACTACTGAAGTCGTCCATGCGGGCCGGGCAAGAAATGAGGAAGGGCAGCAAGACAACCACCGCGGCTCGGGCGGGCGAGAAGACGAAGAATCCCGTGAGATGATCACGACGGTGATCTTGTATACGATCATCATGTAGAAGATGCAGGACATGATGATGAGGAAGATGCCGAGCAAAGCGACGGGCATGATCATGAAGATGATGATGCCCGGGCGAGCGCATTTGGACCATCGATGGGCTGGGTGCAGGACCCTCATATTCAAGAGCTGCTTCTCAAGCGCACGGATAACGCAAGAGCTGCCGCCCGAGAGAAAGCCAAGATGGATCAACTTGAGTTAGACGCGGTTACTCCATTGTATGAAGGATGCAGGCCCGAGGATACCCGCTGAAAGTAACGCTCATGGCTCACGGAGATGAAGGTAAAACACAAAATGACCGACGCATGCTTCGACGAGAACATGTCATTACGCACGAACGTCTTCCCAAGGGGAACAAGTGCCCGACCAGTTTGGAGGAGGCGGAGAAAATCGTGTGTCCTCTCGATTTACCGCGACGTGAAATACCATGTGTGCATGAACAATTGCATCATTTATCGGGACGAGCACGCGGAGTCTACCATATGTCCGTGTCGGCGTCACTCGATACAAGAAGAGGAAGAAAGCTCCTCGAAAAGTGGTGTGGTACTTTCCGATCACTCCTCGTCTGCGGCGCTTATTTCGCGGACCCTAAGGTAGCAAAGCTCCTGCGTTGGCACGCCGGATAGGGAGGAGAAGAAGCGGGAAGATAACGCAAATGATCCGGAGATAGATAAAAAGACAAGATCCGAGTCACCCTAAGGATGCGAGCCGGTGGCAAGCGTTGAACTTCGAAGACTCGGAATTTGGGAACGATCCAAGGAACATCATCTTTGGGCGCGAGCACCGATGGAGTCAATCCGTTTGGCAGCCGTGAGAAGCACACATAGCACTGGCACGTGTTTGTGTGGATGTACAACCTTCCCCTGGTTGTGCATGAAAAGGAAGTACATTCACATGAGTATGCTAATTGAAGGGCGAAACAACCAGGAACGACATCAATCATGTCTGGGGCTGCTGAAAGAGGAGCTTGACACGCTGTGGAAAACGCCACCAATACGTGGGACGCCGCGAGAGAAAGAATATTTCCCTATGAGAGCCGCAGACTTTGCTCACGACGGTGCACGACTATCTCGATTACGGATATCTCATGGGCGGGTAGTCCACGGATTTTCCGGATGCGTAAGGTGCATGGATGACACAACGTATCGCCAGCTAGATAGAGATCCGGGTCTTGAAAACCGTGTTCATGGGACATCGAAGGTGGCTTCATAGCGATGACCCGTGGAGGAAACGCAAGGATCTGTTCGATGGTGAAACCGAACCCTCGAAAACGCCTGTGTACGAGGAGCGGCGAGGAAATAGACAAGCTGTTGAAAAATTGGATAGACTGCCTTTGCCGGAAAGAAGCAAAAGGCGCCAGAGCCGGAAAGAAGCGAAAGGCGCCAGAGCAGCTGCCGAAGGTATGGAAAACGAGGTCTGTTTTACGGGACTTGCCGTCTTTGGAAGATCCACCGTGTGCCTCACAGCCTTGCTTGTCATGCATATCACGAAGAACGTGTGCGAGTCCGCTTGGTACCCTGCTCAACATGCCGAGAGGACCAAAGATGGGCGAAAGCAAGGCGGACTTGAAATCAATGGGCATCGTGCAGGAGCTTCACACTATATATGATGATGATGATGATGATGAGGCGAAGCGGGACACGAAGAAGTCGTCGCCAAAGGCAAAAAGGCCAAGAAGACCGGAAATGACTACCCTCCGCGTGCTTCACTCTAAGTCGAGGAGATCGAGCAGTTTTCACCTGCCTCCTAGGAGTAAAACTTCCTTACTGTTACGCAGGGAAGATAAGCGAGATACCTAGACCCAGTGAAGCGAAGTTCAGCGGGATGAAGTCTCACGACATCACGTCTTGATGACGCAGAATACTTCCGGTTGCAATCCGTGGGATCATGGACGCGCACGTCCGTGAAACGCTATTTGGCCTATGCAACTTCTTGACGTCATCTCGGAAGTCGATTGGCATGAGGCAACTCGAAGGCTACGAGGAAGAGATCGTGGTGATACTATGCGAGCTTGAGATGTACTTCCCGCCCGCATTCTTCGACGTTATGGTGCATCTGCTGGTCCATATAGTGGAGGATATCATCCAACTCGGGCCGACGTTCCTGCACAGCATGATGCCGTTCGAAAGGATGAATGGTGTCATCAAAGGATACGTTCGCAATGGAAGCATAGCCAGGGCTTTTCGATCAAGAGTGCATCTCCTACTGCACGAATTATCTAGGCATCGAGGACCCCGTTGGTCTGCCCGTCAACAGGCACCTCGGCAGGCAGTCACCGTGAGGGTCGCCGCGAAATGCATGTCGACTTCGAGGGTCGACTTGCCGACTTTGAAAGAGCAAACCTAGTCGTGCTACAACACATAGATGTGGTCGATCCTTGGGTGGTAGAGCACAAAACCTTTATTAAAACGACGTACAATGACCGAGGCCAACAGAGGACGGACGGAGATACACTCAAAGAGCACAACTCATGTTTCACGCGTTGGTTCAAGAAGAAGCTTCGGTTGCACTTTACATGAGGATTCTTCCGCGGAAGAACAACTCATATTCGCCTTTGTCACAGGCGCCGAGCACAACCTCGATGACCTATGAGGCGTCACGATATCAACGACTACACATTCTACACCGAGGCCAAGGACATGAAGAGCGATGGTTATCAGAACTCCGGTAACGATGGAATCCTACACCGTAACGACAAGGACAGATACTACGGAAGGATCGAGGAGATCTGGAGCTGAGCTACTGTTGGAGAGAAGGTCCCGATGTTCCGTGTCGGATGGGCCAAGAACGTCATAAAAGAAGACCGGTATTTCACCACCATGGTTATACCCGAAGCCAAATCCAAGATCATGGTATAAGCGTCACCGCGAAAAATGAGCCATGGGTACTGGCTTCCCAAGTGGACCAATGCTTCTTCATTACCGACCCGCCAAAGCCCGGTCGTGTTGTCGTGAGGAGAGGCAAAAGGAAGATCATCGGAATGGATGGAGTAGCCAATGAGCAAGACTTCGACAAGTACGGCGACCCGAGGATCGAACATGACGACGATGATGAAGTAGCAGCATACACCACAAGAAGAAGCAGGACCACCCTACCTAAAGGACGTCCGTTCCACAGAAGAACTCCATTTGCGAAAAATAAGGGCAAGAAGATTGTGAACAGATAGCTTGCTAAGATCGATTGTATCAAACAGCTTTTTAAATGCTACTGTCTTATAAAAAAAATATTACTGTTATTATTTAAACAAGTTTGAACATATTTAAACACAAATAAGTATCAAACAGCTTTTTAAATGCTAAAAAAATTTGTGGAGCCCACCTCGATCCCCCTCCATCTCGATCGCTATCCCACCTCGCCAGATCCGGTCCCCCTCGCCGCCGAAAGCACCCCAGTCCACTGCCGCCGCCGCCGACCCCCCGCACCCTCGATTCCCCTACTCAACCGCCGTCGCCGACCCCCCGCACCCCGCGCACCGTCTTATAAAAAAAAGTATCAAACAGCTTTTTAAATGCTACTGTCTTATAAAAAAATATTACTGTTATTATTTAAACAAGTTTGAACATATTTAAACACAAATAAGTATCAAACAGCTTTTTAAATGCTAAAAAAATTTTGTGGAGCACAGGAGTCGAACCCGGGACCTCCCGGTGTGAGAACTGGCTGTGACCCGGTCGAGCTAGTAGAGTGGGCTTGACATGGATAGGTTACGATAGTACATAACCTTTTGGCTCGAGTTGAAATAAAAAAAAATACTAATGGCGCACCACGGTGAGGTGCGCCATTAGTATGGACATGCTAATGGCGCACCACGGTGAGGTGCGCCATTAGTATTGTGCCGATCCCCCCTGCCCTCTCCCCCTTCGCCCGATCCCCCTTCCTCTCCCCTCGCCAGTTCCCTCTCCCTCTCGATCCACCGCCTTGCGCCCGCTGCCTGACCCTGCCCTCGCCCTCGCCCTCCCTCGCCCTCTCTCGCCTTCCCTCTCCCTCGCCCGCCTCCTCAGACGCCACCGTCCCGCCACCTCGGCCTTGCGCCCAGCGCCGCCTCGCCTTGACCCGCCGCCCAGCGCCCGCCTCGGCTGACCCGCCACCAGACGCCGCCCAGCGCCGCCTCGACGCGACCCGCCGCCCAGCGCCGCCTCGGCGACCCCGCCGCCGGGACGCCGCCCGACTCCGCCTCGACGCTGCCCGCCCGCCCAGCGCCGCCTCGACCCGCCCAGCGCCGCTGCCCCACCTCGACCCGCCCGACCACCGTCGCCGAGCACCACCACCCCGTGAGCTCCCTCCTCCTCCCCTCCTCCTCCCCTCCTCTCATTTTCTTGTTAACAGAGCGAAGCTTCCTTTTTTCTTATATTGAGAGCAGAAGGGGTTTTTCATCGGATAAGAATTAGTATTCCTAGTTACTACAACATCTTAAGTCTAGTCTTGTGCGAAAATGTGGTGATAAAGCAAGCATGATCTCCAAAAGTCAGTTTTAGACAGAATGTCCATACTACCAACCTAGTTGAAGGATATTATCCATGCATGTGTTCCCAAAAATGGTACCAAAAGATCATGGTCTTAAGCAATGATGGCATCAATTTAAGTTCAGAGCAGCGAAGTGTGCATAACTTTATTGTGTCGGCATGCTTTCAGGAAGATTTTCTTTTCTTTTTGATGAAATGAAGTTGAATCTTGATTTCATTGATGAAACCAACTCACTAAAATTGAAAGCAAAAACCATACAGATCGCCTTGACTATTTAGAAAACCAGAGAAGATATCAAGTGGTTTTAGACTGGACTCTTTTGCATTATTTGGTTTTGGCTGATAAGTATTTTATCTTTTGTTTTTCCAGATATGCTGGTGCAGTTTTTGGAGATGCATGCTTGAAGGGGCTCAACGGTGTTCCTGACATTGTAGAGTGCTCTTTTGTCCAATCAACCGTAACAGAGCTGCCATTCCTTGCCTCCAAGGTGATTTCCTTTCAATAAATAAATCCTATTGTTCCAAAGTGTAGGCTGCTCTTTTGAGTTAAATCGTGTGGCCTGTCACGGAGCTGGCAAGACGTTCTTGTTGATTCGTAAATTTTTTGGTTGGTTAGTTTGTAGACGGACTTATGGTTGATTAGTAAGTTTATGGAGTTATTACTGTCCTAGATGGTCGGATGTGTCCCATGTGTCGTTGATCGAATTGACTGGTATAAATGATGCATAGATTATGCTCTCTTTTTCCCCACTTAATCTAAGCCCATTTTCAAAGCACAGGAGATATCTTTGGTGCGCTTACTACCAGTTTCATTGCTAGGAGGAAGATAGCATCGAAGTTCACTTTGAGTTACGTGGTAAGAGCAAGAAGTGTTTCAGATGTGGGGATTGTAGCTGAATTTTATTTTGCGATTGTTGTGCAATTTGTATCCACTTTTTGTCACACTTGTGATATGAGAAGTGAGATAAACCTTGGAGACTATGCTGAAGCTTGCGAGAGGGGTAGTTCGACTAGATTCAGACTTACATGAACCAAGGACGGGCTATGGAAATTGATTACTGTGTATGATATGACAGAGTTCTTACCATGCCTAGGAAGCTAGTAATCACATTAGATCTTTCGCCTAAATAGATGAAGATTTTGTGCTGTAGAATGTATGCTAATTGCTGGTTTGGTCGTTGCTAATGCCTAAAGAAACTGACAATTTAATTCTTGAGCCCTGAAGTGTTAATGTTGTCATTAAGTAGACAAGAAAGCATCGGCTACAATCTTTGAAAATGAGCGTCCATGCATATCTTGACTGCCATTTTTTAGGATAATGGCAGACTAATTCATGTTTTCAAATATCTTGTCTGATTTAGTTTTCACCATATTTTCTTATATTGATTTAGTTTTGATGATCAATGGCAGAGATACATGGCGACCCAAGTTATATCTATTTTCTCATATTTGTAGAGAAGATTTTCACACGTGTAAAAGTTTTTTCAAATATATTTGTGGTGCAAAATGAAGATATGCCAAACTCCTCAACAGTTGGTTAGTCTCATTAGGGTAAAATAATAGGATACTTTGTTAAATTAGAAGTCATCAACATGCTTTCGATCAATTGCTGCTGTATCCTGTATGATGTATGTGATGCTGCTGATGTATGGTTTTTATCAAGAGGCCAAACATTCATCTAGTTTTGCTATGAACTGCTGCTAATGTATGATGTAGTTGCTTCACCTGCTATCTTGCTTACGATTCTGCCTTGTGCCGTTTAAGAGTTTTTAGATGAATGTCTATAGTGCTTTTTCTTCTCTCGCTAACTCCGCTCGAGTTGTTGTTGGCCGATAACAGCATGTTTGAAGTACAATTGTTACCAATGTGGGCTTGTGGAATCCCATGACAAAAGTCTTGAGTTGGGTTCGATACAATTGTCAAGGGGTAGTCTCATTGTGATCTTCTGAAATGACCCATTGGCGACTTCATTACGCGGGGATAATGATTTTGCAGGTACCCCGAGAGGCCCTTGAGTTTGCCGGAATGTCGATTAACTTCCGTTCCGGCAAATTCAGGTACTCCATATGTCCTATTTTCAGCAAAGGTCATGCTGAAATTTTCCGTGAATTTTAGCATGACTTTGCTAAAAATAGGACATATGGTGTACTTGTGACTAATGCATGGGCCGGGGTATCTTAGTAGTTAATTAAGTAGGATCAAGTTCCACGGCGTACTTGCGACTAATGCATGGCTTTTAGGGTGCCTCGGTGTCGATAAAAACCGAAATGATGAAAGCTTGGGCTTTTAGGGTGCCTCGGCGTCGAAAAACCCTCAATGATAAAAGCTTAGATTTTAGGATGCCTCGGTGTCGACAAACCCTAAATGATGAGACCATGATCTTGTTCCTTGACAATAACCAACTTTTGACCAAACTTTGTTTCTATTTAGAGAGAAACATGGCCCACAACGATGAGGCCGGGGTTGATGACAAGGCATTCAGGGAGCTGTCCCAGGAGATGGAGGAACAACCTCACTTGTATGAGGCCGCCGCCTTCCCCACCGATCCCGAGACCACCGATGGTACCGCCGAGGATGACCCACCGATGCCACCACCGATGGTGCCGCCGAGGATGCCACCATCGATGATGGCGGCGCATTTACGATGGCAGCCAACCGAAGAGGCAACGGAAGGACCGGCGCCCGATCGTGCTCCGCACCCTCAAGGAGGAAGTTCTTGAAGTGGACTCCAACGGGAATCCAACGGCGCCCGAACGAATAGTCAAGGGGTACTCGCTTCAGCTCGGGTGCATTCTCCGAGCACCGTCTCGATCAACACCGAGAACACGAGGCATCCTGACCGAGGGAATTTGCGCAACCTCCTCTTCACGAAGCTGCACGAACGATACAAGTTCCCGCTGAATTTGAAAACACAAGCCTCAAAGGGAATAAAGTGATCAATGCTGCCCTCACGAAGATGAGCAACGCCTGTCTACTTGGAAAAGCAATGTGAAGAGAATGATCGAGAAAGGTGAGAGTTATCAGAAGATCAAGGAGAAAAATCCTTCGATCACCGAAGATGACTACAACGACTTCAAGATCAATTGCTCGAGCACCGCAAGCTCCCAATCAAGTGACTGGGGGAAACAAATGTGGGAGCTGAACATAGGGGAACACACACTCGGTCCCGTGATTACTGAGTGGCGGAGCCTATATGGGACAAGGAGGAGGCGGAGCGTGCCGAGCAAGGCCTACCGCCTCTTCGATACATACAAAGTGACAAGCGGACCAGGAACTTTGTCAAGGCCCGGTACAAGAAGGACCCGAAAACAAAGGAGCTTACCACGGATCCGAAGACCAGGCAGCTTCAGCTTGTTCTGGTAAGGAATACACCCCCGCGTAATTAGCTCCATATGGTTGCATTCTAATTAATGAAGCCGAATTTCTAAATGGTTCACATTCCTTCCGCAGCGATCGAAAGCGAGCGCTGGGTCGACTCAGAGCAACCCTTGGGACACCACTCTAAATAGGGGGTTGAATGTAATGAAGAACAAGGATAAGCTCGAAGCCGACGTCACCTGGTCGTGGTGGCCGCAAAGGCTTGTCGACAAAATGGGGTCATACTATACCGCTGGTGTGCGGAAGGAGAAAAGACCAGCTCGGAAAGCCAAAGCGCGAGAGGTTCAAGAACTCAAGGCACAGGTGGCGCGGATTCGGAGATTGTCCAAGAGCAAGTGGAACAACGACTGGAGCGATTTATCACCGCCCTTGTGCCTACCTTGATCTCGGGGTTGAGTGCGTGGATTGCGGGCGGCCAACAGGGGCCGCCCCCGATTCCTAGCTTCATGGCCAGCAACTCGCATAATGCGATGGCGGGGCCATTGGTGCCTCCGGCGGAGGCGGCATTGGTGTCTCCGGCCGACGGCACGGGAGCTTAATGCACCCGGTGTACGCCGGCGAGCACCTCTGCAACAAGCGGCCCCTCCGTCAGCTGCCGCCCGCCGTTGGCGGTGCCTCTACATTAGCCGAGCTCGACGCCATCATCACGGTAACTAATTAAGCCTCTCTCGGCCGAGGACTTCATCTCCTTGCCTTTGATCGGGCATCCTCGACGCCCTACATGTTTTCGCAGGGCGCCGCCGACGTTCCGTGACACTCTCCTCCACTACGTGAACAACGAGTTGGTCGATGTCGCCAAGGGCAAAATCGTTCAACCGGCAACCCCTTGTTCCACGGTACCAGATGCCACCCAACTTGTTTAGGGTTCAACTGGTTCGGTGCTGCCAGCTGCGACGACTTGTTACCTCCGAATCGACCCGTCGGGGCCGACGATGATGACGTGATGACCCTCGGCGCCGCCTGAGCTGGCCCTCGCTGGTCAAGAGCCAGATTCGTTTGGGGGCGGGGACACCACCCCAAAGACAACACCGCCCGGTCGTGCGGCCAAGTCGGCCCCATGGCAAGACCGGCCAGAACGGTGCCGGACATCCCTATGCCATCGATCCAAACATGCATATGGCACGGGATCGAACGACGGCATTTACGACGCATTTACTATGATACATTTGGCAACGTCGATCAAGATTTTGCCGAGCATGGGTGCGATGGCGACTTCATGGGGCCTCCTTCTCAAGAACCAAACCCAACAAAAGACGGTGCGATCTAGCTCGCATCATGGAGAAGCCAAGTTGCAACAGCGCCGCCCGGGCGTTCAGCTCTCGAGAGACGCCTCAATGCCGACTTCACCGAGCCTCGGATAGGCGAGGTGCGAAATATTATCAGCCCCAACACACTCAAGAAGGCGGTCTGTGAGCAAAACTCGGTCCCATTACAGGAGAAGAAGAAGGCACGCAAAAGAAAGACTAAGAAGGGTGCGAGCCAGCCGGCACCGAGTACGATCCGTGCTCGGACGGGCCACCTTCACCGCAGGATATCTCGAGGAGGGTGCATGTGGCGGGTAGGGCGATGCTACCGACAAATATGCTCAATGCTGCAACCGGTGCTATGCGGAGTCTGCATGATGTTGTTCTTTCTTTGGAGAAGCTGCGTCTCGTGGAGAAGGATGTGGCATACCCGGTTTCGCGGCCAAGGTGCGGAGGGCAAGGGCTTTGTGGATAACTCCATCGGGCGACGATCGTCCTGCGTTTTGATGACATCCACGCTTATGTTGAACCTTCATCCGCTGCACTACACCTTCGCTCGGCTATTTTCACGAGTATGGAGATGTGGATCATTCGCGACAAGACCCGGACATCGCGATAGTCGACCCTTCTACATGCGTGCCAAGTTCTTGGGCAGCACTGGGGACCGGCAAGTCGCGAAGTTCTTACCTCGAAGGTGTCATTCGGCAAACCAAGATAAGGATAACTTCCTCGTGCCTTACTTTCCCGAGTAAGTCCTCCTCAACCGCCCGTAACATATGAATTCTTACATTTCGATCGTTTTTTCTTTTAACATTCCGTGTTTTCTGCAGTGACACACGTTGCACGCTCATCCTCCTAAGCCCCAAATATTCCATGGCCACGTATTTCGACCCGGACCGTCGATCGAACGTAGACTACACAAATGTCAAGAAGGTTCTTGATGATGTTCTCCGCCACGCCAAATCTGGAGGCACCTTCACCAGGCCTATTCGTAAGCACGGCAAGCACGTGTTCTCCCAATAACACGACGCTGCTGCGTCAAGGCCAAGCTACCGGGCGGTCGAAGGGTGCCTACTACGCCATCCATCACATGCGGGCGATCGACGGGACCATCATCAACTTCGCCACCGAGTAAACTCCAAGATTGGGCCGCGGCGTGTCGGCAATCCAGACGCGGACCTCCGACAAGAATTCTTTCGCATCCAAATGGAGTTTGCGGAAATCATCCATCAAGATGTCCTTCGTACCTCGGGGCAGTTCTACCTCAGAAATCAACCGTCCAAAAGTGACATCGACACAATGCTACAAATGCAGGATGACAACGCCCGTTCTTTCATGACTCCCACGATAGACGGCGGCTTCATCCACGCTCCGTCCCTTGAGTCGAGTTGTCTAGTTCTGAAACATCGATTGGCTCATGTTGTAATTAAACTTTAATGAACTTGTAGTATGTCTCTTTGGTTTCGAGAGTCGTTCAACTTAGATGTAATCGATGCTATTAATGTCTTGCTTTTCTCTTCCGATCGTTACATTTGCATACTTATATATTGCTTATGTATTGTCTGTGAATTGGTACTAACGTTTCGCTTTGGCTAGTGCATAGCGATGCCGACGTATGTCGTGGTACAAGGGTAAGGTTCCCGGAGTCTACGATGACTGGGAGGAGTGTCGGAGACAGGTTCACCGATTCAGCGGTAACAGTTACAAAGGGTACACCACTAGGGCCGAGGCCGAATCTAGATACGCCCGCTATCTAGCGGGAGAGGGGAGGGTGAAGGAAATATGCCCTAGAGGCAATAATAAAGTTATTATTTATTTCCTTATATCATGATAAATGTTTATTATTCATGCTAGAATTGTATTAACCGGAAACATAATACATGTGTGAATATATAGACAAACAAGATGTCACTAGTATGCCTCTACTTGACTAGCTTGTTAATCAAAGATGGTTATGTTTCCTAACCATGAACAAGGAGTTGTTATTTGATTAACAAGGTCACATCATTAGTTGAAAGATCTGATTGACATGACCCATTCCGTTAGCTTAACACTTGATCGCTTTAGTATGTTAATGCTTTCTTCATGACCCATACATGTTCCTATAACTATGAGATTATGCAACTCCTGCCACGGAGGAACACTTTGGTGCTACCAAACGTCACAACGAATCGGGTGATTATAAAGGAGTACTACAGGTGTCTCCAAAGGTACATGTTGGGTTGGCGTATTTCGAGATTAGGTTTTGTCACTCCGATTGTCGGAGAGGTATCTCTGGGCCCTCTCGGTAATGCACATCACTATAAGCCTTGCAAGCATTGCAACTAATGAGTTAGTTGTGAGATGATGTATTACGGAACGAGTAAAGAGACTTACCGGTAACGAGATTGAACTAGGTATTGGATACCGACGATCGAATCTCGGGTAAGTAACATACCGATGACAAAGGGAACAACGTATGTCGTTATGCGGTTTGACCGATAAAGATCTTCGTAGAATATGTAGGAACCAATATGGGCATCCAGGTTCCGCTTATTGGTTATTGACCAAGAATAGTTCTAGGTCATGTCTACATAGTTCTCGAACCCGTAGGGTCCGCACGCTTAAGGTTTCGGCGATGCTTATATTATGAGTTTATGAGTTTTGATGTACCGAAGGAGTTCGGAGTCCCGGATGAGATCGGGGACATGACGAGGAGTCTCGAAATGGTCGAGACGTAAAGATCGATATATTGGACGACTATATTCGCAGTTCGGAAAGGTTCCGAATGATTCGGTATTTTTCGAGTACCGGAGAGTTACGGAATTCGCCGGGAGTATATGGGCCTTATTGGGCCATACGGGAATAGAGGAGAAAGGCCAAAGGGAGGAGGCCTGCGCCCCTCAGGTCCGAATTGGACAAGGGCGCAGCCCCTTTCCGTCTCCTTCTCCCCCTCTTTCCCCCTCTCCTACTCCAACAAGGGAGGTGGAATCCTACTAGGACTAGGGAGTCCTAGTAGGACTCCACACCTTGGTGCGCCTCCTCCTAGGCCGGCCACCCCCTCCTTTGCTCCTTTATATACGGGGGCAGGGGGCACCCCATGACACACAAGTTGATCTACGGATCTTTCCTTAGCCGTGTGCGGTGCCCCCTTCCACCATATTCCACTTCGGTCATATCGTCGTGGAGCTTAGGCGAAGCCCGCGCCGGAGAAGTCATATCGTCATGAGCTTAGGCGAAGCCCTGCGTCGGTGGAGCATCAACATCGTCCACCACGCCGTCGTCTTGACGGAACTCATCCCCGACACTTTGCTGGATCGGAGTCCGGGATCGCCATCGAGCTGAACGTGCGTAACTCGGAGGTGCCGTGACGCTCGGTGCTTGGATCGGTCGGATCGTGAAGACGTTCGACTACATCTACCGCGTTGTTATAACGCTTCCGCTTTCGGTCTACGAGGGTACGTGGACGGACACTCTATCCTCTCGTTGCTATGCCATCACCATGGTCTTGCATGATCGTAGGAAAATTTTTGAAATTACTACGTTCCCCAACAGTGGTATCAGAGCCAGGTTTTTATGGTTTGATGTTATTTGCACGAGTAGAACACAAGTGAGTTGTGGACGATACAAGTCATACTGCCTACCAGCATGTCATACTTTGGTTCAGCGGTATTGTTGGACGAGACGATCCGGACCAACCTTACGCTGCATTTTACGCGAGACCGGTTCCTCGACGTGGTTTGGACTTAGATGGGTTGCGGAAGACTGTCTCTCCAACTTTAGTTGTACCGTGTGTGGCTTCGCGGTGTCCTTGAGAAGGTTAAAACGGAGTCTATTTGACAAACTATCGTTGTGGTTTTGATGCGTAGGTAAGAACGGTTCTTGCTCAGCCCGTAGCAGCCACGTAAAACTTGCAACAACAAAGTAGAGGACGTCTAACTTGTTTTTGCAGGGCATGTTGTGATGTGATATGGTCAAGACGTGATGCTATATTTTATTGTATGAGATGATCATGTTTGGAACCGAGTTGTCGGCAACTGGCAGGAGCCATATGGTTGTCGCTTTATTGTATGAAATGCAAACGCCATGTAATTGCTTTACTTTATCACTAAGCGGTAGCGATAGTCGTGGAAGCAATAGTTGGCGAGACGACAACGATGCTACGATGGAGATCAAGGTGTCGCGCCGGTGACGATGGTGATCATGACGGGTGCTTGGCGATGGAGATCACAAGCACAAGATGATGATGACCATATCATATCACTTATATTGATTGCATGTGATGTTTATCCTTTATGCATCTTATCTTGCTTTGATTGACGGTAGCATTATAAGATGATCTCTCACTAAAAATTATCAAGAAGTGTTCTCCCGAGTATGCACCGCTATGAAAGTTCTTCGTCTTTGAGACACTACGTGATGATCGGGTGTGATAGGCTCTACGTTCAAATACAACGGGTGCAAAACAGTTGCACACGCGGAATGCTCAGGTTAAACTTGACGAGCCTAGCATATACAGATCTGGCCTCGGAACACGGAGACCGAAAGGTCGAGCGTGAATCATATAGTAGATATGATCAACATAGTGATGTTCACCATTGAAACTACTCCATCTCACGTGATGATCGGACATGGTTTAGTTGATTTGGATCACGTAATCACTTAGATGACTAGAGAGATGTCTATCTAAGTGGGAGTTCTTAAGTAATATGATTAATTGAACTTTAATTTATCATGAACTTAGTCCCGGTAGTATTTTACAAATTATGTTGTAGATCAATAGCTCGCGTTGTTGCTTCCCTATGTTTTTATATGTGTTCCTAGAGAAAATTGTATTGAAAGATGTTAGTAGCAATGATGCGGATTGGATCCGTGATCTGAGGTTTATCCTCATTGCTGCGCAGAAGAATTATGTCCTTAATGCACCGCTAGGTGATAGACCTATTGCAGGAGCAGATGCAGACGTTATGAACATTTGGCTAGCTCAATATGATGACTACTTGATAGTTTAGTGCACCATGCTTAACGGCTTAGAATCGGGACTTCAAAGACGTTTTGAACGTCATGGACCATATGAGATGTTCCAGGAATTGAAGTTAATATTTCAAGCAAATACCCGAGTTGAGAGATATGAAGTCTCCAACAAGTTCTATAGCTAAAAGATGGAGGAGAATCGCTCAACTAGTGAGCATGTGCTCAGTTTGTCCGAGTACTTCAATCGCTTGAATCAAGTGGGAGTTAATCCTCCAGATAAGATAGTGATTGACAGAATTCTCTAGTCACCATCACTAAGTTAGTAGAACTTCGTGATGAACTATAGTATGCAAGGGATGATGAAAAAATTCTCGAGCTCTTCGCGATGCTAAAATCGGCGAAGGTAGAAATCAAGAAAGAGCATCAAGTGTTGATGATTGACAAGACCACTAGTCTCAAGAAAAAGGGCAAAGGGAAGAAGGGGAACTTCAAGAAGAACGGCAAGCAAGTTGCTGCTCGAGTGAAAGAAGCCCAAGTCTGGACCTAAGCCTGAGACTAAGTACTTTTGCTGCAATGGAACTGGTCACTAGAAGCGGAACTACCCCAAGTATTTGGCGGATAAGAAGGATGGCAAAGTGAACAAAGGTATATTTGATATACAGATTATTGATATGTATTTTACTAGTGTTCGTAGCAACCCCTCGGTATTTGATACTGGTTCAGTTGCTAAGAGTAGTAACTTGAAACGGGAGTTGCATAATGAACAGAAACTAGTCGAAGGGAAGTGACGATGAGTGTTGGAAGTAGTTCCAAGATTAATATGATCATCATCGCACACTCCCTATACTTTCGGGATTAGTGTGGAACCTAAATAAGTGTTATTTGGTGTTGAGCATAAATATGATTTGATCATGTTTATTGCAATACGGTTATTCATTTAAGTAAGAGAATAAATTGTTGTTCTGTTTACATGAATAAAACCTTATATGGTTACACACCCAATGAAAATGGTTCATTGGATCTCGATCATAGTGATACACATATTCATAATATTGAAACCAAAAGATGCAAAGTTAATAATGATAGTGCAACTTATTTGTGGCAATTGCCGCTTGGGTCATATTGGTGTAAAGCGCATGAAGAAAACTCCATGTCGATGGACTTTTGGAATCACTTGATTATGAATCATTTGATACTTGCGAACCGTGCCTTTTAGGCAAGATGACTAAAACTCATTCTCCGGAACAATGGAACAAGCTCTTGACTTATTGGAAATAATACATACCGATGTATGCGATTCAATGAGTGTTGATGCTCGTGGCAAGTATCATTATTTTCGACCTTCACAGATGATTTGAGCAGATATGCGTATATCTTCTTGATGAAACATAAGTCTGAAATAGTTGAAAAGTTCAAAGAATTTCAGAGTGAAGTAGAAAATCATCGTAACAAGAAAATAAAGTTTCTACGATCTGATCGTGGAGATGAATATTTGAGTTACGAGTTTGGTCTTCAATTAAAACAAAGTGGAATAGTCTCACAGCTCACGCCACCTAGAACACCACAACGTTATGGTGTGTCCGAACGTCAGAATCGTACTTTATTTTGATATGGTGCGATCAATGATGTCTCTTACCGATTTACCAATATCGCTTTTGGGGTTATGCATTAGAGACAGTTGCATTCACGCTTAATAGGGCACCATCTAAATCCGTTGAGACGACACCATATGAGCTATGGTTTAACAGTAAACCTAAGCTGTCGTTTCTTAAAAGTTTTGAGTTTTGATACTTATTTGAAAAAGTTTTCACCTGATAAGCTCGAACCCAAATCGGAGAAGTGCGTCTTCATAGAATACCCAAAGGTAACTATTGGGTACACCTTCTATCACAGATCCGAAGACAAGTTTTTCGTTGCTAAGATGGATCCTTTCTAGAGAAGAAGTTTCTCTCGAAAGAAGTGAGTGGGAGGAAAGTAGAACTTGATGAGGTAATTGTACCTTCTCCCAGATTGGAAAGTAGTTCATCACAGAAATCAGTTCCAGTGATTCCTACACCAATTAGTGAGGAAGTTAGTGATGATGATCATAAAACTTCAGATCAAGTTGCTACCAAACCTCGTAGGGTCTTCCAGAGTAAGATCCGCACTGCAGTAGTACGGTAATCATATTCTCGGAAGTCATGTTACTAGACCATGATGAACCTACGAACTATGAGGAAGCGATGATGAGCCCAGATTCCGCGAAATGGCTTGAGGCCATAAAATCTGAGATAGGATCCATATATGAGAACAGAGTGTGGACTTTGGTTGACTTGCTCGATGATCAGCAAGACAAGTTAAATAAAAGGATCTTCAAGAGGAAGACGGACACTGATAGTAGTGTTACTATCTACTAAGCTCGACTTGTCACAAAAGGTTGTCGACAAGTTCAAGGTGTTGACTACAATGAGATTTTCTCAACTGTAGCGATACTTAAAGTCTGTCCGAATCATGTTAGCAATTGCCACATTTTATGAAATCTGGCAAATGGATGTCAAAACTACATTCTTTAATGAATTTATTAAAGAAGAGTTGTATATGATGCAACCAGAAGGTTTTTCAATCCTAAGGAGCTAACAAAATGTGCAAGCTCCAAATGATCCATCTATGGACTGGTGAAAGCATCTCTGATTTGGAATTAACGCTTTGATAGTTTGATCAAAGCATATGGTTTTATACAGACTTTTGGAGAAGCCTGTATTTACAAGAAAGTGAGTGGGAGCACTACAGCATTTCTGATAATTATATGTGAATGACATATTGTTGATCGGAAATAATGTAGAATTATTCTGCAAAGCATAAAGGAGTATTTGAAAGGAGTTTTTCAAAGAAGGACCTCAGTGAAAGCTGCTTACATATTAAGCATCAAGATCTATTGAGATAGATCAAGACGCTTGATAAGTTTTTTCAATAAGTACATACCTTGTCAAGATTTTGAAATAAGTTCAAAATGGAACAGTCAAAGAAAGAGTTCTTGCCTGTGTTGTAAAGGTGTGAAATTGAGTAAGACTCAAATCCCGACCACGGCAGAAAATAGAAAAGAGAATGAAAGTCATTCCCTATGCCTCAGTCATAGATTCTATAAAGTATGCTATGCTATGTACCAGACCTATTGTATACCTTGCTCCGAATTTGGCAAGGAGTACAATAGTGATCTAGGAGTAGATCATCGGACATTGGTCAAAGACATCCTTAGTGAGGACTAAGGAAATATTTCTCGATTATGGAGGTGATAAAAGAGCCCGTCAGAAAGAGTTACATCGATGTAAGCTTTTTACACTGATCCAGATGACTCTAAGTCTCAATCTGGATACATATTGAATGTGGGAGCAATTAGCTAGAGTAGCTCCGTGCAGAGCATTGTAGACATAGAATATTTGCAAAATACATACGGCTCTGAATGTGACAGACCCGTTGACTAAGCTTCTCTCACGAGCAAAAACATGATCATACCCTAGTACTCTTTGGGTGTTAATCACATAGCGATGTGAACTAGATTATTGACTCTAGTAAACCCTTTTGGTGTTGGTCACATGACGATGTGAACTATGGGTGTTAATCACATACAGATGTGAATATTAGTGTTGAATCACATGATGATGTGAACTAGATTATTGACTCTAGTGCAAGTGGGAGACTGAAGGAAATATGCCCTAGAGGCAATAATAAAGTTATTATTTATTTCCTTATATCATGATAAATGTTTATTATTCATGCTAGAATTGTATTAACCGGAAACATAATACATGTGTGAATATATAGACAAACAGTATGTCACTAGTATGCCTCTACTTGACTAGCTTGTTAATCAAAGATGGTTATGTTTCCTAACCATGAACAAGGAGTTGTTATTTGATTAACAAGGTCACATCATTAGTTGAAAGATCTGATTGACATGACCCATTCCGTTAGCTTAACACTTGATCGCTTTAGTATGTTAATGCTTTCTTCATGACCCATACATGTTCCTATAACTATGAGATTATGCAACTCCCGTTTACGGAGGAACACTTTGGTGCTACCAAACGTCACAACGTAACTGGGTGATTATAAAGGAGTACTACAGGTGTCTCCAAAGGTACATGTTGGGTTGGCGTATTTCGAGATTAGGTTTTGTCACTCCGATTGTCGGAGAGGTATCTCTGGCCCTCTCGGTAATGCACATCACTATAAGCCTTGCAAGCATTGCAACTAATGAGTTAGTTGTGAGATGATGTATTACGGAACGAGTAAAGAGACTTACCGGTAACGAGATTGAACTAGGTATTGGATACCGACGATCGAATCTCGGGTAAGTAACATACCGATGACAAAGGGAACAACGTATGTCGTTATGCGGTTTGACCGATAAAGATCTTCAGAGAATATGTAGGAACCAATATGGGCATCCAGGTTCCGCTTATTGGTTATTGACCAAGAATAGTTCTAGGTCATGTCTACATAGTTCTCGAACCCGTAGGGTCCGCACGCTTAAGGTTTCGATAGCGGTTATATTATGAGTTTATGAGTTTTGATGTACCGAAGGAGTTCGGAGTCCCGGATGAGATCGGGGACATGACGAGGAGTCTCGAAATGGTCGAGACGTAAAGATCGATATATTGGACGACTATATTCGGAGTTCGGAAAGGTTCGAATGATTCGGGTATTTTTCGAGTACCGGAGAGTTACGGGAATTCGCCGGGGAGTATATGGGCCTTATTGGGCCATACGGGAATAGAGGAGAAAGGCCAAAGGGAGGAGGCCTGCGCCCCCTCAGGTCCGAAGGTGGACAAGGGGCGCAGCCCCCTTCCTTCTCCTTCTCCCCTCTTCCCCTCTCCTACTCCAACAAGGGAGGTGGAATCCTACTAGGACTAGGGAGTCCTAGTAGGACTCCACACCTTGGTGCGCCTCCTCCCAGGCCGCCACCCCTCCTTTGCTCCTTTATATACGGGGCAGGGGCACCCCATGACACACAAGTTGATCTACGGATCTTTCCTTAGCCGTGTGCGGTGCCCCTTCCACCATATTCCACTTCGGTCATATCGTCATGCGGAGCTTAGGCGAAGCCTGCGCCGGAGAAGTCATATCGTCATGGAGCTTAGGCGAAGCCCTGCGCCGGTGGAGCATCAACATCGTCCACCACGCCGTCTTGCCGACGGAACTCATCCTCGACACTTTGCTGGATCGGAGTCCGGGATCGTCATCGAGCTGAACGTGTGCAGAACTCGGAGGTGCCGTACGCTCGGTGCTTGGATCGGTCGGATCGTGAAGACGACGACTACATCAACCGCGTTGTTATAACGCTTCCGCTTCGGGTCTTCGAAGTGCGTGGACGGACACTCTATCCTCTCGTTGCTATGCCATCACCATGGTCTTGCGTGATCGTAGGAAATTTTTTGAAATTACTACGTTCCCCAACAGAGGGAGCGTTGGAGGAACCGGATGAAGACGAGTTTCATCGTGATGATGCTCATCGTGATGACCGCAGCTCTCTTCTATGTGATGATAGTTTAGATGATCGATATCGACTTGTAATGTGAAGACAAACTCGCTACTCGCGGTCTCGAGACTTGTAATATAATGTTCTATCTTTGTTCGGTCTTTTCAATTCGGAGACGAATATGATGAATTGTATTCGGAGACTAATATGATGAATTGTATTCAAAGACTAATCTTCTATTGTATCTGATGAATCTATTGTTGATGTGTGCTGTCTATATTTTGTCAAATTATACATTTTGTAACCTGTGCAAAAACAGAAAATAAAAAAATAAAAAACCCTAATATTCATACTAATGGCGCATCACATGATAGTGCGCCATTAGTATGACAAAGCATACTAATGGCGATATCGCGCGCCATTAGTATGCCATGGTTACTAATGGCGCATCATCGGGTAGTGCGCCATTAGTATGTCATGATTACTAATGGCGATCCAGAGGTGGTGCGCCATTAGTATGCCAAAGCACTGGGTATACATGCCCACAGGAGGCATACTAATGGCGCACCCTCAAGATATACTAATGGCGCACCAGGTGGTGCGCCATTAGTATACCAGATACTAATGGCGCACCACCTGATGCGCCATTAGTAAAAATTACTAATGGCGTGCTATTAATGGCGCACCACAGATGCGCCATTAATAGCCAAATTAGGTGCGCCATTAGTAGTGGTTTTTCTAGTAGTGTAAGATTTGATTTGAATAAGTGAATGCATCACATTGTTTTGGGAAAGTGCGGATTTGATTGAGTTAATGCACACATCAAATGGGCGGGGCCAAATTGGTTGCCCATGAGCGAAATGTTGCATGTAATACGCTTGTAGGCATAATATAGGGTTGGTGGAAACTTAGGTGAGGCTACCAACTTCCCCTTTAGGAGTAGAGATTTTTGGCAAGATTTGATTAAATTTGGGTATGAGTAGTGAAAGATAAGTAAAGTTTAGATTTACTTGAGATTTTCTTAAGATTTGATTTGAATGAGTTAATGCATGATGTATTTTTTATTAAGTGCCAATTTGATTGAGATTTTTCTTAAGATTTGATTTGAATAAGTTAATGCATAACGTTATTTTGAGAAAATGTCGATTGATTTGAAAGAGTTAATGCATGACGTTGTTTTTATTAAGTGCCGATTTGATTCAGATATTCTTAATATTTGATTTGAATAAGTGAATGCATGTTGTTGTTCTGGCAAGTGCTGATTTGATTGAGTTAATGCACAGGTCAAACGGCCAGACCTAAATTGGCTGCGCTTGAGCGAAATGTCGCACGTAAAATGCTCGTAGGCATAATATAAAGTTGATGGAAAGTGGAGCGAGACTACCAACTTCTTCTTTAGAAATAGAGATCCAGCACTTGCGTGAAACACGAATGCCTTAGGTGACACCAGAAGGAAAGGAATATCTTAGTTGTTTCTTCATGGCTCCTATCGGAAGCAACACTCGTCGGGCCTTGTGTTTGGTGTCTCTCCTGCTCATGTCTACCAGCCTTTCGTCCTGTCATGCAGGAGGTATATATGCTTCGTGGTTTCTCTCAGTATCCACTCCCCCTTTCATGCACATAATTTTGGATGTTCGGAAGGAATCACGTGGTGATCGTTTTTTGCATACTCACCTGCTACATGATTCATAGGTATTCCTCCGTTCCCAAATAATTGTCTTTCTAAATATTTTATATACGGAGTAAAATGAGTGAATCTACACTCTAAAACATGTCTACATACATCCGTATGCTGTAGTCCATTTGAGATGGCTAGAAAAACAATTATTTAGGAACGGAGGGAGCACAACAGATGGTTCGTCGAACTTTTGCGTAACCCAGAAAGCCTGCGCACCGAAGTGGTCCATAGAACCTAACTATGCCTGCAAGTTTTACTGCGGAGTTCGAGGTTATGATGAGGATAGGAGCCACTGCACACCAAACGGTAAAGGATTTTGCTGCTGCGAAAAGTAATGTAAGCTGTTTTTTTCTTTGCGACATGATTAAGCCTAGTTTTCAATGTCGTGGATTATTGAAAGGACCCATATGCATCAAGATTTTAATTGAGGGAATGGTTGTATCCTAGAAAACAAACATTGTAATGGTTGATTTATATACTTTTCATACCCGTCCTATCAAAAGAACATTGGATAATCCTATGATCGCCACGGTTACCGGAATAAATCATAACTATCAGTTGAACAATGATATGAATCTGGCGATGGTTTTACAAAAGTGATGGTAGGATGATTCGTGGCTATTCTTTCAAAGGTTGGCAGAAAATAATATCGGACTAATTAAATAGCAAAAAAATCCTACTCATATTAATATAAATAAATGAGAATAGGAAAACTATATACAACATTATAAAAACATGTGCAACTGTTTAACTAAAGCAACTAGTGTATTCTTTCCTCTCTTGCAAGCCGACTAGGCCAAAGCCTCCAGCCCCCCCCCCCCCCCCGCGGTGATTTCCGACAGCTGGTGCTTATTTAATCAGTATTCTGATCTCATACCTCCTCAATTTCGACCGTGGGGACTGATAACATGCTAGCTCATCAGGGCAGTGAGGTTAGTGTTTCTCACCGTGTATACACGACGGCATTATTTGGTGTCCAATTCTTTAGATTGATTCAAGGATTCAACAACAATGAATGCGAGTGTTGTTCCTTAGGGCCGAGTGCATGAAGACATATTGGTTGTCATCGACAAGGTCAGGCTGTCTCCAGTGTGGGAGCAGTGATAGTGCTTGTTTGGTGGTATATGGACCTTGATGTAATTTTATAATGCTTTGAGTGCTTTATACCTCTTATGAGCTTTTGCTACACATCTAAGTCCTTGAGGTAAAAGGAGCATATGAATGCAAAGTGATCTCCAATGGGACAATGTTTCAGTAAGGTTTTTCCATATGAAAAGTAAAAGAATGCAAATGACATGCACATATAGGTGGTGTTTAAAAAAATAAATACAGTATATTTTCATATATTTATGAGTTCATTTAAATTTGTTATGAATTTTTCAAAGTAATGGTCAAAGGGTGGCATTTGAGTGACGAAGGGCAGGAACCAACAAATGACAAGGATGTAATTATCTCAAAACTTAAACACATGAACTATTTTTAAATGAGTGTGTTTTTTCCTAACTGCACAACATTTCTATCGAAACATATAAACTTTTCTGTACATAAGTAAACAAGTTTTGTAAACATGAACAATTTTCAAAAATAACATGATCATTTTTTAATATAAGAACTTTCATAATCTTTTCGCACCATATACCTTGTTTTTGTCTTGGATTAGCGTCATGGAAAAATGAGTACATAAATTAGAAGCGATTGAACAAAAGAGAAAACAAAAAATAATCATGCACTCGCCGCAAAAAAGAAAAAAAAATGTGCACACGCATATGGGCATAGCTGATGAATCACAAATATAGGGGATCAATTGTATTCCTTTCGATAAGTAAGAGTGTCCAACCCAACAAGGAGCAGAAGGAAATGATAAGGGGTTTTCAGCAAGCTATTCTCTGCAAGCACTGAAATTATCAGTAACAGATAGTTTGATAGCAAGGTAATTCGTAACGAGTAGTAAATAACAATAGTAAAAAAAGGTGCAGCAAGGTAGCTCAATCATTTTTATAGAAAAGGACAGGACGAAACTTTCTCTTATAAAAAGCAAAGATTTTTCGAGGACACATAGGGATTCATCTAGTCACTCTCATCATGTTTATTTGATTCGCGTTCGCTACTTTGATAATTTAATATGTGGGTGGAGCGGTTCTTGGGTGTTGTTCTTACTTGAACAAGCCTCCCACTTATGAGTACCCCCTCTCTCAAGCTCCGTAATTACGAAAAAAGAATTAAGATAAATCTAATCATAGCATGAATCATATGGATCCAAATCACCTCTTATGGAATAACACATGAACTACGGTTTAATATTCTGTCACTCTAGCAACCCATCATCTACTAATTACTCTACAATGACTTCCCTTAAGCCCAAATATGGTGAAGGAACCGGAGGACTGCCAGTGGCCCCACAAGGTACTACGGCGTGCACTAATGCCATGTGGGCGGATGGTGTCACTAGTAGAAAACAGGGCTTTGGTCACAGCTCAATATACACGTTAGTCCCGGTTGCATTACGAACCGGGACTAATGTGAGCATTAGTCCCGGTTCGAGCGGCTAAAGGCATTAGTCCCGGTTCAAATGAGACCTTTAGTCCCGGTTTGCGGCACGAACCGGGACTAAAGGGTGCGATGCCTTTGGTCCCGGTTCGTGTCTCAAACCGGGACTAAAGGGGTTCGTGTCTCAACTCTACCCCCCGATGTATCGCCATTTCAGTTTAAAACAAAAGAAAGTGATAAAAACTTCAAAAAAAAAAATCCTTTGAGATGTAGTTATATTACTACATCAACTAGTTAAGAAAATAAAAAAACTTAAATTTGGACATGTTTTGCAGAAAAGTGTTATAAAAAAGTAAAACAGCTATAACTTTTGCATACGATGTGGGAAAAAAGTATAATATATCAAAATGTTCAGCACAAAAATCCGCATCCAATTTTGACCGCCATAGGTCGTTTTCAAAAAATTTAGAATCCTCAAATTCTAGAAGGAAAAAAAGTTATGCTCAAATTTCAGTTTTTTTGAATTTTGGTTAAATCTGGTCAAACTGTGGTCAACCTACTTATTCAAGAAGTCTTAGTGTTACTAAATAATTATTCAGGAATATTAGTGTTACTAAATAGTCATTTCAGTTTTTTTGAATTTTAGTCAAATCTAGTCAAACTATGGTCAAACTACTTATTCAAGAAATATTAGTGTTACTAAATGTTTATTGTTTTTTAGAATAATAGTTTCGAACTCAAACAGTGAAACGTGTGACTTCATGCTCAAGCTAAACTCCTGGGGGTTAATAGAATTGACATCTTATTATTGTCAGGAAAACAACAAGTGCAGACTTAGAAACTAGGGGGAATAGAACTCGGAAGTTAAGCGTGCTCAGGCTGGAGTAGTGACAGAATGGGTGACCGGCCGGGAAGTTAGACGATTTGGAATGATGAGGGTTGATTAGAGAATAGAGATTATAGATTAGAGATTAAATTGAGCAGTGATGAGGGGTGATTAGAGATTAAATTGTAAAATAATTCAGAAATTTGAAAATTGGGAAAAATAAATAAAAAATCATAAAATTTCCTTTAGTCTCAGTTGGTGTTACCAACCGGGACTAAAGGTGGAGCTCCAGACAGCGGCCACGTGGCGGGCCTTTAGTCCCGGGTCATAACAAAACCGGGACTAAAGGGGGTCCTTTAGTCCCGACCCTTTAGTCCTGGTTTCAGAACTGGGACTAAAGGCCCGTTTTCTACTAGTGTGTGGGTCCCCTCTAGTACTTCTTCGCTCCAGTTATTTCATATACTCCATAAAAATTCTCCGTGAAATTTCAGCTCATTTGGAGTTCTGCAGAATAAGTATATGTAGCTTTTCCAGGTCCAGAATTTCAGCTGTTGGCAATCTCCCTCTTCCTGTAAACCTTGTAAATTAAGAGAGAAAATGCATCAGAATTGCTTCATGAAGTATTATAATGATAAAAAACATTATAAATATCAGTAGGAAAACATGATGCAAAATGGACGTATCAACTCCCCTAAGCTTAGACCTCACTTGTCCTCAAGCGAAAACCGAAATCAATAATCATGACCACATGCTTAGAGAGAGAGAGAGAGGTGTCGATAAAAACAAAATACGAACATAGTAGCATCGTGATCATTATCATAGCAGCAATATATCATCATACAACTTCTCGTGATCAAGTAACAATTCATCACAATATCAAAGTATAAAGCATAAACTTTCTTGAAAACTAACAACTAACAAACTTTGTTCTTAGTCAATTATAATCACAATTCATCATATTCTCAAGAAGAATCAGCTTTTTACTTAGCAAGTCCACATACTCAACTATCATTTAGTATTCTGTGATTGCTATCACTCGCGGCATAAATATGGATAAAAGTTTCTAGTTAGATACGTAGAAAGATAGGGGCTTATAGTTTCGCCTCCCAACTCATTTACTCAAGGGTAATGTCAACAATAATAATTTGCGATCACCCATATCCAACTGGATATATGTTCCTAGATCTTTCCCCACCACATGATGCTTGCAAAGAGAGAAAATGAAAAAGGAATAGAGAAGAATACCATTGACTCTTTGCATAAAAGTAAATACGGAAAACTAAAAGATAGGCCCTTCGCAGAGGGAAGAAGCAGAGGTTGTCATGCGCTTTTTTATGCCCATACTCTTAATGTGAAGGAACATCACTTTATATTGCCCCTTGTGATAGCAACATTTATTATGCAGTCTATCGTTTTTTATTTCTTCACCATCACAAGATCGTACAAAACTTATTTTTCCTTACAATAAAGGATCATACATATTTAGGAGGAATTTTATTGCTTTATGCATCGATGACAACTTACTTGAAGGATCTTATTCAATCCATAGGTAGATATAGTGGACTCTCATGGCATGAAACTGGGTTCAAGGGTGTTGGATGCACAGATAGTATCTCTCTATTTAGTGCGGATTTTTGCCTAGAAAAATATATTGAGCAAGCACCACATGTTGGAGGATCCATGACAATATAACTTTTGTGTGAATACAAGAAAACATAACTCTTCCTTGTCCAACATCAACTATTTGACATAAAATATTTAATGGGGGATCATAATCATAAAAGATGTCCGAGATAGTATATTTATATGTGAATCGTCTCTTCCTTTACTAATATTTCATGAATTGCATCATTGACCAATACTATGTTTGTCAACTTCCTAAAAAAATTATCAAGCATACTTTTCTTTATGTGAAGTCATTACCTTCCATGGGATTGGTATATGATATTTTCATTATTTTTATTTCTAAGATTGAAACATAAAAGTAAAGAAGCAAACTCAAACTACTCTTTATTATATAACTCTCAAACTCGATTACATAGATAGATAGATAGATCAGGAAACTAGCACTCAAAACAAGATCATACTAAACCTTTATTCTTCTAAATCACGAAATAACTAGAGATCGAACTAAGATAGATAAATATGATAAAAGTGATGGTGATACAATACCGGGGCACCTCCCCCAAGCTTGGCACAAGCCAAGGGTGGTGCCCATACTCGTGTACTTGATACGTCTCCAACGTATCTATAATTTTTGATTGTTCCACGTTATTATAGTATAAATCTTGGATGTTTATTATGAAATTATATATCATTTTTTGGGACTAAATATTAACTTAGTGCCAAGTGCCAGTTGATGTTTTTGCTTGTTTTTGGTTTTCCACGAAATTAGTACCAAACGAAGTCCAAATGCCACGAATTTTTTTGATGATTTTTTCTAGACATAAGAGACACTGGAAGCTTCGGGAGGACACCAGAAGGCGAAGGAGTGGGCCACGAGCCACCAGGGTGCTCGCTGGGGGGGGGGGGTCGGCGCGCTCTGGTGCCTCGTGGGCCCCTCGTTCCTTCGTTTGACCTAATTCCGACTCTACAAATTCTCTAAAATCGGGAGACCAACAAGGAGCCACCCAAAATACTTTTTTCGCCACCGCAAGTTCCTGTTCTCGTGAGATACCATCTGGAGGCCTTTTCCAGCACTCTGCTGAGGGAGAATCGATTATGGAGGGCTTCTACGTCAACCTTGCTGCCTCTCCAATGATGTGTGAGTAGTTTACCACAGACCTACGGGTCCATAGCTAGTAGCTATATGGCTTCTTCTCTCTCTTTGATCTTCAATACAATGTTCTCCTTGTTGTTCTTGGAGATCTATTCGATGTAATTCTATTTTGTAGGGTGTTTGTTGGGATCCGATGAATTGTGGGTTTATGATCAGATTTTCTATGAATATTATTTGAGTCTTCTCTGAACTTTTTTATGCATGATTATTATAGCTTTGTATTTCTCTCTGATCTATCAGTTTGGTTTGGCCAACTAGATTGATTTATCTTGCAATGGGAGAGGTGCTTTGTGATGGGTTTGATCTTGCGGTGCTCAATCCCAGTGACAGAAGGGGACATGACACATATTTGTATCATTGCGATTAAGGATAAAATGATGGGGTTTATTCATATTGATTGGATTTACTTTGTCTACATCATGTCATCTTGCCTAAGGAATTACTTCGTTCTCTATGAACTTAATACACTAGATGCATATGCTGTATAGTGGTCGATGTGTGGAATAATAGTAGTAGATGCAGGAAGGAGTAGGTCTATTTGTCTCGGACGTGATGTCTATGGGCGTGTTTGGTTGGTTGGCTTGCACCTGGCTCGCACCGGGCATGCAATATCCAGCCTGTTTGGTTCTCTGTGTGGCATCCTCAGCCTGGCCCGACTGATGCAAAAGGACGCCTTTCAGCCAGGCTCGTGGGAACGCAAGAATCAGGCGTTTCCCTTGTGTAGGCCCAATTGATGCAAATCGCTTGCACCCGCAATGCTGGCGTGGGGTAGCGATTCTGTCGTAGTCATGGGGGTCAGCGCGTCCCCTCACCTCTTTCCCCTCATTTTCTTCTCGTTCCCCGCTCGAGCTCTCACCTCACCGTTCCTCGTCATCCTCAAATCCGCGATGGAGATGGTCGAATCCCTGTCGACGTCCTCCGTCGCCAACTCTTCCTTCCCAGCGATCGTTGCTCTACCAAATCCACAACCCCATCCACGGCAGCGGAATAGGGACCTGCCAGAGGCCGCGGCCAACGCCACCTTCCAGACACCCCTTGCTCTCTCGGATCTACACCCCATCCATCGGAGCGGGGTGGGTGATAGATGGAGGCCCAGGAGGTGCCAGGTCGTCTGTGCATCATCCCATCTAAACAGAAGCAGGAGCCGCCCAATGTCTCCTCCCATGTTCGTGCAAAATTTTCTCGCAGGATCTTGTGATTTGCTCATGGATGGTGTGTGTGCTTTACATACTTGTTCCAGATCTTGTATCTGGCATTCCTAATCTCCTAATCTTCATCTTGTTTTTGCTCTGAATGGTGACTGATAAAAGAATTTTCAGTTAAACGCATGTCTTGTGTCTACTTTGCAGATTGATACCGGAACAACAGGTTAATGCATGGTTCAGATTTGTTTTACTTGTTTGAGAAATCTATGGTAAATAAAATTGAAATTGTTTTTATTTCAGAATTTCTAATGCAGTCTACCAAACAACATTTGTTGTGTACAACATCTCTCATGCACATATATCTTACAGTCCACCAAACGTACATCTCAGTTCAATTTTGCATTAGCTCAACCAGGCTAGGCTCAGCCAGGATCCTCCATGCAATGCAGGTGGAGCTACCCAGGCAACCAAACATGCCCTATACTTCACATGCATGCATGACACTAATGTGGCAGAACCACTCTCTCTACTCCCCCGCACAATAAATCCAACCATTTCTTTCACCTTGTCTTTTTAATCATATATTTATTTTTGGAACTTTCTTTTACATTTGAACTTGTTGCACCAAAACCTTTAAAATGAGATCAATCTTGGATATTTTTCAACCATGTTTAATTTTGAATATATATTTCACATTTTGAAATAATCAGTTTTACAATGATACATTACAATTTCACTTTCGGTAGTTACTATTTCAAAATTTAGAACCTGCATTTCACTTTCCACCAGCTCATTTCACAAAAAAACATCTATGTCAATTGCATACTTTTCAAATAACATACTTCACTCGTTTGAAATAAACTATTACACATGTCAAAATAATCAGTTTCACAATGATACACTAAAATTTCTCTTTCTGTAGTTACCCTTTCATAATTCAGAACCTACATGTCACTTTTCACTGACTTGTTTGACAAAAATCACATCTATTCAATTATATAATTTTGAAAAAACATGTTTCACTCTTTTGAAATAATCAGTTTCACATTGATACATTATAATTTCAATTTTTGTGGTTATAGTTTCACAATTTAGAACCTACATTTCACATTCACTGGCCTATTTCGCAAAACTCACATCTATTTCAATTACACATTTTCTAAATAACATATTTCACTCTTTTGAAATAATCAGTTTCACATTGATACATTATAATTTCACTTTTTATGGTTACTATTTCAAAATTCAGAACCTACATTTCGCATTTCACATGCCCGTTTCACAAAAATCGCATCTATTTCAATTTCACATTTTTCAGATACATTTTGCACTCTTTTGAAATAATCTGTTACAAATTTCAAAATAATCAATTTCAAAAAGTTGACATTTCAGTTTCATATTTGGGTTAAATATGTTTCTAGTGAAATAGGTTGCCTTAACATATATCTATTGAAATAGTTCCTTTTTCTTTTTTTTTTCTAGTGAAACAGGGACATTGAAATTTAAACATGTTTGAAATGTATCCAAGATTGGTCTTATTTTAAAGGCTTCGGCGCTAGTAGTTCAAATATATATAAACAATCAAATAGGAACTAATGATTTAAAGATATGGACAATTTAGTTTAATAAAGATAAAATAAATGGTTAGATTTAAGAGAGAGAGAGAGAGAGAGAGAGAGAGAGAGAGAGAGAGGGGGAGCAAATTGTTACATTCCTGCCATGCATGCATGCGTGCCAATGACAAATTATGTGGACCACTAGTTGCATTTGGTGTTGTATACGTATTGTATAGCATAAAATGAGAATAAAGTGGCTCCAGCCGCACGCATCTTGACGCGCACAACGGATGGCGGATTTCTTGCCGGTAGGTAGCGTTAACACGCAAAAAAAGTTTGTGGGGAGAGAGCACTTGCATGCAAAATCTTTATGCCGAGAGAGAGGGACATCACTTGCAAGCAAAATCTTTAACCTCAAGCTGGAATAGTATAAATTGTTAAATATTTTTTATTGATGATTTATCTTACACAGCGTTATCCAGTTAGCTATCCGCTTTACATTGACGAGTTCATCTCGCCGAGAACTCCGAAAGTGATAATGAATCGAAAAAGCAGAGTCACATCCACCCCCACCCCCCTCCGGCAACCCCTGGAGCGCCTGCACAAGACCGGGTGGGGGACCCTAGCCGCAAGGCCCTCGCCCCGCCTCCCTCTCCTCCTCTCCGCCGCCACATCGCACGCCGACGCCAAAGCCCAGGATGGCGCGGCCGTGGGGCCCTTCCTCCTCCTTCCGCCTGCGGAAGGGCTGGGCGGCACCTCGGTGGCGCTGGGCGGCTTGCGCCCAGCCGCGCCGGGTGGGGAGCGTGATGCGGTGGCGCCAGACAGTCTGGTGGTTGCGCGCCGACGCTCGCTTCAGCGTGGCGGCTGCGGAGCTCCTGGCCCGGGAGGTGGCGTGCGGTTGGCCTACAAGCCGGATCTGGAGGTGGGGGTCGGCCGGTGGCATGGATCTGGTGGTTCCGGTGGCGGAGTGCCCCCTGGATGCTGGCTCTTGGGGGGGGGGGGGGAGGGGGCTAGTGTGGGGGCGGCGCGGATGTCCTGGACGGATTGGCCGGTCCTCTAGGCGGCCTCGGGGCTGAATCTGGTTGGTGGTGGTGGATGGCGTCCATCGAGTGCGTGGTTCGGGAGCCGACCTGGTCCGCGTTGGTCTTCCCTCGTTAGTGATCCTCTTCATGTTGCTTCATTGTGGCGCTGATCCGGTAGGCGCTCGTGTTGCTGCTATGTTGCGGGCGGATCGACGGTGCTGGCCATGGATGTGGCGGCGGCGAGCTTTGACCGGCGGGACTTGCTCGGCTATGGCCGTCGGCAGCTACTAGGCCGTGCTCCCCACAGTCGACGATGATTGTCGGGGGACACAGGTGTGGATGCCCCCTACTGTGGGGGCGCTCACCCAGGCCGAGTGGCTGATGCCGGGCTAGGAGCGGAAGGAGACACCTCCCATTCCTCCCACTATGGCTGCGCATTGTGAGGTCGGCGGTTGGCGGCGACTCGGGACATGGATGCCGGGGTGGCGGCCCCGGATGGTGGGCTGCATGGTTGGCTCTCCGGCGGGCACTATGGCGGCGGTGGTGGCTCTCCTCTTGGTCGTGCGGGCGACGAGGGGTAGCGTCAGGTGGCTCAGGCTCGCAATCCTTCGCTGGGGCGACGCCCAGATCCAGATCTGGGTGTATGGAATCGTGTGGCAAGGTTGAGTTGCCGAGCGAAAGCTCTGTGCTTTTGCGCCGACGGCGACGACGCTCGTGGGCGTTGTTTTCTTCTTGAAAACGTCGTTGTGGATCTTCTCTCCGTGCCAGGGCTCAGAGCGAAAGCTCATGTCCACTCTGGACTCGGCAGTGGCGACGCTCCGTGTCGTCTTTCTTCCCGAGGGCGTTGTCGTGGAGCTTAGGTGTGCTAGGGCATAGCGTGGCGTTGTATCTAGACTTCCCTGTGTTTTTCTTCGGTAGCGTAGTGTCCTGCGTGATCTGACTATCTCGAGATCTGCTTTGTAAGAGGGCTGCCTCTCCACCTTGTATCGTTCGACCATGTATTTTATTCGGTTGGTGCTTTATCTATAAAGCGGAGCGAAAGCCTGTTTCGAGAAAACTCAGAAAGTAGATCGCATGTTACCAGGTTTGGATTAGTTGGCATGTTATGAGATGAGACACGCATGTAAAGATGGCCAGAGTGTGCATGTGCATCTATGCTATGCTAGGTGTTTCTAACAAAAGGAGTAAGAAGTATGTCTTATTTCTTAGAACCAACATAGTCGATATTCCAACAGCAATCGCAGCAATTGGAGGCGCGCTTGACGGCCGATTACATTCTGAAGGGCATGTCGAGCTAGTATGTGACTTCCTATTCGATTCGACTCTCTTCTCCCTCGAGAAAAGTCATCGGGAGACAACGTGTTGAGTTTGGAGATACCGCGTTGGTTTTTCTTGCAGCGGCAATGCTATGCCCAAATACAGCGAAACAACAACTTACAAAAAGGCCCATCAGGCCTGCTGTCCAAACTCTCGACGCACCTCAACATAGGATTTCCTGGGAGCTTACTGTTTTAGGTGATTGCACGAGCTAGATTACATAAGTTAAACTTCTCTGATAGATTGAGATATTGGAGAAGTAATTGTTGTATTGATCGGGCCTCAAGTGCTGTTTATATAGATTACAAATCTTGGGCTCCAAGACTAGAGTAATAGAGATAGATTACAATACGAATAGACTTATACTCTAAGATCCCCCCGCAGTCTCAACGTCAGGTGAAACAATGTTGAGACTGGAGCGTATGTCGGTGAACGATGCAGTCGGGAGTCCTTTGGTAAAAATGTCAGCAAATTGGGCACTTGTAGGAACATGAAGAACGCGAACCTCGCCAAGAGCCACCTTTTCACGAACAAAGTGAATGTCAATCTCAATGTGCTTTGTGCGACGATGTTGAACTGGATTGGAAGTCATGTAGACTGCAGAGATGTTATCACAGTAAACAATGGTAGCACGTGGGAGCGGACGATGAAGTTCAACGAGAAGCTGCCGTAGCCACACCGCCTCGGCCACAGCGTGAGCAACCGCCCTATACTCAGCCTCAGCAGAAGACCTGGAAACTGTTACCTGCCTTTTAGAACACCAAGAAACAAGATTATCACCCAAATAAACGCAAAATCCGGATGTAGATCGTCGAGTATCTGGACAACCTGCCCAGTCTGCATCAAAATAAACTGTCAAGCTTGTAGGTGAAGAAGAATTAATAAGGAGACCGTGATCAAGAGTGCTTTTTAAATAGCGGAGAATGCGTCTGACATGAGCCAGATGAGGAGCACGAGGATCATGCATAAAGAGACAGGCTTGCTGAACAGAATATGAGATTTCAGGACGAGTAAGAGTGGCATATTGAAGAGCGCCAGTGGTGCTACGATATAAAGTAGGATCAGAAAGAGGATCACCATCAGCCGGCAGTTTAGCACCAACGTCGGCTGGAGTACGAGAGGGTTGACAATCAGACATACCAGAACGAGAAAGCAAGTCCAAAATGTATGATCGTTAAGAAAGAAAGAGGGAAGATGTTGTGCGAGAAACATGAATACCTAGAAAATGATGAAGAGGACCAAGATTTGTCATGGAAAACTCCCGATTGAGAGAAGAGATAGTATGTTGAAGAAAAGAATCAGAACTAGCCGTGAGAATGATATCATCAACATAAAGCTAGATGTAAGCAAGCAGAGTAGGAGACTGATAAACAAAGAGAGAAGAATCGGATTTGGAGGAATAAAGCCTATGGTTTGAATAAAAGTAGCAAAGCATTGAAACCATGCACGAGGAGCTTGTTTAAGTCCATAAAGAGATTTGTGGAGGAGACAAACAAAATTTGGAGATGAGGGATTCTCAAAACCAGAGGGTTGCTGACAATAAACAGTTTCATTGAGAGTGCCATGAAGAAAAGCATTTTTAACATCAAGTTGATGAATAGGCCAAGAAGAGGAAACAGCAAGACTAAGAACAACACGAACAGTGCTTGATTTAACAACAGGAGAAAAAGCCTCATCAAAGTCAATACCATGCTGCTGGGAGAAACCACGACACACCCAACGAGCTTTGTAACGAGCGAGAGTGCCATCGGAATGAAATTTATGAAGAAAAACCCATTTGCCAGAAACAATGTTAACACCATCAGGTTTGGGAACAAGAGTCGATGTATTATTTTGCTGAATAGTTTCAAATTCATCACGCATAGCGGAAAGCCGAGAGGGTCAAGAAGAGCTCGCTTATAACTGGTTGGAATAGGAGAGATGGTTGGGGTGGCGGTAAGATTGAGACGTTTGGTGGGGAGAAGAAATCCTCGTTTTCCACGGGTGCACATGACATGATCTTTGGTGAGCGGTGGTATAAGAACAGTTGGAAATATGCCCTAGAGGCAATAATAAATTGGTTATTATTATATTTCCTTGTTCATGATAATCGTTTATTATCCATGCTATAATTGTATTGATAGGAAACTCAGATACATGTGTGAATACATAGACAACACCATGTCCCTAGTAAGCCTCTAGTTGACTAGCTCGTTGATCAATAGATGGTTACGGTTTCCTGACCATGGACATTGGATGTCGTTGATAACGGGATCACATCATTTGGAGAATGATGTGATGGACAAGACCCAATCCTAAGCCTAGCATAAAGATCGTAGTTCAGTATGCTAAAGCTTTTCTAATGTCAAGTATCTTTTCCTTAGACCATGAGATTGTGCAACTCCGGATACCGTAGGAATGCTTTGGGTGTACCAAACGTCACAACGAATCGGGTGGCTATAAAGGTGCACTACAGGTATCTCCGAAAGTGTCTGTTAGGTTGGCACGAATCGAGACTAGGATTTGTCACTCTGTGTAAACGAAGAGGTATCTCTGGGCCCACTTGGTAGGACATCATCATAATGTGCACAATGTGACCAAGGGGTTGATCACGGGATGATGTGTTACGGAACGAGTAAAGAGACTTGCCGGTAACGAGATTGAACAAGGTATCGATATACCGACGATCGAATCTCGGGCAAGTACAATACCGTTAGACAAAGGGAATTGTATACGGGATCGATTGAGTCCTTGACATCATGGTTCATCAGATGAGATCATCGTGGAACATGTGGGAGCCAACATGGGTATCCAGATCCCGCTGTTGGTTATTGACCGGAGAACGTCTTGGTCATGTCTACATGGTTCCCGAACCCGTAGGGTCTACACACTTAAGGTTCGATGACGCTAGGGTTATAGGGAATAGATATACGTGGTTACCTAATGTTGTTTGGAGTCCCGGATGAGATCCCGGACGTCATGAGGAGTTCCGGAATGGTCCGGAGGTAAAGATTTATATATGGTAAGTCCTATTTTGGCCACCGGAAAATGTTCGGGATTTTTCGGTATTGTACCGGGAAGGTTCTAGAAGGTTCCGGAGTGGGGCCCACCTGCATGGGGGACCCACATGAACGTGGGTAGTGGGGGCAAGGCCCCACACCCCTAGTCAAGGCGCACCAAGATCCCCCTTAGAAGGAATAAGATCATATCCCAAGGGATAAGATCAAGATCCCTAAAAAGGGGGATAACAATCGATGGGGAAAGGAAAGGATGGGATTTCTTTCCTCCCACCTTTGCCAACGCCCCAATGGACTTGGAGGGCAAGAAATAATCCCTCCACCCCTATATATAGTGGGGAGGCGCATGGGAGCTGCACCCTTGCCTGGGCGCAGCCCTCCCCTCTACCAAGTCCTCCTCCTCTCCCGCGGTGCTTGGCGAAGCCCTGCAGGATTGCCACGCTCCTCCATCACCACCACACCGTCGTGCTGCTGCTGGATGGAGTCTTCCCCAACCTCTCCCTCTCTCCTTGCTGGATCAAGGCATGGGAGACATCACCGGGCTGTACGTGTGTTGAACGCGGAGGTGTCGTCTGCTCGCACTAGGATCTCCGGTGATTTGGATCACGATTTAGCACGACTCCTTCAACCCCGTTCTCTTGAACGCTCGCTTAGCGATCTATCACGGTATGTAGATGCACTCTCCTTCCCTCGTTGCTAGTTTCTCCATAGATAGATCTTGGTGACACGTAGGAAAATTTTAAATTTCGCCACGCTCCCCAACAAAGGGTATCGAGCTAGGTCTATTGCGTAGATTCTTTGCACGAGTAGAACATAAAGTAGTTATGTGGCGTTGATTTTGTTCAATATGCTTACCGTTACTAGTCCAATCTTGATTCGGCGGCATTGTGGGATGAAGCGGCCCGGACCGACCTTACACGTACACTTACATGGGACAGGTTCCACCGACTGACATGCACTTGTTGCATAAGGTGGCTAGCGGGTGTCAGTCCCTCCCACTTTAGTCGGATCGAATTCGATGAAAAGGGTCCTTATGAAGGGTAAATAGCAATTGACATATCACGTTGTGGTTTTGCGCAGGTAACAAACGTTCTTGCTAGAAACCCATAGCAGCCACGTAAAACATGCAAACAACAATTAGAGGACGTCTAACTTGTTTTTGCAGGGTATGCTATGTGATGTGATATGGCCAAGAAGAATGTGATGAATGATATGTGATGTCTGAGATTGATCCTGTTCTTGTAATAGGAATCACGACTTGCATGTCGATGAGTATGACAACCGGCAGGAGCCATAGGAGTTGTCTTTATTTATTGTATGACCTACGTGTCATTGAACAACGCCATGTAATTACTTTACTTTATTGCTAACTGGTAGCCATAGTAGTAGAAGTAATAAGTTGGCGAGACAACTTCATGGAGACACGATGATGGAGATCATGATGATGGAGATCATGGTGTCATGCCGGTGACAATGATGATCTTGGAGCCCCGAAGATGGAGATCAAAAGGAGCAATATGATATTGGCCATATCATGTCACTATTTGATTGCATGTAATTTTTGTCATGTTTATACATCTTATTTGCTTAGTACGACGGTAGTAAATAAGATGATCCCTCATTAAAATTTCAAGAAAGTGTTTCTAACTGTGCACCGCTATGAAAGTTATGTCATTTCAAGCACCACGTGATGATCGGGTGTGATAGATTCTTACGTTCACATACAACGGGTGTAAGCCAGATTTACACACGCCAAACACTTAGGTTAACTTGACGAGCCTAGCATGTACGGACATGGCCTCAGAACACAAGAGACCGAAAGGTCGAGCATGAGTCGTATGGAGGATACGATCAACATGAAGATGTTCACCGATGATGACTAGTCCATCTCACGTGATGATCGGACACGGCCTAGTTGACTCGGATCATGTAATCACTTAGATAACTAGAGGGATGTCTATCTGAGTGGGAGTTCATGAGATGAACTTAATTATCCTGAACATATTCAAAAGATCTTTGCAAATTATGTCGTAAGCTCGCGCTTTAGTTCCACTGTTTAGATATGTTCCTAGAGAAAATATAGTTGAAAGTTGACAAGAGCGATTATGCGGACGAAAAAAGCTTATGTCCTTAATGCACCGCTCAGGTGTTGAACCCCAAACGTCGTATGTGGATGTTGCGAACACCGGACATACACGCTTTTGATAACTACGTGATAGTTCAGTTAAACGGTTTAGAGTTGAGGCACCAAAGACGTTTTTCAAACGTCATGGAACATATGAGATGTTTCGAGGGCTGAAATTGGGATTTCAGGTTCGTGCCCACGTCAAGAGGTATAAGACCTCCAACGATTTTCTTAGCCTGCAAACTAAGGGAGAAAAGCTCAATCGTTGAGCTTATGCTCAGATTGTCTGAGTGCAACAATCACTTGAATCGAGTGGGAGTTGATCTTCCAGAGATAGTGATGTTTCTCCAAAGTCATTGCCACCAAGCTGCTAGAGCTTCGTGATGAACTATAACAAAACAGGGATAGATATGATGATCCTTGATATATTCGCGATGTTTGACACCGCGAAAGTAGGAATCAAGAAGGAGCATCAATTGTTGATGGTTGGTGAAACCACTAGTTTCAAGAATGGCAAGGGCAAGAAGGGATACTTCATGAAACAGCAAATCAGCTGCTGCTCTAATGAAGAAACCCAAGGTTGAACCCAAACCCGAGACTAAGTGCTTACGTAATAAGGGAACAGCCATCGAGCAGAATTACCCTAGATACTTGGTAGATGAGAAGGCTGGCAAGGTCGATAGAAGTATATTGGATATACATTAAGTTATTGTGTACTTTACTAGTACTCCTAGTAGCACCAGGGTATTAGATACCGGTTCGATTGCTAAGTGTTAGTAACTCGAAATAAAAGGCTACGGAATAAACGGAGACTAGCTAAAGGTGAGCTGACGATATGTGTTGGAAGTGTTTCCAAGTTTTATGTGATCAAACATCGCACACTCCCTCTACCATCAAGATTAGTATTAAACCAGAATAATTGTCATTTGGTGTTTGCGTTGAGCATAGACATGATTGTATTATGTCTATCGCAATACGGTTATTCATTTAAGGAGAATAATGGTTACTCTATTTATTTGAATAATACCTTCAATGGTCTTGCACCTAAAGGAATGGTTTATTGAATCTCGATCATAGTAATACACATTTTCATGCCAAAAGATATAAGATAGTAATGATGGTACCACTTACTTGTGGCACTACCATGTAAGTCATATTGGTATAAACGCATGAAGAAGCTCCATGTTGATGGATCTTTGGACTCACTGCTTTTTGAAAAGTTTGAGACATGCGAACCATGTCTATTGGTGTATACGCTTGAAGAAACTCCATGCAGATGGATCGTTTGGACTCACTTGATTTTGAATCACTTGAGATATGCAAATCATACCACATGGGCAAAATGACTGAAAAGCCTCGGTTTTAGTAAGATGGAACAAGATAGCAACTTGTTGGAAGTAACACATTTTGATGTGTGCAGTCCAATGGTGCTGAGGCATGCAGTGAATATCGTTATGTTCTTACTTCACAGATGATTTAAGTAGATACTGAGTGTATTTACTTGATGAAACACAAGTCTGAATTATTGAATGGTTCAAGTAATTTCAGAGTGAAGTTGAAGATCATCGTGACAAGAGGATAAAATGTCTATGATATGATCATAGAGATGAGTATCTGAGTTACGAGCTTTGGCACGCAATTAAGACATTGTGGAAATTGTTTCACAATAAATACCACCTGGAACACCATAGTGTGATGGTGTGTCCAAACATCATAGTTGCACCCTATTGGATATGATGTGTACCATGATGTCTCTTATCGAATTACCACTATCGTTCATGGGTTAGGCATTAGAGACAACCACACTCACTTTAATAGGGCACCACGTAATTCCGTTGAGACGACACCGTTTGAACTATGGTTTGGAGAAACCTAAATTGTCGTTTCTTAAAAGTTTGGGGCTGCGACGCTTGTGTGAAAAAGTCTCAGGTTGATAAGCTCAAACCCAAAGCGGATAAAATGCTTCTTCATAGGACACCCAAAACAGTTGGGTATACCTCCAATCTCAGTTCCGGAAGCAAAAAGGATTGTTTCTAGAATTAGGCCCTTTCCCGAGAAAAGTTTCTCTCGAAAGAATTGAGTGGGAGGATGGTGGAGACTTGATGAGGTTATTGAACCGTCACTTCAACAAGTGTGTAGCAAGGCACGTGAAGTTGTTCATGTGGGCGCCTACACCAATTGAAGTAGAAGCTTATGATAGTGATCATGAAGTTTTGGATCAAGTCACTACCGTACCTCGTGGGGTGACAAGGATGCGTACTACTCGAGTGGTACAGTAATCCTGTCTTGAAGGTCATGTTGCTAGACAACAATGAACCCACGAGCTATGAAGAAGCGATGGTGGGCCCGGATTCGACGAATGGCTCAAGGCCATAACATCCGAGAGAGGATCCATGACTTTGGAAGAAATACTTGATGGTCGTAAGGACGTTGGGCAAAGATGGATTTTAAAAGGAAGACATGCAATGATGGTAAGTATCACCATTAAGAAAGCTCGACTTGTCATTAAAGATGTTTTCCGACAAGTTCAAGGAGTTGACTACGGTGAGGCTTTATCACTTATAGCGATGCTAAGAGTCTGTTGGAATTGGATTAGCAATTACTGCATGATTGATGAAATCTTGCAGATAGGATGTCAAAACATTGTTTCCTCGACGTTATACTTGAGGAAAGGTTGTATGTGATACAACCAGAAGGTTTTGTCAATCCCGAAAGATGCTAACAAGTATGCAAAGCTCCAAAGCAATCCTTCTAAGGACCGGAGTAAGCATCTCGGAGTTGGAATGTACGCTTTGATGAGATGATCAAAGATTTTGGGTTTATACAAAGTTTGTGAGAAACTTGTATTTCCAAAGAAGTGAGTGGGAGCACTATAGAATTTCTGATAAGTATATGTGAATGACATATTGTTCATCGGAAATGATGTAGAATTTCTGGAAAGCATATAGGGTTATTTAAAAAGTGTTTTTCAATAGAAAACCTGAATTAAGCTGCTTGAACATTGAGCATCAAGATCTATGAGGATAGATAAAAAATGCTAAATGGTACTTTCAAATGAGCACATACCTTGACATGATCTTGAAGGTGTTCAAGATGGATCGATCAAAGAAGGAGTTCTTGCACGAGTTGTAAGGTATGAAGTTAAGAGTTAAAGCTCGACCACGGTAGAAGAGAGAGAAAGGACGAAGGTCGTCCCTTATGCTTCGGAACATAGGCTCAGAGTATGCTATGATGTGTACCGCCTTTGAAGTGTGCCTTGCCATGAGTCCGGCAAGGGGTACAAGAGTGATCCAGAATGGATCATTGGACAATGATCAAAATTGTCCTTGGAGTAAATAAGGACATGTTTCTCATTTATGGAGGTGATAAAGAGTTCGGTGTAAAGGGTTACGTTGATGCAAGCTTTAACACCTATCCGAATGACTCTGAGTAGCAATCCGGATCACGTATAGTGGAGCAACCATTTGGAATAGCTCCAAGTGGAGCGTGGAAGCAGCATTTACAATATGACATAGAGATTTGCGAAGTACATACAGATCTGAATGTTGCAGACCCGTTGACTAAAACCTCTCTCACAAGCAAAACATGATCAAACCCCAGAACTCATTGAGCACATGATGATGTGAACTAGTTTAGTGACACTAGTAAACTCTTGGATGTTGGTCACATGGAGATGTGACCTATGAGTGTTGATCACATAGCGATGTGAACTAGATTATTGACTCTAGTGCAAGTGGGAGACTGTTGGAAATATGCCCTAGAGGCAATAATAAATTGGTTATTATTATATTTCCTTGTTCATGATTATCGTTTATTATCCATGCTATAATTGTGTTGATAGGAAACTCAGATACATGTGTGGATACATAGACAACACCATGTCCCTACTAAGCCTCTAGTTGACTAGCTCGTTGATCAACAGATGGTTACAGTTTCCTGACCATGGACATTGGATGTCGTTGATAACAGGATCACATCATTTGGAGAATGATGTGATGGACAAGACCCAATCCTAAGCCTAGCACAAAGATCGTGTAGTTCGTATGCTAAAGCTTTTATGTTGGGTTGGCACGAATCGAGACTGGGATTTGTCACTCTGTGTAAACGAAGAGGTATCTCTGGGCCCACTTGGTAGGACATCATCATAATGTGCACAATGTGACCAAGGGGTTGATCACGGGATGATGTGTTACGGAGCGAGTAAAGAGACTTGCCGTAACGAGATTGAACAAGGTATCGGGATACCGACGATCGAATCTCGGGCAAGTACAATACCGTTAGACAAAGGGAATTGTATATGGGATCGATTGAGTCCTTGACATCGTGGTTCATCAGATGAGATCATCGTGGAACATGTGGGAGCCAACATGGGTATCCAGATCCCGCTGTTGGTTATTGACCGGAGAACGTCTCGGTCATGTCTACATGGTTCCCGAACCCGTAGGGTCTACACACTTAAGGTTCGATGACGCGAGGGTTATAGGGAATAGATATACGTGGTTACCGAATGTTGTTTGGAGTCGGATGAGATCACGGACGTCACGAGGAGTTCCGGAATGGTCCGAGGTAAAGATTTATATATGGGAAGTCCTATTTTGGCCACCGGAAAATGTTCGGGATTTTTCGGTATTGTACCGGAAGGTTCTAGAAGGTTCGGAGTGGGGCCCACCTGCATGGGGGACCCACATGAACGTGGTAGTGGGGGCAAGGCCCCACACCCCTGGTCAAGCGCACCAAGATCCCCCTTAGAAGGAATAAGATCATATCCGAAGGGATAAGATCAAGATCCCTAAAAGGGGATAACAATCGGTGGGGAAAGGAAAGGATGGGATTTCTTTCCTCCCACCTTGCCAACGCCCAATGGACTTGGAGGGCAAGAAATAACCCCTCCACCCCTATATATAGTGGGAGGCGCATGGGAGCTGCACCCTTGCCTGGCGCAGCCCTCCCCTCTCCCAAGTCCTCCTCCTCTCCGCGGTGCTTGGCGAAGCCTGCAGGATTGCCACGCTCCTCCATCACCACCACACCGTCGTCTTGCTGCTGGATGGAGTCTTCCCCAACCTCTCCCTCTCTCCTTGCTGGATCAAGGCATGGGAGACATCACCGGGCTGTCACGTGTGTTGAACAGCGGAGGTGCCGTCCGTTCGGCACTAGGATCTCCGGTGATTTGGATCACGACGAGTACGACTCCTTCAACCCTGTTCTCTTGAACGCTTCCGCTTAGCGATCTACAAGGGTATGTAGATGCACTCTCCTTCCCCTCGTTGCTAGTTTCTCCATAGATAGATCTTGGTGACACGTAGGAAAATTTTGAATTTCTGCTACGTTCCCCAACAAGAACGGCATTGGGTGGCAGTGGGTTTTCGGTTGAAGAAGACGGTAAGGAAGAAGAATCAGAGGTGGTGGGTGTCGAGGTGGTTGCCGTGGTAGGATGTGGTGAGGGAAAGACGGCTGGGGTAGAGGATGCGATTCTGCGGGAGAGGTGGGGGACGGGCGGGAGGGTGGTGACGGTGGCGATTCCGGAGAGACGAAACAAGATTCCATGGCAGCAGAGATGACCGAAGGACGAACTAGGGAAGGGGTTTTGGTGGTGGCGGATTGTGGTGGAATTGGTTTTGTGGTTGTAGTGACAGAAAAAGGAAAAGTATTTTCATCGAATGTGACATGACGAGAGAGAATGATCTGACCGGAAGATGGATCGAAACAACGATATCCTTTGTGATCATCGGAAAGACCAAGGTGAATGCAAGGTAGTGAGCGTGGTTCTAGTTTGTTGGAGGCGGTAGAGGCGATGTTGGGAAAGCATAGACAGCCAAAAACACGCAGAAAAGAATAGTCGGTGGGAGAGAAAAAGAGATTGGAAAGGCGAATAAAGAGGGCAAGTTTTAGTTGGTGAATATTAAGAAGTAGTGTGGCGGTGCGAAGGGCTTCAACCCAAAAGCGGGAAGGAAGAGAAGCTTGTAAAAGCAATGTGCGAAGAACATCATTAATAGAGCGAAGACAGCGTTCAGCTTTACCATTTTGAGAAGATGTATAAGGGCATGAAAAGCGAAGAAGAATGCCTTGAGAGAGAAAGAAGGTGCGGTTTTGGGTGTTATCAAATTCACGACCGTTATCACATTGAATAAATCGAATTGGCAAGCCAAAGTGTGTGATTACATATTGTTGAAAGTTGAGAAAGATTGCAGGTACTTCATTTAGCGCGAAGAGGAAAGGTCCAAGTATAGTGAGAATAATCATCCAAGATCACAAGATAATATTTATAACCAGAAACACTAGGGACTGGAGAGGTCCATAAATCACAGTGAAGTAACTCAAAAGGAAAAGTACTAATGGTAGTAGAGGTTCCAAAAGGTAATCTAACATGTTTCCCACATTGACATGCATTATGAGAGAGAGGGATTATGAGGACTGCTAGCACTAGGGATACAAAATTCTTGGAGTAAAGGCGTCAAAGTGTTTTTGCTTTGGGGTGACCGAGACGACGATGCCATAGATCAACAGAGGCGAGCATGGCACGAGAGGTGGATGTGGCGCGCCATGAAGAGGATAAAGATCGCCCGTGCTATTGTACCGGCGAGGACCGCCTCCGTTGTCGGATCCTTCACAGACAAACCAAAAGGGTCAAAGGCCAGGATAACTTTGTTGTCAATGCAAAATTGTCTATGAGAGATAAGATTTTTGATGATGGAAGGAACCACAAGAATATTGCGTAGAAGAAAATTGGCATGAGAGGAAGGGATGTAAGAGTGACGGTGCATGAAACAGGGATGGTGGAGCCATCGCCAATGGTGATAGTGGAAAAAGCAAAAGGAAAACAAGTCGACAATAAATTCATATTTGAAGACATATGCATTGATGCACGAATCGAAAATCCAATCCGTACCTGCGTCGTTGAGGACAAAATTGTTCATGGCGTTGATGAAGGCGGCTTGGTCCCAAGCCGGCTGTTGGGGAAGGAGCAGAGGGCCAGGAACTTGCATGTTGGCGTAGGGGATAGCGGATGGGTAGTATGCGATTGGGGCCTGCATGTTGCCGTAGAAGGCCGGCATGGTGTTGTAGGGCGACGGTGGTCTGGCGTCTTGGTAGGCGGAGTAGGAGTGGCGGTGTAGGCGGCGCCGGCGGCCTGGGTCAAGGAGTCCCGGAGAGCTGTGGCTGGACGAAGACCGGGCTCCATGTGCCCGTGTCGCAGGAGGGGCACCATCTGGCCGAGGGCCGACCATGGCATCGACCAAGCCTGGGCGAGGCCAGTCCAAGGATCATCTTTGAGGAGGCCATGGCGGCGGAGCTGGTGGCCTTGAGGCGGTGGATGACGAGGCTGGTACAGTCCGGCGGGGCCGAGATGCAGGAGGCCGGTAGACGGGATTCTTGCCCTTGTAGTTGGGACTCGGGCGCCAGCCTGGTGGTGGTGTTGAGGCGCGGCAGCCATGGCAGGAGTTGGAGGCGGTCGGTTGCCGCGGCAGCCAGACGTGGGAGCTGCAGAAGAGGCGCGGCAGCATGAAACACCAAGGCGCCCGTTGCGCCTATGCAGCCTGGTTCTTCTCTTCTTCTTTGGAGGATCGAGCGGACTTCCTTGAAGGTGGGGTACGGCTTGAGTATGGGGATGAAGGACTGCTGCTTCTCGAATTGATCGCCGAGACCTTGGAGGAGGGCGTTGATGAGAGTCACGATCCTCGGCGTGATCACCAAGTTCACGGAGTTCATCGCCAATAGCCTTGATTATTTGGCAGAAGATGGAGACTGGGACATCTCCCTGCATGGTTGTGCGTAGCTCGGTGTTGAGCGCGTTGATTCGCGCGTCGGAGTTATCCTGAAACAGCTGTTGAAGGGAAGCCCAGAGATTGGCGGCGGTGGCGTCATCATCGGACACCAGATTGAAAAGCTCCGTGGAGATGCGTGTGTAAATTCACTGGATGTTGGCGAGATCATCTTTTACCCAGCGAGGATCAGCGGGCTGTGGCGGGTAGGAGGGATCAATGTGGTGGCGTAGGCCGCAGCGCCCGAGATGGATGATGAAGAGGTGGCGCCAATGATAGTAGTTGTGGATGCCGAGGTCTAATGAGATTGGTATGACGGGAGCGCCGTCGGCAATGGTGTCGGCTAGGGAGAACATAGGGTTTGGAGGGGGAGGTGTTTGGGTAGTTGTAGAGGAGGAGGTAGGGGGTGGGGCACCGGCGGCGCGGAACTCGGCCATGGAGAAGAGGGGCCGAATCGGCCGGGGCGGCGGCGCGGGTGGCGGAGCCATACCAGGTGCGGAAAACCTAGGCGTCGGATACCATGATAGATTGAGATATTGGAGAAGTAATTGTTGTATTGATCGGGGCCTTAAGAGCTGTTTATATAGATTACAAAGCTTGGGCTCCAAAACTAGACTAATAGAGATAGATTACAATACGAATAGACTTATACTATAAGATTCCCCGACATCTTTTTGCCGAAAACCTTCTCTAGCTAGAATTGACAAATCTATACAAAAAAGTGGGAGAGGAATTCGCCTGGGATGAAATCGTGAAAGCAACAGACAGAAGGGAAAAGTGAGATGAAAGCCTCCTCCTCACAAACTTGGTTGCTAGATTGTTGGCTTTGAGTAGCTTAGCAGCAACCTGGCAGGAGATTCAGAGAGCCCCTGGTCATACATGTCTTGTACGCATGGCGACCTGGCTTTGCGTAACGCAAGTATGGTAGACTGCTGCGCATGGCAACACAATGGTCACCATGTACCATGTAGAACAGGAATAGTTGGTTGGCCGAGCTGCCGCCCATGGCGACCATCGCCGACTATATATTTACCATGAGCCATAAGTAATTCATTCATCGTTCCACATGATACATTCTACAATTACCTTCACTATGATCGCATCGATGCCTCGGGTCCTCTTCCTCGTTGCTTTGACCGTCGCCATGGCAACCGCCACGTCTGGCGCGCGGAGCCGGCAGATCCACCTGCGCTTCTACATGCACGACATCACCGGCGGCCCGGGCCAGACGGCGGTGCAGCTCGTGAAGGGCCCGGCCCCGCGCACCCGTTCATGCCGGGCGCCCACTTCGGCGACACGACGGTGATCGACGACGCGCTGACGGAAGGCCCCAGCGCGGCATCGCGGGCCGTCGGTCGCGCGCAGGGGTCGTACATGCTGGCGGGACTCAAGGAGCCCGTGCTGATGGTGTCCATGACCGTGGCGCTCACGGGCGGCCCGTACAACGGCAGCACCATCGCTGTGGTGGGCCGTGACGACATCTCCGCGGCGGTCAGGGAGCTCGCGGTCGCCGGCGGCACGGGCGCGTTCCGGAAGGCGACGGGGCACGTCCTGTGGCGGACGGCAAGGATGGAGTCGCGCGATCACATGGTGCTGGAGCTGGACGTCTACGCGACCGTGCCGGCCGCTGTTGCTGCTCCGATCGACGGGCAGCGTGAGGCCGGCGTTTTGAATATTTAGTGAAGAAGGCCAAAAATTAGCTGGGCTCGAATAAGTGCAATGTTTGAGTATTCTTTGTGTTCGTGATTCTCACGCATATTGTTTCGGTTTTTTTTGCGAATATGTTTCGATTTTTTTATCCAATCTTATTGATTGAAATAAAGAGAAACAGAGTAAAGAAAGTGGTTTTTATTTCGTTGATTCATGCTCATAAAATCGACCAAGAAGCAGCTAATTCTAAGCCGGCCAAAAAACATTTAAATATTTTTCTTTGCGAAAGAAAAAACATTTAAATCTGAAACTTTGCAGGTCAACCTCACAGAAGTACTACCATGAGCAGTTTTTCTTTAGGATTTTTTGGGCACAATAGTAAACATATAGAATGATAAAAATTATTTTAGATTTATAACTTGACAAATTTATGTTGCATACAAAAGCTGAATACATTTTATACACTGACTGATACTCCCTCCGTTCCGAATTACTTGTTTTAGATTTGTCTAGATACGGATGTATCTATTACTAAAATGAGTCTAGATACATCCATATCTAGCTAAATCCAAGACAAGTAATTCGGAACGGAGGGAGTACTTGTATGGCGTTCAAGTTCAAGGTCAAATATTCTCTTGATCGTAGACAGTGGCAGAGCTTGACCTAGAAAGCTGGGCGGGCCGATTGTAGAAAATAACTACAGGGAATATGTTTCATGGGCCAGAACAAAGTGTGGGGCCGTTTGTAGAAAATAACTGCAGGGAATATGTTTCATGGCCCAAAACAAAGTATACACTACAGAAAATAGCATGGGCTGGGCAGGCCATGGCCCATTTGGCTTTGCCGTAGCTCCGCCACTGATCGTAGACCGTCTCGTTTTCCTCTCGTCCCTAGCGGCTGGAACCCTAGCCGCCGCCAGTGGAGGTCGATCTTCCAACGCCGCTCTCCGGCGGCTCCCCTCCGTCGGCGACCTCGGTCGTCGATGGTGAGGGGGGTCGCCGGATCCACGCGTGTGGATCGCTTTTACTTTCTCGTCTTTTCTTCGGCGGCGACGATGACAATGCTGAATAAAGATTCTTCGGATCCTTTTCCGACGAGGCCATCGGTCTTATGGTTGGGGATTGATTTGGAAACCAGTCTGTTCAAGCAAGGATGGCGTGGCGGCGGTGGCATCCTCGTGGTGGACCTGTGTCCTCGGGCTCCGCCGTTGCGACGGCGTTTGCTCCAGCGTCGGCGCGGAGCTTGGGAGGTAGTCTAGGAGCGGATGCAGATTGTGGTCTGCATCGACGACATCTGGAAGACGGAACATGTCTTTGGGCTCGTGGTTCGTGGGCGGCGAATATTGTTTCCTCCTTGGCGTTTTAGTCGTGGTGGGGTGCGGATCTGGAGTTCGATGGCGTGTCCGGTGTTGCCTGATGCGATTCGTTCAACGGTAAGGGCTTTACTTTTAGTGAGCCACCTTGGAGGTCCGCAAAGCTGCATATCAGCGATGGAGCCGCGTCGAGCTCGGGTGAGGAGGTGATTCGTCATTTTTTTTCTTCGGTGGCTGCTGTGGTGGTGCCGGAGGCAGGTAACAGGCGTTGGTGTCAAGCTTGTTCTGCTATCTTTTCAGTTTTGTCAATCGGTCTTTACGTGACTTGTACTTTGTTCTTTATGATATGAATGAGACATGTATTACCATAAAAAAAATCAAATATTCTTTTGTTTAAGAGAAAGAAAATTCTAAATAAAAATAGCACGAATCTTGACGTAAAGCAGTATGATCCATACAGAAGGTGTAGCTGGAGAGCGTAGAAACTCCACGCTCAACCAGCACCGCATGGTGCGACCCGGCGATGGTGTCCTGGTGCTAGTAGTGACGGGTCTGAAGAGGAGCATGTGGGAGAAGGCAACTCTGCGTCGGCCATGACCGAGGATGAGAAAAGCCTCCCTCTCGCTCCCGCGACGCGCCTCGCGTGCGCGTCTCGGGAAAAACCCTAGCGCCGCCGGCGGGCTTTCCCTCCTCCTCCCTCCTCTCCCTCGCCGCGCCCGAGAGAAGGCGCGGCAAGCGGCTTAGTAAGCGCCCGGCGCCCGTGAGGCTGCCTGTCTCCTCGGCGGGGCCTTGGCCTTGGTCGGCGGCCGCTGGAATCTGGCGGCGTGGCGTGGCGTGGCAATGGCGGCGGCTGAACTGCTGGCGGCCGTGTGGCAGCGTGACCGGTCTTGGCGGTGGTGGGGCGTGCCTTGATGCGCCAGATCTGGTCCTTGGCCAGGTCGAGGCGGATCTGGGACCTGGCGGCACGGGCTGCTAGTCTCTGCCCCTGCCATGGCCTCGGTGGGTGGTAGTGCGACGCCGCAGCGGTTGGCTGGTGGGCGGGCTGGCCGTGATCCGAAGCTTTGGCGGCTAGACGACGATGGGCCGCGCAGATGGGCTCCTCGGTGAGCTTCCTTCGCGATTGGTGGCGGCCCTTGGGATCTCTCCTTGCCGGCGGGCGGGTGTATGTTGGTGGCCTCGCGTGGAGCTGTGGTCGCCGCCAAGGTGGGGCGACACCGAGTTGTCCGGTGGGGAGGCAGGCTGGAGGGACGGGAGGCGCCGCCGTGTCCGGGCCACCCGTCGGCACAGGGTGTGCGGCCGGATCGTCCGCTCCCCCTCCTCCCCCGTTCCCCGGCCATGGGTGGGCAGACGCAACTCCGGCGGTGTTCGAGGCGGGATGTATGTCGCGGTTTCTTCGGTCGGGTGCGCCCTTTGGCCCAAGCTAATCACTTTGGTCGGTCGTGGGGGTGTCTGGATGCGGCGGCGGCCCGGCCGGCGGGAGGCCTGAGTTCGTGGGCTGGACTTGCGCCTCGGGTGCGAGGCGGCGGCCACGGCCTGTGGTGGGTGGTCGGCTGGTGGTTAGAGCTAGGTTGCTTCGGAGGGGTGGGCGTGCTGGGGTTCATTACCTGCCCAATCTTGTATTGGCCGACGGTGGCGGCGTCCGTGGACACCGTATCCTTCTTGTAGGCTCCGTCGCAGCAGTGGCCTTTCTCCTTCGAGTTGCTCCGGGTGAAAACCCGATCTTTGGGATCGGATGGTGGCGGCTATCGTGGTCGTTCCTTTCTTGGAGGCACCATCTTGGAGTCCTGGTTCCGTCGTTCTCGTCTCACCTCCCCTCGGAGGAGGAGGTCTCTGGTGGCTCCAAGCAGTTCGTCCTCGCGCATTTGTAGTGGCTTGGTAGTCATTGGGGTGGTGTGGCAGTGCCCGGCACCCTTGTATCTTGCCTTGGGTGTGTGTCGTGTGCGATGGTGGCATGAGTTTGTATCATGGTCCTTGTGGTTTGTTGCTTTATATATAACACGGGGCAAAAGCCTTTTTTCGGAATGAGGCAGAAAGGGAAGGCAACCCTGCGGCGGCCATGATTGCGGACTCGAGAAGGAAGATTCCATCTGTGGAACACGCCGAAGAAAAGGTTTCAGCTATGTCTGGGAAGTAATAAGTACTTCCACCGTTCGGAATTACTTGTCTCGAAAATGAATGTATCTAGAACTAAAATATGTTTAAATACATCCATTTCTGCGACAAGTAATTCCGAACGGAGGGAGTAGATCGCAGGCGTGGTGACCGTGATCACCCCCATGTCGGGCTGGGGAGCTCGTACCTGGACAGAAACCCAGCGAAATTAGGATCTCGCCGGAAAGGAAAGGGATGATCGGCTTCCGGCCAGAATGGGGCGTTGATGCAGGGAGTTGCCAGGGAATGAATAATTCCCCGATCGACGTATTCCTCTCTCTATAAAAACTCCAGGGCATGCCCTGGAACATGAATCCCGTCGTTGACACCAGAGCGAAAGGAATAGCTTAGCAGCTTCTCACCATGGCTCCTCTCGGAAGTAACACTCGCCGGGCCTTGTGTTTGGTCGCTCTCCTGCTCATGTCTACCACCCTCTCGTCCTGTCATGCAGCGGGTACGCTTCGTAGTTTCTCTCGGCCGTATCCATTCTCCCTTTGATGCACACAATTTTTGATGTGCAAAAGGAATCACCACCTGGTGATCGTCCCTTGGGGTGGTGGGGTTGCTTTTTAAGTACTTCCTCCGTCCGGAAATACTTGTCGGAGAAATGCATAAAAATAGACGTATCTAGAACTAAATTACGTCTAGATACATCCATTCATCCGACAAGTATTTCCGGACTGAGGGAGTATTCTGATGGAACAGTTTAATCAGTATGCATGACTCAGACTTAATTTTATGCTATGATGATTGCAGCTCATATTAGTAAGTAATTATTGCCCGAAGCTTTAATTTAGAACGTTGGGGTTCGGGCCACCTTTCATGACTTTTTTTATGCATGGCTCAGACCCTTATTGAAGTAATTATTGCAGCTCTTATTAGTAAGTAATTATCTGTTAGGGTGAGGTCTCTAGATTAACAGGTTTAATTCAGAACTAAACAGAGGAGAACAGTACTTATAGCTAGAGAAGACTGTTTGGTTTGCTGGGTTCATAATAGCATTTTGTGTTTGTGTTTTGCCTTTTGATTGTTTCAAACTGCAACCAACTCTGGAATATGATCACGGCGCTGCATCTGCCTGCCTTTTGATTATCATGCAGATTTGAGGTGTGGGGTGTTGAGAGGGTACATTACATTTCCATCCACATCGGTGGCATTCAGTTTTGCCTTCTTGTTGATTATTGAGAGGAATCAAATTGTCTTTTCACCAATTTCTGTGGTCATTGGAGTAGCATCCTCTGCTTTCTCTTACCAGCAGAGCATGACTGTTACTGCATGTTTCTCAAGATATACATGCTGAAGTTTCAGTAACAACTAAGGAGAACATTTGGAAACAAAATATGATTTAAGATACACACCAAGTAGCAAGTAACATCATAAATTAGGATTTTTGTACTAGCTAGTATGCTGAAGCAGGTTGCAGGGGCCAGATTTCTACTGCCCCCTGATAATGGGTGGCACAAAGCTGCACTTTGAGATGCAGGGTTGTCCATTTTTTAGAGTAAATTAGGATTAGTTTGGACAATGACCAGAGCTTAGCTAAGGAAATGTTCTTTATTATTTAAGTATATTTGGTGCTGCTCATACATGTTGGTGCTGGTGCCATGGGTGATTTGAGAGCCTGAATGCCGGCTTACTGCAATATCTTTTTGAAGACAGTGTTTGGGGTTCATGAGTACCGAAAACGATTTGTGTTTGTTTCAAACTGCAACCACAGTTTGTTTTTAATTTTCGAATGGTCAACGTCGGTTTGTTTGGCTGCCTATTTGTATTGCTATACCGAAAAAGGCTCTTGCCCCGCTTTATATATAAAGCACTGACCATCAGACAAATCGATACAAACGCACACACCACCACACACGACACACGCACCCAAGGCAAGATACATAGGTGTCAGGCACCGCCACACCACCCCAACGCTACCAAGCATGGCCACCGAGGAGGGGTGAGACATCCCACGACGGAGCATGGACTCCAAGACAGTGCCTCCAAGAAGGGAAACGGCTACAAAGCGACGCCACTGTCCGATCACAAAGATCAAGTTTTCACCCGGAGCGACGCGATGGGGAGGGAACAACATGACCAGGGCCGTCAAGAAGGAACGACGTCCGCATGACGCCCGTCGCCGTCGGCGATACAACTGGGCAAGTAATACACCGGCTCACCCCGCCATTGCACCCTAGCTTCGCCGACCACCTGCACCCATGCCTCCCGCATGGCCATTGCTGCCCGCCCGCATCTGAGACGCTCGCTCCGCCCTCAAACGCCGCGCCTCCCACCTCCAGGGCCGCCACCGCATCCAAACACCCGGGACCAGCCAAAGGCCTTGGCTTTGGTCCAATCGGCAGCCAAAACCAAGCTGAACAACGATGAGCGCCCGCCTCGAAAATCGCCGGAGTTGCGGCCGCGCGCACTCGGTCGAGGAAAGGGGAGGAGGGGGAGCGGACGCATCCGGACCGGCACACCCCTGTGCCAGCGACGGGTGGCCCGACCTCGTCGGCACCTCCCATCCCTCTAGCCAACCTCCTCACCGGACACCCCCTGTGTCGCCCCACCACGGCGCCGGTGCAGATCAGCGTGAGGCCACTGACGACCACCTGTTCACCAGCAAGGGACACCCATCCACCAGTACCAAGCGCCAAGGATGCTCACCGAAGTCAACCAGCGCCGCTCGCCGCCGATCAACCGCGAGAATCAAGCGGAGTCCGGCTAGCACGCCTACCAGCCCGCCTGCTGCGCCTCCACCACCAGCGCAGGGGCCAAGTCATGGGGTGGGCGCCCGCAGCCGCCGCGCCAGCGCCCGCGCCGCTGCGCCAAATCTGGCTAGCCGCGGCGACCCACCTCTGAGCCCAGCGCGCCCGACCGCCAAGCTGCTGTCGCGCAGCAGCGGAGACGGCGCGCCCGCCCGCCGTGGCGCCCGACACGCGACACGCTCCGGCCGAGCGCCGGCCAGCGCCGGCCTAACAGCGAGGAAGACCAGAAGAGCCCCGCCGCGCGGCAACGGCTGGAGCTTCGCCAGCCGCACCCTCGGGCGGCGAGGAAGGAGGACGAAGGCGAGGGCCGGGGACGATCTAGGGTTTCCCCCCGGTCGCCTCACGGGGGGCGACACGGGAGGGAGGAGAGGCTCCGCTCTTGTATGTCTTTGTATTGCTATAGGCAAGAGTACATCCTTCCTCTGCTTTCCACCAGCAGAGCATCACCCTTACTGAACATCTCTCAAGATGTATTTACATACCTGGTTATCATCATCAGTAACTAAAGAGAACAGTTGGATCTTCTTGGATTTCCATTGTTGAATCTCAAACTGCAACACACTAATCGTTTTCTTTTCTTTTGTTAAGAATGATCGATCCAAGTTTTGGTCGCTGCTTATGCAGTGGGCAATTAATGGTTCAGTTCACGGCATGCTTCAGAATTACTTCCATGGCTGCAATATCAGGCTTGATCTGTACATCCTTGGTATATCAAGGAGGAATACATACAGGTCAGGAGCTAAGAATCGTTTTGTGGGCCGTTCCTTGCTTTTTGTGCTCTTGATTGATTAGTTTATTTGGCTCTGGTCTGAGTGCCGGTATCCCTTTCTCACTCTTTTATTTTTATTGGTTTTTATTATAATACAGGAAGATTTGCTGCACGTATAACAAAACGGCAGGGGGGTTTCTGCAAAAGTGTGTGCGCTGACCGGTCCAGCCACCTGGCTGCCAATTGTCGAGCTGTGATTGGCCTGAGACTAAATCATCACATGAGGTGCAAGTTGGGATATGGTGAAGTCAAGATTTGCAAATTTGGGACTGAAACATCACACTCTGTGCAAATTTGGACCTCTTCATTGTTCATAGGTACAGCAGATGGTTCGCAGAAGTTGTGCATAGCCCAGAAAGCCTGCAAACCGAAGTGGTCCATAGAACCCTGGGGCAACTATGTCTGCAAGGTTTACTGCGGAGTCCGAAGTTTTGACGAGGATAAGAGCCACTGCGCACCAGACGGTAGTGGCTTTTGCTGCTGCGAAAAGTAATGTAAGCCTGCAGGTTTCCTACGCCGTGGATCGGTCGGAAGGATCCGTGCTTGAAGATGGAGATTACATGTTTAATTTTTCATGTGCTAGAACGATATTGGGCAGTGAGGGGGAGACTGCTTCGTGCGGAAACAATCAGTTAACTGTAATGGTTATATCCTAGAATAAACAGATTGTAATGGTAGATTTATATGATCACCATGAAGCTCCGGAATAAATCATTAAGTTGGAACAATGATGCAAATCAGGAGGAAAAAAAATAAAGAGTGGTGGTAGGATGATTCAAGACCATTGAAAAAGTTAGCGGAATAATAAAATAACTCAAATGCACATGATCGTTAAATAGCAAGTGAAAATAAAAATATAAACAACCTCTATAAATTCAAGGAATAAAAGAGACTTCGCTCGGTTGGCTTCTTCCATATGAAGAGGAGCCTACGCAGTCGCTTTGTACGCAAACTGCATGTGCTGCTGTCGATTGGGATGGGAGTTATTTTCTCTCTCCCAACTCTCCCCTGTTCCAGTTCATCTTGGCGTGGGCATGAAAAAAATTCATATATTCGATGAGGAAAAAAATGTTGCCACTAGCTTTTAGGTGATGTCATTGTAGTTGTGATAGTTACGAGTATACAAAATTAGAGAGGCGGTATTCAAGTGTTAAAAACAAGTAAGAAGTGGTATCAACACGTACATGTATCATGACGTTAGTCTTACATTTCTGTACATTGATGTTCACTACCCTGGCAACAAAGTTAATATAATGTAGCAAATAAGTACTTAATAACTTTTTTGACTAGCACTCCCTCTGTTTCTAAATATAAGCCCTTTTAGACATTTTAATATGGACTACGTATGAATGTATATAGATATATTTTAGAGTGTAGATTCACTCATTTTGCTTATGTAATCCATATTAAAATCTGTAAAAGGTCTTATATTTAGGAACGGAGGAAGTAATAGTTAATAACTTGGCAAGTAAATACAATAATCTATATCTATACCAATATAAAAAAATACAAATGGGTGTATCTAATTAATCTTGACCATTAAACCATGCCAATCCAACGACCTAGGTGCAACGCCATTGTCCGCTCCAATAACAAGGGAGAACCAACCAATTGTTGGGTGGATAGGAGGGTGAATTATGCCAGCCTACCAAAGAAAGAACCCCAAGTTTAGCACCTTTCTTTATCTTGTTAAGATAGATTATTCTTTACTGAGAGACGGGTGCTCCCATAGATGACGAGGCGCCTCATCAATCTTGATGCTCGTTAGCATCGGTCTTTAATAGACTACATATGAGGATACGCATGGGATGATGGGGTGTATGTGTGTGCGCATTTATACTATACTAGGCGTTTTCTAACAAAAGTAAGAAATATATATCTTAATTAAACAAAAGGAAATTGCACTTCAATCTGATAGAAAAACTAACAGTCGTTTTTTACAAGCGCAACAAGCTAGCCACACTACGAAAAAAAGCTAGGTTTATATATAAGCCGAGTAAAACTTCCGGCTGACTAAGGACTGACTTGTAAGGTATAAACCGAGAGCCATGAACCAAACTCTCACCACTAGTTATCACCTCTTATATATAAGCCGAGTACTTATAAGTGGCTCTCGGGTCAATAAAGTAACATCACGGCACATCTTACCTATTGTGACACATACACAACACTCACCTCTAGTTATCACCTACGTGGGCTAGCCCAGATTATCGATGTTTTTCAGAAGCTCGCTCGATCCTGGGTGGACGGGTGTAGGTTGCTCAGGGTTTTTTCTCCGGTTTTCTGTTTCCTATTTGATTTCCTTTTCCTTTTTTATTTTTCATTTCCCTTTTCCTTTTTTCTCTTTATTTTCTTGCTTTTTGATCGGTTTTCTTGTAGGTCACTGTTGGGTTCTTGGGGTAAACATTTTTCATTAGTTTTTAGCTTTTTCATTTTCATTTTTCTGTTTTCTATTCTATCTTTTATTTTATTTTTGTTTTGTCAAATTATTTTCTATTTTACTTGCATTTTTTCCATTAAAATTTCTTTTTCCATAGATATGAACATTTTTATAATGCGTGAAATTTTTATAATGATTTAAGAGAAAGGACGGAATTTTTTTGAAAGTTACATATTTTAAAATATATGACCCGTTTTTAATATTATTTGAACACTTTTAAGATGAAAAAATTCCTTTTAAAACATATGTTTCTTTTAAAAAATCATGAACATATTTTTTGAAGTACATGAACACTTTTTGAATATTGCGGATTTATTTTGAATGTAGGAACACCTTTTAAACTACTTGAGTATTTTCTAAAAAAATGCGCGATTTTTTTTGAAGTACATGATTTTTTTAATGTGTGGACACTTTTTATGACCAGATTATATATAGTGCTTTTGCATGCATGGCTTACAGATGCATATCTTTTTTCCGATGTAGTAGTTTAATCATTTGCCAGTTTAGAGAAAGGTCAATTGTAATAGCGGTGTGCACAAGATGGGGTAAATATGTATAACTTAAGTATTCTTGTGACAGTAAGAGAAAGTAAAATAATTGTATCTCACATGAAGAATAAAAGGATAGTTGTCTGTGTGATGTGTTGGAGGTGAAAGAAATATATTTATCAACTATATGCCATCTGAATTAATGCAATACTCCGTCTTATTACTTAACCTCACGATGTATGTTTTGGTACGGTCTTTGGGTGGAGTATTAGTTATAGATGAGTTGGTTATTTAACCAGTCTAAGATTCATGGACGTGTTGCCTATGCAATATATATCATCGCACCATATCATATGATTTTTCATAATTTTATTTCTCATTCATTACACATAGCTACACTTATATCTGTATGATCTTACAACTTTGACACATGCTACTAGTGAACCTATGAACCGAGTCCACTTTTCGTCATAAAAACAATCACCATTTTACTTTTACATGCACTTTTATTTTCTGCAATTAATTATTCTAAACATACAAAGGCACTTCCAACCATATAATATGCTCATATCTTGTTGCAACTAGCAAAACTAGTGAGATTGACAAACTCAGTGTAATTGTTAGGAGCAGAGGAAGCTATAATTTTTTTTTGTCGGGTTGGTCATTTAACCTGATAATGTTGATTCTAGGGATTAATAACCGTGGTTTCTTAACCAGGGGAAACTTACCACTTGCTTCAAACCCTTTCACTTGGGAGGGCAACTTTGCTGCCAAGAGTGAATACTGGAGCAACACGTAGTGGTCTCTTCACATCCCCTCCATTGATGCATCAAGTTGTTTTTCTCATGCTTGTACCGGTTCATGGTGTCCTGGATCTAGCTTTGGTAGACTTTTTAGAGAATGATCTATAATTTTATTCAAACTTGATAAACATTGCAGATAAAATGGCTTAGGCCACATATCAGTGAAACTACAAAGTAACCCCTATAACTAAAATATAGAACGAATTTTCTTATAAACATATTCTCTGCGATATCAATCTTTGCAATGGGAGATTCTGCCAAGACTTCTCTAAAGAGACTGCAATCATATCAGAGTAGCAATACCTCCACTCACACACCTGCATGAACACGACTACCTTCATAGCTTTCATAAACCCTCTTGAGTCACCCATACAAAAGGATGGGAAGTCATGAGAGTTGAACTTACTTGGGTCGCAAATGGTCCCCTAGAGGTACAGGTCATCGGACCACGGGTTCTTCACTAAAATGCCAAAGAAGAACTTCAAAGTCAACCAATAAAGGCAACATAAAACACTGACACGAACTCATCAAATTCATATGAATGAATATGCGGGAACATAAACCTACAACCTAGAAGGTCAAACATACCAAACCTATAGAGACACAAACTTACTGGCTCCATATGGTGCCGATAAGACACCTCCATAGCAGGAGCACTAGAATATTGTTACTCTCAACAACTATAATAATTATGCAAATTGAACTTATGAATACGGCTAGGAAGATCCAAAGCCCCCTGAACTCGGAGCTTGACGACTGGAGACAAGGGGGAGCGGACAAAGTTTCCTCGTGCTTGCCCTCCTCAAACCTAACTTCTCGTTCACCATCCCCGTGATGTGATCCTCGAATGAGTATGCAGTGGTGGAGGCTGAGCGACCGAACTAGAGATCGACTAGCTTGTCTAAGTTATGGATTGTTGTAATGGTGTTTCAGCCTTGTTTTTTGCTGATTAGCAAGGCAACACTACTCATATTTAATCGATAGTCAAAGTTTTAGGAAGAGGAAGAAAGGTTCTCTATATAGATCTCTTTTCTCATGAGAGAAGGGAGCGCCTTTATGCAAGCGACTCCTGTGCCACACAGCTCTGGCTGACACCTTACAAGACCACACTGGCCTAACTGGGACCCAATCCATGATCTATCAAGCGTTGGGATTCAATGAATTCATTAGGGGGGAGGGGGGTCTGCCAATTTTTCTATGTTATGTCGGTTTCTTCATTTTTTTCTATTTACGTCTTTTCTTCCCTTCATTTCCATTATCCTTTTTTACCCCTTTGTTTTATTTTGTTAAAAAATAACATATGAAGATTTTTTTTCCTAAAAACATAAACTTTTTGAACACATGAACTTTTTTAAGCTCGTGTTTTTCTCTAAATACACAACATATCTCTCTGGATACATGAACTTTTTGTACATTTATTAATATTTTGTGTAAAACATGAAATTTTTTCAAAAATAAGATGGTCATTTTTTAAATATATTTCATTTTAATGTTAGTAGTACATAGCTTTTTTTAATCTTGGATTCATAGCACGAAAAAAAGATGCACATAACTTAGAATGGACTGAAAAAAGGAAATAACAGCACACTACCCAAAAAATACCCGTGCACACACATATGGGGCCGACACACCACACCCGGTGGCAAATCTAAATGGTTGGTAGGATGGGTCTAGGCCACCCTGTGATTTCCCAATAGTCTTTATATCACAACATATAAGGGCCCATTGGGCTGGTTTTGCCACTTATGTTGCACATTTCGGTGATTCACTACTATTCGGCATTTCCTAAACAGTGGCCGTGGTGCCCGTTACAGACCAAATAGTATAGGGCGCACACGCCCATGTCCAATAGATCTAGTAACGGGCCGGCCCATTGTCTTTTTTCTTCTTTCTTTTCCTAATTTTTTTTCCTCTTTCTTTTCTTAAATTCCAGAACTTTTTAAAATCAATGTTTTGTTTTTCAAAATTGAAGAACTTTTTTCAAATTCGATGAAATTTTCCATTAAATTGATGAACTTTTTTCAGATTTGGCGATTTTTTTCAAATTTGATGAATTTTTTTCAAAATCAAAAACTTTTCTTCAAAATTGATGAACTTTTTAAAATTTCATGAACATTTTTCGAAATTTGATTAACTTTTTTTATCAAAAATGATGATTTTTTTTATCAAATTCGTGAACTTTTTAAGTTTGTAAACTTTTTTCAAAATCCATGAACATTTTTAAAGTCACGAAATCTTAGGATTTTTTGTTAAAATAATTAGTTTTTCTAAAAAATCTTATTTTTTTCAAAAGTCGACCGTTGACTAGTCAACTGGTCAACTATGACCGATCAGAACGCGATCAAGCGACTATGGGGAAACATGTCAAGCGATCGAGTGCTTTCCTTTCTGCATGGGCCGGCCCACTAGCAGGGGTGCATGACCGTTGGTTCCTCCAAGTGGCGCTTAAGGCTCCACATAGGAGCTCCCCTGCTATTCTCCGCTTGGGAGCATTCTTGTAAACGATGCTAGAGGTTTTTCTTTAGCAATAGCTTTTTTTAAGAAAAGGAGGATGATCTCCGGCCTCTGCATCTGGGAGATGCATACGGTCATTTTATTAATAATTCTCGAGGACCTTATAAAGTAGTACAACAATATGTCTGAATCCGCCATCTTGGCAACATCTGTCGCTACTCCAATCCATATGATGAAGGAGTGCAAGCTGGGCCAAATACTCAGACCTCTCACCTAAGCCTAATATCAAAAGCCGAAGGCCCCGACCGAGCCACATACCGGGTCCGGGGCACAAACCGGTCTGACGCACTCACATGTGTCGTCGCCGCCATCTTCCACTACTCTATCTTAAGAGCAGATTGAGGTGCCAACCTTGGTAGGTGCCTCCGCCATCGACGCCACCATGACGCCAAACGACGACCTCCACCTACGTGAGTACATCTCCAAGCAACGGACGCAGATCCATGCTAGGAAAGGGCCGCACCACCGTCGTCGCCCACCACCCACAAGCGCCATCCAGCCCCAAGGTTCCCAAAGCGGCGCCTTCAAGAAAGGAACGACGCCGTGAGCGCCGTCGCCGCCCAACAAAGTTAGGGCTTTCGCCCGGGAGACCTAGGGGAAGGGGAAGTGAGGGGATCAGTCCATACCGACGCCTCCAAGGAGGAACGACGCCTCAGCGTCGCCGTCGACACGGCCGCCATGGCCGATCAGGATTTCTCCCGAACTAGATCCCGCTACCAGCCAGCCGCCTCTGTAACGTGACCCAAGGAAGCGCGGCCCGACGAGGTTGGCCCACACGCCAAACAGGGGACGAGGGGAGGCGCCAGATCGCGCGCACCGGCAACCGTAGAAACCGCCGCCGGCCGCCAACGACCACCGGATCCCGCCGCGGCCTGACGCCAGATACACCGCCCGCACGGCTGCTAGCCGGCCGTGCCTTGCCGATGAAGCCGCCGCTCCAGATCCGGGGTTCCCCACGCATAGGTAGGGCAACTGAGGCCCGGCGGCCACCTTCCTTGGCGCCTTGCCTCAGGCGGCGGCGAGGAAGGGAAGAGGAGGAGGGCGGCTAGGGAGGAGGAGGGAGGAGGAGGGACGGTTAGGGAGGAGGAGGGGCAGCTAGGGTTGGGAGGGAGGAGGAGGAGGCGCGGCTCGACACTTCCACTACGTGATGCTTCTCCCTTTAGCAATAGCTAGCGGTGGGTTTCTTACTAGATGATGAAGTTGGACCATAGGGTTGTCCATGCCTCACGCATGCGACTCCATAGCTTGCTCCAGAACAGAGATAGCACCACCTATCAGAGGAGCATCGCTATGGATGGTTTTGGTAGCTTGCAACAACTCCAACCAGACCTGTTGGATGCAGTTTTTTGGTTTTGGAATGTTGGTTGTGTGTAAATATTATTGTGAAGGAAATATGCCCTAGAGGCAATAATAAAGTTATTATTTATTTTCTTATATCATGATAAATGTTTATTATTCATGCTAGAATTGTATTAGCCGGAAACATAATACTTGTGTGAATGCATAGACAAACAGAATGTCACTAGTATGCCTCTACTTGACTAGCTCGTTGATCAAAGATGGTTATGTTTCCTAGCCATTGACATGAGTTGTCATTTGATTAACGGGATCACATCATTAGGAGAATAATGTGACTGACTTGACCCATTCCGTTAGCTTAGCACACGATCGTTTAGTATTCTGCTATTGCTTTCTTCATGACTTATACATGTTCCTATAACTATGAGATTATGCAACTCCCGTTTACCGGAGAAACACTTTGTGTGTTAGTAAACGTCACAACTTAACTGGGTGATTATAAAGGTGCTCTACAGGTGTCTCCGAAGGTACTTATTGGGTTGGCGTATTTCAAAATTAGGATTTGTCACTCCGATTATCGGAGAGGTATCTCTGGGCCCTCTCGGTAATGCACATCACTTAAGCCTTGCAAGCATTGCAACTAATGAGTTAGTTGCGGGATGTTGTATTACGAGCGAGTAAAGAGACTTGGTAGCGAGATTGAACTAGGTATTGAGATACCGACGATCGAATCTCGGGCAAGTAACATACCGATGACAAAGGGAACAACGTATGTTGTTATGCGGTTTGACCGATAAAGATCTTCGTAGAATATGTGGGAGCCAATATGAGCATCCAGGTTCCGCTATTGGTTATTGACCGGAGTCGTGTCTCGGCCATGTCTACATAGTTCTCGAACCCGTAGGGTCCGCACGCTTAAAGTTTTGATGTACCGAAGGTTGTTCGGAGTCCCGGATGTGATCACGGACATGACGAAGAGTCTCAAAATGGTTGAGACATGAAGATTGATATATTGGACGACTATATTCGGACACCGGAATGGTTCTGGGGTTATCGGATATATACCAGAGTACCGGGGGGTTACCGGAACCCCCCGGGGGATTAATTGGCCTACATGGGCCTTAGTGGAGAAGAGGAGGAGCGGCCAGGGCAGGCCGCGCGCCCCCTCCCCCTCTAGTCCGAATTGGACAAGGAGGGGGGCGGCGCCCCCTTTCCTTCTTCTCCTCCTCCTCTTCCCCCCTTCTCCTAATCCAACAAGGAAGGGAGGGAGTCCTACTCCCGGTGGGAGTAGGACTCCTCTGGCGCCCTCTCTGGCCGGCCGTCTCTCCCCCCTTGCTCCTTTATATACGGGGGCAGGGGGCACCACGGGGACACAACAATTGATCATTGATCTTTTAGCCGTGTGCGGTGCCCCCCTCCACCATAGTCCACCTCCATAATACTGTAGCGGTGCTTAGGCGAAGCCCTGCGTCGGTAGAACATCATCATCGTCACCACGCCGTCGTGCTGACAAAACTCTACCTCAACACTCGGCTGGATTGGAGTTCGAGGGACGTCATTGGGCTGAACGTGTGCTGAACTCGGAGGTGTCGTGCGTTCGGTACTTGATCGGTCGGATCGTGAAGATGTACGACTACATCAACCGCGCTGTGCTAACGCTTCCACTTTCGGTCTACGAGGGTACGTGGACAACACTCTCCCCTCTTGTTGCTATGCATCATCATGATCTTGCGTGTGCGTAGGAATTTTTTTGAAATTACTACGTTCCCCAACAATGGCATCCGAGCCTGGTTTTATGCGTAGATGTCATATGCACGAGTAGAACACAAGTGAGTTGTGGGCGATATAAGTCATCTTGCTTACCAAAGCATGTCATACTTTGGTTCGGGCGGTATTGTTGGATGAAGCGGCCGGACCGACATTACGCCAGACGCTTACGCGAGACTGGTTCTACCGACGAGCTTTGCACACAGGTGGCTGGCGGGTGTCAGTTTCTCCAACTTTAGTTGAACCGAGTGTGGCTACGCTCGGTCCTTGCGAAGGTTAAAACAACACCAACTTGAAAAACTGTCGTTGTGGTTTTGATGCGTAGGTAAGAACGGTTCTTGCTAAGCCCATAGCAGGCACGTAAAATTTGCAACAACAAAGTAGAGGACGTCTAACTTGTTTTTGCAGGGCATGTTGTGATGCTATTTGGTCAAGGCATGATGCTAAATTTTATTGTATGAGATGATCATGTTTTGTAACCGAGTTATCGGCAACTGGCAAGAGCCATATGGTTGTCGCTTTATTGTATGCAATGCAATCGCCCTGTAATGCTTTACTTTATCACTAAGAGGTAGCGATAGTCGTAGAAGCATAAGATTGGCGAGACGACAACGATACTACGATGGAGATCAAGGTGTCGCACCGGTGACGATGCTGGTCATGACGGTGCTTCGGAGATGGAGATCACAAGCACAAGATGATGATGGCCATATCATATCACTTATATTGATTGCATGTGATGTTTATATTTTATGCATCTTATCTTGCTTTGATTGACGGTAGCATTATAAGATGACCCCTCACTAAATTATCAAAGTATAAGTGTTCTCCCTGAGTATGCACCGTTGCGAAAGTTCTTCGTGCTGAGACACCACGTGATGATCGGGTGTGATAGGCTCTATGTTCAAATACAACGGGTGCAAAACAGTTGCACACGCGGAATACTCAGGTTAAACTTGACGAGCCTAGCATATAACAGATATGGCCTTGGAACACGGAGACCGAAAGGTCGAGCATCAATCATATAGTAGATATGATCAACATAGTGATGTTCACCATTGAAACTACTCCATCTCACGTGATGATCGGACATGGTTTAGTTGATTTGGATCACGTGATCACTTAGAAGATTAGAGGATGTCTATCTAAGTGGGAGTTCTTTAGTAATATGATTAATTGAACTTAAATTTATCATGAACTTAGTACCTGATAGTATTTTGCTTGTCTATGTTGATTGTAGATAGATGGCCCCTGCTGTTGTTCCGTTGAATTTTAATGCGTTCCTTGAGAAAGCAAAGTTGAAAGATGATGGTAGCAATTACATGGACTGGGTCCGTAACTTGAGGATTATCCTCATTGCTGCACAGAAGAATTACGTCCTGGAAGCACCGCTAGGTGCCAGACCTGCTGCAGGAGCAACACCAGATGTTATGAACGTCTGGCGAGCAAAAGCGATGACTACTCGATAGTTCGGTGTGACATGCTTTACGGCTTAGAACCGGGTCTTCAACGACGTTTTGAACGCCATGGAGCATATGAGATGTTCCAAGAGTTGAAGTTAATATTTCAAGCAAATGCGGATTGAGAGATATGAAGTCTCCAATAAGTTCTACAGCTGCAAGATGGAGGAGAATAGTTTTGTCAGTGAGCATATACTCAAAATGTCTGGGTATAACAATCACTTGATTCAACTGGGAGTTAATCTTCCGGATGATAGCGTCATAGACAGAATTCTTCAATCACTGCCACCAAGCTACAAGAGCTTCGTGATGAACTATAACATGCAAGGGATGGATAAGATGATTCCCGAGCTCTTCGCAATGCTAAAAGCTGCGGAGGTAAAAATCAAGAAGGAGCATCAAGTGTTGATGGTCAATAAGACCACCAGTTTAAAGAAAAAGGGCAAAGGGAAGAAGAAGGGGAATTTCAAGAAGAACAACAAGCAAGTTGCTGCTCAGGAGAAGAAACCCAAGTCTGAACCTAAGCCTGAGACTGAATGCTTCTACTGCAAGCAGACTGGTCATTGGAAGCGTAACTGCCCCAAGTATTTGGCGGATAAGAAGGATGTCAAGGTGAACAAAGGTATATGCGATATACATGTTATTGAGGTGTACCTTACTAATGCTCGCAGTAGCACCTGGGTATTTGATACTGGTTCTGTTGCTAATATTTGCAACTGAAACATGGACTATGGATTAAGCGAAGATTGGCTAAGAACGAGGTGACGATGCGCGTGGGAAATGGTTCCAAAGTCGATGTGATCGCGGTCGGCACGCTACCTCTACATCTACCTTCGGGATTAGTTTTAGACCCGAATAATTGTTATTTGGTGCCAGCGTTGAGCATGAACATTATATCTGGATCTTGTTTGATGCGAGACGGTTATTCATTTAAATTAGAGAATAATGGTTGTTCTATTTATATGAGTAATATCTTTTATAGTCATGCATCCTTGAAGAGTGGTCTATTTTTGTTGAATCTCGATAGTAGTGATACACATATTCATAATATTGAAGCCAAAAGATGCAGAGTTAATAATGATAGTGCAACTTATTTGTGGCACTGCTGTTTAGGTCATATAAGTGTAAAATCGCATGAAGAAACTCCATACTGATGGACTTTTGGAACCACTTGATTATGAATCACTTGGTACTTGCGTAACCGTGCCTCATGGGCAAGATGACTAAAACGCCGTTCTCCGGAACTATGGAGCGAGCAACAGATTTGTTGGAAATCATACATACAGATGTATGTGGTCCAATGAATATTGAGATTGGCGGGGTATCATTATTTTCTCACCTTCACAGATGATTTAAGCAGATATGGGTATATCTACTTAATGAAACATAAGTCTGAAACATTTGAAAAGTTCAAAGAATTTTAGAGTGAAGTTGAAAATCATCGTAATAAGAAAATAAAATTTCTACGATCTGATCGTGGAGGAGAATATTTGAGTTACGAATTTGGTCTTCATTTGAAACAATGCGGAATAGTTTCGCAACTCACGCCACCCGGAACACCACAGCGTAATGGTGTGTCCGAACGTCGTAATCGTACTTTACTAGATATGGTGCGATCTATGATGTCTCTTACTGATTTACCGCTATCGTTTTGGGGTTATGCTTTAGAGACGGGTGCATTCACGTTAAATAGGACACCATCGAAATTCGTTGAGACGACGCCTTTTGAACTGTGGTTTGGCAAGAAACCAAAGTTGACGTTTCTTAAAGTTTGGGGTTGCGATGCTTATGTGAAAAAGCTTCAACCTGATAAGCTCGAACCCAAATCGGAAAAATGTGTCTTCATATGATACCCAAAAGAGACTGTTGGGTACACCTTCTATCACAGATCCGAAGGCAAGACTTTTGTTGCTAAATTCGGAATCTTTCTAGAAAAGGAGTTTCTCTCGAAAGAAGTGAGTGGGAGGAAAGTAGAACTTGATGAGGTAATCTGTACCTGCTCCCTTATTGGAAAGTAGTTCATCACGTAAACCGGTTCTGTGACACCTACACCAATTAGTGAGGAAGTTAATGATGATGATCACGAAACTTCAAATCATGTTGTTCTTGAACCTCGTAGGTCAACCAGAGTAAAATCCGCACTGAGTGGTACGGTAATCCTGTTCGGAAGTTATGTTACTAGACCATGACGAACCTACGAACTATGAAGAAGCGATGATGAGCCCATATTTCGCATAAAATGGCTTGAAGCCATGAAATCTGAGATGGGATCCATGTACGAGAACAAAGTGTGGACTTTGGTTGATTTGCCCGATGATCGACAAGCCATTGAGAATAAATGGATCTTCAAGAAAAGACTGACAGCAGCGGTAATGTTACTGTCTATAAAGCTCGACTTGTTGCGAAAGGTTTTCGACAAGTTCAAAGGATTGACTACGATGAGACCTTCTCACCCGTAGCGATGCTTAAGTCTGTCCGAATCATGTTAGTAATTGCCGCATTTTATGATTATAAAATTTGAACAATGGATGTAAAAACTGCATTCCTGAATGGATTTCTGGAAGAAGAGTTGTATATGATGCAACCGGAAGGTTTTGTCGATCCGAAAGGAGCTAACAAAGTGTGCAAGCTCCAGCGATCCATTTATGGACTGGTGCAAGCCTCTCGGAGTTGGAATAAGCGCTTTGATAGTGTGATCAAAGCATTTGGTTTTATACAGACTTTTGGAGAAGCCTGTATTTACAAAAAGTGAGTGGGAGCTCTGTAGCATTTACGATATTATATGTGGATGACATATTGTTGATTGGAAATGATGTAGAATTTCTGGATAGCATAAAGCGATACTTGACTAAGAGTTTTTCAATGAAAGACCTCGGTAGAACATCATCATCGTCACCACGCCGTCGTGCTGACAAAACTCTCCCTCAACACTCGGCTGGTTCGGAGTTCGAAGGATGTCATCGGGCTGAATGTGTGCTGAACTCGGAGGTGTCGTACGTTTGGTACTTGATCGGTCGGATCGTGAAGATGTACAACTACATCAACCGCGTTGTGCTAACGCTTCGCTTTCGGTCACGAGTGTACGTGGACAACACTCTCCCTCTCGTTGCTATGTGCATAGTAAATTACTCGTTCCCCAACATATTGAGCCTGCACAATGCTTAAAGCACCTTTGGGTCTTGCCCATGAGAACACTCAAATCGGCAGTTTTTTCAAAGTCAGGACCGAGCGATGCAGCTCAAGCTTATGTGGTGGCTCTGGTGGTGGCACGTGTTATGCTCCACTCACCTTCGTAATCACGTTCACATGATCCATTGTAATTTACACAAATTCAAAAAAAGCTCTACGCATAAAAGATGTGCATTGACTATGAGGTTCCATTCAGTCGATTGATTTCTAATTTCATGGACTCTATATCTTGAATTTTGTGCTAATTTTTGGAGGGTTTTTAGGCAATTTTAATAAAATCTTCGCACCCAATCGGCCATTTGAAATTTTCTTTGACCACCAGCTTCATCTCACCATTTCACATGACTTCTCTATTGCACATTTTCTGTTTTGAACATCGTAGACGAGTAGATCTACATCTCTTATTATACCACAGAAACATTTTCATGTGTGCATGTTATGAAAACCGGGTGAATTTTGGCAGAATCTTCACACCCGGTCGATCGATCGAAATTTTCTTTGACCACTAGCTTCATTTTGCCATTTCACACGACTTTCTTGTTGTACGATCTTTTCGTTTCGACTATCAAAGACGGGTAGATCTACGTCTCCCTACTGAGTGTACAAACGTATCACCCATGGCCATTAGTCAACTGAAAAACGATTCATGCCCAGTCGGTCTCGTGACCGTTGGATGAGGATTCAAGGGCTACCACACCTTTTCTACCTTCATCCGACCCTTCTCTTCTTCATTCAGCACCCGTTTCCGCGTGAGGTAAGTTCCTCACGTGGATAAATGTGAGATTAATGATCTGAGCGTCACGGAAGCAAAGAGCAACATGTTGTATTTGAGAAGAAAATGCTCAGAGAGAAATAATCATGTGTGTTTCTTCTCAGCCCGGTAGAGGAGGATGCATCCTACCAAACTACTTGCACAGCGTAGTTTCTCTTTTTAGGCTACTTGCACAATATAGTTTTACCTTGTTTTATCGGAAAGTTTTATCAGGAAGAGGCCCAACTCAGCCAAGCTCACCACAAACATGAAAATGTTGCAGGCTATCAAACGCATCGTATAAATTTTAAGAGATGTTTTTGTCTTCAAGCATCAACTATCACTCACGCTGGGGTGGGGTGTGTGAATTGCAGCTGGTCCAAACATGAATACAGGATCTCTGAAAATCAATACAGGATCTAAGAAAATCAACTATCACTCAGGCTGTGGGCGATTGTGTCATGCCCGTATCTACGAAAATCAATACAGGATCTTATAATTCTCTCCAAAATTTTCTCATTAATATAGGAATAATTCTGCGATTTTGTTTCCCTCTATATAAACAACAGCACATCCATGGAACATCTACCAACTACCATCGACACATGAAGGAAAGGAATATAGCTAACTGTTTCTCATGGCTCCTACCAGTTTTTCTTTTTGAAAAGGGGGAATGGCTCCTACCAGTAGCAACACTCGGGTCTTGTGTCTGGTGGCTCTCCTGGTCATGTCTACCACCTTCTTGTCCTGTGATGCAGCAGGTATATATCCCTCCTATTAGTTTCTCTCGCATATCCTTTATCCCTTAAATTACCCTGCTGGTGGCCAGTTGTGAGCTAACCTGCTTAATTGCTTTATAGGTGGGTGGACTAAGTTTTGCGTACCCGAGAAAGCCTGCGAGACCCCAGCAGGACTTCACGGCGACTATGTGTGCAAGGTTGACTGCGGCCAAGGTTATGATGAGGATAAAAGCCACTGCACGAGTGGCATTTGCTGCTGTGAAAAGTAATATAAGCCGTCGATATGTTTACGTTATGTGCTGGAGCGATTTTGCCTAGTGAGGGAGACTTATTTTCTATGCACACCTAGGTTTAGTTCATACAGAAACAATCAGTAAACTGTAATGGTTGTATTCTTGAGACAAATGCTGCAATGGTTGATCTATATGTCTTCCTTCTTTTGCGAACGATTTATTTGTTTTCCCTAGCCCTCCAATCAAAAGAAAAATTGAACAAACCTTTGATGGCTATGAAGCACCGGAATAAATCTTGACTATCAGTTGGGACATGGGACAATGGTGCAAAGCCAAAAATCTAACAATGGCAGGATGGTTCATGACTATTCTTGCGAAAAAATAGTGGATATAATAATTAAAATGTATAGGGACGTTTCATTTGAGACAAGCAACAAAGCAGAAAATTTAAACACGTGTTTGGAAATAAATAAAAGACAAAAAATATAGACAACACATGCAAAAGTACTTTCTCACGTGGTGGCATCCCAATGACATTTTTCTACAACAGAGAGAGCACGTTCATGCATGCAAATTCTTGTAAACACATGTTTTAAAATAAATAAAGGACAGCAAATATACACAACGTACGCTTGCAAAAGTGCTTTCTCACGTGGTGGCATCCTATCGCCCTGTAATGCTTTACTTTATCACTAAGAGGTAGCGATAGTCGTAGAAGCATAAGATTGACGAGACGACAACGATACTACGATGGAGATCAAGGTGTCGCGCCGGTGACGATGCTGGTCATGACGGTGCTTCGGAGATGGAGATCACAAGCACAAGATGATGATGGCCATATCATATCACTTATATTGATTGCATGTGATGTTTATATTTTATGCATCTTATCTTGCTTTGATTGACGGTAGCATTATAAGATGACCCCTCACTAAATTATCAAAGTATAAGTGTTCTCCCTGAGTATGCACCGTTGTGAAAGTTCTTCGTGCTGAGACACCACGTGATGATTGGGTGTGATAGGCTCTACGTTCAAATACAACGGGTGCAAAACAGTTGCAAACGCGGAATACTCAGGTTAAACTTGACGAGCCTAGCATATAACAGATATGGCCTTGGAACACGGAGACCGAAAGGTCGAGCATCAATCATATAGTAGACATGATCAACATAGTGATGTTCACCATTGAAACTACTCCATCTCACGTGATGATCGGACATGGTTTAGTTGATTTGGATCACGTGATCACTTAGAAGATTAGAGGGATGTCTATCTAAGTGGGAGTTCTTTAGTAATATGATTAATTGAACTTAAATTTATCATGAACTTAGTACCTGATAGTATTTTGCTTGTCTATGTTGATTGTAGATAGATGGCCCCTGCTGTTGTTCCGTTGAATTTTAATGCGTTCCTTGAGAAAGCAAAGTTGAAAGATGATGGTAGCAATTACATGGACTGGGTCCGTAACTTGAGGATTATCCTCATTGCTGCACAGAAGAATTACGTCCTGGAAGCACCGCTAGGTGCCAGACCTGCTGCAGGAGCAACACCAGATGTTATGAACGTCTGGCAGAGCAAAGCTGATGACTACTCGATAGTTCAGTGTGACATGCTTTACGGCTTAGAACCGGGTCTTCAACGACGTTTTGAACGCCATGGAGCATATGAGATGTTCCAAGAGTTGAAGTTAATATTTCAAGCAAATGCCCGGATTGAGATATGAAGTCTCCAATAAGTTCTACAGCTGCAAGATGGAGGAGCATAGTTTTGTCGGTGAGCATATACTCAAAATATGCAGGTATAACAATCACTTGATTCAACCGGGAGTTAATCTTCCGGATGATAGCGTCATAGACAGAATTCTTCAATCATCGCCACCAAGCTACAAGAGCTTCGTGATGAACTATAACATGCAAGGGATGGATAAGATGATTCGAGCTCTTCGCAATGCTAAAAGCTGCGGAGGTAAAAAATCAAGAAGGAGCATCAAGTGTTGATGGTCAATAAGACCACCAGTTTAAAGAAAAAGGGCAAAGGGAAGAAGAAGGGGAATTTCAAGAAGAACAACAAGCAAGTTGCTGCTCAGGAGAAGAAACCCAAGTCTGAACCTAAGCCTGAGACTGAATGCTTCTACTGCAAGCAGACTGGTCATTGGAAGCGTAACTGCCCCAAGTATTTGGCGGATAAGAAGGATGTCAAGGTGAACAAAGGTATATGCGATATACATGTTATTGATGTGTACCTTACTAATGCTCGCAGTAGCACCTGGGTATTTGATACTGGTTCTGTTGCTAATATTTGCAACTGAAACAGGGACTATGGATTAAGCGAAGATTGGCTAAGAACGAGGTGACGATGCGCGTGGGAAATGGTTCCAAAGTCGATGTGATCGCGGTCGGCACGCTACCTCTACATCTACCTTCGGGATTAGTTCTAGACCTGAATAATTGTTATTTGGTGCCAGCGTTGAGCATGAACATTATATCTGGATCTTGTTTGATGCGAGACGGTTATTCATTTAAATCGGAGAATAATGGTTGTTCTATTTATATGAGTAATATCTTTTATAGTCATGCATCCTTGAAGAGTGGTCTATTTTTGTTGAATCTCGATAGTAGTGATACACATATTCATAATATTGAAGCCAAAAGATGCAGAGTTAATAATGATAGTGCAACTTATTTGTGGCACTGCTGTTTAGGTCATATAAGTGTAAAATCGCATGAAGAAACTCCATACTGATGGACTTTTGGAACCACTTGATTATGAATCACTTGGTACTTGCGAACCGTGCCTCATGGGCAAGATGACTAAAACGCCGTTCTCCGGAACTATGGAGCGAGCAACAGATTTGTTGGAAATCATACATACAGATGTATGTGGTCCGATGAATATTGAGGCTCGCAGCGGGTATCATTATTTTCTCACCTTCACAGATGATTTAAGCAGATATGGGTATATCTACTTAATGAAACATAAGTCTGAAACATTTGAAAAGTTCAAAGAATTTCAGAGTGAAGTTGAAAATCATCGTAATAAGAAAATAAAATTTCTACGATCTGATCGTGGAGGAGAATATTTGAGTTACGAATTTGGTCTTCATTTGAAACAATGCGGAATAGTTTCGCAACTCACGTCACCCGGAACACCACAGCGTAATGGTGTGTCCGAACGTCGTAATCGTACTTTACTAGATATGGTGCGATCTATGATGTCTCTTACTGATTTACCGCTATCGTTTTGGGGTTATGCTTTAGAGACGGGTGCATTCACGTTAAATAGGACACCATCGAAATTCGTTGAGACGACGCCTTTTGAACTGTGGTTTGGCAAGAAACCAAAGTTGACGTTTCTTAAAGTTTGGGGTTGCGATGCTTATGTGAAAAAGCTTCAACCTGATAAGCTCGAACCCAAATCGGAAAAATGTGTCTTCATATGATACCCAAAAGAGACTGTTGGGTACACCTTCTATCACAGATCCGAAGGCAAGACTTTTGTTGCTAAATTCGGAATCTTTCTAGAAAAGGAGTTTCTCTCGAAAGAAGTGAGTGGGAGGAAAGTAGAACTTGATGAGGTAACTGTACCTGCTCCCTTATTGGAAAGTAGTTCATCACGTAAACCGGTTCTGTGACACCTACACCAATTAGTGAGGAAGTTAATGATGATGATCACGAAACTTCAGATCAAGTTGTTCTTGAACCTCGTAGGTCAACCAGAGTAAAATCCGCACCAGAGTGGTACGGTAATCCTGTTCTGGAAGTTATGTTACTAGACCATGACGAACCTACGAACTATGAAGAAGCGATGATGAGCCCATATTTCGCAAAATGGCTTGAAGCCATGAAATCTGAGATGGGATCCATGTACGAGAACAAAGTGTGGACTTTGGTTGACTTGCCCGATGATCGACAAGCCATTGAGAATAAATGGATCTTCAAGAAAAAGACTGACACTGACGGTAATGTTACTGTCTATAAAGCTCGACTTGTTGCGAAAGGTTTTCGACAAGTTCAAAGGATTGACTACGATGAGACCTTCTCACCCGTAGCGATGCTTAAGTCTGTCCGAATCATGTTAGTAATTGCCGCATTTTATGATTATAAAATTTGGACAATGGATGTAAAAACTGCATTCCTGAATGGATTTCTGGAAGAAGAGTTGTATATGATGCAACCGGAAGGTTTTGTCGATCCAAAGGGAGCTAACAAAGTGTGCAAGCTCCAGCGATCCATTTATGGACTGGTGCAAGCCTCTCGGAGTTGGAATAAACGCTTTGATAGTGTGATCAAAGCATTTGGTTTTATACAGACTTTTGGAGAAGCCTGTATTTACAAAAAAGTGAGTGGGAGCTCTGTAGCATTTCTGATATTATATGTGGATGACATATTGTTGATTGGAAATGATGTAGAATTTCTGGATAGCATAAAGCGATACTTGAATAAGAGTTTTTCAATGAAAGACCTCGGTAGAACATCATCATCGTCACCACGCCGTCGTGCTGACAAAACTCTCCCTCAACACTCGGCTGGTTCGGAGTTCGAAGGATGTCATCGGGCTGAATGTGTGCTGAACTCGGAGGTGTCGTGCGTTTGGTACTTGATCGGTCGGATCGTGAAGATGTACAACTACATCAACCGCGTTGTGCTAACGCTTCCGCTTTCGGTCTACGAGTGTACGTGGACAACACTCTCCCCTCTCGTTGCTATGTGCATAGTAAATTACTACGTTCCCCAACATATTGAGCCTGCACAATGCTTAAAGCACCTTTGGGTCTTGCCCATGAGAACACTCAAATCGGCAGTTTTTTCAAAGTCAGGACCGAAAGCGATGCAGCTCAAGCTTATGTGGTGGCTCTGGTGGTGGCACGTGTTATGCTCCACTCACCTTCGTAATCACGTTCACATGATCCATTGTAATTTACACAAATTCAAAAAAGCTCTACGCATAAAAGATGTGCATTGACTATGAGGTTCCATTCAGTCGATTGATTTCTAATTTCATGGACTCTATATCTTGAATTTTGTGCTAATTTTGGAGGGTTTTTAGACTAATTTTAATAAAATCTTCGCACCCAATCGGCCATTTGAAATTTTCTTTGACCACCAGCTTCATCTCACCATTTCACATGACTTCTCTATTGCACATTTTCTGTTTTGAACATCGTAGACGAGTAGATCTACATCTCTTATTATACCACAGAAACATTTTCATGTGTGCATGTTATGAAAACCGGGTGAATTTTGGCAGAATCTTCACACCCGGTCGATCGATCGAAATTTTCTTTGACCACTAGCTTCATTTTGCCATTTCACACGACTTTCTTGTTGTACAATCTTTTCGTTTCGACTATCAAAGACGGGTAGATCTCGTCTCCTACTGAGTGTACAAACGTATCACCCATGGCCATTAGTCAACTGAAAAAGCGATTCATGCCCAGTCGGTCTCGTGGACCGTTGGATGAGGATTCGAGGGCTACCACACCTTTTTCTACCTTCATCCGACCCTTCTCTTCTTCATTCAGCACCCGTTTCCGCGTGAGGTAAGTTCCTCACGTGGATAAATGTGAGATTAATGATCTGAGCGTCACGGAAGCAAAAGAGCAACATGTTGTATTTGAGAAGAAAATGCTCAGAGAGAAATAATCATGTGTGTTTCTTCTCAGCCCGGTAGAGGAGGATGCATCCTACCAAACTACTTGCACAGCGTAGTTTCTCTTTTAGGCTACTTGCACAATATAGTTTTTACCTTGTTTTATCGGAAAGTTTTATCAGGAAGAGGCCCAACTCAGCCAAGCTCACCACAAACATGAAAATGTTGCAGGCTATCAAACGCATCGTATAAATTTTAAGAGATGTTTTTGTCTTCAAGCATCAACTATCACTCACGCTGGGGTGGGGTGTGTGAATTGCAGCTGGTCCAAACATGAATACAGGATCTACGAAAATCAATACAGGATCTAAGAAAATCAACTATCACTCAGGCTGTGGGCGATTGTGTCATGCCCGTATCTACGAAAATCAATACAGGATCTTATAATTCTCTCCAAAATTTTCTCATTAATATAGGAATAATTCTGCGATTTTGTTTCCCTCTATATAAACAACAGCACATCCATGGAACATCTACCAACTACCATCGACACAGGAAGGAAAGGAATATAGCTAACTGTTTCTCATGGCTCCTACCAGTTTTTCTTTTTTGAAAAGGGGGAATGGCTCCTACCAGTAGCAACACTCGGGTCTTGTGTCTGGTGGCTCTCCTGGTCATGTCTACCACCTTCTTGTCCTGTGATGCAGCAGGTATATATCCCTCCTATTAGTTTCTCTCGCATATCCTTTATCCCTTAAATTACCCTGCTGGTCGACAGTTGTGAGCTAACCTGCTTAATTGCTTTATAGGTGGGTGGACTAAGTTTTGCGTACCCGAGAAAGCCTGCGAGACCCCAGCAGGACTTCACGGCGACTATGTGTGCAAGGTTGACTGCGGCCAAGGTTATGATGAGGATAAAAGCCACTGCACGAGTGGCATTTGCTGCTGTAAAAAGTAATATAAGCCGTCGATATGTTTCGTTATGTGCTGGAACGATTTTGCCTAGTGAGGGAGACTTATTTTCTATGCACACCTAGGTTTAGTTCATACAGAAACAATCAGTAAACTGTAATGGTTGTATTCTTGAGACAAATGCTGCAATGGTTGATCTATATGTCTTCCTTCTTTGCGAACGATTTATTTGTTTTCCCTAGCCCTCCAATCAAAAGAAAAATTGAACAAACCTTTGATGGCTATGAAGCACCGGAATAAATCTTGACTATCAGTTGGGACATGGGACAATGGTGCAAAGCCAAAAAATCTAACAATGGCAGGATGGTTCATGACTATTCTTGCGAAAAAATAGTGGATATAATAATTAAAATGTATAGGGGACGTTTCATTTGAGACAAGCAACAAAGCAGAAAATTTAAACACGTGTTTGGAAATAAATAAAAGACAAAAAATATAGACAACACATGCAAAAGTACTTTCTCACGTGGTGGCATCCCAATGACATTTTTCTACAACAGAGAGAGCACGTTCATGCATGCAAATTCTTGTAAACACATGTTTTAAAATAAATAAAGGACAGCAAATATACACAACGACGCTTGCAAAAGTGCTTTCTCACGTGGTGGCATCCTATCATACTGTAATGCTTTACTTTATCACTAAGAGGTAGCGATAGTCGAGAAGCATAAGATTGACGAGGCGACAACGATACTACGATGGAGATCAAGGTGTCGCGCCGGTGACGATGCTGGTCATGACGGTGCTTCGGAGATGGAGATCACAAGCACAAGATGATGATGGCCATATCATATCACTTATATTGATTGCATGTGATGTTTATATTTTATGCATCTTATCTTGCTTTGATTGGCGGTAGCATTATAAGATGACCCCTCACTAAATTATCAAAGTATAAGTGTTCTCCCTGAGTATGCACCATTGCGAAAGTTCTTCGTCTTTGAGACACCACGTGATGATCGGGTGTGATAGGCTCTATGTTCAAATACAACGGGTGCAAAACAGTTGCACACGCGAATACTCAGGTTAAACTTGACGAGCCTAGCATATAACAGATATGGCCTTGGAACACGGAGACCGAAAGGTCGAGCATCAATCATATAGTAGATATGATCAACATAGTGATGTTCACCATTGAAACTACTCCATCTCACGTGATGATCGGACATGGTTTAGTTGATTTGGATCACGTGATCACTTAGAAGATTAGAGGGATGTCTATCTAAGTGGGAGTTCTTTAGTAATATGATTAATTGAACTTAAATTTATCATGAACTTAGTACATGATAGTATTTTGCTTGTCTATGTTGATTGTAGATAGATGGCCCCTGCTGTTGTTCCGTTGAATTTTAATGCGTTCCTTGAGAAAGCAAAGTTGAAAGATGATGGTAGCAATTACACGGACTGGGTCCGTAACTTGAGGATTATCCTCATTGCTGCACAGAAGAATTACGTCTGGAAGCACCGCTAGGTGCCGGACCTCTCTTGAGGAGCAACACCAGATGTTATGAACGTCTGGCAGAGCAAAGCTGATGACTACTCGATAGTTCAGTGTGACATGCTTTACGGCTTAGAACCGGGTCTTCAACGACGTTTTGAACGCCATGGAGCATATGAGATGTCCCAAGAGTTGAAGTTAATATTTCAAGCAAATGCCCGGATTGAGAGATATGAAGTCTCCAATAAGTTCTACAGCTGCAAGATGGAGGAGAATAGTTCTGTCAGTGAGCATATACTCAAAATGTCTGGGTATAACAATCACTTGATTCAACTGGGAGTTAATCTTCCGGATGATAGCGTCATTGACAGAATTCTTCAATCACTGCCACCAAGCTACAAGAGCTTCGTGATGAACTATAACATGCAAGGGATGGATAAGATGATTCCCGAGCTCTTCGCAATGCTAAAAGCTGCGGAGGTAGAAATCAAGAAGGAGCATCAAGTGTTGATATGGTCAATAAGACCACCAATTTCAAGAAAAGGGCAAAGGGAAGAAGAAGGGAATTTCAAGAAGAACAACAAGCAAGTTGCTGCTCGGAGAGAAGAAACCCAAGTCTGAACCTAAGCCTGAGACTGAATGCTTCTACTGCAAGCAGACTGGTCATTGGAAGCGTAACTGCCCCAAGTATTTGGCGGATAAGAAGGATGTCAAGGTGAACAAAGGTATATGCGATATACATGTTATTGATGTGTACCTTACTAATGCTCGCAGTAGCACTGGGTATTTGATCTCGGTTACATTGCTAATATTTGCAACTGAAACAGGGGACTATGGATTGCGAAGATTGGCTAAGAACGAGGTGACGATGCGCGTGGAAATGGTTCCAAAGTCGATGTGATCGCGGTCGGCACGCTACCTCTACATCTACCTTCGGGATTAGTTCTAGACCTGAATAATTGTTATTTGGTGCCAGCGTTGAGCATGAACATTATATCTGGATCTTGTTTGATGCGAGACGGTTATTCATTTAAATCAGAGAATAATGGTTGTTCTATTTATATGAGTAATATCTTTTATAGTCATGCATCCTTGAAGAGTGGTCTATTTTGTTGAATCTCGATAGTAGTGATACACATATTCATAATATTGAAGCCAAAAGATGCAGAGTTAATAATGATAGTGCAACTTATTTGTGGCACTGCTGTTTTAGGTCATATAAGTGTAAAATCGCATGAAGAAACTCCATCTTGATGGACTTTTGGAACCACTTGATTATGAATCACTTGGTACTTGCGAACCGTGCCTCATGGGCAAGATGACTAAAACGCCGTTCTCCGGAACTATGGAGCGAGCAACAGATTTGTTGGAAATCATACATACAGATGTATGTGGTCCGATGAATATTGAGGCTCGCGGCGGGTATCATTATTTTCTCACCTTCACAGATGATTTAAGCAGATATGGGTATATCTACTTAATGAAACATAAGTCTGAAACATTTGAAAAGTTCAAAGAATTTTAGAGTGAAGTTGAAAATCATCGTAATAAGAAAATAAAATTTCTACGATCTGATCGTGGAGGAGAATATTTGAGTTACGAATTTGGTCTTCATTTGAAACAATGCGGAATAGTTTCGCAACTCACGCCACCCGGAACACCACAGCGTAATGGTGTGTCCGAACGTCAGAATCGTACTTTACTAGATATGGTGCGATCTATGATGTCTCTTACTGATTTACCGCTATCGCTTTTGGGGTTATGCTTTAGAGACGGGTGCATTCACGTTAAATAGGACACCATCGAAATTCGTTGAGACGACGCCTTTTGAACTGTGGTTTGGCAAGAAACCAAAGTTGACGCTTTCTTAAAGTTTGGGGTTGCGATGCTTATGTGAAAAAGCTTCAACCTGATAAGCTCGAACCCAAATCGGAAAAATGTGTCTTCATATGATACCCAAAAGAGACTGTTGGGTACACCTTCTATCACAGATCCGAAGGCAAGACTTTTGTTGCTAAATTCGGAATCTTTCTAGAAAAGGAGTTTCTCTCGAAAGAAGTGAGTGGGAGGAAAGTAGAACTTGATGAGGTAACTGTACCTGCTCCCTTATTGGAAAGTAGTTCATCACAGAAACCGGTTCCTGTGACACCTACACCAATTAGTGAGGAAGTTAATGATGATGATCACGAAACTTCAGATCAAGTTGTTACTGAACCTCGTAGGTCAACCAGAGTAAGATCCGCACCAGAGTGGTACGGTAATCCTGTTCTGGAAGTTATGTTACTAGACCATGACGAACCTACGAACTATGAAGAAGCGATGATGAGCCCATATTTCGCAAAATGGCTTGAAGCCATGAAATCTGAGATGGGATCCATGTACGAGAACAAAGTGTGGACTTTGGTTGACTTGCCCGATGATCGACAAGCCATTGAGAATAAATGGATCTTCAAGAACAAGACTGACGTTGACTGTAATGTTACTGTCTATAAAGCTCGACTTGTTGCGAAAGGTTTTCGACAAGTTCAAAGGATTGACTACGATGAGACCTTCTCACCCGTAGCGATGCTTAAGTCTGTCCGAATCATGTTAGTAATTGCCGCATTTTATGATTATAAAATTTGGACAATGGATGTAAAACTGCATTCCTGAATGGATTTCTGGAAGAAGAGTTGTATATGATGCAACCGGAAGGTTTTGTCGATCCAAAGGGAGCTAACAAAGTGTGCAAGCTCCAGCGATCCATTTATGGACTGGTGCAAGCCTCTTGGAGTTGGAATAAACGCTTTGATAGTGTGATCAAAGCATTTGGAGAAGCCTGTATTTACAAAAAAGTGAGTGGGAGCTCTGTAGCATTTCTGATATTATATGTGGATGGCATATTGTTGATTGGAAATGATGTAGAATTTCTGGATAGCATAAAGCGATACTTGAATAAGAGTTTTTCAATGAAAGACCTCGGTAGAACATCATCATCGTCACCACGCCGTCGTGCTGACAAAACTCTCCCTCAACACTCGGCTGGTTCGGAGTTGAAGGATGTCATCGGGCTGAATGTGTGCTGAACTCGGAGGTGTCGTGCGTTTGGTACTTGATCGGTCGGATCGTGAAGATGTACAACTACATCAACAGCGTTGTGCTAACGCTTCCGCTTTCGGTCTACGAGTGTACGTGGACAACACTCTCCCCTCTCGTTGCTATGTGCATAGTAAATTACTACGTTCCCCAACATATTGAGCCTGCACAATGCTTAAAGCACCTTTGGGTCTTGCCCATGAGAACACTCAAATCGGCAGTTTTTTCAAAGTCAGGACCGAGCGATGCAGCTCAAGCTTATGTGGTGGCTCTGGTGGTGGCACGTGTTATGCTCCACTCACCTTCGTAATCACGTTCACATGATCCATTGTAATTTACACAAATTCAAAAAAAGCTCTACGCATAAAAGATGTGCATTGACTATGAGGTTCCATTCAGTCGATTGATTTCTAATTTCATGGACTCTATATCTTGAATTTTGTGCTAATTTTTGGAGGGTTTTTAGACGAATTTTAATAAAATCTTCGCACCCAATCGGCCATTTGAAATTTTCTTTGACCACCAGCTTCATCTCACCATTTCACATGACTTCTCTATTGCACATTTTCTGTTTTGAACATCGTAGACGAGTAGATCTACATCTCTTATTATACCACAGAAACATTTTCATGTGTGCATGTTATGAAAACCGGGTGAATTTTGGCAGAATCTTCACACCCGGTCGATCGATCGAAATTTTCTTTGACCACTAGCTTCATTTTGCCATTTCACACGACTTTCTTGTTGTACAATCTTTTCGTTTCGACTATCAAAGACGGGTAGATCTACGTCTCCCTACTGAGTGTACAAACGTATCACCCATGGCCATTAGTCAACTGAAAAACGATTCATGCCCAGTCGGTCTCGTGACCGTTGGATGAGGATTCGAGGGCTACCACACCTTTTTCTACCTTCATCCGACCCTTCTCTTCTTCATTCAGCACCCCGTTTCCGCGTGAGGTAAGTTCCTCACGTGGATAAATGTGAGATTAATGATCTGAGCGTACGGAAGCAAAAGAGCAACATGTTGTATTTGAGAAGAAAATGCTCGAGAGAAATAATCATGTGTGTTTCTTCTCAGCCCGGTAGAGGAGGATGCATCCTACCAAACTACTTGCACAGCGTAGTTTCTCTTTTTAGGCTACTTGCACAATATAGTTTTTACCTTGTTTTATCGGAAAGTTTTATCAGGAAGAGGCCCAACTCAGCCAAGCTCACCACAAACATGAAAATGTTGCAGGCTATCAAACGCATCGTATAAATTTTAAGAGATGTTTTTGTCTTCAAGCATCAACTATCACTCACGCTGGGGTGGGGTGTGTGAATTGCAGCTGGTCCAAACATGAATACAGGATCTACGAAAATCAATACAGGATCTAAGAAAATCAACTATCACTCAGGCTGTGGGCGATTGTGTCATGCCCGTATCTACGAAAATCAATACAGGATCTTATAATTCTCTCCAAAATTTTCTCATTAATATAGGAATAATTCTGCGATTTTGTTTCCCTCTATATAAACAACAGCACATCCATGGAACATCTACCAACTACCATCGACACAGGAAGGAAAGGAATATAGCTAACTGTTTCTCATGGCTCCTACCAGTTTTTCTTTTTCGAAAAGGGGGGAATGGCTCCTACCAGTAGCAACACTCGGGTCTTGTGTCTGGTGGCTCTCCTGGTCATGTCTACCACCTTCTTGTCCTGTGATGCAGCAGGTATATATCCCTCCTATTAGTTTCTCTCGCATATCCTTTATCCCTTAAATTACCCTGCTGGTCGACAGTTGTGAGCTAACCTGCTTAATTGCTTTATAGGTGGGTGGACTAAGTTTTGCGTACCCGAGAAAGCCTGCGAGACCCCAGCAGGACTTCACGGCGACTATGTGTGCAAGGTTGACTGCGGCCAAGGTTATGATGAGGATAAAAGCCACTGCACGAGTGGCATTTGCTGCTGTGAAAAGTAATATAAGCCGTCGATATGTTTCGTTATGTGCTGGAACGATTTTGCCTAGTGAGGGAGACTTATTTTCTATGCACACCTAGGTTTAGTTCATACAGAAACAATCAGTAAACTGTAATGGTTGTATTCTTGAGACAAATGCTGCAATGGTTGATCTATATGTCTTCCTTCTTTTGCGAGCGATTTATTTGTTTTCCCTAGCCCTCCAATCAAAAGAAAAATTGAACAAACCTTTGATGGCTATGAAGCACCGGAATAAATCTTGACTATCAGTTGGGACATGGGACAATGGTGCAAAGCCAAAAAATCTAACAATGGCAAGATGGTTCATGACTATTCTTGCGAAAAAATAGTGGATATAATAATTAAAATGTATAGGGACGTTTCATTTGAGACAAGCAACAAAGCAGAAAATTTAAACACGTGTTTGGAAATAAATAAAAGACAAAAATATAGACAACACATGCAAAAGTACTTTCTCACGTGGTGGCATCCCAATGACATTTTTCTACAACAGAGAGCACGTTCATGCATGCAAATTCTTGTAAACACATGTTTTAAAATAAATAAAGGACAGCAAATATACACAACGACGCTTGCAAAAGTGCTTTCTCACGTGGTGGCATCCTATAATACTGTAATGCTTTACTTTATCACTAAGAGGTAGCGATAGTCGTAGAAGCATAAGATTGACGAGGCGACAACGATACTACGATGGAGATCAAGGTGTCGCGCGGTGGCGATGCTGGTCATGACGGTGCTTCGGAGATGGAGATCACAAGCACAAGATGATGATGGCCATATCATATCACTTATATTGATTGCATGTGATGTTTATATTTTATGCATCTTATCTTGCTTTGATTGGCGGTAGCATTATAAGATGATCCCTCACTAAATTATCAAAGTATAAGTGTTCTCCCTGAGTATGCACCGTTGCGAAAGTTCTTCGTGCTGAGACACCACGTGATGATCGGGTGTGATAGGCTCTATGTTCAAATACAACGGGTGCAAAACAGTTGCACACGCGGAATACTCAGGTTAAACTTGGCGAGCCTAGCATATAACAGATATGGCCTTGGAACACGGAGACCGAAAGGTCGAGCATCAATCATATAGTAGATATGATCAACATAGTGATGTTCACCATTGAAACTACTCCATCTCACGTGATGATCGGACATGGTTTAGTTGATTTGGATCACGTGATCACTTAGAAGATTAGAGGATGTCTATCTAAGTGGGAGTTCTTTAGTAATATGATTAATTGAACTTAAATTTATCATGAACTTAGTACTGATAGTATTTTGCTTGTCTATGTTGATTGTAGATAGATGGCCCCGCTGTTGTTCCGTTGAATTTTAATCGTTCCTTGAGAAAGCAAAGTTGAAAGATGATGGTAGCAATTACATGGACTGGGTCCGTAACTTGAGGATTATCCTCATTGCTGCACGGAAGAATTACGTCTGGAAGCACCGCTAGGTGCCGGACCTCTTCTTGCAGGAGCAACACCGGATGTTATGAGCGTCTGGCAGAGCAAAAGCGATGACTACTCGATAGTTCGGTGTGACATGCTTTACGGCTTAGAACCGGGTCTTCAACGACGTTTTGAACGCCATGGAGCATATGAGATGTCCCAAGAGTTGAAGTTAATATTTCAAGCAAATGCGGATTGAGAGATATGAAGTCTCCAATAAGTTCTCTGACTGCAAGATGGAGGAGAATAGTTTTGTCAGTGAGCATATACTCAAAATGTCTGGGTATAACAATCACTTGATTCAACTGGGAGTTAATCTTCCGGATGATAGCGTCATAGACAGAATTCTTCAATCACTGCCACCAAGCTACAAGAGCTTCGTGATGAACTATAACATGCAAGGGATGGATAAGATGATTCCCGAGCTCTTCGCAATGCTAAAAGCTGCGGAGGTAAAAATCAAGAAGGAGCATCAAGTGTTGATGGTCAATAAGACCACCAGTTTAAAGAAAAAGGGCAAAGGGAAGAAGAAGGGGAATTTCAAGAAGAACAACAAGCAAGTTGCTGCTCAGGAGAAGAAACCCAAGTCTGAACCTAAGCCTGAGACTGAATGCTTCTACTGCAAGCAGACTGGTCATTGGAAGCGTAACTGCCCCAAGTATTTGGCGGATAAGAAGGATGTCAAGGTGAACAAAGGTATATGCGATATACATGTTATTGATGTGTACCTTACTAATGCTCGCAGTAGCACCTGGGTATTTGATACTGGTTACATTGCTAATATTTGCAACTGAAACAGGGACTATGGATTGCGAAGATTGGCTAAGAACGAGGTGACGATGCGCGTGGAAATGGTTCCAAAGTCGATGTGATCGCGGTCGGCACGCTACCTCTACATCTACCTTCGGGATTAGTTCTAGACCTGAATAATTGTTATTTGGTGCCGCGTTGAGCATGAACATTATATCTGGATCTTGTTTGATGCGAGACGGTTATTCATTTAAATCAGAGAATAATGGTTGTTCTATTTATATGAGTAATATCTTTTATAGTCATGCATCCTTGAAGAGTGGTCTATTTTTGTTGAATCTCGATAGTAGTGATACACATATTCATAATATTGAAGCCAAAAGATGCAGAGTTAATAATGATAGTGCAACTTATTTGTGGCACTGCTGTTTAGGTCATATAAGTGTAAAATCGCATGAAGAAACTCCATACTGATGGACTTTTGGAACCACTTGATTATGAATCACTTGGTACTTGCGAACCGTGCCTCATGGGCAAGATGACTAAAACGCCGTTCTCCGGAACTATGGAGCGAGCAACAGATTTGTTGGAAATCATACATACAGATGTATGTGGTCCGATGAATATTGAGATTCGCGGCGGGTATCATTATTTTCTCACCTTCACAGATGATTTAAGCAGATATGGGTATATCTACTTAATGAAACATAAGTCTGAAACATTTGAAAAGTTCAAAGAATTTCAGAGTGAAGTTGAAAATCATCGTAATAAGAAAATAAAATTTCTACGATCTGATCGTGGAGGAGAATATTTGAGTTATGAGTTTGGTCTTCATTTGAAACAATGCGGAATAGTTTCGCAACTCACGCCACCTGGAACACCACAGCGTAATGGTGTGTCCGAACGTCGTAATCGTACTTTACTAGATATGGTGCGATCTATGATGTCTCTTACTGATTTACCGCTATCGTTTTGGGGATATGCTGTAGAGGCGCCTGCATTCACGTTAAATAGGACACCATCGAAATCCGTTCAGACGACGCCTTATGAACTGTGGTTTGGCAAGAAACCAAAGTTGTCATGTCTTAAAGTTTGGGGTTGCGATGCTTATGTGAAAAAGCTTCAACCTGATAAGCTCGAACCCAAATCGGAAAAATGTGTCTTCATATGATACCCAAAAGAGACTGTTGGGTACACCTTCTATCACAGATCCGAAGGCAAGACTTTTGTTGCTAAATTCGGAATCTTTCTAGAAAAGGAGTTTCTCTCGAAAGAAGTGAGTGGGAGGAAAGTAGAACTTGATGAGGTAACTGTACCTGCTCCCTTATTGGAAAGTAGTTCATCACAGAAACCGGTTCCTGTGACACCTACACCAATTAGTGAGGAAGTTAATGATGATGATCATGAAACTTCAGATCAAGTTGTTACTGAACCTCGTAGGTCAACCAGTAAAATCCGCACTGCAGTGGTACGGTAATCCTGTTCTGGAAGTTATGTTACTAGACCATGACGAACCTACGAACTATGAAGAAGCGATGATGAGCCCATATTTCGCAAAATGGCTTGAAGCCATGAAATCTGAGATGGGATCCATGTACGAGAACAAAGTGTGGACTTTGGTTGACTTGCCCGATGATCGACAAGCCATTGAGAATAAATGGATCTTCAAGAAAAAGACTGACACTGACGGTAATTTTCCTGTCTATAAAGCTCGACTTGTTGCGAAAGGTTTTCGACAAGTTCAAAGGATTGACTACGATGAGACCTTCTCACCCGTAGCGATGCTTAAGTCTGTCCGAATCATGTTAGTAATTGCCGCATTTTATGATTATAAAATTTGGACAATGGATGTAAAAACTGCATTCCTGAATGGATTTCTGGAAGAAGAGTTGTATATGATGCAACCGGAAGGTTTTGTCGATCCAAAGGAGCTAACAAAGTGTGCAAGCTCCAGCGATCCATTTATGGACTGGTGCAAGCCTCTCGGAGTTGGAATAAACGCTTTGATAGTGTGATCAAAGCATTTGGTTTTATACAGACTTTTGGAGAAGCCTGTATTTACAAAAAAGTGAGTGGGAGCTCTGTAGCATTTCTGATATTATATGTGGATGACATATTGTTGATTGGAAATGATGTAGAATTTCTGGATAGCATAAAGCGATACTTGAATAAGAGTTTTTCAATGAAAGACCTCGGTAGAACATCATCATCGTCACCACGCCGTCGTCTTGACAAAACTCTCCCTCAACACTCGGCTGGTTCGGAGTTGAAGGATGTCATCGGGCTGAATGTGTGCTGAACTCGGAGGTGTCGTGCGTTTGGTACTTGATCGGTCGGATCGTGAAGATGTACAACTACATCAACGCGTTGTGCTAACGCTTCGCTTCGGTCTCTGAGTGTCACGTGGACAACACTCTCCCTCTCGTTGCTATGTGCATAGTAAATTACTACGTTCCCCAACATATTGAGCCTGCACAATGCTTAAAGCACCTTTGGGTCTTGCCCATGAGAACACTCAAATCGGCAGTTTTTTCAAAGTCAGGACCGAGCGATGCAGCTCAAGCTTATGTGGTGGCTCTGGTGGTGGCACGTGTTATGCTCCACTCACCTTCGTAATCACGTTCACATGATCCATTGTAATTTACACAAATTCAAAAAAAGCTCTACGCATAAAAGATGTGCATTGACTATGAGGTTCCATTCAGTCGATTGATTTCTAATTTCATGGACTCTATATCTTGAATTTTGTGCTAATTTTTGGAGGGTTTTTAGACGAATTTTAATAAAATCTTCGCACCTAATCGGCCATTTGAAATTTTCTTTGACCACCAGCTTCATCTCACCATTTCACATGACTTCTCTATTGCACATTTTCTGTTTTGAACATCGTGAGCGAGTAGATCTACATCTCTTATTATACCACAGAAACATTTTCATGTGTGCATGTTATGAAAACCGGGTGAATTTTGGCAGAATCTTCACACCCGGTCGATCGATCGAAATTTTCTTTGACCACTAGCTTCATTTTGCCATTTCACACGACTTTCTTGTTGTACAATCTTTTCGTTTCGACTATCAAAGACGGGTAGATCTCGTCTCCCTACTGAGTGTACAAACGTATCACCCATGGCCATTAGTCAACTGAAAAACGATTCATGCCCAGTCGGTCTCGTGACCGTTGAATGAGGATTCGAGGGCTACCACACCTTTTTCTACCTTCATCCGACCCTTCTCTTCTTCATTCAGCACCCCGTTTCCGCGTGAGGTAAGTTCCTCACGTGGATAAATGTGAGATTAATGATCTGAGCGTACGGAAGCAAAAGAGCAACATGTTGTATTTGAGAAGAAAATGCTCGTAGAGAAATAATCATGTGTGTTTCTTCTCAGCCCGGTAGAGGAGGATGCATCCTACCAAACTACTTGCACAGCGTAGTTTCTCTTTTTAGGCTACTTGCACAATATAGTTTTTACCTTGTTTTATCGGAAAGTTTTATCAGGAAGAGGCCCAACTCAGCCAAGCTCACCACAAACATGAAAATGTTGCAGGCTATCAAACGCATCGTATAAATTTTAAGAGATGTTTTTGTCTTCAAGCATCAACTATCACTCACGCTGGGGTGGGGTGTGTGAATTGCAGCTGGTCCAAACATGAATACAGGATCTACGAAAATCAATACAGGATCTAAGAAAATCAACTATCACTCAGGCTGTGGGCGATTGTGTCATGCCCGTATCTCTGAAAATCAATACAGGATCTTATAATTCTCTCCAAAATTTTCTCATTAATATAGGAATAATTCTGCGATTTTGTTTCCCTCTATATAAACAACAGCACATCCATGGAACATCTACCAACTACCATCGACACAGGAAGGAAAGGAATATAGCTAACTGTTTCTCATGGCTCCTACCAGTTTTTCTTTTTCGAAAAGGGGGGAATGGCTCCTACCAGTAGCAACACTCGGGTCTTGTGTCTGGTGGCTCTCCTGGTCATGTCTACCACCTTCTTGTCCTGTGATGCAGCAGGTATATATCCCTCCTATTAGTTTCTCTCGCATATCCTTTATCCCTTAAATTACCCTGCTGGTCGATAGTTGTGAGCTAACCTGCTTAATTGCTTTATAGGTGGGTGGACTAAGTTTTGCGTACCCGAGAAAGCCTGCGAGACCCCAGCAGGACTTCACGGCGACTATGTGTGCAAGGTTGACTGCGGCCAAGGTTATGATGAGGATAAAAGCCACTGCACGAGTGGCATTTGCTGCTGTGAAAAGTAATATAAGCCGTCGATATGTTTCGTTATGTGCTGGAACGATTTTGCCTAGTGAGGGAGACTTATTTTCTATGCACACCTAGGTTTAGTTCATACAGAAACAATCAGTAAACTGTAATGGTTGTATTCTTGAGACAAATGCTGCAATGGTTGATCTATATGTCTTCCTTCTTTTGCGAACGATTTATTTGTTTTCCCTAGCCCTCCAATCAAAAGAAAAATTGAACAAACCTTTGATGGCTATGAAGCACCGGAATAAATCTTGACTATCAGTTGGGACATGGGACAATGGTGCAAAGCCAAAAATCTAACAATGGCAGGATGGTTCATGACTATTCTTGCGAAAAAATAGTGGATATAATAATTAAAATGTATAGGGGACGTTTCATTTGAGACAAGCAACAAAGCAGAAAATTTAAACACGTGTTTGGAAATAAATAAAAGACAAAAAATATAGACAACACATGCAAAAGTACTTTCTCACGTGGTGGCATCCCAATGACATTTTTCTACAACAGAGAGAGCACGTTCATGCATGCAAATTCTTGTAAACACATGTTTTAAAATAAATAAAGGACAGCAAATATACACAACGTACGCTTGCAAAAGTGCTTTCTCACGTGGTGGCATCCTAATGACATTTTTCCACAACAGAGAGAGCACGTTCATGCATGCAAATTCTTCCATCTCGTTATTGCTAAATCTGAAGAATAAAAATCAATGATCTCACAAATGGTTAATTCAATCAGGTTCTATCTTTGATGGTGAGTTTATTTTGATGGGTGCTTCAAAAGGAGATCCTATCTTGTAATATTTTGACGAATTTAGCAATTAAGTTATGTCACCGTATCTTGTCATGTTAGTAGTAAATATCCACCATGATAGCTACGGGTAGTTACCAGATAATAATGTGTATGCTTTTGGACATTGCAATGTAATGCAATGCTAGAGGATCAGTGTCCAAGTGTTAACCACAAGTAAGAAGTGGTATATCAACAAATACAGGTATCACGAAGTAAGCCTGCACCGGTGTACATTAATGTTTTTTTTTCAACTTTGCAACAGTTAATACAATCTAGCAATCATGTAGTTAATAAGCTGGCAAGTAACTACAATAATCTTATAACACTCAAAGTTAGAAAAAAAATGTCAACATGGGATATTGTTTCGGATATCGCATCTCAACAATACAATAGTATAATGGGTCATCAATTGGATTACCTACTCAAAAGGTACTTTTATTCGTCAAAAAAAAAGTTAAAACATGACTTGTCTTTGCTAATGCCATGCTTGGACTTTTTCAAATGCATGCATGCATTTGCGAGAGAGGGGAGAGAGAGGGCTCCACATCATATGACTTAGGTATGCCTTCATTATTTGCTCCAATTAAGGACAGTAAAACTGAGACTAAATCGAGCGCTCTCAGCGATTAGCGTTATCGGCCATCCGTTTTGGACATTCCTAATCATCAGATCTGAAAAACGATTTGTCCCGCATTATGTGTAATCTGGTCAAGTTGTCATGTGGATTACTGCTCCAGAGGCCGAAAGCAAGCCCTCTGGTTAACTGGGCCGTCGGGCAGCCCATTCTAGCCCGTGCTATTCGCTAAAGGGGGCGAAGAAGCTTCACTGGGAAACCACCCGAGTCAAATCTGGAGGGCCATAATTGAGGGTCGTGACACCGTGAAGATTGGTCTTGTCAGGTGCATTGGTAACGGAGCTTCGACAAAGATTTGGCACAAGAATTGGCTACCGAGAGAAGAGGTGATGAAACCTTATGGATGCATCGCTCAAAACCCATCGAAACTGGTTTCTGAACTTATCGACAGTACATCAGCGTGCTGGGATAGACAGAAGATCGAGTTTGTGTTCATGCCGATGGATGCTAAAGTGATCCTAGGAATTCCTCTTTGCACACGTAGTATACCAGATTTCTGGAGCTGGCACTATGAAAAGAATGGGCTCTTTTCAGCCCGATCGGCCTACGCATGCTTGTTGCAACTAGGTCAAGAAGAGAAGCATAGCTCGAGAACACGTCAGGTTCGTCGAGCATGGCGGTGGAGGAAAGATCCTGGAAGAGCTTATGGAAGATACAAGTGCCTGTGAAGGTGAGGATGTTCTTATGGAGACTATCAAAACACTCGATTCCAACTAATGATGTCCGAGCCCGAAGACATATGGCAGACTCTAATCTATGCGGCATGTGTGGAGCCCCAAATTCTTGGAGGCACTCCCTCCTCGAGTGTACCATGTCCCGCTGCACTTGGTCGCTCATAGATGAGGAATTGACGCAGAAGTTGGCAACTATAACAGAACCAAAGGCTATTAGCTTTTCACACTTATGGATCTGTAAACACATGCAAAATTCGTGAGGCTCTTAGTTACACTTTGGGATATATGGGTAGCAAGACGTAAAGCCATTCACGAAGGAATCTTTCAGAGTCCGCATGCAATCATCATTTTTGTGGACAGATATATAGATGAGCTCGAGGCTATTGGTGGGAAGGAGGAGCCGGCGAGGATGGAACCAAGTGTGCCAGCGCAAAACAGGAGACCAAAATCTCCTCCAATGGGATACGCCAAGATCAATGTTGATGTTGGATGCCGAAGAGGAAGTCGAGGAACAGCGGCCGTAGTATGCAGGGACAATACATGTGCTTTCCTCGGGAGTTCGGTGTTGGTTATCCGCGGAGTGGATGATCCGGCAACGTTAGAAGCTATAGCATGTCGGGAAGGAATGGCGCTCGCAGCAGACCTTCACTTATATCAGTTCGTGATCGCGGCGGATGCAAAGCAAGTGATTGGTGCCATCCATAATGAAAGTTTAGGAGCTTTTGGTGCTATCATCAAGGAAATTAGACTACAACAAGTTTCTTTTCTGAGGTCGTGCGAATAATGTACAAGCACATAGACTAGTCAAGCATTTTCTTTTTCTATGTCCGGGACGCCATGTATGGTTGGGTCAACCCCATAACCCAATTTATATCCCACACATTGTGGATTTTGATAAATAAAGCTTGGTTCTATACCTAAAAAAATCTATCTCCTGACCCTGCAGCCGTCGCCCAATCGAGAAAGGTTGGGGACGAGGCTTGTGACAGCGACCGCGCTCCAGCTGCCGCTCCTTCTTACTCTGCTTTGATCCGATAGTCTGCTCGGAAGAGGAACCCACCACTGAACCACCCAACCCCAGCCCAACCAAACCCTGCTCTCTTTCTTCTTCTCCCCCGATTCCCTCTTGTCTCCCGAGTCCCACATCGATTGCCGCCACCGCAGTCCCCACATACCGGCGACTTCGCTCCCGGACCCGCCCCTCTCCCGACCGCAGCCGCGCCCACCCCACCCCCTTCCCTCACCTTCTCGCGCAGATCAAGCAGCGGGTCAAGCGGGGAATGCTTGCGTGAAGAGGAGGAAGAAACTGCAGACTACTAGCAAATCTTCACTTTGTTCGTCCTCCAACAGTTAGGTGTTCATCCTCCCAATCTTCCACTCACCTTCGACACGAACAGAGGAGCGAAATAGGGAGGCGCGATGAGAACATAGCAGCGTGGAGGCGGATGAGACAGAGGGGCCGAGGAGAGGATTGTGCGGCCGCCTAACCAGGATGCGGTGCGAGGGACAAGGAGGAGACGAGGAATCCATAAAAAACACGCTTGAGGATCCGGACAGCCTCCATCACAGTCGGCTGCTTGGGCTTCTCCTTGGTCGGGAAAGGCTCGCCCGCGGGGACTGGCAGCCCATGGACGCCGCCTACTTCAGCGCCGACGACGCTAACAAAGCCGCATACCATAACGAGAGAGGATATTTGCTAGAGGGGGGAGAAATACCATTCCTAATCGTTGCTGATTTTTTTGTCCTATTGATTACTACTCCCTCCATCCCATAATATAATAGCGTTTTTGACATTACATTAGTGTAAAAAACGCTCTTATATTATGGGACGGAGGGAGTAAAGCATATTGCAATCTGCAACCCCTTTGTCTGTCTTTGTGTGTCGGCAGCAACAACAGCACATTACAACGAATTTTTACGTTTCTCCCTATTTTTGTATTGTAGGTTTGATTTGGTTGTGATAGAGAATGGGAGGAAGGAGAAGATGCCTCCGGACTGCTGAACCCCTTCGTGTAGCTTGGTAGATTTTTAGAGAATGATCTAATTTTTTTCAAACTCGATAAAACATTACAAATACAATTTGTTCATACCATAGGTCGATGCAACTACAAAGTAAGCCTGTAACAACCAATTATCTATCCAACATTGGCCTTTAATCGGTTTAGCAGGGAGGTGATTTTTTTTTGCCTTTTCCCACCTTTTCTTTTCCTTTTATTTTTTTCCTTATTGTCCCTTTCTTCCCTTAAGTTTCCTTTTTACACTCCTTTATTTTAGTTTGTTTTAAAAAAACTGACAAAAAGACTTTTTTCATATATGAAAAATAAATAAAAATGTGAACTATTTTTGTTCTAAATACACCATATTTCTCATATATAAACATTTTGTGTAAAAATATTTTTCAAAAATAGATGATCATTTTTAATATAAAGAAGTTATTTTTTTTCACCATATACATTTTTTCTTCTTAGATTCGTGTCACAGAAAAAGGCGCACATAAAATAAAAGTGGTTGAACAAAAGAAAAATCAGGAAATAATCATGCACTCCCTGCAAATTTGTTTTTACCGTGTACACGCATTCCTGGAAACGGTGCTAGAGGCAGTTTCATCTTCCTAGGTGTGTGAAGGAGGATGGAGGGCCGTACGCTTGTCCATAGCAGCACAATTACCCAGGCCGGCCCTGAGGGGAGTGACATCCCAGGCCGCCAAAATCTAAGAGCCCCAAAAAATTTAGGACTGACCCATGACAAACCAGAGTGCCATCATCAAAAAAAAGAATCTGCATGTTGTTGCTCTTCAAGGAGAGCTCCTATTTTCCGCCTGCGGGCGGGAGATATCTAGGGCTTCACTGAAGGCAGGCGTGATGGGACAGCCCATTCTTCACCGGAGCTGTTTTTCTTTTATTTCTCTTTGGTTTTTAGTCCATTTTATTAAAAACCGGCTTGTTATTTATTAGGATCTCGGTATTTGAAAACTTAGTGAAAATGGAAACAAATAATTTACAAAATTATTCAGCATGTGTGTGTGAAAAAATTTAGTGTATATTAAACAAAATTCATCATCTATTAAAAAACTGTTCAATGTGTATTAAAAAATATTCAATGTACATAAAAAAGTTGATCATATATTAAAAATAGTTTGATGCATAGAAAAAAAAGTTCATCATATATAATAAAAAAAGTTCGGTGTACATTAAAAAAGGTTCACCATGTATTAAAAAACTGTTCAATATGCATTAAAATAATAGTTGATGTATACAACAAAGTTTACCGTATATCATGAAATAATTAAGTGCATACGTATATGCGGAGTAGGCGCCAGCGATGGGTGAAGCGGACGCCAGCGTCCGGGTGAAGAAGGAACGGTAGCAGCAGCACGCAAACCGGCGGAGTAAGGAGCTAGCGAGGGCCTACGCGTCGCGGCAAGGCTAACAGAAACACGTGCGTGGCCATTTGGTCACCGGAGCTACGCCGACTAAGGGCACGGAGGTGGCGGCGCGCTCGACCACGGTGGGGACGACGGCTAAGGGCACGGAGCTACGAGGAGAAGAGAGCGGAGGGGACGGGGAGCTCACAACAGAGCTGCAGGGAACGACAGTGGGCTTGGGGAGGACCGGTGGTGGCGGATCGAAGATGACAGAGGCGGATGGCGTCGGGGAAGAAGAGGTCGAGGACGACGGTGGAGGAGCACAGAGCTTGAACTCCAGGGCGCAAGCGATGCGGCAGAGGCCGGGGCAGCTCGCGGACGGGGTTTTAGGCGCCGGGGAGGACAATGGCCATGCGGACGACAACGGGCATGGCGACTGCGGTGGTGGTCGTTGCGGATCTCGAGAGAGCGGCGCGAGGGGAAGGGGGAGTGAGCTAGGGTTCGGGAAGGGAGCGAGAGGGAGCAGTGGGGGCTCCTCTTATCCATCCGGGGAACTTCTGATGGCGAGGGGGTGGCGCTGTCATTTGGCGGGAGGCGGGGAAAGGCAGAACCAGTGGGCTGGGCGAACTGTGGCAAGGCCGCATAAATGCATAGTAGGTTAGATCTTTTTCCTTTTTTCTGCTTTTCTATTTTCTCTTTTCTTTTTCTTATTCCATTTTAAAACAAATTAGTCTTATTAAATAAAAAACTTGGACCTAATTTATTATATTAAAGTAGGCCACTACCACAAAAAGTTTGGCACCAAAATAAAATAGTTCGGAATTTTTACAATTTAAAAAGCAATTAAATTATTGTTTAGGCCACTGTTTTAAATATTGTAGGGCACTAGATCACTTTATAAAAATGGTGGTTCACCTCCATAATTAGTTATGGACTATTTTCAACATTATGAGCATTTTAGTTTTCATGTTTGAGAATTTCTGTAATTCACTTAAAATTTGAATTTGATTTCAAGTGGATTTCAAATGAGATATTGAACAAAGGTGACTAAGCACTGTTTTAGCAAAATGATTAGCTTAACCTCAGGGGTTACTGTAGCTCATTAGTACAGGGGTTTTACAAGTTCATCGGATCCCAATAAACACACCACATAAAAGGATTACATCACATCGATCTCCGAAGAGAACATTGTATTGAAGATCAGAGAGAGAGATAGAGAGGGAGAGGGAGAGAGAGAGAGAGAGAGAGAGAGAGAGAGAGAGAGAGAGAGAGAGAGAGAGAGAGAAAGAGAGAGCCATCTAGCTACTGCTATGGACCCATAAGTCCGGTGAGGAACTACTCACGCATCATCCGAGGTGCAGCAAGGTTGATGTAAAAGCCCTCAGTGATCGATTCCACCTCCAGCAGAGTGCCGATGGAGGCCTTTAGATGGGATCACAGAACAATAGAGGCTTGCGGCAGTGGAATAATTGTTTCGAGTATCGCTCTGGTGGTTTCTGGATTTTAGGGAATTTATGGGTCTGGAGTTAGGTCAAACGGAGTTGCGAAGGGGCCACAAGCTCAGACGGCACCCCCTGGGGGCGCGTCGTGTGAGCTTGTGCCTCTCTCGTGCGACATCTGGTCTTCCCCAGAAGGTTCTAGGGTCCCTCCTGGTTTAGAAAAAATCACCGTAAAGTTTCATCGTGTTTGGATTTCATTTGGTACTATTTTCCTGCGAAACCATAAAATAGGCAAAAACAGGAATTGGCACTGGGCACTAGGTTAATAGGTTAGTTCTCAAAAATGCATATAAAAGCATACAAGATTGATAACATAATAGCACGAAACAATAAAAAATTATTAGATACGTTGGAGACGTATCAATTATGTATGAACTTCTGCATATCTTATAATGATATTAAGTATTATCCTTGTGTTTTATGAAGTTGTCCACTGAATCCTCTCATGCCCAGTCTAGTTTTAATCTAAATCGTGACAAGCGCTACCATTTCATCCAGTTCAGGTGGTGACCACGCTAGTGGCATGTTATTCAGGCGGTCACCACGACAAAGGTATCAGTTCCTTGGCACGAGTTCATGGGCTCAATTTTTTCTTTCTGCTAATGGGTTAGTTTTGCACCTGTCAAGTGGCCAGGTGATAACTAAGTGCAATTGCAAGTATACATTTTATGTTTTGGCCCCACACAGATAATTTTAATATAAGCAAATGAGATCTCAAAAAATATGAAGGTTTCAAATTATTTTCAGTGACACTGAGACCTGCCATAGAAAATGGACATGCCTAATGACGGACGAATACGTCGCAGAAAACAGCCCGGAACATCGCCAAAGTTGCCAAGGGCGCTGGGGGGGGGGGGGGTCGTGACGGTGGACCGTCACAGAAAATTATCTTTGCCAACCTTTCATGTTTCTTCACCAGGACTTTTGTCATTGGATAGAGCAAATTTTATAGTGAGAGGAGTGGCTTTTAGGTTCCATGGTGGTGGGGGGGGGGGGGGAGTGAAGGAAATATGCCCTAGAGGCAATAATAAAGTGGTTATTTATTTCCTTATATCATGATAAATGTTTATTATTCATGCTAGAATTGTATTAACCGGAAACATAATACATGTGTGAATACATAGACAAAACATAGTGTCACTAGTATGCCTCTACTTGACTAGCTCGTAAATCAAAGATGGTTAAGTTTCCTAACCATAGACATGAGTTGTCATTTGATTAACAGGATCACATCATTAGGAGAATGATGTGATTGACTTGATCCATTCCGTTAGCTTAGCACTTGATCGTTTAGTATGTTGCTATTGCTTTCTTCATGACTTATACATGTTCCTATGACTATGAGATTATGTAACTCCCGCTTACCGGAGGAATACTTTGTGTGCTACCAAACGTCACAACGTAACTGGGTGATTATAAAGGTGCACTACAGGTGTCTCTGAAGGTACTTGTTGAGTTGACGTATTTCGAGATTAGGATTTGTCACTCCGATTGTCGGAGAGGTATCTCTGGGCCCTCTAGGTAATGCTCATCACTATAAGCCTTGCAAGCAATGTAACTAATGAGTTAGTTACGGAATGATACATTACGTAACGAGTAAAGAGACTTGCCGGTAACGAGATTGAACTAGGTATTGAGATACCGACGATCGAATATCGGGCAAGTAACATACCGATGACAAAGGGAACAACGTATGTTGTTATGCGGTTTGACCGATAAAGATCTTCGTAGAATATGTAGGAGCCAATATGAGCATCCAGGTTCCGCTATTGGTTATTGACCGGAAACAGTTCTAGGTCATGTCTACATTGTTCTCGAACCCGTAGGGTCCGCACACTTAACGTTACGATGACAGTTACATTATGAGTTTATAGTTTTTGATGTACCGAAGGTTGTTCGGAGTCCCGGATGTGATCACGAACATGAAGAGGAGTCTCAGAATGGTCGAGACATAAAGATTGATATATTGGAAGCCTATATTTGGATATCGAAATCGTTCCGGGTAAAATCAGAATTTTACCAGAGTACCGGGGGGTTACCGGAACCCCCCGGGGATTAATGGGCCTACATGGGCCCTAAGGGGGAAGAGGAGGGCCGGCTAGGGCAGGCCGCGCGCCCCCTCCCCCCTTAGTCTGAATAGGACAAGGAAGGGGGGCCCCTTTCCTCTTTCCCCCTTCCCCTTCCTTCTCCAACAAGGCAAGAGGGGGGGAGTCCTACTCCCGGTGGGAGTAGGACTCCTCCAGGCGCACCCCTAGGGGCCGGCCGCACCTCCCCCCTCCCTCCTTTATATACGGGGGCAGAGGGCACCCCATGACACGCAAGTTCATCTTCGTGATCGTTCCTTAGCCGTGTGCGGTGCCCCCCTCCACCATATTCCACCTCGGTCATATCGTAGCGGTGCTTAGGTGAAGCCCTGCGTTGGTAGAACATCATCACCGTCACCACGCCGTCGTGCTGACGAAACTCTTCCCCGACACTTTGCTGGATCGGAGTCCGGAGATCGTCATGGAGCTGAACGTGTGCTAAAACTCGGAGGTGCCGTAGTTTCGGTGCTTGATCGGTCGGGCCGTGAAGACGTACGACTACATCGACTGCATTGATATAACGCTTCCGCTTTCGGTCTACGAGGGTACGTGGACAACACTCTCCCCTCTCGTTGCTATGCATCACCATGATCTTGCGTGTGCATAGGAATTTTTTTGAAATTACTACGTTCCCCAACGGTGGCATCCGATGCTAGGTTTTATGCGTTGATGTTATATGCATGAGTAGAACACAAGTGAGTTGTGGGCAATATAAGTCATACTGCTTACCAGCATGTCATACTTTGGTTCGGCGGTATTGTTGCATGAAGCGGCCCGGACCGACATTACGCGTACGCTTACGCGAGACTGGTTCTACCGATGTGCTTCGCACACAGTGGCTGGCGGTGTCGGTTTCTCCAACTTTAGTTGAACCGAGTATGGCTACGCCCGGTCCTTGCGAAGGTTAAAACAGCACCAACTTGACAAACTATCGTTGTGGTTTTTGATGCGTAGGTAAGAACGGTTCTTGCTAATCCCGTAGCAGCCACGTAAAACTTGCAACAACAAAGTAGATGACGTCTAACTTGTTTTTGCAGGGCATGTTGTGATGTGATATGGTCAAGACGTGATGCTATATTTTATTGTATGAGATGATCATGTTTTGTAACCAAGTTATCGGCAACTGGCAGGAGCCATATGGTTGTCGCTTTATTTTATGCAATGCAATCGCCCTGTAATGCTTTACTTTATCACTAAGCGGTAGCGATAGTCATAGAAGCATAAGATTGGCGAGACGACAATGATACTATGATGGAGGTCAAGGTGTCGCGCCGGTGACGATGGTGATCATGACGGTGCTTTGGAGATGGAGATCACAAGCACAAGATGATGATGGCCATATCATAGCACTTATATTGATTGCATGTGATGTTTATCTTTTATTCATCTTATCTTGCTTTGTTTGACGGTAGCATTTATAAGATGATCTCTCACTAAATTTCAAGATAAAAGTGTTCTCCCTGAGTATGCACCGTTGCCAAAGTTCGTCGTGCCCAGACACCACGTGATGATCAGGCGTGATAATCTCTACGTCCATCTACAACGGGTGCAACCAGTTTTGCACACGCAGAATACTCAGGTTAAACTTGACGAGCCTAGCATATGCAGATATGGCCTCGGAACACTGAGACCGAAAGGTCGAGCGTGAATCATATAGTAGATATGATCAACATAGTGATGTTCACCATTGAAAGCTACTCCATTTCATGTGATGATCGGTTATGGTTTAGTTGATTTGGATCACGTGATCACTTAGATGATTAGAGAGATGTCTGTCTAAGTGGGAGTTCTTTAGTAATATGATTAATTGAACTTAAATTTATCATGAACTTAGTAACTGATAGTATTTTGATTGTCTATGTTTATTGTAGATAGATGGCTCGTGTTGTTTTTCCGTTGAATTTTAATGCGTTCCTTGAGAAAGCAAAGTTGAAAGATGATGGTAATAATTACACGGACTAGTATGTAACTTGAGGATTATCCTCATTGCTGCACAGAAGAATTATGTCCTGGAAGCACCGTTGGGTGCCAGGCCTGCTGCAGGAGCAACGCTAGATGTTATGAATGTCTGGCAGAGCAAAGCTGATGACTACTCAATAGTTCAGTGTGCCATGCTTTACGGCTTAGAACCGGGTCTTCAACGACGTTTTGAACGTCATGGAGCATATGAGATGTTCCAGGAGTTGACGTTAATATTTCAAGCAAATGCCGGATTGAGAGATATGAAGTCTCCAAAAAGTTCTATAGCTGCAAGATGGAGGAGAATAGTTACATCGGTGAGCATATACTCAAAATGTCTGGGTATAATAATCACTTGATTCAACTGAGAGTTAATCTTCCGGATGATAGCGTCATTGATAGAATTCTCCAATCACTGCCACCAAGCTATAAGAGCTTCGTGATGAACTATAATATGCAAGGGATGGAAAAGACAATTCCCGAGCTCTTTGCAATGCTAAAGGCTGCGGAGGTAGAAATCAAGAAGGAGCATCAAGTGTTGATGGTCAACAAGACCACTAGTTTCAAGAAAAAGGGCAAAGGGAAGAAGAAGGGGAACTTCTAGAAGAACATCAAGCAAGTTGTTGCTCAGGAGAAGAAACCCAAGTCTGGACCTAAGCCTGAAACTGAGTGCTTCTTGAAGGAAATATGCCCTAGAGGCAATAATAAAGTTATTATTTATTTCCTTATTTCATGATAAATGTTTATTATTCATGCTAGAATTGTATTAACCGGAAACATGATACATGTGTGAATACATAGACAAACATATAGTCACTAGTATGCCTCTACTTGACTAGCTCATTAATCAAAGATGGTTATGTTTCCTAACCATAGACATGTGTTGTCATTTGATTAATGGATCACATCATTAGGAGAATGATGTGATTGACATGACCCATTCCGTTAGCCTAGCACTTGATCGTTTAGTATATTGCTATTGCTTTCTTCATGACTTATACATGTTCACGTAACTATGAGATTATGCAACTCCGTTTACGGAGGAACACTTTAGGTGCTACCAAAGCGTCACAACGTAATCTGGGTGATTATAAAGGAGTACTACAGGTGTCTCCAAAGGTACATGTTGGGTTGGCGTATTTGAGATTAGGTTTTGTCACTCCGATTGTCGGAGAGGTATCTCTGGGCCCTCTCGGTAATGCACATCACTATAAGCCTTGCAAGCAATGTAGCTAATGAGTTAGTTACGGAATGATGCATTACGTTACGAGTAAAGAGACTTGCCGGTAACGAGATTGAACTAGGTATTGGATACCGACGATCGAATCTCGGGCAAGTAACATACCGATGACAAAGGGAACAACGTATGTTGTTATGCGGTTTGACCGATAAAGATCTTCGTAGAATATGTAGGAGCCAATATGGGCATCCAGGTTCCGCTATTGGTTATTGACCGAGAATAGTTCTAGGTCATGTCTACATAGTTCTCGAACCCGTAGGGTCCGCACGCTTAACGTTACGATGACAGTTTTATTATGAGTTTATGAGTTTTGATGTACGAAGGAGTTCGGAGTCCCGGATGAGATCGGGGACATGACGAGGAGTCTCAAAATGGTCGAGACATAAAGATCGATATATTGGACGACTATATTCGGAGTACGGAAAGGTTCCGACTGATTCGGGTACTTTTCGGAGTACCGGAGAGTTACGGGAATTCGTATTGGGCCTCTTTGGGCCATACGGGAAAGGAGAGAAAGGGCCAAAGAGTGGCGCACCCTCCCTTGGACTAGTCCGAATTGGACTAGGGAGGGGGGCGCATCCTTCCTTCCTTCTCCTTCTCTCTTCCCTTTCCTTCTCTCCTACTCCTACTACATGGAAGGGTTCCTAGTTGGACTAGGAAAGGGGGAATCCTACTCCCGGTGGGAGTAGGACTCCCCTAGGGCGCGCCATAGAGAGGGCCGTCCCTCCCCTCCTCCACTCCTTTATATACGGGGGCAGGTGGCACCCCATGACACACAAGTTGATCTACGGATCGTTTCTTAGCCGTGTGCGGTGCCCCCTTCCACCATATTCCACCTCGGTCATATCGTCGCGGAGTTTAGGCGAAGCCTGCTTGATAGAACATCATGATCGTTACCACGCTGGCCGTCGTGCCGGAACTCATCCCGACACTTTGCTGGATCGAGTCCGGGGATCGTCATCGAGCTGAGCGTGTGCTGAACTTCCGGAGGTGCCAGACGTTCGGTACTTGGATCGGTCGGATCGTGAAGACGTACGACTACATCAACCGCGTTGTCATAACGCTTCCGCTTACGGTCTACGAGGGTACGTGGACAATACTCTCCCCTCTCGGTGCTATGCATCACCATGATCCTTGCGTGTGCGTAGGAAATTTTTAAAATTACTACGTTTCCCAACAGTGGCATCCGAGCCTGGTTTTATGCGTTGATGTTATATGCACGAGTAGAACACAAGTGAGTTGTGGGCGATACAAGTCATACTGCTTACCAGCATGTCATACTTTGGTTCGGCGGTATTGTGAGATGAAGCGGCCCGGACCGACATTACGCCAGACGCTTACGCGAGACTGGTTTCACCGCTGCGAGCAAACGTTGCTTAAAGGTGATTGGCGGGTGTCTGTCTCTCTCACTTTAGTTGAACCGGTGTGGCTACGCCCGGTCCTTGCGAAGGTTAAAACAGCACCAACTTGACAAACTATCGTTGTGGTTTTGATGCGTAGGTAAGAACGGTTCTTGCTCAGCCCGTAGCAGCCACGTAAAATTTGCAACAACAAAGTAGAGGACGTCTAACTTGTTTTTGCAGGGCATGTTGTGATGTGATATGGTCAAGACGTGATGAGATATAAGTTGTTGTATGAGATGATCATGTTTTGTTGAAGTTATGGTCAAGAAGCCTTATGGTTGTCTCTTTATTGCATAAGATGCAAGCGCCAAATAATTGCTTTACTTTATCGCTATGCGATAGCAATAGTTGCAAGAGCAATAGTTGGCGAGGCGACCATGTGACGACATTGATATAGATCAAGATGATGGAGATCATGGTGGCATGCGGTGACGATGGAAATCATGACGATGCTTTGGAGATGGAGATCAAAGGCACAAGATGATGATGGCCATATCATGTCACATATTTTGATTGCATGTGATGTTTATCTTTTATACATCTTATTTTGCTTAGTTCGGTGGTAGCTTTGTAAGATGATCTCTCACTAAATTATCAAGGTATAAGTGTTCTCCTGAGTATGCACCGCTGCGAAAGTTCTTCGTCTTTGAGACACCATGTGATGATCGGGTGTGATAGGCTCTACGTTCAAATACAACGGGTGCAAAACAGTTGCACACGCGGAATACTCGAGTTAAACTTGACGAGCCTAGCATATAACAGATATGGCCTCGGAACACGAGACCGAAAGGTCGAGCGTGAATCATATAGTAGATATGATCAACATAGTAATGTTCACCATTGAAACTACTCCATCTCACGTGATGATCGGACATGGTTTAGTTAATTTGGATCACGTGATCACTTAGAAGATTAGAGGGATGTCTATCTAAGTGGGAGTTCTTAAGTAATATGATTAATTGAACTTAAATTTATCATGAATTTAGTCCTGGTAGTATTAGCATATCTATGTTGTAGATCAATAGCTCGCGTTTAGCTCCCTGTTTTATTTTGATATGTTCCTAGAGAAAACTAAGTTGAAAAATGTTAGTAGCAATGATGCGGATTGGATCCGTGATCCGAGGTTTATCCTCATTGCTGCCTGAAAAAATATGTCCTTGATGCACCGCTAGGTGACGGACCTATTGCAGGAGCAGATGCACGACGTTATGAGCGTTTGGCTAGCTCAATATGATGACTACTTGATAGTTTAGTGCACCATGCTTAACGGCTTAGAATCGGGACTTCAAAGGCGTTTTGAACGTCCACGGACCATATGAGATGTTCCAGGAGTTGAAGTTAATATTTCAAGCAAATACCCGAGTTGAGAGATATGAAGTCTCCAACAAGTTCTATAGCTAAAAGATGGAGGAGAATCACTCAACTAATGAGCATGTGCTCAGATTGTCTGGGTACTTCAAACGCTTGAATCAAATGGGAGTTAATCTTCCAGATAAGATAGTGATTGACAGAATTCTCTAGTCACCATCACTAAGTTACTAGAACTTCGTGATGAACTACATGATGCAAGGGATGACGAAACGATTCCCGAGCTCTTTGTGATGTTGAAATCGACGAAGGTAGAAATCAAGAAAGAGCATCAAGTGTTGATGATTGACAAGACCACTGGTTTCAAGAGAAGGGCAAAGGGAAAGAAAGGGAACTTCAAGTAGAAAGACAAGTAAGTTGTCACTCCTGCGAAGAAGCCCAAAGATGGACCAAAGCCTGAAACCGAGTGCTTACAATCGCAAAGGAAATGATCATTTGGAAGCGGAAATGCCCTGAATATTTGGTGGATAAGAAGGATGGCAAAGTGAACAAGGGTATATTTGATATACAGGTTATTGATGTGTGCCTTACTAGTGTTTATAGTAGCCGCTGAGTATTTGATACTTGTTTGGTTGCTAAGATTAGTAACTCGAAACAGGAGTTCTGAGAATAAACAGAGACTAGTTGAAGGGGAAGTGACGATGAGTGTTGGAAGTAGTTCCAAAATTGATATGATCATCATCGCACACTCCCTATACTCTCGGGATTAGTGTTGAACCTAAATAAATGTTATTTGGCGTTTGCGTTGAGCATGAATATGATTTGATCATGTTTATTGCAATACGGTTATTCATGTAAGTTAGAGAATAATTATTGTTCTATTTACATGAATAAAACCTTCTATGGTCATACACCCAATGAAAATGGTTTGTTGGATCTCGATCGTTTGATACACATATTCATAATATTGAAACCAAAAGATGTAAAGTTAATAATGATAGTGCAACTTATTTGTGGCACTGCCGTTTAGGTCATATTGGTGTAAAGCGCATGAAGAAACTCCATAAAGATGGATCTTGGAATCACTTGGTTATGAATCATTTGATGCTTGCGAACCGTGCCTTTTGGGCAAGATGACTAAAACTCCGTTCTCCGGAACAATGGAACGAGCTCTTGACTTGTTGGAAATAATACATACCGATGTATGCGATCCGGTGAGTGTTGATGCTCGTGACAAGTATCATTATTTTCGACCTTCACAGATGATTTGAGCAGATATGCGTATATCTACTTGATGAAACATAAGTCTGAAATAGTTGAAAAGTTCAAAGAATTTCAGAGTGAAGTGGAAAATCATCGTAACAAGAAAATAAAGTTTCTACGATCTGATCATGGAGATGAATGTTTGAGTTCTGAGTTTGGTCTTCATTTGAAACAATGTGAAATAGTTTCGCATAAATCACGCCATATGGAACACCACAGCATAATGGTGTGTCCGAAAGTCGTGACCGCACTTTATTGGATATGGTGCGATCTATGATGTCTCTTATCGGTTTACCACTATCATTTTGGGGTTATGTATTAGAGACAGCTGCATTCACGTTTAATAGGGCACCATCTAAATCCGTTGAGACGACACCGTATGAACTATGGTTTAACAATAAACCTAAGCTGTCGTTTCTTAAAGTTTGGAGTTGTGATGCTTATGTGAAAAAGTTTTCACCTGATAAGCTCGAACCCAAATCGGAGAAGTGCATCTTCATAGAATACCCAAAGGTAACTATTGGGTACACCTTCTATCACAGATCCGAAGGCAAGTTATTCGTTGCTAAGATGGATCCTTTCTAGAGAAGAAGTTTCTCTCGAGAGAAGTGAGTGGGAGGAAAGTAGAACTTGATGAGGTAATTGTACCTTCTCCCTTATTGGAAAGTAGTTCATCACGAGAAATCAGTTCAGTGATTCCTACACCAATTAGTGAGGAAGTTAATGATGATGATCATGAAACTTCAGATCAAGTTGCTACCAAACCTCGTAGGTCTTCCAGAGTAAGATCCGCACCGAGTGGTACGGTAATCATGTTACGGAAGTCATGTTACTAGACCATGATGAACCTACGAACTATGAGGAAGCGATGATGAGCCCAGATTCCGCGAAATGGCTTGAGGCCATGAAATCTGAGATAGGATCCATGTATGAGAACAAAGTATGGACTTTGATTGACTTGCTCGATGATCAGCAAGCCATGTTAAATAAATGGATCTTCAAGAGGAAGACGGACACCGATAGTAGTGTTACTATCTACAAAGCTCGACTTGTCACAAAAGGTTTTCGACAAGTTCAAGGTGTTGACTACAATGAGATTTTCTCAAGCTGTAGCGATGCTTAAGTCTGTCCGAATCATGTTAGCAATTGCCACATTTTATGAAATCTGGCAAATGGATGTCAAAACTGCATTCTTTAATGGATTTATTAAAGAAAAGTTGTATATGATGCAACGAGAAGGTTTTGTCAATCCTAAAGGAGCTAACAAAATGTGCAAGCTTCACGATCCATCTATGGACTGGTGCAAGCATCTCGGAGTTGGAATAAAAGCGCTTTGATAGTGTGATCAAAGCATATGGTTTTATCTGACTTTTGGAGAAGCCTGTATTTACAAGAAAGTGAGTGGGAGCACTACAACATTTACGATAAGTATATGTCAATGACATATTGTTGATCGGAAATAATGTAGAATTATCTGCAAAGCATAAAGGAGTATTTGAAAGGAGTTTTTCAAAGAAAGACCTCAAGAAAACTACTTACATATTGAGCATCAAGATCTATTGAGATAGATCAAGACGCTTGATAAGTTTTTCAATAAGTACATACCTTGTCAAGATTTTGAAGTAGTTCAAAATGGAACAGTCAAAGAAAAGTTCTTGCACTGTGTTGCAAGCGTGTGAAATTGAGTAAGACTCAAATCCCGACCACGGCAGAAAATAGAAAAGAGAATGAAAGTCATTCCCTATGCCTTAGTCATAGGTTCTATAAAGTATGCTATGCTATGTACAGACCTATTGTATACCTTGCTCTGAATTTGGCAAGGAGTACAATAGTGATCTAGGAGTAGATCATCGGACATTGGTCAAGAACGTCCTTAGTGAGGACTAATGAAATATTTCTCGATTATGGAGGTGATAAAAAGAGCCCGTCGTAAAGAGTTACATCGATGCAAGCTTTTTACACTGATCCAGATGACTCTAAGTCTCAATCTGGATACATATTGAAAGTGGGAGCAATTAGCTAGAGTAGCTCCGTGCGAGAGCATTGTAGACATAGAATATTTGCAAAATACATACGGCTCTGTATGTGATGAGACCGATTGACTAAGCTTCTCTCACGAGCAAAATATGATAATACCTTAGTACTCTTTGGGTGTTAATCACATAGCGATGTGAACTAGATTATTGACTCTAGTAAACCCTTTAGGTGTTGGTCACATGACGATGTGAACTATGGGTGTTAATCACATACTGAGATGTGAATATAAGTGTTGAATCACATGATGATGTGAACTAGATTATTGACTCTAGTGCAAGTGGGAGACTGAAGGAAATATGCCCTAGAGGCAATAATAAAGTTATTATTTATTTCCTTATTTCATGATAAATGTTTATTATTCATGCTAGAATTGTATTAACCCGGAAACATGATACATGTGTGAATACATAGACAAACATATAGTCACTAGTATGCCTCTACTTGACTAGCTCATTAATCAAAGATGGTTATGTTTCCTAACCATAAACATGTGTTGTCATTTGATTAATGGGATCACATCATTAGGAGAATGATGTGATTGACATGACCCATTCCGTTAGCCTAGCACTTGATCGTTTAGTATATTGCTATTGCTTTCTTCATGACTTATACATGTTCCTCGTAACTATGAGATTATGCAACTCCGTTTACGGAGGAACACTTTGGTGCTACCAAACGTCACAACGTAACTGGGTGATTATAAAGGAGTACTACAGGTGTCTCCAAAGGTACATGTTGGGTTGGCGTATTTCGAGATTAGGTTTTGTCACTCCGGTTGTCGGAGAGGTATCTCTGGGCCCTCTCGGTAATGCACATCACTATAAGCCTTGCAAGCAATGTAGCTAATGAGTTAGTTACGGAATAATGCATTACGTAATGAGTAAAGAGACTTGCCGGTAACGAGATTGAACTAGGTATTGGATACCGACGATCGAATCTCGGGCAAGTAACATACCGATGACAAAGGGAACAACGTATGTTGTTATGCGGTTTGACCGATAAAGATCTTCGTAGAGAATATGTAGGGAGCCAATATGGGCATCCAGGTTCCGCTATTGGTTATTGACCGAGAATAGTTCTAGGTCATGTCTACATAGTTCTCGAACCTGTAGGGTCCGCACGCTTAACGTTACGATGACAGCTTTTATTATGAGTTTATGAGTTTTGATGTACCGAAGGAGTTCAGAGTCCCGGATGAGATCGGGGACATGACGAGGAGTCTCGAAATGGTCGAGACATAAAGATCGATATATTGGACGACTATATTCGGAGTTCGGAAAGGTTCCGAGTGATTCGGATATTTTTGGGAGTACCGGAGAGTTACGGAATTCGTATTGGGCCTCTTTGGGCCATACGGGAAAGGAGAGAAAGGGCCAAAAGAGTGGCGCACCCTCCCTTGGACTAGTCCGAATTGGACTAGGGAGGGGGGCGACCTTCCTTCCTTCTCCTTCTCTCTTCCCTTTCCTTCTCTCCTACTCCTACTACATGGAAGGGTTCCTAGTTGGACTAGGAAAGGGGAATCCTACTCGGTGGGAGTAGGACTCCCCTAGGGCGCGCCATAGAGAGGGCCGGCCCTCCCCTCCTCCACTCCTTTATATACGGGGGCAGGTGGCACCCCATGACACACAAGTTGATCTACGGATCGTTTCTTAGCCGTGTGCGGTGCCCCCTTCCACCATATTCCACCTCGGTCATATCGTCAGGAGTTTAGGCGAAGCCTGCGCCGATAGAACATCATCATCGCCACCACGCCGTCGTCCGACGGAACTCATCCCCGACACTTTCTTTGGATCGGAGTCCGGGATCGTCATCGAGCTGAACGTGTGCCGAACTCGGAGGTGCCGTCGTTCGGTACTTGGATCGGTCGGATCGTGAAGACGTACGACTACATCAACCGCTTTGTCATAACGCTTCCGCTTACGGTCTACGAGGGTACGTGGACAATACTCTCCCCTCTCGTTGCTATGCATCACCATGATCCTTGCGTGTGCGTAGGAAATTTTTGAAATTACTACGTTCCCCAACACTTCTACTGCAAGCAAACTGGTCACTGGAAGCGGAACTGCCCCAAGTATTTGGCGGATAAGAAGGATGGCAAGGTGAACAAAGGTATATGTGATATACATGTTATTGATGTGTACCTTACTAGAGCTCGTAGTAGCACTGGTATTTGATCGGGTTACATTGCTAATATTTGCAACTCGAAACAGGGACTATGGATTAAGCGAACACTGGCCAAGGACGAGGTGACGATGCGCGTGGGAAATGGTTCCAAAGTCGATGTGATCGCGACCGACATGCTACCTCTACATCTACCTTCGGGATTAGTTTTAGACCTGAATAATTGCTATTTGCTGCCAGCGTTGAGCATGAACATTATATCTGGATCTTGTTTGATGCGAGACGGTTATTCATTTAAATCAGAGAATAATGGTTGTTCTATTTATATGAGTAATATCTTTTATGGTCATGCACCCTTGAAGAGTGGTCTATTTTTGATGAATCTTGATTGTAGTGATACACATATTCATAATGTTGAAGCCAAAAGATGCAGAGTTGATAATGATAGTGTAACTTATTTGTGGCACTGCTGTTTAGGTCATATCGGTGTAAAACGCATGAAGAAACTTCATACTGATGGACTTTTAGAACCACTTGATTATGAATCACTTGGTACTTGCGAACCGCGCCTCATGGGCAAGATGACTAAAACGCCGTTCTCCGGTACTATGGAGAGAGCAACATATTTGTTAGAAATCATACATACAGATGTATGTGGTCCAATGAATGTTGAAGCTCGTGGCGGATATCGTTATTTTCTCACCTTCACAGATAATTTAAGCAGATATGGGTATATCTACTTAATGAAGCATAAGGCTAAAATATTTGAAAAGTTCAAAGAATTTCAGAGTGAAGTTGAAAATCATTGTAACGAGAAAATAAAGTTTCTACGATCTGATCGTGGAGGAGAATATTTGAGTTACGAGTTTGGTCTACATTTGAAACAATGCGGAATAGTTTCGCAACTCACGCCACCCGGAACATCACAGCGTAATGGTGTGTCCGAACGTTGTAATCGTACTTTACTAGATATGGTGCGATCTATGATGTCTCTTACTGATTTACCGCTATCGTTTTGGGGTTATGCTTTAGAGGCATCCGCATTCACGTTAAATAGGGCACCATCAAAATCCTTTGAGATGACTCCTTATGAACTATGGTTTGGCAAGAAACCAAAGTTGTCGTTTCTTAAAGTTTGGGGCTGCGATGCTTATGTGAAAAAGCTTCAACCTGATAAGCTCGAACCCAAATCGGAAAAATGTGTCTTCATAGGATACCCAAAGGAGACAGTTGGGTACACGTTCTATGACAGATCCGAAGGCAAGACATTCGTTGCTAAGAATGGATCCTTTCTAGAGAAAGAGTTTCTCTCGAAAGAAGTGAGTGGGAGGAAAGTAGAACTTGATGAGGTAACGGTACCAGCTCCCTTATTGGAAAGTAGTTCATCACAGAAACCGGTTTCTATGACACCTACACCAATTACTGAGGAAGTTAATGATGATGATCATGAAACTTCAGATCAAGTTGTTCTTGAACTTCATAGATCAACCAGAGTAAGATCCGGCGCTAGAGTGAATGCGGTAATCCTGTTCTAGAAGTCATGCTACTAGATCATGGTGAACCTACGAACTATGAAGAAGCGATGGTGAGCCCAGATTCCAAAAATGGCTTGAAGCCATGAAATCTGAGATGGGATCCATGTATGAGAACAAAGTGTGGACTTTGGTTGACTTGCCCGATGATCGGCAAGCAATAGAGAATAAATGGATCTTCAAGAAGAAGACCGGCCGACGGTAATGTTACTGTCTACAAAGCTCGACTTATTGCAAAAGGTTTTCGACAAGTTCAAGGGGTTGACTACGATGAGACCTTCTCACCTGTAGCGATGCTTAAGTCTATCCGAATCATGTTAGCAATTGCCGCATTTTATGATTATGAAATATGGCAAATGGATGTCAAAACTGCATTCCTGAATGGATTTACGGAAGAAGAGTTGTATATGATGCAACCGGAAGGTTTTGTCGATCCTAAAGGAGCTAATAAAGTGTGCAAGCTCCAACGATCCATTTATGGACTGGTGCAAGCCTCTCAGAGTTGGAATAAACGCTTTGATAGTGTGATCAAAGCATATGGTTTTATCTGAGACTTTTGGGGAAGCCTGTATTTACAAGAAAGTGAGTGGGAGCTCTGTGGCATTTCTGATATTATATGTGAACGACATATTGTTGATTGGAAATGATATAGAATTTCTGGATAGCATAGAAGGATACTTGAATAAAAGTTTTTTAATGAAAGACCTCGGTGAAGTTGCTTACATATTAGGCATCAAGATCTATAGAGATAGAACAAGACGTTTAATTGGACTTTCACAAAGCACATACCTTGATAAAGTTTTGAAAAACTTCAAAATGGATCAAGCAAAGAAAGGGTTCTTGCCTGTAATACAAGGTGTGAAATTGAGTCAGACTCAATGCCCGACCACTTCAGAAGATAGAGATAAAATGAAAGAAGTTCCCTATGCTTCAGCCATAGGCTCTATCATGTATGCAATGTTGTGTACCAGACACGATGTGTGCCTTGCTATTAGTTTAGAAGGAGGTACCAAAGTAATCCAGAGTGGATCCTTTGGACAGCGGTCAAGAACATCCTTAAATACCTGAAAAGGACTAAGGATATGTTTCTCGTTTATGGAGGTGACAAAGAGCTAGTCGTAAATGGTTACGTGGATGCAAGCTTTGACACTGATCCGGACGATTCTAAATCGCAAACCGGATACGTGTTTTTATTAAACGGTGGAGCTGTCAGTTGGTGCAGTTCTAAACAAAGCGTCGTAGCGGGATCTACATGTGAAGCGGAGTACATAGCTGCTTCGGAAGCAGCAAATGAAGGAGTCTGGATGAAGGAGTTCATATCCGATCTAGGTGTCGTACCTAGTGCATCGGGTCCAATGAAAATATTTTGTGACAATACTGGTGCAATTGCCTTGGAAAAGGAATCCATATTTCCCAAGAGAACCAAGCACATCAAGAGACGCTTCAATTCCATCCAGGACCAAGTCCAGGTGGGAGACATAGAGATATGCAAGATACATACGGATCTGAATATTGCAGACCCGTTGACTAAGCCTCTTCCACGAGCAAAACATGATCAACACCAAGGCTCCATGGGTGTTAGAATCATTACTATGTAATCTAGATTATTGACTCTAGTGCAAGTGGGAGACTGAAGGAAATATGCCCTAGAGGCAATAATAAAGTTATTATTTATTTCCTTATATCATGATAAATGTTTATTATTCATGCTAGAATTGTATTAACCGGAAACATAATACATGTGTGAATACATAGACAAAACATAGTGTCACTAGTATGCCTCTACTTGACTAGCTCGTTAATCAAAGATGGTTATGTTTCCTAACCATAGACATGTGTTGTCATTTGATTAATGGATCACATCATTAGGAGAATGATGTGATTGACATGACCCATTCCGTTAGCCTAGCACTTGATCGTTTAGTATATTGCTATTGCTTTCTTCATGACTTATACATGTTCCTATGACTATGAGATTATGTAACTCCCGCTTACCGGAGGAACACTTTGTGTGCTACCAAACGTCACAACGTAACTGGGTGATTATAAAGGTGCACTATAGGTGTCTCCGAAGGTACTTGTTGAGTTGACGTATTTCAAGATTAGGTTTTGTCACTCCGATTGTCGGAGAGGTATCTCTGGGCCCTCTCGGTAATGCACATCACTATAAGCCTTGCAAGCAATGTAGCTAATGAGTTAGTTACGGAATGATGCATTACGTAACGAGTAAAGAGACTTGCCGTAACGAGATTGAACTAGGTATTGGATACCGACGATCGAATCTCGGGCAAGTAACATACCGATGACAAAGGGAACAACGTATGTTGTTATGCGGTTTGACCGATAAAGATCTTCGTAGAATATGTAGGAGCCAATATGGGCATCCAGGTTCCGCTATTGGTTATTGACCGGAAACAGTTCTAGGTCATGTCTACATTGTTCTCGAACCCGTAGGGTCCGCACGCTTAACGTTACGATGGCAGTTACATTATGAGTTTATAGTTTTTGATGTACCGAAGGTTGTTCGGAGTCCCAGATGTGATCACGGGCATGACGAGGACTCTCAGAATGGTCGAGACATAAAGATTGATATATTGGAAGCCTATATTTGGATATCGGAATCGTTCCGGGTAAAATCGGAATTTTACCGGAGTACCGGGGGGTTACCGGAACCCCCCCTCCCCCCGGGGTTAATGGGCCTACATGGGCCCTATGGGAGAAGAGGAGGGCAGGCCGCGCGCCCCCTCCCCCCTTAGTCCGAATAGGACAAGGAAGGGAGGGGGGGGGGGCCCTTTCCTATTTCCCCTTCCCCCTTCCTTCTCCAACAAGGCAACAGGGGGAAGTCCTACTCCGGTGGGAGTAGGACTCCTCCAGGCGCACCCCTAGGGGCCGGCCGCACCTTCCCCGTCCCTCCTTTATATACGGGGGCAGGGGGGCACCCCATGACACACAAGTTGATCTTCGTGATCGTTCCTTAGCCGTGTGCAGTGCCCCCCTTCACCATATTCCACCTCGATCATATCGTGGCGGTGCTTGGCGAAGCCCTGTCGGTAGAACATCATCACCGTCACCACGCCGTCGTCTTGACGGAACTCTTCCCGACACTTTCTTTGGATCGGAGTCCGGGGATCGTCATCGAGCTAAACGTGTGCTAAAACTCGAAGGTGCCGTAGTTTCGGTGCTTGATCGGTCGGGCCATGAAGACGTACGACTATATCAACCGCGTTGATATAACGCTTCCGTTTTCGATCTACGAGGGTACGTGGATAACACTCTCTTCTTTCGTTGCTATGGATCACCATAATCTTACGTGTGCGTGGGATTTTTTTTTTAAATTACTACGTTGTCAACAGGAAGGTGCTCGTGCAAGCAGCAGGGGGCACTCCGCGCGCTGGCGAGCTCGTAGCGCAGGAGACGAGATGGAATCAGCAGTAGGCGAGAAGAAGAAGAAGCAAAGAACAAAGAAGAAAAGAAACGTGAAAGAGATGAAGGGCGTCTAGCTTGAGGCCCACCTAGCATGCGTGCCAGCCTGTCTACACGTGAAAAAAAGGAAGCGGGCGAGAGGAACCGGCCGAACACTCGGCCGGTCTGTCGGCGCGAATGGTTTTCTCAAAAATTAGCATATGCTGAGAATGGAATTTTGTTTATCAAAAACCACGATTGATGGGTACGTAGCAAATCTGGAGTCTGGACTCACACAAGATTTCCTTTTTCTTTTTGAAGGCTCATGCAACATTATTAGAGCAACTCTAGCAGACCTCACGATCGTCCCACAAAACGTGTTTGCAGTTCAGGAAAAACGCTTTATGCGGACGGGCGCGACGGCATGATTGCAGACCAAGATAATGGACCCGTAAAAAAAGATATTCCCGGAATATGTTTTTTTACGGGTCGGCTTTGCGGCGTCTGATCTAGCGTAGCTCCTCCCGACCCGCAAAACTTAAATTTGCAACTTAATTTGATTTAGCATAATGCATTTTTTGCTTTTGCAACAACATTGGATACAAAAGACATCACCAAATCTTTGATAGAATAGCAAGACCAAAAAAAAAATAAGAACCACAAGTATGCATTTCAGAAGATTTCTAACTTCCATAACTGCTTCCACAAGTTGGACTAATATCTTCTCCATGCATTCATTGTTTATCTGCGGATTCTTGATTTTGCATTCTTCTTTCTTCATCTTCGATCTGAACGAAGTAGACGTTGCTTCCCCTCTAGTTGCACATGCAGCCGCATCATTGCCTTCGATTGTACTAAGGAGTGCACCAACATCTATTAAGTTTCTTTCTATCAATAAATCAATGTATTGGCCTTCCCAAAACCAAAATGAGCATCCATCGTCCTACACAAAAGAATGAGCAAGCTCGAAATGAGCTACCGCAATTGAACTAAAGAATGAGCTATCAAATGAGCTACCGCAAGTGCACGTACCCCGTCGTTTTCGCATTTGAAAAACACCCATCTGAGGTGCTTCGGCGTGCCCGAAGTGAGCCGCAACACTTTCCGCGTGCAGTCGTCGCACTGTATGAGCGGCATCGGCAAGCCACAGAGGCGATGCGCGAGCGCCGAGCCCCGTGGACGGCCGAACGAATCCATGCCCGCAAACCGTCGGCGGCGGCGGCGGGCGGACGAACCCGTACCTGCATGCGGCGATGCGCCCTTGCCTAGGTTGCGGGAGAGGCTCCCCGACCACTCCATCGCTTGGGGCAGCAACCGACGGCCGGAAAAAGCCAAATCCGGTGGCCCGCGATGAAGTGCCGCAGATCCGCAAATCCGGCGGCCCGCCGATGCAGGGGGGAAGGGAGGGGAGGCCCCGTGCGCGTGGCGGCCTTTCGGCATGCTCCTGCCGGCTGCTTTCGCCGGAATCTTGGGCGGCGGCCCGGCGGCGGCGCGAGGGGGGCGAGGAGAGGTGGTTGGTGGGGAAAGCGCAGGTTTAATGCCCCCCCCCCCCCCCCCCCCCGCCCCACCAACCGCTTCCGCTTATATGCAGGGCACCGCAGCCGCGAGGGGGAGACCCGCGTTTTCACGGGTTGGAGTCGGGATTTTGCCGCGTCCCTCAAATTTTTTTGCAGGCCGGGACGGGATACGGGGTCTGATCGGGCTGGTTTTTTCGTCCCGATCAGCATTTTGGCGATTATTTTATGGATCGGGCGGGATGCGGGGTCTGCTAGAGTTGCTCTTACACACAGAACGATCAATTTAATTAGATATCTTCGTTTATCCTTAAGAGTAGAACTTCTCCACCGTCCAACGCCTAGCTTCTTCGAGTCATGAAAGGGAGCAACAAGCTTTACACGGTTATGTCACATAACATGGCGCGCTTAATTATATTCAACTATAGGCACTGCTGTGCTCGTTCGTCAGGGTCACAGAAACGGGTGATCTTAATTCCTTTTTCCCTTTCTTAGCTTTCCACCCATGTAAGGAGGGTCGCAGGCATGGATGCCGTGACAAGCAACCACATTCTGCCCGTTCGTGTGATCGCCGTCTCCCTTTTCTCCGACGCACCCATGCATGATACCTACGTCTTTCTACCCTCAAACCGCCCAAACGACCAACAGCTAGCGAACCAAAAGGTCTATTTTACATGTCATATTTCTTAGGCCGTATGTGCTTACGTGTTTATTTTCCTCTAGAGCTATCTTGAATCTGATCAATGTATTAATTAATGGATCATGTAATTATGCAAATGAACACACTAGCTATAGTGCTACCCGTGTTAGAGAAAAATCTATAGCTACATAGCATCTGGACCATACATAAGAGGCCCTTTATTTCCAAGGATTTTTAGAGCATTATAATCCATTAAATAATCTACGTTGGTTGTTTAATCCATAAGATATAATTTTCTTTCTAAGGAATCATCTGTACTACATTCCGTAAGAAATTTAGCATCCGTTTGGCCTTTAGGCCATGGAGGTGTGGAGGTCACCGGGCCCCCGCCCAGCGGGAGTGCCCTTGCTCTTGTTCTTGTTTGGTTCAACGTCTTGGTTAAGGTTGTGTGACGGAGGTGATGTCCCCTAGTATGAATAATGTCTCTCACATCTAATCTCCATCCCGATGATGAGTCTAGTGTCGTTGGAAGGCATGTGGAGGTGTATATCTGTCGGATCTCACGAAATTCGGTCGATGCAGGTCTTCGATGGATCTGTTTAGATCGAGTCTTGTCTATGTGTGTTTACAGGATCCTTCCAACCTACGGTTCTCTTCACCGGCGACGATGGTTGTTCTTTTATTTCGCTGGTCCTGTGGAGCCTTTAGCACGACAACTTTCTAACTCTTCACTACAATAAAATTCTAGTGTGCTGGTCCTGTGGCTCCGGTGAGGGAGGGACGATGACAACTTGTAGTCGTCGCTAGGTAGTTCACGAACATGCTTGTATTTTCTTGGTGTTCTTTGTACTGCCACGACATAATATGAATAGATCGGAAGGTTCTCCTGCAACAACAAAAATTCTTGAGAAAATCCTTTATTTTTTTTCAATGATGTCATCAAATAATCTTAAATGATGTAGGATTCGAATAGGCATGACATTGTTTTTTCTGTTCCTATAATTTTACAATCGTGCGAATCAAAAATGCAATACGGGTTTGGGGTGTAATAAATACATGGGCATGTATGTCATGAATTGACCAAAGACAAGACGCATATATCTGCCCCTTTTAACTCATTAATGAAATGGCCTGCCAAAGAGCCGGGGCAGGCAGCGGTCAACCACCAAAAGCTTTGTTTCCATTTCACGGAGTGGCAGTTCAGATCCACACGACAAGGGGGTCAGTGTCCCAAACCAAAAGAAAACTAGCGCACAAGATGCTTTTGGAGTCAGAGCCAGATTGGCAGATTGGGTCACATGGGCTACCCCCTCCCGCTCGTGCATGCAGCCTAGCCAACTGCAGGAAAGAGAGAAAACTTATGACAAAGATCTCACTGGCTCACTGCTGCTGTATCTGGGTAAAGTATGCTTGGAACATTTAGCTCATGAACTTAACCAAAAGCTTCTGTCTTTGCCTACCAGCTTTGTAGCTTTTGTGGCTGTACCTACTTACTCTGGTAGTGTGACTCATGCCTACATATATAGCTACCAACCAAACCCAAGGAAAGGGTCCAGAACTAAGCACATCATCTGTTGCATGGTGAACTGTTCAAAACCAGTCAATGTTACAAGGAGAATGCCTGTCCGATTCCCTCATATTTTATTCCCACGTCACTAGATTTTTTATGCTTCCTCTCCCCTCACACACCAGTGGTTCAGTACATATATCAATGTTTTAGTATGCTTCATATAATTGTTCCCCAATATCCCTAGGTCTCTTCTTCCTTCCCCTTTCCTACTCCTGCCTGCACGATTCTGATCCAATCCAGGCGGTGTAGATCGAGAGAGAGAGAATTGAAAGAGGGAGTGAGCCAGCTAGTATATTTAGTGGAAGAAGGAAAGATGATAACTAGGGAGGAGGAGAGGATTATTGGAGATGTGGAGGACAAGCAGGTGCTAGCTAAGATCACCATGGATGACAGGAAGAGATCCATGAGCGGGAGGACGCTGGACCTGAATGAAGACATCGATATGGAGAGCGAGGAAGGAGAAGTCGGTGACGACGACAACGAGGAGGAGGATGGAGGTAGCACCACCGATGTTGCCGGGAGCCGGAGCTCCAGCAACAACAGCAGCACCAACCATGCTTCGGAGACCCAACAGGGTACCGGGGCCGGCGAGCATAGGGTGCGGCAGTACAACCGATCGAAGCTGCCTCGGCTCCGGTGGACGCCCGATCTTCACATGGCCTTCATACGCGCCGTCGAGAGGCTTGGTGGACAAGAGAGTAAGTACTAGAACTCGCTCATAACTTGCAATAATTCTTGCGATGATCGTTGTTTGCTCGTGAGATTCTATGATGTCATGATTTGTTTCATTGAATCTGATTAATTTGCCACCTTTGATATCTTGTTTGTATAGGAGCGACCCCTAAGCTAGTGCTTCAGATGATGAATGTTAGGGGGCTCAGTATTGCTCATGTGAAAAGCCATCTGCAGGTACGTAAATCATGTCGTGCAAAATTCAATTAGTTCGCTTACTTCGCATATCCCCTCTCGATCGGTTTATGATCTATTTACTTTCAGATGTACCGAAGCAAGAAGCTAGACCACCACGGTCAACGGATCAGGGGAGCCATCTCCTCAGGTTCTCATCAATCCCAAATATTTCGATCTAATTCACCTATAACACTTGTGCTGATGAGAGGGTATTCTTCTTCTACATGTGGGCGTGTGGCGAGCGCAGTATTTTCACCTATGGATTTCCACTCAATGAGAGGCGATCGACGCTTTCATGACATGCTCCTTCAAAGAGCTGCCGCCCTCTCCTCGACGGCGGAGCGCGGCGGCTTCTTCGTGTCGCGGAATGGCGGCGGCGGCGGGAACACTACTAGCCGCCTCTATGGGATTCTCCAACACCACCACCTGGCATCTCCGCTGCAATCTGGCTTCAAGAACGGCATTTTCAGGTAAATTCTATCACTAGACGCTTAAACCTAGCCATTCTGCCGAGACGATCGATAAATCGAAGCCCTAATTCACGATGAACATCTGCAGGAATCAAGAGTGGGCGTTCGACCACCGTGACATGATGGCCAGGAATGATGTGAAGGCCTCCTCGGCCACGCCGCACTTCTTCGCGTCCTCGTCGGTAAGGAGGTGGCCATTAACCTCCGCAGTTGCCGGAGCCGGTGAGCAAATGCGAGATGAGAGCTTCGGTTATTTTACCAGCCACGGCTCTGGGCCGCTCTCGAGGGCCATGGCACCGGCGACGTCGGTCGTGCCAGGAGGAGGTAGCCATCGTCTCCCGTTTAGATGGCACGGCGGCGATGGCGGCAAGGGCGCTAAGGCCACATCATCAGATCCCGTGATGATCGTCGAAGCCCTAGATTCCCAGAAGCAGAAGCATCTTGAACAGCAGAGGGCTCTGATCACAGCAGCCGACAAAGCGCGGCTTCCGGCAGAGACGCCGGAGTTGGAGCTCAGTTTGTCTCCAGCCACGGCAATCGACACCACAGATGGGATACCGACGAGCAAGAAGAGGAAGAAGAGCACTGCTGCATCGAGCGAGCAAGAGTTGGAACATGCCAATAAGCTGTCGATCTCGCTCTCGCTCTTGCCACCTGCAGCTTCCATGCCCATGCAGGGGCAGGAAAAGACAAGAGGGGGCAGCGTGGAGGCCGCTCTGGGGCAGAGTACTTTGGACCTGACCATGTCGATCAAGGCATTGGAGTGAGATCTTTCAAGTACTTTGTGTCGAGGGTTGTCCAAAAATTGCACACTGATCCATGCGATCAATTAAGATTGTTAATTTAACCTTTGTCCTCTACCAGTACATATGGAGATATATGTCATGTTTGTTGGTAAATTTGTCTATGGAAGTATGGAGTATGGACAGCCTCTCGATGGGTACGTGGCCACATGATCCCTGCCTTGTTCTCTTGTGTGACTATATTTGCGAAGCTAAACCTATCCAGAGACAAGTATCCATTGCAGTGGCGGTGGCAGTGCCAGTTGTTTTGGGGCTTATGAGTGTCTGTCAAAATAAGTTGCCCATACCCAGTTTATTCTGTCAACCGAAGCTAAAACTTTAGTCTAGAAGCTTATTAGTTAACCCTTAAGCTCCAAAAGAACTCGCCCTTAAGCTGCATGCAACCATTTTTATTGTGAAATCTCAATCTTGAGGGTTTGCCCCACGGGAAAAAAATACACATGTCAGCACTAAATGCAGCAGTAATCTTATGGTAGACCGTCATCCAAATTAGTCTGACAAAGTCATTGTTTACATCTTCAAGTGGCTACACACGCAGCGGCGGAGCCAGAAAAATCGAATGAGGGGGGCCAAGTGTTGCTAAGCCTTGTTGGGGAGGGCCAATCCATGAAAATACATATCATTGTTTACATGCATATTAGGCTTAAATCGGTGATGTTAGGGGGGGGGGGGGGGGGGGCAGGCCCAGCTGGTACCCCATTCTCCGCCACGGTGCAAAAAGGGGCCAGACTCCCACGCACCTTTATACTACAATGAGCATCACATATAGTTTCAATGGGCAGTCTTGTAGACAACCAACACAAGCTTGAAACTCTAATATTGTTGAAACTAGAGTTATTAAGAAAAATCTTATAATAACCCAATATAAAGAACCCAGACGGCCCGAATATGAGCCTTAAGTTGTGCGCTAACCCAGCTAACTGGTTCCAACCATATTCGGCATACTAACTGAGGTAGGTTAAAAGCCACGTGAACTGTCCATATAATATCTTGGACGATGAATCCATGCATCTCCGGAGCTAGACGGTTGGCAAGCGGTTTGCTAGAGCCTACACCGAGCAAAGAAAAGCTCAATTTTCTTCAAGTTGGACATTGCCAAAGTATTTGACTCAGTTAGATGGCATTACCTACTTGATGTTCTCTAACACATTAGAACATAAAAGCGCGTGTTGCCGCGCCCGCTCATATCTAAAAAATAATTATAAAATTTTAAAATATCAAAAGTAATGATATGAATATGGAAAATACTTTACATGCTTGGTAGAATTTGAACAGTTTGAATTATGTTACGTTGATCAGCTTTGAATATCTCTAAGTTGTAAAGATCCAACGCCATGAATCAACAAAAAGCTCGTTGAATCACTGAACTATATATAGGTAAATTACAAGAAAGAAGGATTTTGCAACAGGCAGGCATTTAAATTCATCACCCAGATCGGCTTTGGGAGTAGGCGAGTAGCCACCATGGGAAGAGTACCCATCGTGTGTTTCCTCCGCTGTTGCACTCAGCGTTTTGAAAAGAAAAAAAATATTGAGAGTAACCCAGCGTTTTGATGGACTCATGGACCAAACGTTCCACGCTGGCTATTACGTGAATTTGTGGGCTACCTGCAAAAAAAAAGCATGTGGGCTGATAAATCTAACGCCACAGATGCTCCTCCACAATGATCAGTTGCCTACCGGCCCATCTAACAAGGAGGCTCACAGGTCAACGTCGGGAGCAGCAGCCCTGTAACGTTGGCCCGGGCTGACTGGGGACCGTTAGCAGTAAAAATGGGCCAGAAGCCACTGATGGATGACAGAGGCAATCCAGGCCATGCATGTCCGAATCAAATGGATGGGAACGCCTAGTCGCTGTGGAGAAGCGTAGCTCGCTGCGTCTTACTGTTTCTCAATGGGATTTTCTTGTAGGGACCTCATTGCACTCTCTTTGGCCACAACCTCCTCATGCATCCTGCTCAATAGAGCTCCTATAACTCACACTTTACCACCCAAGACGGTTGCGGCTGGGTGGCCCGCTCTCTCCCTTCCTCTTCCTGTTGGTCATCGACCCACTTCAGAGGATCCTTGAGTGTGCTACTGATGTGGGGATCCACAGCCCTATTGCTCACCACCATGCCTTCCTCTAAGTCAGCCTCTATGTTGACGGTGCAGCCTACTTCCTGAACCCCGTCAAGCACGAAGTTGATGCGCTACACTCCATCCTTGCGACTTTTGGAAGTGTTTCAGGATTGTTAACCAACTTTGCTAATAAATTGGTCGCCTTCCCAAATTGCTATGACGGTCAGACTGTGGCTATTGCTCTTGCTAGTTTAAAAGGGGATTATTGACTCTTTCCCAAGAAAATATTTTGGCTCCCACTTGTTGGGCTAAGTCCCTCCACATGGAGGTGCGTTGGCAGCCCAACATCAGCCCACACAAGTCCAACAATGTGAATCGTTGATCTTTGTTGCATCCAATCGTTGTGAGTGTTCCCTGATGAAGGGAGCAAGGAGAAAACCCTAGCCACTCCACCCCTACTGGTAGTGGATGCCATTCATGAGAATGTGAGAGTAGACACAAGAGAGGAACACAACCTGTGAGAGAGAAGAAGAAGAAGAGGAAGTGGAGGTTCTGTCCAAATTTGCTGCATCTGACTAGACAGTGTTCAAGCTAGGGATTGGAGGCTCAAATATGCTTGGATTGACCACAAACTTGGTGAGCTCATTACTTACTTTGAATACTTCGATTTGAGAGTGGTTTTGAGGATTGGGTCAGTGGAGTATCAGATTTGAGAATGGTTTTGTCAGCTCTGACTGCTACAGTTTCAGAACAGAGTAGTTTTGAAGGACGAACAATTTTGGTACGCAAACGGTGTCCAATTTGACTGAAATTTTGAGGGGATCTCAATAACTTGTGTGTTTGTCTGCCAAATTTGGTGTTGTTTGGTTCAGTGGTTTAAGAATAGTTTGCAAAACACTTGAAGGGAGACAGAAGATGTGTAAATTCTGCTTTCTGAAATCTTGCCTCTTGTGGTTGGTGTTGCTATTGCTGGTTGGCAACGTGGAGAGTGTGTTGTAAATCACTCTAGAGGTTCTAGAGAAGACTTTGTACTCACCATTCTCATAGTGAAGTTTTGTGGACTGTTAGGTCCACAACCGTAGTTTTTAATCCTCAAGTTGAGGAGGTTTTTCCACATTAAATCTTGTGTCACATGTGCATGTTGTTTGTGTTCCGCTGCTTATGTATTGGTTGAAGTTGTCCTCAAAGTTCACTACAAGTGGAGGGGTTTGTGTAGTGTGCATATTTGCCGTGTCGGTGAATTTGTGCAATGCATTGTTGCTATCCAGACCCCAACAAAGTGGCATAAGACTCTTAGTTTGCTTGTGCAAACTGCTGAGTTTCTTGTGGTGAAAGATGGAACTGAATACCAGTAGGATGATATCTTTGAATGGTATAAATTATCAAGCATGGAAGGGCAAGATGGAGGACTTGTTATATGTCAAGGGATACTGGAATCCAGTGTTCTCCACTGAGATGCCAGAGAGCATTGAGGAAGGTCCGTGGAAGGTATTCAGGCCCTGCTGGTACCCCTGTCTCCGCCACTGTGCACATAGAGGCCAGACTCCCACGCACCTTTATACTACAATGAGCATCACATATAGTTTCAATGGGCAGTCTTGTAGACAACCAACACAAGCTTGAAACTCTAATATTGTTGAAACTAGAGTTATTAAGAAAAATCTTATAATAACCCAATATAAAGAACCCAGACGGCCCGAATATGAGCCTTAAGTTGTGCGCTAACCCAGCTAACTGGTTCCAACCATATTCGACATACTAACTGAGGTAGGTTAAAAGCCACGTGAACTGTCCATATAATATCTTGGACGATGAATCCATGCATCTCCGGAGCTAGACGGTTGGCAAGCGGTTTGCTAGAGCCTACACCGAGCAAAGAAAAGCTCAATTTTCTTCAAGTTGGACATTGCCAAAGTATTTGACTCAGTTAGATGGCATTACCTACTTGATGTTCTCTAACACATTAGAACATAAAAGCGCGTGTTGCCGCGCCCGCTCATATCTAAAAAATAATTATAAAATTTTAAAATATCAAAAGTAATGATATGAATATGGAAAATACTTTACATGCTTGGTAGAATTTGAACAGTTTGAATTATGTTACGTTGATCAGCTTTGAATATCTCTAAGTTGTAAAGATCCAACGCAGATCAACAAAAGCTCGTTGAATCACTGAACTATATATAGGTAAATTACAAGAAAGAAGGATTTTGCAACAGGCAGGCATTTAAATTCATCACCCAGATCGGCTTTGGGAGTAGGCGAGTAGCCACCATGGGAAGAGTACCCATCGTGTGTTTCCTCTGCTGTTGCACTCAGCGTTTTGAAAAGAAAAAAAATATTGAGAGTAACCCAGCGTTTTGATGGACTCATGGACCAAACGTTCCACGCTGGCTATTACGTGAATTTGTGGGCTACCTGCAAAAAAAAAAGCATGTGGGCTGATAAATCTAACGCCACAGATGCTCCTCCACAATGATCAGTTGCCTACCGGCCCATCTAACAAGGAGGCTCACAGGTCAGCGTCGGAGCAGCAGCCTGTAACGCGTTGGCCCGGGCTGACTGGGGACCGTTAGCGATAAAAATGGGCGAAGCCAGCGATGGATGATGAGGCAATCCAGGCCATGCATGTCGAATCAAATGGATGGGAACGCCTAGTCGGCTGTGGAGAAGCGTAGCTCGCTGCGTCTTCTTGCTTTCTCAATGGGATTTTCTTGTAGGGACCTCATTGCACTCTCTTTGGCCACAACCTCCTCATGCATCCTGCTCAATAGAGCTCCTATAACTCACACTTTACCACCCAAGACGGTTGCGGCTGGGTGGCCCGCTCTCTCCCTTCCTCTTCCTGTTGGTCATCGACCCACTTCAGAGGATCCTTGAGTGTGCTACTGATGTGGGGATCCACAGCCCTATTGCTCACCACCATGCCTTCCTCTAAGTCAGCCTCTATGTTGACGGTGCAGCCTACTTCCTGAACCCCGTCAAGCACGAAGTTGATGCGCTACACTCCATCCTTGCGACTTTTGGAAGTGTTTCAGGATTGTTAACCAACTTTGCTAATAAATTGGTCGCCTTCCCAAATTGCTATGATGGTCAGACAGTGGCTATTGCTCTTGCTAGTTTAAAAGGGGATTATTGACTCTTTCCCAAGAAAATATTTTGGCTCCCACTTGTTGGGCTAAGTCCCTCCACATGGAGGTGCGTTGGCAGCCCAACATCAGCCCACACAAGTCCAACAATGTGAATCGTTGATCTTTGTTGCATCCAATCGTTGTGAGTGTTCCCTGATGAAGGGAGCAAGGAGAAAACCCTAGCCACTCCACCCCTACTGGTAGTGGATGCCATTCATGAGAATGTGAGAGTAGACACAAGAGAGGAACACAACCTGTGAGAGAGAAGAAGAAGAAGAGGAAGTGGAGGTTCTGTCCAAATTTGCTGCATCTGACTAGACAGTGTTCAAGCTAGGGATTGGAGGCTCAAATATGCTTGGATTGACCACAAACTTGGTGAGCTCATTACTTACTTTGAATACTTCGATTTGAGAGTGGTTTTGAGGATTGGGTCAGTGGAGTATCAGATTTGAGAATGGTTTTGTCGACTCACTACTTTCTGATTTGAGCAGAGTAGTTTTGAAGGACGAACAATTTTGGTACGCAAACGGTGTCCAATTTGACTGAAATTTTGAGGGGATCTCAATAACTTGTGTGTTTGTCTGCCAAATTTGGTGTTGTTTGGTTCAGTGGTTTAAGAATAGTTTGCAAAACACTGAAGGGGACAGAAGATGTGTAAATTCTGCTTTGCTGAAATCTTGCCTCTTGTGGTTGGTGTTGCTATTGCTGGTTGGCAACGTGGAGAGTGTGTTGTAAATCACTCTAGAGGTTCTAGAGAAGACTTTGTACTCACCATTCTCATAGTGAAGTTTTGTGGACTGTTCGGTCCACAACCGTAGTTTTTAATCCTCAAGTTGAGGAGGTTTTTCCACATTAAATCTTGTGTCACATGTGCATGTTGTTTGTGTTCCGCTGCTTATGTATTGGTTGAAGTTGTCCTCAAAGTTCACTACAAGTGGAGGGGTTTGTGTAGTGTGCATATTTGCCGTGTCGGTGAATTTGTGCAATGCATTGTTGCTATCCAGACCCCAACAAAGTGGCATCAGACTCTTAGTTTGCTTGTGCAAACTGCTGAGTTTCTTGTGGTGAAAGATGGAACTGAATACCGATGAGGATGATATCTTTGAATGGTATAAAGTATCAAGCATGGAAGGGCAAGATGGAGGACTTGTTATATGTCAAGGGATACTGGAATCCAGTGTTCTCCACTGAGATGCCAGAGAGCATTGAGGAAGGTCCGTGGAAGGTACTTCATCGCCAAGCTTGTGGGTTTATTCGGCAATGGGTCGATGACAATATTTTGAACCATATCATTGATGAGACACATGCACACACCTTACAGTGGAAGTTGGAAGAGTTGTTTGCCCAGAAAGAAGGTAGAAAGAAGATATTCTTGAACAAGCAATTCATGTGTTTGAGGTACAAAGAAGGCATTCTAATTGTAGATCATGTGAATACATCCCAAGGCATTATAAATTCAGTTTTCTTCAATGGGAATTACATTTGAAGATGAAGTGGGAGCCTTGCTGGTACTAGGCTCATTACTGGACAACTAGGAGACCTTCAAGATCACAGTTTACAATTCAACACCTAATGGAGTTGTCAGTTGGAGTCTTGTGAAAACCATGGTGCTAAATGAAGAGTCCAAAAAGGTGGCTGAAGCTAGTTCTTCCTCACATTCAGAGGTGTTGGTCACTCAGTCCAGGGGGAGAAGCAACAGTAGAGGTCCAAGTAAAGGGGCAGAAAGAGGTAGGAGAAAATCAAGAAGCAAATATGCTCATTATGAGTGCCATCGCTGCCATCAGAAGGGCCACATTAAGTGGCAATGTGACAAGTGGAAAAAGGAGAAAAATAAAAGGAAAAGAAGAAGCAAGATCAGAAGTAAGATCACAGTGATAGTGACACAGAGGGCAACCAAGTTACTGCAGTAGAAGAGTCTTGTTATGCATGAAACAAATGAGGACAGATTTGGTTCCACTATTGAGGAGAGGGTCACTGTTGTTTCTGATGAAACCGTCAACCTTGTGGATGGTCATGAGATGATTTGGATACCGCATAGCAGTGATGCCATTCATGCTACATCTCATAGACAACCCTTCATTAACTATATACCAGGTGATTTTGGTGTTGTGAAGATGGGGAACAATGATAGGGCGGGCATCATTGGAAAAGGAGATGTCCATTTGGAGACCACAACTGGTACAAGGTTAGTCCTCGAATTTGTGAGGCATGTTGAGGCACTTTGTCTCAATATTATCTCAGTTGGTTTGCTTGATGGAGATGATTACTTGAGTTTTTTTGGAATAGGACAGTACAAGCTCACTAAAGGCAACATGTTTGTTGCAAGAGGTAAAATGGTCTCGGTTTTCTATCATGTTTATGCTAAGCTATTTAGTGATGCTGTCAATGCACTAGAGAAGGGTGATCATTGTGCTCTATGGCACAAGAGAGTTGGGCACATGAGTGAGAAGGGGTGACAGTGCTAGTGAAGAAAATTTTGTTGAAGGGTGTGAAAGGAGTTCACATCAAGAACTATTAAGATTGTCTAGCGGGGAAGTAACACAAAGTTGCCTTCAAGACTCTACCTCCTCACAAGAAGCCTGAGATGTTGGACTTGATACATTCTGATGTTTGCAAACTGTCGGTAAGATCTCTTGGTGGTGCTAAGTACTTTGTGACTTTTATTGATGACTTTTCCAGGAAAGTTTGGGCCTTCACTTTGAGGGCCAAAGATCACTAGCTGTATTCAAGCAATTCCAAGCCTCGGTTGAGAAAGAAACTAAGAAGAAGATCAAGTGCATTCGCACTGATAATGGAGGAGAGTACATTGGGCCATTTGATGCATATTGTAAGCAGCAAGGTATTAGGCATCAATTTACTCCCTCGAAGACACCACAACTGAATGATCTTGCTGAGAGGATGAACAAGACAATTGTGGACAGAGTTAGATGTTTGATGTCAAGTGCAAAGCTACGTAAACACTTTTGGGGTGAGGCTTAGATGACTGCGGTTTATCTTATTAATCTCTCACCAAGTTATCCTTTGCAGGGAGATGTTCCTAACATGGTTTGGTATGAAAAGGACGTCTGATACGACCACCTGAGAGTTTTTCGGTGTAAGGCATTTATTCATATTCCTCAAGATGAAAGGTCAAAGCTTGATTGAAAGACATGACAATGCATATTTCTTGGCTATGATGGTGATGAGTTTGGCTACAAGCTATTTGACCTTGTAGCAAGGAAAGTTGTGAGAAGCCGTGATGTTGTGTTTGTAGAAAACCGTACAATTGAGGATGTTGTGAAGACAAAGGGGCATGTTTCTCCTCAGCAGCAACAAGACATGATTAATTCTGACCAAGTTCCTGCAGATCCAGCTCCAGTGCAAGTTGAAGTAGATGCAAAAGATGTACAAGATGATGTATATGGTGGTGCAGGTGAAGAAGATGCTCCCCAACAGCAGCAAGAGTATGATGCTGAAGTTGATGATTTGGATCAGTGCTACATGTGGAATGCGTTGGGATTTCCCTGAAGAGGAAGGGTGAAGTAATATAGTAGCGAAAAGTATTTCCATCTGTAAAGAACTAAGGTTTATGGAACCAGTAGAAGAATTATCCGAACAACCTTTAGCAGTACCCCCACACACAAGAGCAAATACTTGCAACCAACATGGGCAAGAGGGTTGTCAATCCCCTTGTACTCGTTAGTTGCAAAGATCAAATCTGATAGTAGGAGATACTTGCAACCAACACGGGCAAGAGGGTTTTAGTAATATGATTTAAATAGACCAGGGGGGCATAGTTTTCACTAGAGGCATCTCTCTCATAAGCATAATGATACGGTGGGTGAACAAATTACTGTTGGGCAATTGATAGAATAGCGCATAGTTATGATGTTATTCGTGGCATGATCAGTACATAGGCATTACGTCCGTGACAAGTAGATCGACATCCATCTGCATCTACTACTATAACTCCACCCCTTGACCACTATCCAGCATGCATCTTGAGGTATTAAGTTCATAACAAACAGAATAATGCTTGGAGCATGATAACATGGTGTAGACAAATTAGATCAACAAATATGATCAAACCCCGTCGTTTTGCCCTTAGTAGCAACAATACAAATATTGTTGGGGAACGTAGTATTTCAAAAAAATTCCACGATCACGCAAGATCTATCTAGGAGAAGCATAGCAACGAGCGGGGAGAGTGTGTCCATGTACCCTCGTAGACCGAAAGCGGAAGCGTTTAGTAACGCGGTTGATGTAGTCGAACGTCTTCACGATCCAACCGATCCAAGTACCAAACATACGGCACCTCCGTGATCTGCACACGTTCAACTTGGTGACGTCCTTCAAACTCTTGATCCAGTTGAGGCCGCGGGAGAGTTCCGTCAGCACGACGACATGGTGACGGTGATGATGAAGTTACCAGCGCAGGGCTTCACCTAAGCACTACGACGATATGACCGAGGTGTGTAACTGTGGAGGGGGGCACCGCACACGGCTAAAAGATCAACTTGTGTGTCTTTGGGGTGCCCCCTGCCTCCGTATATAAAGGAGGGAGAGGGAGAGGCTGCCGGCCCTAGGGGGGCACGCCAAGGTGTGGAGTCATATTAGGACTCCCTAGTCCTAGTAGGATTCCACCTCCCACACGGAGTAGGAAAGGGGGAAGGGAGAAGGAGAAGGAAAGGGGGGCCGACCCCCTTCTCCTAATCCTAATCGGCCTCCTTCCCAAGGGGGGCGCACCAGCCCCTTGTGGGCTGATGTGCTTCCCTCTTATGGCCCATAAGGCCCATAACTTCTCCCGGGGGGTGTTGGGGAACGTAGCAGAAATTCAAAATTTTCCTACGTACCACCAAGATCTATCTATGGAGAAACCAGCAACGAGGGGGAAGGAGAGTGCATCTACATACCCTTGTAGATCGCTAAGCGGAAGCGTTCAAGAGAACGGGGTTGAAGGAGTCGTACTAAATCGTGATCCAAATCACCGGAGATCCTAGTGCCGAACAGACGGCACCTCCGCGTTCAACACACGTACAGCCCGGTGACGTCTCCCACGTCTTGATCCAGCAAGGAGAGAGGGAGAGGTTGAGGAAGACTCCAACCAGCAGCAGCACAACGGCGTGGTGGTGATGGAGGAGCGTGGCAATCCAGCAGGGCTTCGCCAAGCACCGCAAGAGAGGAGAAGAGAGAGAGGTAGGGCTGCGCCAAGAGGGAGAGGTTCTCATGTGTTGGGCAGCCCCAAAACCCCACTATTTATAGGAGGAGGGGAGGTGGCTGCGCCCCCATCTAGGGTTCCCACCCAAGGGGTGCGGCAGCCCTAGATGGGACTTGAAGGGGGCGGCCAAGAGGGGGAGAGAGGGGGCGCCCCTTAGGGTGGGCCTTTAGGCCCATCCGCGCCTAGGGTTTGCCCCTCTCCCCACCTAGCTGCGCCTTGGGCCTTGTGGGGGGGCGCACCAGCCCACCCGGGCGGGTCCTCCCACACTTAGCCCATGCAGCCCTCCAGGGGTGGTGGCCCCACTTGGTGGACCCCCGGGACCCTCCCGGTGGTCCCGGTACGTTACCGATAAAACCCGAAACTTTTCCGGTGACCAAAACCTCACTTCCTATATATTATTCTTTACCTCCGGACCATTCCGGAACTCCTCGTGACGTCCGGGATCTCATCCGAGACTCCTAACAACATTCGGTAACCACATACAAACTTCCTTTATAACCCTAGCGTCATCGAACCTTAAGTGTGTAGACCCTACGGGTTCGGGAACCATCAGAACATGACCGAGGGCGTTCTCCGGTCAATAACCAATAGCGGGATCTGGATACCCATGTTGGCTCCCACATGTTCCACGATGATCTCATCGGATGAACCACGATGTCAAGGACTCAATCGATCCCGTATACAATTCCCTTTGTCTAGCGGTATTGTACTAGCCCGAGATTCGATCGTCGGTATCCCGATACCTTGTTCAATCTTGTTACCGGCGAGTCTCTTTACTCGTTCCGTAACACATCATCCCGTGATCAACCCCTTGGTCACATTGTGCACATTATGATGATGTCCTACCGAGTGGGCCCAGAGATACCTCTCCGTCAACCGGAGTGACAAATCGATCTCGATTCGTGCCAACCCAATGAGACACTTTCGGAGATACCTGTAATGCACCTTTATAGCCACCCAGTTACGTTGTGACGTTTGGTACACCCAAAGCATTCCTACGGTATCCGGGAGTTGCACAATCTCATGGTCTAAGGAAATGGTACTTGATATTAGAAAAGCTTTAGCATACGAACTACGATCTTTGTGCTAGGCTTAGGATTGGGTCTTGTCCATCACATCATTCTCCTAATGATGTGATCCCGTTATCAATGACATCCAATGTCCATGGTCGGAAACCGTAACCATCTATTGATTAACGAGCTAGTCATCTAGAGGCTTACTAGGGACTTGGTGTTGTCTATGTACCCACACATGTATCCGAGTTTCCTATCAATACAATTATAGCATGGATAATAAGCGATTATCATGAACAAGGAAATATAATAATAACTAATTTATTATTGCCTCTAGGGCATATTTCCAACAGTCTCCCACTTGCACTAGAGTCAATAATCTAGTTCACATCGTCATGTGATTAACACTCACACGTCACATCGCCATGTGACCAACATCCAAAGAGTTTACTAGTGTCATTAAACTAGTTCACATCATCATGTGATTAAGACTCAATGAGTTCTGGGGTTTGATCATGTTTTGCTTGTGAGAGAGAGGTTTTAGTCAACGGGTCTGTAACATTCAGATCCGTATGTACTTCGCAATTCTCTATGTCATATTGTAAACGCTGCTTCCACGCTCCACTTGGAGTTATTCCAAATGGTTGCTCCACTATACGTATCCGGTTTGCTACTCAGAGTCACTCGGATAGGTGTTAAAGCTTGCATCGACGTAGCCCTTTACGCCGAACTCTTTATCACCTCCATAATCGAGAAACATGTCCTTATTTACTCCAAGGACAATTTAGACCGCTATCTGGTGATCCACTCTTTTATCACCTTTGTACCCTCTTGCCAAACATGTGGCAAAGCACACATCAGGTGCGGTACTTAGCATAGCATACTGTAGAGCCTACGTCTAAAGCATAGGGGACGACCTTCGTCCTTTCTCTCTTTTCTGCCGTGGTCGAGCTTTAAGTCTTAACTTCGTACCTTACAACTCAGGCAAGAACTCCTTCTTTGACTGATCCATCTTGAACACTTTCAAGATCATGTCAAGGTACGTGCTCATTTGAAAGTATTATTAAGCATTTTGATCTATCCTTATAGATCTCGATGCTCAATGTTCAAGTAGCTTAATCCAGGTTTTCTATTGAAAACATTTTTCAAATAACCCTATATGCTTTCGGAAATTCTACATCATTTCGATCATCAATATGTCAACAACATATACTCATCAGAATTCTATAGTGCTCCCACTCACTCCTTTGGAAATACAAGTTTCTCATAAACTTTGTATAAACCCAAAATCTTTGATCATCTCATCAAAGCGCACATTCCAACTCCGAGATGCTTACTCCGGTCCTAAGAAAGGATCATTTGGAGGCAGCATACCTTTAGCATCCTTAGGATCGACAAAACTTTCTCGATTGTATCACATACAACCTTTCCTTACGAAAACTGGTAAGGAAACTCATTTTGACATCCATCTGCCAGATTTCATAAATGCAGCTTATGCTAACATGATTCCGACGGACTTAAGCATCGCCACGGATGAGAAAATCTCATCGTAGTCAACTCCTTGAACTTGTGAAAAACTCTTCGCCACAAGTCGAGCTTCATAGACGGTGATATTACCGTCCACGTCCGTCTTCTTTTTAAAAATCCATTTATCTCAATAGCTTGCCGATCATCGGGCAAGTCCACCAAAGTCCATGCTTTGTTCTGATACATGGATCCTATCTCGGATTTCATGGCTTCTAACCATTTGTCGGAATTTGGGCCCACCATTGCTTCTCCATAGCTCGTAGGGTTCATTGTTGTCTAGCAACATGACCTTCAAGACAGGATTGCGTACCACTTTGAAGTAGTACGCATCCTTGTCACCCCACGAGAATGCGTTAGTGACTTGATCCGAAACTTCATGATCACTATCATAAGCTTCTACTTCAATTGGTGTAGGTGCCACGGGAACAACTTCTTGTGCCCTGCTACACACTAGTTGAAGTGACGGTTCAATAAACTCATCAAGTCTCCACCATCCTCCCACTCAACTTTTCGAGACAAACTTTTCCTCGAGAAAGGACCCGATTCAAGAAACATTCCCTATTGCTTTCGGATCTGAATTAGGAGGTATACCCAACTGTTTTGGGTGTCCTATGAAGATGCATTTTATCCGCTTTGGGTTCGAGCTTATCAACCTGAAACTTTTTCACACAAGCGTCGTAGCCCCAAACTTTTAAGAAATGACAGCTTAGGTTTCTCTAAACCATAGTTCATACGGTGTCATCTCAACGGAATTACGTGGTGCCCTATTTAAAGTGAATGTGGTTGTCTCTAATGCCTAACCCATAAACGATAGTGGTAATTCGATGAGAGACATCATGGTACGCACCATATCCAATAGGGTGCAACTATGATGTTCGTACACACCATCAAACTATGGTATTCCAGTGTATTAATTGTGAAACAATTTCCACAATGTCTTAATTGCGTGCCAAAGCTTCGTAACTCGGATACTCATCTCTATGATCATATCATAGACATTTTATCCTCTTGTCACGATGATCTTTAACTTCACTGTGAAATTATTTGAACCATTCAATAATTCAGACTTGTGTTTCATCAAGTAAATACACTCAGTATCTACTTAAATCATCCGTGAAGTAAAAACATAACGATATTCACCGCATGCCTCAACACTCATTGGACTGCACACATCAAAATGTGTTACTTCAACAAGTTGCTATATTGTTCCATCTTCTTGAAACCGAGGCTTTTAGGTCATCTTGCCCATGTGGTGTGATTTGCATATCTCAAGTGATTCAAAATCAAGTGAGTCCAAACGATCCATCTGCATGGAGTTTCATCATGCGTATACACCAATAGACATGGTTTGCATGTCTCAAACTTTTAAAAAACGAGTGAGTCCAAAGATCCATCAACATGGAGCTTCTTAATGCGTTTATACCAATATGACTTACATGGCGAGTGCCACGAGTAAGTGGTACTATCATTACTATCTTATACCTTTGGCATGAAAATGTGTATCACTACGATCGAGATTCAATAAACCATTCATTTAGGTGCAAGACCATCGAAGGTATTATTCAAATAAATAGAGTAACCATTATTCTCCTTAAATGAATAACCGTATTGCGATAGACATAATCCAATCATGTCTATGCTCAACGCAAACACCAAATGTCAATTATTCTGGTTTAATACTAATCTTGATGGTAGAGGGAGCGTGCGATGTTTGATCACATCAAACTTGGAAACACTTCCAACACATATCGTCGGCTCACCTTTAGCTAGTCTCCGTTTATTCCGTAGCTTTTATTTCGAGTTACTAACACTTAGCAACCGAACCGGTATCTAATACCCTGGTGCTACTACGAGTACTAGTAAAGTACACATTAACATAATGTATATCCAATATACTTCTATCGACCTTGGCAGCCTTCTTATCTAACAAGTATCTAGGGTGGTTCCGCTTATGTGTCCGTTCCTCTCATTACAGGAGCACTTAGTCTCGGGTTTGGGTTCAACCTTGGGTTTCTTCACTAGAGCAGCAGCTGTTTTGCCGTTTCATGAAGTATCCCTTGTTGCCCTTGCCCTTCTTGAAACTAGTGGTTTTACCAACCATCAACAATTGATGCTCCTACTTGACTTCTACTTTCGTGGTGTCAAACATCGTGAACACTTCAAGGATCATCATATCTATCCACGATATGTTATGGTTCATCACGAAGCTCTAGTAGCTTGGTGGCAATGTCTTTGGAGAAACATCACTATCTCATCTGGAAGACTAACTCCCACTCGATTCAAGTGATTGTTGTTCCCAGACAATCTGAATACAAGCTCAACGATTGAGATCTCCTCCCTTAGTTTGTAGGCTAGAAAACTCGTCGGAGGTCTCATACCTCTTGACGTGGGCACGAGCCTGAAATCCCAATTTCATCCCTCGAAACATCTCATATGTTCCGCGGCGTTTTGAAAAACTTCTTTGGTGCCTCAATTCTAAGCCGTTTAACATTACCGAACTATCACGTAGTCATCAAAACGTGTGTGTCAGATGTTCACAACATCCACAGACCATGTTTGAGGTCCAGCACACCGAGCGGTGCATTAAGGACATAAGCTTTCTCTTGACAAAGATAATTGCTACTGTCAACTTTCAACTATATTTTCTCTAGGAACATATCTAAACAAGAGAACTAAAGCGCGAGCTATGACATAATTTGCAAAGGGCTTTTGACTATGTTCAGGATAATTAAGTTCATCTCATGAACTCCCACTCGAATAGACATCCCTCCGGTCATCTAAGTGATTACATGATCTCGAGTCAACTAGGCCGTGTCCGATCATCACGTGAGACGGTCTAGTCATCATCGGTGAACATCTTCATGTTGATCGTATCCACCATACGACTCATGCTCGACCTTTCGGTCTCTTGTGTTCCGAGGCCATGTCCGTATACATGCTAGGCTCGTCAAGTTAACCTAAGGGTTTCGCATGTGTAAATCTGGCTTACACCGTTGTATGTGAACGTAAGAATCTATCACACCCGATCATCACGTGGTGCTTTGAAACGACGAACTTCGCATAGCGGTGCACAGTTAGGGGAACACTTTCTTGAAATTTTAATGAGGGATCATCTTATTTACTACCGTTGTTCTAAGCAAATAAGATGCATAAATATGATAAACATCACATGCAATCAAATAGTGACATGATATGGCCAATATCATTTTGCTCCTTTTGATCTCCATCTTCGGGCTCCATGATCATCATCGTCACCGCATGACACCATGATCTCCATCATCATGATCTCCATCATCGTGTCTCCATGAAGTTGTCTAGCCAACTAATTACTTCTACTACTATGGCTACGGTTAGCAATAAAGTAAAGTAATTACATGGCGTTGTTCAATTACACGCAGGTCATATAATAAATTAAGACAACTCCTATGGCTCCTGCGGTTGTCATACTCATCGACATGCAAGTCGTGATTCCTATTACAAGAACATGATCAATCTCATACATCACATATCATTCATCACATTCTTCTTGGCCATATCACATCACATAGCATACACTTGCAAAAACAAGTTAGGCGTCCTCTAATTGTTGTTGCATGTTTTACGTGGCTGCTATGGGTTTCTAGCAAGAACGTTTCTTACCTACGCAAAAACCACAACGTGATATGCCAATTGCTATTTACCCTTCATAAGGACCCTTTTCATCGAATCCGTTCCGACTAAAGTGGGAGAGATCGGCACCCGCTAGCCACCTTATGCACCAGTGCATGTCGACCGGTGGAAACTGTCTCACGTAAGAGTACGTGTAAGGTCGGTCCGGGCCGCTTCATCCCACAATACCGTCGAAACAAGATTGGACTAGTAACAGTAAGCATATTGAACATCATCAACGCCCACAACTACTTTGTGTTCTACTCGTGCAAAGAATCTACGCAATAGACCTAGCTCATGATGCCACTTTGTTGGGGAATGTAGCGTAAATTCAAAATTTTCCTCACATTACCACCAAGATCTATCTATGGAGAAACCAACAACGAGGGAAGGAGAGTGCATCTACATACCCTTGTAGATCGCTAAGCGGAAGCGTTCAAGAGAACGGGGTTGAAGGAGTCGTACTCGTCGTGATCCAAATCACCGGAGATCCTAGTGCCGAACGGACGGCACCTCCGCGTTCAACACCCGTACAGCCCGGTGACGTCTCCCACGCCTTGATCCAGCAAGGAGAGAGGGAGAGGTTGAGGAAGACTCCAACCAGCAGCAGCACAACGGTGTGGTGGTGATGGAGGAGCGTGGCAATCCAGCAGGGCTTCGCCAAGCACCGCAAGAGAGGAGAAGGGAGAGAGGTAGGGCTGCGCCAAGAGGGAGAGGTTCTCATGTGTTGGGCAGCCCCAAAACCCCCACTATTTATAGGAGGAGGGAGGTGGCTGCGCCCATCTAGGGTTCCCACCCAAGGGTGCGGCAGCCCTAGATGGGACTTGAAGGGGCGGCCAAGAGGGGAGAGAGGGGCGCCTTAGGGTGGGCCTTTAGGCCCATCTGCGCCTAGGGTTTGCCCTCTCCCCACCTAGCTGCGCCTTGGGCCTTGTGGGGGCGCACCAGCCCACCCGGGCTGGTCCCTCCCACACTTAGCCCATGCAGCCCTCCGGGATGGTGGCCCCACTTGGTGGACCTCGACCCTCCGGTGGTCCTGCACGCTACCGATAAAACCCGAAACTTTTCCGGTGACCAAAACCTCACTTCCTATATATTATTCTTTACCTCCGGACCATTCTGGAACTCCTCGTGACGTCCGGGATCTCATCTGGGACTCCGAACAACATTCGGTAACCACATACAAACTTCCTTTATAACCCTAGCGTCATCGAACCTTAAGTGTAGACCCTACGGGTTCGGGAACCATGCAGACATGACCGAGACGTTCTCCGGTCAATAACCAACAGCGGGATCTGGATACCCATGTTGGCTCCCACATGTTCCATGATGATCTCATCGGATGAACCATGATGTCAAGGACTCAATCGATCCCGTATACAATTCCCTTTGTCTAGCGGTATTGTACTAGCCCGAGATTCGATCGTCGGTATCCCGATACCTTGTTCAATCTCGTGTAAGGCAAGTATCTTTACTCTTAAGTATCACATCATCCCGTGATAAACCAATTGGTCACCTTGTGAACATTATGATGATGTCCTACCGAGTGGGCCCAGAGATACCTCTCCGTCAACCGGAGTGACAAATCCAGTCTCGATTCGTGCCAACCCAATGCAGACACTTTCGGAGATACCGTAATGCACCTTTATAGCCACCCGATTACGTTGTGACGTTTGGTACACCCAAAGCATTCCCTACGGTATCCGGAGTTGCACAATCTCATGGTCTAAGGAAATGATACTTGACATTAGAAAAGCTTTAGCATACGAACTACGATCTTTGTGCTAGGCTTAGGATTGGGTCTTGTCCATCACATCATTCTCCTAATGATGTGATCCCGTTATCAATGACATCCAATGTCCATGGTCAGGAAACCGTAACCATCTATTGATTAATGAGCTAGTCATCTAGAGGCTTACTAGGGACTTGGTGTTGTCTATGTACCCACACATGTATCTGAGTTTCCTATCAATACAATTATAGCATGGATAATAAACGATTATCATGAACAAGGAAATATAATAATAACTAATTTATTATTGCCTCTAGGGCATATTTCCAACAGGGGGTTCTGGTAACCTCCCGGTACTCCGGAAAAATGCCCGAATCACTCGGAACCATTCCGATGTCTAAATGCAACCTTCCAATATATGAATCTTTAACTCTCGACCATTTCGAGACTCCTCGTCATGTCCGTGATCTCATCCGGGACTCCGGACAAACTTCGGTACATCAAATAACATAACTCATAATACAAATCGTCATCGAACGTTAAGCGTGCGGACCCTACGGGTTCGAGAACTATGTAGACATGACCGAGACACATCTCCGGTCAATAACCAATAGCGGAACCTGGATGCTCATATTGGCTCCTACATATTCTATGAAGATCTTTACCGGTCAAACCGCATACCAACATACGTTGTTCCCTTTGTCATCGGTATGTTACTTGCCCGAGATTCGATCGTCGGTATCATCATACCTGGTTCAATCTCGTTACTGGCAAGTCTCTTTACTCGTTCGGTAATGCATCATCCCGCAACTAACTCATTAGTCACATTGCTTGCAAGGCTTATAGTGATGTGCATTACCGACAGGGCCCAGAGATACCTCTCTGATACTCGGAGTGACAAATCCTAATCTCGATCTATGCCAACCCAACAAACACCTTCTAAGACACCTGTAGAGCATCTTTATAATCACCCAGTTACATTGTGACGTTTGATAGCACACAAGGTGTTCCTCCGGTATTCGGGAGTTGCATAATCTCATAGTCAGAGGAACATGTATACATCATGAAGAAAGCAATAGCAATAAAACTCAACGATCATAATGCTAGGCTAACGTATAGGTCTTGTCCATCACATCATTCTCTAATGATGTGATCCCGTTCATCAAATGACAACGCATGTCTATGGTCAGGAAACTTAACCATCTTTCATTAACGAGCTAGTCTAGTAGAGGCATACTAGGGACACTTTGTTTTGTCTATGTATTCACACATGTATCAAGTTTCCGGTTAATACAATTCTAGCATGAATAATAAACATTTATCATGATATAACGAAATAAAATAATAATTTTATTGCCTCTAGGGCATATTTCCTTCAAATATATGCCTCGCTACCCCTTCTGTCACTAGGTGAGGACGCCGCAAGATTGAACCTACTACTATGCACCACTTCCACTGAAGGCCTAATCATTAACTTGGCCAAAGATAACTCATAAATCAAAAAGCATTACATAACTATAACAATCACACCTAATAAATTTCAGTATATAACGCAATTACTTTCAATGAATAATCTGATCATAACCCACAATTCATTGGATCCCAACAAACACACCGCACAAAAGGATTACATCATATCGATTTCCGAAGAGAACATTGTATTGAAGATCATAACGAGAGAGCTGAGAGAGAGAGAGACATCTAGCTAATCACTATGGGCCCATAGGTCCTGTGGGGAACTAATCACACACCATCGGAGGTGCATCAAGGTTGATGGAGAAGACATCCGTGATTGATTCCCCCTCCGGAAGCTGGGGCCTCAAGATGAGATCGTGGAGAACAGAGGCTTGCGGGGGCGGAATAATTTAGAAGACACGAAAGGCCCTCTGCTGCCAGCAAAAAAAAACAATGAAATAGGGTCACCCTGTCGGATCCACCATGTGGGTTTAAATCCTCAAGCTTGCACTACTTCAGGATGGTCCAAACGCGACACTACAATCAGAGACCCTTCGACGCAACTGTGTGCGATGCCATAATCGCAAACGGTGGTGTAAAAAACCGTCAAAAAAGGTGCAAAACATTTGCGATGACGTATGCATCAAACACGGTTCAGATTTTAGTTGTGTGTGCGATGCAGGGCATACGGTTCAGCTCAATTAACTGTTTGGGATGAGGAGGAACAAAAGAAACGAGCAGCCAGATGAAGGCGTGTGCGATATACAACATATGGTTCACTGGGATGAATTGTGTGTGATTAGGCAACACAATGGAAACGGTTCAACTGAACAAGATGTGTGTGATACGCGGCAAACAGGTCTGTAATCTGAAATTTGTGCGAAGATGTCGCGACCAGACCCGAATGGATCTAGCGCTCTGTACTCAGTGTCATCCTGGATCGATGTCTTGACACAACCTGATGCTTGAAGGATTTATAGCAGAGTAGCAATCACACACTTATTACATCGTTGTCCACAAGGGAACTTAATACAATAATATGGCTTAAGGCCATCTAATAATAACAGCGGAAGGCTTGGAAAACGAGTGAGTCCATCAACTCCAGCGGCATCACTGAGTATAGAACCACAACCTAACATCTTACTCGTCATCTGAAAATTCTGCAACATGAAAAGTTGCAGCCCGAAAACGGGTCAGCACATGGAATATGCTGGCAATGTAACACGTAAAGAGCAATGAATGAATAAGCCTATACTACATGCATATATGGCTGGTGGTAAGGCTCTACGGTTACATTTTTGCGAAAAGCCAATTTTTCCCTACATCAAAGGAATAATTTTATTTAACTATCATGGTGGTCGTTAAACATTGAAGATGGTTGACAGCATCCTCAATCCCAATTAAAAAAGTACTCATTAAAAACCCAATAACTTTATTATTAGAAGTAACATGTTGAGATTCACATGATATTCAAGTACTAGATACTCAAGAATTTGTCCATAACCGGGGACACGGCTAATCATGATTAGTTTATACACTCTGCAGAGGTTGCGCACTTTTCCCCACAAGACTCGATCGCCTCCGCTTGGTTCTCGTGACTACATGGTGTTTGAGAAGCGGATGACCGAGACATAGTCTTTCGAAGCGCTTAGCACCTTACATGTGGGTAGACCGTACCAACCTACATCCCCTACATCAGCTAGCCTACCCGTAAGAGTTCGCACAACTTAGTCAACTACGCCAGAGCCCATAATTGGCTTGTGGCTGCACACGGAAGTTTCCAGTTTGAATAATCTCATGATCCCTTAGAGCACGGGTGGCGGTCCGAAGAAATACAGGCAAGTCTCGATAGAAACCAGGTGCCTCAATCCACCCAGATGTGTGTTTAGGTTGCCACCTTAAATAAACCATTAATTAACAATCTCACATCTGCCATGGATATTCACTCACCCAATCCACGTCTACTAGCATAGCATGGCATAATCAAGCAAACGAGAAGTAACTTCCAAGGTTTCATAAGTAAAACAGGTAATAGGTACTACCTCAATCTACTTCCCATCCCACAATTTGATTAGATCCTAATCATGCAAGTGTTTGAGGGTTTGATCTAATGCAATAAAACTGGGTAGTAGCAAAGGTATGATCAAAGTGTTACTTGCCTTGCTGATGATCCGCGAGTCCTAGAGATTCGAAATAACAAGCGGCGCACTCCGGGTGATCTAACGCAGACAAACAACAAGCATACAATAAGTACTCATCTAATGCACAGGGAAATCTCGAATAAAAGATCTAACCAGATAGTTCAACTTAAGAACCCTGGTGGCAAAAGAATCGAGTCAAATAAAGCATCGAAAGTCGGAACTCGAGAGAGAACGACTCGGTTTAGCAACCTGAGATTAGGTCAAAATTTCACAGTAGCAAAACTCTGTGAAAATAGGTTAGTCGAACGGCGGTTTCACATTCTGAAACTCCAGCGCTTGAATCACCTGATTCCGATAAACGAGCAAGAAATAAAACAGTTTTGAAAATCAGATCTGAAATCAAATCAGAAAATAACGGGTTAATTCCGATTAAAAAGAAAAACGATGAACGAGTTAAAAAGTGAGCGTTCGTTAACAGAACGAATCTAACGAACGCGTTCATTGAAACGAACGGGTCGGTGAACGTTCGTTAATTAAGAAAACCGAAAAAAATAAAACCAATCTAGGTTTTTAAAAAAAAACCGAACATATATATATATTTTTTTAAATAAAACCGGATCGGTTCAAGGGGAAAACCGGATCGGGCGCGGGCTACCTCCGGTGGTCTCGCTGGGCGAGGCTCGGCGGGTTCCGGGCGAGGGGCGAGGGGCGACGGGTCCGGAGACGAGGCGGCGAGGTCCCGGCGGGCGGGAAACGGCGGCGGGCGGCTCCACGGCGGCGGGGTTCGATCGGGCGTGGAGGGCGGGGCGGCTCAAGGGGTGAGGTGAGAGAGAGGGGGGCGGTTATAAAGGGGAGGCGGTTCCTTGGGAGGGGGCAGGGAGGCCGGGTCAAGGACTCGGGCGGCGGCGATGGCGGCGGCGGGCGGCGGGAGTCCGCTCACAAGGGCGCGTGTGAGGAGGAGGAGGGAGGTGGGCAGGCGCTGGGCACAGGGCTGGCTGGCTGGGCAGGCTGGGCCTCGGTCCAGTAGCGTTTTTTTAAAATAAAATTAAACCAAAACGAATTAAAAAAATACCAAATGAATTCCAAATTAAATAAAACAAATTTTCCCGACTCCTAAAATGAGTCGAACAAAATGAACTTTAAAAACAAAATACATGCATAAAATTTTAAAATGCTCATTTTTGCCTAAGCAAAATAAATCTTCCAAAACCAAATTTGGTTTATTTATAATATCTTCATTTTTCCTAATTGCTTGGGAAAGTCATATTATTCCCTCTCGAAATATTTTTTTTATAGGAAAAATGTTATGAAGATAATTAAATAAATCCAAAGATCCTATTTTCAAGATTTGGAAAATCCCAAATATGAAAATAATGAAACTTCCAACTCTCTCCGAGGGTCCTTGAGTTGCGTGAAATTTCTAGGATCGGAAAAATGCGAGAAAAATATGATATGCATGATGATCTAATGTATAACATTCCAAATTGAAAATTTGAGATGTTACAGAAGACCAATAATAACACAGACGGTTGCTGCTAATAAGCCGCGTGAATTGCTCTGTCTACAGTAGAATAACATGTATATATATAACTGAAATAAACATCCAATTACATAAGTGACTATACAGATCATTCGCACACACCTCAATAAACAATTTCATGCATTCTAAAGTAGGAGAAATGATCGTCTAGTCATCTACTTCTTGTGACGCTCCCGCCACTGCTATGTGGCTCGATCCCTCGTCTTTGTCAGGAAGAAGACACTTCCTCATGTCAACGATCCGCCTGTACATCTCGTAGCTTGTGTACGCGTCCATGGCCGCGTACTTGACATGTTGTTCATCCAGTCTCTTATGCCACACACTGTGCCAGGCGTTCTTGTCCTTATTGCTCTCATTCTTCATCTTCGCGTAGTAGGGGTCGATGATGGCCAAGGCAAGGTCAACCAGGGAGTTCAGTTTTTTTTCCGTTGCTCCAAACCTTGTAGTGGTGCTGGATGTTGACAAGATTCGGGCATTTCAAGTCTGAAACCTTGAGCGCTTTTAGATAGTTGGTGATGTCCACCGTAGCGAAACTGTACTCGGAGCTGTTGATAAACCTGGAGAAACGCTCGCAAGGCCTTGTGGCAAGGTGGAAGTGATAGACGAGGACGTCATGTCGCACGCACAACTGGGCGACGACAACCTTCTGATCATGCCCGGCACAGCCGATGGTGTACTCGAGGTCGAAGCCGACCACTCGGTACTTGTCCTCAGCAAGGATCTGCTCCATAGTTTGGATGGAGCTCTCCACCGAGACCGAATCATTCGTGTACACCACCGAGAGGGCCTTCCCCCTCACGTGGCTGTCCACTACGTGATGCATGGTGAACTGCACGCCGTTATCGTTGTCAGCCGCTGGGAGCGCCATTGGAACCGCTGGATGTCCTCTCTGTATGTGTCCTCGTGGGTGTGCTTATTGTGTCATGTGAGACGAGAGATGAAGGTAAATGGCCGCAGGAATAAAAGGGGGCCGGGCGGCGTGGATTCTCGGCACGTCCGCATGGTAGTTTTTGCAGCGGGTAACTGCATCGCCGCGCCGCGCCCGGCGCAACCGCTTGCACACGAACGTGCGTGATCGTGCGCCAGCCCCAAACACTGGCAGCGCACGTGGAGGGACGAGGGCAGAGCACCCGGAGGGACGCGAGAGCAGAGCGCACGCGGCGGGACGCGAGCAGAGCGCGCCGCGGCCGCCTGAACCGCAAGCAACCACACGCATAGAGCAGTTGAACACGCAGGAAATGGTCGCCTACAAGCCGTCCGACAGTTGCGTCGTTGCGTAGAGAGCCGCCGTGTGGTACCACCTCTGTCTAGTCTATAGTCCCCTTTATATTCCGTGCCATACTTTGCCCTCAAATTTAACCAACAAAATGTTAATGCATGTTTTAAAAATTATATAATTGCAAACTATGTTCAAATACAAATCCAACTATATAATCTTTGGCGACATGCATTCGTATTTTATTAGTTAAATCATACTTATAAACCAGGACGGTGGTATAGTAGGTAATTAAATCACAAACGTTTTTTATTAACCGTATGTGTACGTGGCCTTTCGTCCTCCTCTCGCACGTCTTGTCACCCCGCTGCCGCAGACGGCTTACAGCGCAAGCTTGCGCAGCGCGCGGGGGCGTTCTTTTTGCCAAACGGTGGCGCCAATGAATCGTCAGTGAGCCTGTTCCCGTGCAACCTCACAGGTTCCCACGCAAGCTCCCGACCGACTCGGTGAAATCCCCCAAAATCGCAATGCTTACTAGCCTTCTATAAAAACCCTCACGGCCGGCAAGTCTTGCGTCGCATTTTTTCCTCCATCCCTGTAGCTTATCTCATCTGCTTCTCCCACAATCGCCAATGGCACCGGTCCGTCGTTGTCGCTCAGCCACTCCGCCGTCATCAGAGGATAGCTCCAGCTGGGAGGCTACACTGCGGCGGCGGCGCAGTCCACGGCGTAGTGTAGTGCGCGTGGCATCCCTGTTGGGTGTGCGCGGAACGGCCACGACACGCTCTGTCGCCGGTGCCCGTCGGCAGCTGTTGCCGGCCGCCGTTGCCGCCACACCACCGTCGAAAGCCAGGGCCATCGCCCGCTCCGCCGCCGCGGCCCAAAGGCGGGAGGTCGCCGTCCTGGCCGCCACCCCACTGCCGGCAACTGTGGCTGTGACGCCCGGATAATTAGGCTACAGTAATCCCGCGTTAACGATGCCACGTCACCTCGGTTACTGTTGCTAACCTCGTGTTAGTTCGAAACCGATTCAAATTCAAATTCAAAATCAATCAAACAACAAAGGTTTTCAAAAGTTAAAACTAAAATGTTCGAGAGGTGACATATAATGCATAGGTAATTATGGTGATGAAACCACATTTTTATAAAATGTTTAAATGCTCAAAGGTAAATAAAACAGCAGCAAAAGAAATTAATTAAATGCCTTTTGTATTTTGTAAAACATTAAACTATTTTATTTAGCTGTCCAAATTAATGTGGCAGTGGTATCTTTAACATACCATATTTAGGTGTTCTTCTCACATTCTACAAAATTGAAATAAATTAATAATTTAATAAAACCGAAAATAATAAATAAAAGAAAAGGAAAAAGAAAACAAAAGGAAGAAGAATAAAAGAGAGACCCTCTCATTGGCCACGGCCCAAGAGCCATCGCCGCCAAAGCCGCCCACCACCCCCACCCTCCTCCATATCCCCACCAGAAACCCTAGCCGCTACCCGCACACCCTCCCTCGTTCCCCCACGTTCTCTCCCACTCCCGATCCAATCGGGACCGGATCGATCCCTTGGCGCTACCCATCACCGCCTTGAAGCCACCTCATGGCCCCCCATCCCAGCGCCGCCCGCCCCATCACCGCCTCCTCCTCACCTCACCCCGAGCCGCCCGACGCCTCCCTCGCTCCCACCAATCTCGATCGCGGGCAGGCGACCCCGCCGCCCGCCGTCGCCGCGCTTCCACCTCGTTGGCGCGCCCGTGCCCGAGGAACCGCCGCCTCCCCGCCGGGCAGGCCGTCCTCGACCTCCTCCTCGCCGACCCTCCCTCTCCCTGGCCCCCCTCCGCCCGATTCAGATCGGGAGGGGGCTGTCCCGATGTCGCCGGCGTCCTCGACAACGCCGCCCCGCCGCCAGGAACCTCCTCGCCGGACTGCTCCTCTCCGCCGTCGTCCCCGTCACCCCTCACCCCGCTGCCCGTGCCCTACTCCCGACGTGAGCTCCCTCCTTCTCTTCCTCTGTCGCGGCGTCGTCCTCCCCCTCCCCTTGGCGCCCGCGTGCGGAGCTCACGCTCCGGGCCGCCCGGCAGCTTGCACCTGTGACCCTTCCAGTGCGCTCACCCGCCACCGCTCATGGCGCCGTCGCCATCAGCCGTGGCCCGACGGTCGGCGCGCCGATCCAGCGCCCGGGGCTCTACACGCAAGGCTTCGGGTTAGCCCGATGGGCGCCCATACTGCTGTGGCCGCCTGGTCGGCCTCTGAGCCTTGACGTGAGGCCCCACACCCCTAAAACGAGATTTAAAAAAAACTGAAAATGAAAAGGTTTTAATAAAATTATTAATTAGCTAATTAATTAATTAGTAAATTAATTAAGTTAACTAATCATGCTTAAATAATCTAATTAATTAGTTAATTTAATTAAAATAGAAATTAATTAGCTAAACCCTATTTAAACTAAACAGTGTATGACATGCGGGACCCACACGTAGTTTGACCCAGTCAACTGCACAGTTGACTGCTGATGTCAGCATGATGTCATGCTGATGTCATCTTTCACTATTCTGGATAATGTTGAAATAAATAATTAAATTCCAGAAATTAATAAAATCTTTATAAAATCATATTAAATAAACCGTAGCTTGGATCGAAAAACTTTGTACATGAAAGTTGCTCAGAACGACGAGACGAATCCGGATACGCAGTCCGTTCGTCCGCCACACACCCCTAACCTATCGAACCCGCAACTTTCCCCTCGGCTCCTTCCGCCTGAAAACACGAACCCCGGGATATTTTCCGGATGTCTTCCCCTTAACGGTACCACCTCATACCACGATAGGGCACGACTAGCATCGTTACTGACTTTTCATGCATCGATATGCATCTGTTTACATGGTATTCATTTTTTAATCCCCCTCTACTCTCCGGTAGACTAAGAGACCTACGCTGCAGCTGCCCAGGTCGACTACGGAGTTGGCGACCCTCTCTCTTGCCCGAGCAACCAGGCAAGCCCCCCTTGATCACCGGATATCGCCTATTCTACTCTATACTGCTTGCATTAGAGTAGTGTAGCATGTTATTGCTTTCCGTTATACCTATCTTGATGCATAGCTTTGTCCTTGTTACTCTTGTTGTTACCTTTACTGCAATCCTACTTGCTTAGTATAGGATGCTAGTATTTCATCTGTGGCCCTACATTCTTGTCCGTCTTTGTGCTATACTATTGGGCGAGATCACTCGGGAGGTGATCTCGGGTATATACTATATACTTATACATGATACATGTGGAGACTAAAGGCAGGTCGGCTTGTGGAGCACCATGAGTGGATCTTTGTGGCGGAAGCAGGGCAGAGTTGAGACCGCCTAGGAGAGAGGTGGGCCTGGCCTGTTCTGCGCTTGCGGATACTTAACACGCATAACGAGATCTTGGTATTTGATCTGAGTTGGCTCACGAGCCTATACGCACTAACCATCTACATGGGAGTAGTTATGGGTATCCGGCGTCAGTATCGGCCGAAGCACTTGAGACGTGTGACGGGCCGAAGCGCGCCCGGATTGGGCTGAACGCCACTAGGCTAGGTGCCTTCCGGCCGCCCGCATAGCGTGCAGGTGTGCTCGAGGCGATGGGCCCAGACCCTGGCGCTTAGGTTTGAACCGGCGTCCGGCCTCTCTGTTGTGCCTAGGTGGGGCTGCGGCGTGTTGATCTTCAGCGGCGGGCATGACCGAGGAAAGTGTGTCCGGCCAAATGGGATCAAGCGTGTTGGGTAAGTTGGTGCACCCTGCAGTGAAGTTAATCTATTGAATAGCCGTGATCTTGATAACAGGGCGACTTGGAGTTGTACCTTGACCTTATGACAACTAGAACTGGATACTTATTAAAACACACCCTTCCAAGTGCGGATACAACGGTGGTCGCTCTCTCTCGGGGCAATGAGGAGGGATCGCCGGGTAGGATTATTGCTATGTGATGTTACTTGGAGGACTTCAACCTACCCTCTTCTACATTGCAAGGCGGAGGTGACGAAGCGTAGTCTTCGATAAGATTAGCTATCCCCTCTTATTACGGCATTCTGCGATTCGGTCCTTGATATGGCCTTTTACACATATATCCATGCATATGTAGTGTAGCTCCTTGCTTGCAGTACTTTGGATGAGTACTCACGGTTGCCTTGTTCCCCTTTTTCCCCTATCTCTACTCGATTGCTGCAGCAGACGATGGAGCCCAGAGCCGACGCCACCGTCGATGATGACTACTACTGCTGAGGCGCCTACTACTACGTGCAGCCACCGGCGGCGACCGGAGTAGTTTAGGAGGATCCCGAGCAGGAGGCTGCGCCTCTTCGATCTGTATCCCGGTTTGTGCTAGCCTTCTTAAGGCAAACTTGTTTAACTTATATGCGTACTCAGATATTGTTGCTTCCGCTGACTTCGTCTATGATCGAGCACTTGTATTCGAGCCCTCGAGGCCCTGGCTTGTATTATGATGCTTGTATGACTTATTTTATTTGTAGAGTTGTGTTGTGATATCTTCCCGTGAGTCCCTGATCTTGATCGTACACATTTGCGTGCATGATTAGTGTATGATTGAATCGGGGGCGTCACAGTGGCCATCACCCGCTCCGCCACCGCGGCCCGAAGGTGGGATGTGGTGGTCGTGGCCGCCACCCCGTCGTCGGCCGCCGTGGCCGCCAGCCCACCGTCGACCGCCGGGGTCATCACCCGCTCCGCCCCCGCCGCTCGAAGGCGGGAGGCAGAGGTGGATGCCCGCACGTGCGTCAGCGACGTTGCGTGCTACACCGAGTTCCTGCGGGAGGAGGAGGAGCGCCTCATCAAGAACTCAAAGAGCCTTACCGCCACTTTGGCCGCGGACGCTGCCTCAGGGGCGAGGAATCAGGAGATCTATGAGGAGAACTACCGCTTCGAGAGGGGTCGCCTGGAGCGGCAGAGGGCGTTCGAGGTGAACGTCGGCTGAAGCGTGCATGGCGAGCACCGCATTGCGGTTGCCCAGCTCGTCGGTAGGCTCCTCCTCCTCCGCCTCGTACTCAGCACGCTCGGTAGAGGAGAGGCAGCCGGAAGTAGTACAAAGCCCCTCCGCAGTAGTAGTAGTATTTAGGGGCTATTTTTTCAGTTCATCTGACTATAGATGTGGTGCAACTGTACAACGTACTTAAAATTAGCTAGTATATATAGTTGAACTAGCTATTTCAGTACGTGGTTGGCAACAATTGGGGAAAGGTTTGGTCGGTTCAGCTGTCGAGTTGAACTGTTTGTATAAATTAAGAACGACTGCTTAATCTATGAATGAAATGTATGCTTAATTACTGATATTTTGTTGAAAAATTAGATACCGCTAGTGATTTTTAGCTTCATATTTTGACAAATTGCAGTGTTACAAGGATTGACAAATCTTACCAAATTGTTTGTACGTGGTTGCACACGGGTCATCCAAAACAACCGTTTGCGTTGAAGGGATGCACAAATCCTGCACCGCTCTCACTTTGCATAACGGTGTTCTATCTAAAACGTTTGCGATCAAGAGCTACAGAAATCCTGCTCGGCAGATTTTCTCTTGGCTTCCTGGGGAAGCTGTCAGTTTCCATACGGGTGTTCTAACTAAAACGTTTGCGATGAGTGTTTTCTATTTAAAAAGCGAATTAAACTGCGGCTTGGGCGCCATTAATGGAGAGGATGCGAGCAAGGCGGGCGGCCATGGAATTCAAAGGGCTCGCTTCCCAGTGAGCCTACGCAGCGTACAACTCGCACGCTTCCCGGTGAGCCTACGCACTCGAGCACAACTTGCATGCCTCTGGTCAGCCTACGCACCAGACGGTACTCGCACGCCTCCCGTTCAGTCGAGGTCAAGCAGCTGTCCGCACGGCACCACCTACATCCATTAAAACCAAGACACATGGTGTCACGAGAATGATTAACATAATTTGGGATTTACTAGAATTTAAAAACTAGGCATCTCAATGTTTTGCCGGCAATCAACGGTGCCCTGGTGTTTGAAATTCATTCCCATTTCTTACATGGGACCTAAGCATGCACCCAAGGACACAGATTTGATTTTTCAACCAATTTATATGCCTTTGGAGCATGTGCATGTAGTTCAAATTTGAATTATGCACATAAATGCATTGAAAACTCAGTTAATGCATAAAAATGTCCAAACGAACCCCCAAAATCACAAAAATTCACACAACACTCCTGTTGTTCTATGTTGACACGAGAAAAAATAGAAAGGAATAAGAGGCAATGGATATTGTTTCGTCCCCAAAGGTGGGACGTTCCCTACCGAAAACCATCATGCTTGTTGTGAGAAGCCCCGGTTTGTGAGAAGCATATACCCAAACCTGCCCCAAATGGGACAAAAATTGTACCACGGCATGTTGATGCCGCTCCATGATAGCATGCGAAGTTTCATGAATTTCAAACGAGTTTTGGATTTACTAGAATTTAAAAACCATGCATCTCAATGTTTTGCCGGCAATCAACAGTGCCCTGGTGTTTGAAATTCATTCTCATTTCTTGCATGGGACCTAAGCATGCACCAAGGACATAGATTTGATTTTTCAACCAATTTATATGCACCCGAGCATGTGCATGTAGTTCAAATTTGAATTATGCACATAAATGCATTGAAAACTCAGTTAATGCATAAAAATGTCCAAACAAAACACGAAAAATCACAAAAAATCACACAACACTCCTGTTGTTCTATGTTGACACGAGAAAACAATTTGAAAGCAACAAGTGGCAATGGATATCAATTCGTCCCAAAGGTCGGACGTTCCCTACCGAAAACCATCATGCTTGTTGTGAGAAGCTCGGGTTTGTGAGAAGCATATACCCAAATCTGCCCCAAATGGGACAAAAATTGTACCACGGCATGTTGATGCCGCTCCATCATAGCATGCCAAGTTTCATGAATTCCAGACGAGTTTTGGATTTACTATAATTTAAAAACCAGGCATCTCAATGTTTTGCCGGCAATCAAAGGGGCCCTGGTGTTTGAAATTCATTCCCATTTCATTTATGGGACCTAAGCATGCAGGCAAGGACACACATTTGATTTTTCAACCAATATATATATATGCGCTGGAGCATGTGCATGTAGTTCAAATTTGAATTATGCACATAAATGCATTGAAAACTCAGTTAATTCATAAAAATGTCCAAACGAACCCCAAAAATCACAAAAATTCACACAACACTCCTGTTGTTCTATGTTGACACGAGAAAAAAATTGAAAGGAATAAGAGGCAATGGATATTGTTACGTCCCCAAAGGTGGGACGTTCCCTACCGAAAACCATCATGCTTGTTGTGAGAAGCTCTGGTTTGTGAGAAGCATATACCCAAACCGGCCCCAAATGGGACAAAAATTGTACCACGACATGTTGATGCTGCTCCAGGATAGCATGCCAAGTTTCATGAATTTCAGACGAGTTTTGGATTTACTAGAATTTAAAAGTCAGGCATCTCAATGTTTTGCCGGCAATCAACGGTGCCCTGGTGTTTGAAATTCATTCCCATTTCTTGCATGGGACCTAAGCATGCAGGCGAGGACACAGATTTGATTTTTTAACCAATTTATATGCACTGGAGCATGTGCATGTAGTTCAAATTTAAATTATGCACATAAATGCATTGAAAACATAGCTAATGCATAAAAATGTCCAAACGAACCTCGAAAAATCAAAAAAAAATTCACACAACACTCCTTTTGTTCTATGTTTACACGAGAAAACAATTTGAAAGCAATAAGAGGCAATGGATATCCTTTCTTCCCAAACGTGGGACGTTCCGTACCGAAAACCATCATGCTTGTTGTAAGAAGCTCCGGTTTGTGAGAAGATACCCAAACCTGCCCCAAAAGGGGCAAAAATTGTACCACGGCATGTTGATGCCGCTCCATGATAGCATGCCAAGTTTCACGAATTTTAGACAAGTTTTGGATTTACTAGAATTTAAAAACCAGGCATCTCAATGTTTTGTCGGCAATCAAAGGTGCCCTGGTGTTTGAAATTCATTCCCATTTCTTGCATGGGACCTAAGCATGCAGCCAAGGACACATATTTGATTTTTCAACCAATTTATATGCACTGGAGCATGTGCATGTAGTTGAAATTTGAATTATGCACATAAATGCATTGAAGTTAATGCATAAAAAGGTCTAAATGAACCCCAAAAATCACAAAAAATCGCACAACACTCCTGTTGTTCTATGTTGACACGAGAAAAGAATTAAAAGCAATAAGAGGCAATGGATATTGTTTCGTCCCCAAAGGTGGGACGTTCCCTACCGAAAACCATCATGCTTGTTGTGAGAAGCATATACCCAAACCTGCCCCAAATGGGACAAAAATTGTACCATGGCATGTTCATGCCGCTCCATGATAGCATGCCAAGTTTCATGAATTTTCAGACGAGTCTTGGATTTACTAGAATTTCAAAACTAGGCATCTCAATGTTTTGCCGGCAATCAACGGTGCCCTGGTGTTTGAAATTCATTCCCATTTCTTGCATGGTACCTAAGCATGCAGCCAAGGACACAGATTTGATTTTTCAACCAATTTATATGCACTGGAGCATGTGCATGTAGTTCAAATCTGAATTATGCACATAAATGCATTGAAAACTCAGTTAATGCATAAAAATGTCCAAACGAACCCCGAAAAATCAAAACAATTCACACAACACTCCTGTTGTTCTATGTTTACACGCAAAAACAATTTGAAAGCATTAAGAGGCAATGGATATCGTTTCGTCCCAAAGGTGGGACGTCCCTACCGAAAACCATCATGCTTGTTGTGAGAAGCTCTGGTTTGTGAGAAGCATATACCCAAACCTGCCCCAAATGGGACAAAAATTGTACCACGACATGTTGATGCCGCTCCATGATAGCATGCCAAGTTTCATGAATATCAGACGAGTTTTGGATTTAATAGAATTTAAAAACCAGGCATCTCAATGTTTTGCCGGCAATCAAGGGTGCCCTGGTGTTTGAAATTCATTCCCATTTCTTGCATGGGACCTAAGCATGCACCCAAGGACACAGATTTGATTTTTGAACCAATTTATATGCACTGGAGCATGTGCATGTAGTCCAAATTTGAATTATGCACATAAATGCATTGAAAACTCAGTTAATGCATAAAATGTCCAAACGAACCCTGAAAAATCACAAAAATTCACACAACACTCCTGTTGTTCTATGTTGACACGAGAATAAAATTGAAAGCAATAACAGGCAATGGATATTGTTTCGTCCCCAAAGGTGGGGCGTTCCCTACCGAAAACCATCATGCTTGTTGTTAGAGGCTCCGGTTTGTGAGAAGCATATAGCCAAACTTGCCCCAAATGGGACAAAAATTGTACCACGGCATGTTGATACCGCTCCATGATAGCATGCCAAGTTTCATGAATTTCAGACGAGTTTTGAATTTACTAGAATTTAAAAACCAGGCATCTCAATGTTTCTTAGGCAATCAACGGTGCCACGGTGTTTGAAATTCATTACGATTTCTTGCATGGGAGCTAAACATGCAATAGCGACACAGATTTGATTTTTCAACCAATTTATATGCACTGGAGCATGTGCATGTATTTCAAATTTGAATTATGCACATAAATGCATTGAATACTCTGTTAATGCATAAAAATGTCCAAACGAACCCCAAAAAATCACAAAACTTCACACAACACTCCTTTTGTTCTATGTTGACACGAGAGAAAAATTGAAAGCAATAAGAGGCAATGGATATTGTTTCGTCCCCAAAGGTGGGACGTTCCCTACCGAAATCCATCATGCTTGTTCTGAGAAGCTCCGATTTGTGAGAAGCATATACACAAACCTGCCCCAAATGGGACAAAAATTGTACCACGGCATGTTGTTGCCGCTCCATGATAGCATACCAAGTTTCCTGAATTTCAGACGAGTTTTGGATTTACTAGAATTTAAAAACCAGGCATCCCAATGTTTTTCCGGCAATCAACGGTGCCATGGTATTTGAGATTCATTCCCATTTCTTGCATGGGACCTAGCATGCAGCCAAGGACACAGATTTGATTTTTCAACCAATTTATATGCAACTGAGCACGTGCATGTAGTTCAAATTTGAATTATGCACATAAATGCATAGAAAACTCAGTTAATGCATAAAATGTCCAAACAAACCCCGAAAATTCACAAAAATTCACACAACACTCCTGTTGTTCTATGTTGACACGAGAATAAAATTGAAAGCAATAACAGGCAATGGATATTGTTTCGTCCCCAAAGGTGGGGCGTTCCCTACCGAAAACCATCATGCTTGTTGTTAGAAGCTCCGGTTTGTGAGAAGCATATACCGAAACTTGCCCCAAATGGGACAAAAATTGTACCACGACATGTTGATGCCGCTCCATGATAGCATGCCAAGTTTCATGAATTTCAGACGAGTTTTGGATTTACTAGAATTTAAAAACCAGGCATCTCAATGTTTTGCCGGCAATCAACGGTGCCCTCGTGTTTGAAATTCATTCTGATTTCTTGCATGGGACCTAAGCATAAAGCCAAGGACACAGATTTGATTTTTCAACCAATTTATATGCACTGGAGCATGTGCATGTATTTCAAATTTGAATTATGCACATAAATGCATTGAATACTCTGTTAATGCATAAAAATGTCCAAACGAACCCCGAAAAATCACAAAACTTCACACAACACTCCTGTTGTTCTATGTTGACACGAGAGAAAAATTGAAAGCAATAAGAGGCAATGGATATTGTTTCGTCCCCAAAGGTGGGACGTTCCCTACCGAAATCCATCATGCTTGTTCTGATAAGCTCCGATTAGTGAGAAGCATATACCCAAACCTGCCCCAAATGGGACAAAAATTGTACCACGGCATGTTGTTGCCGCTCCATGATAGCATGCCAAGTTTCATGAATTTCAGACGAGTTTTGGATTTACTAGAAGTTAAAAACCAGGCATCCCAATGTTTTTCCGGCAATCAACGGTGCCATGGTATTTGAGATTCATTCCCATTTCTTGCATGGGACCTAGCATGCAGCCGAGGGACCTGATTTGATTTTTCAACCAATTTATATGCAACTGAGCACGTGCATGTAGTTCAAATTTGAATTATGCACATAAATGCATAGAAAACTCAGTTAATGCATAAAATGTCCAAACGAACCCTGAAAAATCACAAAAATTCACACAACACTCCTGTTGTTCTATGTTGACACGAGAATAAAATTGAAAGCAATAACAGGCAATGGATATTGTTTCGTCCCCAAAGGTGGGGCGTTCCCTACCGAAAACCATCATGCTTGTTGTTAGAAGCTCCGGTTTGTGAGAAGCATATACCGAAACTTGCCCCAAATGGGACAAAAATTGTACCACGACATGTTGATGCCGCTCCATGATAGCATGCCAAGTTTCATGAATTTCAGACGAGTTTTGGATTTACTAGAATTTAAAAACCAGGCATCTCAATGTTTTGCCGGCAATCAACGGTGCCCTGGTGTTTGAAATTCATTCTAATTTCTTGCATGGGACCTAAGCATGCAGCCAAGGACACAGATTTGATTTTTCAACCAATTTATATGCACTGGAGCATGTGCATGTATTTCAAATTTGAATTATGCACATAAATGCATTGAATACTCTGTTAATGCATAAAAATGTCCAAACGAACCCCGAAAAATCACAAAACTTCACACAACACTCCTGTTGTTCTATGTTGACACGAGAGAAAAATTGAAAGCAATAAGAGGCAATGGATATTGTTTCGTCCCCAAAGGTGGGACGTTCCCTACCGAAATCCATCATGCTTGTTCTGAGAAACTCCGATTAGTGAGAAGCATGTACCCAAACCTGCCCCAAATGGGACAAAAATTGTACCACGGCATGTTGTTGCCGCTCCATGATAGCATGCCAAGTTTCATGAATTTCAGACGAGTTTTGGATTTACTAGAATTTAAAAACCAGGCATCCCAATGTTTTTCCGGCAATCAATGGTGCCATGGTATTTGAGATTCATTCCCATTTCTTGCATGGGACCTAGCATGCAGCCAAGGACACAGATTTGATTTTTCAACCAATTTATATGCAACTGAGCATGTGCATGTAGTTCAAATTTGAATTATGCACATAAATGCATTGAATACTCTATTAATGCATAAAAATGTCCAAACGAACCCCGAAAAATCACAAAACTTCACATAACACTCCTGTTGTTCTATGTTGACACGAGAGAAAAATTGAAAGCAATAAGAGGCAATGGATATTGTTTCGTCCCCAAAGGTGGGAAGTTCCCTACCGAAATCCATCATGCTTGTTCTGAGAAGCTCCGATTTGTGAGAAGCATATACCCAAACCTGCCCCAAATGGGACAAAAATTGTACCAGGGCATGTTGTTGCCGCTCCATGATAGCATGCCAAGTTTCATGAATTTCAGACGAGTTTTGGATTTACTAGAATTTAAAAACTAGGCATCCCAATGTTTTTGCGGCAATCAACGGTGCCATGGTATTTGAGATTCATTCCCATTTCTTGCATGGGACCTAGCATGCAGCCAAGGACACAGATTTGATTTTTCAACCAATTTATATGCAACTGAGCATGTGCATGTAGTTTAAATTTGAATTATGCACATAAATGCATTGAAAACTCAGTTAATGCATAAAATGTCCAAACGAACCCTGAAAAATCACAAAAATTCACACAACACTCCTGTTGTTCTATGTTGACACGAGAATAAAATTGAAAGCAATAACAGGCAATGGATATTGTTTCGTCCCCAAAGGTGGGGCGTTCCCTACCGAAAACCAACATGCTTGTTGTTAGAAGCTCCGGTTTGTGAGAAGCATATACCCAAACTTGCCCCAAATGGGACAAAAATTGCACCACGACATGTTGATGCCGCTCCATGATAGCATGCCAAGTTTCATGAATTTCAGACGAGTTTTGGATTTACTAGAATTTAAAAACCAGGCATCTCAATGTTTTGCCAGCAATCAACGGTGCCCTGGTGTTTGAAATTCATTCCGATTTCTTGCATGGGACCTAAGCATGCAGCCAAGGACACAGATTTGATTTTTCAACCAATTTATATGCACTGGAGCATGTGCATGTATTTCAAATTTGAATTATGCACATAAATGCATTGAATACTCTGTTAATGCATAAAAATGTCCAAACGAACCCCGAAAAATCACAAAACTTCACACAACACTCCTGTTGTTCTATGTTGACACGAGAGAAAAATTGAAAGCAATAAGAGGCAATGGATATTGTTTAGGTCCCCAAAGGTGGGAAGTTCCCTACGAAATCCATCATGCTTGTTCTGAGAAGCTCCGATTTGTGAGAAGCATATACCCAAACCTGCCCCAAATGGGACAAAAATTGTACCACGGCATGTTGTTGCCGCTCCATGATAGCATGCCAAGTTTCATGAATTTCAGACGAGTTTTGGATTTACTAGAAGTTAAAAACCAGGCATCCCAATGTTTTTGCGGCAATCAACGGTGCCATGGTATTTGTGATTCATTCCCATTTCTTGCATGGGACCTAGCATGCAGCCAAGGACACAGATTTGATTTTTCAACCAATTTATATGCAACTGAGCATGTGCATGTAGTTCAAATTTGAATTATGCACATAAATGCATTGAAAACTCAGTTAATGCATAAAATGTCCAAACGAACCCTGAAAAATCACAAAAATTCACACAACACTCCTGTTGTTCTATGTTGACACGAGAATAAAATTGAAAGCAATAACAGGCAATGGATATTGTTTCGTCCCCAAAGGTGGGGCGTTCCCTACCGAAAACCATCATGCTTGTTGTTAGAAGCTCCGGTTTGTGAGAAGCATATATACCCAAACTTGCCCCAAATGGGACAAAAATTGTACCACGACATGTTGATGCCGCTCCATGATAGCATGCCAAGTTTCATGAATTTCAGACGAGTTTTGTATTTACTAGAATTTAAAAAGCAGTCATCTCAATGTTTTGCCGGCAATCAACGGTGCCCTGGTGTTTGAAATTCATTCCGATTTCTTGCATGGGACGTAAGCATGCAGCCAAGGACACAGATTTGATTTTTCAACCAATTTATATGCACTGGAGGATGTGCATGTATTTCAAATTTGAATTATGCACATAAATGCATTGAATACTCTGCTAATGCATAAAAATGTCCAAACGAACCCCGAAAAATCACAAAACTTCACACAACACTCCTGTTGTTCTATGTTGACACGAGAGAAAAATTGAAAGCAATAAGAGGCAATGGATATTGTTTCGTCCCCAAAGGTGGGACGTTCCCTACCGAAATCCATCATGCTTGTTCTGAGAATAGGGGTGGAAACGGATCGGATGCGGATCGGATAGTGCTCTTGCCACTTCCGTTTTCATATTTTCAAAACGAATACGAATGCGAATACGGATGTTATCGGATACGGATGCAGCTCGGATGTTATTCGAATACGGATACATATCAGATGTTTTCTTGATTCGGAGCGGATACGAATAATAGTAACATCTTGCTTAAGTATATCAGTCAATTGCTATGTGACATGAAATAATCAACTTGTGACATACAATAAGTCAATGATAAATAGTTTTATAAATAAATACTATTGTAATGCATAATAGTTTCTAACTTCTAAGTTTAATCATGCAAAGAGTAAAATTTGACCACTTATTTGGCATTTATGTTGGGTAATTGTAATACTGGGGCAACAATTTTGAAAATTACCTCCCATAATATTATTCGGATACGGATATATCCACTTCCATATCCATATTTGTGTCAAAATCTCATGCCATATTTTATTTTTTATCTGTTAAATAAATTCGGATACGGATAATTTCCATTTCCATTTTGGTTCGGATGCGGATGTTTCGGATACGAATAGGCATTTTCTCGAATACGAATATCGGATATTTCGGATTATCCGCTACCACTTTCCACCCCTATCTGAGAAGCTCCGATTTGTGAGAAGCATATACCCAAACCTGCCCCAAATGGGACAAAAATTGTACCACGACATGTTGTTGCCGCTCCATGATAGCATGCCAAGTTTCATGAATTTCAGACGAGTTTTGGATTTACTAGAATTTAAAAACCAGGCATCCCAATGTTTTTCCGGCAATCAACGGTGTCATGGTATTTGAGATTCATTCCTATTTCTTGCATGGGACCTAGCATGCAGCCAAGGACACATATTTGATTTTTCAACCAATTTATATGCAACTGAGCATGTCCATGTAGTTCAAATTTGAATTATGCACATAAATGCATTGAAAACTGAGTTAATGCATAAAATGTCCAAACGAACCCTGAAAAATCACAAAAATTCATACAACACTCCTGTTGTTCTATGTTGACACGAGAATAAAATTGAAAGCAATAACAGGCAATGGATATTGTTTCGTCCCCAAAGGTGGGGCGTTCCCTACCGAAAACCATCATGCTTGTTGTTAGAAGCTCCGGTTTGTGAGAAGCATATACCCAATCTTGCCCCAAATGGGACAAAAATTGTACCACGGCATGTTGATGCCGCTCCATGATAGCATGCCAAGTTTCATGAATTTCAGACGAGTTTTGGATTTACTAGAATTTAAAAACCAGGCATCTCAATGTTTTGTCGGCAATCAGTGGTGCCCTGGTGTTTGAAATTCATTCCGATTTCTTGCATGGGACCTAAGCATGCAGCCAAGGACACAGATTTGATTTTTCAACCAATTTATATGCACTGGAACATGTGCATGTATTTCAAATTTGAATTATGCACATAAATGCATTGAATACTCTGTTAATGCATAAAAATGTACAAACGAACCACGAAATATCAGAAAACTTCACACAACACTTCTGTTATTCTATGTTGACACGAGAGAAAAATTGAAAGCAATAAGAGGCAATGGATATTGTTTCGTCCCCAACGGTGGGACGTTCCCTACCGAAATCCATCATGCTTGTTCTGAGAAGCTCCGATTTGTGAGAAGCATATACCCAAACCTGCCCCAAATGGGACAAAAATTGTACCACGACATGTTGTTGCTGCTCCATCATAGCATGCCAAGTTTCATGAATTTCTGACGAGTTTTGGATTTACTAGAACTTAAAAACCAGGCATCCCAATGTTTTTCCGGCAATCAACGGTGCCATGGTATTTGAGATTCATTCCCATTTCTTGCATGGGACCTAGCATGCAGCCAAGGACACAGATTTGATTTTTCAACCAGTTTATATACTGGCCCGAGCATGTGCATGTAGTTCAAATTTGAATTATGCACATAAATGCATTGAAAACTCAGTTAATGCATAAAATCTCCAAACGAACCCTGAAAAATCACAAAAATTCACACAACACTCCCTTTGTTCTATGTTGACACGAGAATAAAATTGAAAGCAATAACATGCAATGTATATTGTTTCGTCCCCAAAGGTGGGGTGTTCCCTACCGAAAACCATCATGCTTGTTGTTAGAAGCTCCGGTTTGTGAGAAGCATATACCCAAACTTGCCCCAAATGGGACAAAAATTGTACCACGGCATGTTGATGCCGCTCCATGATAGCATGCCAAGTTTCATGAATTTCAGACGAGTTTTGGATTTACTAGAATTTAAAAACCAGGCATCTCAATGTTTTGCCGGCAATCAGTGGTGCCCTGGTGTTTGAAATTCATTCCGATTTCTTGCATGGGACCTAAGCATGCAGCCAAGGACATAGATTTGATTTTTCAACCAATTTATATGTACTGGAGCATGTGCATGTATTTCAAATTTGAATTATGCACATAAATGCATTAAATACTCTGTTAATGCATAAAAATGTCCAAACGAACCCCGAAAAATCACAAAACTTCACACAACACTCCTGTTGTTCTATGTTGACACGAGAGAAAAATTGAAAGCAATAAGAGGCAATGGATATTGTTTCGTACCCAAAGGTGGGACGTTCCCTACCGAAATCCATCATGCTTGTTCTTAGAAGCTCCGATTTGTGAGAAGCATATACCCAAACCTGCCCCAAATGGGAGAAAAATTGTACCACGACATGTTGTTGCCGCTCCATGATAGCATGCCAAGTTTCATGAATTTCAGACGAGTTTTGGATTTACTAGAATTTAAAAACCAGGCATCCCAATGTTTTTCCGGCAATCAACGGTGCCATGGTATTTGAGATTCATTCCCATTTCTTGCATGGGACCTAGCATGCAGCCAAGGACACAGATTTGATTTTTCAACCAATTTATATGCAACTGAGCATGTGCATGTAGTTCAAATTTGAATTATGCACATAAATGTACTGAAAACTCTGTTAATGCATAAGAATGTCCAAACGAACCCCAAAAAATCAAAACAATTCACACAACACTCCTGTTGTTCTATGTTGACACGAGAAAAAAAGTTTGAAAGCAATAAGAGGCAATGGATATTGTTTCGTCCCCAAAGGTGGGACGTTCCCTACCGAAAACCATCATGCTTGTTGTGAGAAGATCCGGTTTTTGAGAAGCATATACCCAAAGCTGCCCCAAATGGGACAAAAATTGTACCACGGCATGTCGATGCCGCTCCATGATAGCATGCCAAGTTTCATGAATTTCAGATGAGTTTCAGATTCACTAGAATTTAAAAACCTGGCATCTCAATGTTTTGCCGGCATTCAACGGTGCCCTGCTGTTTGAAATTCATTCCCATTTCTTGCTTGGGACCTAAGCATGCACCCAAGGACACATATTTGATTTTTCGACCAATTTATATGCACTGGAGCATGTGCATGTAGTTCAAATTTGAATTATGCACATAAAATCATTGAAAACTGAGTTAATGCATAAAAATGTCCAAACGAACCCTGAAAAATCACAAAAATTCACACAACACTCCTGTTGTTCTATGTTGACACGAGAAAAAAAATTGAAAGCAATAAGAGGCAATGGATATCGTTTCACCCCAAAGGTGGGACGTTCCCTACCGAAAACCATCATGCTTGTTGTGAGAAGCTCCGGTTTATGAGAAGCATATACCCAAACCTGCCCCAAATGGGACAAAATTTGTACCACGGCATGTTGATGCCGCTCCATGATAGCAATGCAAGTTTCATGAATTTCAGACGAGTTTTTGATTTACAAGAATTTAAAAACCTGGCATCTCAATGTTTTGCCGGCAATCAACGGTGCCCTGGTGTTTGAAATTCATTCCCATTTCTTGCATGGGACCTAACAATGCACCCAAGGACATAGATTCTATTTATCGACCAATTTATATGCACTGGAGCATGTGCATGTAGTTCAAATTTTAATTATGCACATAAATGCATGGAAAACTCAGTTAATGCATAAAAATGTCCAAACGAACCCCGAAAAATCACAAAACTTCACACAACACTCCTGTCGTGGTTTTGTCATGGCAGATGTCCTCATGAAAGGACTTAGTCGCGGGGCCATCGCTACGGGTTAACTTAGAGGGGTTAAGACGGACGCAAAGACACGAGAGTTATACTAGTTCGGCCCCTTCGATGAAGGTAAAAGCCTACGTCTAGTTTGTGATGGGATTGATGTGGTCTTGATGACTAGGGAGCAAACAGCTTCGCCTAGGCCTCGAGTTGTTGTTGTCTGTGCTTTGAACCGCCCTGGGTCGTCCCCTTATATACACGGGTGACGCCCGTCGGCTCGAGAGTCCCAACCTCCGGTTCATATTACGTATCCGGGTTGGTCTCTCTCTATTCCTAACTTACAATACAAGTTATACATCGGGCGGTTTACGGCTACATGTTCTGAACCGACTACAGTGCCTTGGGCCTTTACACTCATGCCTCTTGGGCTTTTACACTATTGAACTCGATGAAGTTAACCCGGCCCAAATAGGCGGTTTACGCCGATAGTAACATCTAACTTTAGGCCCCAGATTGATTTGAACAGGTTCACGTCAATCCTTGGGAAAAAACCTTTATCTTCAATACCTTCTTGAAATCATTGAACCGCCATGATGTCACTTTCTCCGATGTTGTAAACCGGTCTGACGTCCTCAGAAAGATAGCATCCGCGATATCTTCTTTGTTTGAATAGACCCGCAATAATCGAGGCGACCGCTCCGCTTTCTAGGGTTACGGTTCCTTGATCCCCGCGCCTGACACAGGGATCCTGCCTTATAAATAGGCCCGAAGGGTCATCCCTTCTCTTCCCTTCGTCCCCTTTCTCTTCGTCTTCTTCGCGTCGCTGGCCTCAGAGCTCCGCCGCCGCCGTCGACCTCTGCACCGTCTTGGGCCGCTGCATCGACCTGAACGCACCAGAGAAAACGCAGATTCCTTCGCCTCTCCTTGACTGAGGTAGGTCCTCAGTTCCCTTTTGACCTAGATCCATTCTAGGGTTTCCTGTCCTTGCCGTACTCCATGAATTTGTTCTTATAGCAGATTCTTGATTATATCTGTGATATTGTTGTGCTTGATTAGCAGTAACTTTTATGCTCCGCCTGTAGTCTCGTGCGTGCATCCAAGGGTCTAGTGCACCATCTCTGCTCATTGCATCAATACTGCTCTGCTGTCTTCCTTTTTTGAATATTTTTCTTATTTTCCGATCTGGCGTCAGATCCTTCGTTGTAGAAAAAACTTGCGAAACCTGTTTCTGCATACTTAGCCGTTCGCAACCTTCATTGCTTTCAATATTTAGACCTTAGACCGGGCGGTTTAACTTAACATAAAAAAATTAGATAAACCGGTACACACCATTAGCCCTCTTGTTGAACCGTCTTAATTTCTAGAGCAGATACTGTCGCTTCATAAAACTCCGGTTCAACATTGTACACCGGTTCTCTCTTTATCCCACCATATTTCTTTGAACCGGATTTATATATTTTTTGTAGATGGCAAAACAAGTGTATGAGTGCAACTGGGCTCCTTCCCGTGTCACTCAAAATCAATTAAACAACCTGGTCCTGACTGGCGCTTTAGCCAGTAAAAATAGCATCCATTGGAGGGTTCCTGGCAAAGAATGCCCGCCTACCCCTCAGGAAGGAGAGGTTGTAGTTTTCGCAGATCACCTAGCCCGGGGCTTCAATCCGCCCGGTTCAAAATTTTATCGAGACGTGCTAGCCAATTTTCAACTCCGTCCACAAGATATAAGCCCCAATTCTGTTACCAATATCTACCACTTCCAAGTGCTCTGTGAGGCATACTTTCAAGAAGAACCCACCGTGGAGCTGTTTCGAGACTGCTTCCATCTAAACCGCCGCACAGAGTTCACTGACGGGCCAAACACGGAATTAGGCGACATGGCGATTCAGAAAAGAAAAGAGGTCACTTATCCTCATGTCAAATTACACAACCATTCCAAGGAATGGAATCAAACCTGGTTTTACTGTAAAGATACTTCACCTGCCAATGAAAATCCTCTGCCTGGTTTTCGTCCGGAGCGACTCAGCAACACACATCCCTTTCCACAAAGATTAACTGCCAATGAGAGAAGTAAATATGCTCCTCAACTTTCCAAGCTCAGAGCCTTCCTGGCTAACGGTTTAACCGGAATTGATCTTGCGCGCTGTTGGATATCATGGAGCATACTGCCCGTCTCCCAGCGCTCCGGTTTAATGTGCGAGTACACTGGTAGTGTCGATGACCCCCTCCGACACATTAACATCCAGCTTACCGATGACGAGGTCACTGAGGCAGTGAAGAAGATGCTGAACAAACCGGAAAATCTCTGTGACCGGACCGGTCTGCTCCCCTTCTGTGCTGCCAACAAACCGCCAGCTGTAAGATTTTTTATTATTTATTACTGAATATATTGTTGCTATCCCGGTATAACTTTTAATACCGACTGTTGCTGAACCAGGGCGATGATCCATTCTGGAGCAAGAAACGCCCGCAAGAGAAGCCGGAGAAACCGGACAAACCTGAAAAACCACTTAGGCAAAAGACAAAAGCTGTTAAGAAGACTGCTCATAAGAGAAAAACCACTGCCTCTTCTAATCCGGCTGCGGATGATGATGTGGGTAACCCGGACCTTGAGGTAAAATTTGATTTACTTGGTTTATCTTTCATACGCCTAATTACTGATGATGTTTGTCAGGATGATGCTGAAGCGAGTAACGCTGATGCCATAGAGGTAACCGTTCTCTCCTCTGACTCAAATCCTTTGCCTTTGCTAACAAACCGTCAGGCAAATTGGAAAATTAAATTTTCTCATCCCCTTGCTTACTTGGATCCCCAATTTCTTATGAATACTCAACAACACGAAGCTCGCCGCACAACTCGGCACAGCGGCCAGGTAGTTACCTCCACCGGTTTACCAAACAGTCCGGTTCGGAAACGCCGTTCAGAGGTCTCTAATTTGCTTGTCAGTGCTCCTCCTAAAGCAGGCTGGTTTCGTCAACCCCTTAATCCGTCTGATTCTGATTATCAGGTCACTTCCCACTCTTCATCTGGCGAGTCATCAGCCACTCAGCTGCCGCCGCTAAAAACGGTGCTTGGGTAAGTCATACTTTTCATATTCCTTCTTCAGCATCACTGTGTTGTATATGCCATATTTAACTCTTGGTGTGCTTTTTCAGGGCCAAGCCTAGACCGAGTAAAAAGGCTCGTCTGGGCAAAGCGGCCGATGAAGAAACTGCCACTGAACCGGGGAGCACCCCAAACCTTGAACCGGATAACTGTGAAGACACACCCAATGATCCTCCACAGCAAAATGACGATCTTGTTACTGAAGAAAGGCCTACTGACACCGCCCTTCCTGCTGATCAGCCTAGAAGCCCAACCCGGATTGAAAAATGCACCAGTCCATTCCGGCCTGCTGACCAACCGATGGTTCCTGGTCAAACCGGTAGCTCCAAGGACGACGACGTCGTAATTACTGGTTTTGGCCGCAGTGAATTGGGCAATCCAGTTGCCTTATCTAAACATTCTGCCAAGGAGGAGTTTGCCACTATGAGCAAGGGCAAGTGGGATGTTGATCGGCCACTTATGCCGCTCTGAACCCTCAAGACCTTCACTCCGGCTACTTGAACCGGCTGTATACCAGCCGTGACTATGAAGCTGGCCTGGTGAAAATGATGAAGGAAAAACTCGAGGTAACCTCCATGTTCTCTTCCTTGCCTGAATATTTCCATTTTTGTTAACTCTCCTAGCCCCCAAGGGCCGGTTCAACTCAATATAGTTAAACCGGGACTTAGTATAAACTCAATGCTTCAGAATCCGCTGATGTAGCCCCCCAGAGCCGGTTCAACCTAGCCTAGTTAAACCGGAACTGTACTTTATATCGCCACATCCGTGCATGTTTGAATAAATAGCCATTAGCCCCCAAGTGCCAAGTTGAATATTTGTATTGAGCTTGGGACTTTGTGATTGCATTAACAGATGAAGATTAAATATGCATTAGCCCCCAAGTGCCAAGTGTATAACAGGTTATGCACTAGGGACTTGAAATGACGATATGTAACATGCTTCCTTGTTGCAGAGTGAGATACGTCAACAAGCCTCACAAATCCAGGACCTCCAGGAAAATCTGAAATCTCAACAATCAGAAACCTCCAAGGCCAAGGATGAGCTGAAAACCGCTTTAACTACTATGGAGCAACTCAAGGAGTGGTTCAAGTCTGAGCGGGCCGGCTGGGATACTGAAAAGGCCGCTTTGACCAAAAAGGTTGAAAATCAGAGGCTGCCCTTAAACCGGTGGTAGACGAAGTGACCAGCATGAAGCGGCAAGTGCATTCCATGACTGCTGCCATCTTCGGTAAGTTTCCTTTGGCTTCTATGATAATCTTGACCTTTCTTATGATAAGTCCGGTTTGTAATTTCTCTTGCAATGTTGTAGGCACACGCATTGGTCACTTGGGGTCAGATGTCCGGAAAAAATTGAAGGCTTCCTATACCTTAATAGAGCAACTGTATACCGGAGCGCAGCAGATCATCTCCACCGCATCTCATAACAATCCGGCGCCTTCCTTAATTCAGGATACCCTTAAGAGGTTGTCCATGCTTCCCGCACGGATTGAAGAGCTGAAGAAATCTGCTGCACGAACCGGCGCCATCAACGTCTTAATCCGGGCCAAAGCATGGGTGCTCGATTTCGATCCCATTGAAGCGGCTCGAGGCTATCGATCACGAAGGAAGACGGCTCAGAATTCAATGAAGATGACTTGAGAGCAATAAACCGGGCCGTGCGCCCTTTGGCTTGCCAATTAGCTGAAGAAGCCAACTTGTCGCATTATCAAGCTCAGTATGATGATCAGAACAAGCGAGTGGCTGCACCTATTCCTGAAGCGGAGAACCTGATCCCTCCAATCCGTAAGCATACTTATGCTCCAGAGATTGACCCAACTTCCCTGAACCAAGAGGAGGCTGTCTTTCAAGCTTTAATGGGAATCGATTTGGACCACTTTGTTGATTTCCGACAAGAATCGGGTAGAGAGGAAGAGGCTGAAGCGGCGCAGGACGATCCACAGCCATCAAACCGGGGCAGCGAACAAGCATGCACCAGAAGCCGGTTTGAAGAGCTGCTTTATTACATTCCGTCCAGAAACAATGATCTTATTTGGGCACCATGTTGCCTTGTAATAGGATAGCCAACACTCTTGCTTTGAACATGCCTTCGTGCATGGGTGCTGATACTCTTGCTTGAATGATCAAAAATTTTCATCTTATATTGCCTGCAACAACAAAATCTTAAACCGCCACGGCGGTTTATACCGCCAGCTGATTTGTGATACTCATGTATTCATATAATGGAATATTTAAGGCATATAACCGAAAATTATGATATCAAATACCTGCCATTGCTGGGCATAGGGTTGGCTTAGCCAATCTTGAAGTGGAGGTTGGATAAACCCTTACCGTCAAAGGAGAAAACAGCTCCTGTCATTTATACTGCCGGTTTACCATGTAAACCGTGCCGGGTCATAATAAGCCCCCCTGTTACTCCATAATAGGATGTTAACAGAAAAAACATCAAACCGGTGAAATTATCGCCGGATTAAAAATTTGACCGAATTCCATCAACTGATAGTTTTGAAAAGGGTTTAAAAATGATGCCAGTTTAAGAAACGCAACCCAAATTAAATAACAGAAATGAAAAAAAATATGGAAGCAAAGGCAATGATAAAACAGTTTGCAAAAAGAGGCTTTACTGAGCCGATCAGATGGTGTTACCATGGTCAGACACGACCAAGCTCCCAATAAGGTGTAGCTATGGTTCAAGTCAGCCAGGCCCCCAACTGAAACCGTGGCATTATGTTGATCAAGTGGCGTGGCAATGGTTCGGGTTCGACCAAGCCCCCAAGTGACTCTATGGCCTTAGGCCGATCAAAAAGCGTGACTGGTTCAGACTTGACCATGTCCCCAGTGATCTGGTGGCTTTCACCTATCAAAAGGTGTTGCATTGGTTCAGATACGACCAAGCCCCCAAGTGATATCACAAAGCTTTGAAAAGCAAACTCAAGGGGTAAACCGGAGGCCGCTTTAAGACAGAGCAACTCCATGTAACCACGCAGGATTTAATAGAACGGATACCCCGCTTTAGCCGAGGCTCCGGTTTATTGCTTTATTCATAATATATACACTGTCATAATATGTACATAAGTAGAGCCGATGGCTCAGGTATAATAAGGCCGAAGATGAGCTATGTTCCACGGCCTGTTGGTCTCCTCTTCTGACGTGCGTGAGTCTTTATGCTCTCGAACATCGATCAGATAATACGACCCGTTGTGCAGATTCTTGCTGACCATGAAAGGTCCCTCCCAAGGTGGGGATAGCTTGTGCATATCCGTCTGGTCTTGAATGAGCCGAAGCACCAAATCTCCTTCTTGAAAGGTTCTGGTTACGACCCGGTATCGTGATAACGACGAAGATCCTGCTGGTAAATCGCCGAGCGAGCGGCTGCCATATCTCGTTCCTCATCCAGCCGATCCAAAGCGTCCTGTCGTGTTGTCTCGTTATCTGCCTCAACATAGGCTGCCACACGAGGTGAGTCATGACGGACGTCGCTGGGGAGAACCGCCACCGCTCCATAAACCATAAAGAACGGCGTGTATCCAGTGGATCTGTTAGGCGTAGTGTTTATACTCCATAACACAGACGGTAGCTCTTCTACCCAACAACCCGGCGTCCTCTGCAAAGGGACCATAAGCCGGGGCTTGATACCTCTCAGTATCTCTTGATTAGCTCGTTCCGCTTGACCATTGGACTGTGGGTGAGCTACTGAAGAAACGTCAAGCCGGATGTGCTCACGTTCGCAAAACTCCTTCATGGCACCTTTGGATAAATTGGTACCATTATCTGTAATGATACTGTGTGGAAAACCAAACCGGAAAATCACCCTTTTGATGAACTGAGCCGCCGTGGCCGCATCACACTTGCTAACAGGTTCCGCCTCTACCCACTTTGTAAATTTGTCAACTGCCACCAACAGGTGTGTCTTTTTGTCCTTGGACCTTTTGAAAGGTCCAACCATATCCAGCCCCCAAGTCGCAAATGGCCAAGTAATTGGAATCATCCTCAATTCTTGAGCCGGTATATGAGCACGTCTGGAAAACTTTTGGCAACCATCACAACGTCTGACCAGATCTTCTGCATCAGCATGGGCAGTCAACCAATAGAAACCGTGGCGGAACGCCTTAGCCACCAAGGATTTTGAACCGGCGTGGTGACCACAGTCTCCTTGGTGGATCTCATGCAATATTTCACAGCCTTCCTCAGGGGACACACAGCATTGAAACGCCCCTGACACACTGCAATGATACAACTCGCCATTAACAATGGTCATAGACTTAGACCGCCGAACTATCTGTCGGGCCAGCGTCTCATCTTCTGGTAACTCGCCCCGGTTGATGTACGCCAGATAAGGGAGCGTCCAATCCGGAATGATATGCAGGGCTGCCACCAACTGAGCCTCCGGATCAGGAATAGCCAAATCCGCTTCATCAGGGAGCTTGACTGACGGATTGTACAACACGTCGAGAAAAACATTGGGCAGGACCGGTTTGCGTTGGGAGCCCAACCGGCTCAAAGCGTCCGCCGCTTCGTTCTTCCGACGATCCACATGGTCCACCTGATAGCCCTTGAAATGACCTGCAACAACATCCACCTCACGACGATATGCAGCCATGAGTGGGTCCTTGGAATCCCAAGTGCCAGAGACCTGTTGAGCCACTAGGTCTGAATCACCGAAGCACTTAACCCGGCTTAAGTTCATCTCCTTAGCCATCCGAAGACCGTGGAGCAAGGCTTCATACTCAGCTTCATTGTTAGTACAAGGGAACATTAAGCGGAGGACGTAACAAAACTTGTCACCTCATGGGGACATTAACACGACTCCAGCCCCCGAGCCCTCTAACTGCCTGGATCCGTCAAAATGTATGGTCCAATAGGTATGATCCGGCTTTTCTTCAGGCGCTTGTAACTCCGTCCAATCATTAATGAAATCCACAAGTGCTTGAGACTTCACTGCCGTTCGAGGTATATACTTCAAACCGTGCGGCCCAAGCTCTATAGCCCACTTGGCAATCCGCCGATCGCCTCTCGGTTACGTATGATATCACCTAAAGGAGCTGAATCGACCACCGTGATGGGGTGCCTCGAAATCGCTTGATTTCCGGCTTGCCATAAAAACCCCATACACTAGCTTCTGCCAATGCGGATATCTTTGCTTAGATTCAATAAGCACCTCGCTGATATAATAAACCGGACGTTGAACCGGATGCTCCTTCCCTGCCTCCTTCCGCTCTACCACAATGGCCACGGCGGCCACTGGCGTTGGCGACAACATATCTGAAGCGGCTCCTGGTCGATGGGAGCAGTGAGCACAGGCGGGTTGGCCAATTGCCGCTTTAAGTCCTCCAACGCTTCATCCGTGGCTGGACTCCAGACAAACTGATCTGTCTTCTTCAGCATCTGGTACAAAGGGATGGCTCTCTCTCCGAGGCGGCTGATGAACCGGCTCAGTGCAGCAATCCGGCCCGCCAAATGCTGGACATCATTAATACATTTTGGTTTAGCCAGGGAGGGGATAGCCGTAATCTTCTCCGGATTAGCTTCAATCCCCTTGTTGGACACAAGAAAACCCAATAACTTGCCTGCGGAACACCGAAGACACATTTGGCCGGGTTGAGCATCATCTTGTAAACCCATAGGTTGTCAAAGGTTTCTTTCAAATCATCAATCAGTGTTTCCTTCTTCCTTGATTTAACCACAATATCATCCACATAGGCATGCACATTACGGCCGATTTGTTTATGCAAGCAATTACATGCATAGCGCCGATAAGTTGCTTGGGCACTCTTGAGCCCAAAAGGCATAGACACATAGCGAAGGCTCCAAAGGGAGTGATAAACGATGTCTTCTCCTGGTCCTTAACCGCCATCTTGATCTGATGATATCCAGAATACGCATCCAAAAAGCTCAAACGCTCACAACCCGCAGTGGCATCAATAATCTGGTCAATGCGAGGGAGGGCAAAAGGATCTGCTGGACAAGCCTTGTTGAGATCTGTGTAATCCACACACATGCGCCAAGTGCCGTTTTTCTTAAGGACCAGCACCGGATTAGCAAGCCACTCTGGATGGAAAACTTCAACGATAAAGCCCGCTGCTAAGAGCCTGGCAACCTCCTCTCCAATGGCTTTACGCCTCTCCTCGTTAAACCGGCGGAGAAACTGTTTTACTGGTTTGTACTTGGGATCAACATTAAGAGTGTGCTCAGCGAGTTCCCTCGGTACACCTGGCATGTCAGAAGGCTTCCATGCAAAAATGTCCCGATTCTCACGGATGAACTCGATGAGCGCGCTTTCCTATTTCAGATCCAAGTTGGCACTGATGCTGAACTGCTTGGACGAATCGCCAGGTACAAAGTCAACAAGCTTAGTCTCAGCTGCCGATTTAAACTTTAGGGCTGGATCGTGCTCTGTAGTTGGCTTCTTCAATGGAGTTATGTCCGCCGGATCAACATTGTCCTTATAATACTTCAGCTCCTCGGTAGCACAAACCGACTCTGCATAGGCCGCATCACCTTCCTCACACTCCAAAGCGATCTTGCGGCTCCCATGAACCGTTATTGTCCCCTTGTGACCCGGCATCTTGAGCTGCAAATAGATATAACAAGGTCGTGCCATGAATTTGGCATAAGCCGGTCGCCCAAACAGGGCGTGATAAGGACTTTGAATTTTCACCACTTCAAACGTCAACGTTTCTGATCTGGAGTCATGTTCATCCCCAAAGGCCACCTCCAGAGCTATTTTTCCAACCGGATATGCTGATTTTCCAGGCACCACACCATGGAACACTGTATTGGACGGTTTGAGATGTTTATCTGTTAACCCCATACGACGGAAGGTCTCATAGTACAGGATGTTGATGCCGCTCCCTCCGTCCATAAGCACCTTGGTGAACTTATAACCTCCCACCTGAGGTGCCACCACCAGGACTAGCTGCCCCGGATTGTCAACCCGGGGAGGATGATCCTCTCTACTCCACATAATGGGCTGCTCTGACCAGTGTAAGTAATGAGGCACGGCCGGTTCAACAACGTTGACTGCCCGCTTCTGAAGCTTCCGGTCTCGCTTGTCCAAGCTGGTGGTGAAGACGTGGTACTGCCCACCATTCAACTATTTTGGGTTGCTCTGATAACCCGACTGCTGCTGCTGCTGATTGTAACCACCTTGGTTATTCTGATTGTTCTGATTGTTATGTCCGCCCGGATTACCATTAAACCCTGGACCGGAATTTCCTCCACCATAACCCGGGCCGGACCCTGAACCGCCGCCGGAACCTTGATCATACCGGAAAGCATTAGAACTTTTGAACTCCTGCATAATGTAACAATCCTTCCAGAGGTGATTTGCTGGCGCCTCCTTCATCCCATGCTTCGGACAGGGTTGGTTCAACAGATAGTTCAAGCGGTCCGGATTGGGATTAGGCGCACCACCTCGATTCGGGTTGTTTACCCTTGCGCGCTGGCCCTTGTCCTGTAGCGTTGGTGTTGGCTCTGAAGTCCATGTTGCCGTTAAACTACGCTTACCTCCACCATTACCTGCCGAGTGATCCTGCTGGCCTTTGGAGTTGCTGTTCTTCTTTCCCTTCCCCGTTTCATCATCATCATCAGACTCGGGATCCTTGGTACTATCAGAATCAGCATACTTCACTAAAACGCCCATGAGAGTGCCCATGTCATTGCAAAACCGCTTCATGCGTCCCAGCTTCAACTTCAAAGGTTTAAACCGGCAGTTGCCCTCTAGGGTCAAGATCGCAGAATCAGCGTTGATCCAGTCTGAAGAATGTAAGACTTCTGAAACGCGGCGTACCCAATGGGTTGTTGATTCCCCCTCAGCCTGGACACAAGCCACCAAGTCCACCACAGACATGGGCTGTTTACAGGTATCTTTGAAATTCCGAATGAACCGGGCCCGCAACTGAGCCCTTGAACTGATGGAATTGGGTGGCAAGTTTTTCAACCAAGTACGGGTCGTGCCCTCTAGCATCATAGTGAAGTACTTCACACACGCAGCTTCATCCACATCTAGCATCTCCATGGCCATCTCATAACTCTCTATCCATGCTTCGGGAGCCAGATCGGCAGTGTAATTTGGCACCTTGCGCGGCCCCTTGAAATCCTTGGGCAAGCGTACATTGCGTAAAGCGGGGACGAGGCAAAGCACCCCCAAAGAGCTAGAGGTAACTCTAGGCTCGAAGATGGTCGGACGAACCGGCGTAAGCTGGTAATCCTAATGTTGTGCTGCTAACTCGGCCTCCCTACGTGCCCGGGCCCGGTCCACCACCTCCTGAGCGTTGTCGAAACCACCCGCCGGGTTGTTTCCACGGGGCACACCGCGCCGTGCATTACTCGACACGGCCGGTTCATCCACGCGCCTGCTATAGCTCCGGCTTGGGCGGGGGGGGGGGGGGGTAGAGTGGATCCGATCGCGGCTGTACGAATACGCTTCTTGTTGGACCAGAGCTGTCCAAAGGAGCTCCATGACCCGGCGTCTCTACGCTGCGGTGAATCGCCTTCAATTGGAATCGCCTCCAAGCGTGCTGCAGCTGCAACAAGGTTATCCATCGGGTTGGAGTAGTGACCTGGTGGTGTTTGCTGACTGGCGTGCGATATGATGGCGAGGTAGATCTATTACGCTGGGCTGAACCGGTGCGCCCGTCCAGTGCTTCCGCCCGGTTTACCACCGGCGGATCACTAGTCCCTGCTCACAGGGTATTGAAGAGATCTCTTCCCTCGGCGAAAGGCAAGCGGGATCTGTATTTCCTCTTCATGACTTCATGCGGCGCATTAGATCCAGCATGAGCCTATAAGCTTGCGCATCCAAAGCGGCCCGCTCTGCCGCCATCCTGGCGTCTGCAGCTGCCAGATCCGCTTTAGCCTGAGTGATCTGTTCTTTCACCTTTGCAATCTCTGCATTATGAACGTCCTGGTCCGCCGGGTTAGCCTCTGCCATGAGCACAGCTAACGCATCGAATAGTTCTGATAAAACTTGAGCCGGCGGGCGCACAGGGCCTCCTGCCCCGGCTGCCATCGCCGCTATTGAACCGGCGACCATTGTCGCAGCGGATCCGAAGAGTGAAGCATCGCTATGCGTACGCCATGAATATTCCAACCCGGTTGGGCAGATCAAAGGGTCCGGAATCGTCACCGTCGGAATAGCCCCAATCTAGCCATCTTGCGGTGATCTGAGACTCGGTTTCTCGGTTGACGACTTCGTCATCGAGTAGACGACGGTTTCGCCACCAGATGCTGATCCGTCCTCATAATTTCCTCCGTGGATGACTCCCGAAAGCACGCTTGACAGCCGGTTTAGCACGGGCAGGTTTCAGACGCTGAGCCGTCTCGGCGAGGTTGGTGCGGTGTACGGCTCGGGCCACGCTCACCGATCTTGCCAATGAAAACGTGTATATCACCAAAGGGGACCCGGTACCCGTACTCAATCGAGCCGGCCTCGGGGCCCCAGCCTGCATCGTCGATGTAGAACTTGCCGCGACGACTCTTGGTCATCCGGCCCACAGCGTAGCCTTCGAGTCCTTCGAGCTTGCCCTCCAAGATCATCAAACCATCGTGCGATAGCCCCATGGTGGGCGCCAAGCGTAAATGGTTTTGTCATGGCAGATGTCCTCATGAAAGGACTTAGTCGCGGGGCCATCGCTACGGGTTAACTTAGAGGGGTTAAGACGGACGCAAAGACACGAGAGTTATACTAGTTCGGCCCCTTCGATGAAGGTAAAAGCCTACGTCTAGTTTGTGATGGGATTGATGTGGTCTTGATGACTAGGGAGCAAACAGCTTCGCCTAGGCCTCGAGTTGTTGTTGTCTGTGCTTTGAACCGCCCTGGGTCGTCCCCTTATATACACGGGTGACGCCCGTGGGCTCAGAGAGTCCCAACCTCCGGTTCATATTCGTATCCGGGTTGGTCTCTCTCTATTCCTAACTTACAATACAAGTTATACATCAGGCCGGTTTACGGCTACAGGTTCTGAACCTACTACAGGCCTTGGGCCTTTACACTCATGCCTCTTGGGCTTTTACACTATTGAACTACTGATGAAGTTAACCCGGCCCAAATAGGCCGGTTTACGCCCAGTAGTAACATCCCCAACAACTCCTGTTGTTCTATGTTGACACGAGAAAATAAGAGGCAATCACTACTAGGGAAAACCTTATACACAACATCTTAGCGATGTATTTGGACAAAATCATGCGCTGCTGCTACTTAGTAGCAGCGCGCATAAATAAACCGCGCTACTGCTATGACTTTAGCAGTAGTGCGTACTAGAAAAAAGCGCTGCTAATATGTTTGAACTGGGCGCACATGGCTAGCCCAACTTAGCAGTAGCGCGTATACTGGCCCGACGCTATTGGTACTCTCCTTAGGTGTAGCGCTTTTCTCGCAAACGCGCTACAAGTAACCCTACCTTATTGTCCCCACGCGCGCGTCCGACCCTCTCTCTCACTCACACTCTCGCCCTCTCTCAGTCACTCTCGCCCGCGCGCCGATAACCGTCGTCGTGCGTCGCCGCTGCCACCGCCTTCGTCCGTTAGCCGCCGAGGTACTCCCCTCCTTCTGTCCCTCCTCCCTCCTCCTCGCTTTGCGCCTCCTCCCCTCACTTTGTGGCCGCCCCTCCTCCCTCCTCCGCCGGCAGCCCTCCTCCCACCGCCCTCGACCTCACCGCCGCCACCCGAGCCCACCCAGCACCGCCGCCTCCCGATCCCGCCCTCGCCGCCCCTACCTCTCCGTCGCCCCCACCCCCTTTCTCTCTGCTTAGTTAGTACTAGATGTTGTTTAGTAGTAGATGATGTTAATTTAGGGTTCATAGATAATGATTTTTATTAGTAGTAGATGTTAATTAGTAGTAGTGATGGTACTAGTTAACTAGGGCAGTATGATTAATAGTAGTTGTAGTTGAACTACTTTAGTTGTAGTTGAACTAGTTTAGTAAGTAAACTAATAAACTAGTTGAACTAATGTATTTTTAGTAAGATAATTAATATAACTAGTTGAACTACTTTATTTTTAGAAAGAACTAGTTTTTTTCTATTTATAGTATGTTTATATTTAGTAAGAACTAGTTGAATTAATAAAACTAGTTGAACATGTCATATTTGTTGTTATTTTTTAGTTTAAGCAATTATTCGGGATGTATTAGTGATAACTTATACGGTTTTTGCTTTTGCAGAAATCAAGGAGCCCCTCCATCATCCCCGTCGTCGTCCCCGTCACCGACCCCCTCCGACATCGAGGTGAGACCAGCCAAATATCCATGTATATCTTGTGTTGCTCAAATAGGATACGTGGTTGCCCAAGTGGCCGTTCACGTTCAGTTTACACCTCCGAGTGGTCTATGTTTTGCCAGAGTGTTGATTAATTTCCATTCCGGCAAATTTCAGGCGCTCGATATGTCCTTTTTAGCAAAGGTCATGCCCGATTTTTCTGTGAATTCTGGCATGACTTGTGCTAGAATATGTAGGAAATATCTAGTGGCCTGGATTTTCTCGAAAAATAATGATCTAATTTAGGTTTTTTAGTACATATATTTAATCGTAAAAGTTTAATCTTTGAATTATGAACGTAGGAAATGTCGTACTCGGACGACGACAGTCTCCCAGGGGAGTGCAGCTGGTGCCACGACGATCGAGGTATGTGCGACAGGTTCGTTGAGCTAGACGAAGATCGGCGCTTCAGCATTAAGCTCGAGGAGACATTCGATGTTAAAACTTGATGCATAACAACGACAAGAGTTTTTTCGTAATTAAGCACGACTTTAACTATTTCGATGTCTAACTTTCATCTTTTACAATTCGACTAGCTTATCCCATGCCATGCAAGATGCTATGTCTTGGAGAGGATGGTTTTTGAAGACCATGAAAATTTTGAAACAAAGAAAGTACACCTAAGGGCCCATCATGATATGGATTTTGAAGTAAATCTGTACAATTCTCAGAGCGTAACCCATTTTGGTTGCCAAAATTGGGAAGCACTTTGCAAAATTTATTGTTTTTATGAGGGTATGATTGTCACCATGGATCTTGGTGATCCTGACATCGAGAAAGACAATATGGACATTTGGGTCCTTGTTGATACGCTTCCGATTCTACCGCACTGTGAGTTTCTCAAACATAGTTATTAACTAATTTATATTGTTCATTTCAAAATAGTTGACAGCTTATTTCCATTTGACAACTTATTTTGAATCTTCAAAGAATGTGCAGAAGAGGGTAGACAAAACTCACTACACTGATGGCTCCGAATTAACTTATAAGGAGAAAAGTCATCTGATTGCTTATTTTACTTATCTTGAGAATTACAACACCTATTATCGAACTCCTCCAAATTATGGTGAATACGTGCCACTAGTGCACGTGTTGAACCACTATAACTTCTATGGAGATACCCTGGTAAGATTTTTTACTATTACGACATCCGTGCATCTTTTGCATACTTCTAAAACTAGTACATCATTGCTAACTATGAAGTTATTACTATGTTTTTCAACAGAAAATCCCGATGCATTGTGTACCTCATCTGATGTATCAGAATGGTCGCCTTGCAGTTCTGAACATACAACCAGGTCAATCTAAGGAGCTCACATGTGCATATCGGATTTCTAAAACCGGTGAACACATGCTAATCAAAGAATGGAAAAAATGTTTGGACATTCGCGAGGAGGTTCTTGGAAGTAACATTAAGAGAAAGGCAAGAATTGGAGACAGGATAATCTCCATTCTCCATAATGGAGAGTCAGGGGCTATTTTGTTTTTTGCTATTTTACCTTAGAGAATATAGTAGGTCCTAAGAGAATGTAGTAGGTCCTATGAGGTACAATATGTTTATTATGTGATACAATGTGTTAGAGTTGATGATGAGGAGTACTTGTGATTACGACTAGTGACCAATTTGCTATGTGATGTCTCATTGATGAAAACGATGATCTTGAGGAGGTGTTATATGACAATGACGTATTATGATGATAAGTTGTTAATGATATGATAATGATGATGATATTTATTATATCATTGGGTGAAAGAACCACGGATTAGTTTCAAGTGGATGTCCATCCACTTGAAACTAGTCCACGTTCTTTCACCCGTGATGTAATAACTCATTATGATGTAAAAACAATCTATAAATTCATGTTGTATGAAAACTTGTGTAAAGGTGTATGAAATACAACATGAAATAAAAAAGAAATAAAATACTAAATAATAGTAGTAGCGTGGGCAAGGAGGAGCGCTACTACTAATTACAAGCTTGCTCGGAGAAGCGCTACTACTAGATCAATTTAGCAATGAGTGCGGGTCCGTGCACGCCATCGCTAAGCTTTAGTCAGAAGCGCCTTATCAAGAGCGCCATCGGCCACGCCATCTTGATAGGCCTAAAACCCGCGCCGCTGCTAGGCTTTTCCCTAGTAGTGAATGGATATCGTTTCGTCCCCAAAGGTGGGGCGTTCCCTACCGAAAACCATCATCCTTGAGGTGAGAAGCTCCGGTTTGTGAGAAGCATATACCCAAACCTGCCCCAAATGGGAATTTTTTTTACCACGGCATGTTGATGCCGGTCCATGATTGCATGCCAAGTTTCATGAATTTCAGACGAGTTTTTGATTTACTAGAATTTAAAAACCAGGCATCTCAATGTTTTGCCGGCAATCAACGGTGCTTTGTGATGTCTACTACGCAACCTTCTCCTTGTAGACGTTGTTGGGCCTGCAAGTGCACAGGTTTGTAGGACAGTAGCAAATTTCCCTCAAGTGGATGACCTAAGGTTTATCAATCCGTAGGAGGCGTTGGATGAAGATGGTCTCTCTCAAGCAACCCTGCAACCAAATAACAAAGAGTCTCTTGTGTCCCCAACACACCCAATACAATGTTAAATTGTATAGGTGCACTAGTTCGGCGAAGAGATGGTGATACAAGTGCAATATGGACGGTAGATAAGAGTATTTGTAATCTGAAATAATAAAAACAGCAAGATAACTAATGATAAAAGTGAGCGTAAACGGTATTGCAATGATAGGAAACAAGGCCTAGGGTTCATACTTTCACTAGTGCAAGTTCTCTCAACAATAATAACATAGATAGGTCATATAACAATCCCTCAACATGCAACAAAGAGTCACTCCAAAGCCACTAATAGCTAAGAACAAACGTAGAGATTATGGTAGGGTACGAAACCACCTCAAAGCTATTCTTTCGGATCGATCTATAAGAGTTCGTACTAGAATAACACCTTAAGACACAAATCAACCAAAACCCTAATGTCACCTAGATACTCCATTGTCACCTCAAGTATCCATGGGCATGATTATACGATATGCATCACAGAATCTCAGATTCATCCAACCAACACAAAGTACTTCAAAGAGTGCCCCAAAGTTTCTGGGAGAGTCAAGAACGTGTGCCAACCCCTATGCATAGGTTCATGGGTGGAACCATAAGTTGGTCACCAAAACATACATCAAGTGGCACATGATATCCCATTGTCACCACAGATAAACATGGCAAGACATACATCAAGTGTTCTCATAAAAGACTCAATCCGATAAGATAACTTCAAAGGGGAAACTCAATTCATCACAAGAGAGTAGAGGGGCAGAAACATCATAAGATCCAACTACGATAGCAAAGCTCGGGATACATCGAGATCGTGCCATAGAGGGAACACGACAGAGAACACGAGAGAGAGAGAGAGAGAGAGAGAGAGAGAGAGAGAGAGAGAGAGAGAGATCAAACACATAGCTACTGGTACATACCCTCAGCCCCGAGGGTGAACTACTCCCTCCTCATCATGGATAGCGCCGGGATGATGAAGATGGCCACCGGTGATGAGTTCCCCCTCTGGCAGGGTGCCGGAACGGGCTCCCGAGAGGTTTTTGGTGCCTACAGAGGCTTACGGCGGCGGAACTCCCGATCTATCTTCTGTTCTGGAAGTTTTAGGGTACGTAGGTATATATGGGTGAAAGGAGTACGTCGGTGGACCGAAGGGGGGGGACGAGGCAGGGGCGCGCCCCCCACCCTCGTGAGCACCTCCCTTCTTCCCTGATGTGCACTCCAAGTCCATCGGGTGGATTTCCATCCAAAAATAACTTCTCCAATTGATTTCGTTCCGTTTTGACTCCGTCTGGTATTCCTTTTCCTCGAAATACTGAAATAGGCATAAAACAACAAATCTGGGCTGGGCCTCCGGTTAATAGGTTAGTCCCAAAAATAATATAAAAGTGGATAATAAAGCCCAATATTGCCCAAAACAGTAGATAATATAGCATGGAGCAATCAAAAATTATAGATACGTTGGAAACGTATCAAGCATCCCCTCTGCTCGTCCTCGAGTAGGTAAATGATAAAAAAAAGATATTTTTTGATGTGGAATGCTAATTGGCATAATTTCAATGTAATTCTTCTTACTTGTGATATGAATATTCAGATTCGAATGAATACAAAATAAAAGTTCATATTGATAAAAGAAATAGTAATACTTCAAGCATACTAATCAAAGTAATCATTTCTTCTCAAAATAACATGGCAAAAGAAAGTTCATCCCTACAAAATCATATAGTTAGGCTATGCTTCATTTTCGTCACACAAAGATGTTCCCAACTTCTATACCCCCATGACAAGCCAAGCAATTGTTCGTACTTAAATAATCTCAAACTTTTTCAACCTTCACGCAATACATGAGCGTGAGCCATGGATATAGCACTATGGGTGGAATAGAATATGATGATGGGGATTGTGTGGAGAAGACAAAAAGGAGAAAGTCTCATATTGACGAGGATAATCAATGGGCTATGGAGATGCCCATCAATTGATGTCAACATGAAGAGTAGGGATTGCCATGCAACGGATGCACTAGAGCTATAAATGAATTCTCAACATAAGAAAACTAGTGGGTGTGCATCCAACTTGCTTGCTCATGAAGACCTAGGGCATTTGAGGAAGCCCATCGTAGGAATATACAAGCCAAGTTCTATAATGAAAAATTCCCACTAGTATGAAAAAGACAACTTATGAGACTCACTATATGAAAAACATGGTGATACTTTGAAGCACAATATATGAGACTCACTACATGGAGAACAAGGTGCTACTTTGAAGCACAATATATGAGACTCACTACATGAAGAACAAGGTGCAAATATGAAGCACAAGTGTGGAAAAAAAGAGATAGTAACATTGCCACTTTTATTTATTTTCTTTTTTTGGCCTTTCTTTTTTTATTTTTGGCCTTTCTCTTTTTTTTGGGCAATGCTCTAATAATGATGATCATCACACTTCTATTGATTACAACATAATGATTACAACTCGAAACTAGAACAAGATATGACTCTATATGAATGCCTCAGGCGGTGTATCGGGATGGTGCAATGAATCAAGAGTGACATGTATGAAAAATAATGCATGGTGGCTTTGCCACAAATACGATGTCAACTACATGATCATGCAATGGCAATATGACAAAAGTAAAGTATGTCATGATGATGAACGGAACGGTGGAAAGTTGCATGGCAATATATCTCGGAATGGCTATGGAAATGCCATAATAGGTAGGTATGGTGGCTGTTTTAAGGAAGATATAAGGAGGTTTATGTGTGATAGAGTGTATCATATCACGGGGTTTGGATGCACCGGCGAAGTTTGCACCAACTCTCAATGTGAGAAAGGGCAATGCACGGTACCGAAGAGGCTAGAAATGATGGAAGGGAGAGAGTGCGTATAATACATGGACTCAACATTAGTCAAAAGAACTCATATACTTATTGCAAAAATTTAGAAGTCATCAAAAATCAAGTACTACGCGCATGCTCCTAGGGGGATAGATTGGTAGGAAAAGACCATCGCTCGTCCCCGACCGCCACTCATAAGGATGAACAAGCCAGGTACACTTCATGTTTCAAATTTGTTACACAACTTTAACCATACATGCTTGCTACGGGATTTGCTAACTTCAACACAAGCATTCTTTAAATTCATAATCACCCAACCAGCATGACTTTAATATTACTACCTCCATATCTCAAAACAATTATCAAGTATCAAACTTCTCTTAGTATTCAACACACTCATAAGAATCCTTACAAATCCTGTATGCTTAGCATATTAGAATTAAGCACATTACCATGATATTTAAGACTCTCAAAATAATATAAGTCAAGCATGAGAGTTCATATATTTCTTCAAAATAAAACTACCATTGTGCTCTAAAAGATATAAGTGAAGCACTAGAGCAAATGAAAACTACTCCGAAAGATATAAGTGAAGATCAATGAGTAGTCGAATAATTATGTAACTATGTGAAGACTCTCCCATTTAATAATTTCAGATCTTGATACTTTATTCAAACAGCAAGCAAAGCTAAAGAAAACTACATTGTAAGGATAGCACAACTCATGTGAAGAAGCAAAAACTTAGGCTCAACCGATACTAACCGGTGGTTGTTGAAGAAGAAAGGTGGGATGCCTACCGGGGCATCCCCAAGCTTAGATGCTTGATACTTCTTGAAATATTAAATTGGGGTACCTTGGGCATCCCCAAGCTTGAACTTTTATGTCTCCTTAATTCATCTCATATCATGGTTTCTCTTTTTATGAGAAGCTTCATCCACAACAAACTCAACAAGAACTCGTGAGATAGGTTAGTATAAACCAATGCAAAACCTTATCATTTTCTACTGTAACAAATCACTAAAATTATTATTCAACATTGCATACTAAATGCCTCTGCATATTTAATACTCCTATCCTCACATAGAATCATTAAACAAGCAAACATGTGCAAACAATGCAAACATAACAGCAATCTGCCAAATCAGTACAGTCTGTAAAGAATGCAAGATTCATCATACTTCCCTAACTCCAAAAATTATGAAAGAAAATTCCCACTGTAGTAAATTTATCGGAGCTCAATATGCAAAAAGATTCAACATTATACCACTCCCTGACTTTTCTAGATTATTTTTGCAACAGCGGTAAACTTTCTGTTTTCAAACAGCAACATGTATACTAGCAAAATAAGCATGGCAAAGGCTATCCTTGATTTTTTTATTGAAACTAAAGATGCAAAACACTAATCTAACTAACAGAAAAAAAAATGACATGACGCTCCAAGAAAAACACATATCATGTGGTGAATAAAAACATAGCTCCAAGTAAAGTTACTGATGAACGAAGACGAAAGAGGGGATGCCTGCCGGGGCATCCCCAAGCTTAGGCTCTTGGTTGTCTTTGAATATTACCTTGGGGTGCCTTGGGCATACCCAAGATTAGGCTCTTGCCACTCCTTATTCCGTAGTCCATCGAATCTTTACCCAAAACTTGAAAACTTCACAACACAAAACTTAACAGAAAACTCGTGAGCTCCGTTAGCGAAAGAAAACAAAACACCACTTCAAGGTACTGTAATGAACTCATTCTTTATTTATATTGGTGTTAAACCTACTGTATTCCAAATTCTCTATGGTTTATAAACTATTTTACTAGCCATAGATTCATCAAAATAAGCAAACAACACACGAAAAACAAAATCTGTCAAAAACAGAACAGTCTGTAGTAATCTGTAACTAACGCAAACTTCTGGAACTCCAAAAATTATAAAATAAATTGGTGGACCTGAGGAATTTGTCTAGTAATCATATGCAAAAAGAATCAACTAAATATCACTCTCCAGTAAAGAGTTCTATCTAATCTCGTGAGCGCTAAAGTTCTGTTTTTTACAGCATGATCATAAAGACTTCACCCAAGTCTTCCCAAAGGTTCTACTTGGCACAAACACTAATTAAAACATAAAACCACATCTAAACAGAGGCTAGATGATTTATTTATTACTAAACAGAACCAAAAAGCAATAAACTAAAATAAAATTGGGTTGCCTCCCAACAAGCGCTATCGTTTAACGCCCCTAGCTAGGCATTATGATTTCAATGACGCTCACATAAAAGATAAGAATTGAAACATAAAGAGAGCATCATGAAGAATATGACTAGCACATTTAAGTCTAACCCACTTCCTATGCATAGGGATTTTGTGAGCAAACAATTTATGGGAACAATAATCAACTTGCATAGGAAGGTAAAACAAGCATAACTTCAAAACTTTAAGCACATAGGGAGGAAACTTGATATTATTGCAATTCCTACAAGCATATGTTCCTCCCTCATAATAATTTTCAGTAGAATCATGAATAAATTCAACAATATAACCAGCACCTAAAGAATTATTTTCATGATCTACTAGCATAGAAAATTTACTACTCTCCACATAAGCAAAATTCTTCTCATTCGGAGTAGTGGGAGTATCATAAGAGACTTGAACACTAAAAATTGTTTCCACATTAAAAGAGTAATGTTCAGAAAAAGGGTAATAATAATCATGACAAGATTTGTAAATATAATCATCACTACTTTTTATAGCATAAGTTTCATCACAATAATCATCATAAGTAGGAAGCATGCTATCATCATAACAACTTTGCATATCAAAACTTGGGATGCTAAAAATATCATCTTCACTAAACGTAGTATCACCAAGCTTGGGACAAACATTTTCAGCAAATATATTCTCAAATATGTCATTCTCATCAAACATAGTTTCCCCAAGCTTGGGCCTTTTCATATCATAAGCATAATCACTCTCATCATTAATAGTATGGATAGCACCAATAGTATAGCAATTATCATTATCACAAGTAGTAGGAGCAACATCATTTGGAATGGATACCTTTTTACCTTTGTTGCCCCTTCTTTTCCTTTTCTTCTTCACATTATGTGTGGGCTTAACCTTCCTCTTTGATCTCCTTATTGATGAGATTGGTTGAATAGAAAGCTCCTCCTCGTTACCTGATTCATCATAAGAAATAATAGGAGGATATTGGGAAGTCTCTTCCCTTTCATTAGTATTCTCTTAATCTTCTATTTGTTTTCTTTTATTTATGTAATTGGCAATATAAGGATTTTCAATGCAATTCACCGCACAATACATATAAATCTTTTCTAGATCAAAATTAAGAATTTTATCAAGACTAAATTTTGGAATATCCTCAGTTATACGTTTCATTTCTTCATAACCCAAAAGAATGCTAAGTTCTTTATGATGCTCAAGGGTAATCAAATTATCACAATATTTGGACACGACTTGATCATGAAACAAATAGCATTGGAGCTTTAAATGACCATGTCAATTGCAAAGTTCACAAGGGGCATGAAAAATATTGAATCTTTCAGCACATTCATCTAGCTCTTCTTGCAACAATTTAGTTTCTAAGTACTTATGCCTCTTGCAATAAATATCTTCTCTATTTGGTGTATTCATGCAAACATGCACTCCACAAATGTTGACTTGCTCATGAGAGATATTTTCATCATAACTAGTGCAATCATCATTAGCATCATGGATATTCAAAGAATTCATACTAACAACATTGCAATCATGCTCATCATTCAAAGATTTAGTGCCAAACAATTTAATGCATTCTTCTTCTAACACTTTGGCACAATTTTCCTTTCCATCATACTTACAAAAAATATTAAAAAGGTGAAGCGTATGAGACAAACTCAATTCCATTTTTTTTGTAGTTTTCGTTTATAAACTAGACTAGTGCTAAAATAAGAAACAAAAAGATTCGATTGCAAGATCTAAAGATATACCTTCACTTACCTAGCCTCCCCGGCAACGGCGCCAGAAAAGAGCTTGATGTCTACTACGCAACCTTCTCCTTGTAGACGTTGTTGGGCCTGCAAGTGCACAGGTTTGTAGGACAGTAGCAAATTTCCCTCAAGTGGATGACCTAAGGTTTATCAATCCGTAGGAGGCATAGGATGGAGATGGTCTCTCTCAAGCAACCCTGCAACCAAATAACAAGGAGTCTCTTGTGTCCCCAACACACCCAATACAATGGTAAATTGTATAGGTGCACTAGTTAATGAAAAGATGGTGATACAAGTGCAATATGGACGGTAGATAAGAGTATTTGTAATCTGAAATAATAAAAAACAGCAAGGTAACTAATGATAAAAGTGAGCATAAACGGTATTACAATGATAGGAAACAAGGCCTAGGGTTCATACTTTCACTAGTGCAAGTTCTCTCAACAATAATAACATAGATAGATCATATAACAATCCCTCAACATGCGACAAAGAGTCACTCCAAAGCCACTAATAGCGGAGAACAAACGTAGAGATTATGGTAGGGTACGAAACCACCTCAAAGCTATTCTTTCGGATCGATCTATAAAAGAGTTTGTACTAGAATAACACCTTAAGACACAAATCAACCAAAACCCTAATGTCACCTAGATACTCCATTGTCACCTCAAGTATCCATTGGCATGATTATACGATATGCATCACACAATCTCAGATTCATCCAACCAACACAAATTACTTCAAAGAGTGCCCCAAAGTTTCTACCGGAGAGTCAAGAACGTGTGCCAACCCCTATGCATAGGTTCATGGGCGGAACCCGCAAGTTGGTCACCAAAACATACATCAAGTGGCACATGATATCCCATTGTCACCACAGATAAACACGACAAGACATACATCAAGTGTTCTCATAAAAGACTCAATCCGATAAGATAACTTCAAAGGGGAAACTCAATTCATCACAAGAGAGTAGAGGGGGAGAAACATCATAAGATCCAACTACAATAGCAAAGCTCGGAATACATCAAGATCGTGCCATAGAGGGAACCCGAGAGAGAGAGAGAGAGAGAGAGAGAGAGAGAGAGAGAGAGAGAGAGAGAGAGAGAGAGAGAGAGAGAGAGAGATCAAACACATAGCTACTGGTACATACCCTCAGCCCCGAGGGTGAACTACTCCCTCCTCGTCATGGAGAGCGCCGGATGATGAAGATGGCCACGGTGATGGGTTCCTCCGCAGGGTGCCTAACAGCGCCCCGAGAGGTTTTGGTGGCTCTGAGAGGTTTGCGGCAATGAACTCCCGATCTATCTTCTGCTACGGAAGTTTTAGGTGCACGAGGTATATATGGGTGAAAGGAGTACGTCGGTGGACGAAGGTGGGGCCACGAGGCGGGGCGCGCCTGTGGGTGGGCGCGCCCCCACCATCGTGAGCACCTCCCTTCTTCCCTGACGTGCACTCCAAGTCCATCGGGTGGCTTTCCTTCCAAAAATAACTTCTCCAGTTGATTTCGTTCCGTTTTGACTCTGCGTGGTATTCCTTTTCCTCGAAATACTGAAATAGGCATAAAACAGCAAATTTGGGTTGGGCCTCCGGTTAATAGGTTGGTCCCAAAAATAATATAAAAGTGGATAATAAAGCTCAATATTACCCAAAACAGTAGATAATATAGCATGGAGCAATCAAAAATTATAGATACGTTGGAGACGTATCACTCTGGTGTTTGAAATTCATTCCCATTTATTGCATGGGACCTATAAGCATGCACCCAAGGACACAGATTTGATTTTTCAACCAATTTATATGCACCGGAGCATGTGCATGTAGTTCAATTTGAATTGTTCACCTGAAATGGCTAGAAAACCAGTTTAATGTATAAAATGTTCAAACGAACCCTGAATAATTCCAATTCTTTTACGACACACATATAGTTGCATGTTCACTCCAGATAAAAGGTCTAGCAATTCAAACACCGTCCATTGCCGCTGTGACCCCATTATGTAAGTCAAATCAAGATGGAAATCAAGTAGATCGCACACACTTTATTATCAGCGACCGTGTGAGATGCAGCACAGAATATCCTGGAGCATCGTCGGTGTATAGTACGACTATGGCTTACGCGAGAAGGTGCGTTGGCTACAGTCCACAGCCGGCGTCTCAAGCACACTAGCTCGCTCCCTAAATATCATTTCACTGTTCAATCATTGTCAGTGAAAGATGGGCACATGGACCCGCGTCGTGAGGGCAACTTCGGTGGCCCACTTCAGCGAGAGCGCGGCTGCAGCCGCCATGCGCATGCTAACAAGGTGCATGAGCGTGGCCGGGAATCTGCGACCGGGCGGCAAAGGCAGCCCAAACGGCCACTGTTGCTTCCCAGGTGGTGGCAGCAACATCTGCCTCGGGGATAGCAACTGGCGACAGCGGCACAACAACTGTCTGTTACGCAGCGGCGGCCTTAGCCCTGATGGAGGCCGCCCACGCCCAGCTCCTAGCGGTCACCGCACAAATCGAACAAAGATTCTCTGACAACGGTCGGCAACCCATGGACGAAGAGCTGGCAATCGCCGAGAGCGTTCGAGAAGTCGTCCGTTCCTCCGCCGCATACGTTGCGACGACGGAGCCCGTCCAAGCCCAAATCGCGTCTGCCCACGCCCAGCTCGTGGTGGCCTTTTCCAAAGAGATGGCGGACGCGGATGGCGAGATGCTTGTCGAGTATGGTGTGATGGATGCCATGGAGCTCCTTCCCCAGGAGACCGTCGGGCGCGAGCTGGACATGGAGGCGGCGGCGGAGATTGACGAGCACCATCCATAGTAGTACTCTTTGTTTTGTTTAGTTAAGAGTGCGGTCTTTAATTTGTTAGAGTAATGTTTAGGTCAGCTAGCTCTGTTTAATTGCTGAACTTGCTCGATTAAGAAGTGTGGGTGTGTTGTAGTCTCCTTTGTGTACCCAAATTATGCAATGACGTGGATGACCACTGTAACCATGGAAATTCGAACCAAAACTTTTGACGTTTAAACTCATCACACACGGGTTAAGCTATTGAATTGTCTGTGATGTCCACATACCGTACACAGTTCTGAATAAGGGACCGTGTCTGATGACACTTTGCGCTTGATTTTTTATTTGAAGCGATTCCAAATTTCGGCTTTCATGGAAATATCTACCTCCCCGCCCCCTCCCCCTTACCAAAAGCCACATTTCCCCTCTTTCCGCCTTCCTTTCCAAGTTGAAACCTTCACTCCTTGCTTGCAGCGCCACCTCCTCGTCGGCGACCCTCCTTCACGCTGCTCGGCCTCCTCTATCCAGGCAGGTAATCCACACCCGACCCCCATCCTCCTCCTCCTTCCACATCCCACATGCCCCGACCACCGATGCGAACACGACACCTTCCACCCAAATCACCGACCACTCCACCAAATAAGCGCCGGCCTAAGCCATGGTGCACGCAGTATAGCCAGGACCTCAAGGAGCATTTGGCAGCGGAGAAGCAAATCGCGGCCGCAGGCGCGGATGAGGTCACGATGGCTGCCATTCGTGCCGACCCCCAGATCTTCAAGGAGCACCTTTCCATTTTCTAGCTATGCCGGTTAAGCATGCTCGGTTTACCCATTACATGTGCTGCTCCTGCCTTTCCTTCACAAATTCTAGTGAATTGTGCTATCTAATTTTACCATGCAATCTGTTGCTCTAGTGTATATGTTCTATATGTCGTGCAGTGTGGTGCTCACTTATTAACTGTTTTGTCAATTAGTTGTCGTCTTTAGTTAACTGTTTGGTTCAATTCTGCAAATGTGATGTTCAATTCTTCAGGCAGCAATTTTGTATTGTCTTCCATGTGAGAAATAAATCGAATTTATCTTTACAAAATTGTGGGTGCATTCTGTTATTGTATACCATGTGAGGAATAAATTGAATTTGGCTATTGTAAATACTTCCTCTGTTCCAAAATAGATGACTCAACTTTGTACAAACTTTAGTACAAAGTTAGTACAAAGTTGGGTCATCTATTTTGGAACGGAGGGAGTACATGAGAAACAAATACAATTGCTACAATTGGTTGTAGTTAACTGTTTAGTTAACTGTCTGATCTTCTATTAGGAGTATATTATATTGTGCAATGTGGTGCTCAGTTAATGTTTGGTTCATTTGTTGTGGTGTTTAGTTAACTGCTTGGTTCAATTCTGCAATGCAATGTCCAATTGTCATGGGTAGAATTTTGTTTTGTTGTGCATGTGAGGAATAAATTGAATTTGGCTGCACTTAATACATGAGAAACATATACAAGTGCTATATTTCCTAGTTCTTAATCATGCTTGGTTTGGATAAATGGGTTTTCCGTTTGGCTTGAATTAATCTGAAGAATCTGCAATGTGATTATTTTTCATCAACATATTTTACTGATAGCATGCGAACCCTTACTTAACCTGATGACTAACTATATTATATGTGTTGCACGGAAACAATGGGAAGCACTGAGCTTTACAATCGAGGTTAGCACGTGCATGGTCCGTTTTCTAATAGCACATCATTATGCAATTGCAGGAACCATTCTAATATTTAGGTTTTTAACAATTTGGTCTTGCACATGTAGGTCCTGCTGTCAGAGGTTTTGACCCACTGTTCGACCCTTTTTGCATATGGGGAAATGAGTTGTCCATGAATGTCAATCAAATCAAGAAACTCAAAAAGATTGTTAGGATAAAGAAATCAGTGACAAAAAACAACAAGATCTTTGTGTGCACAATGAAGAAGACATCAGTTTACTACAAGATGGTACTAACTATTATACGTTGCCTTTTTTTATTCCTTTGCCCCATTTCCAATATAGAGAAGATATTTATGCGCATCCTTGTTTTCAGGCCTTTCCAAAGCAGTTCACTGATGATTACCTCTCAAACCACCTCTATGGTCAGGAAGCGAGGAAGGTTTTCATACAACACCCACGGTTCAATATTGAAGTGTTCCTGAAGAGGACGAAGGACGAACGGTCAATCATCCACAGGCACTGGCCAAAAGTTGCAAAGACCTTCAACATGAATGAAGGCTCAATATTCGCCTTCCACTTTAGAAGTTTTCCAGATGAGATGCATCTGTCTATATACCGTCTATGATGCTAATTTCGAAAGGTTCTACATGTTGCATGTGGAACTTGCTACTGGTGCAGTTGTGTAACGGGGTAGCAGAGTGCTAAGCTATATCATGTTGTACTCTGATGTATTTCAATTATGAAATTCTACTTCCTTAATATGGAACTGAAATATTTTGTGTGCTTAATATGAAATGTCAATTAGATTAATAAATGGGTTATGAATAATCGGATAATTAGCCTGCTAATGGCGAATTTGCCTGCTAATTGGGTTTTGATATTGCAAATGGTTGTTGAAAAAATACCGTGGGCGATGACCTCAGGCAACGCACACAGTTTCTAGGAATAAACCGTGTTGGATCAATGAACAATCACACCCGACTTTCTCTTGAAAACTGTTTGCCTTAGGCAACCTTGCGCAAACGTTTACCACATAAAAACTGTGTGTGATGGACAACCTTTGCCACAGAGTTTCTTCTACGGACCGTGTGTGATACATTGAATAACGCAAACGATTTAACAGGAAAAATTGTGTGTGATGTACCTGTGAACGGAAACGTTTTCCTTGGAGCGACTGTGTGGGATGTGCATACAAACGGAAATGTTTAGCGGGGACTGACTGTGTGGGATGTACTTCCGACCGGAAACAATTTCGCCGTATAATTGTATTTTTTTAGCTCTACTGTACGTATTTCCATATTTGAGCGCCCACCGGTCGCACACGACCTCATTTTGCCGAACGTGTGTGCCAGGAGGGCATATCCCCGATGGTTTCTGGGTCGTGTGGGAAGCAACCCCCTATCGCCCACACTCACTTGGCAACGGTTCCAAATGCCATCGCGGAAAGGGGTTAAAAACCGCTTGTTTAGGACCGACGCGCACCAGTGTTGTCACCATTGAATAAGACTGAAAAGGGCACGGAGCTGACCATGCCCTTGATAATGTTAACCAATCTCTCCATGGATCCCAACTTTAGCATAATAGCTTTTAAATAACTCCACTCCACACGGCCTATGTCTCTTAGCCTTATTTCTTTTCATAAAAGACTAGGTATAAAAAGCGGATTGTTCTTCAGAAATAAACTTAATAACTGATGTCTACTACACAACCTTCTTCTTGTAGACGTTGTTGGGCCTGCAAGTGCACAGGTTTGTAGGACAGTAGCAAATTTCCCTCAAGTGGATGACCTAAGGTTTATCAATCCGTGGGAGGCGTAGGATGAAGATGGTCTCTCACAAACAACCCTACAACCAAATAACAAAGAACCTCTTGTGTCCCCAACACAACCAATACAATGGTAAATTGTATAGGTGCACTAGTTCGGCGAGGAGATGGTGATACAAGTGCAATATGGATGGTAGATAAAGGTATTTGTAATCTGAAAATATAAAAACAGCAAGGTAACTAATGATAAAAGGAAGCGTAAACGGTATTGCAATGATAGGAAACAAGGCCTAGGGTTCATACTTCCACTAGCGCAAGTTCTCTCAACAATAATAACATAGATAGATTATATAACAATCCCTCAACATGCAACAAAGAGTCACTCCAAAGCCACTAATAGCGGAGAACAAACGTAGAGATTATGGTAGGGTACGAAACCACCTCAAAGCTATTCTTTTGGATCAATCTATAAAAGAGTTCGTACTAGAATAACACCTTAAGACACAAATCAATGAAACCCTAATGTCACCTAGAAACTCCATTGTCACCTCAAGTATCCGTGGGCATGATTATACGATATGCATCACACAATCTCAGATTCATCGAACCAACATAAAGTACTTCAAAGAGTGCCCCAAAGTTTCTACCGGAGAGTCAAGAAAGTGTGCCAACCCCTATGCATAGGTTCATGGGCGGAACCCGCAAGTTGGTCACCAAAACATACATCAAGAGGCACATGATATCCCATTGTCACCACAGATAAACACGGCAAGACATACGTCAAGTGTTCTCATAAAAGACTCAACCGATAAGATAACTTCAAAGGGGAAAATCAATTCATCACAAGAGAGTAGAGGGGGAGAAACATCATAAGATCCAACTACAATAGCAAAGCTCGGGATACATCAAGATCGTGCCATAGAGGGAACACGAGAGAGAGAGAGAGAGAGATCAAACACATAGCTACTGGTACATACCCTCAGCCCCGAGGGTGAACTACTCCCTCCTCGTCATGGAGAGCGCCGGGATGATGAAGATGGCCACCGGTGATGGGTCCCCCCTCCGGCAGGGTACCGGAATGGGCTCCCGAGAGGTTTTTGGTGGCTACAGAGGCTTGCAGCGGCGGAACTCCCGATCTATCTTGATATTCGATGGTTTTAGGGTACGTAGGCATATATAGGCGAAAGAAGTCGGTTGGGAGGTGCTCGAGGGGACCACGAGACAGGGGGCACGCCCAGTAGGGGGGCGCCCCCTATCTCCTGGGCTCCTCGAGTATCTTCTGACGTAAACTCCAAGTCTCCAGGATGATAATCTTCCAAAAGATCACGTTGCTGAAGGTTTCATTCCGTTTGGACTCCGTTTGATATTCCTTTTCCTCGAAATACTGAAACAGGCAATAACACATCAATATGGGCTGGGCCTCCGGTTAATAGGTTAGTCCCAAAAGTAATATAAAAGTGTATAATAAAGCCCATAATCATTCAAAACACATAGTAATATAGCATGGAACAATCAAAAATTATAGATACGTTGGAGACGTATCAAGCATCCCCAATCTTAATTCTTGCTCGTCCTCGAGTAGGTAACTGATAGAACAGAATTTTTGATGTGGAATGCTAGTTGGCATAATTTCAATGTAATTCTTCTTAATTGTGGTATAAATATTCAGATCCGAAAGATTCAAGACAAAAGTTCATATTGACATAAAAATATAATACTTCAAGCATACTAACAAAGCAATTATGTCTTCTCAAAATAACATGGCCAATGAAAGTTATCCCTACAAAATCATATAGTCTGGCTATGCTCTATCTTCACCATAGAAAGTATTTAAATCATGCACAACCCCGATGACAAGCCAAGCAATTGTTTCATACTTTTGACATTCTCAAACTTTTTCAATCTTCACGCAATACATGAGCATGAGCCATGGATATAGCACTATGGGTGGAATAGAAGGGTGGTTGTGGAGAAGACAAAAAGGGAGAAGATAGTCTCACATCAACTAGGCGTATCAACGGGCTATGGAGATGCCCATTAATAGATATCAATGTGAGTGAGTAGGGATTGCCATGCAACGGATGCACTAGAGCTATAAATATATGAAAGCTCAACAAAAGAAACTAAGTGGGTGTGCATCCAACTTGCTTGCTCACGAAGACCTAGGGCATTTTTGAGGAAGCCCGTCATTGGAATATACAAGCCAAGTTCTATAATGTAAGATTCCCACTAGTATATGAAAGTGACAACATAGGAGACTCTCTATCATGAAGATCACGGTGCTACTTTGAAGCACAAGTGTGGTAAGAGGATAGTAGCATTGTCCCTTCTCTCTTCTTCTCTCATTTTTTTATTTTTTTATTTTTTTTATTTGGGCCTTTTCTCTTTTTTATGGCCTCTTTTTTTCTTTTTTTTTCTTTTTCGTCCGGAGTCTCATCCCGACTTGTGGGGGAATCATAGTCTCCATCATCCTTTCCTTACTGGGACAATGCTCTAAAAAATGATCATCATCACACTTTTATTTTCTTACAACTCAACAATTACAACTCGAAACAAGAACAAGATATGACTCTATATGAATGCCTCCGGCGGTGTACCGGGATTGTGCAATGAATCAAGAGTGACATGTATGAAAGAATTATGAACGGTGGCTTTGCCACAAATACGATGCCAACTACATGATCATGCTAAGCAATATGACAACGATGGAGCGTGTCATAATAAACGGAACGGTGGAAAGTTGCATGGCAATATATCTCGGAATGGCTATGGAAATGCCATGATAGGTAGGTATGGTGGCTGTTTTGAGGAAAGTATATGGTGGGTGTATGATACCGGCGAAAAGTGCGCGGTATTAGAGAGGCTAGCAATGGTGGAAGGATGAGAAAAGTGTGTATAATCCATGGACTCAACATTAGTCATGAAGAACTCATATACTTATTGCAAAAATCTACAAGTTATCAAAGCAAAATATTACGCGCATGCTCCTAGGGGGATAGATTGGTAGGAAAATACCATCGCTCGTCCCCGACCGCCACTCATAAGGAAGACAATCAGTAAATAAATCATGCTCCGACTTCATCACATAACGGTTCACCATACGTGCATGCTACGGGAATCACAAACCTTAACACAAGTATCTCTCAAATTCACAACTACTCCACTAGCATGACTCTAATATCACTACTTCCATATCTCAAAACAATCATCAAGCATCAAACTTCTCTTAGTATTCAACACACTCATAAGAAAGTTTTTACTATTATTGAATACCTAGCATATTAAGATTATTTAAGCAAATTACCATGCTATTTAAGACTCTCAAAATAATAATAGTGAAGCATGATAGTTCATCTATTTCTTCAAAATAAAACCACCACCGTGCTCTAAAATATATAAGTGAAGTACTAGAGCAAATGACAAACTACTCCGAAAGATATAAGTGAAGATCAATGAGTAGTCGAATAATTATACAACTATGTGAAGACTCTACCATTTAATAATTTCAGATCTTGGTATTGTATTCAAACAGCAAGCAAAACAAAATAAAATTACATTGCAATGATAGCACAACTCATGTGAAGAAGCAAAAACTTAGGCTCAACCGATACTAACCGATAGTTGTTGAAGAAGAAAGGTGGGATGCCTACTGGGGCATCCCCAAGCTTAGATGCTTGAGACTTCTTGAAATATTATCTTGGGGTGCCTTGGGCATCCCCAAGCTTGAACTTTTGTGTCTCCTTAATTCCTCTCATATCATGGTTTCTCTTTTTATTAAAAGCTTCATCCACACCAAACTCAACAAGAACTCGTGAGATAGGTTAGTATAAACCAATGCACAACCTTATCATTTTCTACTGTAACAAATCACTAAAATTATTATTCAACATTGCATACTAAATGCCTCTGCATATTTAATACTCCTATCATCAAATAGAATCATTAAACAAGCAAACATATGCAAACAATGCAAACATAACAGCAATCTGCCAAAACATTACAGTCTGTAAAGAATGCAAGAATATCAATACTTCCCTAACTCCAAAAATTATGAACTAAAATTCCCACTGTAATAAATTTATCATAGCTCAATATTAGTAAAGATTGAACATTATATCACTCTCTGACTTTTCTAGGGAATTTTTGCAACAGCGGTTAACTTTCTGTTTTCAAACAGCAACATGTATACTAGCAAAATAAGCATGGCAAAGGCTATCCTTGACTTTTTTTATTGAAAATAAAGATGCAAAACACTATAATAAATAACAGAAAGCAAATACTAACAAGAGAAAATGACGCTCCAAGCAAAACACATATCATGTGGTGAATAAAAATATAGATCCAAGTAAAGTTACAGATGAACGAAGACGAAAGAGGGGATGCCATCCGGGGCATCCCCAAGCTTAGGCTCTTGGTTGTCCTTGGATATTACCTTGGGGTGCCTTGGTAATCCCCAAGCTTAGGCTCTTGCCACTCATTATTCCATAGTCCATCGAATCTTTACCCAAAACTTCAAAACTTCACAACACAAAACTTAACAGAAAACTCGTGAGCTCCGTTAGCGAAAGAAAACAAAACACCACTTCAAGGTACTGTAATTAACTCATTCTTTATTTATATTGGTGTTAAACCTACTGTATTCCAACTTCTCCATGGTTTATAAACTATTTTACTAGCCATAGATTCATCAAAATAAGCAAACAACACAATGAAAACAGAATCTGTCAAAAACAGAACAGTCTGTAGTAATCTGTAACTAACGCAAACTTCTGGAACTCCAAAATTATAAAATAAATTGTTGTACCTGAGGAATTTGTCTAGTAATCATCTGCAAAAAGAATCAACTAAATAGAAATATCCAGTAAAAAGTCCTAGCTAATCTCGTGAGCGCTAAAGTTTCTGTTTTTTTACAGCATGATCATAAAGACTTCACCCAAGTCTTCCCAAAGGTTCTACTTGGTACAAACACTAATTAAAACATAAAACCACATCTAAACAGAAGATAGATGGATTATTTATTCCTAAACAGAACCAAAAGCAAGAAACTAAAATAAAATTGGGTTGCCTCCCAACAAGCGCTATCGTTTAACGCCCCTAGCTAGGCATGATGATTTCAATGATGCTCACAAAAAGATAAGAATTGAAACATAAAGAGAGCATCATGAAGAATATGACTAGAACATTTAAGTCTAACCCACTACCTATGCATAGGGATTTTGTGAGCAAACAACTTATGGGAACAATAATCAACTATCATAGGAAGGCAAAACAAGCATAGCTTCAAGATTTTCAACACATAGAGAGGAAACTTGACATTATTGCAATTCCTACAAGCATAAATTCCTCCCTCATAATAATTTTCAGTAGCATCATGAATGAATTAAACAATATAACCAGCACCTAAAGCATTCTTTTCATGATCTACTAGCATAGAAAATTTACTACTCTCCACATAAGCAAAATTCTTCTCTTGAATAATAGTGGGAGCAAACTCAACAAAATAACTATCATGTGAGGCATAGTCCAATTGAAAACTAAAATCATGATGACAAGTTTCATGGTTATCATCATTCTTAATATCATACAAGTCATCACAATAATCATAATAGATAGCAACTTTGTTCTCATAATCAACTGGAACCTCTTCCGGAATAGTGGATTCATCACTAAATAAAGTTGACACTCTTCCAAATCCACTTTCATCAATATAATCATCATAAATAGGAGGCATGCTTTCATCATAATAAATTTGCTCATCAGAACTTGGAGGACTAAAAATATCATATTCATCAAACATAGCTTCCCCAAGCTTGTAGCTTTGCATATCATTAGCATCATGGATATTCAAGGAATTCATACTAGCAACATTGCAATAATGCTCTTCATTCAAAGATTTAGTACCAAGCATTTTAATGCATTCTTCTTCTAGCACTTGAGCACAATTTTCCTTTCCATCATACTCACGAAAGATAGTAAAAAGACGAAGCGTATGACACAAACTCAATTCCATTTTTTAGTAGTTTTCTTTTATAAACTATAGTAGTGCTAAAACACGAAACAAAAAGATTCAATTGCAAGATCTAAAGATATACCTTCAAGCACTCACCTCCCCGGGAACAGCGCCAGAAAAGAGCTTGATGTCTACTACACAACCTTCTTCTTGTAGACGTTGTTGGGCCTGCAAGTGCATATGTTTGTAGGACAGTAGCAAATTTCCCTCAAGTGGATGACCTAAGGTTTATCAATCCGTGGGAGGCGTAGGATGAAGATGGTCTCTCACAAACAACCCTGCAACCAAATAACAAAGAGTTTCTTGTGTCCCCAACACACCCAATACAATGGTAAATTGTATAGGTGCACTAGTTCGACGAAGAGATGGTGATACAAGTGCAATATGGATGGTAGATAAAGGTATTTGTAATCTGAAAATATAAAAACAGCAAGGTAACTAATGATAAAAGGGAGCGTAAACGGTATTGCAATGATAGGAAACAAGGCCTAGGGTTCATACTTTCACTAGTGCAAGTTCTCTCAACAATAATAACATAGATAGATCATATAACAATCCCTCAACATGCAACAAAGAGTCACTCCAAAGCCACTAATAGCGGAGAACAAACGTAGAGATTATGGTAGGGTACGAAACCACCTCAAAGCTATTCTTTCGGATCAATCTATAAAAGAGTTCGTACTAGAATAACACCTTAAGACACAAATCAATCAAAACCCTAATGTCACCTAGATACTCCATTGTCACCTCAAGTATCCGTGGGCATGATTATACGATATGCATCACACAATCTCAGATTCATCCAACCAACATAAAGTACTTCAAAGAGTGCCCCAAAGTTTCTACCGGAGAATCAAGAACGTGTGCCAACCCCTATGCATAGGTTCATGGGCGGAACCCGCAAGTTGGTCACCAAAACATACATCAAGAGGCACATGATATCCCATTGTCACCACAGATAAACACGGTAAGACATACATGAAGTGTTCTCGTAAAAGACTCAATCCGATAAGATAACTTCAAAGGGGAAACTCGATTCATCACAAGAGAGTAGAGGGGGAGAAACATCATAAGATCCAACTACAATAGCAAAGCTCGGGATACATCAAGATCGTGCCATAGAGGGAACACGAGAGAGAACACGAGAGAGAGAGAGATCAAACACATAGCTACTTGTACATACCCTCAGCCCCGAGGGTGAACTACTCCCTCCTCGCCATGGAGAGCGTCGGGATGATGAAGATGGCCACCGATGATGGGTTCCTCCGTAGGTGCCGAACGGGCTCCCGAGAGGTTTTGGTGGCTACAGAGGCTTGCGGCGGCGGAACTCCCGATCTATCTTGATATTCGATGGTTTTAGGGTACATAGGCATATATAGGCGAAAGAAGTCGGTCGGGAGGTGCTCGAGGGGCCCACAAGATAGGGGGCGCGCCCAGTAGGGGGGGCGCCCCCTATCTCCTGGGCTCCTCGAGTATCTTCTGACATAAACTCCAAGTCTCCAGGATGATAATCTTCCAAAAAATCACGTTGTCGAAGGTTTCATTCCGTTTGGACTCCGTTTGATATTCCTTTTCCTCGAAATACTAAAACAGGCAATAAAACAGCAATATGGGTTGGGCCTCCGGTTAAAAGGTTAGTCCCAAAAGTAATATAAAAGTGTATAATAAAGCCCATAATCATTCAAAACACATAGTAATATAGCATGGAACAATCAAACATTATAGATACGTTGGAGACGTATCAATAACCTTGGAGGCGATCTTATCACTAGTACGCGTCGGTGCTATACAAACTGTTTTTAACCCCTTTCCGCGACGGCATTTGGAACAATCGCCAAGTGAGTGTGGGCGATAGGGGGGTCCTTCCCACACGACCCAGAGACCGTCGGGGATAAGTGTTGGAAATATGCCCTAGAGGCAACAATAAAATGGTTATTATTATATTTCCTTGTTCATGATAATTGTCTATTGTTCATGCTATAATTGTGTTATCCAGAAATCGTAATACATGTGTGAATACATAGACCACAACATGTCGCTTGTGAGCCTCTAGTTGACTAGCTCGTTGATCAATAGATGGTTACGGTTTCCTGACCATGGACATTGGATGTCATTGATAACGGGATTACATCATTAGGAGAATGATGTGATGGACAAGACCCAATCCTAAGCATAGCACAAGATCGTAGTTAAATGCTGCTAAAGCTTTTCTAGTGTCAAGTATCATTTCCTTAGACCATGAGATTGTGCAACTCCTGGATACCGTAGGAATGCTTTGGGTGTGCCAAACGTCACAACGTAACTGGGTGGCTATAAAGGTATACTACGGGTATCCCCAAAAGTATCTGTTGGGTTGGCACGAATCGAGACTGGGATTTGTCACTCTGTGTGACGGAGAGGTATCTCTAGGCCCACACGGTAAGACATCATCGTAATGAGCTCAATGTGACTAAGGGGTTGGTCACGGGATGATGTGTTATGGAACGAGTAAAGAGACTTGCCGTAACGAGATTGAACAAGGTATCGGTATACCGACAATCGAATCTCGGGCAAGTGCAATACCGGTAGACAAAGGGAATCGTATACGGGATTAATTGAATCCTTGACATCGTGGTTCATCCAATGAGATCATCTTGGAACATGTGGAAGCCAACATGGATATCCAGATCCCTCTGTTGGTTATTGGCTGGAGAGATGTCTCGGTCATGTCTGCATAGTTCCCGAACTCGTAGGGTCTACACACTTAAGGTTCGATGACGCTAGGGTTATAGGGAATAGATGTACGTGGTTACCGAATGTTTTTCGGAGTACCGGATGAGATCCTGGACATCACGAGGAGTTCCGGAATGGTCCGGAGGTGAAGATTTATATATGGGAAGTCCAGTTTCTGTCACCGGAAAGGTTACGGGCTTTATCGGTATTGTACAGGGACCACCGAAGGGGATCCGGGGGTCCACCGGGAGGGTCCACCTGCCCCGAAGGACCTAATGGGTTGTAGTTGGGTGGGAACCAGCCCCTTAGTGGGCTGGTGCGCCCCCCCAAGGGCCCAACGTGCCTAGGGTTGGAAACCCTAGGGGGGCGCTGACCCCCCCCCGGGGGGGGGGGGCACCCCCCTATTTGGAAACCCTAAGGGGGCCGCGGCCCCCCGAGGCCGCCGCCTCTAGATGGATCTAGGGGCTGGCCCCTCCCCTTCCCCTATATATAGTGGGGGTTTTGGGGCTGCCAGAGACACGAGTCTCCCTCTCTCTTGGCGCAGCCCTACCCATCTCCCTCCTCGTCTCTCGCAGTGCTTGGGGAAGCCCTACTGGAGTGCCACACTCCTCCACCACCACCACGCCGTCGTGCTTCTGCTAGATGGATTCTTCCCCAACCTCTCCCTCTCTCCTTGCTGGATCAAGGCGCGGGAGACGTCACTGGGCTGCACGTGTGTTGAACGCGGAGGCACAGTTGTTCGGTGCTTAGATCGGTTTCGGCCGCGATCTGAATCGCTTCGTGTACAACTCCACCGACCGCGTTCTTGCAACATTCCGCATCGCGATCTTCAAAGGTATGAAGATGCACTCCCCTCTCGTTGCTAGTAAGCTTCATAGATTGATCTTGGTGATGCGTAGAAATTTTTTAATTTATGCAACGATCCCAAACAGTGGCATCATGAGCTAGGTCTATGCATAGTTTCTATGCACGAGTAGAAGACAAGTTGTTGTGGGCGTCGATTTTGTCAATTTACTTGCTGTTACTAGTCTTATCTTGATTCGGCAGCATCGTGGGATGAAGCGGCCCGGACCGACCTTACACGTACGCTTACGTGAGACAGGTTCCACCGACTGACATGCACTAGTTGCATAAGGTGGCTAGTGGGTGTCTGTCTCTCCCACTTTAGTCGGATCGGATTCGATGAAAAGGGTCCTTATGAAGGGTAAATAGAAATTGGCATATCACGTTGTGGTTTTGGCGTAGGTAAGAAAGCGTTCTTGCTAGAAACCTATAGCAGCCACGTAAAATTTGCAACAACAATTAGAGGACGTCTAACTTGTTCTTGCAGCATATGCCGTGTGATGTGATATGGCCAAAAGGATGTGATGAATGATATATGTGATGTATGAGATTGATCATGTTCTTGTAATAGGAATCACGACTTGCATGTCGATGAGCATGACAACTGGCAGGAGCCATAGGAGTTGTCTTAATTTATTGTATGACCTGCGTGTCAGTGAAAACTCCATGTAATTACTTTACTTTATTGCTAACGTTAGCCATAGTAGTAGAAGTAATAATTGGCGAGACAACTTCATGAAGACACGATGATGGAGATCATGATGATGGAGATCATGGTGTCATGCCAGTGACGATGATGATCATGGCACCCCGACGATGGAGATCAAAAAGGAGCAAAATGATATTGGCCATATCATGTCACTATTTGATTGCATGTGATGTCTATCATGTTTTACATCTTATTTGCTTAGAACGACGACAGCTTAAATAAGATGATCCCTCGCAATAATTTCAAGAAAGTGTTCCCCCTAACTGTGCACCGTTGCGAAGGTTCGTTGTTTCGAAGCACCACATGATGATCGGGTGTGATAGATTCTAACATTCGAATACAACGAGTGTAAGCCAGATTTACACACGCAATATACTTAGGTTGACTTGACGAGCCTAGCATGTACAAACATGGCCTCGGAACACGGAAGACCGAAAGGTCGAACATGAGTCGTATAGAAGATACGATCAACATGAAGATGTTCACCAATGATGACTAGTCCATCTCACGTGATGATCGGATACGGCCTAGTTGACTCGGATCATGTATCACTTAGATGACTAGAGGGATGTCAATCTGAGTGGGAGTTCATTAAATAATTTGATTAGATGAACTTAATTTTCATGAACATAGTCTAAAAACTTTGCAATATGTCTTGTAGATCAAATGGCCCACGCTAACGTTGCCCTCAACTTCAATGCGTTCCTAGAGAAAACCAAGCTGAAAGATGATGGTAGCAACTACACGGACTGGGTCCGTAACCTGAGGATCATCCTCATAGCTGCCAAGAAAGCATATGTCCTTGATGCACCGCTAGGTGAGGCACCTGTTTTCCAAGCGACTCAAGACGTTATGAACGCTGGCGATCGCAGAGTGATGATTACTCCCTGGTTCAGTGCGGCATGCTTTATAGCTTAGAACCGGGGCTCCAAAAGCGTTTTGAGCAACACAGAGCATATGAGATGTTCCAAGAGCTGAAAATGGTTTTCCAAGCTCATGCCCGAGTCGAGAGATATGAAGTCACCGACAAGTTCTACAGTTGTAAGATGGAGGAGAATAGTTACGTCGTGAGCACATACTCAAAATGTCAGGTTACACAACCGCTTGTCTCACCGGGAGTCAATCTCCGGATGACGCTTGATTATTGATAGAATCCTTCGCCGCTTCCACCTAGCTACAAGAGCTTTGTGATGAACTTCAAGATGCGTGGGATGGAAAAGACCATTCTGAGGTATATTCAATGCTGAAATCAGCGGAGGTGGAGATCAAAAGGAACATCAAGTGTTGATGGTGAATAAAACCACTAAGTTCAAGAAAGGCAAGGGTAAAAATAACTTCAAGAAGGACGGCAAGGGAGTTGCCGCGCCCGGTAAGCCAGCTGCCAAGAAGAAGCCAAAGAATGGACCCAAACTTGAGACTGAGTGCTTTTATTGCAAGGGAAACGGTCACTGGAAGCGGAACTGCCCCAAGTACTTAGCGGATACGAAGGCCGGCAATACCAAAGGTATATGTGATATACATATTATTGATGTGTACCTAACAAGCGCTCGTAGTAGCTCCTAGGTATTTGATACTGGTGCGGTTGCTCATATTTGTAACTCAAAACAGGAGCTGCGGAATAAGCGGAGACTGGCGAAGGACGAGGTGACGATGCGCGTCGGGAATAGTTCCAAGGTCGATGTGATCGCCGTCGGCACGCTACCTCTACATTTACCTACGGGATTAGTTTTAAACCTCAATAATTGTTATTTAGTGCCAGCTTTGAGTATGAACATTGTATCTGGATCTCGTTTAATGCGAGATGGCTACTCATTTAAATCTGAGAATAATGGTTGTTCTATTTATATGAGAGATATGTTTTGTGGTCATGCCCCGCTGGTCAATGGTTTATTCTTATTGAATCTTGATAACCCACAAGTATAGGGGATCGTAACAATTTTCGAGGGTAGAGTATTCAACCCAAATTTGTTGATTCGACACAAGGGGAGCCAAAGAATATTCTCAAGTATTAGCAGCTGAGTTGTCAAGTCAACCACACCTGGAAACTTAGTATCTGCAGCAGAGTGTTTAGTAGCAAAGTAATATGATAGTGATGGTAACGGTAACAAAAGTAAAGACAGCAAAAGTAATGTTTTTGGTATTTTTGTAGTGATTGTAACAAGAGCGGAAAAGTACATAAGCGTAAACCAAGATATGGAAAGCTCAGAGGCACCGGATCGTTGATGGATAATTATGCCGGATGTGGTTCGTCATGTAACGATCATAACATAGGGTGACACAAAACTAGCTCCAGTTCATCAATGTAATGTAGGCATGTATTCCGTAAATAGTCATACATGCTTATGGAAAAGAACTTGCATGACATATTTTGTCCTACCCTCCCGTGGCAGCGGGGTCCTATTGGAAACTAACGGATATTAAGGCCTCCTTTTAACAGAGAACTGGAACAAAGCATTAGCACATAATGAATACATGAACTCTTCAAACTACGGTCATCATCGAGAGTGGTCCCGATTATTGTCACTTCGGGGTTGCCGGGTCATAACACATAGTAGGTGACTATAGACTTGCAAGATAGGATCTAGAACTCACATATATTCATGAAAACATAATAGGTTCAGATCTGAAATTATGGCACTCGGGCCCTAGTGACAAGCATTAAGCATAGCAAAGACATAGCAACATCAATCTCAGAACATAGTGGATACTAGGGATCAAACCCTAACAAAACTAACTCGATTACATGATAAATCTCATCCAACCCATCACCGTCCAGCAAGCCTACGATGGAATTACTCACGCACGGGCGGTGAGCATCATGAAATTGGTGATGGAGGATGGTTGATGATGACGACGGGCGATTTAATCCCCTCTCCCAAGCCCCGAGCGGACTCCAGATCAGCCCTCCCGAGAGAGATTAGGGCTTGGCGGCGGCTCCGTGTCGTAAAACGCGATGAAACTTTCTCTCTGATTTTTTCTCCCGAAAGCCAAAATATGGAGTTGGAGTTGGCGTCGGAGGGTCTCTGTGGGGGCCCACGAGGTAGGGGCGCGCCCGAGGAGGGGCGCGCCCACCCTCGTGAGCAGTGGCGGGGCCCCGGTCTTCATCTTTGGTGAGGATTTTTTATTATTTTTTATAAGACATCCCGTGGAGTTTCAGGTCATTCCGAGAACTTTTGTTTTCTACACATAAAACAACATCATGGCAATTCTGCTGAAAACAGCGTCAGTCCGGGTTAGTTCACTCAAATCATACAAGTTAGAGTCCAAAACAAGGGCAAAAGTGTTTGGAAAAGTAGATACGACGGAGACGTATCAACTCCCCCAAGCTTAAACCCTTGCTTGTCCTCAAGCAATTCAGTTGACAAACTGAAAGAGAAAAAGAAAAACTTCAGCTTCCGGTATCTTTCTTTTATTTGTAACAATATCTTTCATATATTTAGCATAAGGATTCATTTTGAGCATATCAGTCAATCGCATACACAAAAAGATGGGTCTAATCATTTCAAAGAAAGCGCTCAAAATCCTCATCATCCTTTTTCTTGGATGGTTTCGGAGGAAAAGGAATAGGTTTCTGAACCCATGGTTCCCTTTCTTTACCATGTTTCCTAGCAACAAAGTCTCTTTTATCGTAACGTTGATTATTTGATTGTGGGTTATCAAGATCAACAGCAGGTTCAACTTCTACATCCTTATCATTACTAGGTTGAGCATCATCATGAACATTATCATTAACATTTTCACTAGGTTCATGTTCATTACCAGATTGTGTTTCAAAGATCGGACATAGAGATATCATTTGGATTCTCAGGTGGTTCAGCAATAGGTTCACTAGAAGTTTGCACAGTTCTATCATTTTTCTTTTTCTTCCTTTTAGAAGAACTAGGTACATAAATATTATTTCTCTGGGAATCTTGCTCGATTCTCTTAGGGTGGCCTTCAGGATACAAAGGTTCCTGAGTCATTCTACCAGTTCTAGTAGCCACTCTAACAGCATAATCATTTTTCTTACTATTCATTTCATCAAGCACTTCTTTACGAGCTTTAAGTACTTGCTCTACTTGAGTGGTAACCATAGAAGCATGTTTGCTAACAAGTTTAAGTTCACCTCTAATATTAGCCATATAATCACTCAAGCGTTTAATCATAAAGGTATTCTGTTTCAATTGTCTACCAAAATAAGCATTAAAGTCATCTTGCTTAAACATAAAGTTATCAAACTCATCCAAGCAATCGACTAGCAATTTTAGTAGGAGGGACTTCAGCTTTATCATATCTATAGAGAGAATTTACCTTTACTACCCGTGTCGGGATATCGGGATCGGAGGTTCTTGATGAATAAAGAATTGAGATAATACACTTCTTCAACAAAGTGTAAATTAAGACCATGTATTTCTTCAATAGGAGGTAAATTCTTAACATCTTCAGCTTTAATACCTTTTTCTTTCATAGATTTCTTTGCCTCTTGCATATCTTCAGGATCGAGAAATAGAACACCTCTCTTCTTCGGAGTTGGTTTAGGAATAGGCTCGAATTGGCTCGAGCTGGCTCAGAATTGGCTCGGTGGTGCCCAATTATTTTCATTTGTCAACATATTATTCAATAGAATTTCAGCTCTATCCGGTGTTCTTTCCCTGAAAAGAGAACCAGCACAACTATCCAGGTAATCTCTGGAAGCACCGCTTAGTCCATTATAAAAGATATCAAGTATTTCAGGTTTCTTAAGAGGATGATCAGGCAAAGCATTAAGTAACTTGAGAAGCCTCCCCCAAGCTTGTGGGAGACTCTCTTCTTAAATTTGCACAAAATTATATATATCCCTCAAAGCAGCTTGTTTCTTATGAGCAGGGAAATATTTAGCAGAGAAGTAATAAATCATATCCTGGGGACTACGCACACAACCAGGATCAAGAGAATTAAACCATATCTTAGAATCGCCCTTTAATGAGAACGGTAATATTTTGAGTATATAAAAGTAGCGCAATCTCTCATCATTAGTAAATAGGGCAGCTATATCATTTAACTTAGTAAGATGTGCCACAACAGTTTCAGATTCATAGCCATAAAAAGGATCAGATTCAACCAAAGTAATTATATCAGGATCAACAGAGAATTCATAATAATCCTTATCAGGAACACTAATAGGTGAAGTAGCAAAAGCAGGGTCGGGTCTCATCCTATCTCTAAGAGATTCTTTACTCCATTTAACTAGCAGCCTCTTAAGTTCATATCTATCCTTACAAGCAAAAATAGCTGCAGAAGATTCAGCATCAAAAAGATAACCCTCAGAAATAGCAGGCATATTTTCATCATCACTTTCATCATTGTATTCAGTTTCAATAATTTCTCTTTCTCTAGACCTAGAAATTTGTTCATCTAGAAATTCACCAAGGGGCACAATAGTATCAAGCATAGAAGTAGTTTCATCATAAGTATCATGCATAGCAGAAGTGGCATCATCAATAACATGTGTCATATCAGAACGAATAGCAGAAGCAGGTTTAGCTGTCGCTAGCTTACTCATAACAGAAGGTGAATCAAGTGCAGAGCTAGATGGCAGTTCCTTACCTCCCCTCGTAGTTGAGGGATAAATTGTTGTCTTAGCGTCTTTCAAGTTCTTCATAGTGTCCAGCAGATATAAATCCCAAGTGACTCAAAGAATAGAGCTATGCTCCCGACAACGGCGCCTTGGAAAAAGGTCTTGATAACCCACAAGTATAGGGGATCGCAACAGTTTTCGAGGGTAGAGTATTCAACCCAAATTTGTTGATTCGGCAGAAGGGAGCCAAAGAATATTCTCAAGTATTAGCAGCTGAGTTGTCAAGTCAACCACACCTGGAAACTTAGTATCTGCAGCAGAGTGTTTAGTAGCAAAGTAATATGATAGTGATGGTAACGGTAACAAAAGTAAAGACAAAGAAAAGTAATGTTTTTGGTATTTTTGTAGTGATTGTAACGATGGCAATGAGAAAAGTAAATAAGCGTAAACCAGTATATGGAAAGCTCAGAGGCACCGGATCGTGATGGATAATTATGCGGATGTGGTTCGTCATGTAACAGTCATAACATAGGGTGACACAGAACTAGCTCCAGTTCATCAATGTAATGTAGGCATGTATTTCGTAAATAGTCATACGTGCTTATGGAAAAGAACTTGCATGACATCTTTTGTCCTACCCTCCTATGGCAGCGGGGTCCTATTGGAAACTAAGGGATATTAAGGCCTCCTTTTAATAGAGAACCGGAACAAAGCATTAGCACTTAGTGAATACATGAACTCCTCAAACTAGGGTCATCACCGGGAGTGGTCCCGATTATTGTCACTTCGGGGTTGCCGGATCATAACACATAGTAGGTGACTATAGACTTGCAAGATAGGATCTAGAACTCACATATATTCATGAAAACATAATAGGTTCAGATCTGAAATCATGGCACTCGGGCCCTAGTGACAAGCATTAAGCATAGCAAAGTCATAGCAACATCAATCTCGAACATAGTGGATACTAGGGATCAAACCCTAACAAAACTAACTCGATTACATGATAAATCCCATCCAACCCATCACCGTCCAGCAAGCCTACGATGGAATTACTCACGCACGGCGGTGAGCATCATGAAATTGGTGATGGAGGATGGTTGACGGTGACGACGGCGATGAATCCCCCTCTCCGGAGCCCCGAACGGACTCCAGATCAGCCCTCCCGAGAGAGATTAGGGCTTGGCAGCGGCTCCGTATCGTAAAACGCGATGAAACTTTCTCTTTGATTTTTTCTACCCGAAAGCCAATATATGGAGTTGGAGTTGGCGTCGGAGGGTCTCGTGGGGCCCACGAGGTAGGGGGCGTGCCTAGGGGAGGTGTAGCGACCCAACCTCGAGACGGTCAAGTCTACGTGTGTCCGTGCCATCCTCGGATCAGTATCTTTGGCACACGGTACATCAATGTATATATCAAAGTGCAATCACATGTATCAATAACGTAAAACTGATATATACCTCATAAGTCTCAGCGGAAACAAGTAATCGGGTGTGGAGTCCCATCAACGCCATCGGCAGGTTGAGTGTAGACCGTAACCCTGTATCGTAACTCTTACTCGTCGAGGAAATATCTCGCAACATGATACGTTGCAGCCGTGTAGGTCGATACATTGAATGTACGGCAAGATCACAATAAGAGAAAACAGATGATAAACTATACTATATGCGGTATGGCTTTGTGGCTCAGATTCTGAGTTTTGTTTGCATAAAAGCTGGTTTTATTTTTCCCTACAACAATGGAATATCGAGTCTGTACTATGGAGTTTTCTATCATGACATGGTTCCGCCAACCGATGTCTCATAGCCCATATCATCATAAGTTGCCCACAATTAAGTTATCAGTCCGGTGTTGAGAGTTACGAGATAGATCCAAGTCCAGATGCTCAAATTGTCCGTAACCGGGGACACGGCTAATCGATTAGGTTTAAACCCTCTGCAGAGGTTTGTACACTTTACCCGCAAGATTCGATCCCTCTTTTTACGTTCTCGCACTTCAGGGTGTTTGAGAACAAGATGACCGAAACATGGTCTTCCGAAGAGTTCCTCTGACCACTGTCCGGTGCTCATCCAATCCTATCATAGTTCTACATCTGCTAGCACCGTCCCAGCCAGAGTCACCACTAAGGTCAACCAAGCCAGAGCCCATAGTGACTTGCGGTTGCATGAGTAAGCTTCGGGCATGAAGTATTCTTCCGTCTCTTTGAGTCTGGGTGAAGCTTTCCGCAAGATGTCATGGCGCTTCTCCATGCATCCCGCCAACCACTGGTTTCTCCAGGTGCCCGTCAACCGTCCTTCACCCAAAGAGTGTGTATTGAATTCTTGTCTCGAGTCTTGAAGTCTTGAGGCCTTGAAAATGCAGTCCTTGCAGATGCCATCATGGAGTTGTCGTCATTGACATAGAGTCCTCCTTCTTCACACCACTCTCGAGCACTCATACCAACCCCGTCTACTATAGCGTAGCATTAAAATAAATGACGTCCCGGGCTTGGTAACAGGGTGATGGGTTCCTACCTCATGCATACTACTCAACTACAAGAATTCAGTATCACTACTGGAGAGTTGTTACAAAGATGCCACTAAATGCAATAAAAACATAGGTATGAAAGCATGGTCAAAGTGAACTTGCCGTAAGTTGATGAAGATAACAACACTCTCGAATAATGACTCAGTAGAACTATTCGTCACTCCGTTGAAAATCTATATAGTCAAACATAGCATTCATATAAGCAAACATCCTAGCAAACAATTCTAACACTCATAATAAAACCAACAAATAAAAATGCAAATCAAGGGACACCAAATAAAAACAAAGGAAAACTACACAACAAAACTACTAAAGAAAACTCTAAGACATAACACAAAATAGTTTTGTCCTAAGTAAAACTTAACAACAATTAAAACAATAAACTAATAACTTAACAGAAAAAATAAAATGTAAAACAGCTAAGTTAACAGAAAGTATTTTTATAAAATTTTATTTGCAAAAAGAAACAAATAAAAAGCTTTTATGAAACACTAACTATGACCTAAACAAGTTTTCATACAAAACTAAATAGAATAAATTTTAAAATAAAAACAAATTTTCTTTGGTTTACTAACAGAAACAAAACTAAATTTGTCAAAAGTGACAAAAATAAATAATTTAAAACTAATAAAAACAATAAAGAAAAGACTAAAACAAAGCTATAACTAAAACAGTACTGTTTTGCTAAAAAACTAATTTAAAAATAATATAAAAATAAAGAAGTATATGATAATGGATAGATAAAACCATAATAAAACAGTAGCAAAAAGAATCAATCAAAAATACTTTGTAAAACTCAAAATATGACCAAATTAGTGATTTGAACAAATTTCATCAAATTCAAATCTAAACTATTCAAATTTGAAACCTAAGTACACAAACATAAACTTAAGCAAATTTGTGACACAATGCAAAAAGAATCACTCAATTTGGATCTAAAATATAAAAGTTATAACAAATCTAAAATTGAAACATTTTTCTGTTTTTAAAACAGAAACGAAAAATAAAACTAAGGAAAAAACTAACGCGCTAACGGGCCGAATAGTGAGCGCTCTAAAACTATCTAACGCGCGAGCGATCTTTAACTGAAACTTATACGGGCTCAGCAGAAATAAACCAATCGGGCCGGTCTAACTAAACCAAGAACTAAACCGGACATAAACCGTATAAAAAAACCGGAACTAAACCGATCTAATCAAAACAAACCTACCCGTTCATTACATCTAATCTACACCGTCGAAGGGAGATCGGACGGTCGAGGGCTTACCGCGGCAACGACAAACTCCGGCGAGGTGCTCCGGCTTCGCTGGTCGACGGTGGCGAGGCTCCGGCGGGCGTCGGCGTCGGGGAAGGTCACCAGGCGACGCAGCAGGTCGAGGCGATCCCAACGGTGGTCGGCAGCGGGCTTGGGGATGACGGAGGCAGACGGCAATGAGCTTCGAGGCGGCGGTGACATTCGGTGGTTGCCGGGCGATGGCGCTCGGCGGTGTTGGGGGCTCGGGTGAGGTTGGAGTGGTGCGGGTGAGCGAGGAGGGGTCACAGGGTTCGGACGACGACGAGGTGGTCGGGGTGGAGCGCTGCAGCAGCAATGGCGGGCGGCGGAGCTCTGGCTCCGGCGAGAAATGGCTGTGAGCGGAGAGGGGTTCGGCGAGGGGAAAGGAGGGGAACGGGTCGAGGAGGCGGAGTACTTATAGGGGCAGGGTCGACTTGGAGGAGGGGGCGAATCGGGGGAGGATCCCCCGATCTCCGGGATACGGCGGCGGCAGCGGTGCGATCTGGCGTGGAGGGGAAGAAGCAGGAGGCGGGGCCCGCTGTCAGCGACAGAGGCGAGAGAGGGGAGGAGCGGGCAGCTGGCCAAGGCGTTCAATGAAGCGATCGGGCCAGGCCTGGCGCATAGGTGGGCCGAGGAAAGGGAGAGGGGGAGATGGGCCTCAGGGCTTGAGGCTTGCATTTTTTTTTATAAAACATAGACAATAAAGCAAACACAAATAAATAAATAAATAATATTATATAGGCAGATAATATATCACAATTTTCAGAAAAAGATTTCCTACAACATGAACTCTTTTTCAAGTTCAAATAAAATCCTCAAAAATTTACAAAACTCAAATAGTGTTGCTGTTGTAATAAAATCCAACAAAAATCATTTATAAAATACCAAAATGATTTCAAAATCATTTTCTCCTAATTTTCCATTGAAGGGAATCATTTTGCCCTTATTTCCATTTTTTATTTTTAGGAGAAAAATAATTTGAATAAAATCCAAATAATTCCAAATTTGAAAGGGGGTTTCAAAATACTTTCAAATGATTTTCAGTTTGATTCTTTTTAACTTCCAACTCTTATTTCATATAATTGAAGAAGTCATTTTATCTTCTCTCATGAAAATCATTGAGTTGCATAAAGTTCCTGAATTTGAAATATTTCCAAATGGAATTCAAATCTTTTCAAAACCCTTTTCATTTATTTAAATGGAAGAAGTCATATCATCTTCTCTCTAGGGTTTTGTGTTTGAATTGAATTTGAATTCATGGATATCAAAAGGCAAAGTGAAAGTCGGGGAAAGTCATTTCATTCCCTCTCATTCAACTTTCAAAAAAGTTTCAAATTCCACTCAATTCCACTCAATCAATCGCACAACAAACAATCAATCAATCAAAACTATTTATTTATTATAACATTCCAAAATTTAGAATTTTGGGATGTTACAGAGGGGCGCGCCCCCCACCCTTGTGAGCAGGGTGTGGGCCCCCTGGTCTTCATCTTTGGCGAGGATTTTTTATTATTTTTTATAAGACATCCCGTGGAGTTTCAGGTCATTCCGAGAACTTTTGTTTTCTGCACATAAAACAACATCATGGCAATTCTGCTGAAAACAGCGTCAGTCCGGGTTAGTTCCACTCAAATCATACAAGTTAGAGTCCAAAACAAGGGCAAAAGTGTTTGGAAAAGTATATACGACGGAGACGTATCAAATCTCGAACGTGATGTTACACATATTCATAGTGTGAATGCCAAAAGATGTAAGGTTGATAATGATAGTCCCACATACTTGTGGCACTCCCGCGTTGGTCACATTGGTGTCAAACGCATGAAGAAACTCCATGCAGATGGACTTTTGGAGTATCTTGATTATGAATCATTTGACACGTGCGAACCATGCCTCATAGGCAAAATGACCAAGACTCTGTTCTCCGGAACAATGGAGCGAGCAACCAACTTAGGAAATCATACATACTAATGTGTGCGGTCCAATGAGCGTTGAGGCTCGCGGTGGTTATCGTTTTTTTTTCACCCTCATTGATGACTTAAGTAGATATGGGTATGTCTACTTAATGAAACACAAGTCTGAGACCTTTGAAAAGTTCAAGGAATTTCAGAGTGAGGTTGAGAATCAACGTGACAGGAAAATGAAGTTCTTACGATCAGATCGTGGGGGAGAATATTTGAGTCATGAATTTGGCACGCACTTAAGGAAATGTGGAATTGTTTCACAACTCACGGCGCCTGGAACACCTCAGCGTAATGGTGTGTCCGAACGTCGTAATCTCACTCTGTTGGACATGGTGCGATCTATGATGTCTCTTACCGACCTACCGCTATCATTTTGGGGATATGCTTTAGAGACTGCCACATTCACTTTAAATAGGGCTCTGTCGAAATCCTTTGAGACGGCACCATATGAATTATGGTTTGGGAACAAACCTAAGTTGTCGTTTCTAAAAGTTTGGGGATGTGATGCTTATGTCAAGAAACTCCAACCTGAAAAGCTCGAACCCAAGTCGGAAAAATGCATCTTACCCTAAGGAAACTATTGGGTATACCTTCTACCTCAGATCCAAAGGCAAGATCTTTGTTGCCAAGAATGGATCCTTTCTGGAGAAAGAGTTTCTCTCGAAAGAAGTAAGTGGGAGGAAAGTGGAACTTGATGAAGTACTGCCTCTTGAACCGGAAAGTAGCGCAGCTCAAGAAAATGTTTCTGTGGTGCCTGCACCGACTAGAGAGGAAGTTAATGATGATGATCAAGGAACTTCGGATCAAGTTACTACTGAACTTCGTAGGTCCACAAGGACACGTTCCGCACCAGAGTGGTACGACAACCCTGTCCTAGAAATCATGTTGTTAGACAATGGTGAACCTTCGAACTATGAAGAAGCGATGGCGGGCCTGGATTCCGACAAATGGCTTGAAGCCATGAAATCTGAGATAGGTTCCATGTATGAAAAGAAGTATGGACTTTGACTGACTTGCCCAATGATCGGCGAGCCATAGAAAATGAATGGATCTTTAAGAAGAAGACAGACGCGGATGGTAATATAACCATCTATAAGGCTCGCCTTGTCGCTAAGGGTTATCGACAAGTTCAAGGGGTTGACTACGATGAGACCTTCTCACCCGTAGAGAAGCTGAAGTCCGTCTGAATCATGTTAGCAATTGCCGCATTCTATGATTATGAGATATGGCAAATGGACATCAAAACAGCATTCCTTAATGGTTTCCTTAAGGAAGAATTGTATATGATGCAGCAGGAAGGTTTTGTCGATCCTAAGAATGCTGACAAGGTATGCAGGCTCCAACGCTCGATCTATGGGATGGTGCAAGCATCTCGGAGTTGGAACATTCGTTTTGATGAGATGATCAAAGCGTTTGGGTTTACGCAGATTTATGGAGAAGCCTGTGTTCACAAGAAAGTGAGTGGGAGCTCTGTAGCATTTCTCATATTATATGTGGATGACATACTATTGACGGGAAATGATATAGAACTCTTGGAAAGCATAAAGGCCTACTTGAATAAGTGTTTTTCAATGAAGGACCTTGGAGAAGCTGCTTATATACTGGGCATCAAGATCTATAGAGATAGATCAAGACGCCTCATTGGTCTTTCACAAAGCACATACCTTGACAAGATATTGAAGAAGTTCAATATGGATCAGTCCAAGAAGGGGTTCTTGCCTGTATTACAAGGTGTGAGATTGAGCACGGCTCAATGCCCGACCATGGCAGAAGATAGAGAAAAGATGAGTGTCATCCCTATGCCTCGCCATAGGGTCTATTATGTATGCAATGTTGTGTACTGCACTGACGTAAACCTTGCCGTAAGTTTGGTAGGAAGGTACCAAAGTAATCCCGGCATGGAACATTGGACAGCGGTCAAGAACATCCTGAAGTACCTGAAAAGGACTAAGGATATGTTTCTCGTTTATGGAGGTGACGAAGAGCTCGTCGTAAAGGGTTACGTCGATGCTAGCTTCGACACGGATCTGGATGACTCCAAGTCACAAACCGGATACGTGTATATTTTGAATGGTGGGGCGATCGGTTAGTGCGATTGCAAGCAAAGCGTTGTGGCGGGATCTACATGTGAAGCGGGGTACATGGCAGCCTCGGAGGCAGCACATGAAGCAATCTGGATGAAGGAGTTCATTACCGACCTAGGAGTTGTCCCAATGCATCGGGCCCGATGACTCTCTTCTATGACAACACTGGAGCTATTGCCCTGGCCAAGGAGCCCAGGTTTCACAAGAAGACCAGGCATATCAAGCGTCGCTTCAACTCCATTCGTGAAAATGTTCAAGATGGAGACAATAGATATTTGTAAAGTGCATACGGACCTGAATGTCGCAGATCCGTTGACTAAACCTCTTCCACGCAGCAAAACATGATCAACACGAGAACTCTATGGGTGTTCGATTCATCACAATGTAACTAGATTATTGACTCTAGTGCAAGTGGGAGATTGTTGGAAATATGCCCTAGAGGCAATAATAAAATGGTTATTATTATATTTCCTTGTTCATGATAATTGTCTATTGTTCATGCTATAGTTGTGTTATCCGGAAATCGTAATACATGTGTGAATACATAGACCACAACATGTCTCTAGTGAGCCTCTAGTTGACTAGCTCGTTGATCAATAGATGGTTATGGTTTCCTGACCATGGACATTGGATGTCATTGATAACGGGATTACATCATTAGGAGAATGATGTGATGGACAAAACCCAATCCTAAGCATAGCACAAGATCGTGTAGTTCGTCTGCTAAAGCTTTTCTAATTTCAAGTATCATTTCCTTAGACCATGAGATTGTGCAACTCCCGGATACCGTAGGAATGCTTTGGTGTGCCAAAGCGTCACAACGAATCGGGTGGCTATAAAGGTATACTACGGGTATCCCGAAAGTGTACATTGGGTTGTACGAATCGAGACTAGGATTTGTCACTCCGTATGACGGAGAGGTATCTCTGGGCCCACTCGGTAAGACATCATCGTAATGAGCTCAGTGTGACTAAGGATTTGATCACAGGATGATGTGTTACGGAATGAGTAAAGAGACTTGCCGTAACGAGATTGAACAAGGTATCGGTATACCAACGATCAAATCTCGGGCAAGTGCTATACCGGTAGACAAAAGGAATCGTATACGGGATTAATTGAATCCTTGACATCGTGGTTCATCCGATGAGATCATCGTGGAACATGTGGGAGCCAACATGGGTATCCAGATCCCGCTGTTGGTTATTGGCCGGAGAGATGTCTCGGTCATGTCTGCATAGTTCCCGAACCCGTAGGGTCTACACACTTAAGGTTCGATGACGCTAGGGTTATAGGGAATAGATGTACGTGGTTACCGAATGTTGTTCGGAGTCCCGGATGAGATCCCGGACGCCACGAGGAGTTCCGGAATGGTCCGGAGGTGAAGATTTATATATGGGAAGTCCAGTTTCAGTCACCAGAAAGGTTTCGGGGTTTATCGGTATTGTATGAGGACCACCGAAGGGGTTCCAGGGGTCCACCGGGCGGGTCCACCTGCCCCGAAGGACCTAATGGGTTGTAGTTGGGTGGGAACCAGCCCCTTAGTGGGCTGGTGCACCCCCCCCCCCAAGGGCCCAAGGCGCATAGGGTTGGAAACCCTAGGGGGCCATTGCCCCCCCCCCCCCGGAGCGGGTGCCCCCCCTAGTAGGAAACCCTAAGGGGGCCGCTCCCCCCCCTCCTGAGGGTCCGCCGCCCCCCACCCCCTCTAGATGGATCTAGGGGGCCGGCCCCCTCCCCTTACCCTATATATAGTGGGTGTTTTGGGGCTGCCACAAACACAAGTCGCAGCCCTACCCCTCTCCCTCCTCGTCTCTCGCAGTGTTTGGCGAAGCCCTGCTGGAGTGCCACGCTCCTCCACCACCACCAGCCGTCGTGCTGCTGCTGGACGGAGTCTTCCCCAAACTCTCCCTCTCTCCTTGCTGGATCAAGGCGCGCGAGACGTCACCGGGCTGCACGTCTGTTGAACACGGAGGCACCGTTTTTCGGTGCTTAGATCGGATTCGGCCGCGATCTGAATCACTTCGTGTACGACTCCACCGACCGCGTTCTTGCAACGCTTTTGCATCACGATCTTCAAAGGTATGAAGATGCACTACCCTCTCGTTGCTAGTAAGCTCCATAGATTGATCTTAGTGATGCGTAGAAATTTTTTAATTTCTGCAACGATCCCCAACAATAAGGAGCCTTGATGCATACAGTTGTCCCTATATAACCATTTCCAATATCTCGAATATCCCAAACGCTTCATCCTTGCTACTAGTTTGTGTTATCGCAGTCGGAGTTTTGTGGTTTTACCTAAATCTAGGCAGACTCCAAGGACGGGAGTTTTCCAGGTAGATTGTAGGCACGGGAGTTTTACAATGCCTGGCACATCACAAAGAGTTCATGATTATAAACCGTGTATGATAGGTAGACAATCACACACATTTAGTTTTCCCGCACCGTATGTGATAGTGTCTGACATCACACACGCTTTGCAAACGGCAACTGTGTGCATTGTTACACATGTTTCCTCTCCGTGAACCGTGTCAGATTATGATGTATATCGCACACGCTGTGCTTTATTAACCGTGTGCGCCGTAATGACCAGCACACCCTAATTTTGCCCTAATTTAATTGCTGCTATTTAAAATTGTACCTAATTTAAACTTGAAAGTAGGCTTTAGCTTTATTCATATCCATCAAGTTCAAACAACCAATACATTATCCGATTCATAGGTACATATGTTTAAGAATTACATAAGAACCAAATAAAGAATGATGAACCAGGGTTCTATACTTGTAGTATTACAGAGGGTAAAGAAAGAGGCGACAGACATTCCGGTTGCTGAACAAGGTGAAGCGGAATGGCCCTATTGTGCTCTCCTGGATGCAGAAGGCATGCAGGACTCTAGTCCAACCCCTTGTGATGGTCGGCCGCCAATCATGTAGTTTGAGAGGTAATCTTGAGTAAATTGCTTCAAGATCCACTGCACAGGAAAAAGATTCAGACATTGTCATCTAACACAACTCATTACGCGCAGTAAAAAGAAGGCTACATGGTTCTTACTTACCATCCTGCAGTTCACTGTTGTCTTGCATAAAGTGTAAACAAATAGTTTGATTGACGTCTTTGGACCCATTTTAATAACAATCTTTATCAGTTTCCTCACTTGATGCTGGTTCATGAATATCTCATTGCCCCGAAAGGGTCAAGTGTGGAACTTTGGCAATGATATATGTACCTAAAAGCACCAAGTTAATATTAGAAGCTAAACAACAATTGAAAAATGATGTAGTACAACACTCCCTCCATCCCATTATATAAGATTTTATTACATGTATATCTAGACATCATGAGAACATAAAGGTAACACTCTTCCTTGTTGCTATGTAGACTGGGATTGCATATTTAGTCATTTAGTACAATGTATGTTGCTATGTAGCCTCAGATATATTAAATATGGCCCTAGTTAACCTACTGATAAATGGGTTACGGATATATTCAGTGAAATGTCCGATTCGACGATTAATCCCTTATCAGCCCCAGGCTATATGGTACCAGCTGCCGATATCCTGAACAGTGAGTACATATAAGCAATGTGATGAAAATAACCTCGATGGAAAACAACATTATTCTCAATATTGTCCCGCGTGAGTACATACAAAGGCATGTTAAGCACAACAGGCTAAACAACAACCAAATATATCCATGGTAGACAACATAATCTACAAATGATAGCTTTAGTGTGCAAGCTTAAGCACGCTAGTTAAGCAAAACAACAAGTGGAAAGGTGTATTAACTGCATCAGGCATAACATTTAAAAACAAGCAAATAGTCATTCAAACTGGTATTGTGCAGGTCTAAAGTACACTAGTTATTGTTAAAAAAACGAAAAGGCATGTTAACTGCAATATCCTTAACAGCAACCAAATATTGTAATTCATAGTGGTATTGTTGAAACTTTTATTGATGAAATTGAACTGCACGGAAAATAGTTGCACATATAGAGTATCACATTATGAAGAACTGAAATAAACAACTCATAAGGCCATCTCTAGCCGATCCTTTAAAAGTTAAAGGACTAAAACCCTTAGTGGATATATACTCCAGCAATTTTTGGCCTTTTCTAGTCGATCACCTAGACTTGTTGTAAGCTTCAACTCGATCAAGTTCAAAGCAGGTTCAACCAAAAGTAGCATGCATTCAAACATAAACATAGATAGTTTTGCATAACCAAACATAAAACATAAATTTAAACTAAGGTAGACTACTTTCGGTCGAAGTAGAGGTCGAGCCAATCCTTCCTCGTCATGTACAGTGTGCCATGAGCCGGGCCCGGGCCGGTGCCGTCATTGGGGAAGGCACTCCTCCACTCGTCGGCGTCGATCTCCTCGTCCTCAGGGCCCACCTCGACGCCCTCCGCGTTGCCGTCGTCGCCGCCTTCGACCTTGTCATCAGAGGAGAGCGCGATAACCTTGCCGCCCTCTGCGCCGCCATCCTCGCCGCCTTCGACCTCGTCATCGAAGGAGAGCGTGATAACCACGCTGCCCTCCGTGCCGGCAAAGATCGCCCGCTCTGCCTCGACAAGCTCTGGATGCTGCCGGCGGAGCTCTTGCATGTAGGCCTCGTCGGCGGCCTCAGCCTCGAGGCTCTCCCACGCCCCGTGGTCCTCCTGTGCCATAGCCGAGCTCACCACCCTGGCTTCGGTGGAATGAGGTGGACCGGACGTGTGCCGAAGGGGAAATTCAGCCTAGCCATCGCGCCGTGGTAGTGGACCTGCCAGCGGTCGTACTCCATGGCCGCGAGCTTGGCCGTGTGGAAGCTACCGAGCCACCGACGGGTGTGGGTCACCCGATATGTAATCTCGGCGACCCACGTCCCTCATCGCCGCTTCCGGACCCCGAGGTAGGACCTCGTCGACTGCCGGGTCTGAGGGAGGACGGGGAAGTCCTTGAACCGGCGTAGGGGCGTGGCAGCGGCGGATCAGGGGACCGGCAACGGTGGATCGAGCCCGCGGAGGACGACGGGGACACCTCGGCGGCCACCTTGCCGGCATCGGGCGAAAAGGCCGCAATAAACCTCTTTTTGGCCATTGGCTCCTCGAGCTCCCCGACACACAGGCAGAGGTTGAGGATGGAGGCGCTGGCGATGGCGGCGACCTATACAAATGGTTTCGAGGGTTGTGTGTGTCTGTGTGAGCGGAGGTTTTGGGGAGTGTGGTGTGTGTGGAGGAGGGCGGGGGTGGGCAAGGTGGTGTTTGAGAAAATACTATGGCAATTGAAAATTTTACTAGGCGGGAGTAATAAGGCGGGGCTACTGAAAAATTGGATCAAGGGCGAGCAGATATTTTTGAGATTGCGAGCGATGCAGTGGCGGGAGTAAAATCTTTGAGACTCTTGAAAATTTGAATCAAGGGACTGAAGCAGGCGGAGTAATGAGACATCAGACACGGTCCGCACATACTAATCATGTGCTATCAAACATTAAAACCTTCCAGGCGGTAGATATTTTCGAGATGACGAGACAGTAATATTTTCGAGATTGCGAGGGATGTAGAGGCGGGAGTACTTGGGGAGCGAGCTAGTGTGCTTGAAACGCCGGCTGTGGACTTGTAACATCCCAAATTTTCAATTTGGAATGTTATACATTAGGTCATCATGCATATCATATTTTTCTCGCATTTTCTGATCCTAGAAAATTTCATGCAACTCAAGGACCCTCGGAGAGAGTTGGAAGTTTCATTATTTTCATATTTGGGATTTCTCAAATTTTGGAAATAGGATCATTGGATTTATTTAATTATCTTCATAAAGTTTTCCTATAAAAATCTCAAGAGAGGGAATAATATGACTTTCCCAATATTTAGGAAAAATGAAGATATTATAAATAAATCAAATTTGGTTTTGGAAGATTTATTTTGCTTAGGCAAAATGAGCATTTTAAAAATATTATGCATGTTTGCCATTTTTAAAGTTCATTTTGTTCGACTCATTTTAGGAGTCGGGGAAAATTTGTTTTATTTAAATCGGAGTTCATTTGGTATTTTTTTAATTCGTTTTGTTTTTATAAAAAACGCTTCCGGGCCAAGGCCAGCCGGCCAGCCAGGCCCGGCCCAGCGCCCGCCTCTCTCCTCGGCGCCGCCCGAAGGCCGGTCTCCGCTGGGACGACGCCGCCGCCAGACGCCTCCCGAGTCCGCCCGACCCGGCACCCCTGCCCTCCCCAAGCCGACTCGCCTCCTTAAAACCCGGCACCCCTTCTCTCCTCACCCCGCCGCCACCCGCGCCCCTCCCGACCGATGCGCCGCCGCCCAAGGGCCGCCGCCGTCGCCGGAACCGAGCCTCCCGACCCATGGAACCCGCCGCCCCGGATCCCGCGGACCTTGTGAGCGCCACCGAGGTAGCCGCCCGCCGCCGCCCGATCCGGTTTTCCCTTAATAAACCGACCGGTTTTTATTTAAAAAGATGTTCGGTTTTTCAAAAACCTAGATTGGTTTTATTTTTTTCGGTTTTCTTATTTAGTGAGCGTTCACCGACCCGTTCGTTTCAATGAACGTGTTCGTTGGATTAGTTCTGTTAATCTAACGTCCGTTATTTAATCCGTTCGTCGTTTTCTTTTAAATCGGATTTAATCCGTTATTTTTCGATTCGATTTACGATCCGATTTTCAAATCTGTTTTATTTCTTGCTCGTTTATCGGAATCGGTGATTCAAGCGCACGGAGTTTCAGAACGAAACCGCCGTTCGACTAACCTACTTTCACAGAGTTTTGCTACTGTAAAATTTTGACCAAATTTCAGATTTGCTAAACCGAGTCGTTCTCTCTCGAGTTCCGACTTTCGATGCTTTATCTCGATTCGATTCTTTTGCAACCAGGGTTCTTAAGTTGAACTATCTGGTTAGATCTTTTATTCGAGATTTCCTGTGCATTAGATGAGTACTTATTGTATGCTTGTTGTTTGTCTGCGTTAGATCACCCGGAGTGCGCCGCTTGTTACTTCGAATCTCTAGGACTCGCGGATCATCAGCAAGGCAAGTAACACTTTGATCATATCTTTTCTACTACCCAGTTTTATTGCATTAGATCAAACCCTCAAACACTTGCATGATTAGGATCTAATTAAATTGTGGGTTTGGGAAGTAGATTGAGGTAGTACCTATTACTGTTTTACTTATGAAACCTTGGGAGTTACTTCTACGTTTGCTTGATTATGCCATGCTATGCTAGTAGGCGTGGATTGGGTGAGTGAATATCCATGACAGATGTGAGATTGTTAATTAATGGTTTATCTAAGGTGGCAACCTAAACACACATCTGGGTGGATTGAGGCACTGGTTTCTATCAGGACTTGCCTGTATTTCTTGGGACCGCCACCTGGGCTCAAAGGGATCATAAGATTATTCAAACTAGAAACTTCCGTGTGCAGCCACAAGCCAATTATGGGCTCTGGCGTAGTTGACTAAGTTGTGCGAACTCTTACGGGTAGGCTAGCTGATGTAGGGGATGTAGGTTGGTACGGTCTACCCACATGTAAGGTGCTAGCGCTCCTGAAAGACTATGTCTCGGTCATCCGTCTCTCAAACACCATGTAGTGCGAGAACCAAGCGGAGGCGATCGAGTCTTGTGGGGAAAAGTGCGCAAACCTCTGCAGAGTGTATAAACTAATCATGATTAGCCGTGTCCCCGGTTATGGACAAGTCTTGAGTATCTAGTACTTGAATATCATGTGAATCTCAACATGTTACCAATAATAAAATGTATTGGGTTTTGATGAGTACTTTTTAACGGGGATTGAGGATGCTGTCAACCATTCTCAATGTTTAACAACCACCATGATAGTTAAATAAAATTATTCCTTTGATGTAGGGAAAAATCAGCTTTATGCAAATGTAAATCAGAGAGCCTTACCACCAGCCAAATATGCATGTAGTATAGGCTTGTTGCTTCATTGTTCTCTATGTGTTACATTGCCAGCATATTCCATGTGCTGACCCGTTTTCGGGCTGCAACTTTTCATGTTGCAGACTTTTCAGACGACGAGTAAGGTGTTAGGTCGTGGTTCTATACTCAGTGATGCCGTTGGAGTTGATGGACTCACTCCTTTTCCAAGCCTTCCGCTGTTATTATTAGATGGCCTTAAGCCATATTATTGTATTAAGTTCCCTTGTGGACAACGATGTAATAAGTGTGTGATTGCTACTCTGCTATAAATCCTTGAAATCTTGTGTGGTGTCGGCATTCTTGATCCAGGGATGACATCGAGCACAGAGCGCTAGATCCATTCGGGTCTGGTCGCGACAGAGAATGGTATCGAGCACATCTTGTTGTGAGGACACGACCACTAAGATAAAGCCATAGATCACTACTCTCTTCTCATTTTCTAACTCCTCATCTTTTCTACTCTCTTTAGGATGACGGACGCAAAGATCAAGTACACCCAACCGGATGAAGGCACACCTTTTGGATTTCACTTGAAGGAAGTTACCAAGTACACGAACATTGGACTACCAAGCTTCACGGGACTTTCAACGCCACTCTGCACGAAGAGGAACCTTTGGAAGATTCACGCTCACGTTCGGGAAGGACATTCGCCCCAATCACCAAGCCTATAGATAGTGTTTTTGCACCAACTTGGAGTGCAGGAAAGAGCATGGCAGCTCACATCACCATGGGACGCATTGGAGAAGTTTATCAAGAAGACCTCAAGAACACAATCTACCAGATTTGCGGACGCCGAGATGACAAATGGGACGTCGTCAGCACCAAGAAGGATAGGTCCATTGCAGCATTCATCCAGGAGTTAAACCAGCACATTCGACGCCAGGAGAACCAGATGTGCAATGATATGTTGGAATTACAGAATGCGAAGGGAAGGATCATCGAACTTGAAGAAGAACTAAAGACAACTCGCAAGGACTATATGGACGAGATCGTAGCTCTAGCAAGACACAATAACGATCTTAAATGCGAGATTGAAGAACTCAAGAAGAAGTTGGCGCCAGGAATGAAGACCAGTATGTCAATTGCCCAAGCGACTACATCAACATCGGCGACACCGATTCGGATCCAAGTGAACCCGACTTTGAAGACGAAGCCGGAAGCGGACATCATGGAGTCTTCCACGGTTCAAATTAGTAGAAGTCCCCCACATATTAGTAGTATTTCCTCCATGTAAATCCTTATAGTACACGCACTTTTGCGATAGTTAGATCGTTGTAAGCCTTTGTTTGGTGAATGAAGTGATTTTGTGTGTATTTGCTCATGTGCATTGGGTAGTGATTCCCCTTAGACCTCATTCTATTCTGAATTCTCATCTTTTCTAAACCCATCGGATGCCTCCGAGATGCGACCCGGATTTGTTTTCCGCCAGAGATCACCCAACTGATCCAGCAGCAGAATACCCTGATTCAAACATTGGTGCAGAACCAGGGCAACAACAACAACAACAACAACAACCCACCACCACCACCTGCGGATCATCTGACTCGTTTCCTTAGACTAAACCCGCCGGTGTATTCCAGTAGCACCGAGCCAATTGTAGCAGATGACTGGCTCCGCAAGATAGGAAGGGAGCTGACCACTGCAGGATGCACGGATGGAGAAAGAGTGAAGTTTGCAGCACATCAGCTTGAAGGACCCGCAAAGACATGGTGGGAGAATTTCACAGCCACTTACCCTGTAGACACTGTCACATGGGATCAGTTTCAGCAAGCTTTTCGCACGGCCCATGTTTCAGCAGGAGCTATGGCCATGAAGAAGCGTGAGTTTCGCAACTTACGCCAAGGAGGAAGGACTGTTGGCCAGTACGTGGATGACTTTAGTAAACTAGCACGTTATGCCCCGGATAGCGTTACTCTTGATGCAACTAAGCGGAGAAGTTTCTAGAAGGACTGAATGATGAGTTCAAAGATGCCGTTGATGGTAGCAGTTTCAATAACTACCAGGAGTTAGTAGACCGAGCCCTCATGATTGAAGGAAAGCAGCAGCAAATTGAGAACCGCAAACGGAAGTATGGACAAGGGAAGTATAACTCTGGAGCTCAGCAGAAACCTCGTTATACCCCTAAGTCAGGAATTCAGTTTCAGCATACCCATGGAGGAGGTAATTCACATAACCATAACAGCACCAAGAATGGGAACGGGAATGGAGGAAGCAACGGACAGAATCGCACCAACCCGTCAACACCATCCAAGGCAGACTTGAGTCACATTACTTGCTTTAAGTGCCGTAAGACTGGGCATTATGCAAATGACTGTCCAGAAGGCCAGAATGGAAATGGCAATGGAAGCTCTGGAAAGAAGCCCAACCCTTTCAACAGGGGACAGGTGAACCACATTGAAGTGGAGGAGGTTGAAGATCAGCCCGATGCAAAGAATCGGTAAGTTTTGGTTAAGTCATTTACTGCAGTTGTTCTTTTCGACATCTTTGGTGCATCGCATTCATACATATCAAGGGATTTGTGGATAAGTACAAGTTACCAACCCAAGCCCTTAGGTCACCCATGCTAGTAACCTCACCGGAGGCAGAGTACATGGCTAGTAAATGGTGTGATCGACTGCCATTAAGGATTGGACACTATGTTTTTCCCTCAGACCTAATAGTTCTGGAATCCCAAGGATTGGATGTGATATTAGGTATGGATTGGTTATCAAGGTATGGAGGAAACATAGATTGCTCCACTAGATCAATTTTGCTCACCACACGGAAGGAAGAAGGATTAAGTATGTATCCCAAAGATCACCGAGGAGAGCACAAGTTAATTGCTTATCGTGAGTGGTACGGAAGAAGTACCGGTGGTGAAGGATTTTCACGATGTATTTCGGAAGAGTTGCTGTGAATGCCACGGACAGAGACATTGAGTTTTGATCGAGCTGTTGCCGTGAACAGGCCCGATATCGAAGCGACCGTATAGGATGCCAAAGACAGGATTTGGCGGAAATCAAGAAGCAGATTAAGGAACTTTTGGATAAAGGTTTTATACGCCCAAGCTCTTCACCTTGGGGATCACCCGTTTTGCTAGTGGAGAAGAAGGATGGATCGTTAAGAATGGTTGTTGATTATCATGGATTGAATGAAGTAACAATCAAGAACAAGTACCCACTACCTATGATAAATGATTTGTTTGATCGCTTGCAAGGAGCCAAGGTGTTTTCCAAGATCGACTTGCGATCAGGGTATCATCAATTGAAGATTCGGGAGCAGGACATACCCAAGACATCATTTACCACGAGATATGGACTATACGAGTATACCGTTATGTCATTTGGACTGACTAACGCACCAGCCTATTTCATGAACCTGATGAACAAAGTGTTTATGGAGTTTTTGGATAAGTTAAATCGTGGTGTTCATTGATGACATTTTGATTTTCTCGAAGAATGAAGAGGAACACAAGGAACATTTGCGATTGGTTTTGGAGAAACCGAGGGAACACCAGTTGTATGCCAAGTTCAGCAAATGTGAGTTTTGGTTAAAGGAAGTTGGATTTCTCGGACATGTTATATCCGGAGAAGGGATAGCGATTGACCCCACAAAAGTTGAGACCGTAACCAAATGGGAAGCACCAACGACAGTTGGAGAGATTCGGAGTTTCCTTGGACTCGCAGGATACTACCGAAGGTTCATTGAGAATTTCTCAAGGATTGCCAAGCCTATGACCGAATTGTTGAAGAAGGAAAACAGATTCATATGGACTGAGGACTGTGAGGCAAGTTTTCAGGAGTTGAATAAAAGATTGGTCACCTCACCAGTTTTGATTTTGCCAGATCAGACTAAGGATTATGAGGTGTATTACACGCTTCACGACGAGGACTTGGAGCGGTTCTTATGCAGGAAGGAAGAGTTGTTTCGTATGCTTCACGACAACTTAAGCCCCATGAGTTGAATTATGACACTCATGATTTGGAGTTAGCAGCCGTTGTACATGCCCTGAAGACGTGGAGACATTTTCTCATTGGAAATCATTGTGAAGTATATACGGATCACAAGAGTTTGAAGTACATCTTCACACGTATGAATTGAATCTCAAACAAAGGAGATGGTTAGAGCTTATCAAGGATTATGACATGAGATTGCATTATCACCACAGGAAGGCTAATGTCGAAAGGCACGCATTGAGCCGTAAGAGCCACGTCAATACCCTACTGATGGGAGGAATACCCAATGAGTTAGCCGAGGACCTTCGCGAGCTATGTTTGGAAATAGTTCCGAGAGGCTATGTAACAGCATTGGAGATTCGGTCAACGCTGATGGACAAAATCGAGAAGCCCAAAAGGCAGATAAGGAAGTTGCCTCTATAAAGGAGAAAATGAGCAAAGGAAAAGCTAAAGGATTTCGTGAGGACGAGCACGATACCCTATGGTTTGAAGACCGTGTTTATGTGCCCAACGACCCAGAGATCAGGAAGTTGATTTTACAAGAAGCTCATGAATCACCCTATTCGATTCACCCAGGAAATACCAAGATGTACTTGGATTTGAAGAATACTTTCTGGTGGACAGGAATGAAGAAGGATATTGCGGAGTATGTAGCAGTTTGCGATGTATGTCAGAAAGTAAAGGCAGAACATCAGAAGCCAGCAGGATTGTTACAACCATTGCCGATACCCGAATGGAAGTGGGATAAACTAGGCATGGATTTTATCACGGATTGCCAAAGACCTGCTCAGGATATGACTCGATTTGGGTTATAGTCTAATCGTTTGACCAAGGTAGCTCATTTTATTCCAAATCAAGACTACCTATAGCGGTGCTAAGTTGGCAAAGATATACATGACCAGAATTGTGTGCTTACACGGAGTTCCGAGGAGCATCGTATCAGATAGAGGAACCCAGTTTACCTCGAAATTTTGGAACCAGTTGCACGAAACATTGGGAACCCGATTGGAATTCAGTACAGCTTTCCACCCACAGACCGAGAGAGTCAATCAGATTTTGGAGGACATGCTGAGAGCTTGTGCCCTAGATTATGGATCTAGCTGGGATGAAAATTTGCCGTATGCAGAATTTTCCTACAACAACAGTTACCAAAACAGCTTGAAGATGGCACCTTTTGAGGCTTTGTATGGAAGAAGGTGCAGGACACCGTTGTTATGGGACGAAACTGGAGATTGTCAGTTGTTTGGACCAGATTTGATTAAGGAGTCTGAACAGAAAGTTAAGTTGATTCGAGATGTGCTCAAGGTAGCCCAGTCCGGACAAAGAGCTATGCCGATTCAAAGCGCAAAGCGATTGAATATGAAGTTGGAGACAGAGTATATCTCAGAGTATCCCCGCTTTGAGGAGTTAAGCGTTTTGGAGTTAAAGGAAAGTTAGCACCTCGTTTCGTTGGACCGTATAAGATTTTGCAACGCATGGGAGAAGTTGCTTATAAGTTGGAATTACCAGAAGGACTGTCAGGAGTTCATGATGTATTCCATGTTTCTCTATTGAAGAAATGTCACCCCGAGATAGCAGAGGTACCGTTAAGAGACACAAAGTACACCGGAAGCAATTCAGTTGAAGGATGATTTGACATATGAGGAAAAACCGGTTAAGATTCTCGATTATGCCAGCAGAGTTACCCGCAGCAAGGTTATCAGGTTTTGCAAAGTTCGGTGGAGCCACCACACCGAGGATGAAGCCACCGGGAAAGAGAGGAAGTTTTGCTCAAGGACCACCCTCACCTATTTTCTAGTTAACCCGAATCTCGAGGGCTAGATTCATCTTAAGGGGTAGGTTTGTAACATCCCAAATTTTCAATTTGGAATGTTATACATTAGGTCATCATGCATATCATATTTTTCTCGCATTTTCCGATCCTAGAAAATTTCATGCAACTCAAGGACCCTCGGAGAGAGTTGGAAGTTTCATTATTTTCATATTTGGGATTTCTCAAATTTTGGAAATAGGATCATTGGATTTATTTAATTATCTTCATAAAGTTTTCCTATAAAAATCTCAAGAGAGGGAATAATATGACTTTCCCAATATTTAGGAAAAATGAAGATATTATAAATAAATCAAATTTGGTTTTGGAAGATTTATTTTGCTTAGGCAAAAATGAGCATTTTAAAAATATTATGCATGTTTGCCGCTTTTTAAAGTTCATTTTGTTCGACTCATTTTTAGGAGTCGGGAAAATTTGTTTTATTTAAATCGGAGTTCATTTGGTATTTTTTAATTCGTTTTGTTTTTATAAAAAAACGCTACTGGGCCAAGGCCCACTGCCCAACCAGCCAGGCCCGGCCCGGCGCCCGCCTCTCTCCTCGCGCGCCCTGGCGCTGGTCTCCCGCTGGGACGACGCTGTCAGACGCCTCCCGAGTCCGCCCGACCAGCACCCCTTGCCCTCCCCCAAGCCGACTCGCCCCCCTCCTTAAAACCGCCCCCCCCTTCTCTCCTCACCCCGCCGCCACCCGCGCCCCTCCCGACCAGCCGCCGCCGCCCAAGGACGCCCGCCGCCCGCCGTTCCCCTTGCCGCCGTCCGGAACCGAGCCCCTCGACCAGCAGGAACCCGCCGCCCCGGATCCTGGGACCCTTGGCCGAGAGCCACCGAAATGCCCGCCCGCCGCCACCCGATCCGGTTTTCCCCTAATAAACCGACCCGGTTTTTATTTTAAAAAAAAAGATGTTCGGTTTTTTTTCAAAAACCTAGATTGGTTTTATTTTTTTCGGTTTTCTTATTTAGTGAACGTTCACCGACCCGTTCGTTTCAATGAACGTGTTCGTTGGATTAGTTCTGTTAACGAACGTCCGTTATTTAATCCGTTCGTCGTTTTCTTTTAAATCGGATTTAATCCGTTATTTTTGATTCGATTTCGATCCGATTTTCAAATCTGTTTTATTTCTTGCTCGCTTATCGGAATCAGGTGATTCAGCGCCTGGAGTTTCGTAACGAAACCGCCGTTCCGACTAACCTACTTTCACAGAGTTTTGCTACTGTAAAATTTTGACCAAATTTCAGATTTGCTAAACCGAGTCGTTCTCTCTCGAGTTCCGACTTTCGATGCTTTATCTGATTCGATTCTTTTGCAACCAGGGTTCTTAAGTTGAACTATCTGGTTAGATCTTTTATTCGAGATTTCCCTGTGCATTAGATGAGTACTTATTGTATGCTTGTTGTTTGTCTGCGTTAGATCACCCGGAGTGCGCCGCTTGTTACTTTGAATCTCTAGGACTCGCGGATCATCATCAAGGCAAGTAACACTTTGATCATATCTTTTCTACTACCTAGTTTTATTGCATTAGATCAAACCCTCAAACACTTGCATGTTTAGGATCTAAGTAAATTGTGGGTTTGGGAAGTAGATTGAGGTAGTACCTATTACCTGTTTTACTTATGAAACCTTGGGAGTTACTTCTACGTTTGCTTGATTATGCCATGCTATGCTAGTAGACGTGGATTGGGTGAGTGAATATCCATGACAGATGTGAGATTGTTAATTAATGGTTTATCTAAGGTGGCAACCTAAACACACATCTGGGTGGATTGAGGCACTGGTTTCTATCAGGACTTGCCTGTATTTCTTGGACCGCCACCTGTGCTCAAAGGGATCATAAGATTATTCAAACTAGAAACTTCCGTGTGCAGCCACAAGCCAATTATGGGCTCTGGCGTAGTTGACTAAGTTGTGCGAACTCTTACGGGTAGGCTAGCTGATGTAGGGGATGTAGGTTGGTACGGTCTACCCACATGTAAGGTGCTAGCGCTTCTGAAAGACTATGTCTCGGTCATCCGTCTCTCAAACACCATGTAGTGCGAGAACCAAACGGAGGCGATCGAGTCTTGTGGGGAAAAGTGCGCAAACCTCTGCAGAGTGTATAAACTAATCATGATTAGCCGTGTCCCCGGTTATGGACAAGTCTTGAGTATCTAGTACTTGAATATCATGTGAATCTCAACATGTTACCAATAATAAAATGTATTGGGTTTTGATGAGTACTTTTTAACGGGGATTGAGGATGTCATCAACCATTCTCAATGTTTAACAACCACCATGATAGTTAAATAAAATTATTCCTTTGATGTAGGGAAAAATCAGCTTTATGCAAATGTAATCAGAGAGCCTTACCACCAGCCAAATATGCATGTAGTATAGGCTTGTTGCTTCATTGTTCTCTATGTGTTACATTGCCAGCATATTCCATGTCTTGACCCGTTTTCGGCTGCAACTTTTCATGTTGCAGACTTTTCGCATTTGAGTAAGGTGTTAGGTCGTGGTTCTATACTCGGTGATGCCGTTGGAGTTGATGGACTCACTCGCTTTCCAAGCCTTCCGCTGTTATTATTAGATGGCCTTAAGCCATATTATTGTATTAAGTTCCCTTGTGGACAACGATGTAATAAGTGTGTGATTGCTACTCGCTATAAATCCTTCGAAATCGTGTGGTGTCAAGACATCGATCCAGGGATGACACTGAGCACAGAGCGCTAGATCCATTCGGGTCTGGTCGCGACAGGACTGTAGCCGACGCACCTTCTCGTGTAAGCCACAGGTGTACTATACACCGACGGTGCTCCAAGATATTTTGTGCTGCATCTCACACGGTTGGTGATAACAAACTGCGTGCGATCTACTTGATTTTTCATCTTGATTTGAATTACATAATGGGGTCACGGCGGCAATGGACGGTGTTTGAATTGCTAGACCTTTTATTTGTAGTGAACATGCAACTATATGTGTGTCGTAAAAGAATTGGAATTACTCAGGGTTCGTTTGGACATTTTATACATTAAACTGGTTTTCTAGCCATTCAGGTGCACAATTCAAAATTTAACTACATGCACATGCTCCGGTGCATATAAATTGGTTGAAAAATCAAATATGTGTCCTTGGGTGCATGCTTAGGTCCCATGCAAGAAACGGGAATGAATTTCAAACACCAGGGCACTGTTGATTGCCGGCAAAACGTTGAGATGCCTGGTTTTTAAATTCTAGTAAATCCAAAACTCGTCTGAAATTCATGAAACTTGGCATGGTATCCTGGAGCAGCATCAACATGTCATGGTAAAAATTTTGTCCATTTGGGGCAGCTTGGGTATAAGCTTGTCACAAACCAGAGCTTCTCACAACAAGCGTCACTGGTGCGCGTTGGTCCTAAACAAATGGTTTAAAACCCCTTTCCACGACGGCATTTGGAACCGTTACCAAGTGAGTGTGTGCGATAGGGTGTCCTTCCCACACGACCCAGAAATTGTCGGGGATAGGCCCTCCTGGGACCCAGGCTAGGGCCGTGTGTGATCGGGCGAGGCATCGAAACCCAATCATTTCCGTAGGTATGGACATCCCACACGGTAATCCGAGAAAATAATTTCCGTAGGTATGTACATCCTACACGGTGAATCCCAGAAAAACATTTCCATTCGTATGTATATCACACACACGGAATACGTTTCCGTTCTTATGTACATCCCACACAGTCAATCCAGGGAAAACGTTTCCGTTCAGAAGTACATCCCACACAGTTTTATGTATACGCTCGTGTGTGAAAGCTGTAACTATCACACACGCTCGCCTTTGGTTAACTGTTTACTTTCATTAACTACATCACACGATTTGATGTAGAAAACTGTGTGGCATTGGGCTATCCATCACAAGCGCTTTTACTGCCAGAACCGTTTGCAAAGTTCCATGACCGTCTGTTCTCTTTTTATTTTTGCCTATAATTTATTATTCTAATTGGAAATTTTGAAATATGATACGTGCAATTCAAATTCTCAGCACAATGGTTCAACAACGAATCCATAAATAAAATTACCAGTACAATATGTTCAGTAATTACAGGATTAGGCAACAATTAACTAAGATGAACCACAATATTTAAAGGCGGTAAAGGTGAAGAGACAAGTGTAAATTATTTTGACTGCCGACGGTGTTGAAGAAGCGGAATGCCCATAATGTGCCTTCTGCATGCCATAGGCACGAACCACTTTTGTCCAACCCCTTGTGACGATCGCCCGCCCATCCTTCACCGCCTTCAGGAAGACTTCTAGAGCATTATCATGGTAGCATGAATTACATACTTTAACCTTAGTTGCCTCCACTCCGGTCATGTAATTTGCAAGGTAATCATCAGTAAATAGCTTCGGAAACCACTGAAAAGAGAAAAATATCAGATATTGAGGTCTAAAAGAGTAACTTGTTGTGGGCAGGGGAAAAGGAAACACATTACTTACCATCCTAAAGTTTGTTGTTGTGTTCGACAAAGTGTAAATAAAGAGCTTAATTCCAATCAGCTGTTTCTTTCGCCTAACAATCTTTCTTAGTTTCCTCACTTGACGCTTGTTCATGAATATCTCATTGCCCCATACACAAAAGGGATCGAAGCGTGGATCAGTACCGCTCATATATGTACCTACAAGCAACCAGTAAATGTTAGAAGCTAAACTGAGATTGCACAAATGATGTAAAATACAACTACCTATGTTCCTGAGTACAAGTTTTTTTTTAGATTTCAATATGAACTACATACGGATGTATATAGAATTATAGATATAGTTTAGATTAGAATCTAGATTCACTCATTTAGCTCCTTATGTAGTCTTATTGGAATCTCTAAAAATACTTATATTTAGGAATAGATGGTGTATAAGACATGGGATGCAGCTAACCTCGACGGCAAACAACAGCATCGCCCATTATAGCCTTTTGTAAGTACATGGAAAGCCAATGTTAACTACAAAAGGGTTAACATCCACCAAAAATAGCAAATGGTAATAAAACGGCAGCATCTGTAGTGATATCTTCATTTCGAAAGAGTAGCACGGTAGCAAAGGGATGGATTAAAAAATGGATACAACTGTTAATTGCAACAGGCTTCACAACATCCTAATTTATGTTTTGTAAGTTTTTAGCCATTGAAATACAACTCTTTAAAAATGGATACAATTGTTAATTGCAACAAGCTTAATGGCCATTGAAACTGGTACTGATAAAATGCAATTGGCAGAGTTAAACATCACAGGGCAGGTGCTGCCAGAGCAGATAATGGCCTAGTTGTCTATAAAAAGGTAGGGAAAATAGCTCAAACGTGTTAGGCATGTTTACTAGAACATGCTTAATACATCGACAGTACAAAACATAGCCATTAATTGCAACTGGTATTAGTAAGATTGAACTGGTGGGTACATACTTGGTAAGTTCTGAGAGGTAGTTGCTGAGGAACTTCATCTTGGCCAGAGCCCGCCTAAAGTCAGCGGCGGCGAAGGCGAGCTGTTCCTCCTGGTCGAAGCGCGGATCAGTGCCGCTGGCATGTGTACCTACAGGCAACCAGTAAATGTTAGAAGTTAAACTGCAATTGCACAAATGATGTGAAATACTGTAAGACATGGGATGCAGCTAACCTCGACGGCAAACAACAGCATCGGCCGTTATGACCCTACGTATGTACATGGACAAGCATGTTAAGTACAACAGGGTTAGCATCCACCAAAAATAGCAAATGGGGCAGCATCTCTAGTATATCTTCATTGCGAGAGTAGCATGGTAGAAAATGGGCAGATTAAAAAATGGATACAATTGTTAATTGCAAGAGGCTTAACAACATCCTAAGTCATGTTTTGTAAGTTTGTAGCCATTGAAATACAACTGTTTAAAAAGGATTAAACTGTTAATTGCAACAGGCTTAATAGACATTGAAACCGGTACTGATAAAAATGCAATAGGCATAGTTAAACATCACAAGGCAGGTGCTGCCACAGCAGAGAATGGCCCAGATGTCTATAAGAAGGTAGGGAAAGTAGCAAAAACGTGTTAGGCATGTTTACTAGAACATGCTTAATACATCAACCGTACAGAACATAGCCATTAATTGCAGCTGGTATTGGTAAGATTGAACTGGTGAGTACATACTTGGTAAGTCCTGAGAGGTAGTTGCTGGGGCACTTCATCTTGTCCAGAGCTCGACCAAAGTCAGCGACGGCAGAGGCGAGCTGTTCCTCTGGGTCGAAGTGTGGATCAGTGCCACTGACATGTGTACCTACAGGCAACCAGTAAATGGTAGAAGTTAAACTGCAATTGTACAGATTATGTGAAATACTGTAAGACATGGGATGCAGCTCACCTCGACGGCAAACAAAAGCATCGGCCGTTATGACCCTGCGTAAGTACATGGATAGGCATGTTAAGTACAACAGGGTTAGCATCCACTAAAAATAGCAAATGGGCAGCATCTCTAGTGATATCTTGAGTCTTGTATTGTAAGTTTGTTGCTGGTATTGGTGAAATTGAGCTGGACACGGTAATATTTGAATATCACACAGTGTGCAGTACTGAAATAAACAAGGCACGAACATGCTTAATACACAACTGTACAAATCATAGCCGTTGAAAGTGGTATTGGTAAGATTTAGCTGGTCAGATCTTACCTGTTAAGTCCTGGGGGTAGTCGTTGGGGGACTTCATCTGGGCCAGAGCCTGCACCGCGTCGGCGGCGGCGGCGGAGGCGAGGTGTACCTCCGTGTCAACACGCACAGTGGCCATCGCGCCATGGACCGTCATCAGCTCCTGGCGGGGGGGATTTGGAGGCATGAGGATGTTTCGCAGGCGCCATTTAAGCAATCAGGCCGGGGACGTGATAGAGATCGGTGGGTTACCTGACTGGATCCGAGCAGAACGTAGATGTGGTTGAAGTTGTGGTTGTGGCGGCGGCGGTTTGAGATGCCGGTAGGGGAGGCGCGAGGGAGGGGGTACTAAGGGGAAGGGGATGTAGTTGGAGAAATAAATTCTGAAATCGCGCGCCTAATGAAAATTTTGGTGCAAAACTTGAAACTTGGGCGGGGGCAACACACAACGCAGACGAAGCACGTAAAATACTCGTGTGCGAGAAAAAAAAGTTGGCAGATCCCGTCTCCAAAAAAATGTACACGTGTACTTGATTTTTTCGGTCAATGGTACGCCTGGTTTATTAGGAAATATCGCACAGGTAACTGACTTATGGGTCATTAACGCAAAAAAACACAGATGGGTACGACATAGAAACTGTGTGTTTTGTAATCTTCTAATGATTAACACAAAAAATGCACACTGGCACACATGCTAATCAATGCTCAAAGCCCTCAAAGGATGCTCTTACCGACATTGTACGTTAATACTACAAACTTAAAGTACTACTGGTAATTTCCTCTAATACTACAAACTTAAACTACTTCTCACATGCTTCCATCAGGGCATGCTGGCCAGATGCCGGCGTTCTCCTTCCCGGAGTTGTAGGCAGCAGCCCACCGTGCTTCGATCTCCGCCAAGCTCTCCTCACCATGGCGTGCGGCCTCTTTTTTCTTGCGGTGGCGGGACTCTCTTTTCTTGACTGCTTTCTGCCTTTTCCGCTCATACAGGCGGCTTTGGCCGCATCTAGATCCACCACCCATTCGGCCATGGCAGCCTCAAAGTTCGCCCATGTAACTGTCTGGCCGCCGGCGGCGATGAACTCGGGCGGCGAGATGCCATCGCTTCCTTACCATGTGTGCGGTCACTGGTGGCGAGGAACGCAGCACGGCAGGATGCCATCGCTTCCTTACCAGTTATTGTGCACCGCGGTGCCATGGACGACGCCTGGAGAGAGCTCTGGGAAGGAGGGGTCAGGCAGACGTACAGTGATGTGGTATTCAAGAGCTCAACGACAAACGATAACAAAATTTTGGCTTCCCTTACAATTTTGCTCGTTCATTATCGCACACGGTACATCTCCGTCGCTTCCGGAAACCGTGTGCGTTGAGCCTATTTTGTGTTGCGTTATGAATGGCCGGAACCCCAGCCACGCGGATCGCGCGTGTGCACCGTTGGATGCGCCACGATCGAACGGCAATCCACGTCCCTCACATCACACTCGTGCACCTGTAGCTGGATTGGATTTATATGCGCTAAATGCCTAGAAAATGCACACAATCCCCTAAATATGGTAAATGAGCCCGGAAAAATGCCAATTTTGAACACAGTGATTTGCAGGGTGTTTGCTCGTCGTAGAAAAAAACTCCAGGGCAAAGAACGAAGAAATTTTGGATTCCCCTTCAATCTTGGGGATTTTCCTCTCGAAAGCATGGAACTTCCTCGGTGATGGTTAAATTTATGAAGGGCATGCATGACGACATAATTCAAACCTTCTCAAATTTTTACCATGGCATGGTGAGGTCATACCATGGCACCATGCCAGGCATCATGTTTTTTAAGCATTTATTTCATTTTTTCTATAGTTGAAAACCCAACAAACAAACATTTGTGGTTGACTATTGCCACACATTTCATCAAAATAACTGTCCATTCCTTGTAAAAGGCATGAGAATTTACTAAATGGCACGAGCATGGTTTTCTAGGCCTTTCTTGTGGACCCTTTCATGCATCGGTTGTTTGAACTTGAATTATGCGCATTAATGCGTAGGAAATGCACATAATCCCCTAAATATGGCAAATGAACCTGGAAACGTGCCAAATTTGAACACGGTGATTTGCAGGTTGTATGTTCATCGTAAAAAAACTCGTGGACAAAGGACAAAGGAAATTTGGATCCCCCTTCAATCTTGGTGATTTCCCCCTCGAAACCATGAAACTTCCTCGGTGATGGTTCGATTTATGAAAGGCGCGCATCACGACATAAGGAAAGCATTCTCCAATTTTTACCAGGGCATGGTGAGGCCATACCATGGCACCACGCCAGGCGTCATGTTTTCCAACCATGTGTTTCATTTTTCGTATAGTTGTTAATCGAGTAAACAACGCGTTTATGGTTGACTATTGCCACACATTTCCTTGAAATATCTACACATTCCTTGTAAAAGGCATGAGAATGTACTAAATAACACGAGCATGGTTTCCAGACCGTTCTTGTGCACCTTTTCATGCACCGATTGTTCGAATTTGAATTATGTCCATTAATGCCTAGAAAATGCACATAATCCCCTAAATATGGTAAATGAACCCGGGAAAATGTCAAATTTGAACACGTTGCGTTTGAGGCGGTATGTTGATCGTTGGAAAAAACCGAATGACAAAATAGGACGGAAATTTGGATTCCCCTTCAATCTTGGGGATTTTCCCTCTCAAAAGCATGGAACTTCCTCGGTAATGGTTCGATTTATGAAGGGAGTGCATGACAACATAAGCCAAACCTTCTCAAATTTTTACCAAGGCATGGTGAGGTCATACCATGGCACCATGCCAGCCGTCATGTTTTTCAAGCATTTATTTCATTTTTTTCTATAGTTTATAACCCAACAAACAAACATTTGTGGTTGACTATTGCCACACATTCCATCGAAATATCTATCCATTATTCCTTGTAAAAGGCATGAGAATTTACTAAATGGCATGAGCATGGTTTTCCAGGCCGTTCTTGTGGACCCTTTCATGCGTCGATTGTTTGAACTTGAATTATGTGCATTAATGCCTAGGAAATGCGCATAATCCCCTAAATATGGCAAATGAACCCGGAAAAGTGCCAAATTTGAACACGGTGATTTGCAGGTTGTATGTTCATCATAGAAAAAAAACTCATGGACAAAGGACAAAGAAATTTGGATCCCCATTCAATCTTGGTGATTTCCCCCTCGAAACCATGAAACTTCCTCGGTGATGGTTCGTTTTATGAAAGGCGTGCATGACGACATTTTTACCAGGGCACGGTGAGGTCATACCATGGGACCACACCGGGCATCATGTTTTTTCAAGCATGTATTTCATTTTTGTATAGTTGTTAACCCAATAAACGACGCGTTTATGGTTGACTATTGCCACACATTTCCTTGAAATATCTGCCCATTCCTTGTAAAAGGCATGAGAATGTACTAAATAGGACGAGCATGGTTTTCCAGACCATTCTTGTGCACCTTTTCATGCACCGATTATTCGAATTTGAATTATGTGCATAATTAATGCCTATAAAATGCACACAATCCCCTAAATATGGTAATGAGTTCAGAAAAATGTCAAATTTGTACACGTTGCATTTGAGGCGATATATTGATCGTTGGAAAAAAAGCTGAATGACAAACTAGGACGGAAATTTGGATTCCACTTCAATCTTGGTGATTTCCCTCTCGAAAGCATTGAACTTCCTCGGTGATGGTTCGATTTATGAAGGGCGTGCATGACGACATAAATCAAACCTTCTCAGCTTTTAACCAGGGCATGGTGAGGCCATACCATGGCACCATGCCAGCCGTCATGTTTTTCAAGCACATATTTTATTGTTCTATAGTTGATAACACAGTAAATGACGCGTTTGTGGTTGACTATTGCCACACATTCCATTGAAATCTCTGCCCATTCCTTGTAAAAGGCTTGAGAAATTACTAAATACCATGAGTATGGTTTTTCCAGACCATTATTGTGTACCCTTCCATGCACCGATTGTTTGAATTTGAATTACGTGCATTAATGCCTACAAAATGCACATAATCCCCTAAATATTGTAAATGAACCCGGAAAAGTGTCAAATTTGAACAGGTGATTAGCAGGGTTTATGTTCATCGTAGAAAAAAACTCATAGATGAAGGACAAAGGAAATTTGGATTCCCATTCAATCTCGGTGATTTACTATCGCACACGATTCATCTCCGTCGCCTCTGCGAACCGTGTGTGTTCACTCACACATGCAAAAGGAAAAGAAAACACTCGCCCACTTCGTCCCCACTCACTCAACGCGGACTCCTCCGCAATTCTGCACCCTAAGCTCGATGGTTGTTGGCGGCAGGCGTAGGTCATGCTCCAAATGGCATCGGATTTCGCCTCCACCACTTTCCGACGCCTATCTGCACCGACATTCTAGACTCTGGTCGACTGGGGTTTTCTGTGGGATTGGGCCGGGGATTTTTCTCATGGAGAAGGTAATCAACTTAATTAGCAAAATATTCACTCATCTCTTATCGCAGTCCGTCCATCGTTGTTAATCAACCGGCGGAAATCGCCATGGAATCATTTTTGTTCTAGCTGATTCGTGGGTGTTCATTCATGTGTGCACAGTGCGAGCACAAACCGGGCAACTGTGGTCGTCGCCAGTCGGAAACGAAGTTCAATCTCACCATTCCGGATGACTTCAGGGAGCGCTCGGTATGTTCAATCTCAACCTACCACGGTCGGCATGGCCTAAATTTGTGAACATATACCGTCTGTTGCTACATTATCTATATATTTGCATCAAATCTTTGTTACATTATCTATTTTTAATTCTATATTTTTATACTTTGCTTTCATCTATATATGGATCTGTTCTATCAGTTACTCCCATATTTGCATCTTGCTCTGTTATTTCAATATATCTAATTTACGATCTTACTTTTCATTTCAAGCAGTACATCCCTTGCTTTGCAAGAACAGGAGTAGAAGGAAATCTTGGGCTTTACTTTGCTGATGACTCCTAGGATGTCATATTGATAACGCAGCATGGATTTACAATGAGGGTCAGCGTAAAACTTGATAAAGATGGTCACTCCTTTTTTAATGCGGACCTTTGGAGAAAAATGCCTAAGTGTTATGAACTGAAAGCTGGCAATAAAATTCTAGTGCATGCACCACAGCCTGGTCTTAACATGGATGTTTACTTCCCCAACGTCATCAGCCGATCAAAGTCTGATCGAGGTTAGTGTCCTTTCAACTTTCTCCATGCTGTCATATTACTATTTAAGAAACCAATTGGTCACTATTTAAGCAACCAATTGTGATATCATATTCTGACTCCATTCCTAGGCAGTAACAAATTCTATTTACCAATTTATGCACACTATATATTCTTCTGCCATGTTCTGAAAAATAATACCTTTCCACCTTTTAAGCAGGATATGTTGGATGCATAGTGAATGATCTGTATGTTACTAAGCATACCAAATTTCACTGGAAGGACTTGAAGCATGTCATAAACTTTGTTGATAATCTGACAGAGATAGCACAGCGTATGAACGCCGGATTTTGGATGGGATTAATTAGACCTATGGTGCACACACTGAACAAGACCAATTGTGTGCACAAAGCGCTGGTAAAAAGTCTTATTTTAATGTTGATGCTCATAAACTATATATATCTTCAACGATATGTTACAATTGTTTTTATTCTACATGTCAACAGAAATTGCCCCCTGTAGCAGTTCTGGATCGATTTCCGGCATGGTCAAATTACACTTGTGCCTGCTAATAACGCCAAAGTGATTGCAAGGTACTGCATTTCCCGCAAAAATGGAACCATTCAAATTAACAAGTTCTCGCTTCTCGTGGCAATGCATCCATATTGGAAAACTGGATACACTGTTCTACTCATGCTCTACCAAGGCACAGGAGGGCTCTCCTTTTCATTGACGAGATGTTGAGTTGCCGTGATCAAGCTGCTTCCAGTGGATATTTGTGGTCGCTGGCCCTCAGCCTCTTAAAATGTGCTAGTTGTTACTATATATGTTAAGTATGTAGATATGGACCATATGGTCGTTGGCCCTTAGCCTCTTAAAATGTGATAGTTGTTACTATGTTAAGTATGTAGATATGGACCATATGGTTGTCAAAACCGTGTTACGAAGATCTTCCTTTTGTCGAATAATGTAACCACTATATATATATATATATATATATATATATATATATATATATATATATATTACTCAAATGTTGGTACCCAAGTTCATAAATTTTCATGGAAAGTATTAGTATCATACACAGTTCATTGAGTTTAAGCGTGTGCCTGATGTCCAGAAGGCATTTGGATATTAACTGTCCATATTGCAAATTCACACACATTTTAACATAAGGAAACGTATGTGTAACATACTAATCATCGCACACGAGTACTCGTAGACGCATCATGTGCAATACTCCTCCACCGCAAGCAACTAGTTTGCATTTTTCAAAGTTTTTTGTACAGATAGAATCGCACACGAAGTAACTATATTGATCGTCTGTGTTGTAATTTCTCATCGCAAACAGTTCATCCGAGTTAGCTATTTGCCACGTATCACACACATCTTGTTTACACGACTCGTTTGTGTTCTTTTGGCTCATCGCAAACAGTTCATCCATGTGAACTGTATGCCGCATATCACACACATCTTGTTAAGTTGAACCGTTTCTGTTGTGTATACCCTAATCAAAAACAGTTTGTCCGAGTTAACCGTATGTCGTATATCACACACACACTGATATGGCTTCCTGTTTTTGTTGTTCTACCTCATCGCAAACAGTTTGAATGGATTAACCATGTGTCCTGCATCGCACACACATTGTTATGGTTACCCGTTTCTGTTGTTCCGCCTCATCGCAGACAGTTTGAATGGATTAACCGTGTGTCCTTCATTGCACACGCAACTAAAATCTCAACTGTGTTTGATGGCTCCGCCATTGCAAACGTTTTGCACCTTTTTTGACGTTTTTTTTACACCATCGTCTGTGATTATGGCATCGCACACAGTTTCGGCAAAGGGTCTCTGGTCGTAGTGTCGCGTTAGCAGTCTCCTACAATAGTGTGTGATAGTTTCGGTAGGGAACGTGTCAGCTTTGGGGACTGAACGATATCCGTTGCCTCTTATTGCTTTCAAAAAATTTCTAGTGTCAACATAGAACAACAGGAGTGTTGTGTTTTTGGAATTTTTCGGGGTTCATTTGGCCTTTTTTATACGTTAATTGGGTTTCTGGGCATTTAGTGTGCATAATTCAAAATTGAACTACAAGCACATGCTCCAGTGCACCAAAGTTGGTTGAAAAATCACATGTGTGTCCTTGGGTTAATTTCTAGGTCCTATGCAAGAAATGGGAATGAAATTCAAACACCAGGGCATTGTTGATTGCCGGAAAAATGTTGAGATGCCTGGTTTTTAAATTCTAGTAAATCCAAAACTCGTTTGATATTCATGAAACTTGGCATGCTATCGTGGAAAGGCATCAACATGTCGTGATAAAAAATTTGTCCCATTTGGGGCAGGTTTGGGTATAAGCTTCTCACAAACCAGAGCTTCTCACAACAAGCGTGATGGTTTCGATAGGGAACGTGCCACCTTTGGGGACGGAACGATATCCGTTGCCTCTTATTGCTTTCAAAAAATTCTAGTGTGAACATAGAACAACAGGAGTGTTGTGTTTAATTTTGGAATTTTTCGGGGTTCGTTTGACTTTTTATACATTAATTGAGTTTCTGGGTATTTAATGTGCATAATTCAAATTTAAACTACAAGCACATGCTCTAGTGCACCAAAGCTGGTTAAAAAATCACATGTGTGTCCTTGGGTGAATTTCTAGGTCGCATGCAAGAGATGGAAATAAAATTCAAACACCAGGACACTGTTGATTGCCGACAAAATGTTGAGATACCTGGTTTTTAAATTCTATTAAATCTAAAACTCGTCTGAAATTCATGAAACTTGACATGTTATCATGGAGCGGCATCATCATGTCGTGCTAAATTTTTTGTCCCATTTGGAGCAGGTTTGGGTATAAGCTTCTCACAAACCAAAGCTTCTCACAACAAGCATGATGGTTTCGGTAGGTAACGTGCCACCTTTGGGGACAGAACGATATCTGTTGCCTCTTATTGCTTTCAAAAAAATCTAGTGTCAACATAGAACAACAGGAGTGTTGTGTTTAATTTTGGAATTTTTCAGGGTTCGTTTGGCCTTTTTTTATACATTAATTGAGTTGCCGGGCATTTAATGTGCATAATTCAAATTTGAACTACAAGCACATGCTCCAGTGCACCAAAGTTGGCTGAAAAATCACATGTGTGTCCTTGGGTGAATTTCTAGGTCCCATGCAAGAGATGGGAATGAAATTCAAACATCTAGGCGTCATGGCTCGACCGCAAAGATTGAGAAACTTGGTTTTTTAATTCCTGTAAATCCAAAAAATCCTGAGAATCATGAAACTTGGCATGGTGTCATGACATGGCACCAACATGTTGTGGTCATTTTTCTGTCCGATTTGCGAAGGCGCACACATTAACAATCAACAAAGTCATTTTGGAACAAGTTCTGTCACGTTACAAATCCGAAACACAAGATTATTGAAATCGTGGGTGTTCTACTTACCAATTATGTGTCGCCACGCGTCCCCTTTTTTATTGGCTAGGAGGTGTCATGTGGGGTAGCTATTTGAGTACGGGAGGCGTGCAATCAGACCCCTGCGCATGCTCATCAGGAGGAGAGCCCTTTGACCGCTACCCGCCACGCACCTCCCTCCCAACGTCTCCATTAATGGCGCCCGAGCCCTTGTACTACGGCGTGGCTATACGTCTCACTGGACTAAGATTTAAGAGAGAAAAATGAAAATCTGAAAAGAAAGTTTTGCACGGATCTTAATGTAAGATCCCACGGACCTATATAGTATCGACTGCGACTTATAGCAAGCATGATGAATATAAGGACGATGGCAGTGGATAATAATTGTCTTACATATTTAGGAACATAATTAAAAAAAGCCACATGCGGCAACACCCAAAATACACAAAGGCAAAAGAAGAAGGAAGACAACGATCTGGCTCGCTGATCTCTACTTTCTTGATGCGTTGCTGCAGGAAGCGGGATCTAGTCTCCATGGCGAGTGGCGATGAGCTCTTTCTTGTCCTCAAGATGCTGCTTGAGAGCATCCACGGATTCCTCCACCAGCCGTCTGCGTTTGATGCGCAGCACTGCATTCTCGTCCATAAGTTTCTCGACGATGACGGCGGTCCTCTTCTACAAGGCAGTGGTCTCCTCCTGCTGCTTCGCACTTCCGATGATCTTCGCCCTTAGCAGGTCGCGCTCGGCCCAGAGCTTCGCATTGCTCTCATTTAGTTGCCGGATGACGCCGGTAACCTGTTCAAACGAGGCTTTCATGTCATCCTGCAACCTCGCCCAGCTGGAGATATGATCCATTTAGCTAAGGACGATGGCATGCATGCGCCTGTAAGAGTCCTCGCCTGCCCGCGACATTTTCCCAGGCCGCCGCGGCGCGGGAGGACATCTCTGCTGCATTCGCGGTGCGGCGGGACATCTCTTCTGCTTTCACGGCGCTGCCGGACCAGTTTGCTGCATCGACGGTGCGGCGGGATGTAGGACCTTGAAGTATGTCTAGAGGGGGGTGATTAGACTACTTGACCAATTAAAAACTTAACCTTTTCCAGATTTTAGTCTTTGGTAGATTTTAACTAGTTTAGCACAAGTCAAGCAATCCTCACACAATTCAAGCAAGCATGCAAAGAGTATATGAGCAGTGGAAAGTAAAGCATGCAACTTGCTAGAAAGTAAAAGGAAGGGTTTGGAGAATTCAAACGCAATTGGAGACACAGATGTTTTTGTCGTGGTGCTATCGTACATCCACGTTGATGGAGACTTCAACCCACGAAGGGTAACGGCTGCGCGAGTCCACGGAGGGCTCCACCCACAAAGGGTCCACGAAGAAGCAACCTTGTCTATCCCACCATGGTCGTCGCCCATGAAGGACTTGCCTCACTAGCGGTAGATCTTCACGAAGTAGGCGATCTCCTTGCCCTTACAAAATCCTTGGTTCAACTCCATAATCTTGTTGGAGGCTCCCAAGTGACACCTAGCCAATCTAGGAGACACCACTCTCCAAGAAGTAACAAATGGTGTGTTGATGATGAACTCCTTGCTCTTGTGCTTCAAATGATAGTCTCCCCAACACTCAACTCTCTCTCACAGGATTTGGATTTGGTGGAAAGAAGATTTGAGTGGAAAGCAACTTGGGGAAGGCTAGAGATCAAGATTCATATGGTAGAAATGGAATATCTTGGCCTCAACACATGAGTAGGTGGTTCTCTCTCAGAACTGGTAAGTTGGAAGTGTAGGTTTGTTCTGATGGCTCTCTCCACAAATGAAGAGGAGGTGGAGGGGTATATATAGCCTCCACACAAAATCCAACCGTTACACACAATTTACCAATCTCGGTGGGACTAAATCAATAAACTCGATCTGACCAATTCAGTAAACCTAGTGACCGTTAGTGATTTCGATGGGACCGACATGCAACTCGGTAGGACCGATATGGTTAGGGTTAGGGCATAATGTAATCTCGGTGAGACCGATTACACAAACTCGGTGAGACCGATTTTGGTAATTAGCTAACCAGAGAGTTGATCAGGTAAACTCGGTGGGACCGATTCGCTCTTTTAGGTGAGATCGAAATGTTACGAAAAGGAAACAGCGAGTTTACATTGCAATCTCGGTGGGACCGATCGCTCACTTCGGTTAGACCGAAACGTTACAAAGGGAAACAGAGAGATTACAATCCCATCTTGGTGAGACCGAGATCCCTATCGGTGAGACCGATTTGCCTAGGGTTTGTGGCAGTGGCTATGACATCTGAACTCGGTGGCGCCGGATAGAAAGAATCGGTGGGGCCGAGTTTGACTTTGGGTTTAGGTTATATGTGGATGTGAGAAAGTAGTTGAGGGTTTTTGGAGCATATCACTAAGCATCATGGAGCAAGAAACTCATTAAGCAACACCTCATCCCTCCTTGATAGTATTGGCTTTTCCTATAGACTCAATGTGATCTTGGATCACTAAAATGTAAAATGCAGAGTCTTGAGCTTTTGAGCTTGAGCCAATCCTTTTATCCGTGATATTTTTAGGGATCCACTTTCATCATCCATGCCATGCCATTCATTGAGCTTTCCTAAACTATTTGTCTTGGAATAGTATTAGCTCAATGAGCTATATGTTGTTATGAATTACCAAAACCACCTAGGGATAGTTGCACTTTCAATCTCCCCCTTTTTGGTAATTAATGACAACATATAGATCAAAGCTTCGACAAATGATAATAAGATTGAAAAAACATCGCCGCTTTGAGAAGTATGTGATAAGCAAGAGCTCCCCCTAAATTTGTGCATAGATTTAAGATTTGCTTTGGACTGCAAATGCACAAGGAATTAGGCTCATGGGTTACTCTTCCATGTCACATACATCTTGGTGGAGCGCTCAAAATAATAAAGATTGAATACATGCACTCATCACCAAGCAAAGTGAATGATCAAATAAAGATAAATAAGATAATATCATCCAACAAGCATAAGTGTAGCTTATGACCAAACACATGATCATCAATGTCTCACGTGCAATAGCATAGTATCTCAAGCAAGCAAAAAGCAAATAAAGTTCAACCAAGAAGACAAGAGAGAACAAAAGCAAACTCTCTCTCTCTCGAAAGCCTATGATCTATACATTTTCTCCCCCTTTGGCAACAAGTTACCAAAAAGTTCATAGAAAATGCATAGTACTATTTCGTCTCTCAGGCTTGATCTTCAGTTGGTGGCGTAGAGATGGCTCCTTGGACGAAGACTTCAGTTGATGTGGATGGAGCTGAAGGAGTTGGTGCTGGAGATGGTTGCACTGGAGCTGTAGCTGGTGCAGATGAAGTGACTCTGGTGTCTGTTACTGGATCTGCAGCTGATCTATACTCCTTTTTGAGAACCTTTTTCTTTGAAATGGCCTCATCCTCTACTGCCACATAATCCTCATCCTCAGATTCTGAGGTTCTCTTCTTCCTTGTCCTGGTGGCAGCTTTGGGCAAATTGTTGGGAGTACTTCTGCTTCCCTCATCTGAGCTGCTAGAGGGACTAGTGCCCTCACTCATGCGAATCTGCTCTTCTTCCCTGTTCTGACTATCACTTTGGTCTGACATGCTGCAAACACCGATCTGACCACTGTGAATAGTTATAGATGAGATAGATGGGATGAGCATCACAAAATGCAGAGATTTTTTGCAAAAGAATGATTCAAAAACTTAGTTTTAGTTTTCCAAAGAAAGCATTTCGGATCAACCGATTTGTAAACTCGGTGATACCGAAGCAGTTTTGGAACCTAAACTAGTGATCTCGGTCAGACCGAGTCACAGTTCGGTGGCACCGAGACTGCTAGGGTTTCACTGAGTTCTAAAATCGGTCACACCGATTAGCAATTCTCGGTCAGACCGAGAGTCACTTGTGCAATGGCGTTAGCCAAATCGGTGGGACCGAGTTTTTCAACTCGGTGGGTCCGAGATGGTTTCGGCGGAAACCTAACCCTAAATTTTCAAATCGCATCTATTCTAAGGATTGTTTTGATTGGATAGAGGTGTTTCAATCGTGGCAAGAATCATAATGAACACAATGTGCTAGAGATTGGACGGGGATAGCACTGTGATCGAGTCCATACCCTAGTTTGGCGATGAACTCGCTTCTGGCAACAGCGGAGATGAATTCCGTTGTGGCGGAGACCAGCTGACGAGGAGGCTGGCGGCGAAGTCGACGATCCGAGACCTAGAAGGCGAAGCGAGTATCTTGTGAGGCGAAGAGGTTTGGAGAAAGTTTTCCAAATTTTGCCCGTGTGAATATATAGCCCGACCCTATCGGTGTGACCGAGTGGAGCGACTCGGTGGCACCGAGATGCATCTTTATTGACGATTCATGACAACTCGGTGAGACCGAAAAGTTCAAATCGGTTGCACCGAGATTAAAACCTAGATCGACTTAGTGATCTCGGTATGACGAAATGGAAGAATCGGTCGGACCGAAAACGGAACAAAGTTTTGGAAGTTTAATTCCATGACGAATCAGGGGACTCGAGTGCTCCTCACATGAGTGGTTCGAATCTGACTTGATCAAATTTTGTGATGTAGCATGAATAGAGTTTGAGACGAGAAGAGCATAGATAGCTAGAGAAGGTTCTTAGGCATTCTTGTCCATCCACTTGGTCAAAGAAAAGAAACCAATCAATCAAAACAACAAGTGGATGTCCTCGAATGAGTAAAATATGCAACCAACATGCTCACACAATAAAATGGTAAATGAAAATATGTGGCAAAGCATGCACAACCAATTCTAGCATCTATCAAACAATTGGCGATGACTAGGTCATCTATATATGAGTATATTAACTTAGGAGTCAAATGAGAACATTTGATCATAGGTCATACTCATCGTTTAAGCTCAATTGGGGTTACCACTTTTACATAAAGCATTGATATGTTCACACCATTAGAGTTTCTTTGACTCAATTCTTAGAGTTAAGCTCCCCCTAGATGTGAGATCCCCCTTAGAGGGATGAACTAACCTTGGGTTTTGTCGATGATGACTTCATGTAGGTGTTGAAGATGTGGATGCTCAATGTTGATGTAGATCATTTGGAGCAATCCTTTTGGAGTGAGTTGCACTTTCAATACCTACACGGGTTAGTCCCACAAGGAATAAACAAGTATATCCATAGACATAGAGTGATGTTCACACAAGATGATGTCCATGAAAGCATTAGGTTACCTTGTCCCTTGCCTTACCAACAAGAGGGTTTGTGACTCCTTGAACTAGTGCAGGATGTGGAAGTTGATTGCACTTGTCCTTGCCATAATGATATGAGTGAAGAATGTTGGCAGGGTCACCCTCAAGAACTCTCTAGTTCTTATTCTTCGGGATCCACATCATCTTGATGGGAATCCTTCGAGTTGTAGTTGTGCTTGGTGAAGTAGAACTTGACGTAGTCTTGGGAACCCACTTGACCAAGGCCTTAGGAGCCTCTTCAAATGCATCTATCTCCTCTTGAAGCTTGTCCTTGCCTTTGTTCTTGTGGTCTTGTGGTGGAAGATCATCTTGAGCTTGTGTTCCCTTGAAGGAAGTAGGATCATACTTCTCTTGTTGAGGAACAAACTTTGTCTTGGGATATTGATCTTCTTCCCACTCAACTCCATTGGCATTGAACTTTCGTTCAAAACCAACACCTTGATTCTTCTGGTGCCTTCCTTGCTTGCGTACAATTTCCTCAAATTGCTTACTCCTGGCAAGGCTCTTGTACACACCTTTCTCTATAATTCCCTTCAATAAGCTATTTTCTTGCTCAAGTGTAACTTGGCTAAGAGAATCATTAGTGGAATCAAGAGAACTACTAGAAGCAACAATATTAGATTTAGCATGATTATTGTTACTACTAGAGGAAGAATCTTTCTTGTTCTTGTTAATGGACTTGACTTGAGGCATGTAAGTAGATAAGAGTAAACGCTTGGCAATGTAAGAAGAACTTTTCAGATCATCATTGATTGCCTTTAAGAACTCATGCTCTTGCTCAAGATTGAGTTTTTCAAAGCGTAACTTCTCAAAAGTTCTCGATGATCTTCGAAGATAGTTTCATGAGCTAACTTAAGAGTGTTTAGTTCTTTAGTTAGAAGCTCAATCTTCTCCTTATCATTGTCATTCGTTTTATCTTGATTAGCATGATTCATTGACGTTTCATCATAGTATTCATCACTAGAGTTGTCAACAAGTAAATCATCATCACCTAACAAGTCATCTTCGTCACTATTGAAATCAACATACTCAGGGTGTGTTACCTTAGGACCTTTGGCCATGAAGCATCTTCCAATTCCTTCATTTGGTGAATCAAATATGTCGTAGGAGTTGGTTGACACAAGTGCTAGACCGGCAACACCTTCATCTTGAGTATATTCAAGTCGGAGTGATAGCTTCTCTCGGAGTGATTGTCGAGTCGGAGCGGATACCCAGTCACCAACATGAGCTTGATGTCTTCGTTTGTGTAGCTCCTTGATGACTTGTCCTTCCATTCGAATCCTTGCTTCTCCGTGAGGGTCTTCGTTCATAACGATCATCTCTACTCCTTCTCTCTCTTGGTGGTGATTCTTCTCTTCTACTTCTTCTTTTTGGAGAATCTTCTCTTCTTTTGTAGGGTGCCGTACACTCATTGGAATAGTGTCCGGGTCTCCCACAATTGTAGCAATTGCGCTCTCTACTAGAAGATCTTTTGTCATTGTAGGACCTTGACTTGGAGCTTCTCTCTTTACTTCTACTCTTGTAGAATTTGTTGAAGTTCTTCACCATTAAGCTCAATTCTTCATTGAAGGTTTGTTTCTCGCTTGATGATGTGGGGGCTTCATATGAGGCTTTGTAAGCACCACTTGACTTGTTGTGAGGTTCCTCCTTATCCTTGAGCGACATCTCATGAGCAACAATTCTTCCAATGACTTCCGTTGGCTTGAGATCTTTGTAATTGGGCATCATTTGGATCAATGTGCACACGGTATCATATTTTCCATCCAATGCTCTTAGGATCTTCTTGATGATGAATCTGTCGGTCATCTCTTCACTTCCTAAGCCCACAATCTCATTTGTGATAAGAGCAAGCCTAGAGTACATTTCAAATGACACCTTCACCATCCTTCATTTTGAACTTGTCAAGTCGACTTTGGAGCACATCCAACTTGGATTCCTTGACGGAGTCGGTACCTTCATGCATATCAATCAAAGTATCCCAAATTTCCTTTGCATTCTCAAGACGGCTGATTTTGTTGAATTCTTCGGGGCACAATCCGTTGAAGAGGATATCACAAGCTTGAGCGTTGTATTGCAGCATTTTCAACTCTTCCGCACTAGCTTCACGGTTCGGTTCTCTCCCATCAAAGAATTCACCCTGCAAGCCAATACACACAATAGCCCAAACGGCGGGGTTATGTCCGAGAATATGCATTTTCATCGTATGCTTCCAACTAGCAAAATTAGTGCCATCAAAGTAAGGACCTCTACGGTGATAGTTTCCCTCGCTAGACGCCATACTCTCCTAGGTTGTGAAACCAAGGCTATGACCACCAAAAGCTATGGAAATCAAAGCAAATGGAGACCAAAGCTCTGATACCACTTGTAGGACCTTGAAGTATGTCTAGAGGGGGGTGATTAGACTACTTGACTAATTAAAAACTTAATCTTTTTCCAATTTTAGTCTTTGGTAGATTTTAACTATTTTAGCACAAGTCAAGCAATCCTCACACAATTCAAGCAAGCATGCAAAGAGTATATGAGCAGCGGAAAGTAAAGCATGCAACTTGCTAGAAAGTAAAGGGAACGGTTTGGAGAATTCAAACGCAATTGGAGACACGGATGTTTTTGTCGTGGTTCCGATAGGTGGTGCTATCGTACATCCACGTTGATGGAGACTTCAACCCACGAAGGGTAACGGCTACGCGAGTCCACGGAGGGCTCCACCCACGAAGGGTCCACGAAGAAGCAACCTTGTCTATCCCACCATGGCCGTCGCCCACGAAGGACTTGCCTCACTAGCGGTAGATCTTCACGAAGTAGGCGATCTCCTTGCCCTTACAAACTTCTTGGTTCAACTCCACAATCTTGTTGGAGGCTCCCAAGTGACACCTAGCCAATCTAGACACCACTCTCCAAGAAGTAACAAATGGTGTGTTGATGATGAACTCCTTGCTCTTGTGCTTCAAATGATAGTCTCCCCAACACTCAACTCTATCTCACAGGGTTTGGATTTGGTGGAAAGAAGATTTGAGTGGAAAGCAACTTGGGGAAGGCTAGAGATCAAGATTCATATGGTAGAAATGGAATATCTTGGCCTCAACACATGAGTAGGTGGTTCTCTCAGGCTGGTAAGTTGGAAGTGTAGGTTTGTTCTGATGGCTCTCTCCACGAATGAAGAGGAGGTGGAGGGGTATATATAGCCTCCACGCAAAATCCAACCGTTACACACAATTTACCAATCTCGGTGGGACCGAATCAATAAACTCGGTCTGACCAATTCAGTAAACCTAGTGACCGTTAGTGATTTCGATGGGATCGACATGCAACTCGGTAGGACCGATATGGTTAGGGTTAGGGCATAACGTAATCTCGGTGAGACCGATTACACAAATTCGGTGAGACCGATTTTGGTAATTAGCTAACCAGAGAGTTGGTCAGGTAAACTCGGTGGGACCGATTCGCTCTTTTCGGTGAGATCGAAATGTTACGAAAAGGAAACAATGAGTTTACATTGCAATCTCGGTGGGACCGATCGCTCACTTCGGTTAGACCGAAACGTTACGAAGGGAAACAGAGAGATTACAATCCCATCTCGGTGAGACCGAGATCCCTATCGGTGAGACCGATTTGCCGAGGGTTTGTGGCAGTGGCTATGACATCTGAACTCGGTGGCGCCGGATAGAAAGAATCGGTGGGGCCGAGTTTGACTTTGGGTTTAGGTCATATGTGGATGTGAGAAAGTAGTTGAGGGTTTTGGAGCATATCACTAAGCATCATGGAGCAAGAAACTCATTAAGCAACACCTAATCCCTCCTTGATAGTATTGGCTTTTCCTATAGACTCAATGTGATCTTGGATCACTAAAATGTAAAATGCAGAGTCTTGAGCTTTTAAGCTTGAGCCAATCCTTTTATCCTTGATATTTTGAGGGATCCACTTTCATCATCCATGTCATGCCATTCATTGAGCTTTCCTGAAATATTTGTCTTGAAATAGTATTAGATCAATGAGTTATATGTTGTTATGAATTACCAAAACCACCTAGGGATAGTTGCACTTTCACGGGACCTCTGTGCTGCTTCAGCGTCGCGGCGGGACCTCTCTGTTGCTACGGTCGCGCAGCGGGACATGTTGGCTGCTTTCGCGGCGAGGCGGGACATCTCTCGTGCATCCGCTTCCATGCTCGCCTCCCCCTGGTGGCAATCTCTCGATCCAGAACTCACGCTGGCCATGGCAGACGCAAGGGAACGATGATGAATGACTTGTTTGTTTTATGGATGAGGAGTTGAGGAGGAATGTGCAGTCATCTTGGAGTAGTAGTATTTATAACCGAGTACTAATACGCTCCTAAGTGGGAAACCGTTTAGGTTTTGATCGGTGTGAACAGGTTTGCAATTTGGAATGTGATGGGACGCAGGCTCAAAATTTATTGACGGTTCTATAATTTCTAAGTGCGGCACTATTCCCGGATGGCATAACGTGGGCACACTTTCTCGGCCGCTTACGTGGCGTTTCTGTTCTGTTGTCTAATCGCAAATAGTTAATTCTTCTGAAGCGTATGCCCTCAGTCGCACGTTGTTAAAAGTAATGCGGTAAACCTTCTTTAACATGTGTTAAAAAACAAAAACAAAATTCAAAACAAGGACCTTGAGGTTAATTCCACTGATGGGATGTGTCATAAATGTCCTTAATGGACATTTAAGATACATCCCATCAGTGGGATTAACATCAAGACAACTTCCCATCCGATCACCCATCTCATGCCTACTCCAGCCTGAGCACAGTTAATTTGAGAGTTCTCTTAGATGAGCTATTGATGGAATAGCTAGTCCTTGCTGATATAGGATGCCCTCTTCGCATCCTTATGGCGTACCCGGATGACCGCCCGTTGCCCAATGGCCAATAGATGTTGTGTAGACAGAGCATATCACATACGTCTTATTAGAATCAATCGTCTGTCTTATTATCGGTCTTCGCACACATTTCTGAGTACAGACCTGTTTGTCGCATACCACACACATCTTGATATATTGAACCGTTTCTGTTCTCTTGTCTCAACGCAAACAGTTCATCCGAATGAACTGCATGCCGTATATCGCACACATCTTGACCTGGCTGACCGTTTCTTTTGTGTTGCCTAATCACAAACAGTTCATCCGAGTGAACCGTAAGCCGTATATCGCACACGCCTTCATCTGGCTACCCGTTTCTTCTGTGTTGCCTAATCACAAATAGTTCATCCGAGTGAACCGTATGCTGTACATCACACACACCTTCATCTGGCTGCCCGTTTCTTTTGTTCCTCCTCATCGCGAACGATTAATTGAATTGAATCGTATGCCCTGCATTGCACACGCAACTAAAATCTAAACTGTGTTTGATGCATTCTCCATCGCAAATGTTTTGCACCTTTTTAACGGTTTTTTACACCACCGTTTGCAATTAATGCATCGCACACAGTTTCGCCGAAGGGTCTCTGATTGTAGTGTCGCGTTAGCAAAGAACTCCGCAGAGTGTATAAAGCACGTTCCACAAACTAATAGGCCGGAATGGGAAAAGTAACATTGGGTTTTTTTACCTTGGGAATAAGAACTAGAATAGTGTTGTTAATCTCATCCATCTGCGGAAGACCTGCCTCTGGTCTATTTGGTTTGTGTCCTAAGTGATTCCATGGTAGTTTGGCCTGGAAATCTTGATGTGTCATAGCCTGGTCCAAAACATGAAAGGGTCATTACTCTGGCCCACGTGACCCTGGCATGCTATAACTCATGGTCTTGTCCAATCAAGAGAAGTCATATGTGACGTAACACATTTTAATTTGTAATGCTATTCCTATGTGCGGGTTCTACAACAAGTAGCATGTATTAGTTCATTTCAACGGCGGTTAGCTAGAATCAGAGTAGTAGTTACCAATCGAAATGCACTAGTACGCGCAGATTTTGTACTCCCTCCGATTCGAATTAAATGACGTGCATCACTTAAACTGGATCAGAGGGGGTAGAAGTTCTACCTAAGAATCTCTATTTGAATGCCCAACCAAGCGTGGGGACGAAACAACACTAGCCTGACACAACACTTTCCCAGGCGGGGCCAGGCAGTCGATTTTGTCATGCACAATATGGAGGACATGAATCAAGAAAACCATCACGTCCATAGCGGGAGCTCCTATTTGGCGCACACCGCACAACATGCAGGGTGACAAGCAAACGTGCAGCCTCACTCGCCAGCGTGACCTCCTGGGCCGGCTCATGTGTTGTGCAAGACGCCCCGGGTTTTTTCATTTCATTTTTTTGCTCTCTGTTTTTTCCTTTTTTGTTTTTTTTCTTCTATAAAATAACTTAGGGTTTCAAAAACTTTCAAATTTCAAAAAAATTATGAATTATGAAAAAGCTATTTGCGCATTAAAAATGTCCATGGATTTGAAAATATGTTCACAATTTCAAAATATGTATTCGATTTTTAAAAAGGGTTAGGGAAATCATAAAATGTTCACGGTTTCAAAAAAAGTTCATATGTTCAGAAGAAAAGTTGTGAATCGAAAAATTGTTCACGTAAACAAAATATACAAGATTTCAATAAATGTTCATGATATTAGAAAAATATTAAGTATAAAAATATTTCACGAATTTAAAAAAAAGATCGCGAGGTAAAATATATTAACGAATTTCATATTTTGTTCTCGAATTCAAAAAATCACAAATTCAAAAAAATTCTTGAATCAAAAAATGCGAATTTAAAAAATATTCACAAACTTGGAAAAATAGGTTGGTCAATTCAAAAAAAATGAATTGTATAAACTCTTCTTAAATTCCAAACATGTTCACGTGTTCAAAAATTTCAAAGCAATATTCAAGAATTTGAAAAATAGAAAAAGGAATAAAGGATAGTAGGAAAAGCAAAGCAGCAAAGTAAAAAATAAAACGACAGAAGAAAAAATATAAAAAAACCAAGCAAAAAAGCAATAAAACAGTATAGGCCGGCCCATATTCAGGACGTGGTGCATGGGGAGAGTATGCGTTGGGTCGCTATGCACCGACCCACGCACCAAATAGGAATCGCCGTCCACTGCACACGATCTTGGCCAGCTACCCCTCAGAAAACAATATCTCAGCCTGCTGCAGCACGCCCGATCTCCCCACACGTTCGCATGCAGGCCTAGCCTAGCGTACACAACCACCCCACCACGGGCGCCCCTATATCTCGCATTAAGCGAGACCATGCTAGCGAGGTATCGATCCTGGGATCGGCTAATTGATTCCCAGCAGTGCTAGCCACTGCTACAAACTGAACTTGTTGTACACTATGGAGAGCGCGACCTACTAGAAGTAAAATGAGCCGGGTTTTCCCATGTTTACATTCTTTTTCTGTTTTTACTTTATTTTTCTTTTCTTTTTTTCTTCATTTTTACTCATCTAATTAAACATTTTTTTGTGTTTTTTCTTTTTACTTGGTTTCACATGTTTTTTTTAAATAATATCGGTTAGCAAACACAGAAAATGCTGAATAAGTATTAAAAATGTGGAATGAGTATTGGTATTTGAAAAAATGCTGAACATGTATTTGAAAATGTTGAATAAGTATTAGAAATGTTGAACAAGTATTTGACAAATGTTGAATAAGTATTAAAAATTGTTGAATGAGTATTTAAAAAATGTTGAAAAGTAATGGAAAATGTTGAAAGAGTATTAAAAATGTTGAACAAGTATTTCAAAATGTTTAATAAGTATTAAAAAATGTTGAATGACAATCTAAAAATTGTTGAACTTGTATTTACAAAATGATGAATAAGTATTAAAATGTTGAAAACTTATTTAAAAATTTCGAATAAGCGTTTGGACAATGGTGACCGTGTATACAAAAAATGTTGATCATTTATATAAAAAATATTGAACATGTATTTCAAAAATCTTGAGCAAGATTTGAAAAATGTTGAACAAGTATTTCAAACATGTTGATCATGTATATAAGAATGTAGAATGGAAAACAGAAAGAAACCAAGAAAAAACAAAAAAATGAAACAAACCAAAGAACAAGAAAAAGAAAAGAACGGAAAAATCAGAGAAGAAAAAAAATGAAAGAAAAGGAAATGAAAAAACAAAGAAAAATCGGAAAAGACCGGCTCTGCTCGCCTCTAGTAAGTCGCGGTCCTACTACGAACCAGTAACTCGAAGTGGGCGGAGTGGTTAGTTGAGCTGGTGACCGCGCTGGAGACCAGGGTTTGAACCCTAGGTTCGCCCATTTTCTTCTAGATTTTTTGAATCTGGGAGCGCTAAATGGGCCAGCCCGATACTATTTACATCAACGCGAAAGATCGCTACGGAATCGCTTAATGCGATAAATAGTCGCTGCGCGCCACCACCTGGCCACCTCGCTTAAACTGGGCCTTGCCCAAGCACATCACCCTCAATGGGCTGCACCGGGCAGAGCTAAGTCTCGCTTAGAGCGAGACCCAGATGCTCTCGCGTCCGGAATCACCCTAAATTAGTCGGCCCCACGTGGGAGTGCAGAGCCTCATGTTTCTGGTTTTTCTTCATGTTCTTGCTTTCATTTTGACTTTTTTATACTTCCAAGTATTCTAAATATATATTACATAAAACACTTTACATAAAACATTTGAAAAAATGGTAATCATGCATTTTGAAAAATGTGAAATGTGTATAGAAAAAATATTGCTCATTTATACAGAAAATATACAATGTGTATGAAAAAATAGACAACATGTTAATTAGTAAAGTATTTAGAAAATGTTAATCAAGTATTGCAAAAATGTTAGATGTGTGTAGAGAAAGTGTTTGTTGTGTATACGAAAAATGTATACAAAACACGCAATGTGTAGGAAAAAATGTTGATCATGTATTTTAAAAACTTCTCATTGGCTTCGGAATAATAAAGTAATTCGAACAGGGTTGTCAAGAAACAAACACTGCGATTCAAGGTCTTGCCTATAATTGCTCCTTAATGGATAAAGCAGCTAGGGGAGGTGAAGCCTCAAGAGCTAGAAAAGAAAGCTCTCCTCAAGTGAACCAGCCTATCCTTCATAGGTAGGGGACTTACATGAAAAGGATTGCAAAATGTAAGTAGAATTATATTGAAAATAAAACCTTTTTGGTTCACCCCAACATTACTCATGTGTCCGACTGTTGATGGTAAACGTGTATAAAAAAATCTGATGTATCTGAAAAATATACAACATATATTAAATAAAAGTAGACATCAAAATCATGTACTTCGAATAAAGTTAATTCAGTACTTAAAAATTGTTAAACATGCATATAAAAATGTTCCTCATGTATATGGAAAATGTATATTGTCTGTGAAAAACTGTTTATTACCATTAAAATATTGTACACAGTGTATTTGGAAAATCAAAACATATATTTGAAGAAATGTTAACAGTTTAAAAATTGTTAAACCTGAATATAAATATGTTCCTGGTGTGTATGGTAAATGTACATTGTCTGTGAAAAAATGTTTATTATCATTAAAAAATATGCATTGTCTATTTGAAAAATGCTGACCATGTATTCAAACGTGTATAAAAAATTAGCTATATACCAGAAATGTACAATCTGTATGGAAAAAGGTATACATCAATAAATATAAGTTTTGAAAAATTTAAACGTGTGTATAAAATATGTTCCGAATGCATACAAAAATGTTGAGTGTGTACTGAAAAAAAATTGACATGTGTTGAGCAAAAAGAAACCGATGAAAATTGGCAAAGAAAAAAGAAAATCAATTAAGACCAAAAAAGAAAAGGGAAAATAAAAATAAAAACATGATAAAAACGAATGCAAAAAAAATGGAATCAGTGAAAACTGGGAAAGAAACAAAGAAAAACAAACAAAATCGATGAAAACCAAGAAGACGAAAGAAAGAAAGAAAGAAAGAAACGAAGAAACATAGAAAGAAAGAAAGAAAGAAAAGGCAAAAACAGTGAAAACCAAGAATGGAAGAAATAAATGAAAAAGAAAGAAAAATAAAAAAACAATGAAGACCGTGAAAGAAACATAGAAAACCGATAAAAATAGAAAAAAGTTAAAACTGAAGAAAACCGGTGAAGAAATAGAGAACCCAAAAAAAACTGGAAAAAAGAAGAAGCGGGCGAGTAAGATCGATCAAGCAGTGAAGAAAAAAGACGACAATGGCCCGGCCCAATAGCTACAGGTGGAGGAAGGCCTTGAGGTGAGCGTAGCATAGATCTCTTTATGAGCTAAAGGCCTCTTTTTGTAGCCCTAAATGGTGCCTTGAGGTGAGCGTAGCATAGATCTCATTAGACCTTGACCAGCATATAGTGATCCTTTATTCTTAAATAGTTGCAACCTAGTATCTATTTTTTCTCTTCACGCAACTATGTCACATCATCAAGTCATGCATGTGCTCATAAGTTACAATTTATGCATTAATCTATTCATGCAACCATGCCACCTCAACAATTATACAAGGATTTGTTCCAATATTATTTTTTGCCTAGCATAGACTGGCATGTTACACATTTTTGTCGCATAACCTACCTATATCTATAAGTTAGACGCTTGGAGCAAATATATGTAGGTCATGTAACCCACTTTTGTTAAAATGGCACCCCATTTGACTTCAATCCAACAGATTTCTCTTCTTATATAAAATTTTGTGTTACACTTCATATACTTTATTGATTTCAAAATATATCCGGGAGCATTCTTAAATTTATTCTTGCAATAATTTTAGGCTTTTAACATCTATTTATGCATCTGTTTTACCAAGGTTCCCGCAGCAACGCGCGGGGCACCATCTAGTAATCTATAAAGGCATGTTATAGCTAGATACACTTAGAGTGTGTTTGGTTGCCATAGTGAATAGTAGTTGTGTTGCATACACATCTCAAACCAGCCTGGTTCTGAAAAAACAGCCTCATATGCGATATTTGCGAGTTGTTTGGTTGCCTGCATCTAGGGTCCCTACATTAGGTAATACACATGTGCACTTTGTTTGGTTGCCTGCATTGGCCCAAGCGGCACATAAACTCGGTGTTTGGCTGCACGCATGAGGTATGATTAAGAGTTAGCACTTCACTTAGCAGACAGGGTTAAGAGCTAGCAGAGGGAAGGGGATAAGAAGTGTAGCGTGCGCCGGACAATGGCGACTACGGCGGATAGTGGCCGTGGCGCCGTGTCCGACATGACAAGCATGGATTCATGGACGAGCAAAACCGTCGGCGGCACGGCGAGCGACACTGTCGGCGAACTAGTTGCGGTGCTCGCGCAAAGACACTGGACAGAGGAGGAGAATGCAGTGCTCGCGCCATGCTATCGTCAGTGCAGTGGATGAGAGAGGAGGCCGAGATGATCGATGCCGGAAACGACTCCAGTGTAGTAGGGCGAGAGAGAGGAGGTGAAGATGATCGACCCCGTCAGCGGCGCGGCGAACTGCAGTGTGCACGGAGGCAGAGGACACAAGAAAGCAGTGTGTGCGCCATTGCAGCGTCAGTGCAGTAGGAGGACGACAGAGAGTAGGCCGAGATGAGCGACGCCAGAAACGACTCTAGTGTAGTAGCACGCGGGCAAGGAGATCAAGGGGAAGGTCTTCGACGTCGAGAGGGACGAATAGGAGGGCTCTGAGCAGAGGATAGAGGAGCTCGACATGGCGGCGTCAGTGCAGTAGACTGCTGTTCAAAGAGAGATGAAGCTACGATCATCGAAACCAAAAACTTACAATACGAATGTTGTGAGAAACTGCGAGATTAGGCTGCTGGTCAAAGGAAATTTCAAATGATCGGTCGTGTGTGACGAATATGACAAAATTCGCCCAAAATAGCTTCAAACGGGAACACGAGATTAAGAACATACGACCGACGAAACTACGAACCGATCGGCTGAATGAAACCGTAGCATCGATGTGCATCTTTTTCGTGTAGAGATTACCACGAATCGAAGCATCATTGTGTAGATTAGAGGGGCATGGAAGAGAGGAGATTAGAGAGGAGCTTACTGGAGGTTGAAGAAGACACCACGTAAAAACCTCGCATCCCCTCCATTTCTCCTCGTGCAGGGGCCCGCTAGTTGCGCTTCCGCTCGGCCTGGCTCCAGAGAAACTGCTGATTCTTGCGTTTCCAGCCAGCCAGGCCCAGAGGTGCTTTAAGAAGCGTGCAATGCAGGACCAATAGTGTATGCGGGCTACCAAACAGGCCTCTTGCTTCCCGCGCGGGCCTGGTCGGGCTCTATGCAGGCAACCAAACACGCCCTTAACTTGCATGCATAATACTACTTAAGAGTGTCCTTGAAGCTCGACCTCGATACACCTACTCATCGGGCGAATCTGGTGATTTTGGGGGAATTCTCGATGGCATAAGCCCCAGGATACATCCTCATCGGGCTCTTTGAACCCGGATCAGAGATTTCATCTCTTGCAACGCCCATTTGAGGACCAATTTCGGCCTACTCTGAGTCGGTATTCGAGCATGCTTTGCATCGGTGGCCTTCGAGATGACGACAGCTGCTGCAATCCTCAATTTACACTTCGTATGATCTTTGCAAAGTTGGAAGCCCTCCGCTAGATCTGGGTTCTCGTGTGCGACAGCCTGCGTCTTTTTCAGCCCCTCCATGCACTCCCACCAGTTGAACACGGCGTGCTGAATCTTTGCTACCGGCTCCACCACCCATTAAGGAGGCCCACGCTACTCCTCTAGCGAAGGAGTGGAGAATGATGGCGCAGTACGGGAGGCCTGACGACGACGAGTAGCCATGGAGTCGACGGCAAATGTCATGTAATTCATCAAAGGGTCTTAATTAATTGTAGTAGTAGCATGTCTGCGAGATAATATTATGTATGTATCAAAAAATAAAGCATAATTTGTAACCTAGAAGACTCGTTTATTTGGCATGTGGGTCGACTTTCGGTCCATCGAGACACTCTTCAACAACTCGCATCTCATAGTTGGTGGTGTATACGGTGGGCTCTCCCTCATGGGTATTTTCGACTGCCGGTGATGGTCATTGTTGTACTTCCACTCCTGCTTTACCAATGTCTCACACGAGGAGAATTACAAGAGCGCCCCCCTACGACAATAGTCAGGATTGTTCCTCCAAGAACATCGATCTATCACAAACGGAGTTCTATGGGACCAAATTCAACTTATAAATAAGGTAACTCTAAACCTTAAACTTACAAATCAAATAACTCACAAAGAGACAAGTAGCCCCTAAACCCTAAACTCCCAAATTTTATTTCTTCTTCACTCTTCCCGCCTCTTTACTTATCCTTCTCCTGTATTACTTCCCCCTTCCCTATACACTCTTAACTATTTTTCTCTTTTATCTCTCCTCTATCCTTCTTATAAAAAAACTTCTCTCAATAACAAATACTAATTTGGTATCATAAATTTGTGCTAAGTAACAACTAACCAATCTAATAACCAAATAATCTACACAACTTGGTACACTACCAACTAATCAGTGATATATATAACTAGGTACACTACCATCTACTCTGTGAGATATACAATATATAACTAGGTACACTACCATCTACTCGGTGAGATACATATAAACTAAACTACACTATGAAGTAATTTACATAACAAGGTACACAACCAACTAATCGATCTACTAACCAAATTTAATTAACAGCACTTGATGCATATTTTCTGGCTCCACCACTACCCTAAACTATACATATATAGCACCGAGGAGGTGACCGGCCGGATCTGTGGCGTCATCGGAAACGCGGCGTAGGCCGACGGGCGGGAAGGGGGCTTCTAGGCAAAGCACTAGCAGCGTCGGCAGGGGCGGGCGGCGGCGTCGGTGTCGGTGGGAGCGAGAAAGGGGCGCTTGAGAGTTGTCGAGAGAGGAGCAGACTGAGCTAGCTAGTTGTAGAGGATATTTATCCAAGGTAAAGGAAGAAGTACTGAGCTAGTTACGAGTGTTTCCTAGAGCGCAAACGATGCTGGTAACCTAAACTAGCAGCGTGTGTAGTACCTTGCACGCTGCAACATAGCGCACTAGCCGCGTGTAAACGAGAGAGCAAATGCTGCTGGTAAGGCTTATGCATTTTACGATTCTAAGCATAAAATTCAGAGTGTTTTGTCTTCCAATTTTTATACGTTAAGTTTGTTTACTATATATTTAGTTGTTTACATGTGTTTTTTTGAAAAATATCATGATTTTTATGTGATAATTCAAACATAATATTTTTTGTAAATCTTGTTGTGTTTAAAAAATATGTAAATGTGGTTTGAAAACAATGAAACTTGGTGTGGTGTCATTTTATGACAACTTGAAGCCTTGGTTATAATTTCAAAATGTTACACATAAGTTGTGATATACGTTCCCTTCAAACCGAAGGGAAATCCACGGGATCGAGATTCGAAGTTAATTTCGAGGGAGGCAAAGAGTCCGATTTGAGAGAGAGAGAGAGAGAGAGAGAGAGAGAGAGAGAGAGAGAGAGAGAGAGAGAGAGAGAGAGAGAGAGAGAGAGAGAGATGTTATAGCACCATTTTATTTGACTATAAAAAATTGTATACATGTATTATGCATCATTTTACATTTACATATACAATTATGGATTTATTTGTGGTTGCTCTGGCATTTCTAGGTAACTTAATATAATAATTACCTTAGCAATGTTTAGTGAAAAGCACACGCTGCTACGTTGAATTCTAGCCTTGTGTGCCCACCGGAGAGACGTTGTTGCTAATGTTTGTGTATTTTAAGATTTTAAGCAAAACCGTTGGTCTTCTGTTTTCCAATTTGTATCAACAAAAATGTTTAATGTGTACTTAAGTGTTGATGAACATAAGAATTGAAAAATACCTAAATGTTTCGAAGGGGGCAGGTTTGTATAGATGTAGTATGCACCATTTTAAATTTATCTATCTAATCACGAATTTATTTTAGGTTGCTCTGGTATTCGAAAGGGAATATTGTAGGAACGAAGTATGTCTACCAGAGGGGGGTTGAATGGGAGTTTTAATTTTTCTTCGAAAAACTCAAAACTCTCAGAACCCAGCAGCGGAAACAAACGAAAAACAAGCTAAAACTAAGTACCGAATGGAAACTAAACATGCATCAAAACAAATCACATGATGGAAAACATATCGAATGGAAACATGTGTAACAGAGATAACCATTGGTGCTCGATGGCGACAGGGTATTTGTTCGACCAGTTTGTCCTTCTGCACAAGGACTACGTCTGGTTGGAGGGGTTGTGACTTAACACGGAAGATAAAGTCTCTTCACCCTATTCTTGTAAGTGCATCTAGTGCCCCTTAGTGATTTTGGTGTATTGAAGACTTATAGGTTAAGGGACTAATGTGTTTATGAGTGTACACAGGTCTATAAGTCTATGAGGAGTTTGATATTTACAGAGAAAGTCGACCCCTAAAATGAAGTTCTTCGTTGAAGACTTTGATATTACGAAGACTTTCTCAAGACTTTGAAAGTGAAGAAATTGGTGTGACCTTGAAGACTTGGTATTCATTTGAAGAACATGAAGCGTGAAGACTTACTGTTTTCGTAGTTTCGCTTTCTCTTTCTTGAGTCATAGGAAACACCGCATCGTTAAAGGGGTCGAGGAAATACTAAGGAAAAATTTCCATGTGATGCTCAACTCAAAATCCTACACCTACCAATCCCTTCGAGTGAAGCCTTTGGAAATCTCATACAGCTCAGTCAATTTCTTCATGGATGAGACGAAGTTCTTCCGGTCACGAGGAATTTGTTCTGACCGAGGAGTTAGGAATTCGCCATGGCGGATTGCCTACATGAGGAACATGATAGCCCCGAGGAATTTGAGAGTCAAATTTCCGACCGTTCTTTGTCTTGCACTGCCTGTCCCAAAATATCTTATCCACCTAACGGTCATATCATTGAACGGCATTTATGTCTTATCATGTCGGACTGCTCCCTAGGCTATAAATAGCCGCCTACAACCACTAGCTGGTTGGCTGCTCCGAGAGAACTTGACACTTGTCATTTGAGAGGAACCCGTCCTCCGAGGACTTTGAGCGAAAATCATCGAGTGAGGAAAAACCCAAAAGCCAAACCCCTACAGACCCAAAGTGATTGAGCATCACTGAAGAGATTGATCCTGCGTGGATCCGACGCTATTTACCTTTGAAGACTGTGCTTCTTCCAGACGGTTAGGCGTCATGGTCTAGAGCATCCAAGAGGAATTGTGGATCAGCGAGTGACCAAGTCTGTGAAGGTTTGGAAGTCGCCTGAAGACTTACCACGAGTGATTGGACGAGGTCTGTGTGACCTTAGTTCAATTAGAATACGGTGAGGACTTGGTGTCCTGAGCTACGTGCTCAGCGACTGGGTGTCCGGGACTGTGTGTCCTCGAGTTTAAATACTCAGCCGCTCCAACCAGACGTACAACTGAGACAGCAGTTGGAACTGGTCTACCAAATCATTGGGGTTTTCTATTGATGCCTTGAATAACATATAGCTTACCTATAGACAGAAAATAAAAAAAATAAAAAAGTAATTATGTTTCGGAACCAGGCAAAACCAGATTGCTGTGCCATAGGAAGGATAGCTATACTAATTCGGTATACTCAGTCTTCACCAACCTAACTGGTTCTATTTCCTCAACTCTTTCATTTCCTCATTACTGTGTTGAGTGTTCGTTCATATCTGTGTTTGAAGACTTTGACTGAAGACTTTCTCAATTTCCTCAATTCAATTCTTGATCTGTTTGTCTTCATCTTATGCTATCCTGTGTTTACGCTTTTCAGTACTCTTTGATTGTCTTCATTTCATCATGATGACCATGCCCGCATTCTCTTATGCTTACTTGAGTACTTATTCCGCTGCAAGTAGTTCTTCACTTAGGAATTTCCTCACGGAATATTCCTCATTGAAGAATTCATAAAATCGCCTAATCACCCCCTCTAGTCGATATAACGCACTTTCAATTGGTATCGAGCAAGGTACTCCCTTGTTCGGTGTGATTTTGGTTTAACCACCGGAGTTTTAGTTATGTCGACCGCAGTATGAAGAAAGTGACATGCCCTATCTTTGTGAGTCATGATTATCCCAAGTGGAAGGCCATGATGAGGAAGCGCCTCATGGCAATGGACAGTGAAATGTGGACCGTCACTGAAATTGGTCTTACTGATCTATGCAAGACGGCGAACGCAGATGATATTCGCAAGTACACTCGACTTGACATCACGACGAAGGATATCATCTGTTCCTGCCTATCTAGAGATGAATTCAAGCGCATTATGCATCTTTGCAACGCGAAGCTTATCTGGGACCGAATCTCCGACGTCTATGAAGGTCATCGAACCCGTCATGATCCTTGGTTTGAGGACTTCAAGGAATCTCTCAAAACGATGACTCTCGAACCAGAATCATCATCTTCTGCAGCATGTCTCATGGCAAAGGGTGACAAGGTAACGAATGTTCCTCATCCGAGTTTAGTGATGATGAATCTGATGATGATGGATCTGATGATGATATTGAACCTAGCTATACTAAGCTTGTTTGTATTGCCACCAAACAACAACATGCCTTGGAAAAGGTTCAAAACATGTTAGGTAAAAGTGATGATATGTTGGGTAAAGAAATGGATCGCACTAAAGCCCTGACTGAAAATCTTCAGAGACTTCAGTCTAGGTTTGACAGCCTTCAAGGTCATCATAACACTCTTTTATCTGATCATGAGAAACTTTCTTATGAATTTCTTCAAAGAAAGCAAGATCTTGAGAAGCTAAGAGTGAGTTATGAAGATCTTGAGAAGGCGCGATTCATTGCTAGCTCAACAAATCAGCGCTTCTCGTGAAGAATTTGTTCCTCCATGCTTAAAGTGCATTGAACGTGAATCGCTAATTCTTCACCTGAATGTTCAAATGCTTCAATCGTTACAAATTCTTCACCTGCCTCTGCTATCACTAATTCCTCATCTGAAGACATTGCTAGTATCACTGACGATGCAGGGCTGAAGGAATTGTACATGACAGGCATGTACAAAAGCCTCAAAGGGAATCAGACTCTTTGTGATGTGCTTAAAAAACAGATCCTCAACAGGAATCCTAGGAAAGAGGGTATTGCCTTTCAGAGGAAACTCAATGTTGATGGAACATATTGGAAGCCTGAGCAGTACCCCAAAATCTCATGGGTTGCTGCAAAGGGACCTCCAGTTGATCCATCTAACTTATCTGGCTTTACATGTGAATCTCCTCATTCTTCTGATGAGTCATTTGACTCCAACTATAAACTGTTCAAAAATCTGAATGGTGAAGTATTTGCTAGATATGTTGGCACTAACTGCAGGAACAGTTCCCCTATGAAGAAAATCTGGGTTCCCAAGAAGTGTCTTGAAAGTCTTCAGGTGAATGTCCTCATGACACCACCTGTGAAGAATAGGAACCCTAGATCAAACTCTTCATATGGATCCAAGTCCTCATACGGACCAAATTCCTCACATGGATCAAAGTCCTCATATGATTATCATCGTGCTAACAACTCTATTTCGCAGGGTAGAGCTAAGGGCTATGAATATGTGCATTATTCTTCAAACGAATATGTTCATAAGTCCTGAAAGAATTTTTCTGCTTATTCATATGCTTACCCTAACCTCTCTTATGTGAAACGAAATGAATTGGCTTCTATGCCACCATTCTCATATGGAGCTTGTAGAGTGATGAACTCTTTGCCACCCCTTTAGATGTGGGTGGTGAAGAAAAGGAACTAATCACTTCTGCAGGGTCAGGCCTCTAGACGTGCTTTAACGTCTGAAGAAGAATTTCTTTGGGGGCACGACAAAATTGCACGAAAGGACGAGGCTAATCATGAAGAAATGAACTTTCATTTCACACGTCCTCATACCGCTTATCTCGTTATCTTGCTCGATGAAATTCATTTGATGAAATTGATATCATATTCTTCATCGATGAAGTATATGAGATCGTAAGTTGCACTAATTCATCTGCAGGATGATCAACCCAAAGCCAATGAGTGGGTCCTCGATAGTGGATGTACAAATCACATATTTGGTGACAAGAATCTATTGATGGATGCTCCCTTATCACCGTCACATCTGAAGCATATCATCTTTTGGCGACAAAGGCAAAAGTCAGGTATTGGGTCTTGGTAAGGTTGCGATCTCTAAGGCCATACACATGGACAAAGTCATGCTTGTTGAGTCCTTAGGATACAACCTTATGTCGATCTCAATGCTTTGTGATCTTGATATGGTTGTTGTCTTTGGCAAGTATCGTTGTGTTGTGATCATGGAAGCTGACAATTCCAAAGTCTTGAAGGCTTTAGGAGAGGAGACTTGTATATTGTTGATTTCTCTACAGGACCACAACCAGCGTGTGTGTCTACTTGCGAAAGCTTCGTAAGGCTGGCTATGGCATCGACGACTTGGTCACGCAGGCATGAGGAATTTGCACACGCCATGAAGAAGAAGCATGTCATTGGCATTGAGAATGTCAAATTCCTCAAGGATCACTTGTGTGGAGCCCGTGAAGTCGGAAAAATGACCAAGGCCAAGCATCCAAATGAAGACTATCATGACCACTACTCGTCCATTCGAATTGCTTCACATGGACCTCTTTGGTCCTAATCATTACTCAAAATCACTAATGATGCATATCTATATGGCTTTGTTATTGTTGATGATTACTCTCGTTACACATGGGTACACATTGTTACTTACAAACATGAAGTGCAGAAGTCTTCAAACGATTTTCCTCGAGGGCTTCAACCAACTTTGGTGTGAAGATCGTGCACATCAGAGTGACAATGGAACTGAGTTCAAGAATTCGGTCTTGATGACTATCTTGATGAACTTGGTATTACTCATGAGTTATCTGCTCCCTATACTCCTCAAAGAAATGGCGTCGTGGAGCGCAAGAACAGAACTCTTGTTGAGATGGCTCGCACTATGCTTGATGAATACAAAACGCCTCGTCGTTTTTGGATTGATGCAATCAATACCGCGTGCCACATCATCAACAGAGTATATCTTCACAAATTCTTCAAGAAGGCTGCCTATGAACTCCTCACTGACAAGAAACCCAATGTGAGTTATTTCAAAGTCTTCGGTGCTAAATGTTGGATTAGAGATCCTCATCACAATGCTAAATTTGCACCGAAAGCACATGAAGGTTTTATGCTTGGTTACGGAAAGGACTCGCACACCTACAGAGTCTTCAACATCGCTCTTCACAAGATTGTTGAAACTGTAGATGTGCGGTTCGATGAAACTAATGGCTCGCAAAGAGAGCACCTACCTTCCGTGATAGATGAACCAGACCGAGGAATCTATCAAGTTCAAGGCAACTGAGGATGTAATTCCTATTGAAGAATCTGCTGAAGAATTCATTCCAGAATGCGAAGAACGTCGAGCTGATGCACCTGAGGATAATGCTGAAGAAAATGCTGATCAAATTCCTCGACGACAACCAGCTCATCCTCGCGTTGCAAAAGAAGTGCAAGTTGACAAGATCATCGATGACATTGAAGCAGCAGGTCCTCTCACACGCTCAAAAGCTTCACATTTATCTAACTTTTGTGGGCACTATGCTTTTATCTCTATCACAGAGCCCACTAAGGTAGATGAAGCATTTCGAGCCCGAGTGGATTCAGTGCAATGCAAGAAGAATTACATCGATTCGAGCTCAACAATGTCTGGGAACTGGTCAAACGTCCAGATCCTCGCAAGAATAATATCATTGGCACAAAGTGGACCTACCGCAACAAGCAAGATGAAAATGGCCTTGTGGTGAGGAATAAGGCACGACTTGTAGCTCAAGGCTACACACAGGTTGAAGGAATTGATTTCGATGAAACTTTTGCACTGTTGCTAGACTTGAGGCTATTCAGATATTACTTGCTTATGCTAACCATCATAATATCACTTTATATCAAATGGATGTGAAAAGTGCATTCCTCAATGGTAAGCTTGAGGAAGAAGTATATGTTGCTCAACCCCTAGGTTTTGAAGATCCAAAGAATCGACAAAGTCTTCAGACTCAACAAGGCCCTCTATGGCCTCAAACAGTTCTACGGGCGTGGTATGATACATTGAAGGAATTCTTCGTGAAGAATGGCTTCACACCTGGTTCACTCGACCCTACTCTCTTTACTAAATCATATGATAGTGAACTGTTTTGTGTGCCAAATATATGTTGATGATATTATCTTTGGCTGTACTGACCAATGTTATAGTGATGAATTTGCCTATATGATGAGTGAAGAATATCAAATGTCTATGGTGGGAGAATTGAAATTCTTCTTAGGTCATCAAATTAACAACAACACAATGGCATATTCATATCTCAGAGAAATACCTCAAAGATGTTCGAAGAAATTCGGCATGCAAGATTGCAAAGGCGTAAAATTCCTATGCCCACAAATGGCCATCTATGCAATCGATGAAAATGGTATTGACTTGATCACAAGGTATACCGCTCCATGATTGGTTCTTTATTGTACTTATGTGCATCTAGGCCAGATATAATGCTTAGTGTTTGCATGTGTGCCCGATTTCAAGCTACACCAAGGAATCACACCATAAGGCTGTGAAGCATATTCTTCGATATCTAGCTCACACACCAACACTAGGATTATGGTACCCCAAGGGCTCTACGTTTGATCTCATTGGATATTCTGACTCTGACTATGTTGGTGATCGTGTGGACCGCAAGTCAACATCTGGTACTTGTCATTTCCTCGGACGATCTTTGGCCTGTTGGTCCTCGAAGAAACATAATTGTGTATCACTGTCGACTGCGGAAGCTGAGTACATTGCTGATGGTTCTTGTTGTGCTCAATTGCTGTGGATGAAGCAAACTCTCAAGGACTACGGCATCAACGTGAAGAATGTGCCTCTCTACTGTGACAATGAGAGTGCCATCAAGATTGCTCACAACCCAGTTCAGCACTTTCGAAGACAAAGCACATTCAGATTCGTCATCATTTTCTTCGTGATCATGTGTTGAAGGCGACATCTCCATCGAAAGCATGTGAAGACTTAAGAACAGCTAGTCGATATCTTCACAAAGCCCTTGGATGAGAAGAGATTTAGCAAGTTGCGGTGTGAGCTAAATATCTTAGAATCTTCGAATGTTCTTTGAAAAGGACACACATCCTGACACTTATGTAAAATTGATGACTTAGATGTGCAACACATGAAGAAACGTTTTTCTTCAATCAATGAAGAATAACACTCTAAGTGTGAAGAAATTAATGAAGAATTTGATTCTCATAACCCTACGAAAATTGTACGCAGTGTCTGAAATCATTATTCTTATACGGTGGGTCACGCCACCACCAAAATTGAAAATCTTCAATTTGAGTTTTTCCTCAGTTTTTGAAATTCTTCAGTTTTTCAAATTCTTCAACTTTGCAAAATCTTCAATGTTTCCGTTGTCTTTCTTCATTGACTATATATATATATATATATATATATATATATATATATATATATATATATATATATATATATATATATATATATATGGGTTTATGTCCTCTACAACATTCACTTATGGCTAATTCTTCAAGTTGCTTTTTCTGCTAAGTGAATGCGATCGGACCCTTCCCCCTCTATGCTATACTCAACCCAAGCTATTCACAAATTCTTCATGTGCGTTCTATTTGAAACTCGTTCAAAATCTTCACTGTGTCTTTGTCAGCTGAAGAAATTGCGAACGGAACTTTTAACTTATCTTATCCAAATTTTCGGCTTTGCCGCTCAAACCGTTCCGCATCCCACGATAAACTTATCTATTCACCCACGATCTAACACAATATCCACTTTTCAGTACGTGGGTGACACATGTCAAGCGAATGAGAAGGGTCAGGGGCACGTTCGTCCAAAATCTTCGGGCAAATGGTTTTTCACCGTGGCTATATATACCCCCTCTCCCCTTCCTCACTTCCTTTACTCCGCTCGACCGCTCTCTCTCTCGCTCGAGCTTCTCAAACCCTAGCGCCGCCGCTACTCCATCGTCGCCGGTGAGGAAGAGCTTCACTACCTCGACCTCGTCGCCGTCGTACTCGCGCCGACCGCGGAAATCTTCACTCCGCCGCTGCCGTAGCTGTCTTCCTCCGCCGAGTTAGGGCGTGGGAGATCTGAACTGACGAACTTCTAATCTACACTTCTCAGTTCATCGTGTTCTTCAGTTCGGGTAATTAAAAGTTACTTATATTACTCGCTTTGATTCTCAAACCTTCACGAAAATCTTCAAAGGTGTTTATTCTTCAAATCTTCACACATATGAACACCTCAAACGAAATATGCTCTTGATTCGTTTCTCTAAGCAATGATTTTTCTTCAAGATTCCTCAATTCTGTGGATCCTCGATCTATACAAGTCTGGAACCTAAGACAAAGATCGCTTAGTGAAATTCTTCAAGGCTCATCCGTCAAATTCCTCAAACTAGTTCTTTTGAAAACCTTACGAGAACGCATATGACATCTCCAAATTCCTCACAACTATACTCTGTTCACGTGTACTCATGTCCGCTTTGAATCACTAGGTTCTCATCAACTTAACTCATTTGCAGCGTTCCTCGAAGAAAAGTTGCATACTTCTTCAGAGAATTCGATTGTTTAAATTCCTCAGCTGAAGAATATGGCAGAAGGAAAGAAGCCACAGAAAGGAGGAAAGAGGCCAGAGGTCATGACTGCTTTCGAGATACCTGAGGACATATACACTGACTATTGCACACCTGATGAAGCCAAGTTTGGCAAGGAAAACAAAAATCAGCGCAAGGTGCGCATTCAGAGGATTGAAAGGAGATGGGCAACGGAATGGAGGGAGTATAGATATGTTACTCCAAAGTACATGAAGAAATTCGCACTGAATCCTCCATGCCCAAGAGCTCCATTGGCACGTGGCCAAGAAGCTGACCCCACCAGCATCAAGCGTGGTGAGGACTTTCCTGAAGAATGGGCCAAGCGCCAAGCCAAGTTGGCGAGACAAGCCAAAGAAGGAGTGAGGAAATTCAATGAAGACTCTGCTACTACTGCTGCCACTGAGGCCCATGTTCAGCCCAGAAGATCAATGGCAAAGAAGCCAACGCACAAGCCAAGTGCTTCATCAACAGTGCCCTCACGGCCAAAATTCTCAGCAATGCCCTCACGGCCAGTTCCTCATGCTGCTCCTGCTCCTCCCAAATCCTCAGCTCCTACAAAGTCCTCAGCAGCTCCTCCAAAGTCCTCAAGACTGTGCCTCTCGCCACGTGACAAAGGATCGCAGGCATCTCTATTGCCTCTAGTGTCTCAAAGAAGTTCCTCACCTGCACCAAATTCTTCATCAGGCCCCACTGTTGAAGAAAAAGGCAAGCCGGATTTGAGGTCCTCGGCCAAGTCCGAAGAAGAAACAGGTCGCCTTCCAAGTGTCATCTCGATGATGAAGCTAATGATGATGAACTTGCAGAAATCATCGAGACCGACAAGAAAGGGTCATAGAGCCAAAGGCACACTGTGCTAACGCTTTTGGATCCAAGGGCGATCCTCGAGTACATTGATCTACGCACAAGGATCCAGAGACACCTATGCTCGATTTTCATTTGACTCCTGGTCAAAGTCACATCTTGACCCATTTCATCTCTGAAGAGAAATGGAAATTTGAAAAGGCTAGGCAGATCAAGAAAGCTCAATTCAGGAAAGAGAAGTTCCTGAGGAAAAACATTGTCAGAATGACAATTGAGGAACTCCTCAAGATCCAGTCTGAAATCAAAGCCCTCAGTGATGACTTTGATGCCTATTATGCTGATTGGCAAGGAGCCAAGGTCAGATTTGTCAATCTGACCAAGAAGTTCACAAATGTTGCTGCCCCAACGCTACAAGAAATTCCTCAGCCGGAGCCTCCGCTCAGCCCATCAAGAACATGCCAAGATCATTGATGATTTTCAGCCTGCTGAAAAAATGCCAGCCTGTGGCTGATGACTCCATTCCAAATTACCGAAGAAATTGCAGTGGCATCCACTAGTGGTGCGCTGAAGAAATCGAAGAAGTCGTGGCAACTGCATCGCCATTGCGCTGAGGAAATTCAAACAGATTCCTCAGCTCCTCCTGCGCCTACACCAACTCCAATCCTTCCATCTGCATCTGATGTGAAGAAGACCAAGGCTGCAGAGCGAGCTGCAGTGAAGAAAAGGAAAGCATCGGCTGCTTCAAACTCTTCAGCCCCGAAGAAAATGAAGCCTATGACAAGCTCTTTTGAAAATCCAATCGATGCTGTTCCAATTTCCTCCATTCCATCGAAGGACCTTGTTCCTTTTGGTGAAGGGTATGAGGTCCCAAGCGGATCTGATGAAGAAAATCATTACGCTTCGTCGAGCAGATTGATGAAGAAATTGAAGTGGATGCAATCCCTTCAACATCAATCATTTCCTCGCCTATGCCTCAGTTCACAGCTGAAGAGGCTGGTGTTGAGGAAATTGAAGACGAAGATGTGGATATTGGAAGCACAATGTCAGTGATGAACGATGACTTTTGGGACAGTCAGCATCCAAATTCTCCACTCTTCACTCCAATACGACAAATTCCTCAGTCCCCTGCACCAACAGTTCAAATGGGCTCTGAAGAAACTCATCCCACCTCGTCCATGCATGAAGAAATTCCAGCCACTAGTGCTGAAGAACCTGCTGCTGCTGCTCTCCTTTGAACACGCAGACTGCACATGAAGAGGAACCAGAAAATCCTCAGCTTGAAGAACCTGAGATTGCGATTCCTGAGGTAGTGATGCAACTCACTGACACTCCACTGCCAAAGCCAAAGAATCCATTCTCAACGAAGCAAAAGTTCAAGGTGAAGATTTCTTCGAAAGCATGTATTCTTCATCGACTACAACCCATATGACTCTGCTCAGATAAGGAAGAGGCGTTTCGGACTGCTAGTCAAGCCAACTTCTATTCCTCTGTGCTATTCAACAAAGACAAAGTCTTCGATCATGCACATATTCCTCATGTGGACATGGAATCTCTCCTGTGCTTCGAGCAGGTCCTCAGTGTTCTTCACGATGCAGGATTGCTGAATTTCTGCACTGACATCTGTGGTTGGAATGAAGAACTCATTCTTCAATTCTATGCGACGTTGCACATCACCGGAGATTCTGAAGATGTGAACTCATGGGTATTGGACTGGATGACAGAAAATACTCACTACAAGGCACCAGCAACTGAATTGTTTGGTGCCCTCCCACTCAGTCTTCCCCTTGATGGTGCTCGTTGCATCCACAACAAACCTGAGCTTTCAAATCACTACATGCAAGTGCTGATGAAGCCTTTGAAGCCAGGGCAGGCACCTCAAACCAAATTCTTTGTCAAGGAATTACTGTATGTGCCTCGGACTGTCTATCGCATTCTGACGAAGACAATGAGTCCTATCAAAGGCCACGACTCAAATGATGAAGAAGTCGTTGGCATCATGAATAATATGCTTTTCAATATCATTCATGGCGTTCCTGGCCAACTTCCATGATTTCTTCATGAGGACTCGGCAAACATTGCTATGTCACCTTTTGAGCTGAAGCCTTATGCACCATGGATTATGAGGTTCATCGGGACAAGGTCTTCACTCGATTACATAAGGTCGACACTCAACCACCGCAGCTACTTGCCTCCAATTGAAGTCCTCAAATGGACATTTTCCTCAGCTGATGACAAGGGCAAGGCAACTGCTGTGATATATGAAGGCATTCGTCCATTGGATGGTCAATTTCGCAAAGCTGCATCCTACTCCACCAATGATGACTCTGCCACACATGACTCTGCCGCCAATACCTCAGCCAAGCAAAATCCTCAAGCCACAAAGCACCGAGGGTGATGGTGATCGTGAGTTACTCCTCTGTCTTCATCAGAAGGTTTATCGCTATCATAATTGGGTCTAGCGTCTGTTTGGTTCAATTCTTCACAACATGAACTCAACACACAATTCAGTGAAGAAAAACCAATACTACCTCCATGAAACCTTCAACCGCACCTGGGATGTTCTTTCTAATGTCTACTGGTAAGAACTCAAGACAATGGGTCTCAAGGAAGAATTTGACCGGTCTATACCTCCACCAAGAAATTCAAGAAGGTCAAGGTTCCTTCCTTGGTAGCCAGCTCCTATTCTTCATCGCGACATTAATCGATGAAAATGAAGACTTGGACGACACTGCGGCAGGCCCTACTACGACAACAGACCCCGACAACGCTGGCGCTCCTTCATCAACTTGAAATTCTTCAGGGGCATTAGTCCTCAGTTTCAATCCTTTTGGTCATTTGATGACAAAGGGGGAGAAATGTGAGTTAGTTTTCAAGCGGGTCTACTATATGGGAGTTTTTTTGCTAAGTTACAACTCTCGTTCTTCTGAAATTTTATTGGATCGAGTTGTAATCTTAAACTCGATGGTGCTCTGATACTTTTGATGTGTTCTTCTGCATGCTTATTCCTCATTATATGTTAATACACGCATCCTGAACTACATCAGTCACCATATTTCATCATGCATTTCAAATTCTTCATATTATATGTCAAATGCGTGTATGAATTACAAGATATAGGGGAGATCTCCATGATTCAACTCTTCAAATGTGCAATCCTCAAAAGCAAAATTCCTCACTATGCACATCTTCAGGGGGGGTTCTTCTATATCTTGCAATCAAATTCCTCAATATCAGTATTTCCACTTCATATGTTTATCCCCGTTGAAAACTTAACCTATATTGTCATCAATCACCAAAAAGGGGGAGATTGTAAGTGCATCTAGTGCCCCTTAGTGATTTAGGTGTATTGAAGACTTATAGGTTAAGGGACTAATGTGTTTATGAGTGTACACAGGTCTATAAGTCTATGAGGAGTTTGATATTTACAGAGAAAGTCGACCCTAAAAATGAAGTTCTTCGATCAAGACTTTGATATTCAAGACTTTCAAGACTTTGAAAGTGAAGAAATTGGTGTGACCTTGAAGACTTTGTATTCATTTGAAGAACATGAAGCGTGAAGACTTTTGTTTTCGTAGTTTCGTTTTCTCTTTCTTGAGTCATAGGAAACACCGTACTGTTAAAGGGGGTCGAGGAAATACTTAGGAAATTTTTTCCATGTAATGCTCAACTCAAAATCCTACACCTACCAATCCCTTCGAGTGAAGCCTTTGGAAATCTCATATAGCTCAGTCAATTTCTTCAGTGACAGATACGAAGTTCTTCTGGTCGCTGAGGAATTTGTTCTCACTGAGGAGTTAGGAATTCTCCAGTGTGGATTGCCTACACAGTGAGGAACATGATAGCCCGGAGGAATTTGAGAGTCAAATTTCCGACCGTTGTTGTCTTCTTGGCGCCTGTCCCAAAATATCTTATCCACCTAACGGTCATATCATTGAAGGGCATTTATGTCTTATCATGCCGGGCTGCTCCCTAGGCTATAAATAGCCGCCCCTACAACCACTAGCTGGTTGGCTGCTCGAGAGAACTTGACACTTGTCATTTGAGAGCAACCCATCCTCCGAGGACTTTGAGCGAAAATCATCGAGTGAGGAAAAACCCAAAAACCAAACCCTACAAACCCAAAGTGATTGAGCATCATCAAGAGATTGATCCTGCGTGGATCCGACGCTTGTTACCTTTGAAGACTGTGCTTCTTCCAGACGGTTAGGCGTCATGGTCTAGAGCATCCAAGAGGAATTGTGGATCGCCGAGTGACCAAGTCTGTGAAGGTTTGGAAGTCGCTCAAGACTTACCAGAGTTATTGGACGAGGTCATGTGACCTTAGTTCAAGGAGAATACGGTGAGGACTTGGTGTCCTCGAGCTACGTGCTCAGCCGACCGGGTGTCCGGACTGTGTCCTCGAGTTTAAATACTCGGCCGCTCCAACCGGACATACAACTGAGACATCAGTTGAACTGGTCTACCAAATCATTGTCTTCACCAACCTAATCGGTTCTATTTCCTCAACTCTTTCATTTCCTCATTCTTGTGTTGAGTGTTCATTCATATATGTGTTTGAAGACTTTGATCAAGACTTTCTCAATTTCCTCAGTTCAATTCTTCAGTCTGTTTGTCTTCATCTTGTGCTATCATGTGTTTACGCTTTCTGTACTCTTTGATTGTCTTCATTTCATCATGATGACCATGCCCGCATTATCTTATGCTTACTTCTGAGTACTTATTCTGCTGCAAGTAGTTCTTCACTTAGGAATTTCCTCATCGGAATATTCCTCATTGAAGAATTCATAAAAATCGCCTATTCACCCCCCTCTAGTCGATATAGCGCACTTTCAATTCTCCTCGACAAACGATCCGTCAACCGATGCCATTACTCATGGTAGATACTTGAGGCGAGCTCCAAACCTTCACAGACTTCTTCTTCGAGAACCACAATGACGCTTGCTCTCTGAAGAAATTGATACCTAACCGTCTAGAGAGTTTGCAACTCTCAAGAGTAATAGGCGGGGCATACTGGACTTAGATTCGAGTGATGCTGAATCACTATCTAATTCTTCGGCTCTAGGGGTTTTCTATCGGTGGATTTTAAATTCAAATCGCTTAGAGAGGGGGTTGCTCAACAATCTTCTCAGAATCAAACGGAGCAGCAACCGGGCAAAGCCGGCGCGGGTGGCTACTTATAGTCGCAGCCTTCCCAAATGGGAAATGACTATTTTGGACACATGGTCCAGCCAATGGCCAACCGACACGCTCATAACGGTCGGATTTTGGGGCAACGGTAACATTACTTGAGGAACAAGTAATGCTAACTCCTTGGTCCGAGACAAATCTCTCACAACAAAGAAGATCACAGTCTCTTACTGGCAAGTATTTGCTCAGAACACAAAGAGATATCTCTCACAACTTTCATAGGATTTGGGTTTAGCATCAGAGAGTCAAAGTTTCGAACGCTACACCCCTCTTAATAGTACGGTGGTCCTATGACTCAGTAAAGAGAAGAAGAACAATGAAACAAATGCTACGTCTTCACTTCGTCTTCATTCTCCTTGGACGCAGTCAATTTCCTCGGACAGACACCGAACCAATTGCTTGAACTTCAGCAATTTTTAGGGGGGCACTCTTGTTAATATCATCTTCGATGATAACCTTCACTGCAACACAGAGAGATTATCTTCGTTGTTTGCATCAAAGCTCCTCGATATCTCAGGGACCTGTTACTCTGTGTGCACTAGCAAACACATAAGTCCCATATTGTATGTCAACAAACTCCAAAACATAAGAGGCCTATCATCGCACCAACAATCTCCCCCTTTTTGGACGGTTGTTGACAAAATAGATAATCATAAAGTGAAGATAGATAAGTGAAAAGTAAATCGAACAAGGGTGAAATTGCATTACTTGGCTCGATGATGAAATATACTCCCCCTAGATGTATGCAGGGTTAATGATATGAGATAAAATTCACTTGCAATTCACTGAAGCATAAAGAGGAGATTTCAATCATTCAAGATGATGATTCGCACTGATGATATAATTCATCAAGACTATAGTCAATCATTCATAACTTCTGATAATGATTCCACCTGCAAAACAAATGCTTCGAGAGAAATAGTGCAGCAGGCGGGGTTATTAACATTACAACACAGAAGTTTTACATCAGAGAAAATCACACTCGATATTGTCTTTAAGGCATAAGTTCAAATCACACATAAAACCAAACCAAATAAGCACAGAGATCAAATCTATCAAAACTCGATGTAATTCTCCCCCTTTTGTCAATGAGTGTCAAAAAGGTGACGAAGAACATGAGTGCAAAATACGTGAACTTGATTCACTCTGTGGATTCACCAGATGAGCTATCCGAGGAGGTTTCCAATTCTGAAGTCACTAGAAGATCTTCATCGTCGGCAGCAACAGATTTGTCTTCAGGCGTGATGTTGTGAAGATGAAGGCATGTTGGGATCAGCTTCTTGAGTAAATATGGGATAGCACATTCCCTTCGGCTGGTTTCTCCGTTGGTGAGGTAGCTTCTAATTCTTCAAGCAGCTTGCGAAGATTATTACGCAGAAGATCAGTTGTTGGCTCTCGAGCAGGAGAGGAGGTGTAACACGATCTTGGAAATCTTCATCAGCAAAGCCTTGGTCAATATAATAATAAAGTTCTTTGAGATCATTGGCCAAGAGTTGTTTCTTAGAGAAAAACTTTCAAAGCAATTTCCATAGGCACTTCTTATTCTCAATAGCAACCATATGCACTACTTTGGTTCGGTTGTTAATGGCATTAAGCTTGGCAGCAAGGTGCTCTTTTTCTTGTTGATCTTCGGCAATATGCTTAAGCAGCAGTTGTTGCATGCGCAGAATGACTTCCAGATGAGATGGAGGTTGATGAGAAATGATTCGGTTGCACTTAGGCAGACGTGGCCCATCGAAGCCTTTGTGATAATCTTGAGGGCTTGACTCGGGTGCTTTACCTGAAGAAATATCTTGCATAACTTGCAGGGTGTCGCAAGCTAGAGGAATAAAGCTTCTATGGCTTGCTTTTGCCAAATATTCGGTCTTGATGGAATAATCAACGACCTTTTGAATCCATGGCGCATAAACCTTGAGGGTTATTTAGCAGAATCTTTCAAGATGCACAGAAACGTATCTTCAACATCAAAGACAAATCCTTGAGAGATGGCGTAGATTGTGTTTCGAAGAAAATCAGAGATTGTGCCATCAGTGTTCATCCCGGCCAGAGGGCAAATCGTATAACTGAGCATATGATAGAGAGTTTGATTCTCGAAGGTTAAGTGCTCTGGCTTGGGAGGACCATTGTAGTCCCGAATCTTCTCTTTGTCCATGGTGCACCGGAACATATCATCTGTAACTGTGTCGATGTTGTGCACATGGATTTCAGTTTTGCCATGTTCAAAATAAGGGAAATGAAAGTGTGAGACAAAATCCCTGGAGGTACACTTGATGCGTTGGCCTTCTATCATCCATTCCATAATCCATTTGGAACTGTCTGATTCATCACCAGTGATGTATAAGGTTGCATATAACTGAAGAATAATCTCTCAGTTCCAACAATGTTCAAATGTAAACACACTGGTGAGGCAGAAATCTTCCACAAGTTGCATTAGCTGATCAAAGCAACCAATACTCTTCATAGCTGAGGTGTCTGGAAATTCATGAGTGAAAATTTTCTTGCTGTCACAGAGAATCCGAGAATAAAAGATGGCCTATTCCTGAGTCCAGAAACAAGGTGATACAGATGTGTGTGGCCTATTGTAAGGACTTTCTTGAAAGAATTTAGGATGCGTATTCCGATTGAATAGTGGTCCTTCGGCACCAGCACCTGCCGAAAAAATAGGCAGCTCTTCACGAGGGAATGGATATTTGAGTTCATCCTTGACAGAAATTACTTCATCTCCATATATCACTGAGTCGGTATGACGAGCAGAAACTGATTTGTGACCGAACAGTCCATCATCGGATATTCTTGTCATTGTGCTGATTGAAATCCGCAGTTGAATCAGGCACTGAAGCAGAAGTAGGTTGTTCTTCTGGAATCTGTGGTTGAGCAGAGGGAGGAATTGAAACATTCGGCTGATAACGAGCCGAAGAAGCTTGAGGCTCGGACTGAGGGATTTCACCTTCTTCTGACACAAGTGGCTGAGATGGAATATCAGTTTTATCAGGAGAGGCCACATGCACTGGTTCAGTTGGCCTTGGCTATGGAATTGCTTGCTCAGGGGAGTTTTCTTTCGCATGCTGAGCTTCAGAATGATCAGGAGACTTTGCAGTCGAAGATGTAGTAGCATTTCTCATCGTGGTTTTCTTTCGCTTCTTCTGCTGAGCATTGGGATCAACGTGTCTCTTGACAAGATCATTGTAGCCAGTTGCTTGCGCTTGATGCGCAAGACATATCTTTCGAACAATACTATTAAGATCGGAGTGAAAACCCAATCTTCTGTTGTGGAGGATATTCAACGTGCGATCGATATCCATGTATGATTCTTCAAGCTCTTTGATGACAAACTTGGATGTTCCTGATTTCATTCGATCATTGAGAGCATTAAGCTCGGCTTGGAGGTTGTTGATCTCAATAAAATCTTCTCGCATGTCCCGAACAACATCAGATGCTTGAGTAATAACTGCAGAAGGAATTGGCAAAGATGCCACTTCACCATCGAATGGATTTACAACGAACTTGTCAAGCTGCTCCATGATGAATTCATGATTGAAATAGTGTGGAGCATCAGATTGGACATCAGCCTGTGCAACTGGTGCAGTCTGCATTGGAACTTGCTCAGTTGGGGGCATTGAAGCCAATGCTTGATTTAAAATGGGAGCAAACTGAGCAGCCTTTTCTGTCGGAACATCAGTTTGAGGAGCACTTGGCTCGGCAGAAGGAGGCTTGATTTGCTTCATCTTCGTCTTGGGATTTTTCTTGCCTGGCTTAGTTGTTCTTACTGGGGCATCAACAACCAGACCTTTCATGTTTATCGCCTCAGTATGAGGAGCTGTATTCATGTGATCTACCATAGTGACAGTGGTACGTGGTGTTTTTCTCTTCATGGTGATCTTCTTCGGAGGTGCTATTGGGACTGCATGAGCTCGAAGATTAGGTAGCATTGTGGACGTTGTGATGTTAACTTGCTCGAAGAGAGAAGCTTCAACTTTTTCCCTTGTGAGTGGAGGATCATCTTGATCAGAGGAATCAGTTTCATCATTTTTATCAACTGGTTTGGCTGACCTCTTCTTCGAAGCGCCCCTTTTCTTCAGAGCAGTGCTACTTCTTGAGCTTGCGTTGGATTTTCCCTTGAAGAGGAAAGGATGATGCAGCAAAGTAGAGATAAGTATTTTCCTCAGTTAAAGAACCAAGGCATCAATCCAGTAGGAGGTACAAGCAAGTCCCCAATCTATGCACCTGCACAAACAATCAAACACTTGCACCCAACACGATAAAGGGGTTGTCAATCCCTTCACGTTTAATTGCAATGGTGAGATATGATAGAGATAGTTATAAAAGATTGCTAGAACGTAAAACAAAATAAAAGTAAATAAATTGCAGCGAGATATTTTTGGTATTTTTGGTTTATAGATCTGAAAATATATAATAGAAAATAGACCCGGGGGCCATAGGTTTCACTAGAGCTTCTCTCTTGAAGGCAAATAATACGGTGAGTGAACAAATTACTGTTGAGCAATTGATAGAAAAGTACAAAGTTATGACGATATCCAAGGCAATGATTATGCATATAGGCATCACGTCCATGTCAAGTAGACCAACTCCTGCCTAAGGTAGAAGAAAATTTTCGTGCCTAAGGTAGAAGAATCAATTAAAGCTCTCTATGTTTCTATGGATGAAAGTAAGAAAAGAACTGTTATGCTTAGAAAAAGCGTTTTCTAGTGATTCTTTCATAAAAGTGATGAAGATCTTAAAATGATTGGTGTTTCCTCTATTGATTCTTTGTTTAGTAAAATTAAGGTTGATGAAAAAGGGACTGAAGAAGAGTCAACTTTAGCTAGAAGGCGTCCCGATAATTTGAGGGTGAAAATCTTGTTGAGAAAATTGATAAAAGTGGGTTTGAAGAGGTCAAAACTTTAACTAGTGATGTGCCCACTCTTTTGGATTACAAAGACTTTAATCATGATAGTTGCTATTTGATTGATTGTATTTCTTTGTTGCAATCCATGATAAATTCACCCCATGCTTATGAACAAAATAAAGCTTTTACTAAACATATCGTTGATACTATGATGAAAGCTTTAGAAGAAAAGTTGGAATTAGAAGTTTCAATTCCTAGAAAATTACATGATGAATGGGAACCTACTATCAAAGTCAAGATAAAAAATTATGAGTGTTTTTCTTTGTGTGACTTGGGTGCTAGTGTTTCTACAATTCCGAAATCTTTATGTGATGTGCTTGGTCTTACCGATATTGAAGAATGTTCTCATAATTTGCACTTGGCGGATTCTACTATTAAAAAGCCTATGGGAAGAATTAATGATGTTCTTATTCTTGCAAATAGGAATTATGTGCCCATAGATTTTATTGTTCTTGATATTGATTGCAATCCGTCTTGTCCAATTATTCTTGGTAGACCGTTTTTATGTACTATTGGTGCCCTGATTGATATGAAAGAAGGCAACATTAAATTTCAATTTCCACTAAGAAAGGGTATGGAACATTTCCCTGTAGGGGAACGTAGTATTTAAAAAAAATTGCCTACGATCACGCAAGATCTATCTAGGATAAGCATAGCAACGAGTGGGGAGAGTGTGTCCACGTACCCTCGTAGACCAAACGCGGAAGCATTATGTGACGTGGTTGATGTAGTCGAACGTCTTTGCGATCCAATCGATCAAGTACCGAACGCATGGCACCTCCGCGATCTACACACGTTCAGCTCGGTGACGTCCCTCGAACTCTTGATCCAACTGAGGTCGAGGGAGAGTTTCGTCAGCATGACGGTGTGATGATGGTGATGATGAAGTTACCAACGCAGGGCTTCGCCTAAGCACTACAACGATATGACCGAGGTGGAAATATGTGGAGGGGGCACCGCACACGGCTAAACAATCAACTTGTGTCTATGGGGTGCCCCCTGCCCCCGTATATAAAGGAGCAAGGGGGAGCCCGGCCGGCCCTCATAGGGCGCGCCCAAGGGGGGCAATCCTACTCCAAGTAGGAGTTGGATCCCCCCTTACTAGGAGAAGAAGGAAGGAGAGGGGAAAGAGAAGGAAGGAGGGGGCGCCGCCCCTCCCCCTAGTCCAATTCGGACTAGGCCCATGGGGGGCGCGCGGCCACCCTTGGCTGACCCTCTCTCTCTCTCTCTCTCTCTCTCTCTCTCTCTCTCTCTCTCTCTCTCTCTCTCTCTCTCTCTCTCTCCCTCCCTCCTAGGCCCAATAATGCCCATTACTTCTCTGGTGGTTCCGGTAACCCTTCCGGCACTCCGATGTTTATCCGGTGACCCCCGGAACTCATCCGGTGTCCGAACAACATCATCCAATATATCAATATTTATGTCTCGACCATTTCGAGACTCCTCGTCATGTCCGTGATCACATCTAGGACTCCGAACAACCTTCGGTACATCAAAACACATAAACTAACAATACCGATCATCATCGAACGTTAAGCGTGCGGACCCTACTGGTTCGAGAACTATGTAGACATGACCGAGACTCATCTCCAGTCAATAACCAATAGCGGAACCTGGATGCTCATATTGGCTCCCACATATTCTACGAAGATCTTTATCGATTAAACCGCATAACAACATACGTTGTTCCCTTTGTCATCTGTATGTTACTTGCCTGAGATTCGATCGTCGGTATCTTAATACCTAGTTCAATCTCGTTACCAACAAGTCTCTTTACTCGTTCTGTAATGCATCATCCCGCAACTAACTCATTAGTCACATTGCTTGCAAGGCTTATAGTGATGTGCATTACCGAGAGGGCCCGGAGATACCTCTCTGACAATCGGAGTGACAAATCCTAATATCGATCTATGCCAACTCAACAAACACCATCAGAGACACGTGTGGAGCATATTTATAATCACCCAGTTACATTGTGACGTTTGATAGCACACTAAGTGTTCCTCCGGTATTCGGGAGTTGCATAATCTCATAGTCATAGGAACATGTATAAGTCATGAAGAAAGCAATAGCAATAAACTAAACGATCATCATGCTAAGCTAACAGATGGGTCTTGTCAATCACGTCATTCTCTAATGATGTGATCCCGTTCATGAAATGACAACTCATGTCTATGGCTATGAAACTTAACCATCTTTGATTAACGAGCTAGTCAAGTAGAGGCATACTAGTGACACTCTGTCTGTCTATGTATTCACACGTGTACTAAGTTTCCGGTTAATACAATTCTAGCATGAATAATAAACATTTATCATGATATAAGGAAATATAAATAACAACTTTATTATTGCCTCTAGGGCATATTTCCTTCAGTCTCCCACTTGCACTAGAGTCAATAATCTAGTTCACATCGCCATGTGATTAAACACCAATAGTTCACATCACCATGTGATTAACACCCATAGTTCACATCACCATATGACCAACACTCAAAGGGTTTACTAGAGTCGGTAATCTAGTTCACATCACCATGTGATTAACACCAAAAGATTACTAAGGTGTGATCATGTTTTGCTTGTGAGAGAAGTTTATTCAACGGGTCTGCCACATTTAGAGTTGTATGTATTTTGCAAATTTTCTATGTCTACAATGCTCTGCATGGAGCTACTTTAGCTAATTGCTCCCACTTTCAATATGTATCCTGATTGAGACTTAGAGTCATCCAGATCGGTGTAAAAGCTTGCATCGACGTAACTCTTTACGACGAACTCTTTATCACCTCCATAACCGAGAAATATATCCTTATTCCACTAAGCATAATTTTGACCGCTGTCCAGTGATCTACTCCCGGATCACTATTGTACCCTCTTGCCAAAATCATGGTGAGGTACACAATAGGTTTGGTACACAGCATAGCATCCTTTATAGAACCTATGACTGAAGCATAGGGAATGACTTTCATTCTCTTTCTATTTTATGCCGTGGTCGGGTTTTTGAGTCTTTACTCAACGTCACACCTTTCAACATAGGCAAGAACTCCTTCTTTGACTGCTCCATTTTGAACTACCTCAAAATCTTGTGAAGGTATGTACTAATTGAAAAAACTTATCAAGCGTCTTGATTATCTCTATAGATCTTGATGCTCAATATGTAAGTATCTTCACCGAGGTCTACCTTTGAAAAACTCCTTTCAAACACTCCTTTATGCTTCCCAGAAAATTCTACATCATTTCCGATCAACAATATGTCATTCAAATATACTTATTAGAAAGGCTGTAGTGCTCCCACTCACTTTTGTAAATACAGGCTTCATCACAAGTCTGTATAAAACTATATTCTTTGATCAACTCATCAAAGTGTATATTCCAACTTCGAGATGCTTGCACCAGTCCATAGATGGATCGTTGGATCTTGCACACTTTGTTAGCACCTTTAGGATTGACAAAACCTTCTTGTTGCATCATATACAACTCTTCTTTAAGAAATCCATTAAGAAATGTAGTTTTTGACATCCATTTGCCAGATTTCATGAAATGTGGCAATTGCTAACATGATTCGGAAAGACTTTAAGCATCGATGCGAGTGAGAAAATCTCATTGTAGTCAACACCTTGAACTTGTCGAAAACCTTTTGCGACAATTCGAGCTTTGTAGATAGTAACACTACTATCTGCGTCCGTCTTCCTCTTGAAGATCCATTTATTCTCAATGGCTCACCGATCATCGTGCAAGTCAATCAAAGTCCATACTTTGTTCTCATACATGGATCCCATCTCAGATTTCATGGCCTCAAACCATTTTGTGGAATCTGGCTCATCATCGCTTCCTCATAGTTCGTAGGTTTGTCATGGTCTAGTAACATGATTCCCAGAATAGGATTACCGTACCACTCTGGTGCGGAACATATTATGTTTGACCTACGAGGTTCGGTAGTAACTTGATCTGAAGTTTCATGATCATCATCATTAAACTTCCTCACTAATTGGTGTAGGCATCACTGGAACTGATTTCTTTGATGAACTACTTTCCAATTCAGGAGCAGGTACAATTACCTCATCAAGTTCTACTTTCCTCCCACTCACTTCTTTCGAGAGAAACTCCTTCTCTAGAAAGGATCCATTCTTAGCAACGAATATCTTTCCTTCGGATCTGAGATAGAAGGTGTACCCAACAGTTTCCTTTGGGTATCTTATGAAGACACATTTCTCTGATTTGGGTTCGAGCTTATCAGGTTGAAGCTTTTTCACATAAGCATCACAGCCCCAAACTTTAAGAAACGTCAGCTTAGGTTTTTTGCCAAACCACGGTTCATATTGTGTCGTATCAACGGATTTAGACGGTGCCCTATTTAACGTGAATGCAGCTGTCTCTAATGCATAACCCCAAAATGATAGTGATAAATCTGTAAGAGACATCATATATTGCACCATGTCTAATAAAGTATGGTTACGACGTTCGGACACACCATTACGATGTGGTGTTCCAGGTGGCGTGAGTTGCGAAACTATTCCACATCATTTCAAATGAAGACCAAACTCGTAACTCAAATATTCATCTCCGCGATCAGATCGTAGAAACTTTATTTTCTTGTTACGATGATTTTCCACTTCACTCTGAAATTCTTTGAACTTTTCAAATGTTTCAGACTTATGTTTTATCAAGTAGATATACCCATATCTGCTCAAATCATCTGTGAAGGTCAAAAAATTACGATACCCGCCGCGAGCCTCAACACTCATCAGATCACATACATCAGTATGTATTATTTCCAATAAGCCAGTTGCTCGCTCCATTGTTCCGGAGAACAGAGTCTTAGTCATCTTGCCCATGAGGCATGGTTCGCAAACATCAAGTGATTCATAATCTAGTGATTCCAAAAGCCCATTAGCATGGAGTTCCTTCATGCGCTTTAGACCAATATGACCTAAACGGTAGTGCCACAAATATGTTGCACTATCATTATCAACTTTGCATCTTTTGGCATCAATATTATGAATATGTGTATCACTAGGATCGAGATTCAATAAACCATTCACCTTGGGTGTATGACCACATAAGGTTTTATTCATGTAAACAGAATAACAATTATTGAATAACCGTATTGCAATAAATATGATCCAGTCATATTATGCTCAACGCAAACACAAAATAACATTTATTTTAGGTTCAACACTAATCCCAAAGGTTAAAGGGAGTGTGCGATGGTGATCTTATCAACCTTGGAATCACTTCCAACACACATCGTCGCCTTGCCCTCAACTAGTCTTTGTTCATTTTGCAACTCCTGTTTCGAATTACTAATTATAGCAACTGAACCAGTATCAATTACCCAGGGGCTACTATGAACACTAGTAAAGTACACATCAATAACATGTATATCATATATACTTTTGTTCACTTTGTCATCCTTCTTATCCGCCAAGTATTTTGGGTAGTTCCGCTTCCAGTGACCTTTTCCTTTGTAGTAGAAGCACTCAGTTTCAGGCTTGGGTCTAGTTTTGGGTTTCTTCATGGGAGTGGCAACTTGCTTTCCATTCTTCTTGAAGTTCCCTTTCTTTCCCTTGCCCTTTTACTTGAAACTAGTCGTCTTGTCAATCATCAACATTTGATGCTTTTCTTGATTTCTACCTTCATCGATTTCAGCATCATGAAGAGCTCGGGAATCATTTTCGTCATCCCTTGCATATTATAGTTCATCACGAAGTTCCAATAACTTGGTGATAGTGACTACAGAACTCTGTCAATCACTATTTTATCCGGAAGATTAACTCCCACTTGATTCAAGCAATTGAAGTACTCAGACAACCTGAGCACATGCTCACTAGTTGAGCTATTCTCCTCCATCTTGTAGGCAAAGTACTTGGCAGAGTGTCGGTGTACTAGAGTAGGGGTACCCTAGTATCCCGAACTTGTGCACGGGCAGTTGCAGCCCTCCGCGGCAAGGCTCACCAGGTGACCGCCAAGATCCTCCGTGGTTCCTTTGGAGCCATTCAAGAACAAAGTATTCATGCCAATGAGACAAGGCCCCAACAAGAGGAGCTTGCCGGGAAGGCCATCCAAGGCACCTACAAGACAAGGCCCCGGCAAGAGGAGCTTGCCGGGAAGGCCCGGTGCGCGACAAGCTTCCGGGCGCGGCAAGACAACAACCGCGGCAAGGCGCTTGCCGCGGCAGACCACCACTCGGTACCTACGCTCGAGCACATCCACTAACGTGTCGCCCTGGGACCTTCCCAGCGTGCTGGGCGCAGAGAGGTCAGGCAGCCAGCCGCAGACGAGGTGGCAAGCAATACCGACAAGATTGCCATCGTGGCAAGCGGTGGCGCCCGACGGTCCCTCGTTTGCACCGTTAGGGGCGACGAGACGGCATTTAATGCCTTTGTCCCTGCCGTCGGGGTTAGGTATGGTACACCGTACCTTAATGTACAAGTAGGTGTACCAACCACTCCATTTCCATTTGTACCCTTGTCTACGTTGCCACCTGTCGGTGACCCCTTCAGCATATAAAAGGAGGCCCATGCGCAACGTAGAGGGGGTTCGAAAGGTTCGACACTCACGCTCGGTCTCGTTAGCAGCTCGTGTGTACTGTAGCACCCAGCGCTCCTGAGCAAGAACGCAATACACCTAGACATGCAGCAGTAGGAGTGTTATCTCTCCGGAGAGCTCCGAAGCTGGGTAATCCTCTCGCGTGCTTCGCCTCGATCCGCTCTTCGTGCGACCTCCGCTCCCGCCGAACCGAAGGGCTCGGTCCGCGGCCCCATAGGTGTTCGTGGGCGAGATCACCTGCCCGACATCTTTGGCGCACTGTAGGGGGCGCCGAGGTTGTGTGAACCTGATCCGGCGTCCACGCGAGCTAGATCTTCATCATCTTCATCAACATGCCACCGAAGAAGAAGGCTTCGGCGGCAGAAGCTCCATCCGCGTCGAACCCACCACCACCGGAGCAAACAGGTGGTGGGATAGACGCCGGCGGAAGAATGGACGGCGACGGGGGAGCTCACGGTGCTGCCAAGTCCAAGGACAAGGCTGCGCAAACCTCGGCGTCCGTACATGCACCGCGCCCGTCTCAGGAGGCGCGGGACCGACAGCGTCATGGTATTCACAATGCCATACGCTCGTTGGACCAAGATCGAAATGGAGGATCTCGGGATGCTCAAAACCAGCATGCACGCCAATATCTTTGGCGCGAAGCGAGGCACGGTCGCCGGACGGGATATCGCTCCTTCTAACATAGTTAGAAGTCCGAGCTTATCCGCTCCTCGCGCCGTTCGCCATCGCCACCCACCACTCAGCGAAGCTTTGGCGAGAGCGCAAGAATCGCTCTGGATTACCCTCCAATGGCCGACAAGGTCGATGAATGGAGGGCCACCATTCGTAGTCTCATCGGCTTCGCTTAACGGCGACGCTCGCGGCAACCGAGTGCATCGCTGCCGCGGCAGGATCGCTAAACACGAGCCGGTGGCGGCAGAGACCGTGGGGTGCAACCACCATGCACTCCGCCCGACGGCCAAGATCGCCGACTCGCCGGATCCACCTCGACAGCGACTCCATCGCGTCATCGGATCCACGAGCTCGTCGCGATCAATGCCAAGTTCTACACGATCGACAGCAAGAAGACGCTCGAACTCGCATCAAGCGCCGAAGAGAAGCGCAGCGTCAATCCGACAAGCGCGCTGGGCCCTCTGTCGACATGCGCGCGCCAGAGGAACCAGGCGACTTGCCGTACGCGGTAGGTTGCCCTGCGTTCACTCGTGAGCTGCGGCAAGTCCAAAGGCCCAAAGAAGAAAATTTTCAAGCCAGATGTACCGAGAGAAGTACGACGGCAAGACGCATCCGTCGGAGTTCCTCAAAGATCTACACCATCGCGGTGCGAGCTGCGGGGCGAGACGACAAGATCCTTGCCAACTACTTCCCTACCGGTACTCAAGCCCAATGTCGATCCTGGCTCATGCACTTGCCGGACAACTCCATATCCTCTTGGACAGATCTATGCCATCAGTTTGTCGGCGCTTTACAGCGACCACAAGCCCCATGGCCAAGAAAGCGACCTTCATCTCGCCGCCCGAAGGAAGGAGAGCCCCGCGCAAGTACATTCAAAGATTCAGCCGTGTACGGCACAACATCCCAGATGTCCACCACCGCTGTAATCAGCGCGTTCCATCGATCGCGTGCGAAACCGCAGGATGCGAGATGAGATGGCGATATGCAAGATCGAGACGCGTTGAGCTATACGCCTGGCCGACAAGTGTGCACGTGCTGAGGAGGGGAGGAGACTCCCCGGAGAGAATACTGAAGCAGGAGGATCTGATAGTGAGGAGACCGCCCCGGCAAAGAAGAGCCGGCGGCGGGGCAACAAAAAGAAGAAAGGCAGAGATGTACTCGTTGTTGAGCAGTCCGGCGACGGAGGTGGCGCCAAGAAAGCCAAGGCTGGTGGCTCCGGCAAGGAGGTTGCCGCTGGCACCAACTGCCAGTCTGTGGCGGTCGCCGACAAGCGGGGCAGCTCGGCAAGATCTTGCAAGATCCACCGCACCAAGGGTCATGACCTCGAGCTACAAGAAGGTCGAGCAGCTTGTCGAGCAGCGAAGGCTGAATACGAGCGACGCGACAAGGAGAAGGCCTGGAGGGTGCCGGGGAGCTAGCAAGAAACGTCGGCCGAGGAGGACGCCGCGGCAAAGCCAAGCAGCGGCAAGGAGACAGACCTCCCCGCGGCCGCGACAAGGATGAAGACGACGACGATGATGAAGACATGGATGATGACGAGGCCGATGAGCATGAGTTCTAGAAAGCCACAACGGTCCTGTGCGTTGACGGCGGTGCTTCTCTGCATACCTCCCACCGCCAGCTCAAGCAGTGGATGCGGGAGGTCAATGCAGCAGAATCATCCATCGAGTCACGCAAGCCTCTGAAATGGTCCAAGACGCCTATCATCTTTGATATTGAGGACCACCACGATCACGTAACTGCGGTCGGGTGCTTGCCGATGTTGGTCTCACCAACTATCCGCAACCTCAAGGTCACTAAGATGTTAGTTGACGGCGGGGCCGGCCTGAACCTGATCTCCTCTGCGGTGCTCCAGAAACTACAGATCCCTGATGGCGAGCTCGAAGAGACCGGCACTTTCCAAGGAGTCAATCCGGGAAGGAGCAAGCCGAAGGGAAAGATCACGTTGCCGGTGACATTTGGCAGCGAGTTGAACTTCAGAACTGAGAGGATCACCTTTGATGTTGCTGACTTTCCGTTGCCTTACAATGGAATACTTGGCCGTCCCAAAGACTCGCCAAATTCATGGCGGCCTCTCACTATGCCTACAACCTGCCGAAGATGCCGGGCCCGATAAGTGTCATCTCATCCCTGGTGACAAGAAGGATGCTCTTATCTGCGCCGACAAGATCTAGGGAGGCGGCGGTACCAACAGATTGCAAGCCACTTGTCGCTGAAGCTCCCGGGGCGAAGAAGAAGACCAAGTCCGGCAAGAGCTGTGATGCCCACTCCGGCAAGCGCACCTCTTCGGAGTGCTGCGCTACCGTCAAGGACGCACCATCAAGCTCCACCGGCAAGTGTAAGAAGACGATGGCAGCTCCACCAGAGACCAAGAGGGTGTCCGCCAAGGAGGACGGCACTGGTGGTACTTTCACCATCAGTGCCTCTCTCGACCCTAAATAGGAAGGCGCGCTCGTTGCTTTCCTGCGGGCGAACGTCGACGTGTTTGCGTGGCAACCGTCTGACATCCCCGGTGTTCCCAGGAAAGTAAGTGAGCACCATCTTGCCGTTTGTCCTCATGCGCGGCCCGTCAAGCAGAAAGTCAGGAAGCAGGCAGTAGAGCGCCAAGAGTTCATCGCAGAAGAAATCAAGAAACTGGAAGCAGCATGCCTTGTCAGAGGAGTGCTCCATCCTACGTGGTTGGCCAATCCTGTAGTTATGCATAAAGGCTAACGGAAATGGAGGCTTTGTATCGACTTTACCGATGTCAACAAAGCTTGTCCCAAAGATCCATTTCCCTTGCCGCGCATCGACCAGATTGTTGACTCCACGGCGGATGTGATTTGCTTTCATTTCGGATGCATACTCAGGATATCATCAGATCTTCATGGCGTAAGAGGATGAGGAGAAGACCGCATTCATCACCCCATGTGGCACATCTTGTTTTGTCGGATGCCCTTCGGGTTAAAGAATGCTGGTTCAACGTTTGCAAGAGTAGTCCATGACGCTTTTGAGCCACAAATGCACAGAAATGTGGAAGCCTACATGGATGACATAGTGGTCAAAAGCAAGGACAAGGCGACTCTGATTCAAGATTTAGACGAAACTTTTGCAAATCTGCGCAAGATCAACCTCAAGCTCAACCCCGAGAAGTGCGTGTTCGGAGTCCCTTCCGGCAAGCTTCTCGGGTTCTTCGTGTCTCAGTGGGGAATTGAAGCCAATCCCGACAAGATCAAGGCCATTGAGCAGATTGAAGCACCAAAGCGCGTCAAGGATGTACGAAGGCTTGCCGGTTGCGTAGCTACTCTCAGCAGGTTTATCTCTAGATCTGCTGGCCGCCTCGCCATTCTTCAAAATTTTGAAGAAGGCAGGTCCGATGCAATGGACTCGAAGCGAGAGGCTCTTGTTGCAAGACTTGAAGAGATACTGTCCTCCCTCCAACACTTGTCGCACCTAAGCCACAAGAGAAGTTGTTGCTATATATAGCGGCAACCAATCAAGTGGTTAGTGCTGCGTTAGTAGCGGAGAGGGAGGCGGATGATGAGCTAGCAACCATGGCAGGTGCATCCGGCTGACGAAAGGGGGGCTTCACCGGCAAGCTCTGGTCCCGACAAGGACGGATCTGCAGAGCGCATGAGAAGATCTGAAAAGGATGGTGCGGCCCGATTTACTTTGTCGGTTCCCTTGCGCAGGGGCTAGGTCAAGGTACTCTGGTGTGCAGAAATTGCTTTTCGGCCTCCTCATGGCCTCGAGAAAGCTGCGCCATTACTTCCGTGCACATGAGATCACGATCGTCACTCGCTTTCCGCTGAAGAGGATCTTGCAAAATCCAGAGGCAACAGGCGGGATTGTCGAGTGGGCCTTTGGAACTGTCAAGCTTTGGTCTCAATTTTGAGAGCACTTCAACTATCCAAAGCGAGGCGTTGGCGGAGTTCATAGCAGAATGGACGCCAACACCGGATGAAGAAATTCGAAACGAGCATCCCGTCAAGGAGGCAAGCAAAGAGTGGTTGATGTACTTTGATGGTGCCTTCTCGCTGCAAAGGCGCGGTGTCGGCGTGCTACTTGTCGCGCCCACGGAGAGCACCTCAAGTACGTAGTCGGATGCACTTTCCCAAGGAGCAAGCAACAAACAATACTGCAGAGTATGAAGGTTTGCTTGCGGTCTCGAGATCGCATGAGACCTTGGGATCAAGAAGCTCATTGTCGGGGTGACTCACAGCTTGTTATCCGCCAAGTGAACAAGAATTATCGAGTCCATTGATGGAAGCTTATGTTGATGAAGAGAGGAAGCTAGAAGAGCACTTTGACGGCCTCTGAGATGGAATATATTCCAAGAGCTCGAGCGACATTCTTGATGGCCTGTCAAAGTGCGCCGCACTCAAGTTACCTGTGGAACTAGGAATTTTTGTGCTCAAGCTGACTCAACCGTCTGTAACACCATCAACTGGACAGAGCAAAAAGAGGAAATTGATCTCTGGTGACTATTTTCCGGCAGAGCTTCCCGAAGCCGCCGTCAAGAAGGTCCCCAAGATCGACACCAGCGATCTTGAGGAGCGATCTGCTCGACAAGCCCTGTGGTTTGTTTCGTTGAAGCGAGCGCTCCGACAAGTTTTGCTCCGGCAAGCTTGCCGGGAACGTCAAGCTCGGTGAGCCGCGAGTTCTCGCCAGAGAAGCGGATGTTCCCGCAGCAGCAGATGTGCCTTTAGTCCTTGTTGTCGAGCCGCAAGCTCCAAAGATGGGCGCAGCAGATTGTCCTTTTCCTTCAGATAGGAGAACTTCCGAAGAGCAAGAAGAAGCGGAAAGAGTAGCCCGGCGGTCAAGTATGTACGGTTTGTCGACAAAGACACCTTTATGCAGAAGAAGACTCAACGGTGTGAAATTGAAGTGTATTCACCGGGAAGACGGACAAAAGCTGTTGGCGAGATACATGGAGGCATATGTGGTCACCGCATTGGCGCAGAGCACTTGCCGCAAAGCGTTCGGCAAGGTTTCTTTTGGCCGACAGCCCTCCGTGATGCAACTGCACAAGCAACCAAGTGTGAAGCGTGCGGTTCCATTCCAAGCAGATACATCGGCCAGCTCAAGCTCTCCAGACGATCCCTTTATCCTGGCCATTTTCGGTCTGGGCTCGACATCCTCGGCCCCTTTCCCGGTAGCCGGGGGCTTTGAGTACTTATGCGTTGCAATCGACAAGTTCACAAAGTGGCGGAAGTGGAAGCGATGAGGAAGGTGACGGCACAATCAGCGGTCAAGTTCTTGGTCGATTGTTTGCCGTTTCGAATCCCTAACAGGATCATCACCGACAACGGCACGCAATTCATAAGCCGCACCTTCATGCAAAGACGTCCAAGATCTTGGTGCCAAGGTCTCGCTTCGCTACATTGCGCATCCGAGAAGCAACGGTCAAGCGGAGAGGGCAATGCTTTGAAGTCTTCTGCGGGCTCAAGACCAGAACTTTCGACGGGCTGCACAAGTGCGGAAGAAGCTGGATTGAGGAGCTGCCGGTGGTTCTTGGTCGATCAGACGACGCCAAATCGAGCCATCGGCGGACACCTTTTGCTCTAGTCTATGGAGCGAGGCAGTTCTCCCCACGGAACTTCGTATCTGGATCGCCTCGAGTGCTCGCTTATGATGAACTTGAGCAAGAGCAGGCTGCGACAAGATGACGCTACGCTTCCTTGAGGAAGATCGTCTTCAGTCTTTGTCAGACGAGCTGCTCGGTACCAGCAAGCTTTGCGCCGCTACCATAGCCGCAAAGTCAATGCCAGAAGTCTCGAGGAAGGCGACCTTGTTCTTCGGCGCGTTCAGTCCGCCAAGAATTCCAACAAGTTGACGCCGAAGTGGGAAGGCCCTTACCGGGTGAAACGAGTCACTAGGCGTGGCGCTGTCATGCCTTGAGACCGAAGATGGCATTCGGTGAGCAACTCTGGAACATTGAGCATCTTCGTAAGTTTTACTCAGAAGCGCGGTTGCGGAACCTATTCCGGCAACCACCTTTTGTACAAGTCTTGCATTTGTTGCATGTAATCCTTTGTACAAAGCCGGCGCAGACCCGTGCATAAGTAGCTAGCGTGCTTCCGCACATCTTGTCAATTCCATGCTTTTTACTTCTATTTGCATGCATTATCGACACTTTGTGCAGCACCTACCCACGGTAGTAATAACGAGCCATAAGGCTCCATATCTTTATTTTCTCTTCTTTCTCTTTCTCAAAGAAAGGAAGGTTCCCTCGCACACAAGTTTGCCGGGGGGAAAGGAGAAGATAATGGTGTGGACCAAGTGTCGCTCAAGGAAGCCTATCCTTACCGGGAAGCAAACGACAGAAAAGCTAAGTTGCCAAAGTTTGAGCAATCAGTTTTAAAAAATTTTAAGTTATCTTCCTTGAACGACCGAACTTTGTATGGAAAACCTGTGCGCAGAGGAACCAACTCGTAGCTAGTTGCACCCTTACTTTGTTTCGAGTCCGCTCAACAACTTAAGTGAGCTGCGACTAGTTGCGACAAGCTTGCTTTGTCGGAAGCGGCACCGCCAAGAGGTCCGACGCACTTTTCGGCTTCATGACTCAGTGCCAGTTCGCTACCGACAAGTTCCCTAAAAGCGAGGGGCAAAAACATACAAAGGAAGGAATCAAGTAGAGGAAATAACATAGCAATTGATACCCAAAATAGAGTTATATTACAAGATAGCTTGACGCAGCTCTAATGGATTGTTCCTATGACATGACCAGCAGCGGCAAGAGAAAGAAAGAAAAGCAGGCGGCCTAATCTACGCGACGCCCTCAACCCTCTTGATTCCGCTCACCCTGTCCACAATGGGTGCGACAAGGGTCTTGAGCGCCTCCACATCGACATCCGTGGCGGGGACTTGAGGGCGTTGGTGAGGTTGAGGCCTGGGTTGCGGAAGGCCACCTTCATCAACACCTTCTGGAGAGCTCCCGCGCAGATCTGGCGCGACTCCTCGGCCAGCTGCTTTGGGACTTCTTCCCGGAGTCGCTGGAGGGCCTTCACCACGCCCTTGAAGAACAAGCTAAGCTTGGCGCTGGGTTGGAGGTGCTCGTCGGAGGAATATCCAAGATCCACCATCCCCAGCTCCATCAGCTCCCTGTGGATGGCTGCAGCAGTATCCACGAGACCCTCGGTCCAGTGCTCCACGTTCTCCCTCAAGGCACTCTGGGCGGCAACAACACTCGCCAGCTGACCCCTCGTCGGCCTTGATCTTCTCCTTCAAGGCCACCTCCTGCTCCTGGCGCCGTCCCAAATACCGAGTCAAAGTAGTTAGCTCCAACTCAAGATCTGCATTGGAGTCCCTGGCGGCGCTGAGCTCCTTGCTCCTCTCGACGAGACAACCCTGCAGCTCGCCAAGAGTGTAGGCGTCCTTCTCGCGCTCGTGCTTGAGTGCAGCAAGCTCCTCGCCGCTCCTCTTGAGGCTGGCCTCCAACTGCGCCACCTTCGTCTCCAGCTCCTTCTTGGCGGCCTCGGCAGCTGCGGCAGCATCCTTTGCTTCCTTGAGAGCCCCGCCAAATGTTTGCTCGCGCATGGCAAGATCCTCCTCGTGGCTGTCAAGGTTAACCTTCTGCTGCGCCAACTCACCTTCCTGCACAGACAGCTTCTCAGCGGCAAGCCGCTGTTCCTCCTCAGCTTCAGCCTTCTCGAGTATGAAGGCTTTGCGCTACACGGCGAGTAGCTCCAGCACCACTGCCAAGGACCGGAGAGCTTCCTGGTTGCGGCCCCTGAGCTCCTCCGCGCGCTTCTCAATGTCGACTCCCGCCTTCGCGACAAGCGCTTCCCGGGATTCCAGCTTGGCTTGTCGGGCACGGTAGAGCGACAGCAGCTTCCGCAGCAGCTGCTCCTCCTCAGACTCGCCGCTGCTGCTGCTTGGCGCGTCCACCAGCGTAAGCCCAGCGGAGGCGAGCAGCTCTTCATCGAAGGTTTCTCCTTCGGTCGGCGCCCTGGAGCTCGACTCCCATGGGAGCTTGATGAAGACGCCATCGCCGCCTTCAAATAGGCGCCGGGCTGGGGCTCTTCAGAGCCCGATGCTGCAGCAGCGGCAGAGGGATCGGCGGTCGGCGTAGCGCCTGGCGCTCCTGCGGCCTCAGGGTCGTCAGTGTGATCGCCGGACCCCTCGCCGGCTTCTGTGGCGGCAGCTTTGGCGGCCTCTTCGCCGGAAGGCTCGTCAGCGCCGGCTCCTTCTTCCATGACGGCGGCTTCATCAGTGTTGCCACGCGCGTCCTCCTCGCCGGCGACCTCGGTCTCCATTGGCTCTGTGGCGGACGGATGAAGAAAGTTAGGCAAATATTCAAAGACAAAATCAGAAGAAGAAAAACACAAGGGAAGTTCTCAGGCAAGAAGGTTACCTGCGCCGGGGTCTGCGGTCATGGTCTCCGCCGCCAAGGGATCGCTGGTGCCGTCCCTTGCCGGAGAGCTGCCCCTTGCCGGAGAAGTCTCACTTGTCGGGGAATGCTCCATTTCCTTGGAATCCACCCTTGGCGGCATAGTCGAAGCGAAGGAGGCTGCTCTGCTCCTACACGAATCAACGATCGAGATATCGGCAAGGAAAAAGCACCCATGCACGCCTAACAGCAAGAAGTAGACCATATACTTACGCTGGGGGCTGCTTTGAAGAAGAGGTGCCTCATCCCGCAAGGTGGTCTCGGACGCGCCTCCTGCTGTCGCAGTGGGTTCGTCCTCGATGACAACCACCGGGGTCTTGGCTCTCTTCGACATCCTCTGGGCCAGCGTCCTGAAAAGGACTGGATTCAGAGTAAAGCAAATCAGATACAGGACAAAGCGACCAAATCGAAGAATTACAAGTACAACAAGGAATCTTACTCTTCTTCTTCCTCGTCGGAGCTGGCGGAGAGGTCAAATTCTAGCCCGCCTCGATCTGACGAGGCGGAGGAATGGGTTCCCTTGGGCGCTTGGCGGGAGCGGAACCGGTGGTCTGCGAGGCCCCTCTCCGATTGCCGCAGCGGCGTGAGGTGCTCCAGCAGCAACTTGATGCTTGCAGCGGTGGAGCGTCCTTGTGGCCTTCTGCGGCTGTTGGCCCATCTGCCGCCCATTGTGTCTCCGGCCTTGCGAAGACGCCTTCTTGGTGGAGCTGGTGGCTCCGCTCGCGGCAAGCTGCTTGCAGGCGGGGAGGATGCGCCCTCGGCGGGTTCGCTCGACTTGGCTTCAGGCTCGGCAAGCTCCTCCTCCCTGGCAAACTCCTTTCGCTCGACAAGGCTTGCCGCCTCGGCTGCCTCTGCCTCCTCCACAGTGAAGCCAAACCGCGGCTGCGGTAGCTTTCGCCGCCTCTTCCACTGGTGGCAATCGGCGCATCTCATCGTCTGTGGTGTCGGGTGAGGCCCCTCGCTTTCGTCGGGCGGACCGGCTTTTCCACCAGATTGTCGAAGAACTGCCGCACAACGTCATCTGCCGGCTCTTGCCAAGTGGGGACAATTCCATGTGAGTCGCACGACGGCATCATTGCACGGATGCGGTCAAGCGCGGAATTGTTGCCTGCAATGAGCAGCGCCTCGGCAACCTAAACATCTCCGGATGATCAGGATCGGGCTTGAACAGCTCTAAGAGCATCGCGTCAAGCTCCAAGACGGTGAAGTTGAAGTTGAGGCCAGGCGCAGCCTCATGATATCTGCTGCGTTACGAAATTCCCAGGCAGGTCTCCTTCTCTCCTGCAAAGGCGTCTGGCGGCGAAGAAAGTCCGCGCCAACAGTGCCTACGGTGAGTCCGACAAGTGCGAGGCGGAGGATTCGGGTGACTGCGATCTTGACCTAAGCGTCCTCCGAGGCCAGATTGCTCCAATCGTTGCACAAGACCATCGGGGTTTGGTATTTGGCGGTGAAGGGCTACGGGTTCTCCTCGACAATCCAGCACCAATCTGCCCTCCACTCCTCCCATTTGTTTCGAGCTCTCCCTCCAGATAGGCTTCCTTCTTGCCGACCACAGAGATCCAAGCGATTCCTCCGGCAAGGGGCTCCCCTCTCTCGACTCGGGGTAAAAAGAAGTGGCGGAAAAGGGCTACATTTGGGTGGACTCCGACAAAGTTTTCGCAGAGATGTGCGAAAACTGCCATGGTCAGAACAGCGTTGGGGGTGAAATCAAGGAGGCGGAACCCGTAGGTGTTCATGATGTCGCAAAAGAATTCAGAGAAAGGCGGGCAGAGCCCGCAGTAGAAGAAGAGCGCGAAGAAGGGATACCCCGTCGGGGCCAGTTCCGGCAAGCGGGAGTAATACCTGCGCGGATGCTCGCATCTCCGTCGACCAGAAGAGGTAGTAGTTCTACCTCAGCTCCCTCGCGAGCTGAGGGGGGAAGATGGCCCGCTCCTTCCGCAGCGCCGCAAGCCACTACGCCTCGGCCGACTTCACGGCCTTCCCCTTGTCGGCTTTCGGGCCCATGGCGGAGGCGGTGGAGGAGGTCGACGGCGTTGATGATGCTGGTGGCGATGGGGGGCGGAGCGCCGCTCTCTTCAGCCTTGAGAAGAAGGGGGGAGCAGAAGTGGTTTTTCGATGGGACAACAACTGGCAAGGTGAGCGGCCTGCCCTGCTTTCCCCGCTTATAAAGAGGGGCGGACGCCCGTTATTCCGAATAAAGAAACCCCCCACGATCTCGCCCACGATCTCTCACACGACGTCGCAGTCGACGGGTGCCGTTCGTGGAGGGCGTGGTGGTCCGGGGTGAGTTACGGCGTGACCAGGGCCGCGTGTGCCCGTGCCCTGTTTTGGGCCTGGCCCAACAGCGCCGACTGCAGTGTAGCCCAGGCTGGGCTCTGCCGGTGTACTAGAGTAGGGGTACCCTAGTATCCCGAACTTGTGCACGGGCAGTTGCAGCCTCCGCTGCAAGGCTCACCAGTGACCGCCAAGATCCTCCGTGGTTCCTTTGGAGCCATTCAAGAACAAAGTATTCAAGCCAATGAGACAAGGCCCGGCAAGAGGAGCTTGCCGGAAGGCCACCCAAGGCACCTACAAGACAAGGCCCGGCAAGAGGAGCTTGCCGGAAGGCCCGGTGCGCGACAAGCTTCCGGCACGCAAGACAACAACAACGGCAGACCACCACTCGGTACCTCACGGTCCGGCACATCCACTAACGTGTCGCCACAGGACCTTCCCAGCGCTGCGCGTAGAGAGGTCAGGCAGCCAGCGGCACGAGGTGGCAAGCAGCGCCGACAAGATTGCCATCGTGGCAAGCGGTGGCGCCCGACGGTCCTTGTTTGCACCGTTAGGGCGACGTGACGGGCATTTAATGCCTTTGTCCCCGCCGTCGTGGTTAGGTATGGTACAATCGTACCTCGTACAAGTAGGTGTACCAACCACTCCATTTCCATTTGTACCCTTGTTCACGTTGCCACCGCTTGGTGACCCCTTCAAAGATATAAAAGGAGGCCCATGCGCATAGCGAGGGGGGTTCGAAAGGTTCGACACTCACGCCGGTCTCGTTAGCAGCTCGTGTGTCTTGTAGCACCCAACACTCCCGAGCAAGAACGCAATACACCTAGACATGCAGCAGAGGAGTGTTATCTCTCCGGAGAGCTCCGAAGCTGGGTAAACCTCTCGCGTGCTTCGCCTCGATCCACTCTTCGTGCGACCTCCGCTCCCTGCCGAACCGAAAGGGGCTCGGTCCGCCGGCCCCATAGGTGTTCGTGGGCCAGATCAGCCTGCCCCGACACAGAGTTCTCATACCTCTCGACTCGGGCATGAGTCTGAAATACCAACTTCAGCTCTTGGAACATCTCATATGCTCCATGGCATTCAAAATGTTTTTGAAGTCCCGGTTCTAAGCCATAAAGCATGGTGCACTAAACTATTAAGTAGTTATCATACCGAGCTTGCCAAATGTTCATAACGTCTGCATTTGCTCCTGCAATAGGTCTGTCACCTAGCTGTGCATCAAGGACATAATTCTTCTGTGCAGCAATGAGGATAATCCTCAGATCACGGACCTAATCTGCATCATTGCTACTATCATCTTTCAACATAGTTTTTCTCTAGGAATGTATCAAAAATAAACGCGGAGCTACATCGCGAGCTATTGATCTACAACATAGTTATGCAAATACTATCAGGACTAAGTTCATAATAAATTAAAGTTCAATTAATCATATTACTTAAGAACTCCCACTTGGATAGACATCCCTCTAATCATCTAAGTGATCACGTGATCCATATCAACTTAACCATGTCCGATCATCACCTGAGATGGAGTAACTTTCAATGGTGAACATCACTATGTTGATCATATCTACTATATGATTCACGCCGACCTTCGGTCTCAAAGGTTCCGAGGCCATATCAGCATATGCTAGGCTCGTCAAGTTTAACCCGAGTATTCCGCGTGTGCAAAACTGGCTTGCACCTGTTGTATGTGAACATAGAGCTTATCACACCCGATCATCACGTGGTGTCTCAGCATGAAGAACTGCCGCAATGGTGCATACTCAGGGAGAACGCTTATACCTTGAAATTTTAGTGAGAGATCATCTTATATTGCTACTGTCGTACTAAGCAAAATAAGATGCATAAAGGATAAACATCACATGCAATCAATATAAGTGATATGATATGGCCATCATCATCTTGTGCCTTTGATCTCCATCTCCAAAGCACCATCATGATCACCATAGTCACCGGCTTGACACCTTGATCTCCATCGAAGCATCATTGTCGTCTTGCCAACTATTGCTTCTACGACTATCGCTACCACTTAGTGATAAAGTAAAGCAATTACATGGCGATTGCATTTCATACAATAAAGCGACAACCATATGGCTCCTGCCAGTTGTCGATAACTGTTACAAAACATGATCATCTCATACAACAATTTATATATCATCATGTCTTGACCATATCACATCACAACAAGCCCTGCAAAAACAAGTTAGACGTCCTCTACTTTGTTGTTGCAAGTTTTACGTGGCTACTACGGGCTTAGCAAGAACCGTTCTTACCTACGCATCAAAACCACAATGATTTTTCGTCAAGTGTGTTGTTTTGACCTTCAACAAGGACCGGGCATAGTCACATCGATTCAACTAGAGTTGGAGAAACAGACACCCACTAGCCACATGTGTGCGAAGCACGGCGGTAGAACCAGTCTCATGAACGTGGTCATGTAATGTCGGTCTGGGCCTCTTCATCCAACAATACCGCCGAATCAAAGTATGACATGCTGGTAAGCAGTATGACTATTATCACCCACAACTCTTTGTGTTCTACTCATGCATATAACATCTACGCATAGACCTGGCTCTGATACCACTGTTGGGGAACGTAGTATTTCAAAAAAGTTGCCTACAATCACACAAGATCTATCTAGGAGAGGCATAGCAATGAGCAGGGAGAGTGTGTCCACATACCCTCGTAGACCAAAAGCGGAAGCGTTATCTAACGTGGTTGATGTAGTCGAACGTCTTCACGATCCAACCGATCAAGTACCGAACACACGGCACCTCCGCGATCTGCACACGTTCAGCTCGGTGACGTCCCTCGAACTCTTGATCTAGCTGAGGCCGACTGAGAGTTTCGTCAGCACGACGGCGTGATGACGGTGATGATGAAGTTACCGACGCAGGGCTTCGCCTAAGCACTACAATGACATGACCGATGTGGATATGTGGAGGGGGCACCGCACATGGCTAAAATAATCAACTTGTGTCTATGGGGTGCTCCCCTGCCCCCGTATATAAAGGAGCAAGGGGGAGGGTGGCCGGCCCTCATAGGGCGCGCCCAAGGGGGGCAATCCTACTCCAAGTAGGAGTTGGATCCCCACTTTCCTAGTCCTACTAGGAGAAGAAGGAAGGAGAGGGGAAAGAGAAGGAAGGAGGGTGCGCTGCCCCTCCCCTAGTCCAATTCGGACTAGGCCCATGGGGGGACGCACGGCCAGCCCTTGGCTGCCCCTCTATCTCTCTGTCGGTGTCAAAACCGGCGGATCTCGGGTAGGGGGTCCCGAACTATGCGCCTAAGGCGGATTGTAACATGAGGCGGGGGACACGATGTTTACCTAGGTTCGGGCCCTCTCGATGGAGGTAATAACCTACTTCCTGCTTGATTGATCTTGATGATATGAGTATTACAAGAGTTGATCTACCACGAGATCATAGAGGCTAAACCCTAGAAGCTAGCCTATGGTATGATTGTTGTTGTCCTACGGACTCAACCCTCCGGTTTATCTGCATACCCGAGGGGGGCTAGGGTTACACAGAGTCGGTTACAAGGGAGGAGATCTACATATCCATATTGCCAAGATTGCCTTCCACGCCAAGGAGAGTCCCATCCGGACACGGGACGAAGTCTTCAATCTTGTATCTTCATAGTCCAACAGTCCGGCCAAAGGATATAGTCCGGCTGTCCGAGGACCCCCTAATCCAGGACTCCCTCAGTAGCCCCAGAACCAGGCTTCAATGATGATGAGTTCGGCGCATAGATTGTCTTCGACATTGCAAGGCGGGTTCCTCCTCCAAATACTCCATAGAAGATTCTGAACACAAGGATAGTGTCCGGCTCTGCAAAACAAATTCCACATACCACGGTAGAGAGAATAATATTTCCACAAATCTAATCTGCTGACAGTTTTTCTTAACGTGACGTTCTGCCGTGGTCTGGTCATGACGAACCGTTTTTCCGAGCCTACCACTGCACGTGTCGCGAGGCAGTTTTGTTGGCACGTCTTGTCGAAGCAGAGATCTTGTCCCTCTTTTCATGGGATTCTCATGAATACGGGTGTGGGTAACCCAACCGTGCCATCAATTACGGCGCTTGGGGAATAAGCGGTTTTACCAAGCAAGTGGGGAGGCGCAGAATCCCTGCTGCCTTTATGAGGGGATAAGGACTCCCATTCGCACCCACGCTTTCTCCTTCCCGATTCATTCCCCTCCGCCCGAGCTCTAGCGCCCAAGCGTTCATCTTCTCTGCCCACAAAGGCCTTCCGAAAATGTCTGGATCCGGAGCAGGAGGCAAATGGATGGCCTCTACCGTCCGGGAGAAGGATATCAAAAAGCTTCGGGAGGCCGGGTATCTGGCCAAGAAAATCAGCCACCATGTCCCGATGGCGGGACAGATCGTCCCTACTCCGGAACCCCGCGAGAGGGTTGTATTCCTCCCCCACTTTGTCCGCGGGCTAGGGTTTCCCCTCCACCCGTTCGTTCGCGGCATCATGTATTACTATGGGATTGATCTTCACGATCTGTCCCCTAATTCCTTCCTCAACATCTCGACATTCATTGTCGTGTGCGAGGCTTTTCTCCGCATCTCGCCACATTTCGGCTTATGGCTGAAGATTTTTAATGTGAAGCCCCAGGTAGTGGGTGGCGAGCATGCCAAGTGCGGGGGCGCTATGGTTAGCAAGATGCCCAACGTTACATGGTCAACAGGCACCTTTAACGATTGCGTCAAGGAGTGGCAACAGCAGTGGTTTTACATCACCGAGCCGCGCAGCACGGAATGGGCCGCTACTCCCGAGTTTCGATCCGGTGCCCCCCTACGGCTTACATCCTGGGTCAAGAAGGGCCTGAATTGGTCCTTGTCCGATGAATTGTCGGCGCTCCAAACGCGCGTTAAAGATATGGGAGACAAGAACATTAAACTTGTCAATGTGGTTCAGGTGATGTTAGTTCGCCGGATCCTGCCTTGTCGACACTGGACTTGCAATCTATGGGAATTCGATCCGGCCAAGCACCAAACCCTGTGAGAGCTTTTTGGCTCCTCGCACAAGGACATCTGGAAGGTGCTTTTCAAGTCCAGCAAATCATGGCCGTACTCCGCCGAAGACCGCGGGTACCAACTGTCCCGCCCTGCAAGTTCGGCAAGTCATCGTACTTTTTATCCGCATAACCCAAGGGAAGCACTTAATGTGTTATCAACAACTCTCCTAGGGCTGGACGAAGAAGGCGGAGCGGATCCATTGTCCGGCCCTGCTGCCCGAAGAACCGGTTGTCCCACTTCTGGCGAAGATGCTGGTTCCGGCGCCTTACAAGGTGCCGAAGAAGACGGCCGAGAAGGAGGCCAAAAAGACCCGGGGCTGCCTTCGTCGCCGTGGCACTTCGGACACAATATCCGAAGGCTCTGATGCCCGTTCCGCCTCTGAAGAGGACGAGGAGGAGGATGAATCCCCTGCAGGGGGAAGAAAGAAGAGGACGGCCTCCGCACACTTGGAGGCCGAGTCGCCTAAGAGGGGAAAAGCTCCTCTTCCGGAGGAGTCCTCTGCCGCCGCCGACAGCGGCCCGGTGTGAGATCCTAGGGCCCAGCCCCTGGTGAATTCGTGAGTATATTGAATCTGAGTACGTTTATGCGTCCAGACTCATCATGGCATAATATTTTTACCCGAGCCATATTTTTTGTAGTCCGGCGAGGTCCCGCACCAAACAATCCTCATCATAGGATTTACTGAGCTCGGATGTTGTGGAGAGCAGGACGCCCCCGAAGGCCCCTTCCCTGAAACATGTGAATAACACCGAGGCTTCGTCCCAGAAGGACCCCGGCCAAGGAGGGGAGGAAGAGATAGTGAAAGCGGCGCCTGGAGGTCAAACTTCAGGGGCCAGAGACATGGGGGAAATGATTCCCATGGGAATCGTCGGCGGGAGCCATCTTGAATTCGGCTCCCAACCGGACGCAATTCCAGACACCAATACGGCTCCAGAATCAAGGAGGCAGCCTCCCTCAGATGGAGGGGGCGTGCCTGTTACACTGGCAATCTTTGTCCAACCAGAGGTGTCAGATGCTTTGTTGGCGGCGCTGAAGAGCGCCTCCATCGTCGACGAACACCATGCCCTTATGGGTGCGGTGATTGAGAATATTCAGTCTGCTGAGAGTGGACTGAATGAAGCCTGCATCAGCCTTATAAGAGGCTTTGAGGTATGTTTTATGAGGTTTCGAAGAATGTCATGGTATGGATAGTAGCCCCTGATACACTGTTCGGTGAAAGAAAGAACCGGACAGAGGATCAAATTAATGTTCGCAGGAAGACTCATTTGATGACATATATCTCTCTTTTATAAGCAAGCGTCTGCAGCGGCTGCTGCCTCTCATACTGCGGAGGTCTCCGGACTGAATCAAAGTCTGGAGCGGGCCAAAGAAGAACTTGGCCAGTTGAAAATGTAGTTGGGAGATAAACAGGGTATGCGCAAGTCTTGTTCGCGTCTACTGTGAATAAATTTGCAGTATGATAAAATATGTTCCATGATTTGCGCTAGGGATAATGACCGAAGTCGAGGCTCTGAAGAAAGTTGTGGCCGAGGCCGAGAAAAAGGCAGCCGTAGAGCAGGCTCTTCGTGAGAATCACGAGGCTAGGGTTATTGAAACTGAGGAGGAGCTTCAAGAGGCCGTGAAGAAATGTGAAACCTTGGAGCAGAGTTCAACAGAGAAAGAATCTGAACTCACCAAGGCTCATCAGGCCACGAGCGATGCCCAGGGGGAAACCCAAAGCGCCTTGCAGGGGATCCAAGAGGCGAGGAAGATCGGGGCGGGTAAGGCTTTTTTCCATGTAAAGCAAGTATTTGAGGAGAAAATTATGTTTCTAATTTTGAATTCGGATTTCTCCAGGGGTATTTGCGGAGCTGCCCCGCAGTATATCGGATGCCGCCCAATTCTACCGAGCCGAAGAAAGGAACACTGCGGATAAGCTCTTCTGGTCGCAGATATCGCAATCAATTATCCGGTGCCGCTTGTCGATCAATGAAACGGTGATGGAACTACATAAGGCGGCAGAACTAGCCATGAAGGATTTGATTATCCGGCTATGGCTTGCCGAGCCGATTCCAAGCAGCTACTTCGGGCTCGTGAAGCGGCTTGTAAGTGCTTGCCCTCGACTTGACGTCATCAAGCGGTCGGTCTGCATAGAGGGTGCATGAATGGCCTTCCCCCGCGCAAAGGTGCACTGGGGGAAGATGGATGCTGAAAAGCTGATGACCGAGGGACCGCCAGAGGGGAAGGAACACCGCAAGCCCGAATTATATTATGAAAGTGTCCTGAAAGGATCCTACTTTGCAGTGGAGCTATGCACCAAGGACGTTATATTTCCATGAATGCAAATCATGTTGTCCTTTGTAATGTTTGAACAAGGTCATTTCTATTGTTTATTGCCTGTTATATGAAAGTTTATCCTCCTGCACGGCCGTTTTATATATTAATCCTGAGAGTTGGCCAGTCGTCGGCTTCTGCCCCCACTTTGGAAGTACGGGGGTGTTCAGGATAAACCTGATCACTATTTATCCCAGTTTTGGGTCCTTCGAAGGAGGTGTTCAGCACAACGAACTAGGCAATCGGACTATAGGGCTTTATCACTCTCACTTAGCCATAGGAGCTTTAGGAAGGTAGGTGCAGCCCCTGGTGTTCGGAAGACTGCACGAGGGGCTCTATAAGCACCTGATCAGAAGAATAACCGATCCATCGCATGCTGCATTGGTTATGGCATTATGCGGGAGAAAATCCTTGAAGATTTTACAACCTCTCGAACAGCTGACCAGCTCTCGCCGCATCATGACAGTCAGTTTTCGGCTTTCTCTACTGAGGTGCTCGTCCGGAAGAACCGGGACACAATCGCAGTAGTTCTCCCAGTGCTACCTTAGCCGATATAGCAGAACATAAGGTACCAAAACATGGGAGCCGGGCAAACCCAACTATTGACCCAATACATGATTCGGAGCTGATGCATATAATGTTATAAGTTCGGGGTGCCGAACTTCCATGAAGGTATTCGGACTTTGTTGCCGTATTATGGGTAAAACAAAGCCCCTGGCATATTTTAAGGCATATCGCTGTGTACGGATGCCACTTGACAAAGGAATTTCAATAAGAAATAACAGCAGGTAAGCGTAATATAAATCCACATGTTGTATTTGAATAGTACGTCGATGTGTATGAGTACAGGTAATGTGATAAAAAAATATGACTGTGGAACCTGCTGAGACAAGGGGGAAGAGGCTGCGCGTAGATCCGGAGTATAGTCGGATGGTCGTCGCGGGGAATATATAAGGATTCCCTTGCGCGTTCGAGCTGCCTCCATATCGCCCGTCCTAGTCGGCACAAAGGTGAACCTGCAAAGGAAATGTAAGAAATGTTTGTGTGCCGGAGAGCGGTTGAGCCGCTGTGTGCGGCCTGTCCTAGCCTTTGCCGGAGTGTTTAATTGAGCTCTGGACGAGCCGGGCTATCCTGCCGCAAAGTAGATCGGATTCCTTTGACGGTGTCCGAGAGCCTGGCCGTCGACTCGAGGTTCGGCTGCAGGGTGCTGCCCGTTGCTTATGCTATTAAGGCAATGGTGTAATCGTTGGTGCCGAAGGAAAGTTCGGCCTTGCCATTAACCGTGATGACGCCGCGTGGACCGGGCATCTTGAGCTTACGGTAGGCATAATGTGGCACCGCATTGAATTGAGCGAATGCAGTTCGTCCGAGCAGTGCCTGATAATCACAGTGGAAAGAGGACGATTCGAAGATTAATTCTTCGGTACGGTAATTGTCTGGTGATCTAAAGACTACCTCAAGGGCGATGGAGCCTGTACAACTGGCCTCCACACCTGGTATAATACCTTTGAAGGTGGTTTTAGTGGGTTTGATCACCGAATGATTAATGCCCATCTTGCACACTGTGTCCTGGTAAAGCAGGTTTAGACTGCTGCCTCCGTCCATAAGGACTCGTGTGAGGTGGAAGCCGTCAATTATTGGGTCTAGGACTAGTGCGGCTGGATTGCCCTGATTGGTGTTAACCAGATGATCCATGCGGTTGAAGGTGATCGGCCTGAGTTTATATTGTGGGACGACTGGTTCCGTTAAGTCGATATCCCTAAGGGTGCTCATCCGTTCCAGGCTGGGGATGTGGGTAGCGTTTATCACGTTCACCGTTTCGATTTGCGGGGGAAATTTCTTTTGCCCTCCTGTGTTCGGTGATCTGGGCTCCTCGTCGCCATCATCGCTTTGAGACCCCTTCTCCTTGTTTTCGGCACCTAACCTGCCGGCTTGTTTGAAGACCCAGCATTCTCTGTTGGTATGATTGGCTGGTGTTCCTGGGGTGCCATGAGTTTGGCATGGGCGGTCAAGTATGCGGTCCAGACTAGACAGGCCCGAATTGTTATTTTTGAATGGCTTTTTCCGCTGACCGGACTAAGAGCCATTGAATCCGGCATTGACTGTCGTGTCTTCGGTGTTATCACCATTTTTGCGAATCTTGTGTTTGTTGCCTCGGGGTTTGCCGTTGTTATCTCTGGCCTCTGATGTGCGAGGGTTGCTTGGTTTGTTGTTGCTATGGGCCAACCAGCTATCCTCGCCCGCGCAAAAGCGGGTCATGAGTGTCGTGAGGGCTGCCATGTATCTTGGCTTCTCTTGGCCGAGGTGTCGGGCAAGCCACTCGTCACGGATGTTATGTTTAAAGGCCGCTAGGGCTTCGGCATCCGGACAGTCGACAATTTGGTTCTTTTTAGTTAGGAACCGAGTCCAGAATTTCCTGGCTGACTCTCCGGGCTGTTGTGTTATGTGACTTAAATCGTCAGCATCCGGTGGCCGCACATAAGTGCCCTGGAAGTTGTCCAGGAATGCGTCTGCCAGGTTCTCCCAACTTCCAATGGAGTTTTCCGGCAAGCTGTTTAGCCAATGCCGAGCCAGCCCTTTGAGTTTTAGCGGGAGATACTTGATGGCGTGTAGATCATCCCCGCGGGCCATGTGAATGTGTAGGAAGAAATCCTCTATCCATACCGCGGGGTCTGTAGTGCCATCATATGATTCAATGTTTACGGGTTTAAACCCTTCTGGGAATTCATGATCCATTACTTCATCAGTGAAGCATAGGGGGTGTGCGGCGCCTCTGTGCCGGGCTATATCACGACGCAGTTCATACGAGTCTTGTCTGCTGTGTTCGGCCTGGCCGGATTTGCTTTTAGTATATCCGGCATGACGGTTGTCGTCACGCGTTGAGGCGCACCCCCGTGATCCGTAGATCGATCTTGTATGTCATGCTTTGTTTTCCAATACGTCTCGCAGGTCCCGCGTGTTTCCTCGGGCCTTGGTATTTTTGTTTGAATGGCGGCGGGGTGCGGGCTGGACTTCAGGCTGATATGCCCCTGTGTCTCGGCCACGAGGTGGCCGATCAGCCGCATCATACGCTGGTAATGTAGGTTTTAATGCTTCCTCCTCGAGTTGGGGTAGCAACCTGCGCTTTGGGTAACTTTTGGTTGGGCGCTCGAGTTCGTATTCCTCGGCCGCTAGGACCTCAATCCATCTATCCGCTAGCAGATCTTGGTCAGCTTGAAGCTGCTGTTGCTTTTTATTCAGGCTATTTGCTGTGGCTATAAGCTGGCGCTGGAAGCGCTCCTGTTTGACGGGATCCTCAGGCACGATAAATTCTTCGTTGCCGAGGCTCACCTCGTCTCCGGAGAGAGGCATGTAATTGTCATCCTATGATTCTCCGTCTGCTGCCTGTTCCTTAGGGCTAGCTTGCCCATCCTCCCGCTCGAGGTCTGGCTGGAGGGGATTGTCTTCGTCTTCGGCACTATCCGCAGCGTTATTGTTTCTTGTGCCGGTATCGCTGCTTTTGCAATGGCGGGGCTTAGAACGGCACTGCTGACGCCGGTGCTTGGATTGGTTCTTGGAGGCATTATCCTCTATTGCCTTATCGCCATCGCCTTCTTTGGGGGTGTCCACCATGTATATATCATATGATGAGGTGGCAGTCCAGTGCCCTGTGGGCGGTGGTTCCTGTTCGTCTCCTGCATTGTCGTCCATATCGTCGTTGTCTTCGAAGCTGAAATCGAGCATGTCGGTTAAATCGTCGACAGTGGCTACTAAGTAGGTGGTGGGTGGGCAGCAAATTTCTTCGTCGTCCTCATCCCACTCTAGCCGGACATAGTTCGGCCAAGGGTCTCCTGACAAGGAGAGAGACCTCAATGAGTTTAGCACGTCGCCCAGTGGTGAGTGCTGAAAGATATCCGCGGAGGAAAACTCCATGATCGGTGCCCAATCGGATTCGATAGGCACGGACGCAGGCGGTTCGGAGCCCGTGGCCGGGGACGAATCCAAGTGTCCGGCAACACGGGTCTCATAGGAAGTGAAGTCAGCGTTCGGATCTATCGCTGCTGCGTGCGCGGCCTCCGTGGCGGGGTCTATCCACCCGTCCTCGGACGACACGATCTGCTTCGGATTGAGGGCCGGAGTAGTTGTAGGTGTGATCTCCCGAACACTGTCCGACGGCAGAGCTAAGTCGTGCTTGTCGTGGCTGTGCGGCGCACCTGACAAGGGCTCGAATCCGTCGAAGATCAAGTCTCCGCGGATGTCGGCAGTATAGTTCAAGTTTCCAAACCTGACCTGATGGCCAAGGGCGTAGCTCTCGATCTGCTCCAGAAGCCAAGCGAATTGGCCCGCAGTACGAAGCCGCCAAATACGAAGATCTGCCTGGGGAGGAAAGCCTCGCCCTGGATCGCATCGTTGTCGATGATCGAAGGAGCCATCAAGCCTTTATCGCGGCGACACAGTGGAACTCTCAATGAAAGCACCAATGTCGGTGTCAAAACCGGCGGATCTCGGGTAGGGGGTCCCGAACTGTGCGTCTAAGGCGGATGGTAACAGGAGGCGGGGGACATGATGTTTACCTAGGTTCGGGCCCTCTCGATGGAGGTAATACCCTACTTCCTGCTTGATTGATCTTGATGATATGAGTATTACAAGAGTTGATCTACCACGAGATTGTAGAGGCTAAACCCTAGAAGCTAGCCTATGGTATGATTGTTGTTGTCCTACGGACTAAACCCTCCGGTTTATATAGACATCGGAGGAGGCTAGGGTTACACAGAGTCGGTTACAAGGGAGGAGATCTACATATCCGTATTGCCAAGCTTGCCTTCCATGCCAAGGAGAGTCCCATCCGGACACGGGACGAAGTCTTCAATCTTGTATCTTCATAGTCCAACAGTCCGGCCAAAGGATATAGTCCGGCTGTCCGAGGACCCCCTAATCCAGGACTCCCTCACTCTCCCCTAGGCCCAAAAAGGCCCATTACTTCTCCGGTGGTTCTGATAGCCCTTCCGGCACTCCGATATTTATCCGGTGACCCCGGAACTCATCCGGTGTCCGAATTGTTGGGGAACATAGTAATTTCAAAAATTTCCTACACACACGCAAGATCATGATGATGCATAGCAACGAGAGGGGAGAGTGTAGTCCACGTACCCTCGTAGACTGTAAGCGAAAGCGTTATGACAACGTGGTTGATGTAGTCGTACGTCTTCATGATCGACCGATCCTAGCACCGAAAGTGCAGCACCTCCACGATCTGCACACTTTCGGCTCGATGACATCCCACGAACTCACGATCTAGCAGAGTGTCGAGGGAGAGCTTCGTCAGCACGACGGCGTGATGACGGTGATGATGAAGCTACCGGCGCAAGGCTTCGCCTAAGCACTGCAACAATATGACCGAGGTGGATTATGCTGGAGGGGGGCACCGCACATGGCTAAGAGATCAATGATCAACTTGTGTGTCTATGGGGTGCCCCCTCCCCCGTATATAAAGGAGTGGAGGAGGGGGAGGGCCGGCCCTCCTATGGCGCGCCCTGATAACCCACAAGTATAGGGGACCAATTGTAGCCTCTTTCGATAAGTAAGAGTGTCGAACCCAACAAGGAGCTAAAGGTAGAACAAATATTCCCTCAAGTTCTATCTACCACCGATACAACTCTACGCACGCTTGACGTTCGCTTTACCTAGAACAAGTATGAAACTAAAAGTACTTTGTAAGTGTTTTTGGATAGGTTTGCAAGATAACAAAGAGCGCGTAAATAAAAAGTAGGGGCTGTTTAGATAAAGACACAATAAAGTAAATATAGCGAGTGTGGAAAAGTGGTGGTAGGAGTTGCGAAATTGTCCCTAAGCAATTGACTACTTTACTAGACCGATAGCAAGTTTTATGTGGGAGAGGCCACTGCTAGCATGTCATCCCTGACTTGGAATTCTATGCACTTATGATTGGAACTATTAGCAAGCATTCGCAACTACTAACGTTCATTAAGGTAAAACCCAACCATAGCATTAAGATATATTGGTCCCCCTTCAATCTCGTATCCATCAATTTCTATGCTAGGTAGAAGCTTCTGTCACTCTTGCCCTCCAATACATAGTCCTATCAACATACAACTAACCCTATGGTGTGATCCACGCGCACGCTCATATGATGGGCACCAAAGGACAGCAACATAACCACAAGCAAATTAAATCAATCATAGCAATTCATCAACCACCGATAGGACAACGAAAATCTACTCAGACATCATAGGATGGCAACACATTATTGGATAATAATATGAAGCATAAAGCACCATGTTCGAGTAGAGGGTACAACGGGTTGCGGGAGAGTGGACCGTTGTAGATAGAGGGGGGAAGGTGATGGAGATGTTGGTGAAGATGGCATAGGTGTTGGTGAAGATCGCGGTGATGATGATGGCCCCGGCGGCGTTCCGGCAACACCGGAAGCGAGGGGGAGAGAGCCCCCCTCCTTCTTCTTCTTCCTTGACCTTCTCCCTAGATGGGAGAAGGGTTTCCCCTCTGGTCCATGGTCTCCATGGCGTGGGAGGGGCGACAGCTCCTCCGAGATTGGATCTGTCTCTCTGTCTCTCTCTGCTTCTGCGCTCTGGATTCTGCCCTTTCAGCGTTTCTTTTATAACCGGAGATTCGTACCTCCGATTGGGCTGAATTTTGGACACGATCTCTATCCGGAAATTAGCTTTCCTGCGGCGAAAGAAGGGCTCCAACCGCCTTACGGGGTGGCCACGAGGGTCCAGGCGCTTTGACCCCAGGCGCCCTGCCTCGTGGCCCCCTCGGGCATCGTATTGCATTGATTCTTCTTCCCAAAAATCATAAATATTCAAAAGCAATCTCCGTCAGTTTTTATCCCGTTTGGACTCCGTATGATATGGGTTTTCTGCGAAACAAAAAACATGCAAAAGACAAGAACTGGCACTAGGCTTGGATCAATATGTTAGTCCCAAAAATAGTATAAAAAGTTGCCAAAAGTATATGAAAGTTGTATAATATTGGCATGGAACAATCAAAAATTATAGATACGACAGAGACGTATCAGCATCCCCAAGCTTAATTCCTGCTCGTCCTCGAGTAGGTAAATGATAAAAAAAGATAATTTTTGATGTGGAATGCTACCTAGCATAATCTTGATCATGTAATATAATCATGGCAAGAATATTAAGACACGAGTGATTCAAAGCAATAGTCTATCATTTGACATTAAGACAATAATATTTCAAGCATACTAATAAAGCAATCACGTCTTTTCAAAATAACATGGCAAAAGAATGTTATCCCTATAAAATCATATAGTCTGGCTATGCTCCATCTTCACCACACAAAACATTCAAATCATGCACAACCCCGATGACAAGCCAAGCAATTGGTTCATACTTTTTAACACGCTTCAGCTTTTTCAACCCTCACGCAATACATGAGTGCAAGCCATGGACATAGCACTATAGGTGGAATAGCATATGATGATTGAGGTTATGTGGAGAAGATAAAAAGGGAGAAAGTCTCACATCGACGCGGCTAATCAACGGGCTATGGAGATGCCCATCAATTGATGTCAATGTGAGGAGTAGGGATTGCCATGCAACGGATGCACTAGAGCTATAAGTGTATGAAAGCTCAAACTGGAAACTAAGTGGGTGTGCATCCAACTTGCTTGCTCATGAAGACCTCGGGCATTTGACGAAGCCCATCATCGGAATATACAAGCCAAGTTCTATAATGAAAATTCCCATTAGTATATGAAAGTGACAAAATAAGAGACTCTCTATCATGAAGAACATGGTGCTACTTTGAAGCACAAGTGTGGTAAAAGGATAGTAACATTACCCCTTTTTCTTTTTTTTTCTTTTTTTTTCTCTTTTTTTGCGGGCTTCTTTGGCCCCCTTTTTTTATTTAGGCTTCTTTGGCCTCTCTTTTTTTTCTTTTGGGGGGGGGGATGCTCTAATAATGATGATCGTCACACTTTTATTTACTTACAACTCGATACTGGAACAAAGATACGACTCTATATGAATGCCTCCGGCGGTGTACCAGGATGTGCAATGATCTAGCATAGCAATGACATCAAAAAACGGACAAGTCATGAAAACATCATGCTAGCTATCTTACGATCATGCAAAGCAATATGACAATAAATGCTCAAGTCATGTATATGATGATGATGGAAGTTGCATGGCAATATATCTCGGAATGGCTATGGAAATGCCATGATAGGTAGGTATGGTGGCTGTTTTGAGGAAGATATAATGAGGCTTATGTGTGATAGAGCGTATCGTATCACGGGGTTTGGATGCACCGGCGAAGTTTGCACCAACTCTTGAGGTGAGAAAGGGCAATGCACGGTACCGAAGAAGCTAACAATGATGGAAGGGTGATAGTGCGTATAATCCATGGCTCAGATTAGTCATAAAGAACTCATATACTTATTGCAAAAGATTATTAGCCCTCGAAGCAAAGTACTACTATGCATGCCCCTAGGGGGATAGATTGGTAGGAAAAGACCATCGCTCGTCCCCGAGTGCCACTCATAAGGAAGATAATCAATAAATAAATCATGCTCTGACTTCGTTACATAACGGTTCACCATACGTGCATGCTACAGGAATCACAAATCTCAACACAAGTATTTCTACTAATCCACAACTACCCACTAGCATGACTCTAATATCATCATCTTTATATTGCAAAACTATTGCAAGGAATCAACCATATCATATTCAGTGATCTATAAGTTTTATGTAGGATTTTGTGACTAACCATGTGAATGAACAATTCCTCTCATCTCTCTAAATAGATATAAGTGAAGCAAGAGAGTTTAATTCTTTCTAAAAAAATATATGCCCATGCTCTAACAAATATAAGTGAAGCAAAAGAGCCTTCTACAACTGGCAGTTTTCTATGTGAAGAGAAACATGCAATCCAAACTTCAAATGATATAAGTGAAGCACATGAAGCATTCTATAAATCCATACTCAAAGAATATAAGTGAAGTGCAATGAGCATTCTATAAATCAACCAAGGACTATCTCATAACAGCATGGTGCATAAAAGAAAAATGAAAACTAAATGCAAAAGACGCTCCAAGAATTGCACATATCGCATGAACGAAACGAATCCGAAAACATACCGATACTTGTTGAAGAAAGAGGGGATTCCTTCTGGGGCATCCCCAAGCTTAGATGCTTGAGTCTGCTTGAATATTTACTTGGGGTGCCTTGGGCATCCCCAAGCCTGAGCTCTTGCCTCTCTTCCTTCTCCTCACATCGAGACCTTCTCGATCATCGAACACTTCATCCACACAAAACTTCAACAGAAAACTCGGTAAGATTCGTTAGTATAATAAAGCAAATCACTACTCTAAGTAATGTTGCAAACCAATTCATATTATTATTATTTTGCATTGTGTCTACGGTAGTATAACTTTTTCATCGCTTAATCCACTGATATAAATCGATAGTTTCATCAAAACAAGCAAACTATGCATCAAAAACAGAATCTATCTAAAACAGAACAGTCTGTAATAATATGAACATTCACCATACTTCTGATACTTGAAAAATTCTTCAAAATTAGGAAAAATAAACAATTTGTATAGAAAGACAGTGCAAAAAGTCTCAGAACCGTTTGACGTTACAGTAAAAAACTAAAAATCGAGCACTACAGCCCAAAGCTTACATCCGCACCGCATAAACCAACAAGCATTGTAAACATCCTAAAGGCAAACCTTGGCACATTATTTTTATAATACAATGGAATTGTACAAGGGGATAATTATTTTTGTTGAAAAGTTTCTGTAATCAAGATTCACAAAGTTTCCGTGAGCATTTTTCCCTTTCCTTTTTGAAAAAGTTTTAGGTTCCCCTCTTTATTTTTTGTTTTTAAACTATATAATATTAAAGAACTCAAAAGAAATAAATGACTCTCTAAAACTTCCGGGTTGTCTCCCCGGCAGCGCTTTCTTTAAAGCCATTAAGCTAGGCATAAAGTGCTCAATTAATGGATCCACCCGGATCCCAAGGTATATCAAAGCCAATTTGAATTAGCAATGATTTGGCATTTAGTAGTGAGCACAAAGCAACATATATCAAGTAATGACGAAGCCTAACTCTCTTCCGATGCACGGCATGTCATAAAAGAACAATTATTGAACACCTAGTAAAGGCCAATGCATAGTATAAACAGTTTCTTGCAATTTTATCATGTGGGAAACATAGAGAGGTGGAGATATAGTTCCTCTCTCATAATAATTGCAAGTAGGAGCAGAAAGCACATGCATATTATATCTATCAAAACCATCATGTGTATTAGTAAAAGGCAACCCATCAATATAATCCTTAATAAGGGCAAACTTCTCCGATATAGTATAATCGGGAGAATTCAAAAAGATAATAGGACTATCATGCGTGGGTGCAATAGCAACAATTTCATGTTTAACATAAGGAACTATAGCAAGTTCATCTCCATAAGCATAATTCATATTGGCATCTTGGCCACAAGCATAGCAAGCATCATCAAAAGGGATATTTCAAGAGAATCAACGGGATCATAATAGTTATCATAGCAATCATCCTTCGCACGCATTTAAGGGAAATTAAACAATGTATGAGTTGGAGGGTTACTCTCATTAGAAGGTGGGCACGGGTAGCTAATCCGTTCTTCCTCCTTTTGTTCTTCGCTCTCCTCCTCATCTTTTTCATCCAATGGGCTCACAGTTTCATCAATTCCTTCTTCCATAGACTCCTGCAAAATATTAGTCTCTTCTTGGACAGCAGAGGAGTCCTCAATATATGTTTTAACATAGGCATTAGAAGCATAATTATCATAACAATATTCAAGTATGGCAAAATTTCAGATTTGTAGAGAGTAGCATCATACTTTTCAATCAAAGAAGCAATTTCATAAGCACCCTTAAAAGCAACAAATTCTTCAATTTGTTGAACATCATAGTAATTATAAACACCCTTAGCATACGAAGATACGATTCCATTATCACTAAACAAACATTGGTAGGGAAGGTGTTTCTTAGGGTCTTCAGAACAACAAGTAAAATCATAAATTTCACATAAATTCCAAGCATAACATTGCAAATGATGAATTTGATCCAGTAAAAGTTTCCCTTTTTGAGATATGCGATTATCGCACATAACAAGCATGCTCATCTAAAGATTTGCCCTCAACTAAGCTAGTTGGGGTTTCAAAGACCTGAGCACATAGGGATCAAAGATGATCCAAGTAAAAAGCTTCAGGAGTGTGATAGATTTTGAGTGGTTCTTCAACCATTGGTTCTGTAGGTACAACTATTTTTTTTTGTATTTTGCGTTTCCTACCCATAACTAAGGATAGAAAACAACTAAGAACAGCAAATAAAAATTACTTAGTGATAAAGCAAGAAAGCACACACGAGAATATTCACCCCACGCTATTGCTCCCCGGCAACGGCGCCACAAAAAGGTCTTAATAATCCACAAGTATAGGGGGTCAATTGTAGCCTCTTTCGATAAGTAAGAGTGTCGAACCCAACGAGGAGCTAAAGGTAGAACAAATATTCCCTCAAGTTCTATCGACCACCGATACAACTCTACGCACGCTTGACGTTCGCTTTACCTAGAACAAGTATGAAACTAAATTACTTTGTAGGTGTTTTTGGATAGGTTTGCAAGATAATAAAGAGCGCGTAAATAAAAAGTAGGGGCTGTTTAGATAAAGACACAATAAAGTAAATATAGCGAGTGTGGAAAAGTGGTGGTAGGAGTTGTAAATTGTCCCTAAGCAATTGACTACTTTACTAGACCGATAGCAAGTTTTATGTGGGAGAGGCCATCGCTAGCATGTCGCCACGACTTGGAATTCTATGCACTTATGATTGGAACTATTAGCAAGCATCCGCAACTACTAACGTTCATTAAGGTAAAACCCAACCATAGCTTTAAGATATATTGGTCCCCCTTCAATCCCGTGTGCATCAGTTTCTATGCTAGGTAGAAGCTTCTGTCACTCTTGTCCTCCAATACATAGTCCTATCAACATACAAATAACCCTATGGTGTGGTCCACGCGCGCGCTCATATGATGGGCACCAAAGGATAGCAACATAACCACAAGCAAATTAAATCAATCATAGCAATTCATCAACCACCGATACGACAACGAAAATCTACTCAGACATCATAGGATGGCAACACATCATTGGATAATAATATGAAGCATAAAGCACCATGTCCAAGTAGAGGGTATACAGGGTTGCGGGAGAGTGGACCGATGTAGATAGAGGGGGGAAGGTGATGGAGATGTTGGTGAAGATGGCGTAGGTGTTGGCGAAGATCGCGGTGATGATGATGGCCCCGGCGGTGTTCCGGCGCCATCGAAGCGAGGGTAGAGAGCCCCCTCCTTCTTCTTCTTCCTTGACCTTCTCCTAGATGGGAGAAGGGTTTCCCCTCTGGTCCATGGTCTCCATGGCGTGGGAGGGGCGAGAGCCCCTCCGAGATTGGATCTGTCTCTCTGTCTCTCTCTCTTTACGCGCTCTGGATTACGCCTTTCACCGTTTCTTTTATAACCGGAGATTCGTACCTCCGATTGGGCTGAATTTTGGACACGATCTCTATCTGGAAATTAGCTTTTTTGCGGCAAAAGAAGGGCTCCAACCGCCTTACGGGGTGGCCACGAGGGACCAGGGCACGCCCCCCTGCCTCGTGGCCCCCTCGGGCATCGTATCGCGTTGATTCTTCTTCCCAAAAATCATAAATATTCGAAAAAAATCTCTGTCAGTTTTTACCCTGTTTGGACTCCGTTTGATATGGGTTTTCTATGAAACAAAAAGCATGCAACAGACAGGAACTTGCACTGGGGACTAGATCAATATGTTAGTCCCAAAAATAGTATAAAAAGTTGCCAAAAGTATATGAAAGTTGTATAATATTGGCATGGAACAATCAAAAATTATAGATACGACGGAGATGTATCAGGATCCCCAAGCTTAATTACTGCTCGTCCTCGAGTAGGTAAGATAATTTTTTATGTGGAATGCTACCTAGCATAATCTTGATCATGCAATATAATCATGGCAAGAATATTAAGACACAAGTGATTCAAAGCAATAGTCTATCATTTGACATTAAGACAATAATATTTCAAGCATACTACTAAAGCAATCATGTCTTTTCAAAATAACATGGCCAAAGAAAGTTATCCCTACAAAATCATATAGTCTGGCTATGCTCCATCTTCACCACACAAAATATTCTAATCATGCACAACCCCGATGACAAGCCAAGCAATTGGTTCGTACTTTTTAACGCGCTTCAGCTTTTTCAACCCTCACGCAATACATGAGCACAAGCCATGGACATAGCACTATAGGTGGAATAGAATATAATGATGGGGGTTATGTGGGGAAGACAAAAAAGGAGAAAGTCTCACATCGACGTGGCTAATCAACGGGCTATGGAGATGCCCATCAATTGATGTCAATGTGAGGAGTAGGGATTGCCATGCAACGGATGCAATAGAGCTATAAGTGTATGAAAGCTCAAACTGGAAACTAAGTGGGTGTGCATCCAACTTGCTTGCTCATGAAGACCTCGGGCATTTGAGGAAGCCCATCATCGGAATATACAAGCCAAGTTCTATAATGAAAATTACCACTAGTATATGAAAGTGACAAAATAAGAGACTCTCTATCATGAAGAACATGGTGCTACTTTGAAGCAGAAGTGTGGTAAAAGGATAGTAACATTGCCCCTTTTTCTTTTTTTCTTTTTTTTCTTTTTTTGCGGGCTTCTTTGGCCCCTTTATTTTATTTAGGCTTCTTTGGCCTCTCTTTTTCTTCTTTTTTTTGGGGCAATGCTCTAATAATGATGATCATCACACTTTTATTTACTTACAACTCAATATTACAACTCGATACTGGAACAAAGATATGACTCTATATGAATGCCTCCCGTGATGTACCGGATGTGCAATGATCTAGCATAGCAATGACATCAAAAAATGGACAAGCCATGAAAACATCATGCTAGCTATCTTACGATAATGCAAAGCAATATGACAATAAATGTTCAAGTCATGTATATGATGATGATGGAAGTTGCATGGCAATATATCTCGGATTGACTATGGAAATGCCATGATAGGTAGGTATGGTGGCTGTTTTGAGGAATATATAATGAGGCTTATGTGTGACAGAGCGTATCTTATCACGGGGTTTGGATGCACCGACGAAGTTTGCACCAACTCTCGAGGTGAGAAAGGGCAATGCACGGTACCGAAGAGGCTAGCAATGATGGAAGGGTGAGAGTGTGTATAATCCATGGACTCACATTAGTCATAAAGAACTCATATACTTATTGCAAAAATTTATTAGCCCTCGAAGCAAAGTACTACTGCGCATGCCCCTAGGGGGGTAGATTGGTAAGAAAAGACCATCACTCGTCCCCGACCGCCACTCATAAGGAAGACAATCAATAAATAAATCATGCTCCGACTTCGTTACATAACGGTTCACCATATATGCATGATACGGGAATCACAAACCTCAACACAAGTATTTCTACTAATCCACAACTACCCACTAGCATGACTCTAATATCACCATCTTTATACCGCAAAAACTATTGCAAGGAATCAAACATATCATATTCAGAGATCTATAAGTTTTATGTAGGATTTTGTAACTAACCATGTGAATGACCAATTCCTGTCATCTCTCTAAATAGATATAAGTGAAGCAAGAGAGTTTAATTCTTTCTACAAAAGATATGCCCACGCTCTAACAAATATAAGTGAAGCAAAAGAGCATTCTACAAATGGCGGTTTTCTATGTGAAGAGAAACAGGCAATCCAAACTTCAAATGATATAAGCAAAGCACATGAAGCATTCTATAAAGCCATACTCAAAGAATATAAGTGAAGTGAAATGAGAATTCTATAAATCAACCAAGGACTATCTCATACCAGCATGGTGCATAAAATAAAAATGAAAACTAAATGCAAAAGACGCTCCAAGAATTGCACATGTCGCATGAACGAAATGAATCCGAAAACATACCGATACTTGTTGAAGAAAGAGGGGATGACTTCTGGGGCATCCCCAAGCTTAGATGCTTGAGTCTGCTTGAATATTTACTTGGGGTGCCTGAGCTCTTGCCTCTCTTCCTTCTCCTCACATCGAGACCTTCTCGATCATCGAACACTTCATCCACACAAAACTTCAACAAAAAACTCGGTAAGATCCGTTAGTGTAATAAAGCAAATCACTACTCTAAGTACTGTTGCAAACCAATTAATATTTTGTTTTTGCATTGTGTCTACTGTAGTATAACTTTTTCATGGCTTAATCCACTGATATAAATCGATAGTTTCATCAAAACAAGCAAACTATGCATCAAAAACAGAATCTGTCTAAAACAGAACAGTCTGTAATAATATGAACATTCACCATACTTATGATACTTGAAAAATTCTTCAAAATTAGGAAAAATAAACAATTTGTATAGAAAGACAGTGCAAAAAGTTTCAGAACCGTTTGACGTTCCAGTAAAAAACTAAAAATCGAGCACTACAGCCAAAGCTTCTGTCCTGCACCGTACAAACCAACAAGCATTGTAAACATCCTAAAGGCAAACCTTGGCACATTACTTTTATAATACAATGGAATTGTACAAGGGGATAATTATTTTTGTTGAGAATTTTCTGTAATGAAGATTCACAAAGTTTCTATGAGCATGAACAAAGTTCAAGGCTAGCTCCCACTTCAACAATGCTTGTCTCCCTCACTTTCCCTTTCTTTTTTGAAAAAATTTTAGGTTCTCCTCTTTATATTTTTGTTTTTAAACTATATGAAAGCACTCAAAATAAATAAATGACTCTCTAAAACTTCCGGGTTGTCTCCCCGGCAGCGCTTTCTTTAAAGCCATTAAGCTAGGCATAAAGTGCTCAATTAATGAATTCACCCGGATCCCAAGGTATATCAAAGCCAATTTGAATTAGCAATGATTTGGCATTTAGTAGTGAGCACAAAGCAACATATATCAAGTAATGAAGAAGTCTAACTCTCTTCCTATGCATGGCATGTCATAAAAGAACAATTCATGAACAGCTAGTAGAGGCCAATGCATAGTATAAACAGTTTTTTGCAATTTTATCATGTGGGAAACATAGAGAGGTGGAGATATAGTTCCTCTCTCATAATAATTGCAAGTAGGAGCAGCAAGCACATGCATATTATATCTATTAAAATCATCATGTGTATTAGTAAAAGGCCACCCATCAATATAATCCTTAATAAGGGCAAACTTCTCCGATATAGTATAATCGGGAGAATTCAAAAAGATAATAGGACTATCATGCGTGGGTGCAATAGCAACAATTTCATGTTTAACATAAGGAACTATAGCAAGTTCATCTCCATAAGCATAATTCATATTGGCATCTTGGCCACAAGCATAGCAAGCATCATCAAAAAGGGACATTTCAAGAGAATAACGGGATCATAATAGTTATCATAGCAATCATCCTTCGGTACGCACGAAGGGAAATTAAACAATGTATGAGTTGGAGGGTTACTCTCATTAGAAGGTGGGCACGGGTAGCTAATCCGTTCTTCCTCCTTTTGTTCTTCGCTCTCCTCCTCATCTTTTTCATCCAATGGGCTCACAGTTTCATCAATTCCTTCTTCCATAGACTCCTGCAAAATATTAATCTCTTCTTGGATAGCAGAGGAGTCCTCAATATATGTTTTAACATAGGCATTACAAGCATAATTATCATAACAATATTCAAGTATGGCAAAATTTCAGATTTTTAGAGAGTAGCATCATACTTTTCAATCAAAGAAGCAATTTCATAAGCACCCTTAAAAGCAACAAATTCTTCAATTTGTTGAACATCATAGTAATTATAAACACCCTTAGCATACGAAGATACGATTCCATTATCACTAAACAAACATTGGTAGGGAAGGTGTTTCTTAGGGTCTTTAGAACAACAAGTAAAATCATAAATTTCACATAAATTCCAAGCATAACATTGCAAACGATGAATTTGATCCAGTAAAAGTTTCCCTTTTTGAGATATGCGATTATCGCACATAACAAGCATGCTCATCTAAAGATTTGCCCTCAACTAAGCTAGTTGGGGTTTCAAAGACCTGAGCACATAGGGATCAAAGATGATCCAAGTAAAAAGCTTCAGGAGTGTGATAGATTTTGAGTGGTTCTTCAACCATTGGTTCTGTATGTACAACTAATTTTTTTGGTATTTTGCGTTTCTTACCCATAACTAAGGATAGAAAACAACTAAGAACAGCAAATAAAAATTACTTAGTGATAAAGGAAACAAGCACACACGAGAATATTCACCCCACGCTATTGCTCCCCGGCAACGGCGCCAGAAAAAGGTCTTGATAACCCACAAGTATAGGGGTTCAATTGTAGCCTCTTTCGATAAGTAAGAGTGTCGAACCCAACGAGGAGCTAAAGGTAGAACAAATATTCCTCAAGTTCTATCGACCACCGATACAACTCTCACGCACGCTTGACGTTCGCTTTACCTAGAACAAGTATGAAACTAGAAGTACTTTGTAGGTGTTTTTGGATACGTTTGCAAGATATTAAAGAGCGCGTAAATAAAAAGTAGGGGCTGTTTAGATAAAGACACAATAAAGTAAATATAGCAAGTGTGGAAAAGTGGTGGTAGGAGTTGCGAAATTGTCCCTAAGCAATTGACTACTTTACTAGACCGATAGCAAGTTTTATGTGGGGGAGGCCACTGCTAGCATGTCATCCCTGACTTGGAATTCTATGCACTTATGATTGGAACTATTAGCAAGCATCCGCACCTACTAACGTTCATTAAGGTAAAACCCAACCATAGCATTAAGATATATTGGTCCCCCTTCAATCCCGTATGCATCAATTTCTATGCTAGGTAGAAGCTTCTGTCACTCTTGCCCTCCAATACATAGTCCTATCAACATACAACTAACCATATGGTGTGATCCACGCGCGGGCTCATATGATGGGCACCAAAGGACAGCAACATAACCAAAAGCAAATTAAATCAATCATAGCAATTCATCAACCACCGATACATCGTAGGATGGCAACACATCATTGGATAATAATATGAAGCATAAAGCACCATGTTCAAGTAGAGGGTACAGCGGGTTGCAAGAGAGTGGAGCACTGTAGATAGAGGGGGGAAGGTGATGGAGATGTTGGTGAAGATGGAGTAGGTGTTGGTGAAGATCGCGGTGATGATGATGGCCCCGGCGGTGTTCCGGCGCCACCGGAAGCGAGGGGGAGAGAGCCCCCCTCCTTCTTCTTCTTCCTTCACCTTCTCCCTAGATGGGAGAAGGGCTTCCCCTCTGGTCCATGGTCTCCATGGCGTGGGAGGGGCAAGAGCCTCTCCGAGATTGGATCTGTCTCTCTGTTTCTGCACTCTGGATTCTACCATTTCACCGTTTCTTTTATAACCGGAGATCCGTACCTCCGATTGGGCTGAATTTTGGACACGGTCTCTATCCGGAAATTAGCTTTCTTGCGGCGAAAGAAGGACTCCAACCGCCTTACGGGGTAGCCACAAGGGTCCAGGGCGCGCCTGACCCCCTGGGGCTCTCCCCCTGCCTCGTGGCCCCCTCGAGCATCGTATCGCGTTGATTCTTCTTCCCAAAAATCATAAATATTCCAAAAAAATCTCCGTCAGTTTTTATCCCGTTTGGACTGTGTTTGATATGGGTTTTTTACGAAACAAAAAACATGCAACATACAAGAACTGGCACTGGGCACTGGATCAATATGTTAGTCCCAAAAATAGTATAAAAAGTTGCCAAAAGTATATGAAAGTTGTATAATATTGTCTTGGAACAATCAAAAATTATAGATACGACGGAGACGTATCACGCCCCATGGGGAGTCCTACTCCCACCGGGAGTAGGATTCCCCCCTTCCCTAGTTGGACTAGGAGTGGAAGGAAGGGGGAGAGAGAGGGAAGGAAAGTGGGGCCGGCCCCCCACCCAATTCGGATTGGGCTTGGGGGGGCGCCCCCTCCTAGGCATCCCTCTCTTCTCTCCCACTATGGCCCAATAAGGCCCATATACCTCCCGGGGGGTTCCGGTAACCTCCCGATGCTCCGGTATATGCCCGAACTCACCCGGAACTATTCCGATGTCCAAATATAGGCTTCCAATATATCGATCTTTACGTCTCGACCATTTCGAGACTCCTCGTCATGTCCGTGATCATATCCCGGACTCCGAACTACCTTTGGTACATCAAAACACATAAACTCATAATACCGATCATCACCGAACGTTAAGCGTGCGGACCCTACGGGTTCGAGAACTATGCAGACATGACCAAGACACGCTTCCGGTCAATAACCAATAGCGGAACCTGGATGCTCATATTGGCTCCCACATATTCTACGAAGATCTTTATCGGTCAAACCGCATAAAAACATACGTTGTTCCCTTTGTCATCGGTGTTACTGGCCCGAGATTCGATCGTTGGTATCTCAATACCTAGTTCAATCTCGTTACTGGCAAGTCCCTTTTACTCGTTATGTAATGCATCATCCTGCAACTAACTCGTTAGTCACATTGCTTGCAAGGCTTATAGTGATGTGCATTACCGAGAGGCCCAGAGATACCTCTCCCACAATCGGAGTGACAAATCCCAATCTCGATCTATGCCAACTCAACAAGTACCATCGGAGACACCTGTAGAGCACCTTTATAATCACCCAGTTACGTTGTGACGTTTGGTAGCACACAAAGTGTTCCTCCGGTATCCGGGAGCTGCATAATCTCATAGTCATAGGAACATGTATAAGTCATGAAGAAAGCAATAGCAATATACTAAACGATCAAGTGCTAAGCTAACGGAATGGGTCAAGTCAATCACATCATTCTCTAATTATGTGATCCCGTTAATCAAATGACAACTCATGTCCATGGCTTGGAAACTTAACCATCTTTGATTCCACGAGCTAGTCAAGTAGAGGCATACTAGTGATACTCTGTTTGTCTAAGTATTCACACATGTACTAAGTTTTCGGTTAATACAATTCTAGCATGAATAATAAACATTTATCATGATATAAGGAAATATAAATTACAACTTTATTATTGCCTCTAGGGCATATTTCCTTCTGTCTCCCACTTGCACTAGAGTCAATAATCTAGATTACACAGTAATGATTCTAACACCCATGGAGTCTTGGTGCTCATCATGTTTTGCTCGTGAGAGAGGCTTAGTCAACGGGTGTGCAACATTCAGATCCGTATGTATCTTGCAAATCTCTATGTCTCCCTCCTTGACTTGATCGATGGAATTGAAGCATCTCTTGATGTGCTTGGTTCTCTTGTGAAATATGGATTCCTTTGCCAAGGCAATTGCACCAGTATTGTCACAAAAGATTTTCATTGGACCCGATGCACTAGGTATGAAACCTAGATTGGATATGAACTCCTTCATCTAGACTCCTTCATTTGCTGCTTCCGAAGCAGCTATGTACTCCGCTTAGCACGTAGATCCCACCACGATGCTTTGCTTAGAACTGTACCAACTGACAGCTCCACCGTTCAATATAAGCATGTATCTGGTTTGTGACTTAGAGTCATCCGGATCAGTGTCAAAGCTTGCATCAACGTAACCATTTACGATGAGCTCTTTGTCACCTCCATAAACGAGAAACATATCCTTAGTCCTTTTCAGGTATTTCAGGATGTTCTTGACCATTGTCCAGTGATCCACTCCTGGATTACTTTGGTACCTCCCTGCTAAACTAATAGCAAGGCACACATCAGGTCTGGTACACAGCATTGCATACATGATAGAGCCTATGGCTGAAGCATAGGGAACAACTTGCATTTTCTCTCTATCTTCTGCAGTGGTCGGGCATTAAGTCTGACTCAACTTCACACCTTGTAACACAGGCAAGAACCCTTTCTTTGCTTGATCCATTTTGAACTTCTTCAAAACTTTATCATGGTATGTGCTTTGTGAAAGTCCAATTAAGCGTCTTGATCTATCTCTATAGATCTTGATGCCCAATATATAAGCAGCTTCACCGAGGTCTTCCATTGAAAAACTCTTGTTCAAGTATCCTATTATGTTATCCAGAAATTCTATATCATTTCCAATCAACAATATGCCATCCACAGATAATATTAGAAATGCTCTGAGCTCCCACTCACTTTCTTGTAAATCTGAGCTTCTCCAAAAGTCTATATAAAACCATATGCTTTGATCACACTATCAAAACGTTTATTCCAACTCCGAGATGCTTGCACCAGTCCATAAATGTATTGCTGGAGCTTGCACACTTTGTTAGCATCCTTTGGATCGATAAAACCTTCGGGTTGCATCATATACAACTTTTCTTCCAGAAATCCATTCAGGAATGCAGTCTTTACATCCATTTGCCAAATTTCATAATCATAAAATGCAGTAATTGCTAACATGATTCGGACGGACTTAAGCATCGCTACGGGTGAGAAGGTCTCATCGTAGTCAAGTCCTTGAACTTGTCGAAAACCTTTCACAACAAGTCGAGCTTTATAGACAGTAACATTACCGTCAGCGTCAGTCTTCTTCTTGAAAATCCATTTATTCTCGATGGCTTGCCGATCATCGGGCAAGTCAACCAAAGTCCACACTTTATTCTCATACATGGATCACATCTCAGATTTCATGGCCTCAAGCCATTTCGCGGAATCTGGGCTCATCATCGCTTCCTCATAGTTCGTAGGTTCGTCATGGTCAAGTAACATGACCTCCAGAACAGGATTACCGTACCACTCTGGTGCGGATCTTACTCTGGTTGACCTACAAGGTTCGGTGGTAACTTGATCTGAAGTTACATGATCATCATCATTAGCTTCCTCACTAATTGGTGTAGAAGTCACAGGAACAGATTTCTGTGATGAACTACTTTCTAATAAGGGAGTAACTCATCAAGTTCTACTTTCCTCCCACTCACTTCTTTCGAGAGACACTCCTTTTCTAGAAAGGATCCATTCTTAGCAACGAATGTCTTGCCTTCGGATCTGTGATAGAAGGTGTACCCAACAGTCTCCTTTGGGTATCCAATGAAGACACATTTCTCCGATTTGGGTTCGAGCTTATCAGGTTGAAGTTTTTTCACATAAGCATCGTAGCCCCAAACTTTAAGAAACGACAACTTTGGTTTCTTTCCAAACCACAGTTCATAAGGTGTCGTCTCAACGGATTTAGATGGTGCCCTATTTAACGTGAATGCAGCCGTCTCTAAAGCATAACCCCAAAACGATAGTGGTAAATCAGTAAGAGACATCATAGATCGCACCATATCTAGTAAAGTATGATTACGACGTTCGGACACACCATTACGCTGTGGTGTTCCGGGTGGCGTGAGTTGCGAAACTATTCCGCATTGTTTCAAATGAAGACCAAACTCGTAACTCAAATATTCTCCTCCACGATCAGATCATAGAAACTTTATTTTCTTGTTACGATGATTTTCCACTTCTCTCCGAAATTCTTTAAACTTTTCAAATGTTTCAGACTTATGTTTCATCAAGTAGATATACCCATATCTGCTCAAATCATCTATGAAGGTGAGAAAATAACGATACCCGCCGCGAGCCTCAACATTCATCGGACTACATACATCAGTATGTATGATTTCCAACAAATATGTAACTCGCTCCATTGTTCCAGAGAACGGAGTTTTAGTCATCTTGCCCATGAGGCATGGTTCGCAAGTACCAAGTGATTCATAATCAAGTGATTCTAAAAGTCCATCAGAATGGAGTTTCTTCATGCGCTTTACACCAATATGACCCAAACGGCAGTGCCACAAATAAGTTGCACTATCATTATCAATGATGCATCTTTTGGCTTCAATATTATGAATATCTGTGTCACTACTATCGAGATTCAACAAAAATAGACCACTCTTCAAAGGTGCATGACCATAAAAGATATTACTCATATAAATAGAACAACCATTATTCTCTGATTTAAATGAATAACCGTCTCGCATCAAATAAGATCCAGATATAATGTTCATGCTCAACGGCGGCACCAAATAACAATTATTCAAGTCTAAAACTAATCCGAAGGTAGATGTAGAGGTAGCACGACCGCGATCACATCGACTTTGGAACCATTTCCCACACGCATCGTCACCTCGTCCTTAGCCAATCTTCGCTAATCCATAGTCCCTGTTTTGAGTTGCAAATATTAGCAATGTAACCGATATCAAATACTTAGGTGCTACTGCGAGAATTAGTAAGGTACACATCAATAACATGTCTATCACATATACGTTTGTTCACCTTGCCATCCTTCTTATCCGCCAAATACTTGGGGCAGTTTCGCTTCCAGTGACCAGTCCCTTTGCAGTAGAAGCACTCAGTCTCAGGCTTAATTAGGTCCATACTTGGGCTTCATCACTTGAGCAGCAACTTGCTTGCCGTTCTTCTTGAAGTTCCCCTTCTCCCCTTTACATTTTTTTTTGAAACTGGTGGTCTTGTTGACCATCAACACTTGATGCTCCTTCTTGATTTCTACCTCCGCAGCCTTTAGCATTGCGAAGAGCTCGGGAATTGTCTTATCCATCCCTTGCATGTTATAGTTCATCACGAAGCTCTTGTAGCTTGGTGGCGATGATTGAAGAATTACATCAATGACACTATCATCGTGAAGATTAACTCCCGGATGAATCAAGTGATTGTTATACCCGGACATTTTGAGTATATGCTCACTTGATGAACTATTCTCCTCCATCTTGCAATTTGTAGAACTTATTGGAGACTTCATATCTCTCAATCCGGGCATTCGCTGAAATATTAAATTCAACTCCTGGAACATCTCATATGCTCCATGACGTTCAAAACGTCGTTGAAGTCCCGGTTCTAAGCCGTAAAGCATGACACACTGAACTATCGAGTAGTCATCAGCTTTGCTCTGCCAGACATTCATAACATCTGGCGTTGCTCCTGCAGCGGGTTTGGCACCTAGCGGTGCTTCCAGGATGTAATTCTTCTATGTAGCAATGAGGATAATCCTAAAGTTACGGACCCAGTCCGTGTAGTTGCTACCATCATCTTTCAACTTAGCTTTCTCTAGGAACGCATTAAAATTCAACGAAACAACAGCATGGGCCATCTATCTACAACAACATAGACATACAAAATACTATCAGGTACTAAGTTCATGATAAATTAAAGTTCAATTAATCATATTACTAAAAACTCCCACTTAGATCGACATCCCTCTAATCATCTAAGTGATCACGTGATCCATATCAACTAAACCATGTCCGATCATAGATGGAGTAGTTTTCAATGGTGAACATCACTATGTTGATCATATCTACTATACAATTCACGCTCGACCTTTCGGTCTCAGTGTTTCGAGGCCATATCTGCATATGCTAGGCTCGTCAAGTTTAATCCGAGTATTCTGCGTGTGCAAAACTGGCTTGCACCCATTGTATGTGAACGTAGAGCTTATCACACCTGATCATCACATGGTGACTCGGCCCGACGAACTTTCACAACGGTGCATACTCAGGGAGAACACTTATACCTCGAAATTTAGTGAGAGATCATCTTATAATGCTACTATCAAACTAAGCAAAATAAGATGCATAAAGGATAAACATCACATGCAATCAATATAAGTGATATGATATGGCCATCATCATCATGTGCCTTTGATCTCCATCTCCAAAGCACCGTCATGATCACCATCGTCACCGGCGCGACACCTTGATCTCCATCGTAGCATCGTTGTCGTCTCGCCAACTATTGCTTCTATGACTATCGCTACCGCTTAGTGATAAAGTAAAGCAATTCCATGGCGATTGCATTTCATACAATAAAGCGACAACCATATGGCTCCGGCCAGTTGCCGATAACTCCGTTACAAAACATGATCATCTCATACAATAAAATTTAGCATCATGTCTTGACCATATCACATCACAACATGCCCTGCAAAAACAAGTTAGACGTCCTCTACTTTGTTGTTGCAAGTTTTACGTGGCTGCTACGGGCTGAGCAAGAACCGTTCTTACCTACGCATCAAAACCACAACCATTTTTCATCAAGTATGTGATGTTTTAACCTTCAACAAGGACCGGGCGTAGCCACACTCGATTCAACTAAAGTTGGAGAAACTGACACCCGCTAGCCACCTGTGTGCAAAGCACGTTGGTAGAACCAGTCTCGCGTAAGCGTACGCGTAATGTCGGTCCGGGCTGCTTCATCCAATAATACCGCCGAATCAAAGTATGACATGCTGGTAAGCAGTATGACTATTATCGCCCACAACACACTTGTGTTCTACTCGTGCATATAACATCTACGCATAAACCTGGCTCTGATACCACTGTTGGGGAACATAGTAATTTCAAAAATTTCCTACGCACACGCAAGATCATGGTGATGCATTGCAACGAGAGGGGAGAGTGTAGTCCATGTACCCTCGTAGACCGTAAGCAGAAGCGTTATGACAACGCGGTTGATGTAGTCGTACGTCTTCACGATCGACCGATCCTAGCACCGAAAGTACGGCACCTCCGTGATCTGCACACGTTCGGCTCGGTGATGTCCCACAAACTCATGATCCAGCAGAGTGTCGAGGGAGAGCATCGTCAGCACGACGGTGTGATGACGGTGATGATGAAGCTACCGGCACAGGGCTTCGCCTAAGCATTGCAACGATATGACCGAGGTGGATTAGGGTGGAGGGGGGCACCGCACACGGCTAAGAGATCAATGATAAACTTGTATGGAGTGCCCCCCTCCCCCGTATATAAAGGAGTGGAGGAGGGGGAGGGCCGGCCCTCCTATGGCACGCCCCATGGGGAGTCCTACTCCCACCGGGAGTAGGATTCCCCCCTTCCCTAGTTGGACTAGGAGTGGAAGGAAGGGGGAGAGAGGGGGGAAGGAAAGGGGGGGCACCTAATTCGGATTGGGCTTGGGGGGGCGCGCTCCCTCCTAGGCCTCCCTCTCTTCTCTCCCACTATGGCCCAATAAGGCCCATATACCTCTCGGGGGGTTCCGGTAACCTCCCGGTGCTCCGGTATATGCCCGAACTCACCCGGAACTATTCCGATGTCCAAATATAGGCTTCCAATATATCAATCTTTATGTCTCGACCATTTCGAGACTCCTCGTCATGTCTGTGATCATATTTGGGACTTCGAACTACCTTCTTTACATCAAAACACATAAACTCATAATACCGATCGTCACCGAACGTTAAGCGTGCGGACCCTACGGGTTCGAGAACTATGCAGACATGATCGAGACACGTCTCCGGTCAATAACCAATAACGGAACCTGGATGCTCATATTGGCTCCCACATATTCTACGAAGATCTTTATCGGTCAAATCACATAACAACATACGTTGTTTCCTTTGTCATCGGCATGTTACTTGCCCGAGATTCGATCGTCGGTATCTCAATACCTAGTTCAATATCGTTACCGGCAAGTCTATTTACTTGTTCCGTAACGCATCATCCCGCAACTAACTCATTAGTCACATTGCTTGCAAGGCTTATAGTGATGTGCATTACCGAGAGGGCCCAGAGATACCTCTCCGACAATCAGAGTGACAAATCCTAATCTCGATCTATGCCAACTCAACAAGTATCATCGTAGACACCTATAGAGCACCTTTATAATCACCCAGTTATGTTGTGACGCTTGGTAGCACATAAAGTGTTCCTCCGGTATTCGGGAGTTGCATAATCTCATACTCATAGGAACATGTATAAGTCATGAAGAAAGCAATAGCAATATACTAAATGATCAAGTGCTAAGCTAACGGAATGGGTCAAGTCAATCACATCATTCTCTAATGATGTGATCCCGTTAATCAAATGACAACTCATGTCCATGGCTAGGAAACTTAACCATATTTGATTCAACGAGCTAGTCAAGTAGAGGCATACTAGTGACAATCTGTTTGTCTAAGTATTCACACATGTAGTAAGTTTCTGGTTAATACAATTCTAGCATGAATAATAAACATTTATCATGATATAAGGAAATATAAATAACAACTTTATTATTGCCTCTAGGGCATATTTCCTTCACGAACAACATCGTCCAATATATTAATATTTATGTCTCGACCATTTCAAGGCTCCTCGTCATGTCCATGATCACATCCGGGGCTCCAAACAACCTTTGGTACATCAAAACACATAAACTCATAATACCGATCGTCATCGAACGTTAAGCGCGCGGACCCTACGGGTTCGAGAACTTTGCAGACATGACCGAAACACGTCTCCGGTCAATAACCAATAGCGGAACCTGGATGCTCATATTGGCTCCCACATATTCTACGAAGAACTTTATCGGTCAAACCGCATAACAACATACGTTGTTCCCTTTGTCATCGGTATGTTACTTGCCTGAAATTCGATCGTCGGTATCTCAATACCTAGTTCAATCTCGTTACCGGTAAGTCTCTTTACTCGTTCTAATGCATCATCCCGCAACTAACTCATTAGTCATATTGCTTGCAAGGCTTATAGTGATGTGCATTACCGAGAGGGTCCAGAGATACCTCTCCGACAATCGGAGTGACAAATCCTAATCTCGATCTATGCCAACTCAACAAACACCATCGGAGACACACAGAGAGCATCTTTATAATCACCCAGTTACGTTGTGACGTTTGATAGCACACTAAGTGTTCCTCCGGTATTCGGGAGTTGCATAATCTCATAGTCATAGGAACATGTATAAGTCATGAAGAAAGCAATAGCAATAAACTAAACGATCATCGTGTTAAGCTAACAGATGGGTCTTGTCAATCACATCATTCTCTAATGATGTGATCCCGTTCATCAAATGACAACTCATGTCTATGGCTAGGAAACTTAACCATCTTTGATTAACGAGCTAGTCAAGTAGAGGCATACTAGTGACACTCTATTTTTCTATGTATTCACACATGTACTAAGTTTCTGGTTAATACAATTCTAGCACGAATAATAAACATTTATCATGATATAAGGAAATATAAATAACAACTTTATTATTGCCTCTAGGGCATATTTCCTTCATTCCCTAGAACTAAAATTAAGCTACCTAATGTATCAATCACGAGGGCATCGTATGTATCTAGAAACAAAGATGCCAACACTTATATCCTTTACATTATGCTTAGCTAGGGGCGTAAAACGATAGCGCTTGTTGGGAGGCAACCAAATGAATAAAATTTATTTTTATCTTTTTCTTTCTATTATTGAGTGTTTGCACAATTATGCTACTGTTATGATTGAGTTTTTCATGTTTTAATTAGTGTTTGTGCCAAGCAAAGCCTTTGGGATCATGTTGGGTGATAGTTGATTTGATCTTGTTGAAAAACAGAAACTTTGTGCGCCAGTCACAGAATTGTTTAAAATCACAGAAGCATGATAAAATTCTGAATTTTTTACACAAGATTGATATACAAATTTCCTACGTTGTCCTAATTTTTTAGTATTTTTGTGAGTTACAGAAGTATGCTAAATATCTAGATTGCTACAAACTGTTATGTTTTTGACATATTCTATTTTCTTTGTGTTGTGTGCTTGTTTTGATGATTCTATGGTTTCCTTTGAAGAGTTTTTGCCATAGAAAAGTCGGAATACAGTAGATATAATGCAAAAATGCACTCTCATTATCACAGTATAGAGGGATATTCTTGACCTTGATGCCATAATCCTTCACAGTCTGCTTCATCCACAATAACTGAGTGCAACAAGCGCCAACAACAATATATTCGGCCTCAGCCGTGGAAAGATATACACAATTTTTCTTCCTTGATGACCAACATACCGAAGATCTACCAAGGAAATGACATGTCCCCGAAGTAGATTTCCTATCAACCAAGTCACCAGCCCAATCTGAGTCTAAATATCCAACGAGATCAAACTGTGCTCCCTTAGGATACCATAAACCTAAGGTGGGGTGTGAGCCAAATATCTCAGAATGTGCTTGACCGCTTGGTGATGCGATTCCTTTGGTGCAGCTTGATAGCGGGCACACATGCAAACACTTAACATGATATCAGGTTTGGATGCACATAGATAAAGAAGAGAACCAATCATAGAACGATAAGCCTTCTGATCGTAATCCTTACCATACACATCTGCATCCAGCTTACCATTCGTGGGCATAGGAGTTTTATAGCACTTCATTTTGGAATCTTGCATTTTTGAACTTCTTCAGGCACTCTTTGAGATATTTCCCGTGGGATATGAAAAATCCATTTGCCTATTGATGAATTTGTAGTCTGAGAAAGAACTTAAGTCCGCCCATCATGAACATTTGATATTTATCGGACATCATTTTCCTGAACTCTAAGCTGCAAGCATTATTAGTACAACTGAAGATAATATCATCCACATAGATTTGACATACGAATAGATCATTATCAACAGCACGAGTGAAAAGTGTGGGATCAGTGGATCCTGGCTTGAACCCTTTGTCAAGGAAAAACTTCTTCAAGGTGTCGTACCAAGCTCGAGGGGCTTGCCATATAGTGCTTTCTTTAACCTGAAAACTTTGTTAGGAAACTCAGGGTGTTCAAAGCCAGGTGATTGTCTAACATAAACTTCCTCATCAATTTCACCATTGAGGAAAGCACTTTTCACATCGATAAAGCAAGATATCATTGTAATTTGCATAAGCGAGAAGAATACGAATTGCCTCAAGGCGTGCAACAGGAGCATATGTTTCACCGAAATCAATACCTTCTACATGTGTATACCCTTGAGCAACAAGACGTGCTTTGTTTCTCGCCACAATGCCATTTTCATCTTGCTTATTTCAAAAAATCCATTTTGTGCCAATGATATTGTGCTTCTTGGGATTCTTTTATCAACCAGTTCCCATACATCATTCAGTTCAAATTGCACCAACTCCTCTTGCATTGCATTCATCCAATCTAGATCATTCATGGCTTCTTCATACTTGGTAGGTTCTGCCAATGAGACAAAAGAGAAAATGCCACAGTAGTTAGCTAAACGAGTGCGTGAACGAGTTATGGGTCAATAACCAGGATTCTAAATTTCATCGAGAATTAATGAAGGATCAACTCGATTTGCCACTCGTGGATGAGGATTTTCATCTTGAGGATCATTATCATTTTCATCAGCATCTGCACTTGTATCGCCATTTCCTTCAGGATTGCCATTTTGTACGGCATTAGGAGTTTGATTGCCATTTGCATTCGGAGAACATTTGCTTCGGTAGTGGCTTGACGAGTTCATCTTTGAGTCATGGGGGCATCATCATCAGAGGATTCAGGAGCATTTCCTTCGACTGGCTTGACGCTCCCAATGGCCATTTGCCGAATAGCATCCGAAATCGGTGGTTCATCTATCACATTTGGCAGGTGCTCCTTTTGGGAGCCATTAGATTTATCAAACCGCACATTTACCGTTTCCATAACCTTCCCATGGTGAGAGTTATAGACACGATAAGTATGCGAGTTCGAGCCATAACCAAAAAGAAAACATTCATGTGCCTTAGGTGCAAACTTGGAAGAATGATTCATATCAAGAATGTAGCAAGGTGCACCAAAAACACGTAAATAAGAAACATTCGGTTTCTTGCCAGTGATAAGCTCATATGAAGTCTTCTTAAGGACTTGTGAAGATAAACACAATTGATAACACGACAAGCAGTGTTAATAGCATCAGCCTAGAAGCGAATGGGAGTTTTGTACTCACTGAGCATTGTTCTCGCCATTTCAATGAGATCTGTTCTTTCGTTCAACAACTCCATTCTATTGGGGAGTGTATGCAGCAGAGAACTCATGAGTAATATCATTATCATCGAAAAATTCATCGGTACGATTATTTCTTAACTCGGTTCCATTTTCACTTCTAACATGCTTAATTCGCACATCATACTCATTCTGGGCCTTCTTAGCGAAGCTTTTGAAGATATCTTCGGTGCAGGTTTTGTCTTACAGAAAGAACACCCAAGTGTAACGAGAGAAATCATCAACAATAACTAGACCATAATGACTGCCACCAAAACTTGCATAATTTTGAGGACCGAATAAATCCATATGAAGAATTTCAAGAGGTCTTGTTGTGGTCATAACAGTCTTTGATGAGTGATACTTCTTAGCCAATTTACCAGCCTCACATGCAGCACAAAGACGACCCTTGTCGAATTTTACATTAGGAATGCCACGAAGATGATTTTTCTTCACCAAGGTCTGCAAATTCCTCATACCTGCATGACCAAGTCTTCGGTGCCACAGCAAACCTTCGGTTTCCTTTGCAAGCAAACAAGTTTGGACTGAGGGACCCTTAGAGAAATCCACAATATAAAGATCACCTTTTCTAATTCCCTCAAAGCCGAAGGTATTGTCAGAGGCCATGAAGACAATGCATTTGGGTATGAAAAATAGAACTAGCATGCCTAGATCACATAGCTTGCCAACTGACATAAGATTGAACCCAAGAGGCTGAACAAGTAAAACATCATCAATGGAATTGTCTCTGGGTATAGCAATTTTACCTAACCCAATTACCTTTCCTTTGTTGTTGTCACTAAAAGTGATATACTTCAATGAAGAAGCAGTTAAGTTGGGGTCGACAAACAACGACTTGTCTCTGGTCATATGACTAGTGCATCCACTATCCATTATCCGTTCGGTACACCCGGAGACATAATACTACATAAGAATAGGCTTTCTTAACCACCCACATCTTTGCAGGTGGCTTCGAAATAGTAGGGCGAGCAGGATATGATTCTTTCGATAAACATAGTTTTTGCTCGATGAAGTGTGAGCATAGTTGAACGAATAAGCATTGAAATTCCTTCCATATGAATGAGCATAATGATTGTATGAAGTATGCATATATTCATTCTGTCGAACTCTTTCTGCCTGCATGGTTAGACGAGCAGAAATAGGCAAATTATCGATAGTTTTCTTAGGTACCCAAATTGCTTTATTTGGGGGGGCATTTCTGCTATTTGGTCCAACATAGCGAGCAACAACCTCACCATGTTGATTTTTGAACAGCTTATAGTTTTCCAGTGAATCATCATCAGGATATTCAAGGATGGGAGAGTTATATCCTGAAAGTAATGCTGGATCGAGCGTTTTGCTTTTGGCAGGCACCCACATAGTGCAAGGATATTGATGAGTTTCCTAGTATGAACCATCCTCATTCAGTTTCCTTTCGAAACCGATACCTTCCTTCCTGGGATTTTTATGAAGAATAGATTTCTTTAGAACGTCACAAAAGGTTTGATGCCCTTTGAGAGATTTGAACATTCCCGTCTGAAGAAGATCCTTCAACCTAGCATTTTCATCAGAAATAGACCCATTTTCCTCGAACGAGGGGTTAGCACTAACAGATGATTCAGCATTTGATTCAACATTGGTTCGTTCAAGGCATTTCAAGCGGAGTGGAACAAACACTTCAGGTTTCTCCTTAAGTTGTTGGGTGAGAAGAGAATTTTCCCTGATCAAATCCTCATGAGCCTCTCTCAGCGCCTCGAGTTCCCGTTTCCTTTTCAGGTAATCATAGGTCAATCTTTCATGGTCAGCTGAGAGAAAGTCAGGACGAATTGATAGTTCATCCATTTGTGGCTTGAGAGTGGAATACTCTTCAGCCAACGAATGATTTTCCCCATCTCCTCAACCAATAACCCCTCAGATTTCCTGAGGGTTTTCTCAATTTTCTCAAGAGAGTTTTGTTGAATATTGGCAGTTTTGATCAGTTTAGCATGGTCATCCTCATCAGAAGAATATTGGTCACTAGAGTGAACCGTGTGATGTTTGGAGGATACATTTTCTTTCAAGGCTTTAGCCATGAATTAGTAGGCAGGAGATTCATCTTCGCTTGACGAATTCCTGAAGAAGTTTGTTACAGAAGAAGAGGCATATGCTATGCCAGCTGATACGTCTCCAACATATCTATAATTTTTGATTGTTCCATCTTGTTATATTATCAATCTTGGATGTTCTATAATCATTTTATAGTCATTTTATATCATTTTTAGTACTAACCTATTAACATAGTGCCAAGTGTCGATTCTTTGTTTTCTCGCATGTTTTTACATCGCAGGAAATCAATATCAGACGGAGTCCAAATGCAACGAAACTTTACGCAGGATTTTTTTGGACCAGAAGGAACATAATGGGCCCTGGTTGTGCCTGGGGGGAGTCCCGAGGAGGGGACAACCCACCAGGGCGCGCCAGGAGGCCCAGGCATGCCCTGGTGGGTTGTGCCCACCTCAGGTGCCCCCTGGACGCCTCTTTGCTCTATAAATACCCCAATATTCCCAAAACCCTAGGGGAGTTGATGAAATAATCATCTAGCCGCCGCAGAGTCCAGAACCACCAGATCCAATCTAGACACCATCTCGGATGGGGTTCACCACCTCCATTGGTGCCTCTCCGATGATGCATGAGTAGTTCTTTGTAGACCTTCGGGTCCGTAGTTAGTAGCTAGATGGCTTCATCTCTCTCGCTGAATTCTCAATACAATGGTCTCTTGGAGATCCACTTGATGTAACTCTTTTGCGGCGTGTTTGTTAGGATCTGACGAAATTTGAGTTTATGATCAGTTATATCTTTTTATATCCATGAAAGTTATTTGAGTTTCTTTGATTTCTTATATGCATGATTGCTTATAGCTTCCTATTTCTTCTCCGATATTTGGGTTTTGTTTGGCCAACTTGATCTATTTATCTTGCAACGGGAATAGGTGCTTTGTAGTGGGTTCGATCTTACGGTGCTTAATCCCAGTAACAAAAGGGGAAACGACACGTGTGTATCGTTGCTACTAAGGATAAAACGATGGGGTATATATCTACATAGGTAGATCTTGTCTACATCATGTCATCATTCTTATTGCATTACTCCGTTTTTCCATGAACTTAATACACTAGATGCATGCTGGATAGCGGTCGATGTGTGGAGTAATAGTAGTAGATGCAGGCAGGAGTCGGTCTACTAATCTTGGACGTGATGCCTATATAATGATGATTGTCTGGGTATCGTCATGATTATTCAAAGTTCTATCAATTGCTCAACGGTAATTTGTTTACCCACCGTTTGCTATTTTTCTTGAGAGAAGCCACTAGTGAAACCTACGGCCCCCGGGTCTTCTTTCTCATATATTTGCCTTTGCGATCTACTTTTCTCTTGCAATTTATTTTCAGATTTATTAAACCAAAAATACAAAAATACCTTGCTGCGTTTTATTTCTATTTATTTTATTTGGCGTTCGATCTATCAATCTACTACAATTTATCTCACGTTAGTTTGCCTATCTTGAGGCGCCGTACCCCGGAAGGGATTGACAACGCCTTTAACACGTCGGGTTTCGAGGATTTGTTATCTGTGTGCAGGGGATGTTTACGTTGTGTTGCTTGCTTCTCCTATTGGTCCGATAACCTTGGTTTCATATCTGAGGGAAATACCTACCGCCGATGTGCTGCATCATCCCTTCCTCTTTGGGGAAATACCGACGTAGCTTCAAGCGACATCACCAGCCATGCCGGAGTCAGAATCTTCATCGGATTCATCATCTTCTTTGGAGGCAGACAATTCTCCTTCATCAGAATCCATCTCCTTGTCGATGTACGCCTTGGCCTTGCGCGAGTTATTCTTGCGATTGGAGGAGGACTTGGAGGGATTCCTTGATGAAGATCTTGATGAAGATTTTGAAGTGGAGTTGTCCTTCTTCTTGAAGAATTTCTTTGTTTTCTTCTCTTCATCGGAGTCGTAGTTCTTGCTCTTGCTTTTGCCTCGATAATTGCCAGAATCATTATCTTCCACTTGCACGGATTTTAGCTTCCTAGAGAGGGCTATCCGAAATTAAGTGTCTAGGTTTTTTGCACCTGAAGCAGGTGTATTCTCCCGTAGTCTTTGACGACGATTTTGAACCGCCAAAATTGCTCGAACCTTTCTTCTGGAACTGGCTCTTCCTATGAAGACGCTGGAATCTTTTCGTGATTAGTGTGAGATCTTTGCTGAGCCTTTCTGGGTCATCTGAATCTTCTTCGGCATTTCCATCGGAGGACGAATCAGCCTCAACCTTGAGAGCATGATTTTTGCATTGCCTTGAGCCATACAGATCTCTCTTCTCTTCTTCTTGTTCCTCGTGGGTATTCAGTCTTTCCATGATATCAGTAGAGTCGAGGGATTTGAAATCAGATCATTCACGAATCATCAAGACAAGTGTGTCGAATGAACTGTCAAGCGATCAGAGCAGTTTCTTCACAACTTCATGGTCAGTGATTCTTTTTGCGCTGAGACCTTGAGGCTCATTTGCTATGTCACTCAAACGGTCGAACGTTTGCTGACATCTTTCATTCTCAATGCGTTTGAATCGATTGAATTTTGCTCAAAGAGTGTCAATCCGAGCTTCTTTATGAATTGAAATACCTTCATTAATCTTCTTGATGACGTCCCACAATTCCTTCGTAGTTTCACACTAGCGATAGCGAAGAAATTGTGCACGAGAGAGATGGCCACCAATTTCATCTTTGGCTTGCGCATCCATCTGAATGAGTTTTTTCTCCTCACCAGTGGGGGCTTGAGGTATAGCAACTGTGAATCCAACTTGCACCACATTCCACATATCATCATCGATCGCTCCATGACGGATCTTCATCTTCTCCTTCCAGAAGGGATAGTCAGTCCCATCGAATATGGGAATCTTGAGATGTGACTAGCTCATTGAAGACATACTTAAACTCCAAAGTCGTTAGACTAAAATGAGCAGAGTCAAGGAGTACCTCGCTCTGATACCAATTGTAGGAACGAAGTATGTCTACCAAAGGGGGGTGAACGGGAGTTTTAAATTTTCTTCGAAAAACTCAAAACTCTCAGAACCGAGCAGCGGAAACGAATGAAAAACAAACTACAATGAGCTAAAATTAAGTACCGAATAGAAACTAAACATGCATCAAAACAAATCACATGATGGAAAACATGGGTAACAGAGATAACCAGTGGTGCTCGATGGCGACAGGGTATTTGTTCGACCAGTTCATCCTTCTACACAAGGACTACGTCTGATTGGAGGGGTTGTGACTTAACACGGAAGATAAACTCTCTTCACCCTATTCTCCTCGACAGTCGATTTGTCATCCGATGCAGATTACTCGTGGTAGATACTTGAGGCGATCTCCAAACCTTCACAGACTTCTTCTTTGAGAACCACAATGACTCTTGGTCTCTGAAGAAATCCACACCTAACCGTCTAGAGGGTTTGCAACTCTCAAGAGTAATAGGCAGAGTGTACTGGACTTAGATGCGAGTGATTTGAACCACTATCTAATTATTTGGCTCTAGGAGTTTTCTCTCGGTGGATTTAAACTCAAATCACTCAAAGAGGGGGTTGGTCAACAATCTTCTCAGAATCAAATGGAGCAGCCACCGGACAAAGCCGGCACAGGGTGGCTAGTTATAGCCGCAGCCTTCCCAGATGGAAAATGACCATTTTGGACACGCGGTCCAGCCAATGGCCTACCGACACGTTCATAACGGTCGGATTTTGGAGCAACAATAACATTACTTGAGGAACAAGTAATGCTAACTCCTCGATCTGAGACAAATCTCTCGCAGCGAAGAAGATCACAGTCTCTTGCTGACAAGTATTTGCTCGGAACACAAATGGATTTCTTCACAACTTTCATAGGATTTGGGTTTAGCATCAGAGAGTCAAAGTTTCAAACGCTACACCCCTCTTAATAGTACGGTGGTCCCATGACTCAATAAAGACAAGAAGAACAACAAAACAAATGCTACGTTTTCACTTCGTCTTCATTCCCCATAGACGCAGTCAATTTCCTTGGACAGACACCAAACCAATTGCTTGAACTTCAGCAATTTTTAGGGACCACTCTTGTTAATATCATCTTCGATGATAACCTTCATTGCAACGCAGGGAGATTATCTTCGTCGTTTGCATCAAAACTCCTCGATATCTCAGGGACATGTTACTCTGTGTGCACTGGCAAACACATAAGTCCCATACTGTTTATGTCAACAAACTCCAAAACATAAGGGGCCTATCATTGCACCAACAAATATCATTTAAAATGTTTGTAGTGTTGCCAAAAAATAAACGTTGCTGGTCTCTTCTTAAGATTATAGGATTTGAGTTACAGTATTCTTGGAGTTTTCTTTTCCTATTTTTTCATGTACGTGTGTTCTTTATTAAATTAATTGCTAAATTCAAACACAACGACTTACTGTAAATGTTCTTTAAATTTAACTAAATGACACATATATTTACACATAATACAACTAGCAGTGTTCACATTTCGACCACACGCTACCAAGGTTGCGTTACTAGCGACGTTTCTTTCAAGTGCGCGCTGCTAGAAGTTTCTGGCTGGTATGCACGCATGGTGCACCTTACTAGCTGCGTTAGCTCAACTCCGACGTTGCTAGTTTCCTATTATCAACGGCGCTTCCATCTGCCATGAGCACTGCTAGTATTTTTCCAAGTTAGTTGTCGTGTGCGCTTTTCAGCACACGTCGTTAATGTAGAATTGTATTGAGTAATTGTTGATACAATATTGTGCCGGTACAAGAAGTATATATAAGAGCCAAGTCGCACCTGACCTAGCCTTATTACAATTCGAGTAGGAGTCTTAATCCTATTACAAGTTGTATTCTAACATCCCCCATAGTGTCAACGGTAGGCTCGACGACGTTGAGAATGAAACGAATGTATTGAAATGGAGTAGTCGCCAGGCCTTTAGTAAAGATATCAGCGAACTGAGCAGAAGTAGGCACGTGAAGAACACGAACTTGACCGAGAGCCACCTTCTCTCGAACAAAATGAATGTCGATCTCAATATGCTTGGTGCGACGGTGTTGAACCGGATTCCCTGACATGTAGACAGCTAAAATATTATCACAGTAAATAATGGTAGCTTGCTCAATAGGACGGTGCAGCTCCGACAGCAACTGGCGCAACCAAATCATTTCAGCAACCGCATGAGCCACAGCATGGTACTCAGCTTCAGCAGACGAGCGGGAGACCGTAACCTGCCTTTTTGAAGACCAAGAAACCAAATTGTTACCAAGAAAAACACAAAATTCGGATGTGGACCTACGAGTATCTGGACAACCAGCCCAGTCTACATCAGAGTAAGCTGTCAAGGAGGTTGGAGAGGAGTTGTTGATATGAAGACCTAAGTCTAGTGTGCCTTTGAGATACCGAAGAATACGTTTGACATGATTGTAGTGTGGAATACGAGGATCGTGCATGTATAAACAAGCTTATTGGACAGTAAAAGAAATTTCAGGACGAGTGAGAGTGAGATACTGAAGTGCACCGGTAAGACTACGATAAAGAGAAGGATCACCGTCAACAGAGAGTTTGGAACCTGTATCAACAGGGGTACGGGAAGTTTGACAATCAAGCATACCAGCACGAGAAAGAAGATCCAGAGTGTACTGACGTTGAGACAAGAAAAGACCAGAGGAGTTATGGATAACAACAATACCTAAGAAGTGGTGAAGAAGACCTAAATCTGTCATAGAGAATTCGTGGCGAAGAAGAGAGATAATATGATCTAAAAATTGTTGTGAGGAAGCTGTGAGGATAATATCATCAACATATAAAAGAAGGTAAGCAGTGTTGGTGTTGTGATGAAAGGTGAAGAGTGAAGTGTCAGAACGGGAAGGGGTAAAACTGATGGTTTGAGCATAAGTAGAAAAGTGTTGGAACCAGGCACGTGGTGCTTGTTTAAGACCATAAAGAGATTTGATAAGAATACAAACTGAAAGTGCGTTATATCGACTAGAGGGGGGATGAATAGGCGATTTTTATGAATTCTTCACTGAGGAATTTGCCGGTGAGGAAATTCCTAAGTGAAGAACTACTTGCAGCGGAATAAGTACTCAGAAATAAGCATAAGAGAATGCGGGCATGGTCATCGTGATGAAATGAAGACAATCAAAGAGTACAGAAAGCGTAAACACAGGATAGCACAAGATGAAGACAAACAGGTGAAGAAATTGAACTGAGGAAATTGAGAAAGTCTTGAACAAAGTCTTCAAACACAGATATGAATGAACACTCAACACTGAATGAGGAAATAAGAGGGTTGAGGAAATAGAACCCGAAGGTTGGTGAAGACAATGATTTGGTAGACCAGTTCCAATCATTGTCTCAATTGTACGTCTGGTTGGAGCGGCTGAGTATTTAAACTCGAGGACACAGTCTCGGACATCCGATCGGCCGAGCACGCAGCTCAGGACACCAAGTCCTCACCGTATTCTCCTTGAACTAAGGTCACATGACCTCGTCCAATCACTCGTGGTAAGTCTTGAGCGACTTCCAAACCTTCACAGACTTGGTCACTCCATGATCCACAATTCCTCTTGGATGCTCTAGACCATGACGCCTAACCGTCTGGAAGAAGCACAGTCTTCAAAGGTAACAAGCGTCGGATCCACGCAGGATCAATCTCTTGATGATGCTCAATCACTTTGGGTTTGTAGGGGTTTGGTGTTTGGGTTTTCCTCACTCAATGATTTTCGCTCAAAGTCCTCGGAGGATGGGTTGCTCTCAAATGACAAGTGTCAAGTTTCTCTCGAGCAGCCAACCAGCTAGTGGTTGTAGGGGGCGGCTATTTATAGCCTAGGGAGCAGCCCGACATGATAAGACATAAATGCCCTTCAATGATATGACCGTTAGGTGGATAAGATATTTTGGGACAGGTGGCGCAAGAAGACTTCAGTCGGAAATTTGAATCTCAAATTCCTCGGGGCTATCATGTTCCTCATGTAGGCAATCCATGGCGAATTCCTAACTCCTCGGTCGAACAAATTCCTCGGCAACGGAAGAACTTCGTCTCACATCCTTTGAAGAAGTTGATCGAATCGTATGAGATTTCCAAAGGCTTCACTCGAACGGATTGGTAGGTGTAGGATTTTGAGTTGAGCATCACATGGAAATTTTTCCTTAGTATTTCCTCGACCCCTTTAACAAAGACGGTGTTTCCTATGACTCAAGAAAGAGAAAATGAAACTGCGAAAACAAAAGTCTTTACGCTTCATGTTCCTCAAATGAATACCAAGTCTTCGAGGTCACACCAATTTCTTCACTTTCAAAGTCTTGAAAGTCTTGAATATCAAAGTCTTCAGTCGAAGAACTTCATTTTTAGGGGTCGACTTTCACTGTAAATATCAAACTCCTCACAGACTTATAGACCTGTGTACACTCATAAACACGTTAGTTTCTTAACCTATAAGTCTTCAATACACCAAAATCACTAAGGGGCACTAGATGCACTTACACAAACATGATTAGGATAGAAGGAATGTTCGAAGCCAAGAGGTTGTCGACAATATACCGTTTCTTGAAGAGAGCCATGAAGAAAAGCATTTTTGACATCTAGTTGATGAATTGGCCAGGAAGAAGAGACGGCGATGCTAAGGACAGTGCAAATAGTGCTGGGCTTGACAACTGGAGAGAAAGTCTCATCATAATCGATGTCGTGTTGCTGAGAGTAACCACGGCATACCCATCGATCCTTATAACGTGCAAGACTCCCATCAGAATTAAATTTATGGCGAAAAACCCATTTGCCCGAAACGATATTTGTATTGGAAGGACGAGGAACTAACTGCCACGTATTATTGTGCAGAAGGGCATCATATTCATCTTTCATAGCTGCGGCCCAATTAGGATCTAGGAGAGCTGATTTGTAAGATTTGGGTAGAGAGGAAGGAGATATAGATGCATGAAGATTGAGACGATCTTTTGCAGGTAAACGAAACCCGGACTTGGCACGTGTGCGCATGGTATGATCGTTAGTAGGAGCTGAAACGGGAATAGCATGAGCAGGAGGAGTAGGGGAAGATGTGGTGGACGTGTCTGGCGCAACGGAGGAAGCAGACGCGGGAGATGGCGGTGAAGACTGCGGCAGCACGAGGTCTGCCGCGTCAGAGTGTAATGTGTTTTCCTCTGCCGGGACAGAGGTGATGACAGAAGTGGTGGCGACAGGATCCGCTACTGCGGCTGGTTTCGCTGGATAGGTCGGCGGGTGAAAGAAGGGAAGATGATTGCAACGAGAGGGACTAGTGGACGGCGTGGGTGAGTTGGGATCTAATTGTTGACGCTCGGAACAGGAAAAATGTTTTCAGCAAATGTTACATGACGAGACACATGAACACGACCACTAAAAAGATCTAGACAACGATAACCCTTGTGCTCGTCAGAAAACCCTAGATGGACACATGGGATAGAGCACGGGGAAAGTTTGTTAGGAGAAGTGGAGTAGGAGTTTGGGAAACAAAGACAACCGAAGATGCGAATGTCAGAGTAATTTGGATGAGAGAGAAATAAAGAGAAGTAAGGAGTAGTTTGCGGGTTAACTTTAGATGGACGAATATTGAGCAAATATGTGGCCATGTGGAGGGCCTCGGCCCAAAACGTCGGAGGCAGAGAAGAGTGAACAAGCAAAGTGCGAATGATGTCATTAAGAGTGCGGAGAGAACGCTCGGCTTTGCCGTTTTGAGGGGAGGTATAAGGACGGGAGAAACGCAAAAGAATTCCATATTGTAGAAAGAAATTTTGATTTTTGAAGTTGTCAAATTCACGACCATTATCACATTGTATGAATCTTATAGGGAGGAAAAAGTGGACCGAGACATAGCGCTGAAAGTTAAGGAATATATTATGAACGTCGGATTTGTTGCATAAAGGAAAAGTCCAAACATAATGAGTAAAATCATCAAGAATCACGAGATAATACTTAAGACCAGATACACTTTCTATTGGTGATGTCCAGAGATCACAATGAAGTAATTCAAAAGGAAAAGTACTAGAGGATTGAAAGGAAATAAAGGGAAGGCGAACATGTTTGCCCAATTGACATGATTGACACATAGAAATTATGAGTGTCTCTATGACGAGGTATTGAAAATTCACCAAGAAGTATGGATAACACATTTTTATTGGGATGGCCGAGACGTTGGTGCCACGGAACAGAGGCCGCCATAGATGTTGGAGGAGCAGCGGCCGGAACACCATGGAGAGAATATAAATCACCGGAGCTATTGAATCGAGCGATCCCGGCCTTGGTCCGGTAGTCTTTCACAAACAAACCAAAGGGGTCAAACTCAACAGAAACAAGATTATCAGTGGTGATTTGGCGAACGGAAATCAAATTTTTAATAAGAGCAGGAGCTACAAGAACATCACGAAGAAGCAAAGGCTTAGTTGGGGATTGTATTTGAGCCTGACCGACACAGTAAATAGGAATAGAAGATCCATCACCGAGAGTAATAGAGGGAAAATACGAAGGTGTGTAAGAAGAAAGCAAATTACTCGATGCAGACATATGACGGGAATCACCAAAATGGAAAATCCAATCCGTACCTGAGTACCCTTGAGCAGCAAAGTTGTTCATGGCTTGTAGAAAAACAGCTTGGTCCCAGCTCGGAGTCGAAGTAAAGGCCGGTGTAGTCATGGGCGCTTGCGGGTGTGGTGGAGTCGGCGATGGGATGGCAATTTTACCCGGATGCACGGGTACCATGGTACCTGCACCGCATGGGTAGGGTATGGGCACACTTTTATACCCATAGGTATTACCCATACCCTACCCATTAAGTCATGGGTAGGGTACGGGTATAACCTTGTACCCGCGGGTATACCCATACCCTGCCCGTTTGTGAACTAATGTTAAGTTGCCGTCAGTTAGTCATTAATTTGTCATGTGACGCGCCTACTCCTATTGAATTAAGAGTAAGTTGTGATTTCTAAATGTTGATATATGTCATTTACTCATCTGCCTATTATTGAGCTGAGATAATTGATTTTTTTTCAAATATGATATCAATGAGCATAAAATTGTGAACAACTTGTGTACTGTTTGTTCTACCCGTTGGGTACCAATGGGTATTGGTACCCGTCGGGTATGGGTATGGGTAAAGTTTCATACCCATGGGTACGGGTATGGGTAGAGTTTTGTACCCACTGACTATACGGGTATGGGTATGGTATTGCTCTACCCTGCCCATACCCTACCCATTGCCATCCGAGGCAGTAGGGCTGGCATCGGCTTAAAGAGAGAGACACCATCATTGTACTGCTTCATGTAGGGGGACGATGGAGCGCCATATGATGCATAAGGACTGGTGTTGTAGATCGGTGGCGCGTAGGAGGGAGCAGCGTGAATGCGGTCGTCATTTGTCGGGCACGAGGATGGGCCTTGGTGTGTGAAGGCGAGCACCGGGCTGCCACCACCGGTATAAGCGGCGGGCACCATATGGCGTAAGGGCGGACCAGGCATAGGCCACGCTGGACTAGCCTTGTCCATGGATCAGAGATGGCGCCATCCGGCGGCGGTGGTGGTGCAGTTGATGGAGCGAGGCGATGGTGGCGCGATTGGTGGAGCCGAAGCGAGCAGAGCGGGCGCCTTGGAACTGCGGCTGCCTAGGATTTTGCCCGGTAGTTTGGACTTGGGCCTTGACCAGGATGGTTGAGGAGGTGTTGTTGGTGGAGGTAGAGCTAGAGTAGAGGTAGAGGCGGAGGAGGCCGCGGCCGCGGCGATCTGGGCGACGACGATGGCGGCGTGCCGCTCAGAGTAGCCGGGCGGCGGCGGTGGCGGGGCCGGCGGGTTAGCCATACCCTAAGATCATAAGTCTGATACCATGTAGAATTGTATTGAATAATTGTTGATACAATATTATGCCGGTACAAGAAGTATATATAAAAGCCAAGCCGCACCTGACCTAGTCTTATCACAATTTGAGTAGGAGTCTTAATCCTATTACAAGTTGTATTCTAACAGTTAATAAAAATAATCCTGTAAGGGTTCCTGTACTAGTGATGTGTGTCGATTAGTTTTGATTCATACAACGTTCCGCTCGACGCAGCCACCGCCTCCTCTCCAAGAAAGAACCTAGGGTTTCTACTCCTACCAGCGGTCCTTCTCGTCTTCGGCCGCCCTAGGGCCATGGAGGCGCTGCCCCAGCCCTTGCCAGCGGGAGGGATCTTGCTCTGTTTTTAGGTATTTTTAGGAGGAGGGCGGTGATGGCTCCCTGAGCGTGGAATAAGGTTCTATCCGCATGGCCCCGTTTCGGTGATGCGTCTAACGTCGTCTAAGGGCATGTGGAGGTGTGTCTCCGCGGATCTCACGAGATTCGGTCGGTGCTGGTCTTTGGTGGATCTGCTGGATCGAGTTTTTGTTCATCTTCATTCGCGACTTCGTGTGTCTAGAAATTGGATCCTTTCGATTTATACTTATCTTCATTGGCGACGACTATTGTTCTGGTGCGACTGGTCATGTGTGGTCTAGCACGATGACTTCTCGACTGATTACTACAACAAGTTTGTCTAAGCTCATGTGAGGGAGGGGTGATGATGACGACGCGCCTTTGGCTCGCTCTAATGTTTGCAGTCATCGCCTAGGTGGTCTACGGACATGGATATAATTTTTATTATTTCTATATTCTTTATACTGCCATGGCATGATGAATAGACGGCAGTTTTATTGTAAAAAAAGATTGACATGTTATCTTCAATACTACAGAATTTCACATGCATTTGATTGTGCACATGAAAAAAAGGATTCTTCACATGAAGTTAGAGTAGTTGATATTTTTTCTTCTATAAAATCTAGTACAAATCAATGTTAAGGATAAATTCTTATGCATTGCAATCCTACGAATCAAACAACACACATAGGGACATGGAGTTCCTGCTCACGAGCTCATATGCACCCTTGTGAACAGTTAAATCGAAAAAATAGTAAACAAAATAGAAAAATCTAATTTTTTGGGGGAACAAGCATTAGCGAATTTTGAATATGCGTGCAAATTTTCACGAAGAAACAACATTCGAAAAATGCTTCTGTAAAAAGAACAAAATTGATACTCCAAAAAGTCTGTTTCTTGAAGCATTAATTTTGTTTTTTATGGAAGCATTTTGGACTGCTGTTTTGCACGCATGTTCAGAATTCGTCAATATTTGTTATAAAAAAATTCAGAATTTTAGATTTATTTCACTATTTTTTTTAAATTTACTGTTTGCGAGGTTGCATATTAAAGCTCGCGAGCAGAACAGTTCTTTCACACACACAAGAGCAATTACGATAAATGATGTCAACTATGTCCACAGGAAAATACTACTCCCTCCAACCCTTATTTTGGATCGGAGTGAGTACCAATTATTTTCCAAACTTTTCATATATTTGTACGCTACGTTCTCCTACCAGACGGAGGTTAGGAAAAAGAGAGGAAAAAACCAGGTTAGTATATGCGTTTCCAATGCACACGCTCTACTAACTTTTATAAAAGGAAAAAGAAAAAGACAAGTAAAAAAATAGAAGAAGTGCACGCACACGCACACGCACACACGCTCCCTCTCCTTTGTCACCACACTTTTGTCACTTGGTCCTGGGGCCCGGCAGCCAGCTGCATGGCTGCAACTTTGATGGTCAATCCTCGGTCAGCACCGCACCCGAAGCGCATGGGCTCCACGCCGCTCGCCTGACACCTCAAAAGGATCCCGTTATACGCATGCACAGTCACCGTCGACTCACCACGCTCTCCTCATTTGCTTTCCTTTCCTTTGCTTTGCTTGTTCTCCTGCTAATACCAATATCTTGCTCCGTCCAAACCCCAGATTCTGGCCAGCACCAACCACCAAGATGCCCCTTTGATAGCCTGATTAACTAGTTTAACCACCTCACCTCTCACTGTGAGCCGCCGCAAACAAACGAACAAGCAAAAGCAAACAAAAGCTCAGGAAAGCAATTAAAAACTGGCAGCAACGCGGTGCAGCATCCCAGTGCAGTACAGTGGCCATGCTGCTACCGATGCAAATGCTAGCAGTAGAGGTTAGTGGCGTAGTGGGGGAATATCTGTAGCCTTTCCCCCAAATCTTTTTCCTTCCTCGGGGCTCTGCCCAAACAGTGCAAAACCGTCCTGGATTTGCATTTTTTGCATGCAATCGAGAGGAGGAATCTTTCTACTACTCTGTTTACCACTCGTAAGTAACCAAAAAAACAGCATCATGACAGTGAAAAGCGTCTAACAAACCATGCTGCTCTGATTCCTTTTGCTTGCAGCACTCCCAGCCCAAGCTCCAACCTCCAACCTCCAACCTCCAAGCGTGTGAGGCGTGAACGCCATATCCCATACTAGTAGAGATAGATAGAGTCATAGCCCATCCATCTATCAACAACTTTTGAGGTTTCTTGAGGTGAGTGATCATGCCGCTTTGCTAGATGAGATCAAACACCCCATCTCTTTTCCAACCCCACACTCAAATCACAATCTTCCTTTCCCCCATCCTGCAAATCCTGGGATTATTGCTTGGAAAGGCTAATCTTTTCCGTTTTGCTTTTGCTTTGATCCATCCCTCTGCTCTGCTCTGTTCGGTGCCACTGCCAGCTTTGGCAAAGCCCCATTATTGCCCTCTGCCGCCCTCTCCTACTCGTCGGTACCCACCTCGCCTGGGTACTTGCTGGCTAGCCCGCCGTCAATGCCCGCCCCGTGAATCTCTCGGCTCGCCATCACTGGGAATCTCCCATCGCGGTCGACCGTAGGTGGGGTTCGCCAGGGCTTCATTTATTGTTCCCCCAAAAGATTCCAGCTCCAGCTCGTGGGAGAGCTCTGGTAGCTCGGGAATTCGAGCGCCTTCTTCTTGAGTTCTTTCTTGGGGCTCTGGCACCTGCGGCTCCCCTCTCTTTCCGGTGAGGATTTCAGCTCCGAGCTTCGATTTCAGTGTGTTCTTGGAGGTTCCCGACAAGATCCCCTCTTGTGTTTGCTCGCCGGATTGGTTCATCCAAGATCTGAGCTCGGAGCAAGCGAGGAGCCCAAGATTTCATTTGGAGCTGCTGCTGCTGTCTGTCCATGGGTTCTCGTCCTCGGTCCGCCCGTGGGGGAGCCGCGGCGGCGCTCTTCGTCCTGGCGGCGGCGGTGGTGGTCTCCTGGTCGGCGGCGGGGGTGGGCGCGATAGGGGCCAACTGGGGCACGCAGGCGAGCCACCCGCTGCCGCCGGACACGGTGGTCAAGATGCTCAAGGACAACGGCTTCCAGAAGGTGAAGCTGTTCGACGCCGAGGACGGCACCATGAGCGCCCTCAGGAAGAGCGGCCTGGAGGTCATGGTCGGCATCCCCAACGAGCTGCTCACCACCATGGCCAACAGCATGAAGGCCGCCGACAAGTGGGTCGAGAAGAACGTCTCCAACTACCTCAACAAAGGCTGCAACGTCAGGTATCCTATTAATTACTGTACTTTGTTGGCTCTCATTTGTTGCCATGCTTGATTGATTGATTGATTGATTGATTTGTACTTGATGCTATCTATGCTAGCTGGAGTGTGGTCTCATTTGATTCTAGTTCGGAAGATGAACTGTCGTGAGTCTAGAGTTAGTGAGGGATGAAGGCGACATTTTTCGCGGTACCTTCGATCTGTCTGTCTCGGCTGGTGGCCAACAAGTGTAGCTCTTGTTGGCTCAATGCTCGACTTGGTGACCTGCTTCTCGCCGCTTCAATCTGCATGAGGGAAATGGGAATTTTTCACATTACCTTCAATCTGTCTCAATCGGAGACCCGCTTCTCGGCGCTTCCCATGGTGCTTCTGGTTTGCGCCCTGCTTGGTTGCACTGGTTACATACTCCCTCCGTTCCAAATTACTCGTCGCAGAAATAGATGTATGTAGAACTAAAATACATCTAGATACATCTATACCTGCGACAAGTAATTCAGAACGGAGGGAGTATATTGCTTGGGAACAGAAAAGTTACCAAGCAGGGCACTTTCTGTTTTCATTAAGCATCACATTCACTGATTCACATGATTGATGGTGGTATCGGTTTGAAGATTTTACTTTGCTCATCAATTCATACTGTTTCTATAAATTACACGGCAGTAAGAAGTTCACCATGTCCATGGTTCCAGCCAGTTCGCACTACTGGATTCTCATCATCACTTTTCTGAATTCAAGGCTCTTCTTGACATTGTAAAGTCCCCTTTTACAAAGCATGCTTATCCGTTAGGTTAAATCTTCTCTCCTACTTAAAAAAGACGCAAGCTTCTGTCGTCCGCTCCTCCTTCATCCAACCTTATGTACGTTCTCCCCTCCTCTTCCCATTTGGAATTTTTGCTCCCATCTCTAGTTTTTTCAACTGGTTTTTCCTGAAAAACCGCTTCAACTGCCCCACCTCTTATTCACTTACCAAACAAAATTATGTCTTTTTGGTAATCCAGCAAGTGCTTTCCAAATAGTAAGTGTTAACTAAATAAAAACTTTTTTTACACAATCACATAATATGGGCAGGCAAATCGCGGGCTAACGTACTAGATACTGTATACCCTGTTGCAATGCATGCATAGTTCAAAAAAGCGCTAGGCGTTAATTGTGTGTTTTGCCACCACCTTGCGCTTTTCTGATATGTGCAGATTAAGTGCAGTTATGCGCTAGGTGTTTTGCTATCGCCTAGAGCCTAGGCGCACTTAAGCGCCCGCTTAGGCGCGCCTTTCTTAACTATGAATGCACGTATCTAGTTGAATTTGAAGGTTAGGTCATCTACAAGTCTGTCTATTGTATAAAAAGGCCTTTATATGGTTGTAGGCCATTTTGTATTAAAAGTATCTGTCTCTCACAAAAACTGTACCGGGAACATCTAGTAAAAAGCATTTTTAGCCTTTATTGAAAGCTGGCCTGTGGGCCTTTTTACAAGGTAAAAGTTACAAATTATTTAGCAAGCAGAAACCAGTCAACTCTTCTTCTTTGTGATGCTACAAATGACAGTTCCTGGGAGTTCCCTTGATCCATCATGTGTATAGGAACAATGTATTACATTTAGATGCTTATTTGTTAATGTAAAAATAATAGTATATTTGCGTAAACAGCAAGTTGTGAAACCATGCACAAGACAGTGTAAAGGACCATCTACGGTTCTAACATGTGGGGTGACCATTCGTTAACCGTTTACATTTATTTGGAACAATGCTCACAGCGTGCATTACGAGGTTCATGTTTTAAATGAGATGTTCACAGCCGACCACTTATGAGTTGTGCGTACCATTTTCAAACGGAACTGAGCGATCAATTTGAGCAGTAGCATTCAATTGCTTCCCTTCGAAGCTCCTAGGTGGAAGAAGGGGGGACCTTATACCATGGAGGAAATGCATCCTTTTTTGTCCGGTCCTCTTTATTTCTGTTGCTTCTTTGAGGGTGATATAATAGTTGGCCTCTTCCCTCTCCCTTGAGTTATACCTCCTGTGTAGAATTTACCTCATACCTACTGTCTTGCAATGACTATGTTTATACTCATTTCACTACCTATTGGACCGTGTGGTCCTGGTGGACATGCATTTCTCTTATGTGTCATAATTTCAAAGATTTTTTAAACTGAAACTTGAAATTCAACCGTTTTAGCACATTCTGAAAACCTATCAGCACTACCAAGCATTTTGCAAACATTTAACATCTTTCTGTTCTTTCTATGATGTGTTCAATTTATGGCTGTTTTGCACATATTTTTTATTAAACTATGTTAAATTCCTAAGCCATAGTAACAATCAATTTCTTGAACTCAGATTATTATTCAACCTGGAAAATCCATGAACTATTTCATTGGTGGTTTTCCAATGGTTTGGGAGAATATGCACATTTCCAGCTTTTGATATACTTTCTTTCTCAATTTTCATGTCTCTAGCTTGTCTGAACTACTTTTTGGCATGAGGCAAACTATCGACTTTGATTTGTAAATACAACCTTGTAATTTAACCTAGTAATACAGAGTTAAACCACATCTGTTTTTCTTTCTAGCTCCATCCCTCCATCTTATAACACTGTACTGGTAGCATTTATTTTGATGAAACAGCTCTACGCTAGTACATGCACTGTCCCTGATAAATTTCATGCAGCATTCTTTTTAAGTTGCAACTCCAATGTTTGCTACCTGCTTGATGATCTAGTAAGCTAGACTGTGATACCACTTCACCTGAACTACCGATAAGCACATGATAAAATGAAATGGTCTTTACTGCTTCCACAATATGTAGTAAGCAAAATGCATGTTCTCATTGTCCCATATTCGATCTCATTCTTCCAGCAATGCCTTCTTGACGTTGATCCACCACTTGCATATATCATTGTCGCATCTTGATTTGCCCTGTTATTTTGCTAGGTATGTTGCTGTTGGTAACGAGCCTTTCCTGTCGACATACAATGGAAGCTTTCTGCTAACGACCTTTCCTGCCCTCAAGAACATACAAAGTGCACTTGTGAAGGCTGGTTTGGGCAATCAAATCAAAGTAACTGTTCCTCAAAATGCTGATGTCTATGATACAGCAACGGGCAAGCCTTCTGACGGGATTTTCGCACAGATATTCATGATCGGATACTCGAAATTGTAAAATTTCTGAGCGACACTGGTGGTGTTTTTACTGTCAACATCTACCCTTTCATCAGCCTCTACATTGATCCAAACTTCCCTGCTGAGTATGCCTTCTTTGACGGGCGCTCACAGCCCGTTGTTGATGGCTCTGCAACATACACAAACATGTTTGATGCAAACCACGACACGCTCATCTGGGCTCTGAAGAAGAATGGATACGGGAACCTGCCGATCGTTATTGGGGAGATAGGCTGGCCAACTGATGGTGACATGAACGCAAATGCTCAGCTCGCCCAGCGCTTCAACCAAGGCTTCATGACGCATATCGCCACTGGGCAAGGGACCCCGATGAGGCCTGGACCGATCGACGCTTACTTATTCAGTCTGATTGATGAGGATGATAAGAGCATACAGCCAGGGAATTTCGAGCGCCACTGGGGGATCTACACATACGATGGCATCCCAAAGTATCAGCTGAACTTCGGTGTACCGAATTCACAGATTAAAAGAGCAAGCGGCGTGAAGTACCTTGACAAGAAATGGTGCGTGCTGAAGCCTACCGTCAGCCTCGACGACCCAAAGCTTCCAGACACGGTGAGCTACGCGTGTGCCAGGGCGGACTGCACCAGCCTTGGCTACAGGACGTCCTGCGGAATGCTGGACACCCGGAGCAACATCTCGTACGCCTACAACAGCTTCTACCAGAAGAACGACCAAGACGATGTGGCCTGCGGCTTCTCGGGCTACGCGACGACCACCGGCCAGGACCCCAGCACCGGGACATGCAGGTTCGGGATCATGATCGAGGTCGACTCGGCCTACTCGTGGAAGCAGCGGCTGGTCCGAAGCAACTACCTCCTGGTGCTTCTCCTTGCACTTGTTCACCTCTGTGTGTCATCCTCATAGGTGTTTTTTCTTTTTCTTTGCGGAAGATGGCCCGGCCATGACAGCATCAACAGCCTGGCAGCTTAGAGGGGTATTTCATGCCTGCTGTCAGTGTTCATCCATGTAGGAAACCTTTTTCAATCTTTTTCTTCTAATTTCGGCGGATGCGGACGTCGCAGCCGCATGGTTGAATTCTTGCTAGCGTAGCTTTGATCTTCCGGTACCATTGTGATTGGGATGGTGATGCACTGGACCATTTATACCCAGGAATGTGACTGAGGGCATAGCTATCAAACCTGCAAATGTGGTGAGTCCAGATCAGTCTTTCCCTTCCGTTTCATGCATGATGGTCTCTAGACTTAGAGCTGTGCTTCAGAACCGTTTTTTTTTTGCATTCCAAACAAAGCATTTCTGGATGCATTTTCACTCTGATGGTACACATTGGTAACCTATGCACCATAGTCCATACAAGTAGTCATAGCCAAACCCTAGCAGTAGGATTTACTGAGCTGGTGGGGAACTTGAGACCAATTGCCTGTAGACATCTGCACTTGGGAGCAGTCATTTCAGATCATGGATCTAGTGCCAGACAACCATCTGCTTGAATCCATGTTGCAGTTATGGTTTTTGTTTTTCAGTGGTTGTTATCGGTGGTGTCAAGCTGCCAGCTATGTCGGCATCATCGTTGTCGTTGTCGTCGTCGTCCCCATCATCGTCTTCTTAAATTTTGTAGCCCTGAACTGCAATGAAGAGGCAATGTGGATGGCTTATCTCCCATGAATTGACAACCTTATTTTCCTCAACATCCGTATAACAACTTGATGAAGTAACCACCATGATAAAGATGCACTTGGATTGCATTCCAAACCAAACAATTGAACTAATAAACCCTGTGGTGTCAGCTCATCCAAGCTCCACATAGGTTCATAAACTTTTGGTTCAAAATCAAAAGAAATAAAAACAGAGGTGTTTTTTTTTTTTGAAAAGCCATGGGGCCAATTAATCACATAGCCTTTATGTACAGTCGCCCACTGAGTGACACCAATAATTGGCTGCCTGGCATGAGCTAAAAACAAGAATTGAGTCCTTGGAACTTGTTTGAAACATCCACATACAAAAGTGTGTGATGACAAGCAAAGGAAGCCACACCACCTAAGAACCATACCAACAGAACCTAAAGGCAGGCATCCACACCTCTTAATCCAATCAAAAGCACACAAGTGGAGCAGCACATGGACAGCACAAGCACAGAAGAGATAAAGAAAAGCATATGAATGTATCCACTGAGTCCATGAACTCTGTCCGATGTGCAGGTGGTGTCACTCATGCTTGCCACTCCTTTTCCCTCCTCCTTATCCTTCCCAATGTGGCAACCCATTTTCCCTCCTCCTTATCCTTCCCAATGTGGTAACATGGGTTACTCGGATCAACGAAAAAAATAGCGCGCTATTTTGACGCGTCGCTGTAGCGTATTAGCAAAGGCCACGTTACGCTTTTAGCTAATTGGCCCACCACGGCGCTATTTGCGCTATAGCACGCTATTTCGACGGTAAATGAAATAACGTTGTAGCGTTTTTGCGTGTGCCACACAGCGGCCCATCACATCGCCGCGTGGGCCCAACTCACCCCCGCTCCCTCTCAGACACAACCCATACAACGGCCCATATAGCAACACATACAACCTAACCTAGCAAACTCGTCATAAGTTTCCCACCAACTCATGATTGAGGGCGGCGGCGGCAACTGCGTCGTTCGTGTCTCATGAGCGAAGGCAGCGGCGGCGTTGTTCGTGACTCGTGAGCGAAGGCGGCGGTGGCGGTGTTGTTCGTGGCTCGTGAGCAGCAACTGCTTCTCTTCATCCCGCCTCCAAGTTGCAGCGTCGGCGCTATTCGTGACTCGTGAATGAAGGCGACGGTTCGTGAAAGGTATCGGCTTCTCTTCACCCCATCTCCAAGTAGCAGGTCGGCCTCGTTCGTGACTTGTGAGCAAAGGTGGCGGCGGCGATGGTTCATGAGTAGTGGTCGCTTCTCTTCATCTCGTCTCCAAGTAGCGGCGGCGGCGTCGTTCGTGGCTCGTGAGCGAAGGTGGCGGTGGCGATGGTTCATGAGCAGTGGTTGATTCTCTTCATCCTGTCTCCAAGTAGCGGCGGCGGCGGCGGCGTTCATGACTCGTGAGTGAAGGCGGCGGTTCGTGACTCGTGAGCGAAGGCGGTGGCGGCGGTGGTTCGTGAGCGGCGGCAACTTCTCTTCGTCCCGTCACCAAGAAGCGGCGTCAGTCCGTGACTCGTGAGCGAAGGAGGCGGCGGCGGCAGTTTGTGAGCAGCAGCGGTTTCTCTTCATCCAATCCCCAAGTAGCGGCGTCGGCGGCAGCGGTTCGTGAGCGATGGCGGCTTCTCTTCATCCCGTCTCCAAGTAGCGGTGTCGGCTACACCCCCAACTCAAGCAAGTCAGCCACCATGTGAAAGCAACCTCTCTTCATCCCATCTCCAAATAGCGGTGTCGGCCTCATCCCATTTTCGCCCAAGTCCCCATCCTTGCAAATTAGGGAAGCCTTGAATTTTGTGATATATTTGACATGTTTATGCAAAACGCAATTTTCAAATATAGCACGCTATAACTTCTAGAGCATTGCTATGCGAACGATACATCTTGGACGATTTTGGCACGCCGTCACATACCAGCCTTTGATGTACCAGGACAAATCATCAGACTCCGCTCGATATAGCGTCGTACTGGGATCGTAATCTATAGCATCGTATGCGCAACACTTTCGTAACTTCTATAGGATCTAGAGAAGGACGGCGCTAAATCTTGTAGCGCGCTACCTTTTTCAATGGTTCAGATGTTTGTGCTTTGTCATTCTCGGTGATGACACATCTGCCAAGGAACTCTAAGGGCATGGCTAATGCATAGCCGCAGGGTGATGTCTCGCATGCCATGTAGGATCGAATATCAAGTAAAGTAGGTTCGGATAGGGAAGTGGGATTCTCTGCAGGAGGCGAGTGTTTGGAGAAAGTGTGGTCCGGTATAAAAAGCCGAAAACATTGTGAAGAGTACAGATGCATATGTACTAGAGTCTTTATTTTTTATTTCTTGATGAGGCCCACTGGTGATAGCTTACATTGGGGAGAAAATAATAATTGTAGATGCCTTAAACTATCTTTTGTCATGAGGCACCTGTATCCATATGCCACCATCGTACATGCCCTAACGAGTCAGCACGCCCGGAGAAGGTTGCTGCTTTTCTACTGGAGATTTTGCTGTACAGTAGATACCTACAAGTAGCACTATTGGTAGTAGAAGAGGTAACAGTAAACAGGTGGCGAGGTTAGTAGCTTAATAAGCCAGCTGTCTTTCTTGACCCCTGAGCCCTCTTGGGGATGGTGTCAGTGAGGGCATGTGCCTGGTTGTTGCTGTGTGAAGATGCAGTAGCAGAATAGCAGTAGAGGCATCCAAATCCATCCCCACTGGTCACTTTCTGTTCATTCCAGGCCTACTCAGGTGGGGCATGACATGAAAAAAAGTTAGCTCATTTGTGTGTGTGTGGTGTGCACTGGGTTATTGGGAGTCTAGTCTTCCTTATCTGGTTGCCCTCCTTTGCTGATTTCCTGAGGCCCTCATCCTCTCTCCCAAGTGCCTGCCAGGCAGAGGGAGGGATACACCAAGGAGACAAAGATTCTTGAGCAAAAAGGAGGAGGCGCCAGTAAGATTCTTGATTGATCTCCCTTTCCATTGCATACAGTACACAGTACACCATGGGTGGCATGAGCAGTTCTTTCCCCTCTAGTAGACTGGTAAAAAGGGGTCCTCCTGCCCCACAGAAAAAGCAGCTGACTTGATGTGGTATAGGTTCTCCCCCTCCTCCCTCCCTCCCTCCCTCCGCCGTCCCATCCCAAAGGGGTTTGATTTGATTTGATCCGTGTGGGGGGTGGCGCAGAGGCAACGTGGAGCAAATAATGCAGCCCTGAGGTACCAGTACCAGTACTCCAGTAGTGGTAGTTTTTCTCTGGGCTTGGGGGGGTGCTGGTGGTGGTGAAAGATCTTGATTGGGGCGAGCGAGACCGGGGTGGTTGTCATGATGCGCCGTAGGGTCCAGCGCCGGGGTGGTTGCTGATGCCGTGATTGGGTTTGGGTTTCTTTCAAGGTGATATACTAGATCTCATCTCATCGGCCAGGGATGAGATTTGAGGGGGAGGCCAGCGAACCTTGTGCGGAGGGCCTGAGGCAGCAGAGCTTCTCCGGTTGATGGGGCCGCCTGCTCCGCCGACGTCGTCGCCGGCACCACGGCTCGCCTGGTTCGAGGGGGAGCTCCGTGCTTGTTCTCTGCCGTGCTGCTGATTGGGGAGGGAGGAGGAGGAATTCTGCTGCCTTTCCTGCTGTTTTCCTGGGGAGGGAGGGAGGAGGAAGAAGGTGAAAGGGGAGATACTGCAACTTGATCTTTGGTCCCTCAAGGTACTTGTGTGTTCTCCTTTTTTGTCTCTCTTGCTGCTGGGGAAATGGAATGATGAATGATGATCTTCTTGCCATAACTGACAATTCCACTTGTGTGAAGAAAGGTACTCTGCATACTCTCTGTTGCGCAGTGGTACATGGCATTCACTCATTCATCTGAGATACTAGCATCTTTGTGTACCTCTTCTCTCTTACTCTCAGTGCTCATATGTGTTCTAAGCTGTTCATCATCATTGACTTTTCCAAGTGCAAAAAAATTTGTCCTGATTTGCAAGTTTGCTAATTCTGCTCCTCACCTCTTTGTGTTCCATTTTGTTGCTTCAGTGGCAGCGGCTTTGACGTGCGAGTAGGAGCAGCGGAACCGGAGATCTCGGGCTCTGGCATGGGCTCGTTCGGGATGGAGTGGAACCAGAGGAGCTCGGTGCTGTGGGACTGGGAGAATTTCCCGCCGATAGGCGACAACCCGAAGAACGTGATGCAGGCCGATCCAAGAGTTGCCGCCGTTGCGGCTACCATGGGGAATGAACCGCTCCATTCTTCTGGTGGTAGCGGCACCTTCTCTTCCAGCTCAGAGATGGGGTATGGCTCTTCCAAGAGCTCCATGTCCGCGTCGATCGATTCTTCGAACAGGGCTGGGAACAACATGGAGTTCAGATTTGCGCCTGTCAAAAACCCTGATAGGAACACGAGCAAGAACACCGAGCTGGGTAAAGTTGATAACACGAGAACTGGAACATCTCCGTCGCCTGTGGTGGCAGTGAGCAGTGGAGAGCCGGTGATCGGCCTGAAGCTTGGCAAGAGAACTTACTTCGAGGATGTCTGCGGAGGGCAGAATGTCAAGAGCTCGTCATCGGGTGCTGCGAGCGCGCCAAACAAATCTCCTGCTTTGGGCAAGAAGGCAAAGGCGGAACAACAGAAGCCACATAACTCATACTGTCAGGTTGAAGGCTGCAAAGTCGACCTCTCTTCTGTTAAAGATTACCATCGAAAGCACAGAGTTTGTGAACTTCACTCTAAGGCTCCCAAAGTTGTCGTTGCTGGTCTGGAGCGGCGCTTTTGCCAACAGTGCAGCCGGTGAGATGCTTTAGATTGCAAACAGTGGCATCCTTGAGCACACACACACAAAAAAAAGAACCCGTTGTTCTGATCTGTTTCTTTTTCTTCTTTGTTTTCCACTTGTTTCTAGGTTTCATGCTTTGGGTGAGTTTGACCAGAAAAAGCGAAGCTGCCGTAGGCGTCTCAATGATCATAATTCCATGAGGCGGAAGCCACAGCCAGAAGCAATTTCTTTCAGTTCATCAAGGATGTCTACAATGTTTTATGGTAGGTTACTAGGCTTGTATTTGCCTTATGTTTTGTAAAATTCATGCGTTAAGTAAGATGCTTACATATGTCCTTCTAAAACAGCCACTCATAGTCACGCCTACTCAGCGGCACAAAAAATTACTAGGGTAGAGCATTTTTTGTGTTTGAAATGGTCAATTTCTTTGTTGATTCAAATTTCCTCGCTAGTCATAATGTAAAAAATTAGTCACAACTTTCGTAACTGTGATATCAGAAAGGCTCTTTGTGATCCTGGTGACTGCCATCTGTGAGGGTTTCTGTTGATAGGAACAATTTATGATGATTCCTGTTGATGGGAATTAATGGATAACAATTGTACTCCCTCCGTTCCAAATTAGTTGACTTGAATTTGTCTAAATACGGATGTATCTATACTTGTTTAGTGTCTAGATACATTCGTGTCTAGATAAATATGGGTCAAGTAATTTGGAACGGAGGGAGTAGTTGTCCCTATTTTAAGGAGTTGTGCCCAATGTACTATTCATTTCACTTTGGATTACTCAAAACATTTTTGTACTTTTATCTGTTTATAATTATGTTATTGCGTCAATGGTATAGTGATTCAGAAAAGGAAAAACAAACACATAATTGTACAAACAAATTGAGGATTTGGAGTTATGGAAGCAGTTACATTTCTGACTTATTAACATTTTGTGCTAAAACTTTTGTAATGATTTGAACAGATGCAAGGCAACAGTCAAATTTCCTATTTGGTCAGGCTCCTTATGTTCAAATGAGAAGCTGTGGAAGTTCTTCATGGGATGACCCAGGAGGCTTCAAAGTTACACACACAAAAGCTCCTTGGTTAAAACCAACAACTGCTGCAGGTGTTCATGGGATACATTTATCTAGTCAGCAGATGTCGGACAATATTATGCCACATGGTGCACATCATGGTTTCGATGGGTTCATGGCATTCAAGGGAACTTGTACAAAGTTCCCTAATCAAGGTATTTCCCCGCTTATGAATGAATTTCCAAACGAAATGGTGAAAAAGTGACCATATAAAGGTCATCACTTACATGTAAACTCTTCTTCCTACAATCCTAACTAAAACAAGAATAGATAAATGCACTTCTTCGTGTTTTTTCCACAGAACCACCTCATGAAATTAGGATGTTTCTTCTAATTGGTAGCTGTTGGTTGTTCTTTCGAGTTAACATAACTGACATGAAGCTTTCTGCACTTTCTGAACATATAGCTGTATCATTTCAACATTTCATTAGGCAAGTTTAGTTTGCAACATGCGACTATACACATGGTCCTTAATTTTGTGATCCGAGGACCTGATTGCTAGGTCACATTCTTCTCCATGTTTTATCTTTTCAAGGAGCTCTAGTCACCTACCCTTATTTTAGCAACCTCTGGTTAATCATGCTCTTTTCACTGAATTTGCTTCCTCGTAGATGATTGTACTTCCTGACCTGCAGTTATCCACAATCTTTGATCTGAAACAGATCCACCTTAAGAAGAGCTGTCAGCCTGTCCTCTTAGTACTGATTTGATTCTGACATTTACTAGAAACTATGATTAGTAGTACCATTTGAGACTATAGCTTTGGGTCCGGAAGAGACTGTGGATTACCTTATTTGTCATAATCTGGCATGATTGAGCTGCTCAGACGAATTTTTAATAGTGCTTTGTTTTTTGTTTTTTATACCAGAAAGTTGTTGATAACGAGGCACATGCAGGCAAGCCTTGGGACCAGAATAAATAAATAAAACAATAGTCTGTTATAGAATCATGAAAATTTTGGTTTCATCTTTACTAGTAAAGTAATGATAACTTCAGAACTGATTGAGATTTTCCATTGCACAGTAACTCTGCATCTGTGGCGATTACAGTCTTAAGTATGTTTAGGCACTCCAAAGAATATTTTCCTTGGTGATGATCATTAACACTAAAAGTTGTTCTACTTGTTTACCCTTTCCAGGTGTCCAAGCTTCTGCTGTTGCTTCCGACTCCAGTGGAGCCCCGGATCTTCAGCATGCTCTCTCTCTTCTGTCAAGCAACCCAGTGGGTGCTGCCAACCTCCAGCCAAGTCCCCAGATGCACTCTGGGGTGGCAGCCATTGCCGGCGCCCCCAACCCCGCGATGCACGCACTGGGATCATCGACGGGGCTCTGGCTAGACGGCGGCCAGCCCCTCGATGATCACCCGCGGTTCCAGGTCTTCGAGCGCTTGGGGGACCATGACAGCGAGCTCCAGCTCCCAAAGCCTTCCTACGACCATGCCTCGCACTTCGACCGGATGCACTGATGATGGCTCCGGTCCACTGGGTGCGTGATTTTGTCACGCGATCAACGCCGTTTCTTCGGCCTGAAACTCGGAATGCTGAATTTACTTTGCTTTGACGACGTTGCCTGCCTAGGGGCCTATGGTTTTGGCAATGCCTAGAATAAAGGCGCACACGAACAGACTTAGGATCAAATCGACCCAGTCGTGTTGCCATGGAAAAAGATTTTGATCCGTCATTTAGCCACTTGTCTGAATAATTCTGAACTTGCTATGTTTCTGAATTGCTTCCGCAACTGTAACTGATCATGGTTTTAAATTCTTGATGATGACATCACATGGCAGTAGCGGTGGCCCATGGCACGGGGCCGGCAATGGCTGGGGCAGAGATCCAGTGACCATGGCATAACATGGCCGGGCACTGTGCATCGTCCCCGTAGCGCCCGGCACTGTTCATGCACTGTCGTGTGGGTACCGTTCCTGTCGATCCGTCCGTTGATTTTAAATCGGACGAGGGGGGCATGCCACAATTACTGCCCCTAAAGCCTAAGGCAGTAGGTCTAAAAACATGAGCACATGAGACTGGCAGGTATGGCCAGTCAAGACTGCAGGCATCAGGTGAAAAATGAACTGCATGTTTGGAAGAAAAAAAACGAACATGCACATAAGCATCTTTGTATCATCTTTTCAGGGACTTCTTATATTCCATAATTATACACCAATCATTTATTTGGACTCTGATAGTGTACAATAATACTGCAAGTACAGTTCCTTCCTTTGTCTACCATTTTTCTGCCTTGAGAAGGTATGTACGTACCAGTATGTATGGATTTTCAGTTGCAGATAGTGTGACCTGCACTGCTGCGCTTCTGACTCAGATCAGCAGCTAGGCATCCTCAGGACACGGCAGCGGTACTCTCCAAGCGCCCAGATAGGGAAGATGTTCCGATACTGGGAGTAGGTGATGGCGCAGTTCCTGGCGAAGATGCCGATGATCTCCTGTGGCACAAAATTCCAACAGGGATGAACAAACAAACGCAGACAGAACAGCAACTGAATGCCGGATTGCCGGTTAATCAGTGTCTGGAATCTAAGCAGCAAGCGGTTTTGACAGTGATTTTCATGAGAGTGCCCTTGCAAGAAAGTGTCGCTGCTCGGTTCGCGGAATACTTACTTGCTGAGGGAACTCTCCATCCTCTAGCTGTAGGTTGATCAAGATCTTCGCTGCCCGGTGCAGAGGCCCTGGGTCTCTCTCGGCCTGCTCCAACGGGAATTGAAACGCAGATATCAATTAGCACGGCGAATACCTCAATGAACAATGTCAAATCAAGGAGAAAAGGAAAATAAAACACAAAGAACCTGCCCAGCATCAATTAGGGCCAGCATGGCCCAACTGGTGTTGACTACATGGGGGCGCCTTCCTTCAAGTTCAGTGTAAACCTATTTGCAGAAATTTAAGAAAGAATGTTCAGATCAGAGAAATTCTCTTTTGCATAAAAAAATCAGAAGAATGCATGCATGTTTGGTTTTTTTGCTTTACTAGTTGATTGATATTTTGAAGCATAATTTGTTTTGCTGAGGAATTGAAGACAAACTCTTAGGACGAACAGGACAATCCTTTTGTATCATATATTATAAAACAACCAGCTCATGATTGTATACGAATGAATAATTAATTTTTATCTCAAGCTAGTGTCCCTCGTGTGTTACTTCTTATACATCAAGATCCGCATATGATATTTCTCCCTTCTAAGAAGTAGAGGCCATCATGTAGAGGCCCTTCTTATTGGTTGTTAACAGATCTCAACATGACTGCTAAGTCTGAGCTAACAGTAAACTTGGCTTCATACTTATGATCAATATATAGGACTGGTCTGTTTCCAGGTTGAGTCGCTGCATACGGACATCCATCAATAGGCATTACCTCCTAGGAAGAAATGAATGTACCTTATCCCTGCATGACAAATAGCTTTCTCCCCAGCCACCAGAAGGAACCTCTTTCGACAACAAGAAGCCGCATGCCTTCCTGATAGCCGGACAGTTTTTGAATGTCCTTCCAGCAGCGACCAATCCCCTCACTGCAGACCACGTCCCATGGGTGAAACAAATACCCCAGGAGCCATACCTGTTGCGAATAGAGAGAGCAATGAGCAATAACAGCAGCAGCTTCTGTGTTTGAGTGGAAACACCAAAAGCACCAACAACAATAGCAGCAGATATATTCTCTTATTCCGAAATGGAGTTTTTCAACACTAACCATGAGCCGTCACTCCTTTGAATACTCAGAATGAAGTTATCGGCTTTATGGATGCATTTATCAATCTCCTCCCTTCGATGCTCAGGGTAGTGCTTTTTGAATGCAACCAGGGCCTGGATCACTGCCGAAGTACATTCAACAACACTGCCAGTCGAGTTTAATCACATCTCAGTTCAGTTTCTCTTAAACACGACAAATCAGCATAATAACAAGAATAGGGTTGTCACATCTTACGGATGATCAATCATTATGTCCCCAAAGATCTCAGAAGGATTGAGAAACTGAACAGTTTTAAAAGCATGTCAAATTGCAAAACACTATTTACAAAGGGCTGAATGTGTAGAGTCCTCATTACAGTTGTAACTCACCTCCAGCCAGGCATAGGACCTGGTGAGTTCATATGATGCAAAGCCACCATTTCCATTCTGTAAAAAACGGTTTATCCGACAATAATTAGTTCCACCCAATTTAAACAAGTATATTGTTCGAGAAAATTTAAACAAACATATATGCAAAAAAAATCATAGATAAATTTGTAAGAGCATAGAGCATAAGAGAACTATTGACTCCTTCGAGTAGCTTTTAGAGGTTTGAAAAGGGGATATGCATACCATCCAAGAAAGCAGACAATTGACAGCATCATAAAGTCTATTGGCTTCTATTGGTACGCCAACCATTTTTGGAGAAATCTTTGACAACAACAATGAGGCCTGATGAAAGAAAAGAAGGAATTTCATAAATTTGAATAGTGCAACAACAATTCAAATGATGACCACAACATCACAAAAGAATATACTACAACTTGAGAGTTATTATGGTTAGTGGCCTGATGAATGGACCCTTTTCTGTTAATATTATTTTCAAGCGAAAAAAGTTAAATACATATGAAAGTTAGTGGTCAAAGTTCTAAAAGTTTGTCTGCACAGACTAATGGGCGATATCAATTTTGGAATGGTGGCAATACCTTTAATCCTACTGCAGTGCAATCTGATACAGGCCAAGCATGATCGGCGGTAGAAAAGGTCCATGCACCTTTAGATATATGCCGATACCAGACACTCAAATCTCCATGGCAGTCATGAAGAACCTTTCACAGAACAAATAACAGAAACGGAGTCACACGATGACCTAATCTGGCCAAAAAATTAAGCATAAAAAATTACCTGTGATTTTTTTATGTAGTCATGTGCTAGTTTCAGAGTAGAACAGAACTCTTCTGTGAGTTCCGTAGCCAGTATAGCTTCGACTGTGAAAGCTGTGTCCCAAAGCTGGCTGCCATTATAACCCTATGGTGACAGGACCATTTCACTGGTATTATATTAGCATAGCAAGCCAAAAGAAAAGATTAACTATATCTTAGTATCTCTCCAGAATCCAGCATAGTGTTACATATATTTGTAGACGGTGTGCCTGGACCAAATTACTAAATGACAAAAATAGACACCTTGCTAACTGACATGTAAAGTAACTCTGCAGTGCTATTTAACCAAGTTAAGTGCACATGTGAAGCTATGGGGTCAATGACAACATAAAGAATAACCTGCATCTTCATGCCATCTTCAGCAACCCACAAGTAATCATAGATCCTTGGAATATGAAGTTTGAATTCCTCTGAGTTAGGATCTTCTATCCAGCAACAAAGCATATTCAGTACCTGCACAGTTTTTCTTTTTTCATTTTTCACAACAATCAACTGAAAACAGGAATGTCAAAAGGAAAAAGGAACAAAAATAAATAACCGCATGCCTTTTTATAGAAACCGGCATGATTTTAAATATACCTTCCCTACAGCACCACTGCAAACATATTGGGTGTTCTCATCTTCGTAATGAATATGTTGCATGGCATTTTTCAAAGCTTTCTCCCTCAATTTGCTTCCAGGCCAATGTGACAGAACTGGTTCAACAAATTTGTGAAGAGTGGTCCATAAGATATCTTGTCCCAGTGGATGAGGACAGTACAGATCCTCCTACAGTAAGTTATAATAAAATCTGTCAAGCAATATTTTATTATTATATTCTGCATGGAGATCTCTACCTAAAGTAATAAATAAAAATGTGTGATACTGACACAGGAGCCATGTCCGTTTACAGATCAAAAACCATGCAGAGCAGAAACTTCTCAATAGCATAGTAACATGAAGTTACTTTATGTTGTTACTGGTTTGGCACATGCACGACAAAACAAGTTCCAACAAACCTTAGCACATTGGTTGCGAGCCTTGTCCCAATCTATCTCATCATAGGGTACTTTATAGAGCTCCTTCCGTAAGTTCAATACAGTTGGTGTAATTGGGCCGACAAACCTCTTTCCATATATGTAAGACATGGGAAAGTATACCATTCGGCAATGGGACCACATGCGCCCTGTGTGAGATGCAGAACATTTTAGCAAAGATAATAAGTTAAGAAATTATGATAATATATACTCCCTCCGTCTCAAAATAAGTGTCTTTAATTTAGTACAACTTTAGATTATGATAATATATACCACCTCCGTCCGAAAATAAGTGTATAACATTGTACTAAATCAAAGACACTTATTTTGGGATGGAGGGAATACTAATAGATGTGAATACATCAAACAGAGAAGGGTATAATAAAATTATTGCCTTCTGACAAAGTTTGTGATGATAGAAAATGATTTTTGTTCTTCTGCTGCAAAAAAGAAAAATGGTTTTGTTGCCAATCTGTCAAATAAACTTTCCCAGGGTCAGTTGCATGAGAACCAAACTTGCAGTATATTCTACTGATCATCTGCACTAACAGTCAAACAAGCATTCCATGCAGTTTATATGATAAATTTTGCCAGTGTTGAGTTATTAGTCATTATGATAAAATTTCTAGATAACTAAATACAAGCCAAAAGAGAAAGCGAAAAGGTATTTAAGGGGAAACAAACCTGGATGAAATGGGAGGCAGTATGGTAGTAGCCATAGTTCTGGAAGCAATGGATTGTTACCAGACCAGTCAAATACACCAAGAACCTTAAGAAAGTAGAGATATCAGAAGACCTTTCTGGGTTTGAAACAAGTACAGTTCTAACAAGATCAAAGCAGATAACAGAAAAGAAAACAATGCATAACCTCCGTACCGAAAGCCAAAACTTTCCCCATGATGTTGTAAAGGTTGCTCCTCCATGATCCAAAATCCAATTCTGAGCTAACTGAATGGCTCCATCTTCACTATCTGATCCTTCTCCAAGTAATCTCAAGGTAACATAGTTCAAGACAGAACCGAACATGGTGCTTGGGCCCTCAATGTGCAATCCCCAGCCTCCATCTTTGTTCTGCACTTAAATTCACGAAGATTTGTCCCTTTATTTGAAAATCATAAACAAGACTAGTATTGGCATATACATTAGGGTAGTAGTGAGATATAATGTGGACAGAAGGAATGACATGAAACACACAGCATGTGGATTGCAAAGCCAAATTTTGTTTGCGTAAAAATATCATAGTTAAGAACGTTTTGTTAAGATGAATATTTCCTTGCCTGATGATTGTAGAGATACCGACGTATCTCCTTCTGATGCTCTGACGATAAGACAGTATTTAGAGCACCAGTCGAATGCAGTGCTATTACCTGAATAAAAAAAAGGTGAGGAAACCAAATGGCTCACTTCTCGCATACAGAAGTACAGCAAAACAAAGGATAACGTAGAATGAGATGCATAATATCTCCAATGCTGAAACCAAGTGAAAAAAGTGACACTCAGCTAGTAACCGATACAGATTGTTCACATTTTTCTAAACAGGAATGCAGGAGCTCTAACAGATCAACTGATAGAAGAAGGCAAAAAGTTTACTGAAGGGTCGGGACCAAAAGGAAGTCAGTAAAGTTGGGAACCGCAAAAGAAGCAGCAACTAACTGAGCAACAAGAATGCTTAGGCACTAGTTCTCCAAGAATTCTGAAGAAGGATTATACTAACAGAGGATACTATCTTCGAAGAGCCTTTTGGCACAGTTCTATATTTTCTAAGAGTTCAGGAGCAACTTGTTCGGAAGTTTGCTGATATATACGACGAGATATGCTAGTGCGAGAACACATGAGAAGGCTATAATGAAGGAATCTTAACAAATTCACTGTTGCATATTAGCAAAAGGAACTACCAAGCCCGGCAGAAGGAACATAGGACCGGCGATATCCCCAGGCCAGTGTCCATCATGTGCTTGGAGAGTAGACAACTGTCCGATTGCCCTCTTTAAAGAGGTCAAAACAGCTTCTTCAGTGACATCCTCATGCTCTTCAAGCTTGATACCAGGAATGTCCAACTTAGGAGCAGTCAACTCGGCGAACTGCAAAGGGTGCAAGTGTTTTGCAATGTCATGTGCAGTTATTTAAACCTCCACAAAAACCGAGATCAAGAAAGTAACATGCAAATGATAGCATTTTCATGAGCAGAATATGTGCACGAAAATGGCGCTGCTGGCAAGAAGTCCTAAATCCTAAGCAAATCCATGTCTGACTGGCTTGCATGGCCTTTCTATGCCATTTGAGCACTTGCATGAGGGGCCATATTGTCAGCTTATGTATCAGGAGCGCAACACTGCCGGTATCGGTAAGATGCAAAAAATAACTTTAAACCTGTGGTTATGTTAGACCTGTGATTCTAGGCTACAGTTGACCCAAATCATTGTGTATCCGTGTAATTTACTCGATTCACATCGCATATGCTTAGCCTATGCCTACGATAGAGGGCATATCTGGTGAAAAGGGCCTTCAGTGAGAACGAATGTAGAAATTCAAATAAAATCTCCAATAATCTCAACATATCTGCAACATTTCAGATCAAATTCATTATGATTTGCAAAATACACGAACGGCAAATAGTTTACCAGGTATTTTCCTTTTGTTCATATATGGCAAAACACACTGGAACGCAACCCTAATTTTCTGCATGCCCTTCCATGGTATTAAAAAATATTGGAGTAAAATAACTTTTTCACTCTATTTTCACGAAATTAGCAAGCCTTCGATCGATTTCACTTGCATTTCCTAGTTTATTCCAACTGTGCTGAGACGGCAAATTGGCATTCCAGCGGATAAGTAAACAAGCTAAGACGGCAAGTTGCAAGCAGGGTTAGTAGGTGGTTACGCGCTGGAGACACAGGGCCTCGAATCCGTGGAGGGGACTGTCTGCGGCGAGTATGTAGAGGCTTCTCCGGGGTTCGTCATCTCGCCGCCGCCGTGGGAGTGCAGAGCTGCGGCGGCTCCGGCCGGAGGTGGCAGCGGCAGCGGATGGGGGTACAGAGCTGGGCCGTGGGCTCCCCTCTACTCCGAATCTCTGATTCTACATTGCTCTCGTCCATGGCCGGCCAATCGGGCGTCTTGCGTTGCGCTGCCTAGTTGGTTTTCTTAAGGCCACTCAAAAAAAAAAGGTTGGTTTTTTTAAGGGTAAATCGCTGGAGCTCCCATCTGCCTGTGGATTCGCCTCCCATCTGCCTGCCGCTCCGGCGGCCGGTGGCAGGGAGGGGAATCCCGGTGCCTCCATTTTGGTTAGTAGTTTAGGTTAGGTTTTTAGTCCTTGCAGGTATGGCACTCAAGTCGATGACGGCACTTCTTCCTCGAGTTTGTGTTCCGAGCTTTGATTCTTCTCAAGTTCGTCCATCAGGACGTAGTCGACGGAGCTCCAGCGTAAATTCCCGCGGTCTTCTTGGGGCGGTAAGGTTAGGGTTTCTCGCCGTGTGGCGAGATTTGGTGTCAATTGCTTCAGATCTATTCAAGGGTTCAATGACGACGACTACGGCTCCAGGCGTTGGTCTTTAGGGGCACGTGCACGAAGACTTCTTGGCTGTCATCGACAAGGTTAAGCTAGCTCCGATAGGGAAGCAGCGAGAGCAGTGCGTCGGCAGCTCGTTTTGGCGGCGGTAGTGATCGTTCGATGGTCTCGGTATCTTGGTGTAATTTTATTATGTTTGAGGTGCTTTGTACTTCCGGTGAACTTTGATAATAGATCTGAATTATTTTCACAAAAATAAATAAAATAAAGTACTCCATTCCTATTGCTAAGGGGCTTTAAACACCTCGGGTGTGCGGTCACTCTCGGATGGTTCACGGCAATTCCAGGTAGTTTCTACTAATAGCTCATTTTTCTGTATCGATAAAAGAAAGAGTTAAATGCAGAGGTCCTAAATCTTGTATCGAAGTGTCAGTGTAGTCCTAGTTCTTTTAAAACGCATGTTTAGGCCCTAATTTTGTAGTAAGTGGTTCGCCCAATGTCCTTTTCTGCCCGAGAGCTCTCTGACTTGCTCACGTGGCACACGAGCACTACCAAGTCAACGACAGGACCGTAGTGGTTGGTCTTTGTACAGGAAACCCCTTATAAGTCACCTTGTTTTCATTCCCCGGTCTCTGGCCCAATACTCTCTCTCTCTCTCTCTCTCTCTCTCTCTCTCTCTCTCTCTCTCTCTCTCGTGCCCTAGCTGTCGCCAGGCTGGGACCGCAAACTCCTGGGCAGAGAAACGGGTGAAGAAGAGGAGCTCCGCAGCGTTGGCGCCGCCTGCAGCCGTCAAAGTAATCTATTGATCAGTGGCCCTTCGCCATGTTTAAATCACCGGAAGCGGCGTGCACATCTTGGTGGCCTGGGCGATCCGGCATGTACGCATAAGCGGAGGTGCTCCACATGTCTTGTGAGGCTTGCGGGTGCGAAGATGAAGCGAGGGGAGCAAGCGCCGGTAGGTGGGGTGGCCGGCGATCGGGCACTGGCGAGCTTGAGCGGCTACCGGCAACATTAAGCGGGAGGAGCCAGGAAGATGCCAGAAAGTTGGGGAAATGGGCCAAACATCTACGCGGGGCGAGGTGAGCTCGGGGACATGGGGAATGATTATAAGATGATTTGTAAGAGGTTTCTTATAAAAAGACCAACCGCCGGGACTCCGCTATCAACATGGCGAAGGTCAACATGCCACGTGAGTAGGTCAGAGAGCGCTCAGGCAAAAAAAGATCTCTGATGAACCACTTACTACAGAATTGAGACCTAAGCATGCATGTTGAAAGAACTAGAACTAAACTGACACTTCAATACAAGATTTAGGACCTCCAATGCATTTAACTTGAAAGAGAAATGACTTTTCTTTCGTAGCCTGAACTATCCTTGTGCAAATCTAATCCCTTAAGCATCGTCAGACTCCACCGTCGTTGTGGCAACGCTGGAGATGCACGATAGCAGCCATCACTCCCGAATATGAAAGAACTCCAATGTAGACCATGCTGCTAGGTGAATCGATTGAATGGTCTGCCGCACGGGATAGGGCCGAGGCTACGTGGCTCGTCGACTGGGGATCATCCCCGAGCCCGTCAGTCCCCGGCACCGCCACCTTCATACACTAAGGTCAATTTTTATTCCTCCAAAGTTTTCGGTTTTTTCAGTCATTCCGAAGTTTCAGTCAGTTTTATTTAGCTTTTCTATTTCAAAAAGAAAAAAGTCAATTTTACTCCCCTGAACAAAGTGGGTGGTTAACTTTACCCCCTGACCTATATTTTGGCTCCTTCTACACCCCAAACAAAACCAAACCGGACAAAACACCCCCTGGCTGGTTTGTCTCCATTCGATGCTGATGTGGCATAGTCAAAGGGCGGTTTTGACCGTGGTGGGGCCTACTTGTCAGGTTGACTGTTAAACGCTGCCGTTCCCCGTTGCGTTCTGGATCAGAAATCCCTTTCTTCTTCTCCCCCATGTCGCCGTCGATGGTTCCCTCGGGGCGGTGAACTCCGACCAAAGAACGGTGGTCGGAGTGTTGGTGGTGGTGGCGGCGGCGGCGGTGCAACCCATGAATCTTCCCCGACCTGTTCCTTCTCCTACGGCCGCTATCCTCCCCCGTCCTCAAACCCTAGGGCGACGACGGCTGCTGCTGTCTACCTAGTTTCACGGCGGCGCAGACGAACTGAGGTGAGTCTCATCCCTCCAATCACCTTCCCTTGGTGTACTTGCTCTGCTCTAGTTAGCTGTTGTATGTAGGTTCTAATTGAAGATTGAATACTGTTTTAATCTGTAGGCTAAGCAATGGATAATCTAGATTGGTTAGGCATCCGTTTTTTTTACAATGGCCAATTTGAGAAGTCAAACAAGCAATTGTCATATGTTGGTGGTAATATACAACTCACATCTGTTGAGAGGTCCAATATATCCTTAGCTACTGTCAGGGAGCAGTTAGCAGATATAAAGATGGCCTACCATGGTGAAGAGCTAATAGAGAAGCACAGGCTTTACTGGTTGTTTCCTGGAAAAAATGTTAGAGATGGGCTGAGACGACTGGACACTGATAGAAATGTGTTCTTCATGGATAGGTGTATTACATATTGTGGGGTTGTGGATGTGTATGTGAATTATGAAGATGATGTTGATGAAGATGGACAGAACAGTGTGTCTGATATTGGCGAGAAAGAGGAAGAGGAAACTAATGCTGCAATTGAAGAAGAGAAGACAGAAGAGAAGACTGACAATGATTGGGAAGATGAGCATGACAATTGCTTTGCTGAGGATGACCTGCAGCACAGTTTAGAGGAAGATGGGGATGAGCCTGACAAGACTGAGTATGTTGTACATGATGAATTGCAACCTGAAACTGGAAATGTTCCTTCAGTAGATGTTGCACCAGATGAAATAAGTGATGAATGTGAAGATCTTGATTGGTGCCCTAAAGATGAAGACAGTTCAGGTGAAGATGATGAGGCAGAGGAGCTCAGAAAGCATGCTAAGGAAGTGCTCAGAAAGATCAGAATGAAGTTGCCACTTGATGAAGAGAAGGAAGTGAAAGAAAGTACAACACAATTAATTCCTTTTGATGAAATGGATGAAGGAAATGACACTCCATACATGGATTCCAATGAGGAATACAATTATGATGAGGATGAGCATGGAAATTCAGTTAGGATGAAATCTAGATTTCCAAGATTTGATAGCAAGGCTGCAATTCCAATATTCAGTTTGGGCATGACATTTAGGTGAAGAAGTCAGTTCAAGAGGGCACTGGTGAAGTATGGCCTTGCTATGAATAGGCATATTTGCTTTGTGAAAGATGAGGCTGGTAGGATTAGGGCAAAAATGTTCTTGGCCTAAGTGTCCTTGGTTGATTTATGGTGCAAAGAGGAGCTCAAATGATTGGTTTCAAGTCATAACACTTGTTGACAACCACATATGCCCACAGAGGAGAGACAATAGATTGGTTACTGCACCTAGAATTGCATACAAGTATGAGAGAATTATGAAGGCAAATCCAGGATGGAAAGTGAAATGTATTAAGGCCACTGTCAGATTAGAGATGTTTGCAGATGTGCATGTTTCCAAGATAAAGAAAGCAAAAGCAATAGTCAGAAAGAGAGTTGGAGAAGCAATGCATGAAGAATATGCCAGGTGTTTGATTATCAGCTAGAAATATTGAGGAGCAATCCAGGAAGCACTTGTGGCGGTTGTGCTTAATCCAAAAGAAAGCGCACCAGTTTTCAGAGATTGTATGTGTGCCTTCAGGCTTGCAAGAGAGGTTTCATATAAGGGTGCAGGAAAGTAGTGGGTTTGGATGGCTGCTTCTTTAAGGGGGCTCAAAGTGGAGAGCTACTCTGTGCTCTTGGAAGAGATGCAAATGGGCAAATGTATCCCATTGCTGTTGGGGAACGCAGTAATTTCAAAAAATTTCCTACGCACACACAGGACCATGGTGATGGCATAGCAACGAGAGGGGAGAGTGTTGTCTACGTACCCTCGTAGACCGTGGCGGAAGCGATCTGGCGTAGAGGAAGTAGTCGTGACGTTCTCCTCGCGATCCTGCCGATCCCAGCGCCGTTACTCCGGCACCTCCGAGTCGATGATGACGTAGAGGAAGTAGTCGTACGTTCTCCTCACGATCCAGCCGATCCCAGCGCCGTTACTCGGCGCCTCCAAGTTCTTGGCACACGTTCAGCTCGATGACGCTCCACGGGCTCCGATCCAGCAAAGCTCCGGGGAGAAGGAGTTCCGTCAGCACGACGGCGTGGTGACGATCTTGATGTTTCACCGACGCTGGGCTTCGCCTAAGCACCGCTACGATATGACCGAGGTGGAATATGGTGGAGGGGGGCACCGCACACGGCTAAGGAACGATCTCAAGGATCAAGTTGTGTGTTCTAGGGTGCCCCCCTCCCCGTGATATAAAGGAGGGAGAGAGGAGGTGGCCGGCCCAAGGGGGCGCACCAAGGGAGGAAACCTACTCCAAGTAGGTTTCCCTCTCTTTTCCTTATCTTATTTGGAGGGGGAAGGAAGGAGTACTAGTATTTAGGAAGTAGTACTAGTAGTAGAAATAGGAAGAGGGGGAAGGAGAAAGGAAAGGGGGGGCCGGCCCCCCTCCCCAATTCGGATTGGGCTTGGGGGGGCGCGCCCCCCTCCCTTGTTCCTTCTCCCTGCCTCCTACATGGGCCCAATAAGGCCCATATACCTCCCGGGGGGTTCCGGTAACATCCCCGAGCTCCAAACATCTCCGAACCTTTCCGGTGTCCAAATATATCCGTCCAATATATTAATCTTTATGTCTCGACCATTTCGAGACTCCTCGTCATGTCCGTGATCATATCCGGACTCGAACAACCTTGGTACATCAAAATACACAAACTCATAATATAACCGTCATCGAAACCTTAAGCGTGCGGACCCTACGGTTCGAGAACAATGTAGACATGACCGAGACACATCTCCGGTCAATAACCAATAGCGGGACCTGGATGCCCATATTGGTTCCTACATATTCTACGAAGATCTTTATCGGTCAGACCGCATAACAACATACGTTGTTCCCTTTGTCATCGGTATGTTACTTACCCGAGATTCGATCGTCGGTATCCAATACCTAGTTCAATCTAGTTACCGGTAAGTCTCTTTACTCGTTCCGTAATACATCATCTCACAACTAACTCATTAGTTGCAATGCTTGCAAGGCTTATGTGATGTGTATTACCGAGAAGGCCCAGAGATACCTCTCCGACAATCGGAGTGACAAAACCTAATCTCAAATACGCCAACCCAACAAGTACCTTTGGAGACACCTGTAGTACTCCTTTATAATCACCCGATTCACGTTGTGACGTTTGGTAGTACCCAAAGTGTTCCTCCGTAAACGGAGTTGCATAATCTCATAGTTATAGGAACATGTATAAGTCATGAAGAAAGCAATAGCAACATACTAAGCGATCAAGTGCTAGGCTAACGGAATGGGTCATGTCAATCAGATCATTCTCCTAATGATGTGATCCCGTTAATCAAATGACAACTCATGTCTATGGTTAGGAAACATAACCATCTTTGATTAACGAGCTAGTCAAGTAGAGGCATACTAGTGACACTCTGTTTGTTTATGTATTCACACATGTATTATGTTTCCGGTTAATACAATTCTAGCATGAATAATAAACATTTATCATGATATAAGGAAATAAATAATAACTTTATTATTGCCTCTAGGGCATATTTCCTTGATCTCCCACTTGCACTAGAGTCAATAATCTAGTTCACTCGGTAATGATTCTAACACCCATGGAGTCTTGGTGCTGATCATGTTTTGCTCGTGGAAGAGGCTTAGTCAACGGGTCCGCAATGTTCAGATCCGTATGTACTTTGCAAATCTCTATGTCTCCCACTTGGACTTGGTCCCGAATGGAATTGAAGCGTCTCTTGATATGCTTGGTCCTCTTGTGAAATCTGGATTCCTTTGCCAAGGCAATTGCACCAGTATTGTCACAGAAGATCTTCATTGGTCCCGATGCACTAGGTATAACTCCTAGATCGGAAATGAATTCTTTCATCCAGACTCCTTCATTTGCTGCTTCCGAAGCAGCTATGTACTCCGCTTCACATGTAGATCCCGCCACGACGCTTTGTTTAGAACTGCACCAACTGACAGCTCCACCGTTTTAAAAAAAAACACGTATCCGGTTTGCGATTTAGAATCGTCCGGATCAGTGTCAAAGCTTGCATCGACGTAACCATTTACGACTAGCTCTTTGTCACCTCCATATACGAGAAACATATCCTTAGTCCTTTTCGTGTATTTCAGGATGTTCTTGATCGCTGTCGATGATCCACTCTGGATTACTTTGGTACCTTTCCCGCCAAGCTTACAGCCTAAGCACACGCCAGTGTCGGTACACTGATTGCATACATGATAGAGCCTATGGCTGAAGCATAGGGAACATCTTTCATTTTCTCTCTATCTTCTGCGTGGTCGGGCATTGAGTCGACTCAATTTCACACCTTATGTCTGGTAAAAACCTTTCTTTGCCGATCCATTTTGAACTTCTTCAAAACTTTATCAAGGTATGTGCTTTGTGAAAGTCCAATTAAGCGTCTTGATCTATCTCTATAGATCTTGATGCCCAATATGTAAGCAGCTTCACCAAGGTCTTTCATCGAAAAACTCTTGTTCAAGTATCCCTTTATGCTATCCAAAAATTCTATATCATTTCCGATCAATAATATGTCATCTACATATAATATCAGAAATGCTACAGAGCTCCCACTCACTTTCTTGTAAATACAGGCTTCTCCATAAGTCTGTATAAAACCAAATGCTTTGATCACACTATCAAAGCGTTTATTCCAACTCCGAGATGCTTGCACCAGTCCATAAATGGATCGCTGGAGCTTGCACACTTTGTTAGCTCCCTTTGGATCGATAAAACCTTCGGTTGCATCATATACAACTCTTCTTCCGTAAACCCATTCAGAACGCGGTCTTTACATCCATTTGCCAAATTTCATAATCATAAAATGCGGCAATTGCTAACATGATTCGGACAGACTTAAGCATCGCTTCTGGTGAGAAGGTCTCATCGTAGTCAACCCCTTGAACTTGTCGAAAACCCTTTGCGACAAGTCGAGCTTTGTAGACAACACAATATTACCGTCGGCGTCGGTCTTCTTCTTGAAGATCCACTTGTTTTCTATTGCTTGCCGACCCTCGTGCAAGTCAACCAAAGTCCACACTTTGTTTTCATACATGGATCCCATCTCAGATTTCATGGCCTCAAGCCATTTTATGCGAATCTGGGCTCACCATCGCTTCTTCATAGTTCGTAGGTTCATCATGATCTAGTAGCATGACTTCGAGAACAGGATTGCCGTACCACTGCAGTGCGGATTTTATTCTGGTTGATCTACGAGGTTCTCAGAGTAACTTGATCTGAAGTTTCATGATCAACATCATCAACTTCCTCACTATTTGGTGTAGATGTCACGTAAACTGGTTTACGTGATAAACTACTTTCAAATAAGGGAGAAGGTACGATTACCTCATCAAGTTCTACTTTCCTCCCACTCACTTCTTTCGAGAGAAACTCCTTCTCTAGAAAGGATCCATTCTTAGCAACAAATGTCTTGCCTTCGGATCTGTGATAGAAGGTGTACCCAACTATCTCCTTTGGGTATCCTATGAAGATACATTTCTCCGATTTAGGTTCGAGCTTATCAGGTTGAAGCTTTTTCACATAAGCATCGCATCCCCAAACTTTAAGAAACGACAACTTTGGTTTCTTGCTAAACCATAGTTCATAAGGTGTCGTCTCAACGGATTTTGACGGTGTTCTATTCAGCGTGAATGCGGCCGTCTCAAGAGCATAACCCCAAAACGATAGCGGTAAATCTGTAAGAGACATCATAGATCGCACCATATCTAGTAAAGTGCGACACGACGTTCGGACACACCATTGCGCTGTGGTGTTCGGGTGGCGTGAGTTGCAAAACTATTCCGCATTGTTTCAAATGTAGACCAAACTCGTAACTCAAATATTCGCCTCCACGATCAGATCGTAGAAACTTTATTTTCTTATTACGATGATTTTCAACTTCACTCTGAAATTCTTTGAACTTTTCAAATGTTTCAGACTTATGTTTCATTAAGAAGATATACCCATATCTGCTTAAATCATCTGTGAAGGTGAGAAAATAACGATATCCGCCACGAGCCTCAATATTCATTGGACCACATACATCTGTATGTATGATTTCCAACAAATCATTGCTCTCTCCATAGTACCGAGAAGCGGGGTTTTAGTCATCTTGCCCATGAGGCACGGTTCATAAGTGCCAAGTGATTCATAATCAAGTGACTCCAAAAGTCCATCAGTATGGAGTTTCTTCATGCGCTTTATACCGATATGACCTAAACGGCAATGCCACAAATAAGTCGCATTATCATTATCAATTCTGCATCTTTTGGTTTCAACATTATGAATATGTGTATCACTACTATCGAGATTCATTAAAAATAGACCACTCTTCAAGGGTGCATGACCATAAAAGATATTATTCATATAAATAGAACAACCTTTATTCTCGATTTAAATGAATAACCGTCTCGCATCAAACAAGATCCAGATATAATGTTCATGCTTAACACCGGCACCAAATAACAATTATTTAGGTCTAAAACTAATCCCGAAGGTAGATGTAGAGGTAGCGTGCCAATTGCGATCACATCGGCTTTGGAACCATTTCCCACGCCAAGATCGTCACCTCGTCCTTTGCCGTTGTTCGCTAATCTGTAGTCCCTGTTTCGAGTTGCAAATATTAGCAATGTAACCAAAGATCAAATACCAGTGCTACTGCGAGCTCTAGTAAGGTACACATCAATAACATGTATATCACATATACCTTTGTTCACCTTGCCATCCTTCTTATCCGCCAAATACTTGGGGCAGTTCCGCTTCGATGACGATGCCTTTGCAGAGAAGCACTCGATTTCAGGTTTAGGTCCAGACTTGGGTTTCTTCACTTGAGCGGCAACTTGTTTGCTGTTCTTCTTGAAGTTCCTTCTTCTTCCCTTTGCCTTTCTTCTTGAAACTAGTGGTCTTATTGACCATCAACACTTGATGCTCCTTTTTGATTTCTACCTCCGCAGCTTTCAAAGATTGCGTAAGAGCTCGAGCATAGTCTTTACTAGCCCTTGCATATTATAGTTCATCACGAAGCCTTTGTAGCTTGGTGGCGGTGATTGAAGAATTACATCAATGACACAATCATCCGGAAGATCAACTCCCGGTTGAGTCAAGTGATTGTAATACCCGGACATTACGAGTATGTGCTCACTGACAAACCCATTCTCCTCCATTTTGCAGCTATAGAACTTATTGGAGACTTCATATCTCTCAATCCGGGCATTCTGTTGAAATATCAACTTCAACTCTTGGAACATCTCATATGCTCCACGACTTTCAAAACGTCGTTGAAGACCGGTTCTAAGCCGTAAAGCATGGCACAATCGAACTATAGAGTAGTCATCACTTTGCTCGCCAGACGTTCTTAACGTCGTCGGTTACATCGGCAAGAGTCTGCACCTAGCGGTGCATCCAGGACTTAACTCTTACGTGCAGCAATGAGGATAATCCTCGTGTTACGGACCCGATCCGTGTAATTGCTACCATCATCTTTCAACTTTGCTTTCTCAAGGAACGCATTAACATTCAACGGAACAACAAAGACGAGCCATCTATCTACAAATGCAGACATAGACAAGCAAGATACTATCAGTACTAAGTTCATGATAAATTTAAGTTCAATTAATCATATTACTTAAGAACTCCCACTTAGACGGACATCTCTCTAGTCATCTAAGTGATCACGTGATCCAAATCAACTAAACCATAACCGATCATCACGTGAGATGGAGTAGTTTTCAATGGTGAACATCTTATGTTGATCATATCTACTATATGATTCACGCTCGACCTTTCGGTCTCCGTGTTCCGAGGCCATATCTGCATATGCTAGGCTCGTCAAGTATAACTCGAGTATTCTGCGTGTGCAAAACTGGCTTGCACCCGTTGTAGATGGACGAGAGCTTATCACACCCGATCATCACGTGGTGTCTCTAAGACGCATTTAACTTTGGCAACGGTGCATACTCGGAGAACACTACTTGATAATTTTAGTGAGAGATCATCTTAAAATGCTACCGTCAATCAAAGCAAAATAAGATGCATAAAGGATAAACATCACATGCAATCAATATAAGTGATATGATATGGCCATCATCATCTTGTGCTTGTGATCTCCATCTCAAGCATCGTCATGATCACCATCGTCACCGGTAGCGACACCTTGATCTCCATCGTAGCATCGTTGTCGTTTACGCCATCTATTGCTTCTCGACTATCGCTACCGCTTAGTGATAAAGTAAAGCAATTATGTATGCGTTGCATTTCATACAATAAAGCGACAACCATATGGCTCCTGCCAGTTGCCGATATCTCGGTTACAAAACATGATCATCTCATACAATAAAATATAGCATCACGTCTTGACCATATCACATCACAACATGCCCTGCAAAAACAAGTTAGACGTCCAATAGTTTGTTGTTGCAAGTTTTACGTGGCTGCTACGAAAGAGCAAGAACCGTTCTTACCTACGCATCAAAACCACAACGATACTTAGTCAAATAGACTCCGTTTAACCTTCTCAAGGACCGGGCGTAGCCATACTCGGTTCAACTAAAGTGAGAGAGACAGACACCCGCCAGCCACCTTTAAGCACGAATGCTCGTGAACGGTGAAACCAGTCTCGCGTAAGCGTCTGGCGTAATGTCGGTCCGGGCCGCTTCATCTCACAATACCGCTGAACCAAAGTATGACATGCTGGTAGGTAGTATGACTTGTATCGCCCACAACTCACTTGTGTTCTACTCGTGCATATGACATCAACGCATAAAACCAGGCTCGGATGCCGCTTTGTTGGGGAACGCAGTAATTTCAAAAAATTTCCCACGCACACGGGACCATGGTGATGGCATAGCAACGAGAGGAGAGTGTTGTCTACGTGCCCTCGTGAGACCGTGGCGGAAGCGATCACAACGTAGAGGAAGTAGTCAGACGTTCTCCTCGCGATCCTGCCGATCCCAGCGCCGTTACTCCGGCACCTCCGAGTCGATGATGACGTAGAGGAAGTAGTCGTACGTTCTCCTCATGATCCAGCCGATCCCAGCGCAGTTACTCCGGCGCCTCCGAGTTCTTGGCACACGTTCAGCTAGAGTACGCTCCACGGGCTCAGATCCAGCAAAGCTCCGGGGAGAGGGAGTTCCACAAGACGACGGCGTGCAGGACGATCTTGATGTTTCACCGACGCAGGCTTCGCCTAAGCACCGCCACGATATGACCGAGGTGGAATATGGTGGAGGGGGCACCGCACACGGCTAAGGAACGATCTCAAGGATCAACTTGTGTGTTCTAGGGTGCCCCCTCCCGTATATAAAGGAGGGAGAGAGGAGGTGGCCGCCCAAGGGGGCGACCAGGAGGGGGAAACCTACTCCAAGTAGGTTTCCCTCTCTTCCTTATCTTATTTGGAGGGAAGGAAGGAGTACTAGTATTTAGGAAGTAGTACTAGTAGTAGAAATAGGAAGAGGGGAAGGAGAAAGGAAAGGGGGCCGCCCCCTCCCAATTCGGATTGGGCTTGGGGCGCCTCCCTTGTTCCTTCTCCCTTCCTCCTACATGGGCCCAATAAGGCCCATATACCTCCCGGGGGTTCGGTAACCTCCCGAGCTCCAAACTTCTCCGGAACCTTTCCGGTGTCCAAATATATCCGTCCAATATATTAATCTTTATGTCTCGACCATTTCGAGACTCCTCGTCATGTCTGTGATCATATCCGGACTCAACAACCTTCGGTACATCAAAATACACAAACTCATAATATAACCGCCATCGAAACCTTAAGCGTCACGGACCCTACGGTTCGAGAACAATGTAGACATGACCGAGACACATCTCCGGTCAATAACCAATAGCGGGACCTGGATGCCCATATTGGTTCCTACATATTCTACGAAGATCTTTATCGGTCAGACCGCATAACAACATACGTTGTTCCCTTTGTCATCGGTATGTTACTTACCCGAGATTCGATCGTCGGTATCCAATACCTAGTTCAATCTCGTTACCGGTAAGTCTCTTTATCGTTCCGTAATACATCATCTCACAACTAACTCATTAGTTGCAATGCTTGCAAGGCTTATGTGATGTGTATTACCGAGAAGGCCCAGAGATACCTCTCCGACAATCGGAGTGACAAAACCTAATCTCGAAATACGCCAACCCAACAAGTACCTTTGGAGACACCTGTAGTACTCCTTTATAATCACCCAGTTATGTTGTGACGTTTGGTAGTACCCAAAGTGTTCCTCCGGTAAATGGGAGTTGCATAATCTCATAGTTATAGGAACATGTATAAGTCATGAAGAAAGCAATAGCAACATACTAAACGATCAAGTGCTAGGCTAACGGAATGGGTCATGTCAATCAGATCATTCTCCTAATGATGTGATCCCGTTAATCAAATGACAACTCATGTCTATGGTTAGGAAACATAACCATCTTTGATTAACGAGCTAGTCAAGTAGAGGCATACTAGTGACACTGCTTTGTTTATGTATTCACACATGTATTATGTTTCCGGTTAATACAATTCTAGCATGAATAATAAACATTTATCATGATATAAGGAAATAAATAATAACTTTATTATTGCCTCTAGGGCATATTTCCTTCAATTGCTTGGGCAGGAGTTGAGGTGGAAAATAAGGACTCCTAGTTCTGGTTTATGGCATTGTTAAATAAAGACTTGGAGATTTCAAATCAAGGTGAAGGCTGGGTGTTTATATCAGATCAGCAGAAAGGTCTAATCAATGCAATTTCAAAGGTTGTACCAAGAGCTGAACACAGAAATTGTGCTAGGCACATTTATGCTAACTGGAAGAAAAAACATAGGGACTAGAAATACCAGAAGAGATTTTGGGCTTGTGCAAAGTCTTCTAACAGAGTTCAGTTCAATTTAAATAGGGCAAAGCTTGCTCAGCTCACACAAGAAGGAGCAAGAGACATGATGCAGTCTGGGCCTGAACATTGGTGTAGAGCATGGTTCAAAGAAGGATCATTCTGTGATTCAGTCGACAACAATATGTGTGAAAGTTTTAACAACTGGATAGTGGAATATAGAGGTCTTCCTATCATCAGTATGTTTGAAGCAATCGAGCAAAGGTGACAGTAAGGATTCAAGTTAATAGAGCTATGCCTGCCAATTGGAATGGAACAATTTGTCCCAAAATCCTCAAAAAGGTGAACAAGTTGATACAACTTACTGAGAAGTGTGAGACAATATGGAATGGAAAAGATGGATATGAGGTGAAGTTAGGACAGCATGGATTCAATGTTGACATGCAAGCAGGAACATGTTCTTGTAGATACTGGCAATTGTCAGGAATTCCATGTGTTCATGCTCTAGCAGCTTCACAGTGTGGCCCTGATGACATTGATTCACTTATTGCACCTTGCTACAAAATTGAAGCTTACAAGAGGACATATGAGCATGTGATGATGCCAATGGAGGGCATGCCTAGCTGGCCAATATCTGACAGACCTAGACCATTAGTTCCAAGCTATGTGCAAATGCCTAGGAGGCCCAGGACAGAGAGAATAAGAGGTGCAGATGAGCCTCCTAAGCATGCACACAAACTCTCCAAGATTGGAACTAAGATCAGGTGTAGTTTATATGGAAATCCTGGGCACAACATGAGGAAATGCAATACTAACCCCAACAAGGGAAAGTACAAGAATAGGAAGAGGAAAAAAGAAACAAAAGTGTGTGCTAATTTTTACATATATTTGATTTCTATATGTTTTGTACTTGTGAAATTGCAGCAATGTGAAACACATAACAACTGTTACTTATGTGTGTTATGTAGGAAAATCCTCCAAGGACATCTCAAAGAGTAGCAAATGAAACTGCTACAGCCCAGTCTTCACAGCAGGCAGCTCAAACATCACATCAAGCTACAGGAGGGAGAGGCCAGTCTTCACAGCAAGCTACAAGAGGGAGAGGCCGGTCTTCACAGCAAGCTACAGGAGGGACAACACAGCCTAGAAGGGGAAGGCCTCCAAAGCAAGCAAACAGAACACCTGGTGCTAGTTCTAGTTAGAGAAGGAGGAAATCTACTAGGGTTAGCATGTTTGATGAACTGAGGGGTTAAGCAGGAAAATTGTTAGTAGGTTGCTGGTGATGTGCTACTTGCATGAATTTGTGTTTGATGAACATGTGTTTGTTATTGTCTTTTAAGTTGCAAAATTTCTGTTTGATGAACTTGTGTTTTTTTCTTACTGTTAAGCTGCAGAATTTGTGTTTAGTTGCAAAATGCTACTATTTACTGTGTTCTCTTTTGAAACAAATTCCCTTCCGATAGAAGCTTGGCAAAATATATTCTCTTTTGGCACAAAGAAATTCTGGCACAAATAGAGAGGCTCACAATTGTACCATTTCACAAGACAACATAGTACCAGCACATATTTGGCATAATTTTGGCACAAATTCAGTACACAGCAAGCAATACAGTTGCTTCACCACAACAACCAGCACAAAGTAGAACTAAACACACAGTACACCACTATAGATTCTTAACACATAGTACAACACACCAAGTGCCAAAGTGCCAAATAACAGGGTACAAACTCAAACTCCTTCAGCACTGTCAGTGCCGTCGATCTTGCCTAGCACAGTCTTGAAGATATGCGTGCGAGTCAGGTCCTTGCCTTCTCCTGGCAGCCACTCATCAGGCAGTCCTTCAGCAAGCAGAGGACCACGATCGACAACCTCCTTCATGTGGCAAATGACATGATACAGTAAGCTGTTCTTCTTCCTCGACGACGACGGTCCGTAGTCACCCAATTGAAATTGCATTGCTTCATACTCATCCATGGACTCGGGTGGCTTGTTTGTCAGCTTCGGCTCATGTATCTCCACTGTCACCACCTTGCCAACAAAGGAAGGGTCACGAAGCCACGCCATTACCTCAAGTCATGCGCGGCTTGCCGGCGGCAGGATCTCGATCAGCTCGCCACCCAGCTGCTTGAGAACATCTTTCACGGACACCGTCGTCCAGACCTGGCTAGGAAGGCCTTCAAAGCCGAGCTTGCTCTTGTACTTCAGAGCACCTGGCCGAGCACGAACCATTTCGCACCAACGCGAAAACTGAATCCAACGCCAGCAACACTTGATCTTCATTGACGAAAGGAGCACCTCAGAGCACTTCTCCTCCGTCGGGAAGGTCAGCCACAAGTCGTGTGGTGGGCACGCGACCTCGATGACCACCTCGGACGACACCACACCGCAATGCTGCTGCAAGGTCGCCAGCATGGCTGCTGGCCTCACTGTCTGCTCGCCGTCTCCGACCGCAGTTGCTAGAAGCACGTACCGCCTGAAGCGCAGCTCCAGCGCATCCATGGCTGGAGTGCGGGAGATCAGGACATGGCTCACCTCTCGATGGAGCTCCGGCTCTCCCCGCCGCCACACCTCCTGCGGGAACCGCTGTTCCAGCAAGCTACGGCTCACCTGGGCTGCTGCGATGACCGGGGCCGTGCGTCCATCGCCGGCAGCGCTCAAGGCGTCCGGCGACACGGTGCTGGTGAGGGAGTCCTGTATTAGGGGGTCCTCGGACAGCCGGACTGTTGGACTATGAAGATACAAGATTGAAGACTTCGTCCCGTGTCCGGATGGGACTCTCCTTGGCGTGGAAGGCAAGCTTGGCAATACGGATATGTAGATCTCCTCCCTTGTAACCGACTCTGTGTAACCCTAGCCCCGTCCGATGTCTATATAAACCGGAGGGTTTAGTCCGTAGGACAACAACATTCATACCATAGGCTAGCTTCTAGGGTTTAGCCTCTACGATCTCGTGGTAGATCAACTCTTGTAATACTCATATCATCAAGATCAATCAAGCAGGAAGTAGGGTATTACCTCCATCGAGAGCGCCCGAACACAGGTAAACATCGTGTCCCCGCCTCCTGCTACCATCCGCCTTAGTCGCACAGTTCGGGACCCCCTACCCGAGATCCGCCGGTTTTGACACCGACATTGGTGCTTTCATTGAGGGTTCCACTGTGCCTTCACCACAAGGTTTGATGGCCCCTTCGATCATCGACAACGATGCGATCCAGGGTAAGGTTTTCCTCCCCGGACAGATCTTCGTATTCAGCGCCTTCGCACTGCGGGCCAACTTGCTTGGCCATCTAGAGCAGATCGAGAGCTACGCACCTGGCCATCAGGTCAGGTTTGGAAACTTGGACTATACTGTCGACATCCGCGGAGACTTGATCTTCGACGGATTCGAGCACATGTCAGGTGCGCTGCACAGTCACGACGAGCATGACTCAGCTCTGCCGACGAACGGTGTTCGGGAGATCACACCTGTGCCTACTCTGGCCCTAGATCCGGAGTCTATTACGCCGTCCGAGGACGGATGGATGGACCCCGCCTCGGAGGCCACACACTCAGTGGCGATAGAGCCGAATACTGACTTCACCTCCTATGCGACATGTGTCGCCGGATCCTCGGATCCACCTCCGGCCACAGGCCCCGAACCGCCTGCGTCCGTGCCTATCAAATCTGATTGGGCGCCGATCATGGAGTTCACCTCCGTGGATATCTTTCAGCACTCGCCTTTTGGCAATGTGCTAAATTAATTAAGGTCTCTCTCCTTGTCGGGAGAACCTTGGTCGGACTATGTCTAGCTAGAATGGGGTGCGGACGACGAAGAAATTCGCGACCCACCCACCACCCACTTAGTAGCCACTGTCGATGATTTAACCAACATGCTCGATTTTGGCTCCGAAGACATCGAAGGTATGGACGACGATGTAGGAGACGAACAGGAACCACCGCCCACAGGGCGCTGGACTGCCACCTCATCATATGATATTTACATGGTGGACACCCCCAAAGAAGGCGATGGCGATAAGACAACAGAGGATAATCCCTCCAAGCAGCAATCCAAGCACCGACATCAGCGGCGCCGCTCTAAGTCCCGCCATAGCAGCGATACCGGCCCAAGAGACAATAACACTCCGGATAGCGCGAAAGACGATGACAATCCCCTCCAGCCAGATCTCGAGCGAGAGGATGAACAAGCTAGCCCCCCAGAACAGGCAGCAGACGGAGAATCAGAGGATGACAATTACATACCTCTCTCCGAAGACGAAGTGAGCCTCGGCGACGAATAATTTATCGTGCCTGAGGATCCTGTCGAGCAGGAGCGCTTCAAGCGCCGGCTTATAGCCACAGCAAACAGCCTAAAGAAAAAGCAACAACAACTTCGAGCTGATCAAGACCTGCTAGCGGATAGATGGACTGAAGTCCTGGCGGCCGAGGAATACGAACTCGAGCGCCCAACCAAGAGTTACCCAAAGCGCAGGTTGCTACCTCAACTCGAGGAGGAAGCATTGAAACCTACATCACCAGCGTATGATGCGGCTGATCGGCCACCTCATGGCCGAGACAGAGGGGCATACCAGCCCGAAGTCCATCCCGCACCCTGCCTCCATTCAAACAACAATACCAAGGCCCGAGGCAACACGCGGGACCTACGAGACGTATTGGGAAACAAAGCAGGACATGCGAGATCGATCTACGGATCACGGGGGCGCGCCCCAACGTGGGACAATGATCGTCACGCCGGATATACTAAAAGCAAATCCGGCCGGGCCGAATACAGCAGACAAGACTCGTATGAACTGCGTCATGATATAGCCCGGCATAGAGGCGCCGCACACCCCCTATGCTTCACTGATGAAGTAATGGATCATGAATTCCCGAAGGGTTTTAAACCCATAAACATTGAATCATATGATGGTACAACAGACCCCGCGGTATGGATCGAGGATTTCCTCCTCCACATTCACATGGCTCGCGATGATGATCTACATGCCATCAAGTACCTCCCACTAAAACTCAAAGGACCAGCTCGGCATTGGCTGAATAGCTTGCCGGCAGACTCCATTGGCAGTTGGGAGGATTTGGAATATGCATTCCTTGACAACTTCCAGGGCACCTATGTGCGACCACGGATCTTGATGACTTGAGCCATATAATTCAGCAGCCAGGGGAATCGGCCAGAAAATTCTGGACCAGGTTCCTAACCAAGAAAAACCAAATTGTTGAATGTTCGGATGCAGAGGCCTTAGCGGCATTCAAGCATAACATCCGTGATGAGTGGCTCGCCCGGCACCTCGGCCAGGAGAAGCCGAAGTCTATGGCAGCCCTCACGACACTCATTGTTGGGTTCTACGGTAGGGTGCGTCGACTGCAAATTAAAAATTCCTACGCGCAGAACATCCAGGAACATGCTACGGGAGATGGATCACAGTTTGTTACCACTAGACGCCGCAGCGCCGCAGCGGAAGAAGAGTTGGGGCAGCGTCTGCGTGGATCGCCTCCTCCTCGCTCGATCTCCCTCGAGCGGCCGGTCGTCCGATCCCACGCACGAAGTTCGCCGGAGCGGCGCCAAGTGCACCGCCTCTAACGGTATCCGTGCGTGCGGGAGGAACATCGTCGCGGCGGACTGCTAGGTCCGATCACACGCGATCGGCGGCGAGTGGAGGTGGCTATTCGCAACACATGCAAACCCTAGTCGCAACGCCAAGCGATCAATCGCTCGAGTGTGCCGCACCTCCACTTTATATAGGCGTCCGTCGCGGGCTCAACACTTTGGCCTCGCACGGACCCTAAAGCCCAAAGTCTATTCGGTCACGTTCCTAGTCCAGTTCGGATCACATCCGACCAGTGTCCTATGAACTGACCTCATAGGTTCCTTCCCTTAAGCGCGCTGACCCTTAGGTTCAAGTCGGCTTGGTCACGATTCGGATCACCTCCGACATGCGGTTGGTAGCGGCCTCTAGCAAGGCGTGCCGACCACCAAGCGACGATGAAGCTGGTTAGGCAAACACATACAACGTGTCACACTTACATTTCCCTTTGCCGCACGATATATGTTGTCGGGCTCAAGGCGAGACTGTCATCCTTGTGCTAACCCGACCTCTTTCTCGTTCCAGTGATACCGACCACAATCTGGATTATCTCATAATCCTTGTCGCATGGCCATGCTATTCCTGGTCAGATCACACGAGGGGCCCAGAGTATATCTCTCCTGATCGGAGGGGCAAATCCCATCTTGCTCGACCGTGTCTCGCAAAGATGGGATCGACAAACCCGAAACCTACCTTTGTAACTACCCGATCCACGGAGTAGCGCTTTGGTCGCCCAAAGCAAGTCTGTCACCATCCAGAGTACATGTGTCACTCAGGTCTTAGGACATAGAACGTATGTTGTACTAGAGACTCACAGATGACATATCGCTGCGTCTCATAGTTGGGTCCGTCCGACTCGGACCTTATCTCGACTCGGATCCGACTATGTCGAATCCGACCAGACCTTTCCAAGTCCATATTATCCGGTTAGCATCCAATGCTCCATGGCTAGTGAGACCAAGCCATCGACCGTGTCATATGCCGGTCTAGTTTGGCGTCCACACAGCCCTTTTGACTAGGGACCTTTTAGGACAGTCATCATACAATGCATAGTCCCACAAACAAGTCACATACTTGCTGATACACATCATTGATAATGTCCAAGGACTATCTTTATTCATAAACACATAGGAAATATCATCATACATGATTGCCTCTAGGGCATATCTCCAACACTCATGACCCGCTTTTGTGCGGGCGAGGATAGCTGGCTGGCTAGCACCAACAACACATCAAGAAATCCTGGCACTTCAGATACCAAAGATACTAACGGCAGACCACGTCGTAACAGACACAAGCGTCGCAACAATGGTGATAACGCCGAAGACACGACAGTCAATGCCGGATTCAGTGTTCTAAATCCGGTCAGCGGAAAAAGCCGTTTAAAAGAAGTAATCCAGGCCCGTCCAGTTTGTACCGCATACTCGATCGCTCGTGCCAAATTCACGGCACCCCCGACAAGCCAGCCAATCACACCAACAGAGAATGATGGGTGTTCAAGCAGGCCATCAAGTTGAATGCTGAAAACAAGGACAAGGGGCTGCATAGCGACGACGAGGAGGAGCCTCGGCCGCCGAACACAGGAGGACAGAAGAGGTTCCGTCCAGAAGTGAAAACGGTGAACATGATATACGCAACCCACATTCCCAAGAGGGAACTGAAGCGTGCACTAAGGGACGTCTATGCGATGGAGCCAGTCGCCCCAAAGTTCAACCCATGGTCCTCTTGTCCGATCACATTCGATCGCAGCGACCACCCCACTAGTATCCGTCATGGCGGTTCTGCCGCATTGGTCCTTGACCCCATCATCGACGGATCTCACCTCACTCGAGTCCTTATGGACGGCGGCAGCAGCCTGAACCTGCTCTATCAGGATACAGTGCGCAAAATGCGTATAGACCCCTCGAGGATCAAACCCACTAAAACCGCCTTTGAAGATGTCATCCTAGGTGTAGAGGCCCATTGCACGGGCTCAATCACACTGGAAGTGGTCTTCGGATCTCCGAACAACTTCCGAAGCGAGGAGTTAATCTTCGATATCGTCCTGTTCCGCAGTGGCTATCACGCACTACTCGGACGAACCGCATTTGCTAGATTCAATGCGGTACCGCATTATGCATACCTTAAGCTCAAAATGCCAGGACCTCGTGGGGTTATAACAGTCAATGGAAACACAGAGCGCTCACTCCGCACGGAGGAGCACACTGCGGCCCTAGCAGCAGAAGCACAAAGCAGCCTTTTAAGGCACACCGCCAATTCGGCGATAAACCCCCAGACACCTTCAAGCGAGTCCGGAGTAATCTGCAACAGGATCGCCTGTCACCTTCAGAGCTCGCCTAGCAATTCGCCCCGCCCTAGTCCCGTCAAGTTTATTAAAATCTGTGCCGCGCGTACATAATTACGCACTAAAAACACCATGGGCATAGGCGGGGGCACGGCCAAGGCACGTCCCACAATGCGGCTCAACCGCCCTAGGAGCTGCATACCTTTTTCATCTTCTCTCTTTCAGGACCTTAGTCTCTGGAGCCCCTTTTCGGCAGTATGATTGCTGGACGCATTACGGGAAGGAAATACCAAGGAAGCAAGAAGCTCTGACGTACAAGGGAATCCCAGGTGGTCTCTGATAACGATCAAAATACCTGTTTTAAATACCCATACACAGCTTGCCCTTGGATAGGACATGTCAAATAGTCCTATTTTTTGCTTATTGTACTACTTGTATCCGTACGCTTCGACGTATTATCTAATAACAATGCATAGCGTTAGTATATTACTGCATTGCCTTTGCTTTTTTTTTTCTTGTCTGCTTATTTACGACAAATTGCACCCGTACATTCTGGTACGACCAATAGGCCAGGGGCTCCAGTATACCCCATAAATACGGAGTGAGAAGTCCGAACACTTTCGACACTGCGGCACCCCGAACTTATAACACTATATGCATCAGCTCCGAATCATGTCTTGGGTCAATAGTTGGGTTTGCCCGGCTCCCATGTTTTGGTACCTTACGTTCCGCAATATCGGCTAAGGTAGCACTGGGAGAATTACTGCGATTGTGTCCCGGTTCTTCCGGACGAGCACCTCGAGAGAAAGCCGAAAACTGACTGTCATGATAAGGCGAGAGCTGGCCGCTGTTCGAGAGGTCTCAAGTCCTTAAAGACTTTTTCCACTTTGGGCGAGGAGTCGGCCTTGTCCGGCTTAGGCGTATATAGCGCCCCAAATTCGGCCTTCCGAATACTAGGGGCTTCGCCAAAGTTTAAAATTGTAGACTTCTATGGCTAAGTGAGAGTAATAAAGCCTTATAGTCCGATTGCCTGGTTCGTTGTGCTGAACACCTCCTTCGAAGGACCCAAAATTGGATAAAGAGTGCTCAGGTTTATCCCGAACACCTCAAGATTACTAGTTACATGGGGGCGTGTTTCGACGATCGCCAACTCTCAGATTTTATAAACGGCCGCATGAAGGTAATATTTTAAATTCACAAGCGTTGCATAAGCGCCAAATGAACTCGTTTCACATTACAGGATCACATGAGTACATTTATTCAAATATTACATCCTTAGCACATTCCTCCGCCGCAAGGCGAAAGCACCCTTCAGGTTTGTCATAATACAATTCGGGCTTGCGGTGCTCCTTCCTCTGGCGACCCCTCGGTCCATGACTTCTCAAAGATCCATCTTCCCCAGTGCACCTTCGCCGCAAAAGCCCTCAGCACCCTTGATGCAGACGGATCGCTTTATGACTTCAAGCCATGGGCGATCATTCACAAGCCGCCCACTGCATCAAGTAGCTGCCAGGGGATCGCCAGCCACATCCGGACTATAAGACCCTTCATGGCCTGTTCGGCCGCCTTATGGAGCTCGACCAGTTGCTTCAGCTGGTCGCTCAAGGGCATTGGGTGTTCGTTCCCAGTATACTGAGACCAGAACAACTTCTCCGTCGAGCTCCCCTCCTCGGCCCGGTAGAATTCCGCGGCATCTGACACACTGCGGGGGTAGATCAGCGAACGCTCCTGGAAAGCTCCAAACTCGGGTAAGTAAAAAGAAAGTTTCCTTCACATGCTTGCTTTGCATAATGAATGCCTTACCCGCCGCTATCTTCTTAACCGCCTCAATCTCCTGGAGGGCCTTTTGGGCTTCGGCCTTTGCATGTTGTGCGCTTTCGAGGGCCTTCGCAAGCTCGGACCCTTGCGTCTTAGAGTCAAGCTCCAAGGCCTCGTGTTTCTAGACGAGAGCCTGGAGCTCTTGCTGCACCTCGCCTACTCGGGCCTCTTGTTTCTCGCGCTCGGTGCGCTCCTTGGCCACTTTGTCTTCGGCCTTGGATAGCACCTTTTTCAGGGCCGCCACTTCGGTCGTGGCCCCTAGCAAATTCATTATGATCCTATTATTTTACAACCAACTTTATATATATATACAGTAGGGTATCCTTACCTTTGTTCACTTCGAGCCGCCTCTTGGTAAGGCCGAGCTCTTCCTTAGACCGCTCAAGGTCCTGCTTCAGTGCGGCGACCTCCGCATTACGTGCGGCAGCGGCCAGCGGCGAAGCCTGCATATGCACATAGACATATTTTGATTAGACTCCTGTGGTTATTGGTTGATCCTCTGTTCGGCCTTTCTTTGAGAACACCAAACAGAGGATCAGGGGTACTGTCTATGCTGTAACATTTTCTCATAATTTGATCACTTACCTCAAAGCCTGTTAGGAGGCTGGCACAGGCTTCAGTCAGTCCACTTTTGGCAGACTAAACCTTCTCGATCACCGCACTCATGATAGTGCGGTGCTCTTCGTAGATGGAAGCGCCGCGAAGCGCTTCCAGCAAGTTATCCGACGCCTCTGGATGGACAGAGGCCATCGGCACAGGCGGGTTGCCCCTCTTAGCGAGGGGTCGCCTGACAAAGTCCGGAACCACTGGAGGTTCCGTCGCAGTATTTGGATGGGGGCCGAATTTGCTGCCCCCGTCATCGGAGCCCACAGGAGTCTTGCTCCCCTTGCGCCCAGTGTCCGGAAGGTCGCCTTGAGGCGCCTCCAGGACTACCTCCCCTTGGTTCGGTGCCCTTTGAGACAACACCTCGACGTTGTCCGTAGGGCGAGGGAGGAGGCGGTCGGAAGTGAATCGATGTTCAGGTCCGACGGGCCCAAAGAATCATCCGAAGAAGATACATCGATGCAGGCTCGGGAGGGGCTGCATAATCACGCGCAGCGTAATAAGAAACAATACAATAAGACGTACCAAGAATTATCATGGTATCCGGATACTTACGACTTCGCCAGGGGCTTGTCCCGGGGCAACCACTCGTCGTCGCTATAGGCGGTCATCATGGAGCAGTCCGGGAGGAGGGTCCTTCCCTTCTTGGACCCCTCGGCCTCCCCGGATGGGGCGGCCTTCCTTTTCTTGTCCCCCCCGGCTGGGGGGTGGGGGGAACTTTCCTCTACCTCCTCCTTGTTTTTGTGGGAGGAGTGCTCCTCGGTGTTTTCGGACGATGAGTCCGATATAACCTTGTGCCGGAGACCCTTCCTGGTCCCCGTGGCCTTCTTCTTGGCCTTCTTCTCCGGCACCTCATAAGGCGCCGGAACCAACATCTCCGTTAGGAGAGCGTCTACCGGATCTTCGGGCAGGAGAGCCGGACAATCGATCCGCTCCGCTGTCTCTACCCAGTCCTGTTGAATGGCATGGAGGCTTAGATCTCACGCGCAGTTATACTGGGGAAAAGAACATCTCGTGAAATGTAAAAAAGGCTTACCGAATTGGCAGGACGCTTTGCGCTGAGTCCGCGGTCCTCGGTAAGGGGAGGAGGTACCTCGACGCCCTTGAAAAGCACCCTCCAGACGTCCTTGTGCATCGTGTAAAAGAGCTCTCGCAGCGTCTGGTGCTCAGCCGGGTCGAACTCCCACAAATTGAATGCCCGTCTTTGACACGGGAGGATCCGGAGGAAGAGCATGACTTGGACCATGTTGACAAGCTTGATTTTCTTGCTCATCATGTTTTTGACGCAGGTCTGGAGTCCGGTCAGCTCTACCGAGGAACCCCAGGACAGGCCCTTCTCTTTCCAGGAGGTGAGCCGCATGGGGATTCCGGGTCGAAATTTGGGGGCCGCCACCCAGTTGGTGTCGCGCGGCTCGGTGATGTAGAACCACCCCGATTGCCACCCCTTCATGGTCTCCACATAGGACCCTTCGAGCCAGGTGATGTTAGGCATTTCGCCCACCATGGCGCCTCCACACTCTGCTTGTTGGCCGACCAACACCTTTGGTTTAACATTGAAGGTCTTCAGCCACAGGCCGAAGTGGGGCTTAATGCGGAGGAAGGCCTCGCACACGACGATAAACGCCGAGATGTTGAGGATGAAATTGGGGGCCAGATCGTGAAAATCCAGCCCGTAGTAGAACATGAGCCCGCGAACAAACGGGTGGAGGGGAAATCCCACCGCATGGACGGCGAAGTGGGTAAGGAAAACCACCCTCTCATGGGGTTCTAGAGTAGGGACGATCTGCCCCGCATCTGGCAGCCGGTGTGCGATATCCGCGTCCAGATATCCTGCTCCCCGTAGCTTTGAGATGTGCTCCTCCGTAACGGTGGATACCATCCACTTGCCTCCCGCTCCGGACATGCTTGGTGTGGTTTGAGGAGGAAATGCGAACTTGGGTGCTGGAGCTCAAGTGCGCAAGAATGGACGAGCAAGGAGGAAGATGGCGTGGGTAAAAGAGGAATCCTGTCCCTTTATAAGGGCGGAGGAAACTATATGCCTCCCCACCTGCCTGGTAAACTCGCTTATTCCCCAAGCGCTGTAATTGATGGCGCGGTTGGGTTACCCACACCCGTATTGATGAGAATCTCGTGATAAGGGGACACGATCTCTGCTTCGACAAGACGTGCCAAGAAAACCGCCTCGCAATGTGTGCAGTAGCTGGTTGAGAAAAAACGGTTCGAATAATGACCGGGTCATGGTATGATGTCATGCTGCCAAATGTGTCAGCAGATTAGATTTGTGGAAATATTATTCTCTCTGTGGTGGTATGTGGAATTTGTTTTGCAGAGCTGGACACTATCCTTGTGTGAAAAATCTTCTATGGAGTATTCGGAAGTGGAACCCGCCTTGCAATGCCGAGGACGATCTGCGTGCTGGACTCATCGTCATTGAAGCCTGGATCAGGGGCTACTGAGGGAGTCCTGGATTAAGGGGTCCTCAGACAGCTGGACTATATCCTTTAGCCGGACTGTTGGACTATGAAGATACAAGATTGAAGACTTCGTCCGTGTTCGGATGGGACTCTCCTTGGCGTGGAAAGCAAGCTTGGAAATACGAATATGTAGATCTCCTCCCTTGTAACCGACTCTGTGTAACCCTAGCCCCCTCCGGTGTCTATATAAACCGGAGGGTTTAGTCCGTAGGACAACAGCAATCATACCATAGGCTAGCTTCTAGGGTTTAGCCTCTACGATCTCATGGTAGATCAACTCTTGTAATACTCATATCATCAAGATCAATCAAGCAGGAAGTAGGGTATTACCTCCATCGAGAGGGCCCGAACCTGGGTAAACATAGTGTCCCCCGCCTCCTGTTACCATCCGCCTTAGACGCACAGTTCGGGACCCCCTACCCGAGATCCGCCGGTTTTGACACCGACAGCTGGAGCTCACGCTGCCGCCGCCCATGGAGAATAGGGTTAGGGATTTGGACTGGGAAGTGGGGGATTTCTGATCCAGATCGCAACGGGGAACGGCAGCTCTATAACAGTCCAACCTGACAAGTAGGCCCCACCACGGTCAAAACAGCCCTTTGACTGTGCCACATCAGCATCGAATGGAGACAAACCAGCCGGGGGGGTGTTTTGTCCGATTTGGTTTTGTTTGGGGTGTAGAAGGAGCCAAAATATAGATCAGGGGGTAAAGCGAACCACCCACTTTGTTCAGGGGAGTAAAATGGACTTTTTTCTTTCAAATATAGTGAAAATGAAAAAAATGGTCATGTTATTTAAAAGGTGTTTATGTTTTTTAATAGTAGTGTAATTTTAGAAACTGCCTAAACATTTTTTTAATATTCATATTATTTTAAAATGTGCACCTATTTAAAAAATGTTAATGCAATTTAAAAAGTGTTCACGTTTTTTTAAAACAATTATGTAATTTAAAAATTCTTCATGTATTCACGTGGACTCTATCGATTTGACGCAATATTCCCTTGCATTACAAAATTTAGTTGTTTTTCTTATAATAATTTAAAGTTTGCTGATTTTTAAAATTTTGGTATTGTGGGAAGGTTCTAGTTGTTCTAAAAACATTCAACTTTCTCGGTTACAAATCATTTATTGTTTTCTACTACTCATTGTTGAATTTGTTATATATTTTTTTGCAAAAAATTCACAAAGATTTCGATTAAAACTTAAAATTACATGTGTCTGCAGAAATCCATCCTTGCAACATACTTTATTTAAGACATTTTATGTTGTTTTCACTTATTTTCACCGTAAATTGGTTTCAACAAATATTTCCTCCCATTATCTCGTTCGTTAATCAATCTTTCAATGGTTGTATCACCGTGACAATGATTACATTATCACAAAATTCTCGTCTTTTATTTTCTTAGTGATCTAAAACATCTTATATTTGTTTACAGAGGGAGTATGTTTCTACACCACATGTATTCATTTTATGTCTTTATTTTGCTGTTTGATTGTGCTCTCTTGTCTTCCATTTTTAATTGTTCTCTAAATGTTGTCTCCGTCGCCATTCCTCAATGACAACCTTCGAGACCCTGGACGTGTGACGGTGAGCTCCTCTTCCATCTCTAGCCCTGTCGGATATAATCGTCCACGTCCACACCATTTGCCAGTGTCTTGACTACTACCGATGGTTGTGATCATGTCATTGACGTCGGACGAACTTGACGATCGCAACTGTGCATGGCGAGGATGCCAACTTCATGCTCGGTGATGATCTCTACAAAGACGATGACTTCCTGCATGGATGACAATGACATCGTCTTCATTGCCACCGCCGCGTTTCTTTTACCATACCCGTGGCCAGCCTTTTTCTTTGTCATCTTTGTATTACCATCGAACAGTGGCGGAGCCAGAATTCGAGTATAGGGGGGGCCGAGTACGTCTATTGATCGAATCTCGTTGATAATTACTAGTTGCTTCTACTAAAATTGTTGATCGTTGGGAGGGGGGGGCAGGCCCTGCTCGTCCTCCCCTGCCACCGAGGGATGTAAGAAGCTCCTATTTGACACTCTCCGCGTCAAAACTTCCAGGGAAAACACACATGGTGCTCGCCTTCATGGGTCATCCCAGTAACCTGATATGCATTGTTACCGACCATTAATCCTCTAATTTATAGCATTTTCTTCTTCTTGCAATTTTGTTTCCTTTGGTCTTTTTAGTCGAGTTTCCTTCAAAAAAACTGGGTTTTGACCAATTTAAATAATATACTATTTTAAGATTAGAATGTTTCATGAATTTTAAAATATGTTCGCGAGTTCCATCAAATGTTTGAAATCATCAAGTGCGCGTTTTTAAATGTCAAATTTAAAAACAATATATTTTTGAAAAAGTGTTCACAAATTTATTTACTTTTGGTTTTTATCATAAATTTGGACATTGGCTCATGATTTTTAAGTTCTTATATTGTAAGGAAAGTTCACTAATTTGTAAATATTTTTAAATGTAAAAAGTAAATAAAAATGAAAAATATAAAAACAGTAAAAAAACCTGGTTGAAGAAAACATAAAGGAAACGCAGAAAGGATAGTCGCTAGAGCTCGAAGAAAGCTTCATCGTGACCTTGTTGTCTATAGGGCGGCCCATGACCATCTCCATGTGCGTTTCCTGGCAATTTGCTACAGTGAGCGTTACATAGGTAATTCCGGGATGCAAGGCCTCGGTGGCTCTTTCAGCACCGATGACATCCGTTACAACAATTTATTATATATATATGTCTAAAAAAACAATTTATTATATCCGAACCCCTTGGGAGCTCTTTTTTAATCAATCTGGGAGCTCTTAATTTTTTTTCCGAGAAACTTGGGAGCTCTTATTCCATGCTAAAACTATGGGATGGCTGCTATAATGCTTATATAGGTCGGGCTGCGAAGCTCTTGCTCGCTCAGCTTACCTCCTTGCTCCACTAGCTCGCTTAGTTTTTTTTCCGCTCGCTCGCTGCTAGCTCATAAAAAGTCGGCTACCTTTTTTTATCTGAAAAAGTTTGTTAAATAAAAAAAACTCATGGATTGAAAATATTTTGCAAATTTAAAACAAACATGATTTTTAAAAAATATTGATAGATTTAAAAGATGTTCATAAATTCGAAATAAGATTATCTTTAAAAAAATACATAATTTAATAATATTCTTGTACTCTAAATACATTCATGAATTTAACACCCTTACAGATAGACCACCATCCCCATGCACCATGAGGCTCCAAATCTAGGAAGCTTAATACCTCAACTAGAAGGGTTGAGTGCGCTTCGCTGCGCTGTTGATGTTGTTGCAATTTTATTTTTTTATTTGGTTTGACGCATGGAAAAGATGATGTGGGCTTTTTTTTATGACGTGGTGTGGTTGGCTTTCTTAGCAACGTGATTCTATGTTATTTTTTAATCAATTCATATTTATGTGGAAAATTACTGCAAAAAATATTTATGTGGAAAAGTTTTTTTGCATTGGTGGCCGCATGTATTATATTGATACTGCAGTGTCACATGTTGGAGCTTTTTTTTTCTATGTGGCGAGAGGATGTGATGTGTTTTTTAGGCTGGTTACTGCCGATTAATTTAAGAAATTGTTGCCCCTGTCAAAATATTGAATCAAATTTAAAATTAGATATTTTAACTGAGTGAGAGAGCTCCTTGAAAAATCGTTGACCCAGTCAAAATCATGAATCAAATCTAAAATTGAACACCTCAATTCAATGGGAGGGCTTCAGAAATCAGAACTAGGGAGCATAGTTAGATGATGTGTATTTTTTTGCGATAAAACGATGATGTGTATATTTGATCAAACTTAAAAATAGTTAACATTTTTATTGAATTTATACACCATCTGTTGGGTTTGTATTACCTCCGTCCCAAATTATTTGTTTTAGATTTATATCTAGATATAGATGTATCTAACACTTAAGCATGTCTAGATATATTTATATCTAAACAAATCTAAAACAAATAATTTGGGACGGAGGAGTAGTTGGCCTTGCAACCAACCATGGAAGCACATTCACGTTCACAAAACTTACGTCCGTGCATGCATATCTCAACAAAGTGTAAAAGGGAGCGAGCTAATCATGTGGAATGGAGTAACAGTAGGACCTGCAAGCGCATGAGGCGGTCGGCGCTGTGCTTGAGCTGGTGCCGGCGGCTGGAGTACTGGCGGTGCGCGTCGTCCACGTCGTCCAGGGCGCCGGCAGCAGCGGGGTCGAACTCCCAGACCTGGCGGCCGGCGTGCGCGTTGGTGGTGCGCAGCCACGCCTCGCCGCCGGCCTCCTCCCCGATCCTTAGCCGCCACATCGATCGACGTCGACTCAAACCAGTGGCTGGCTGTTCTTCTAACTTTTTACTCTAAGTTCGTTGCTACCTTCACAGCAGGGCAAGTGAGTGAGACGAGAGAAGGTACCCAAAAACAGCCCGTGTTTAAATAGGAGAGCGAAATGGCATTTCCACTGCAAAACCATTACCAGCCCGTGGAGATGTCATTACCAGCCCGTTTAGAAAGGACAAACAGTCATCTCAAACAAGAGAAGAAAAAGAAAACACAAACAGTAACTGAAGGACAAGGAAGCGTCCGCAAGCGTTACGGAACTTAAGCTCCATCACGTGGTGAACAAGCTAAATCATGCGGCAAAAGGTGTCGTGCCAAATCGGTCGTTGTCATCGAGCCTGCGTGCTCGTTTGTTCTTCCCTTTTGTTGTCCGTGGCTTTCAGCACGTTTTACTTTTTTCGTTGTCATCTAGTACTATCTAAGATGAAAATTAACTAAAATATTATCTACTCCCTCCGTCTTATAATATAATATAAGACTTTTTAGAAGCTACATTAGCATATAATTTTTTTCTAGCCACTCCCTCCGCAAAAAGGATATGTCCCGCATCGCTCCCGGGCGGCACCGGCGATGGACTGGCTGCGCCGCGGCCGATTGCGTCTACCCTTCTTTTTCTCTCATTGTCACTGGAGGAGGCTGCCGGCCAAAGGCCACACGACGGAAGGTGGCGATGGGATTTCTCCCGGTGGTCCGGTGGCCGCTAGTGCAATCTGCATGTGGGATAGTGGCCCGATGACGGACCTAGAATGGCAGCCTTAGAGGTGCCACAGTCCAAAATTCACACTAAATATTATCATAATCTCAACAAATAGGTTTAAAATTGCATCAACTTCATAGATATTTAGTGCTACATACATGGTAAAATTTATTTTACAGTTTTTGAGGTGGTGCCATGACACCCAAGGCACCCCACTAGATCAGCCGCTGAGTGGCACCCCGGCTGTTGTGTCAGATGGATCGGCCCCTTGGCTGCATCCCGTGGAGCCATTAGACTTGGCGGGTTTGGTGAGGCCGTGCACCGGTCTCGATCCGGCGTGGGTTGGAGGCCAGTTGTGAGTTGTGACCGTTGTGTGCTTCTGAACTAGTGGCGCATGCGTGGAGATTGAGCGGACGTAGCACGGATGGCGCCGGAGCAACTTCATTGCTGGCTCTAGTGATCGGTCGACCGATCTGCGCCGGCATGAATGCAGCGCCGAGTGGAGGTGCGGTCGCGCGGGAGATAGTTTTAGGTGAGACCAGGTTGTTAGATGCGTACGTGGCGGCCAGTCCTGGTCGCGGCGGTTCGGAGGTCCGCAAACCTCCCCTTGGTTTGCTCAGGTTTGCGAGAATTCGGATGCTTGGATGCGTCCGCAGATAATAGAGGTTCGTGTCGAATGGCAAACTACATAAGGACAGCTCGGTTTGGACGTTATGCGCTATTTGAGGTCCGCTTGGAGATGCCCTTACATACAATATTTTCATTTGAATCGTTTGCAACACATTTCTTTTTGTAGCTCATTTATATTTCTTATTTGGGTTGCTTATATTTCTGTTTTTCACATATTTACCGTATAAGGTTTGAAAGTGGAGGCCATTAGGTGCACATTGAGGATTATTGAGAAAAAAAATCAGTATGCACCATGCAAGATGCAAATACTTAGCTTTTTTGTTGCATTGTTGGTATATAGTTTAAAATACAAAGAAAGTTATGGCCAACATGAATATTGAGAAAACATTATTTTACTTTTAGGTGATTGGTAAGGATCTTAATGTGTGGCAATGGAAAACTAGCAATATTATCGGCACGCCATACAAAACGATAGAGTCCACATACTGCTTTTTAGCATTATCTCTTCCCCTTCTCCTCGCTCCAATCGGGCGTCCTCCATCAGTAACAAAAGATGTAAATATTTATGTGGTCCACTTAAGTCTCCTGGACTCTTCTTCCACTTGGCTCATCAATGCCTGTATTGCTTCATTTTTAGATTTTTGCAATGTCATGCCTCTATCATTTGTTCATTTTCTAATTACCTTTTCTTCTAATCACCTCTATCATTTGGTCATCTCAGGCATTATAAATACCATTGTATATTCATAGAAAATTTGCTAAAACATTCTCTTGCACTCACTTTTTCATAGCTCGTTCATCGAAAATGACTTAAACTTGACATATTTTTTGCTTACAAACCTTTAAGGTCAATTCCAAACACATGAACCAAAAATACATAGTAGGTAAAGTACATGCTTGGAATCATAGGTTTTGGATGTTTATTCTATTTTCCATCTGTTTTCAATTGTTCTTTCAAGTTAGCCGTTTGTCTGAATAATTCAAAAAAACTTGCTATGTATCTGAATTGATTCTGCAACTTTAAGTGATCATAACGGTTTAACTCCAGATGACATAGCATTGCTCGGTGGTAGCAGTGACCCGTGGCGCCATTTCTGTCTGCAAGAGGACCGCCAATGGGTAGTCCCAAAAAACTAACTCTAAGGAGGCACACAACGTGAATATCAGATATGAAGTGAGGATATGTAAATGTTGTAGTCTTCTGTAAGTAGCGTGAGAAAACATGCATATACATCAGAAGTGCTTCGTTTAATTACATGACAAACTAATTCCTCTTGTGAAAGCAAAAATCCTCTTAGGCGCTGCTAACTGGTTCGGGAGGCAGAGCTGATTTAATGCAGTAGGTCTAAAAGACATATTTTTTTCTTTGTTTGTTTATAAAGCATGGCAAAAACCTATTTCTAGAGGTCTAAAAAACATAAGTACATGACACTGGCAGGTATGACCAATCAAGCCTGCAGGCTTTATTACTACCCATATTTTCAAGATCAGGTGAAAAATGAACTGCTATATATCTCGTCCTCTATCTACCCATAACTTCTGTAGGATTTTTGGGCCCTAGTTTAGGTGCGGTGTTTGTAATACAGTTACGGTCCCGTAGCACCAGAGTTTTCCCGGATTTAGCGTATTATAGTACCGTGATACATATAAGAGCGATCAGTAACGCATACTGGTTGTACGATTTGATTGACAAGCATAACCCAGCAGTAGCAGAGTAGGCGGCCAAAAGGCAGATCTCCAAAGCATACACAAAGTATTTACTTGAACTTCAGATACTTCAGATCTATGGCTCCCATCCTTGCTTAGTCATATGGCATTGCATCATCTGGCATCTGCAGTGGAAAAAATAACATGAATCAATTAGACAAGTTTTCATCTGGCAAACGAAAACAGTGCTGATAGCATTGCAATTGCCATGAACAGCAGGGAAATGCATTCGTTTCACCATTGGAACGGAGGGAGTACTAATCAACCAAGAAATAAGACAGCAGGGCCAAGTGGGAAAATAAAAATAAAATACAGGATTACCCTGAGTCATATTAGACTTGATCAAGTCAGGAGACAATAAGAACTCGATAAATGTGTCTTGCTTCTTACATGCGTAATACTGTACTAGACAAGAAAGGACATAGCGCCAAACATGACTAGCATGTGCACCTGTACAAATACAATAACGAATGTCTAGAAATGAAAACGACGAAAACAAAAAACATCATGTGCTAGTATCTTGCTTGATCAGACTGACCTACAATTATCGCCTTTAAGAAAAAAAAATTACTTTTCATCCACTAACCTTGGAAGAAGGAAAGGAAGACTCCTGCAGTATGCTGGTCATAACATCCAAGGCTTTCATCCGGATCAAGCGGCACTCCTCGAGCCCATGAGGCTCGCACAGGCCGAAGGTGACGAGCTTCTTCTTTCTCTTGATCCAATCGCACAACTTCTTGGCCTCCTTTGCCATACCCTTGAATCGAATCCAAGACATTCATCATTTTACAACCAGTACGTGCCACTGAGTAGTCCGGCAATTTACAGAAAAGAAATGGATAGACAAATACTTGTTAAAATTCAGCGCGTTTTGGCAGGCGGGCACGTACCACCATTGCAGCAGCGGGGGCGATAGACTGGTGTCCTTTGAGGTTGTTCGCAAGGCCCAAGGCGCAGGTGCGGATCACGCTGCTATGCTGGACCATGTCGTCAAAAGGCAGCTCACGCATCAGGTCTGCCTCCCTGGTGATACACTTCAAACAAATGTTCTTTGCATTCAGAGAGAAATAGCATTCCAGTGGTGCCATACAAAAATAAATAATTTGCTTTATTCAGGCAAGGAAGGCACATACCACAAAAGCAACGGCAGTAGGAACACACAATTCACCCCCTGCGCCGTAGATCGAAAGTGCAAACTGCTTGATAAGGCTACTCTGAATGATAGTGCTGATTGGTAAAGTGGCATCCAAGCTACGTTCCACTCGAGTCTTCCACTCGGAGAGGAGTTCCTCCTCCATCTTGAGACACTACTTGAAAACAAATCGCCAATTTGAAATATGTTGGCGTAAAAAGTTTCAGTTAGATAACTGATGGTTACTTACCAATTTGGCAACAGCAGCACCCATGTCAGCAACAGCAGCACCCATGTCGGGCCTCAAAATAAACTTTGCCAAGAGCGAGGTAATGGTCATAGGATATTTCCAAAGGGAGGCCCAGCGGATTGCCAATCGTCTGAACTGCCGCTTGGGTTCCTTCCCGATGACCTATCTTGGCATGCCCCTTAGTGATGCACGACTCCTGGAAAAGGATTTCCGTCCAATAGTCGCCAAGCTCCAACCTAGAATGGAGCCTTGGTCTGAACTGCATGCCGAACTCTGACAAGGGCATGCCGTTGGTGAACTGGAGCACGGTGTGTCGACCGAAGAGCCTTGGGGGCCTTGGCATTCTCGACATCAGGAGATTCAGTAGAGCATTGCGCCTCCGGTGGAAATGGTACGACTGGACGGATAAAGGACGACCATGGGCTGGGTCTGAACTGCCCTGCGACAAGGAAGATCTGGCCCTCTTCCATGCCTCCACTCTGGTTACTATTGGCAACGGTCTAACTGCAAGCTTCTGGCATGACCGCTGGTTGGATGGTCAGGCACCGCGCCACCTGGCACCTGACATTTTCAGACTGTTCCCGGAAGAAAATCTCGGTTAGCGACGCCATTGTTCACAAAACGTGGATGAGTGGGCTGCACCATATTTCCCTTGTTTCTGAGCTCCGTCAGTTCACCTCCTTGTGGCTCCGAGTTCATCAGATTAACCTATCAGCTGACACGGAAGACTCAATCGCTTGGGTATGGAATGACTCGAAGGTTTACACGGCAGCCTCAGCGTATCAATGTCAATTCCTTGGGTCCTTTGCCAACATGCACTTTGACAAACTCTGGTCAACCAAGGTGGAACCCAAGTGTCACTTCTTTATGTGGGTTTGGCTTCAGGCAGAATTCTTACAAACAACAATCTAGAGACCAGCGGGATCCCACACGATGAGCTGTGCAACCTCTGCGACCGGCAAGACGAGACACCTCTGCACCTCATCCTTAACTGCCCCTACGCTCGATCTGTATGGTTCCTAGTGGCTGATGATCTGGGCATCCCCATGCTCATCCCTCCTACGCAACCTGCAACCTCCATCCCTGTGTGGTGGAATGAACTCGCATCCCGCCTGGATCAGCGGGCAAAAACTGCAGCAATCTACACGGCATGGAACATTTGGAAGGAAAGAAATCGGCGCGTCTTCGAGCACAAGGCCTTACATGAGTCTCGCTATCCTCCATTTCGTCAAGCAATACATTCTACAACCTACACTCTCCGCTCATTGGCTTTCCGATGTTGAGAATAGCCCAGAGCCTGAACCAAATTAACTCCACTCTCTTTCATATTATGGTGGGGGACACCTTAAAAACCGGCCATGTAATGCAACTTTTGTACTTTCATTTGCTCCTTCTTAATATATAGGCAGTACAAGCTGCCAATTCCTCAAAAGAATGGAGCCTTGGCAAGGGAGATGGCTTTCTAAAGCCGCTCGAGTGATTCTAATGAACTCCTCCCTTATTAGCCTACTGATGTATATAATGGGATTCTATAGCCTACATGAATCCCTTCATCAGGAAGTTACCAAACTACTCTCCCGCTTCTTTTGGGCGGGAGAGAACAATAAGCAGAAGTACCATATGGTCAAATGGTCTGAGATCTGCAAACCGAAGGACCAGGGAGGCTTGGGGGTCATCTCTTCCAAGCGTATGAACATTGCCTTCCTGTCCAAATGGCTTTGGCGGATCCAGACTGAGGAGGGCGGCCTGTGGCTTCAGATTATTCGTGGGAAGTACCTTCTCGGGCAGCCATTAGCGTTTGCCTCTAGGTCTGGAGGCTCCCAATTCTGGCAATCGGTGATGTCTTTGTTGCCGGTTCTGCGCATTTGGACCTCCATCCAGATAGGCTCTGGGACTGCCACCCTTTTTTGGCTGGATAGATGGGCGGGTCCCCACCCCTTTGCAGAGCGTTTTTACGCTCTCTTCTCTATCTGTGTTCGCCCACAGATCTCTGTGGCCGCAGCACTAGAGAACCTAGGCGCGATTGCCTTCCGTCGCACCTTCGGGGCGATCGAACTTTCGCAATGGGATGAATTACTTGAATGCATTGCCCTTCATCCTCCTTCTCTGGAACCGGATTCGCTCTCCTGGCACCTCGAGCCAAGCGGTAGATTTTCGACTAGATCCCTGTACCAGGCGATTGTGCCTACTCCTGGACCTGTGGAGCTCACGGTGCTCTGGGAGATCAAACTCCCCCTAAAGATCCGTATTTTTTTATGGCAATGGGTTAGAGGACGCCTCCCCTCGGGCACTGAGGTCCGTAAGCGTAATGGACCTGGGGATGGTCTATGTCCCATTTGTCTGGTTCCGGAAGATTGCAACCACATCTTCTTCCGGTGCCCGGCGGCGCAGTTCTTATGGAGCTGCTTCCGGGAGGTAGTTGGGGGCACATGGTGCCATGACAACCTCCCGGATTTGTTCGGGGAGGTCCTTCGGCTCCCCGGGACTAGGCGCGCCTCTATTTGGGTCGCGCTTGGTACCCTTGCCTGGTCCCTTTGGTGTACCCGCAGTAAATTAGTCGTCGAACGAGTGATTCCGTCCTGTGTGACTGATGTGATCTACAAAATGTGTGGCTTCTTGCAGCTCTGGAGACCGCTTAGTAAGCGGAGCGATCGAGGCGTCATCGACAACATCATGGCGGGTCTTCGCGCCTCGGCTGCATCTTTTGCTCCTCCCTCGCCGCCTCCCCCGCCCCCTCCTGAGCCAGATTAGTGTCTCCTAGTAGTCTTATTTGGGGCTTGTCTTGCTGTGCCCCCAGCATGATTCTATGATTTTTTTGTACTTGTAACTTTGTGTTGGATGCTTTGTGTTAGATGCTTGGTGGTATGCTTTATATAATATAAAGCGGGGGAAACTCTTTTTCGTCATAGTTTGGTTGGTGGCAGAAGCATCGGCAACAAACTCATAAGCATTGCGTTTATAGTACTCCTTCAGGTAGCTGCTATAGTATGACCACTTCACGGAATCGAGCAGTGGTAGCAGCCTTTCCCACCCCCATAGTTTCTCAAAAAGACCTTCTGAAACAAAACATTACCCAATTTTATTATTTTTTACATATGAAGCGTATTGCAAGGGAAATATGATGAGCCCATAGTAACCATAATTGTGGTGATTAGCTTCTGTGTTACCTTCTTTCCTCTTCTCACTCTTTTCACCACCTTCAATACTTTTCTTATACTGAGAATTCAATACATCTGAAATGCCGCCGCCCCTGGTGATCATACAGTGAAATGGTATAGTATCACAGCGCTTATCACCAAGAAGTAACAAACTAATTCTTTTCAACCACATATAGCTGCATCAAGAAAGAAGAAACGAATGGAACATCCATACCCTGTGGTGTTTGCTGCCCCATCAGCAGCAATTTCGTCCCTATCAACACCAGGATCATTTGTACTAGCAGGTTCTTCCTTATCAATCTTGTGCCCGGAAGCAGCAGCAGAAGACTTTTCTAGTATGTCGATCATAACATTCAAGGTTCGGTACCGAACTATGCGGCTGTTCTCAATCTCATCAGGTATGTAATATTGATATAAATCAAGAGGTTTTTTGTTTTCACTTATCCACGCACACATCACTTCGGCCTCCCTCGCCATACCCTTAAATTGAAGCCGACCATCAGTTCGCAGTCAGTGCCCATAAGCTACTAGTAGAAACAAAATTGCGCAAAGTGCGGTTCATGAGGCTCAAGAATGGATGGGTGATAATGTTAAGTTCGACAGATGGCCCGCACATAGGTGATCATCAGTTTGACAGATGGATGAATGATAATATTAGGTGGGTTTTTGAAGGTAGGTACGCACGTACCGACATGACAGCTGATGCAGCAACAGAATTGTCCAAGCTGCAGTTCATAAGGCTAAAGGCACACATGCGTATCTCTCTGCCCTGGTCGATTAATAGATCATCAGTGGGATCAGCGCCGTACCTCAGCATCGCACACGTCAGGTCAGCCTCCTTGACAATACACTTGAAAACATCGTTTTGCATCATAGAGAAGTCAAGCAAAATAATCCATATACCATCCAACTCCTGAAGGCGAATTTGGGTGCCAAAATTTATCCTTATATAAACAAAGCCATCTATAATGTACCCAAATATTTCAACTAAAAGAAAACCAAATGTCAGATAGATCAAGGGACCTGCATGTCTGCTTCAGTAAAAGAAAACCGCGTAGCCAACCAAAAAACTCACTCCATATATGCAATTAATTTGGAAAATTGTACTCCAGGCCGTCATATTAAGGTTACTGGTGATTACAATATGAATCACGTCTGTGGCTTGAAGAACTGCCCAAAGTATGGAGACTCAGTAGTTTTTTAAGATGAAGATCAGATGACTTGGCCACTGGACCTATAGTCTTGTAAAAACAAGTAGAACTAGCTTTCCCTCCAGATAGGATGTTTGCTCCCTTTTCCATTGCCGCTAATTGCCCATGTCAGTAAACTAGTTAGATAATTAGGATGCAGAGAAAGGATCACATAACATTTCTTGGTGAAGTACAAGGAAAATGGTTGCGATGTGTTACTAAGGTCCGTACCAACAAAGCGGCGCTGTAAACCTCGGAGAAGCCGCGGCCGGCTGTGCGGATGACTGAACGTGCACGCTGGTTGATCAGGCAACTCACATGGGTTAATTTCCTCATTTGCAAGGTTTCAGGTTTCACCCGGATCTTCCACTCCGACACAAGCTGCTCCTCGTTGACGAGGCACTGGTTGAAGCCGTCGATCAGGCAGTCATGAAAATTCAAGTGAGCACACAAAACAACCGGTATATAACTGGTGGCTTGATATACTTTGATGTAGGATGTTTACTTACTGTGTGAGCGAGATCGGCTATGCTGCTAACGGCATCGGCGTTGCGACGGTGATACTCTTGAAGGTAGGCGCTGTAGTCGGACCACGGCACGGACTCCCCGATGGGTAGCAGCCTGTCCCATCCCCATAGTTTCCCCACGAGATCTTTCGTCGAAACAAGGGGAGACTCAAGTGAGATTAGTTTCAGCAATGGCGAACAGAGGAAGAAGCATGATACTCCCTCTGTATATTAGTAGTTTTTTGGCACTATGACAGTGTCAAAAAACGTCTTATATTTTGATACGGAGGGAGTACATATGGATGCTAAACTTTACTTGTGCGTGCCATGATACTTACAATAATAAAGTTCGGCATCTCCTTTGTAACTCGTGTCTCTTTCTCCTCCATGTCTTGGATGAGACCGGTGAAATACTCCCTGTCCTCTGCCTCGTCCTCCCTGCGCGCGGCCTCCATCTGCATCTTCTTCGCCATGTCCTCGAAACGCCTGCGCTTGGCCCCCATCTGATCGGCCTGCTTCTTCGTCGGGGTGTCGCCGAAAAGCCCCGCTCAAGGGGTGGTCTGATCGATCGTGCAGCAGCCGGGTCCAAAGTTCCCGCGCGCAAAGACGACGGCGTCGCGGACAGAGCAGTCGATCACCAGATCACGGCCGGAGAGGCAGCTAGCAGTATCTAGTCTGCGGGGAGGATGGAAAGGCGCATGCAGTCGAGTTTGTTGGACCTGCCGCGGAAATCGGAACGGCGGCAAACCCACGGGAATTGGACCCCTCCCCGCCGAACTCTATTGTACCGAGGGAAAACGAGGCCTTCACTTTCCAATTGCATGCATGGCTCAATCAAAATCTGGTCATATCCGTCATGAATCATGATCCAGTACCGAGGCATCGTCGTCCCGTCCGTAGCGTTAATTGACGCTTCTTGGGAAATTAACAACAGAAAGGCCCTTTAAATCCCACTCTAACACTACTAGAAAAACCCCTACTAATGGCGCACCTAATATGGCTATTAATGGCGCATCTGTGGTGCGCCATTAATAACACGCCATTAGTAATTTTTACTAATGGCGCACCACCTGGTGCGTCATTAGTATTTGGTATACTAATGGCGCACCATGTAGTGCGCCATTAGTATAGCCCACGTTTCCAAATTTTTTTTTTCAATTTTTTCTTAATCTCAGTTCATTATGGCTTAATCTCAGGTCAAATCGCACTCCGTGGTCAAACTTCCCGAAAGGTCACCCATCCTCACACTACTCCAGCCCAAGCACGCTTAACTTCAAAGTTCTATCCAACCCCAGCAACAGCTCACTTCACAGGCACTTGTTGATATATCTAGCATATCAATCCTGTTATACCTTATTGATGTCTAGGACTTTGTTCATGTTAATGACTATGATGAAATTTTGAAAAATATTTCAAACTTCTCGATCATACTACGTATCATTTTTTGAAAAAAAAATCAAAAAAAATTTTGAAATTAGTAATTTTGAAATTAGTAATTTTTTTCTGTTATTAGTGCGCCACTAGTAAGTTTGAAATTTTTTGAATTTTTTTGCCGCCAGATCTTAAAAGCCCCGTAACTTTTTTTTTATTAGGTTTTTGGGGATTTTGAAAATGTTTAACGGGGTTCCCCGTAACTTATTTTCTTTTATTTTTTTGACATTTTCATCATTTTCTTTTATTTTTTTTAAAACTGAAAAGGCGATCCAGGGGGGGTGCATTCGGTGGAAGGTGGCCAAGTTACTAATGGCGCACCGTGGGAGTGGTGCGCCATTAGTAGTTGAACTACTAATGGCGCACCACTCCCACGGGGCGCCCTTAGTAACATGGCCACCTTCCACCGACGACGAAGTTACTAATGGCGCACCGTGGTGGTGCGCCATTACTAGTTCAACTACTAATGGCGCACCACTCCCACGCGTCATTAGTAGTTTTGAAAAAAATAAAAATGATATTTTTTGATTTTTTTAAAAACTTAGTAATGGCGCGCAGTGGAAAGTGCGCCATTACTAGTTAAAATTAGTAATGGCGCACCACTACAAGGTGCGCCATTAGTAACAATTTTTATTTATTTATTTTTACATTTTTTCAAAACTACTAATGGCGCATTTACGGATGTGGTGCGCGCCATTATACGTTGATTAGTAATGGCGCACTATAAACCGGTGCGCCATTAGTAACAAAATGTTTTTATGTTTTTTTTCAAACTACTAATGGCGCACTACACACCAGGTGCGCCTATTAAGATATTATTAGCACCGAGACATGGTGCGTCATTAGAATATAGTAATGGCGCACCACATCACAGGTGCGCCATTAGTAGCCATTCCATCTATAGCCCTTTTTGTAGTAATGTAAACCCCCTATCATTCCAAAACTTCCAGCCTTCCTTTCCTTCCCTCAACAGCTCGCGGCAATGGCGGACGCCGCGCAGCGGCCATGCGGCATCTGCATGGAGCCCATGGCACCCTCGGAGGCCCACCGCGGCGGCATCACCTGCGCGCACGCCTTCTGCGGGGTGTGCCTGACGGGCCACGTCCGCGCGAAGCTCGAGTCCGGCCGCGCCGCAGCCGTGGGGTGCCTCGACGCGGCGTGCGCCTGCACGCTCGACCCGGAGCTCTGCCGCGCCGCGCTCCCGGGGGACGTGTTCGAGCGGTGGTGCGCCGCGCTGTGCGAGTCCATGTTCGCCGGCGCACGGCGGACCTACTGCCCGTTCCCGGACTGCTCCGAGATGATGGTGGCCGACGGCGACGGCGACACCGTGACGCAGTCCGAATGCCAGGTATGCAGGCGGCTGTTCTCTGCGCAGTGCCGCGTGCCGTGGCACGCCGGCGCCGACTGCGCCGCGTACAGGCACCGGGACACGGCCAGGGAGGACGCGATGCTGATGGAGATGGCCGCGGGGAGGAGGTGGAGGCGGTGCTCCAAGTGCCAGTTCTTCGTGGAGAAGACCGACGGCTGCTTGCACATCACATGCAGGTAACTAAATCTTCTTGCAAAATTCTATTAAGATCATTGTTGTTGCATCAAAATTGATCGATGGTGGTAAAATTAATTGGCAGGTGCGGCTACCAGTTCTGCTACGGGTGTGGCTCGCAGTGGGCTACGTCTTGTTCCGGCTGCACCAATTAGGCCATGTATGTATATTTCTGAGATTATATCGAATGCTCAGATGCATGGAAGGATGATGATCATGCTGTTGTCGTGATATTTAGTAGCCAGTTTACGGATTTGGTTGAGGATGGTATTTTGATTGAGGATGATAACACCAAGCTAGTAAGAGGTGGTCTTATTTGGCCATGATCGAGGACATGAAATGATCCATGTTTTAGCCAGTTTACGGATTTGTTACTCGTTGCTATGTGTCGCAGTGATTGTTTGCCGATGCGTTATAATGTTGTAGCTTATCCGACAATATAATTAAATATGTCAGCCCTACTAACCTATACAATAATTAAATGCAACAAACCGTATGTATTTTCAATATCAGTTCTCATATTATTAATCCAAATATTCATGTTTTATACAATCAAATTTTCTTGAATATTGCAACCAATTCATGTGCCAACGTGTGAGGTATAATCTAGTTTGAAACGTGCACCTACTTTTTGATAAAAGGTTAAAGCAAGTGAGATATATGTGGCACAAATATTTTAGAGGGTGCTTGGATCCAAGGGACTTATTTTAGTCTGACTAAAAATAGTCTCTTTAAGAGGCTAAAATTCCGAGCACCCCTGACTAAAGAGGGGCTAAAACTAGTCTTGAGACTAAATTTTTTTGTCGGGGTACCCCTACTAAAATATGGATTAGTCCTCTCTCTCCTCATTTAACTCCTCTCCTTTAACACATGCAAGTTCTGGATTGAAGGGTTTGGAGGATAATAAATGCTCATTAACTTCATTTTAGTCTCTTTAGAGGGTGCTTGATACGTTTTAGTCCCATGACTAAAAGTAGTGGGACTAAAACTTGCTAGCCTTAGAGGATGCTTGGATCCAAGGTACTTTTTTTAGTCTGACTAAAAATAGTCTCTTTAAGAGGCTAAAGTTCCAAGCACCCCTGACTAAAAAGGGGCTAAAACTAGTTTTGAGACTAAAATTTTTTAGTCAGGGGTACTCCTACTAAAATGTGGATTAGTCCTCTCTCTCCTCATTTAACTCCACTTCTTTAACACACGTGAGTTCTGAATTGGAGGGTTTGGAGGATAATAAATGCTCATTAACTTGATTTTAGTCTCTTTAGTATTTGGATACAAGCATGGATGAGGCTAGCAAGTTTTAGTCCCACTACTTTTAGTCATGGGACTAAAACGTATCCAAGCACCCTCTCATCCATGCTTGGATCCAAATACTAAAGAGACTAAAATCAAGTTAATGAACATTTATTATCCTCCAAACCCTCCAATCCAGAACTCGCCTGTGTTAAAGGAGAGGAGTTAAATGAGAGAGAGAGGACTAATCCACATTTTAGTAGGGGTACCCCGACTAAAAAAATTTAGTCTCAAGACTAGTTTTAGCCCCTCTTTAGTCAGGGGTGCTTGGAAATTTAGCCTCTTAAAGAGACTATTTTTAGTCAGACTAAAATAAGTCCCTTGGATCCAAGCACCCTCTTAGTGGTAGTACATGGTCCATCCTCTTACTCTGGTGGTTGGTTGTCGGTGCCTCTTCCCGCTTTGTATTGTGTTGCTCCACGCTTTGCCGCCGGAAGAAGCACAATATGTAGCATACATGTCGATCTGTCATGGTCTCTACCTTTGTCTCCCTTCTCTCGTCTGCCTAGTCGATGATGCCCCCCCCCCCCCTCTCTCTTTGCTCACCACCAATCATGTATCCGACGCCGCTAAATTGACCCAGTGGAATCATGCATGAGACAACCGTGGATAAGAGCGAGAACCTCGCTCGCTTGAACCATAGCAGATGAGGAGGATTTTTGTGATCAGTTGGTTATCTTTTTGTTGCTTGATGAAATCTGTTTTGTTGAACTTGCAACAGCTTATTCAATACAGATGAAATGGAATTACGCCTACAGAAAAGGTCATTTATCATCACACTACCCAAATAAATAGATAATAAATTTTACCATCACATGCTTCAGGAGCTTCTTCTTTTGCTTGCTTAAGCCTTGCAAACTTGCAGTAATATGATTGGAGACTTGAAGTGAGTGGCAAGAGATAGCAAATAAATTATAGAATAATGTCAAATCTTTGCATAGCTCATGTGAGGTTTGTGATTAACGGAAACACTTCAAGCATGTATACCTCAAAAAAATTAGTATAATGGCAAGGTAGAGACATGTTGACACTTGATGCATGATTCATCATAATATTGCAACGAGTTCAGAACTCACGAGATAAAACTACATGTGAGTTCACATCTCACATAAGTGTAATTTGTAGCCTCCTCTTTGGAGTTGTCTTCTTTGCTAAAGCTGCAGTAGGTATCCTCTCTAGACTAGTTCTGGTTTGTGATGAAGTACTTCTTCGAGAAAGAAAGCAAGGAGGATGCACATATACATGCTATCAAATTTATATAAGTATTTTGTTTCTCATTTTTTACATTGTCGAACATGTAACTATTTGTTGTTTACCTTCTAGCGAATACGCCTGGATTGTCGTGTAGTATTTGTTCTCTACCTAGCTTTTGTGGGTTGCTAGATTCACCTATCATAGCTTTTGTATTGCTCTTTAGAGGTTTCCTATTCTTGAAATTAAGAAAACAAGGTTTATTTTTTGGCATGAGGTGATAATTTAAGCTTTGAACGAGAAAATGACAATTGCCTTCTCTTGGTTCTAAGTGAGCACTTGTAACTAGCTTGCCTATGACCCTTTGTGCCACATTTCTTGCAAGTCACTAGGCCTCTAATCATTTTCTTCACCTTGCATTTGTGGGAGTAGTGCTAATACAATTCTTGGAACCTTTCTTGATGTGGCCACCTTCAAGGCAATCCTTTAATCCTCAATTTTTCTTTATCTTCTTTTATTTCTAGTCTTAAGTATTGTCACCACAACAAATGGAAGCTCCACCCGCGACCACTATGATTTTTCTATCGCTGGCTCAATCTATCTCTCGTAAGAGCCTTAAAATTATCCACAGAGTAGTACTAATGCACAAAACTGTTCAAAGCATTTTTGTGATGTCACAATTGCCAAGGCATATTGACGTTGTTTACCATCGCGCTTTCATTCAAGAGAACTACAAGTCTTCTGATTAGCTTTGCAATATGCATTTTAAATTTTTTTATATTGTCTGAAACCTCTACACTCCAATCAATAGAGTCCACAACTTTCAAGTGTGTAAAGCCTCTAGTATTTGCCCTCAACTGAACCATAATACTTGGTAGTATCTTTCTAGATGGTAGTCTTTCTCAAATCCTTCTCCTCTTCCTCCACAAACCCTTGATCATCTCTCTAAGATCGTGAGCTAGTTCAGCAACATGTAAGTCCTGAAAGTCTCTGATCAAGCTGTAGAAAACTCTCCCTATATTATTAGCGATGTATTCACACTTGATGCCCGAAATGGAAGACATGCCTTATCGATTTGAGAGTGATATCGACTAAATCAGAGTCATACCTCATCTGATTCTCCAATAGTTGTGTCCATATGTTACGCGAACACGTCTTTCATATAAGCCATTGCGGCAGAAAATGTCCTTCTAAAACCCGAGGACCTCTTTGCAAAATTATTCATAAGGTGAAAAAACATTCCCCTTGTTCAACATTATAAAATATATTCTTCATTGCATTCTATAAGCCTTTGCAAGCATTTTTAAGTTGATTCATAAACCAACTTTGTTTGTCTTCAGTATCAGAAGCTATGAACCATAGGCAAGTGGATACATCCAATTGTGGCCATCAATTAGCCTCAGCTACAAAAATCCAACTCTACTTGCAAAGGCTTAGAGAATGCGGTGAAGAATGTATTTCCAATGCTGAATGAAGGGAATGTTTTCCCATATTATGGAGAATTTTGTGAAATGGTTCCATGTGTTTGGAAGGGTGTATCTTGTGGCAAGGGCTTATATGGGAGAGGTGTTCACAGAACATATGGAAGCAATTATTTGATAATAAAATGGGGTATGGCTTTTGTTAAGTTAGTGCATACTCTCAAGTGGGCGAGGTGTGTCTTCAATCCAGACATTAAGTGGGAGCTCATCTCTAGTAACATAGGAGGGGTTTCCAATAACTGGTTCAGAGATATTATGGACTTATTGCTGAACTAGCCGACAAGATTAGAGGGATGATCATGGGTCTCTAGAGGACAAGGAGAAGGCTTGGAGGAAGACTGCCATTTGGATCGATCCTACTTATGGGGGAAGAGGGAAAATACTAGAGGTTTGGGGCACTTGAAAGTTGTGAAATATGTTAACTGGAGTGTAGATATTTGATACAATAGCAAAACTTATTGAAAGGCATATTGTGAAGCTCAATCAGAAGACGTGTAGTTTTTCCTTGAAGGGCAGCACACATACAAGCGATGTCAACATGTCTCGCCTTTGTGTCATCATAAAAGGGAGTAGATCTTGAACAGTTTATGCATATGTGTACTATGCGGGCAGATTCAAGGATGTTATACGGGAGAGAGATTGAGCCAATGACAGACAAATCACAGCGGCCACGAGTGGAGCTGTCATTTGATGTGGTGCCACCACTTCAAGACAGAAATAAAGAAGGACGGAAAATGGAGGATTCAAAGGATGTGTTAAGGAGGTCACAAGGTATCAATGATGATAGCACTGGCCCCACAAATTCCAAGGGGAAGAAAATGATTAGATGCTTAGTGATTTGAAAGAAATTTGGTTAAAAGTATCATAGGCAAGCTAGTTACAAGTGTCCACTTAATTGAACCCAAAAAAGACAATTGGCGTTGTTTCATTCAAAGCTTGAATTATCACCTCATGACAAAAGTTTATTGTTTAATTCAAGAAAGAGGAAGCCTAAAAGGAACAATACATAAGGTATGCAAGGTGAACCGAACACCCCACAAAGGCCAACTAGAGAACAAATACTATGGGACAGTTAAGCCATTGAAAGGACATGCGGTGCCCCCATATGTGGTTTTGGTAATTGATGACATTCTCTATGGACTAATGGTTGCCTTGAGTTTATTTGAAGGTTTTGTCCATAGGCTTTTCTTGGAGTACATGTGTTGGTTTCAAGGAGAGTTTTGTGTCGACCAAGGTGCTATTCAAGGAATTATCCAAAGATTGGTCATGTGAGTGTTGAGCTTATTGCAAGCATGTCTTGAAGAATAAGATTGTGTGATCATTCATGTCCACCTTCAAGACATCATCCAAATGAAGAGAGTTGGAAAGATTCAAGGTTGATCAAGACTAAGTCAAGAGTGAATCAAGTTGATCAACTCACAAAGCGTAGAAGATGTACCGAGAGGGATCAAGTGATCCCATGGTATGGTAAGCATTGTTCATTACGCTTTGTGTGCTAACCCATGTCTTCGTGAGAGTTCTTTGTGGGGTTAGGTTGCGGTGTGCAAGTTCAAGTGATGCATCACGAAGAGATCAAGTGCTTGAAGCTTGCCGTCCATTGTGGTGACAATGGACTTGTGAAGATGAGCGGAAGAGAGGCTCACCCACGGTAGAGTATGGGGAGCAATCAACTAGTCTTCATCCCGCCAATGCAATCAAGAAAGGTGGTCCAACTTGAGGGAGTCAAGATCGTCATCATCTAGCTCAAGTGGACCATGTGCAAGGCAAAGGTTTGCCCTTGATAGGTTTTCTATTTTACCGGTCTCATGTGGAAGACCGGGTTATAGGATCGCTTGCCGTACTATCAAGGGGGCTCTCGATGAGTTGCTTGATCGTATCGTTCGTGAGAGCTCAAACCATTGCATCCTTGCATCATCTTTATTGGTTCTTGTTTGGTTCTTCTCCTTGTGAGATTTGGAGCTTATGGTCATTTTTATGACAAGCTCGAGTTCATCGAAAACGGAGTTCTCATGCATCTTCTATGATGTTTTCGATGTTGGAGGGTATGCCGGTTCTTCTCGGTTGGAGGTTTCACTCCTTTGTTTGCTAAGCATACCTCCCCTGCCGCTCCTTCTCGCTGTTTTGATGCTACTCGTTGTCTTGTTTCAAACAAGCTTGAGTTTGCTCAATTCGGAGCTCATATGAAGAAGTTATGGCAGTTCTGCTTTTCTTGGAGTATTCTTTGCTTTCGTGGTTGTGGCTTAAGGCTGGTGCCAGCGGTAGTACTGTGACCCTCGGTAGTACGCGAAGCTCCATTGACGGTAGTACCGCTCTCGGGCCAGTAGTACCCGCTCAAGCGGTAGTACCGCTCTCCGAGCAATAGTACCGCTTGGGAGTTCGGCCGTGTAAATGCCGTTGTGCGTCTGAGCTACTTCCGCCTCGATTCTCGAACGAAGTTTTTCGTGTCGGGTTTTGCGGCACTAGTAGCGGCGATAGAAGCGGTAGTACCGCTCGAGCGGTAGTACCGCTCTTCCCTAGCGGTAGTACCGCTCTGGGGCGAGGCCTTGACCTTCTCTTCAGCGTGGTAGTACCGCTGGATAGGGAGCGGTAGTACCGCCCTCAGCGGTAGTACCGCCCTTCCCTAGCGGTAGTACCGCTCTGTGCGGGGATTTTCAGTGGGGTAACGGTTGGATTTTCCCCCTCCTATAAAAGGGGGTCTTCTTCCCCATTGAACCTTATCCTTTGAGCTCGTGTTCTTCCCCCATTGTTGACCTTCTCCGAGCTTGCTATCTCTCAATCCCTCCATGGGTTCTTGCTAGTTTTTGGGGGAAAAGAGAGAGGAGATCTAGATCCACATTTCCACCAATCACTTTCTCCTCTATGTGAGGGGGAACTCCTTGGATCTAGTTCTTGGAGTTCTTGGTGTTCTCCTTCTTGTTCTTCCTCTCATTTTCCTCCCTAGCATTAGTTGCTTTGGTGGGATTTGAGAGAGAAGGACTTGGGCACTCCGTGTGCCCTTGCCATTGCATTTGGTGCATCGGTTTGAGTTCTCCACGGTGATACGTGGAAGTTACAAGTTGAGAAGATTATTATTCTTGGGTGCTTGGTGCCCTTGAGCTTGTTCCTCTTGGGTGCTTGGGCGCCCTAGACGGTTGGTAGTGTTCGGAGCTCAATCATTGTGGTGTAAAGCTCCGGGCAAGCGTCGGGGTCTCCAATTAGGTTGTGGAGATCGCCTGAGCAATTTGACGGGTTCCGTGACCGCCCCAAGGGTTGCCAAAGTGTCTGGTTCGGTGACCGCCCCAAGGGTTGCCATTTGTACGGGTTCGGTGACCGCCCTCAAGGGTCCCTTAGTGGAATCACGGCATCTTGCATTGTGCGAGGCGTGAGGAGATTACGGTGGCCCTAGTGGCTTCTTGGGGAGCATTGTGCCTCCACACCGCTTCAAACGGAGATTAGCATCCGCAAGGGTGTGAACTTCGGGATACATCGTCGTCTCCGCGTGCCTCGGTTATCTCTTACCCGAGCCCCTTTACTTATGCACTTTACTTTGTGATAGCCATATTGTTCTTTGTCATATATCTTGCTATCACATAGTTGCTTATCTTGCTTAGCATAAGTTGTTGGTGCACATAGGTGAGCCTAGTTGTTGTAGGTTTTGTGCTTGACAAATTAACCGTTAGGTTTATTCCGCATTTGTTCAAGCCTAAACCGTAATTATTTTAAAGCGCCTATTCACCCCCCCCCCTCTAGGCGACATCCTCGATCTTTCAGCCATGCACTAGAAGGCAATCAACGAATAGTTCTATGTTTAGCAATGTAAAACCGAAACAATTTTCTTATATATAAATGCCATAACATATATGTGCAACTGCCTTGCTTTATCACAAACCAGCACAACTACTCCAGAGAGGATACTAGCTGCAACTCTAGCAAAGAAGATGGCTACAAAGAGGAAGCTACAAATTGGATGAAAAATCTCCATTAAATTTACTATTCAAGTTGTGCATCCACATGGGCTGCTGTTTTAAGCGTCATCTTCAGTTGCCTATAAAAATGCAAAAAAGTACATCACCTATTGGTATATTTTTTACCAATATTATTTGGTATCAAGGTTACATGAAATCTATGAAATCGAATTGGAATATATGAGACGGCCTCCACACTCACTATACATATTATAAATTAGAAAGAAGTATCAAAGCCTAAGTATACTAAAATCCATGATCCACAACACCATGGATCGACAATATTTGTGAGATAGCGCTAAGAAACCATATGTGTTTTTGAATGCAGATAAGCATCCAACTGATTTTGCAACATGCTAGAAAAAAAATTTGAATTGAAGAATTCCACCATACCTCCTTGCTTTCTCCTTCCACAAACATAAGACTTCCAATGCATTGGCATGTACATCTTGCATGGATATAACACTTGTTGATTTGTTAAATCTGGAAAAGCTATTGAACTTCATTCTTGTGCACAATTAAACGACATGTCTAACAAATGTTGACTTCCACCTGCCGAAACAATGGTTTAAACTGTAGTGAACATACAATCTGTCATACGTACCTCAGTACCCGAGTCTCTACATGAATGTATAGCTTATTGTGTTGAAACTCTACAAAGATAGACTAGTGTAATTTGACAGAGGCTCTTTCTCCGAATTGCATTTTCTAGCACCAAAAGACGAGAGATGGTCATGAACTAAATAAATATGAAAGTGGTTAATTGAAAATACCACACTACTATGGCCCCAATTCTTTGAAACCGTGCTATCCATATAAAATGGCATCGGTGCATCTTAGCTAATAATAGCACTCCCTCCGTCCGGAAATACTTGTCATTAAAATAGATTAAAGGGGATGTATCTAAATGTATTTTAGTTCTAGATACATCCCTTTTTATCCATTTTGATTTCAAGTATTTTCGGACGGAGAGAGTACATGTGTTGAGTCTTAAAAATAACTAAGTAGTTTTGAAGATGTGATGTAAGGTTTGGTAACCGCAACCCATATTTACATTTAGAGGGATGTGCAAAACTTGAAAAAGGAAAATGGAAGACACTATTATAGCAGTACAGAGTGTCCATTGCTAACCTCCAACTTTTGTCAGGTCCGAATCATATCACCACTACAATGACTTCTAAGCATTTTCAATTTGAAACCGTACACCAAAATATTTCAGCTAGTACAATGGAGAATTTCCAATTCCTAGTAGATAAATGTTCAGGTTGTAGTCCCACAAAATCATTTGAGACTCTTCTTATGCTCAGGCAGAGATTGATAACGCATAATGTGCATATTCTCATATCACACACATAGATCACCTTCTGTGCAGAGCTAAGTCTACTAATATATCATCTCGTTCCATCGCTGCCCCATCGTATATGAGTTTGACAACATGTCAGGTACTACAGAAGGAATCTAAAATGGACATCAGCGAGAAGAAATGCGGCATGCATTATATTGGTTTATGAAAATAGGTGATAGAAGAGCCTATTGTCATTTTAGCACAGAAAATACCTCTAGAAACCGAGTCAAGGTTCCTATATATTCTGTTTAGTGCAAATTAACACGGGCTTACTTTTTATACCAAAATGGAAAGAAAAGCGCATGGCTCGGTTACTCGGAGTTTGCATTCGTAGAAAAGGCAGAACAAATAATTTACCGTGTAGCATATACATAAATGACAACTCTTGCAGACCTTGCCTATAATAAATTATGAAAATATAAAACGAAATTACTAAGGTGAACGTGGTTCCACGCGCATCCTAATAATAATAACAATAATATAATAATCTTTACCTACTAATAAAGCGGCTATTGCTTCTGCCCGTCCGTCATTAAAACTGCCCCTAAAGTTGCAAATAATTACCCACCAATGCCACCGGTAAGTGAGAAAAACGTTTGGTTTCTTTTTTTTCTGCGCTCGCCCATAGCTCAATAAGGGGAGATCTCCTCATGTACGACGACCATGCGGGCAGCGCAGTGGTTGAGGTCGTGGGTTCGATTCCCACACCCACCCTTTTTCTTTAAAAAATCAATTACTTTTAGAAATGTGTGTGTGTGTGTATGATAAGATATTTTAGAAATGCCTATTACACACACACACACACACATTCGCGTCGCGTTGCATATATACGCGCTAGGTATATTCACTCCGTCCGAAAAAACTTGTCCCTCAAAGAGATATACCTAGCACTAATTTGATGCTAGATACATTCATTTAAGGGACAAACTTGGGACAAGTTATTTTGGACGAAGGGAGTGTATGAAAACACTTATGCACATGTTATCATTAAATACTAAAATGTACTTTGCTATTTTCATTCTAATGCAATATTTTTTTCGCGTCACCGAGAAACAACAACAAATGCGTAAACATATATTGGCAACTAGGTAGATATTTGTGTTGTATAATGAATTCTAAACACCTTCAGTACACTTCAAAAATAATCACACCTTTATGTTTTTGCACAACACCACTTATCATGTTGCTTGTTGTGTGGCATCATGAAAGATTTCAAAGATTTGCTGATGTCGTCAAGTGTGTGTATGAGGCGTGAATTTTTTTCTCCCGTTGCAACGCACGGGCGTATTTGCTAGTCTCTCCCTATTAATAAAGCACGGATTGGGTCTCCGGGTTCACCGTCGCGTCATTTTTTTGAAAAACCCCTGTGTTTTACTGTAATTAACCCGCGCTACAGTTTTAATGCTAATAAATAGAGTAAACGTTTCGTGTGTTGGGCTTGGGCCTCGGCTCGGCCTTTAGGGTGAAAATAAGAAGAAGAGCACGAACGAACCGGTACGGGCGTGGGAAAAAACGCACGCCCCGTCTCGACCTCCAACGCGCCGCCGGCGCCCTGCCACGCTGCTGCGCACCGCCGGCCCCCGACACGCCGCCGTGCGCCGCCACCGCCTCTACGCCGTCCGCCGCCCCCACCCCTGCGGCTTTCCATCACCGGAGACACACGACGCCGGCGCCACACCATCCCCCAACTCCTCTCCCCCCTCCTCTGCCTCCACCGCTCTTCAGCCGGCCAACTCCCTACTGAGGGAGCCATGGAACTGGTCGGTCATGCCCTCGAGGTGCTCCCCGTCATCCCGTCGCCGGCTGCTGCTCCGGGCCCGCCTCCTTTCAGCTGACATCGCTGGAAATTGGCGGCACCACCAGATCCCCCGTCTGAAAGTCCCCAAGTACCAGGTGCTTGCTCCCAGATCCGCACAATATACCCAATTTTTGCTTGATTGTGCAGATTTGTAAAAATTTCGATTTGGAGACGAGTTAGAATAACCTTGTGAATTATTGCTAACCTTGCAAGAGGCAGACAAGGAGGGTCTGATTGTTGCTGAGCCGAGCTCGTAAACGTCTCACTCATGTGGTTTTGTGCTATTCTGAATCTTCTTCTCTGAAGTGTGTTGTTTCAGTTTCAGACACAAATGTGTTGCGCTTGCAGTGCATACCAATGCATAGTTTACCGATGTGTATGCGTGTTCATTTGATTTCACTCCAGTTTACCGATGTGCATACGTGTTCATTTGATTGCACTTCAGTTTACCAATTCTTTTTACTGATCCAAGTTCAACATAATGTCTGTATTGTGCCCTCCAGACCTGAAAATTCCTACTTTTGGTTAATAAATCATGTTGTTCTCAAGACTCAACTATGGATGATCAGAACATTAGCAACCTTGAAGTAGCAGTTCTGTTATGTTTCAGAATTTACTTAAAATTGAAATTTGAAAAGAGCATGAGTTTTGGGCTTTATTCTTCACCAGGATCTTTTAGTGTGTGCCTGCAACCATAGCTTCCATCGTCATTACCTTAGGTTTTTCTTTTTTCCATATGTTCGGCAAAGAAAAGTCTTCTAGCGTCATTGCCTTAGTTTCTTTTCCAGATGTATGGCAAGTAAAAGTGACATGCATTTAAAATCGTTGGAAGTAAGCTTTGATGTGTTGTGATAACAATTAATCATGTACCTTCATCTGCATGAAGAACAAAGATTTTTCATGATTTTGTATATCCTTCAGTTTCTTGTTGTAACCTGAAGAATTCACAAGCATTCATATGTAGAAGTGAGTAGAATTCATATGTAGCAGCGAGTCATGTTTGTAATGCGTTTATACATTAGAGGTGTTTGTGCATGAGTCAATTGGTTGTAGCAGCAGGTAGCAAGTTTTCTCCAGAGTTGACAAAAAATATATTATTAGTGATTACTGCAACTCTTTTTTATTATTACAATTGATTTTCGCATTATCTGATTACTCCATCAATGAACCGCCATTTAATCGTATCTTTACGTAAGGTTAAACTTCTATTTTTGTTTCCCTCAAGCATACCAGGTCAAGCATGGTAGAAAAGTTGAATGTTTAATACTTGTTAGATAAGCTCAGGTTCAGCAGTTTCAGAACATTTTCGATATACAAATAGTGCTTCAGTTCAAGAAGACGTGTTAGTTTTGAATTCTCCTTGTGAACACCTCTTTACTTCAGAGCATCTAAATAGTGATGTATCCACTGTAGTTAGGACTTAAGATGTATCAGAACTTTCAAAGACATTTTTCTATAGTTAGGTTAAGAGATATATGATGGTGATGCCAGTGGTTGTGCCTGCCTTATCCAAAAGCCATATATTTTTGCAAAATAGATTATTACTTGATGAGTTATTTCGAATTTGACCTCAAAAGTAAAGTAATGATGAATCAGGAACTTCATCTAATCGTCACCCTAAAGAGCATACTCCTTATGTTACTATTTCTTTCCCTAATGATGAACCAGGACCTCCATTTAATTCTGACCCTAGATAGCATGCTCCCTCCGTTACTATTGTTTATTTAATGGCTGGCCAAATGAGCTGCAGGAGCAAGAATTGCAGGATCAAAACAAAAAACCGGGGAAGAATATAATGTCAGTGTGATTTGTTGCCAACGGCAATTCTCCACTGGAGCTCTATGTGCAGCAACAGAAAGTATGACTTCTTCACGAAAACATCTTGATCCTTGTTTTTTCGTACTACTATTCTATAGTAACAAAACACACCATCAAGTTCCCAGGATATGGACCTCCCATGCCACAATTTCTCGACTCAGCCTGCCATGGTTCATAGGAATTAACTGAATTTATTGTTCAATAAATCGTATTGAAAGGGTTGTCCATCCAAAAATCTTTTAAATATACATTGAGACTTTTCAGAAGCTCTTAAGGGAATTTACTTCAGCATTCTTTTTTTGAATGCATTTTTCGAGGTTTTAAATTCTCCCCATTTTACATGCGCAGATGTTTGATTTTGAATTGTTATGTCATTTTATTTGGGGGCAAATCCTTATATTTATGGATTGCAAAAATTTTGGAACAAATCTAAACATGTGGATTTCAGGGATAGAGACGATGCAATCAATGCATCTATAAAGTGAGAGTTACTAGAAGGAGAAGGAATAAAAGATGGACATGATTAAAGAAGATTGGACCGAGGAGGCATCGGTGGTAGGGCCCAGGATGGACGAGGAAGCTATCAGAAGAGGTCAGAAACAACTATCAAGGCGAATACATTAGTCGGGATAGCCAGATATCAGGTGGTTGTTCCTATGAGATTGAGCCAGCAGCTAGGTTTATGTACGGCCTCCACTATTATTTTCCACCTGCTTCCACGAGACATTTTTCCTCACCGGTGTCCTGACGTACACGGCCCTCACGCACCTGTAGGGGTCTCGAGCAATGCTTATTGTGCTAGGGGCAATATTATTATTTTTCTCCCGTTGCAACGCACGGGCTCTTTTACTAGTAATAATAAAGCACGGATTGACTTTGTCGGGTTCACCATCACAATATGCTTCTTTCCGTGATTTTACGCCTTCAGTTTGAATTTAAAACATACTAGTAAGATGCCCGTGCATTGCACGGAACGTTAAAAAGCATTGATCCAAGAGTTGTTTATTTGACAAAGTATGTGGGGGTTATCTCATGTGTAACAAATATCGATAGATTTCTTTGGATATTATTTCTTCTCTAGAGCTCAAAATCATCCGGGTGAATAGTAAATGTAGGCAAAATAGATAAAAGAATAGCTTTTGCAAACAAAAGCATTTAAGTGTTCAACCTGCATCCAAAACTTTTGAAGAAATAACAGTTATTGTGCTTTGCAAAAAATAATCTTTAAGAATTATTTTTTGAGTATCGATTTTGTTTATTTTTTCTAGACAACCATGAATGTAACTTAGGATGACTTGGAAGGGGGCAGAGGAGATGGCGAGGAGGAGGGGGCGTGGTTGTGGTCGGCAATGCAGCCTGAGAGAAGGCACAAGATGAGTTGGGGGCAGACGAGCGCCGGAAGTAACGACCTCTCCAGATCCTTCTTATTTTTCCTGAGATGGCTAGATGAGGTGAGAGGAAGAGATGGCTGAACTTGAGAGGCAGGGGGTATCAACAAAAGAAGAGTGAAGTACGGGGGTCTTTTTGCAAAACTGTCATAGTTTGTCTCACATGTGTTGGATGTAAATCGAACGGTTGTAAATGAACAATGGCAGGCACACCATCACCACCAACTCAGCTTTTTATAGGAGTAGATTCGAGGTGGTACTAAATTTTGTCTCTGCAATATTATCGACGTTTGTGTCCGGATCATATACCTAAAAAAAGAATGATTCATCTGCCGCTGGTGTCCGGATCATATACCTAAACTTGACTGGAATAAACTTTTGGCTCGCTGAACTTTTGAGACCTAACTTACAAATTTTATAGTTTGGTAATATATAGAAGAGAAATGAACATTTGGCTTGCTGAACTTGGTGTTTCTTTTTGCAGCACGGTGATTTCAGAAGTATGGTCAAATGGAAGGCTGGAGGAAGATTTTTGATATGGCAAAGGCATCAGCAAGGACATGAGACAAGAGGTAATATTCTTTTATTGTTGCCCTCTGCTACTAGATTGTACTGTTGAAATTGAGCAGCCAAAAATTCAAGTTGATAATGCATTGATATATCTCTCATGTGTTAACTTGGTAGTGATGACAATGGAAAATGTATGAATATGCAGCCTTCACAGTAAAAAGGTAAAACAGTTCTTTCATTTTGTTTGTTTTGCTCTAGATATATGTGACAATTGGTCATATATATGCAAGCCTGACTTGTTTCTTCGAAGGGGACAAATTTGTCCAATATATGCAGGTCTGACTTGTTTCTTCAAAGGGGACAAAGTTGTCCTCTTCATAATAATCAAGGACTAAGCTAAAAAAAGAGTCAAGGACACAACTGCCAGCTTGACATATTTCGGTTTAACTATCTCTTTTGTTTGTTGCCTTCATTGTTATTACTTTTGTCGTATGTCTTATTTCTTAAAGTCTCCCTCCAAAGTTTTGTTTCGGATATGCGCATTTCATATTAGTGAAGACGTGCATTGGCCTTTGATCCTAATTTTAGAAGAAGCTCGAGTAATTAGCTCTATTTTATACGACTGACAAGTAAGGAAAAATGGCTATTGATGGAATCAGTTATTTTCTCTTGTTTCCTGATATTCAGTAGCCTTATGATTAGCTATTTGTGAGTGAGTTTTCAAGGCCGCTATCTTTACTACTTATAAAAGAGCAACCATTTTCTTTCTTAGAAGTTAAAAGCACAATAAACATGGCAGATGAAGGAACCAAAATAATAAAAAATATCAGAAAATTGGATGTAGACTCCTAGCAAGCTCTCTTTTGTTACTTTCATATTTTATACCTATTGGTCACATTGAGGTGCTCTTAGGTGTATGTACTGCTGGGTATCCTTGCCTTTCTTCCTGGTTCTGTATTGAGATTTATATGCAACTGGTTCATCTCACAATATGAACATGACCCCGACAATTGCATTGTCTTCTATAATGTAGTTATGCACCGTGTAGTACTAGAATATGACATATGTATAAGTTGTAGACCATGGTAGAAGGCATTATGGACTAAAATTACAAGTGTGAGTAATTTCCCTTGAATATATTGCCATCCATTCCACATATTTCCCTTGAGACCAAATGGATGAAACATCATATTATTATTTTTATGTGGTACCGTGATGTGTTCACTTTTAAAAATATATCCCAAGTGACATCACAAAAATTGTGCATCCATCTAAAATTTATATGTTTTTAACATTATTATTTATCTAAGAGGCAAAATGTTCAGAATGTTCATTCATGTTACTTTATAATAATTCTCAGAACATTTTATTTTTTCCTATCAAATAATTATGTTTAGCTTCAATACATGTTTTTAGTTTACCATTAGGATTATGTCATCCAGTTTGTTGGGGAATATTTGTGGTTCACCAAGCATAGTTAAGTGGGCACATGATCTGTGTAGTCCAAGTGTGATCTAGACATGATGTTGTTCCCTAATTTCTGCTATCTCAAAATATCTTTATTTAACGTGAAAATGGCTATTTTGTTGAAGGCTAAACTGAGCAACCAAATATCTCTTATTTACCTTGGCACCAATTATCTTTAGATACCATTTTTGTGGTGTACTATAATAGTTGCAAAGTGGAAATGTTTCGACATTTGCTGAGCTAAGATACGGTTAATCAAAAAATTAACCAGTTAATAGAAGAAGTAACAAATGTGAAAGTTTGACCACTTTGTTGGGTTTTGAGGCCTCGACATGTTGAACGGACGAGGCTCCCGTGACGCATCTTGCAGGTGCAATTGGCCCATCGACTGGTGGGCACAGCAGCAGATTTGGCCCACATGTCAGTGACCCAACTGCACCTTACAATACATCAGGGGAGCTGAGTCGATGTTGAACATGTGAGATCTACTTACCCAAATGATTTTTTTAGCTCAAACCAAAAAACAAAGACACATTGTTCTACGGATATACGTGCGTTGCACGTGTGCGTTTACTATTATACCTAAAAAAAGAACGATTCATCTGCCGCTGGGGTTGTTATCCGTATGGGCCTCAGCACGAACGGCCCAACCGAGCCGAGGGAAAAAAGTCTCAGCCGGGACTCTTCTTCACCTCCTCATCCTCTGGGCTCGGAGGAATCCTCCTCCGCATATGATGGCAACTCCTCCGCCCCTCCTTCCTTAAGATCCTCCTCACACGAACCACCTTATTTGCCTCTTACGGGATCGTCGTAACACCTATGGTAAGTGCGGCGTGGAGCTCGCTCGGAATCGATGCGCTCCGTGGTGGTAGCGCTCGAAGCGGACGGCCCGAGCTGGGTCGATCCGACCGCCGCCGCCAACCATTATTCCTGAGATGGAGTAGACGAGGACGAAAACCGCTCGGTAGGTGGATAGAAGGAACTGACCTGCGGATGGGGAAGAGAAGAGGAGGAGGTGGAATCATCAAGTGCATACAGTAGCCGATCGATCTCACACCAACGACACCATGGCTGCCGTTGACACCGCCGTGAGGTTACGCGTCTGCTGACCCACCATCACGTTGCTGCAGTCTCACGTTCTCCTCTGTCTCCTCAAATGCTTGCGGTGTGCGGTGTGTTCCAGCTGCAACTACCGATGCAGAACAAGCGGGCCAGCTACATCCCACCTGCCCACCGAAAGTGCCCTACACACGATACTCCACAGACGATTCATGCACGATGCCTAATTTGAACGGCAGTGATTAGCCAAGTAATGCAATCCAACGGCTGATTAGACCCATCGTGCAATGACCCAACGGCTGATTAGACAAATCTGCAGAGCCAACAAAGGACGCAAACTCCACCGCACGCAGTCTTCCCACGAAGCAATAAAGAAACCCACCAACGAGAGGTAGCGGCAGGTGAGCGGGATTACGGTTTGAGCGCCGCCGCCGGCGCCAAGCCTCCATTCAAACCGCGATCTGGCGACTACTACGATTCCCTCAAGAGGCACAAGGCGCCAGACGCTCCAGGACCGTTCCCCCGGCCACATCTCTCAAGGAGCAGGCGGCCGTCGCACAAGAGATTCCGAAGAGTGCACACCGTTGGACGACTACAAGCACAGGAGAGGTGCGGCTACGTCGGAGAACACCTGATCAGGCATACCCTTCCTGGCTTTCCTCTCATGCTGTTCATGCATGATTACAGGGATCTGTGGTTGAACCTAGGTTGTGCGTTGTGACTTTCAGGGCATGCACGTAACGGCGGATTTGTGGCTGCTGGTGATTTCGCATGCATATGCAATGGATTTGTGGCTACTGTTTGCTGATGATTAGAACGCACCACGTGCACGGAAACAGCTTCGGCAACAGCGAAGCATCTTTTCTGTCCAACAAATGTGCTTTGCACATACAATTTCACTAAAAGTATAGCTGATATATATACACTGAAAAATGGAATGATTCGTGTCGTCCCGTGGTCACTTAGTGCATGGATGTCCTTTCTGTGCTGGTGGGTGTTCCCATCGTGATACAGACTCTTCATCATTAAGGTAACAATAACAAAGTAATACTGTAGTTCGATTCTTCACAATATACAGCCTTTTTTTTCTAAACTTGAAATAACTAATGCACATCTGCAGACATAAGTTGTAGATCATGGAACCTGTGTTGATGGCCAGATATGTCAGAAAACCGTTAGGTTAATTTGCTCTCCTTTTTTTGCGGCAAAGTTAATTTACTCTTATCCATGAATTGTAATTGAGATCTATAGAATGCAGATCAGATGCACCAAGAAAGTAAAGATTGTGTTGTCACAAACTATGATCTGATGTAGTGATATTATGTTGCTTTTTGGTGAATCTGAATTATATTACGTTTTCATGGAAGCCTTTTCTTTCCCCTCTCTCATCATACTACTGCTCTTATCCTTGCCTCCTATATAAACAAAGGAATATGATGGCTGCCATAGTGATAGTCTTCCTCAGCGAAATCCGGATACATAATGTTACATCAACAACTTCAGAATATTATGGTGATGCTCGACATTCAACTTTGCACCCACACTGCCTTTTTGTTTTATGTTCAAAATTGACAGATTTTCATGTGTTTTACTATGAACTAATTATTAGAAAATATGTCTTTGTGAATTATGAGATTGGTCCTTCAACATGGCATAGAAAATGCACTTTTCAATACTTCAAATAATATTTTTGCTAATTCAAAGTTGTTTGAGTTTTTATTTAAAATTTCTAAGAATAAGTTTATTTATTTTGTACTCGTTGCAACGCACGGGCATTTGTGCTAGTAGTAAATAAAGAAATACTAAAAAAATATGAAAAATCTGAAATTTTGAGGTATCAAACTTGGTCGACCCGACCATACTCATGGAAGAGATACAAAATTCATGGTAACACACTGTTAGGTCCCTCAGGGAAACAGTAACCGTGTTTTCCCCCTTCCAATAACGTTCTTGTTTTGGAGTTCATTTATCCAAAACCACTTTCTTGACAAGCAAACAATTCACCAAACAGTGCATTGCCTTTCAGAAGGAAATAAGGAGGTAGAGGAGGAACGACTGGACCTGCAGCATGCGGGCCATGCGCATCGTGTATGTCATGCCTCGCCAAGTTGCTGAACATTATTACCTTTCTTGTGATTCATACTCATCGTCCTCTGTTGCCTGCCTCATCCACCATGGCGCCGATTACTGCGGCTCCTTCCTTCTCCAGCCCTCGAACCTATCAAGGAAACGTATCGGAGCTGCTGAACGCCGAGAGAAAGAAGAGGCGGTGGACTGCGGCGACGCGGGTGACGGGGAGAGGCGCCGTGGATGAGCTCGTGAGGTGATGGATAAATGCAGAGGGGACACGGCTGATCGGGAGAGGCGGCCGTGGATGAGGTCGTGGGATGATCTGGCGTCCGTGATCCGAGGTCCGAGAGTGGCGTGAAACCCTTGCTTGGCACCCGATCTAAATAAAGAAATCAACGGCTAGAGAATAATTCAAACGGTGATCGGGCGGACCTGCTTTCATGATAGCATGAGTTTATCCGGATTAAACGTGGGTCAAACCTTTTTTAAGTTTGACAAACTTTATAAAGAAAAATGTTAATTCTAAATATACTAAACCTGGCCAGGTTTAGTTTATCACGTTTTTTGAATTTTTCCTATCATAGAAAAACGTCCAATGGATGGCTGCCGCGTGTAATAGCAGGGGACGCATGCGTGTACGCGGCCGTGTGCGCGGAGCGATCGTCGATGGGAATTGTTAAAAAATGCGGCCGCTCTTGCCGATTGGTTGCATGCTGTGCGCTGCTTCCAGTTCGGGACTGGTTGCTGTGGCTACGTTTCGCTCTTGTCGGTTTTGCATGTGCCGCTTTTTGTCTTGTTTTTTCTCTTTGTTGCCTGCCACATATGCTAGCCTGGGTAGATCGATTTGGCTACGTTCCGCTATGGTCGGTTGTGCATGCGCCGTTGTTCATCTTTTTTTTTCCTGCTACCTGCCACGTATGCTAGCCTGGGGTCGGCTGCCGTATGAGGCTTCTCGATTTCTAGCGCTGGCGGTTGCCGCTTCCGCACAATTTTCTAGGGCTTTCTGCGCCGCTTTCGCTGCCCGTTTCCAAATTGATTTCTTCTTTTCTGCTGCTCCCTATAAATAGTGCTGCTCTCGTGCGTCCGTCCCTCACCCCGTTCGCCTCCGCCTGTCCTCTTTCTTTCCTAATCAGTGCCACCGTCTCTTGCTCCGCCGATGGTTGGTCCCGCTGCTGCTCGGCCCGGCCGACGCCGTCGGGGCCGCCCTTCTGGGATTCGGGCGGCCGTTATTGCCCGTGTGCGCCGCGCTGGCGGCCGCCTTTCTTCTCTGGATTCTTCGTCGGCAATGGCGGACGTTGGGTGCGTGGCCGGCCGGCTGCAGTTGATTCATGTTGTCGTCTCCGGTCCGGTCCTCGCCGGCCGTTTCGTTCTTCCCGGATTGGTGAGCTCCTTTGCCTTTCTGTGGGTGCAGTTTTCTTTGTATTCGTCTTGTGCTTCTTCGTCTAGGTTGTCGTCGTCTTAATTGGTTGATTCATGTTGTAGCTGTCCACCGATTCGGCTCGCGGCAAGATGTTAATGTGGATATTGATAGTCGCCGTCGGAAAATTTTATTAGGGAAGCGGCCTGTAGATTGTACCATTGGTGAGTGCGTTCAATTGTTGCTATATGCATGGGAGTGCCTGTGTGTGCCTCTGATCGCTTTCCTGTATTTCTTCCTGTTGGTTTTGGTGTTGTGGGTACCGATTTGTTGCTTTTTTTGTCTAGGTTCTGCTATTACTGTGGGTTCTTCTTCAGCAGTCGACAGGTTTGCTTCGGCCGTTCGGCCTGCCAGTATGCGACCTGGTTGGTTTTTCACTAGAAAAAAGAGCTTTGGTTCAGGCCATTAGTCCCGGTTCAGTCTAGAACCGGGACCCATGGGGCATTGGTCCCGATTCGTCTGGCCCCTTTGGTTCCGGTTGGTGGGACGAACCGAGAACAATGGGCCTCGCTTCTGGCCCACCATCATTGGTCTCGGTTGGTGGCTTGAACCGGGACCACAGACTGCCCTTTAGTCCCGGTTCATGCCACGAACTGGGACCAATAAGGTGCCTATATATACCCTCGCCCGCGAGCAGAGCACTCCAATGCTCTGTTTTTCTCTGGCCGGCGAGGGAAGGGCTTTGTGGTGCTCTAGCTCACCTCCTATGCACATGAGGTGTTCGATGAAATGCCCGAGCCACACTTGTCGTGGGATTGTCACGGCAGATGTCCTCTTGCAAGGACTTAGTCGTGGAGCCATCGCAACTAGGAAGCTTAAAGGGATTAATCGGGACAAAGGACACGAGAGATTTATACTAGCTCGGCCCCTTACGGTGAAGGTAAGGCCTACGTCTAGTTGGGTTGGTATTGCTTGATGTTTCGATGACCAGGAAGTGAGATACGCTATGCCCGGTTCTCGATGAGTTGTTTCTTGTCCCTAAGCGCGTGGTCGTCCCCTTATATATACGGGTTGACGCCCTGTAGCCTACAGAGTCCCTGCCGGCTCATAGACAGTGTCCGGCTCGGTGACTAGTTAATTTTACCTTATGTTACAAGTCATGTCATCATGGCGGTTTATCACTATGGGCCTTAAGCCGCCTGTGGGCCTTAGACCCTTTATTGACCGCCATCTTCGTGCTTGGTCTTGGGCTTCTTTCTGATGAGTCTTATTTGCGTAACCCGGCCCCTCCTGGGCAGCTTACACAAATAGTTATATCCCCAACATTAGGCCCCAGATTGATTTGAAACGGTTCATGTCAATCTTAAAATACCTTAAGAAATAAACCTTCAGCCTTTCTGTGCCAAAGGTTTTTAACCCGCCATGACGTCATCTTACGGATCCGGTTTAACCCTTGTAGCGTCATCTTTACTTAAATTCATATTTTATTCCGCCATATTCTCCAACGGATCTTTGTTTTTACTGACCGTTCCAAAAACCGAGGCGTTGGGGCGGCTGGATAATGATGTTTGGTCTCCTCGTTTCTCGCACCGTCTTAGTTGGTCTTCCCTTATAAATAGGCACGACCTAGGTCTTCCATTCTCCCCCCTTTCGGTCATCCTCTTCCTCTCGCTGTGTCTCTGCCGCCCAAGCTCCGCCGCCGCCGTCGAGCTCCTCGTCTTCATCGACTCAGGCCGCTGCATCAACCCGAATCTGACCAGAAATCAACGGCGAACTTCCGCAGCCCGTCCACATCCGTAAGTTCCCTTCTTTTCCTTTCTTAGATCTGTATTGGAGCTTCTTCGAGTTCGTCGGTGTTCATCGCCGCCCGTGGCGAACCCTTATGTTCTTCACCTTCGATGCCCTGTTCAGATCGTTGAATAATATAAAACTGCTGCAGTAACTATTTTATGCTTATCTCGAACATAGACATATCTCTTTTTCTTTTGTTCAGAGGCTTCCTTCGAGTGGATGAACTTCCCTGTACTGATTTTAGGTCTAGAAATTTTTCCTTTTTAGAACGATCGTTTGATCCAAAACAATAACTGCAACTTGTGAAATCTGTTTGTTCCACACTTAGTCAAAAACTGCCTCTGTTGAATTTGTTTAACCATGGTAATCTATGTAACCGGTTTATGATAACACCGATTGTCAGCCTTGCTTGCTTCTGGCGACTTTAAGAAGATTTAACTGCCCTTGATACCTATAGCGGCTTAAATATCATTGCGTAGTTACCTATATGTCATTAGGCCCCATCTTAAGCCGCCATTTGAATAGACTTAAAAATACTTTCCTTCCGGGTTAAAATTGAACCGGAGCTTCTTATTTTGTCATAGGTTTCAATTTGCCTAATGGCTCCCAAGGCTCCCAAACCTCCGGTGACCTGCAACTGGGTCAAGTCCATCGTTACAGAAAGCACCTTGTCTGATTTTGTGAAATCCGGCCATCTTCCCAAGAAAGAGAACATGTCTCATCATGCTCCTAACCCGTCAGAGGAGAAGCCTCAACCCAAGGAGGGGGAGGTGATCGTGTTTACTGATCACATGAACCGGGGCTTCGCTCCACCCGGTTCAAAATTCTTCAGGGATGTTTTGCATTTCTTTGATCTCAGACCTCAAGACATCGGGCCCAATTCCGTGTCAAATATTTGCAACTTCCAAGTCTTCTGCGAGGTGTACCTTGGAGAAGAACCCAACCTACTTTTATTCAGAGAATTGTTTTACTTAAACCGGTAATCTAACGCGAACGGGCCCGGTCACGGAACTTGGTGGTATCTCGATTCAGCGGCGGAGAGACTGCCTGCTTTCTTATGTCGAATCGCCGAAGTCATCCAAAGGATTGGAATCCGACGTGGTTTTACTGCCAGGATACTTCTCCGGCTGAGGAAAATCCTCTGCCCGACTTCCACGCCTTGCGCCTTGAATCCAACCACCCGCTGCCGGATAAACTAACTGTTGTTGAACGCCTGCCACTTGCTCCCACCATTAGTAAAATCAAAGCTCTTTTCGGAAATGGCTTAGATGGCATTGACCTGGCGAGTGATTCTGTTAAGCCGTCGCCCCGGCTTAATGTGCACCTACTCAGGCGAGAAAAATGACCCACTTCGTCATAGTCCCGACGACTTACCAGATGATGTGGTGGAGGCTACGACTCAGACGTTGTTGAAAGAGGGCACAATGACTAGTAATGCCTTTGGCTTACTTCCTTTCTGCAAGAAGAACCCGGCCCCTGCAGTAAGTCATCAACCTCAATAACTTACTCCTTACTGTGTTATACCTTGCTTTTACTCATAACCCCTTATCATTTTTCACAGGCCGATGATAACCACGGAAGGTCAAGTATAACCATGAGGCGGCCAAACAAGCCAGAGTGGCAAAAAGAGCCGAAAGGAAAGCCGCCAAGACTGGAACTTCGAAGAAGAGGAAGCCAAGCGCTTTAGATATGTTTAAACTTGACGATACTAATGATGATGATGAAGAGGTAACTTTTTAACTCCCTTGACTCTTTATCATCACCTTGCTGACATTAAATCTTTTCAGGAAGATACGGGGAACATCCAAGCCGTCGAGGAAGAGGTAACTATAATCTCCTCCGACTCCGAGCCCCTGCTGCGTCAGAAAATTCAAAGAGTAACTCGGAAAGTAAGATTTTCACATCCTTTGGCTTACCAAGATCCTCAATTTCTTTTGAAGCAACAGCAATTTGGAAGCCGGAGGCAGACCCGGACCAGCAAGGATGTAGAGCTCTCCTCCGGCTTACCTGACGTAACCAGGAAGCGTCGGGCTGAGGTTATCTCCGATTTACGTTCTGCTTTTCCTTTGGCGGGTTTAATTCGTCAACCTCTCAATTCATCTGACTCCAATTATCAGGATACCTCTCCTTCCTCCGGCGAGTCTATGCAATCTAACATGCCGGCCTTCAAAACTGCCCCTGGGTAATGTAATTTTGTTTATCTTATGCCTTACCTTACTCATGCTTTTGTACTCATCCTTCTGCCTTTATCCACAGCGTGCAAGTGAAACCCAGTAAGAGGGCAAAAAAGAGTAAGCCGTCCCAAGATCCACTACTAGAAAAAGGGCTATAGATGGGATTGACACTAATGGCGCACCAGAAAGTTGGTGCACCATTAGTATATACTAATGGCGCACCACCTACTGATACGCCATTAGTGTTGAAACTACTAATGGCGCACCATGCAAAGGGTGCGCCATTAGTATCAATTTTTTGAAGTAGTGCGCTTTGTCCAAACATACTAATGGCGCATCCCGATAAAGTGCGCCATTAGTAGTTGTAAGTACTAATGGCGCACCCTCCCACATGTGCGCCACTAATGTTGTTTTTTATTATATTTTTATTCCTCTTTTGCAATACTACTAATGGCGCACTGATGGGTAAATGCGCCATCACTAGTTTAAACTAGTAATGGCGCATCATGGATCAGTGCGCCATTAGTATTTTTTGCAAAACTACTAATGGCGCTTGCCGTAGAAGGTGCGCCATTAGTAACCTGGATTACTAATGGCGCATTTGTTGCTAGTGCGCCATTAGTAAGTGGGTAGCAACTAGATATTTTGGACAGCCTCTCCTACCCACACTCACTTTCTCCCCACTTCATTCTCTCCACCTCCTCCTTGTTGTCTCGGTGCCTCCTCTTTTTCACCTCATTTCCACCATAGATTCATTCAAATTAAGTGGTTAAATTACCTTGTTTTAATAGGTAAGTAAGGGGAAGCTATATTTATGTTGTTCTCCCTACAATAATGTGCACATGCACTTTTTATGGCCTAGCTAGATCTATGTATGTTCGTGGTGTTGCATATGTTTGTGGTGTTGCATATGTGTTTGTGTTTGGAGGTGTGCGGTATTTGAAATGCGATAGTTGCCAATATTTTGCGGAATGTTGATTCATTTCCGTTTAGTGAGAATTTTGGCATTAAGCATTCTTTTGGTCCTATTTTTAGGGAAAGTCATGCCAAATTTTTGTTTGGTTCTAAAATATCATTTGCTCTACCCCTTGAGCGACCATGGTCCATACGATGATGAAGGCATCACGAATAGGTTTTTGAGGTCCGCGAAGGCCGAGATGCTTCAAAAGAACGAGACGGAGATAAGATGTCCGTGTTGAAGATGCAAGCTGAAGAGCCTTATTGCGGAGCCGGATTCCGGGCAGGTGCGGGACCACCTGCTCTTGCGTGGTTTCATGGATGGCTATCGGTGGCAAGGTGATGAAGATGACTACGAAGTCGTCCATGGGGGCGGGCAAGAAATGAGGAAGGGCAGCAAGACAACCACCGCGGCTCGGGCGGGCGAGAAGACGAAGAATCCCCTGGAGATGATCACGACGGTGATGCTATACGATCATCATGTAGAAGATGCAAGACAGGATGATAAGGAAGATGCCGGAGCGCACGACGGGCATGATCATGAAGATGATGATGCCGGGCGGAGCGCATTTACGCTGGACCATCGATGGGCTGGGTGCAGGACCCTCATATTCAAGAGCTGCTTCTCAAGCGACGGATAACGCCAGAGCTGCCGCCGAGAGAAAGCCAAGATGGATCAACTTGAGTTAGACGCGGTTACTCCATTGTATGAAGGATGCAGGCCGAGGATACCCGCCTGAAAGTAACGCTCATGGCTCTGGAGATGAAGGTAAAACACAAAATGACTGACGCATGCTTCGACGAGAACATGTCATTCTGGCACGACCGTCTTCCCAAGGGGAACAAGTGCCCGGCCAGTTTGGAGGAGGCGAAGAAAATCGTGTGTCCTCTCGATTTACCGCACGTGAAATACCATGTGTGCATGAACAATTGCATCATTTATCGGGACGAGCACGCAGAGTCTACCATATGTCCGGTGTCGGCGTCACTCGATACAAGAAGAGGAAGAAAGCTCCTCGAAAAGTGGTGTGGTACTTTCCGATCACTCCTCGTCTGCAGCGGTATTTCGCGGACCCTAAGGTAGCAAAAGCTCCTGCGTTAGCGCAGCGGATAGGGAGGAGAAGAAGCGAGAAGATGACGCAAATGATCCGGAGATAGATAAAAAAGACAAGATGTTGAGTCACCCTAAGGATGCGAGCCAGTGGCAAGCGTTGAACTTCGAAGACTCAGAATTTGGGAACGATCCAAGGGACATTGTGCTGGGCGCGAGCACCGATGGAGTCAATTCGTTTGGTAGCTAGAGAAGCACACATAGCACCTGGCCTGTGTTTGTGTGGATGTACAACCTTCCCCCCTGGTTGTGCATGAAGAGGAAGTACATTCACATGAGTATGCTAATTGAAGGGCCGAAACAACCAGGGAACGACATCAATCTGTCTGGGGCTGCTGAAAGAGGAGCTTGACACGCTGTGGAAAACACCAGCCAATACGTGGACGCCTTGAGAGAAAGAATATTTCCCTATGAGAGCCGCCTTTGCTCACGACGGTGCCACGACTATCTCGATTACGGATATCTCATGGGCAGGTAGTCCACGGATTTTCTGGATGCGTAAGGTGCATGGATGACACAACGTATCGCCAGCTAGATAGAGATCCCGGGTCTTCAAAAACCGTGTTCATGGGACATCGAAGGTGGCTTCGCGACGATGACCCATGGAGGAAACGCAAGGATCTGTTCGATGGTGAAACCGAACCCCGAAAACGCCCGTGTACGAGGAGCGGCGAGGAAATAGACAAGCTGTTGAAAAATTGGAAAGACTGCCCTTGCCGGAAAGAAGGAAAAGGAGCCAGAGCCGGGAAAGAAGCGAAAGGCGCCAGAGCCGCAGCTGAAGGTATGGAAAACGAGGTCTGTTTTCTGGGACTTGCCGTACTGGAAGATCCACCGTGTGCCTCACAGCCTTGATGTCATGCATATCACGAAGAACGTGTGCGAGAGTCTGCTTGGTACCCTGCTCAACATGCCAGAGAGGACCAAAGATGGGCCGAAAGCAAGGGAAGACTTGAAATCAATGGGCATCAGGTAGGAGCTTCACTCTAATGATGATGATGATGATGATGATGAGGCGAAGCAGGACACAGAAAGTCGTCGCAAAGGCAAAAAGGCCAAGAAGACCGAAAATGACTACCCTCCCGCGTGCTTCACTCTAAGTCAGGAGGAGATAGAGCAGTTTTCACCTGCCTCCTAGGAGTAAAACTTCCTTACAGTTCTGCTGGGAAGATAAGCAGATAACTAGACCCAGTGAAGCGAAGTTCAGCGGGATGAAGTCTCACGGTATCACGTCGCGATGACGCGAATACTTCCGGATTGCAATCCGCGGGATCATGGACACGCACGTCCGCGTGAAACGCTATTTGGCCTATGCAACTTCTTGATGTCATCTCTCGGAAGTCGATTGGCGTGAGGCAACTCGAAGGCTACAGGAAGAGATCGTGGTGATACTATGCGAGCTTGAGATGTACTTCCGCCCGCATTCTTCGACGTTATGGTGCATCTGCTGGTCCATATAGTGGAGGATATCATCCAACTCGGCCGACGTTCCTGCACGCATGATGCCGTTCGAAAGGATGAATGGTGTCATCAAAGGATACGTTCGCAACATGTCACGCCCGAAGGAAGCATAGCCGGGGCTTTTCGATCAAGAGTGCATCTCCTACTGCACGAATTATCTAGGCATCGAGAACCCGTTGGTCTGCCCGTCAGCGGGCACCTCGGCGGGCTCATTGGATGGGGTTACCGTGAGGGTCGCCGCGAAATGCATGTCGACTTCGAGGGTCGACTCGCCGACTTTGAAAGAGCAAACCTAGTCGGCGCTACAACACATAGACGTGGTCGATCCTTGGGTGGTACAACACAGAACCTTTATTAAGAAGGCGATACAATGACCGAGGCCAACAGAGGATCGGACGGAGATATACTCAAAGAGCACAACTCATGTTTCACGCGTTGGTTCAAGCGAGAAGCTTACATCGTACCCTTTACATGAGGATTCTTCCGCGGAAGAACAACTCATATTCGCCTTTGTCACAGTAGCCGAGCACAACGATGACCTATGAGGCGTCACGATATCAACGGCTACACATTCTACACCGAGGCCAAGGACATGAAGAGCGATGGTTATCGAACTCCGGGGTAACGATGGAATCCTACACCGTAACGACAAGGACAGATACTACGGAAGGATCGAGGAGATCTGGGAGCTGAGCTACTGTTGGAGAGAAGGTCCCGATGTTTCGTGTCGAGATGGGCCAAGAACGTCATAAAAGAAGACCGGTATTTCACCACCATTGTTATACCCGAAGCCAAATCCAAGACCGCGGCGCAAACATCACCTGAAAAATGAGCCATGGGTACTTGGCTTCCCAAGTGGACCAATGCTTCTTCATTACCGACCCGCCAAAGCCCGGTCGTGTTGTCGTGAGGAGAGGCAAAAGGAAGATCATCGGAATGGATGGAGTAGCGAATGAGCAAGACTTCGACAAGTCTGGCGACCGAGGATCGAACATGACGACGATGATGAAGTAGCAGCATACACCACAAGAAGAAGCAGGACCACCCTACCTAAAGGACGTCCGTTCCATAGAAGAACTGCATTTGCGAAAAGAAGGGCAAGAAGATTGTGAAGAGATAGCTAGCTAAGATCGATTGTATTTAAATCGTAGACTTCATTTCTCGATTGTATTTCATGGGCACTTTTGAACTATCATGAATATTTTTAATTTCATGGACACTCGATCCCCTCCATCTCGATCGCTATCCCACCTCGCCAGTTTCGGTCCACCGGCCGCCGCCGACCGCCCGCACCCTCGATTCCGTACTCAACCGCCGCCACCCCCGCACCCTCCCCTACTCAACCGCCGCCGACCCCCGCACCCTCCCTACTCAAACGCCACCGACCCCCGCACCCCGCACCTCCCCGCTCCACCGGCATTACTGTTTGATGATATTTTTTAAAAAATATTACTGTCTTATAAAAAAATATTACTGTTATGATTTAAACAAGTTTGAACATATTTAAACACAAGTAAGTATCAAACAACATTTTTAATGCATAAAAAAAATTTGTGTAGCCTGGGAATCAAACCAAGGACCTCCTGGTGTGAGAACTAGCTGCTGACCAGTCGAGCTAGTAGAGGGAACTTGATATGGATCAGGTTAGGTGGGAGATAACCTGTTGGCTCGAGCAGAAATAAAAAAAAATACTAATGGCGCACCAGGGTGGGGTGCGCCATTAGTATGGATGTACTTATGGCGCACCGAGGTGTGGTGCGCCATTAGTATTGTGCCGCCCCTCATCCCGGGCCCACACCTATCCCCTCTCCCTCGCCTCGCCCTCGATCCTTCCCCTCTCCTCTCCCGACGTCGCTGCTTGCGCCGCCTCGGCCGCCCACCGCCTCGGCGCCCGCCTCACGCCTTGCCCCTGCGCCCATCGCTGGCGCCCGTCGTCCCTGTCGCCCGTCTCCAACCACCGCCGCTGAGGCCCGGCGTCGGCGCCGCTCTCCCGTCCACACCACCGGCCACCCCTCCGGCGACCGGCCGCACCCGCCAGTACCTCTCCTCCTTCCTCCTTCCTCCCTCTCCACCCTTCCTCCCCATTCCTCCCTCCCTCCCTCCCCTTCCGCGCCCTCCACATCCCTCCGCCCTCCTCCCCGTCGGCCCGCCCCCAAGTCCAAGCTCCCTGCCTCCCCACCGTCCAGGCGGTTGGACTTGCCCACTCTCTCCCACCCCCACCCCCACCCGCTCTTCCTCCTCCCGTGCCGTCGACCGCCCCCACCCCCATCCTCCTCGCCACAAGGCTCATGATCACTGCAATGTGTTCTGGTTGGTAACTAGTTCATCATGCATAAGTTAGAGAGGCAGGTTTCTCAAGTTAACCCCAGGCAACTTATTAGCCCTCCATCCATCGCGAAATATCGTGTTGTTCGATGCTTTTGTGATTGAACAATTTCAAACTGTCAGCGTCTTGGGGGGGCATTAGAATATGTTCAGTTGTCAATCTTGAAAGAAAGAAAAGAATATGTCCTGGTTGTCAATCTTGAAAAAAGAAAAGAATATGTTACGGTTGTTAATCTTGAAAAGAGAAAAGAATATGTTACGGTTGGTCATTTGTTCATCATGCATAACTCGAGGAGGCAGGTTTCTCAACTTAGCTGCAGCAAAAATTTAAACTACCACTTACCCCTTGTTAGCCGTCCATTCATCGTGAATCTTTGTGTTGTTTGATACATTTGAGGTTGAACAATTTCAAACTGTCAGTGTCTTGTGAGTCATTATAATATGATCTGGTTTTCAATCTTGAAAAAAGAAAATAATATGTTCTGGTTGGTCATTACTTCATCATGCACAAGTCATGCAAATATGAAATGTCACTTTCTTGTACTTCTCGGTGTCTCTCACCATGGGTTTGCCATTGTGTTTCCTCTGATCTTTCATCTTGTTACGTGTATGGTGCGGCGCAACTCCATCGGCATGATCTCTGTGGATGTTTCTCCTTTTATTTTCTTTTTATTACCTCATTCGCTATAGCTGATACCGGCAAGTTGTTATTATTTGGAAACACAAAACAAACGCAGACTCTCCATCGAGCTCATCTTTGAGGCACATTGTAGGTGATGATTTCGTTGATTGACACTATGTTTTCTCAGTTCGGAGTGCTAACTGAACTTTTACGCTTCAGTTTTCTTTGTGTACTAGTTTATCTTGATATCATCTTGAACTGAAAGCAGGAAAGTTTCATTTGCCTTGAAATGATACTTATATCCTGCCAGGTTACTAGAAAAATGGCTTCAAGTCATAATAATATTGGTTATTGGTTTGCCTTATTTACCTAAAATGTATGCTAAGCAAACATCTTGTTCATTAAACCGCACTAGTGGCAGCTTGAGACAAAAGATGTGAAACTGCAAGAACTATGTTAACTCATCCCCACCTTTGAACTCTTTCTGTCATAGTAGTCTGTTGTGACATAACATCTTGATTTTGCTGTTTCTTTCATGCTTTCATGTGGAAACACCAGGGTTACATTCCATAAGCAAGCATCTTTTGCCTCGGTGCTATTAACGTGCTACTTACGTCTCTCATTTTGTTAAGCAGCTTACAAGATTTTACTGCTTGCTTCATAAACATATATTTCATCTCAAGGATATCATCTATTTATCTATCCATGGTGCTTATTCTGGTGCATAATAAGTTTATCCATGGTGCTTATTCCTGGTGCATAATAAGTTTTTGATAGATAGATAGCCATATACTCTATCGACCTTCAAAACATCATCTCGCTTATCCATGGCTCTAGTTAACATGCTACTTACGTCTCTCATTTTGTTAAGCGACTTACATGTTTTTTATGACTTGATTCATAAGCATATATTTATCAGTCCAGGGTTCTTATTACTGGTGCATGACAAGTTTGTTTGATAGGTAGATAGATAGATAGATAGGCATAAACCGCAAAACACCACCGCTTAACCTCTCACCTATGTTCATGCAGGGATATTATTCTTGGAAAAAGCCCTTTGTTGGTGACGGAATAGAAAGATAAGCAGGTACCTATCTTGGGTCCCAATCTAACAGGGTAGTCCATGGATTCAAACTAGCTAAAGGAGATTCAAAACGCCCGAACCTTTAGGTTAACAACTCAACACAAACCAATCCCTGAAAGCAAAAACTCAACACAAACCAAGTGCATTATTTTTGTGACTGTTTCCATGTTTGCAGAACCAATATTTTTGTGCCAACAATCAGTTTACTCCCTCATGCCAACAACCACTCATTTTTTTAGTTAACTCCTTACAGTTCAGATCATATTTTGATTGTCAACAATAGTGGACTTTTAAGGCTTTCTTAGAGGCAATACTAGTGGATATTAGTTAACTCCTTACAGTTCAGATCATATTTTGATTGTCAACAATAGTGGACTTTTAAGGCTTTCTTAGAGGCAATACTAGTGGATATTAGGCTTTTTACGAGCAATGATAGTGGAATTTTAGGCTTTTTTGGAGGAGTGTGTTTCATGTCGGCCTACAGTGATAAATTAGTCAGAATTGTGTATGATTGTGCGTAAAGTAGATAATGTGAGCAGATGAATTATAGTGTTTGTGTTGTAATGAAACTTGATCTGAAATAGAACTTGACAGCCTGTACAGTAATTATAGTGTTTGTATTGTGTCCAGTAGGCTTTGAAGCACCGGTTTTTCCTGTTTCTAACTCTGAATCTGATATAAACCATACGGTTGGCATAAGTGGTCTTTTGTATATGTCTTTGATGCTTTGTTAATATAAAGCTATAGATGATGTTGTACTTGTGATGATGCTACTTGTGATTTTCTGAAATGACCCATTGGCGACTTCATTACGCGGGGATAATGATATTGCAGGTACCCCAAGAGGCCCTTGAGTTTGCCGGAATGTCGATTAACTTCCGTTCCGGCAAATTGGAATTACTCCATATGTCCTATTTTCAGCAAAGGTCATGCTGAAATTTTCCGTGAATTTTAGCATGACTTTGCTAAAAATAGGACATATGGGGTACTTGTGACTAATGCATGGGCCGGGTATCTTAGTAGTTAATTAAGTAGGATCAAGTGCCCGGCGTACTTGTGACTAATGCATGGCTTTTAGGGTGCCTCGGTGTCGATAAAACCGAAATGATGAAAGCTTAGGCTTTTAGGGTGCCTCGGCGTCGAAAAACCCTCAATGATAAAAGCTTAGATTTTAGGATGCCTCGGTGTCGACAAACCCTAAATGATGAGACCATGATCTTGTTCCTTGACAATAACCAACTTTTTGACCAAACTTTGTTTCTATTTAGAGAGAAACATGGCCCACAACGATGAGGCCGGGGGTTCGGGCGGCAAGGCATTCTGGGAGCTGTCCCAGGAGATGGAGGAACAACCTCACTTGTATGAGGACGCCGCCTTCCCCACCGATCCTGAGACCACTGATGGTTCCGCCGAGGATGACCCCAATGATGCCACCACTGATGGTGCCGCCGAGGATGCCACCACTGATGATGGCGGCGCACGCACAGATGGCAGCCAACAGAAGAGGCAACGGAAGGACCGGCGCCCGACCGTGCTCCGCACCCTCAAGGAGGAAGTTACTGAAGTGGACTCCGACGGGAATCCAACGGCGCCCGAATGAATAGTCAAGGGGTACTCGCTTCAGCTCGGGTGCATTCTCCGAGCACCGTCTCGATCAACACCGAGAACCCGAGGCATCCCGACCGAGGGAATTTGCAACCTCCTCTTCACGAAGCTGCACGAACGATACAAGTTCCCCGCTGCTTTTGAAAACACAAGCCTCAAAGGGAATAAAGTGAACAATGCTGCCCTCACGAAGATGAGCAAGGCCACATCTACTTGGAAAAGCAATGTGAAGAGAATGATCGAGAAAGGTGAGAGTTATGAGAAGATCAAGGAGAAAAATCCTTCGATCACCGAAGATGACTACAACGACTTCAAGATCAATTGCTCGAGCACCGCAAACTCCCAATCAAGTCGATGGGGGAAAGAAATGCGGAGCTGAACTTAGGGAACACACACTCGGTCCCGTCGGTTACAGAGTGGCGGAGCCTATATGGGACAAGGAGGACGCGGAGCATGCCGAGCAAGGCCTACCGCCCTGCTTCGAGAAATACCGTGACAAGCAGACCAGGAACTTTCTCAGGGCCCGGTACAAGGAGGACCCGAAAACAAAGGAGCTTACCACGGATCCGAAGACCAGGGCGCTTGAGGTTGTTACAGTAAGGAATACCACCCCGGGGTAATTAGCTCCATATGGTTGCATTCTAATTAATGAAGCCAAATTTCTAAATGGTTCACATTCCTTCCGCAGCGATCGAAAGCAAGAGCTGGGTCGACTAAGAGCAACCCTTGGGACACCACTCTAAATAGGGCGTTGAATGTAATGAAGAACAAGGATAAGCTCAAGAAGCCCGGCGTCGGTGGTCGTGTGGCGGCAAAGGCTTGTCCACAAAATGGGGTCATACTATACATTTGGTGTGCGGAAGGAGAAAAAGACCAGCTCGTAAAGCCAGCGGTAGCGAGGTTCAAGAACTCAAGGCACAGGTGGTGCGGATTCGGAGATTGTCCAAGAGCAAGTGCAACAACAACTCGGAGCGACGATCACCGCCATTGTGCCTACCTTGATCCAGGGGTTGAGTCGTGGATTGCGGGCGGCCAACAGGCCGCCCGATTCCTAGCTTCACGGCCAGCAACTCGCAGAATGCGATGGCGGGGCCATTGGTGTCTCCGGCGGAGGCGGCATTGGTGTCTCCGACGCCGGCACGGGAGCTTAATGCACCCGGGTGTACGCCGGCCGGCACCTCTACAGCAAGCGGCCCCTCCGTCAACTGCACGCCCGCCGTTGGCGGTGCCTCGACATTAGCCGAGCTCGACGCCATCATCACGGTAACTAATTAAGCCTCTCTCGATCGAGGACTTCATCTCCTTGCCTTTGACTGGGCATCCCTGACGCCCTACATGTTTTCGCAGGGCGCCGCCGACGTTCCGTGCACTCTCCTGCACTTCGTGAACAATGAGTTGGTCGATGTCGCCAAGGGAAAAATCGTTCAACCGGGCAACCCCTTGTTCCACGGTACCCAGATGCCACCCAACTTGTTTAGGGTTGAACTGGTTCGGGTGCTGCCAGGCTGCGACGAGGTGTTACCTCCGATTCGACCCGTCGGGGCCGACGATGATGACGTGATGACCCTCGGCGCTTTGCTGAGCTGGCCCTCGCTTTGGCGAAGAGCCAGATTTGTTTGGGGCGGGGACACCACCCCAAAGACAACACCGCCAGTCGTGCGGTTGCCGCCAAGTAGGCCCCATGGCAAGACCGCCGCAACGGTGCCGGACATCCCTATGCCACTGGATCCAAACATGCATATGGCACAGGATCAGAACGACGACGACGACGATACATTTGCCAACGTCGATCAGTACTTTGCCGATCATGGGTACGATGGCGACTTCATGGGGCCTCCTTCTCAAGAACCCAACCCAACAAAAGACGTGCGTGATCTAGCTGGTACCGCGGAGAAGCCAAGTTGCAACAGGCGTCGTCTGCCGTTCAGCTCGAGGAGACGCCTCCACTGCCGACTTCACCGAGCCTCGAGATAGGCGAGGTGCGAAATATTATCAGCCCCAACACACTCAAGAAGGCGGTCGATGAGCAGAACTCGGTCCCATTACAGAGAAGAAGAAGGCACGCAAAAGAAAGACTAACAAGGGTGCGGGCCAGCCGCACCGAGTACGCATCCGTGCTCGTGACGGGCCACCTTCACCGAGGATATCTCGAGGAGGGTGCATGTGGCGGGTAGGGCGATGCTACCGACAAATATGCTCAATGCTGCAACCGGTGCTATGCGGAGTCTGCATGATGTGTTCTTTCTTTGGAGAAGCGGCGTCTCGAGAGAAGGATGTGGCATACCGGTTTTCGTGGCCAAGGTGCGGAGGGCAAGGGCTTTGTGGATAACTCCATCGGGCGACGATCATCATGCGTTTTGATGACATCCACGCTTATGTTGAACCTTCATCCGCTGCACTACACCTTCGTTCGGCTATTTTCGCTGAGTATGGAGATGCGGATCATTCGCGACAATACCCCGGACATCGTGATAGTCGACCCCTTCTACATGCGTGCCAAGATCTTGGGCAGTGCTGGGGACCGACAAGTCGCGAGTTCTTACCTCGAAGGCGTCATGCTGGCAAACCAAGATAAGGATAACTTCCTCGTCCCTTACTTTCCCGAGTAAGTCCTCCCCTCAACCGGTCCGTAACATATGAATTCTTAGATTTCGATCGTTTTTCTTTGAACACTCAGTGTTTTCTGCAGTGACACACATTGCGCGCTCATCCTCCTAAGCCCCAAATATTCCATGGCCACGTATTTCGACCCCGACCGTCAGTCAAAGGTAGACTACACAAATGTCAAGAAGGTTCTTGATGATGTTCTCCCCGGCTACGCCCAATCTGGAGGCACCTTCACCAGGCCTATTCGTAAGTACGACAAGCATGTGTTCTCCCACAATACGACGTTCTGCTGCATCAAGCAGCCGCCTGGCGGTTAGAAGGGTGCCTACTACGCCATCCATCACATGCGGGCGATCGTACGGGACCATCATCAACTTCTGCTACCGAGTAAACTCAAAGATTGGGCGCGGCGTGTCGGCAATCCAGACGCGGACATCGGACAAGAATTCTTTCGCATCGATTCGGAGTTTGCGGAAATCATCCATCAAGATGTCCTTCGTACCTCGGGCCAGTTCTACCTCAGAAATCAACCGTCCAACAAAGGACATCGACACAATGCTACAAATGCAGGCTGACAACGCCGGTTCTTTCATGACTCCCACGATAGACGGCGGCTTCATCCATGCTCCGGTCCCTTGAGTCGAGTCGAAAGCAGTGATGCTGTGTCTAGTTCTGAAACATCGATTGGATCATGTTGTAATTAAAACTTTAATGAACTTGTAGTATGTCTCTTTGGTTTCGAGAGTCGTTCAACTTAGATGTAATCGATGCTATTAATGTCTTGCTTTTCTCTTCCGATCGTTACATTTGCATACTTATATATTGCTTATGTATTGTCTGTGAATTGGTACTAACGTTTCGTTTGGCTAGTGCTTAGCGATGCCGTCGTATGTCGTGTACAAGGGTAAGGTTCCCGGAGTCTATGACGACTGGGAGGAGTGTCGGAGACAGGTTCACCGATTCAGCGGTAGTAGTTACAAAGGGTACACCACTAGGGCCGAGGCCGAATCTAGATACGCCCGCTATCTAGCGGGAGAGGGGAGGGAGCGTTGGAGGAACCGGATGAAGACGAGTTTCATCGTGATGATGCTCATCGTGTTGACCGCAGCTCTCTTCTATGTGATGGTAGTTTAGATGATCGATATCGACTTGTAATGTGAAGACAAACTCGCTACTTTCATGGTCTCGAGACTTGTAATATAATGTTCTATCTTTGTTCGGTCTTTTCAATTCGGAGACTAATATGATGAATTGTATTCAGAGACTAATATGATGAATTGTATTCAGAGACTAATCTTCTATTGTATTCTATGAATCTTTTGTTGATGTGTGCTGTCTATATTTTGTCCAATTATACATTTTGTAAACTGTGCAAAAAACAGAAAATAAAAAAAATAAAAAAAACCTAATATTCATACTAATGGTGCATCATATCATAGTGCGCCATTAGTATGCCAAAGGATACTAATGGCGCATCATTAAACAGTGCGCCATTAGTATGCCGGGTTACTAATGGCGCATCATGCCTTTGTGCGCCATTAGTATGTTGAAGTTACTAATGGCGCATCATGCCGTCGTGCGCCATTAGTATGCCAAAGCACCTGGTATACATGGCCCCCTGGGAGGCATACTAATGGCGCACCGTGGGCTATACTAATGGCGCACTACATGGTGCGCCATTAGTATACCAGATACTAATGGCGCATCAGTGGTGCGCCATTAGTAAAAAATACTAATGGCGTGCTAGTAATGGCGCACCGGTAGTGCGCCATTAGTAGGCAAAACCGGTGCGCCATTAGTAGGCCTTTTCCTAGTAGTGATCCGGTCGCGGCTGAACCGGAGCTTGGCACGGCTGCTCCTAACAATTCTACCCTTCAGCCGCCGCCTGAAACAGCCTATGATATTCCAGCACCATCCTCTGATCCACCCGCCGAAGATACTCTCAACAGCTCTGATAACCCGGAAGCTCCTAGCCCAGCCAAGACAATTGATCCGGAAGTTGAGATTCTGAAGACTCAGTTTGTTGAGCCGGGACAGCCCACTGTCCTTGCCAAGTGCTATGCCAAGGAGGAGTTTCTGGAACGCCGAAAGGCCAAGCTAGACATTGCTGACTATAGTCATTTGAGCATTGGAGAGATAGTCTCTGGCTATATCAATCAAGTACATAGCAGCCGTGACCTGGAAATTTACATGGTGAAGCAAATACAACAAAAATCTGAGGTATAACTTATGCTACTTTTCTTAATCATACTTACTGTATCAGCCCCCAAGTCTATTGCTTATGAATAAATATGCTGTAGACTTAGAAACCTTCTTAGCACTGCTTTGTCCGGTTTAGAAAGAAGATATTTAACCCGGTTGTAACATGATACCTTGAACTTGCGATACACATTAGCCCCCAAGTGTCAAGTACCTTTGCTTGCAAAGTGCTTGTGACTTAATTTCCATGAACCGGCATTGTAAGTTTAAAATTCTTCAGCATACATTGGCCCCCAAGTGTCAAGTATCTTTGCTTGCAAAGTACTTGGGACTTAACGTTGTCTTACCATGATTCTGACTATAACCTGGCACCAATGCAGGCCACCATAAATCAATTTGAGTTGGAGATTGCTGACCTGAAGAGCTGCCTAGCAGCTCAAGAACTTGAAATTCAAAAAGCCAACTTCAAATTTGAATTCAGCGTCTCTGAACAAGAGAAGTTGAAGAAGAATTTTGAGGCGGAGAAGAAAATCTGGGCTGATGAGAAGGCCTCACTAGTGACCCGGGTCGAGACAGCAGAAACATCACTTGCAGAAGCAACAGCCGAGCTGTCCGGCTTAAAGCGCCAGATATCTCAAATGGTCTCAGCAATCTTCGGTAAGTTACTATATATAACCTCAGATATTGCAATCCTTCCTTTGACGACTATTTTAATTGTTATCTCCGGCTCACCTTATGTTTATGAACGTAGGCCCCAGGAGCACAAACCTCAAGCAGAACATGTTGATCAAATTGAAAGAGGTTTACACTCTAGTGGAGCAACTGTACACCGGGTCACAACGTGCTTTGGCCGTTGTGGCTTTATCAAATAACGTTCCCCATCTCCTGCAAGATGTGCTAAAGCGGCTTGCCGTGCTACCCCAGCGGGTTCAAGAGCTAAGACGGGCATCTGCCAGAGCCGGGGCTATAGCCGCATTGAGCCGGGCCAAGGCGTGGCTTCCAGAGTTAGACCCGGCAGACATTGCTCTTGGGTATCCCAGCTTGAAGGAAGACGACTCTTTATTCAACGAGGCAGACTTCACCGCCTGTGTGAAAGTCATACGTCCTGTTGCTACTTATTGGGAACGATACTGACCTTACCAAGTATCAGCCGGGCTATGACAGTGAGAACCGGAGAATCCCAACACCTCACTATAATGAAGTCAACTGATCCCTCCAACACGTAAGCATACCTTTGCCCTCAAGTCGACTCCACCGGTTTAATAGATGATGAAGCTGAGTTTGAAGCCTTGAGTGGCATTGACTGGGCCTCGTCAACCTTCCAGGACAGGGCAGCCGACGGAGAGGCGGAGAAGGATAACCCGGAATCTTCAAGCCAACCAAAGGAGTGAACCGCCAGGCGTCATATGTTTATGTTTTTGTGAAAACAATGCTTCATTATTCAGACTCGGGGAGTCTTGTAATAGGGTAGAAAAAACCTCTCGACTTTTTCCATGCCTTCGCACATGTTTATGGCGTTCAATACTTTCTTAAGCCGCCATCGCTATATCCCTCCAGCTTATATTGATCTTCTATTTCCGTTAAACAAAAAATTTCTTGCCTTGTCCTGTGATCCTTTTGGTAATCTCGCCGGCTTATATGACCCCACTCATGCGGGTAAATTTAACTCCTGAAAGTTGGAATTCACCTGGCACTTAAAAACCTGGGGTGATCAATATTAAGCCGGAAGAACAAAAACCATCTCATAGTGCTTTCAAGAAGATCTCAAGATAGTCAAGTAATCATGCTTATGAAGTATAATAGACAATAAACAATATTCAAAGGCTTCTGATTCGAGTACGATCAGTAAACCGTTCCAAAGGGGTTAAGCTAAGATTCGGTTACGATCATATAGCCCCCAGTGGCTTTGGCGATGCCGATCAAGTGGGTATCGACAGCTATGTTCTCTTTGGTTCGAATCGACCTATGTTTGAACAGGAAGCCCCCAAGTGACCATAAGAGTTGTTTAATGACGCTAATTCGAATACGATCCACGTTAGACCCAAAGGGGTTAAGCTATGATTCAAATATGATCAAGAAGCCCCCAAGTGGGTTTGGTAGTATGCCGATCAAGCGGGTATCGACAGCTATGTTCTCTTTGGTTCGAATACGACCTATGTTTGAACAGGAAGCCCCAAGTGATCATGGCTAGATTCAGATATGATCATAAGCGGACCAAAGGGAAAGCCGGATTCAGATATGATCCGCTCCCTGTTGGTTGTTTCCACCACCTGATAAAGAAGACATATAAACCTTTGAGGGTGAAAAGGACAGAGGTCCTGCTTTATTGCTTTATATAATATATACATCTTGAAAATATATACATCTTGAGAGCCGGTGGCTCAAGTATAATAAGGCCGAAGATGAGCGATATTCCACGGCCGGCGGGTCTCCTCCTCCGACTTACATGAGTCTTTGTGCTCTCGAACATCGATGAGGTAGTATGACCCGTTGTTCAGATTCTTGATGACCACAAAGGGTCCTTCCCAAGGAGGGGACAGCTTGTGCATATCGGTGATCTGGATGAGCCGGAGCACTAAATCGCCTTCTGAAAGGTTCCGCTTCTAACCCGGCGGCTGTGATAGCGGCGCAGGTCTTGCTGATAAATCGCCGAGCGGGCTATTGCCAAGTCTCGCTCCTCATCCAATAAATCAAGTGCATCCTGACGAGCTTTTTCGTTATCAGCCTCAACGTAAGCCGCCACGCGGGGTGAATCACGTCGGATGTCACTTGGCAGAACCGCCTCTGCTCCGTACACCATGAAGAAATGTGTGTAACCCGTAGATCTGTTAGGCGTAGTATTGATACTCCAAAGCACAGAGGGTAACTCCTCCACCTAACAACCCGGCATCCGCTGTAAGGGGACCAAGAGCCGGGGTTTAATACCCTTCAAGATCTCCTGATTAGCTCTTTCTGCTTGACCATTGGATTGAGGATGAGCAACAGCAGAAACATCAAGCCGGATATGTTCTCGTTGACAGAACTCTTCCATGGCACCCTTGGAGAGATTAGTGCCATTATCAGTTATAATGCGGTGTGGAAAACCAAAACAAAAAATCACCTTTTTCATGAACTGAACCGCCGTGGCTGCATCACACTTACTGACTGGCTCTGCCTCAACCCACTTTGTGAATTTATCCACTGCCACCAGGAGGTGTGTCTTTTTATCTTTAGACCTCTCACTACTAGGAAAAGGGCTATAGATGGAAATGACACTAATGGCGCACCGGAAAGATGGTGCGCCATTAGTATATACTAATGGCGCACCGCCATACGATGCGCCATTAGAGTCTAAACTACTAATGGCGCACCATGCTTTGGGTGCGCCACTAGTAACAAATTTTTTTTTAACTAGTGCGCCTGTCCAAACATACTAATGGCGCATCCTGCCCGAGTGCGCCATTAGTAGTTGTAACTACTAATGGCGCACCAGTGTGTGGGTGCGCCATTAGTACCAAATTTTTTTAAACTAGTGCGCCTGTCCAAACATACTAATGGCGCACCCACACCGGTGCGCCATTAGTAGTTGTAACTACTAATGGCGCACCGGTGTGTGGGTGCGCCATTAGTATAGAAACTTTTTTTGAACTAGTGCGCTGTTCAAACATACTAATGGCGCATCCTGCCCGAGTGCGCCATTAGTAGTTGTAACTACTAATGGCGCACCAGGTGTGGGTGCGCCATTAGTACCAATTTTTTTAAACTAGTGCGCTGTCCAAACATACTAATGGCGCACCCATTATTGGTGCGCCATTAGTAGTTGTAACTACTAATGGCGCACCAGTGTGTGTGTGGGTGCGTCAGTCGAACGTAGACTACACAAATGTCAAGAAGGTTCTTGATGATGTTCTCCCCGGCTACGCCAAATCTGGAGGCACCTTCACCAGGCCTATTCGTAAGTACGGCAAGCATGTGTTCTCCCACAATACGATGTTCTGCTGCGTCAAGCAACCGCTTTGTCGAGAAGGGTGCCTACTACGCCATCCATCACATGCGGGCGATCGTGCGGGACCATCATCAACTTCGCTACCGAGTAAACTCCAAGATTGGGGCGGCGTGTCGGCAATCCAGACGCGGACCTCCGATAAGAATTCTTTCGCATCCAAATGGAGTTTGCGGAAATCATCCATCAAGATGTCCTTCGTACCTCGGGGCAATTCTACCTTAGAAATCAACCGTCCAACAGTGACATCGACACAATGCTACAAATGCAGGATGACAACGCCCGTTCTTTCATGACTCCCACGATAGATGGCGGCTTCATCCACGCTCCGGTCCCTTGAGTCGAGTTGTCTAGTTCTGAAACATCGATTGGGTCATGTTGTAATTAAACTTTAATGAACTTGTAGTATGTCTCTTTGGTTTCGAGAGTCGTTCAACTTAGATGTAATCGATGCTATTAATGTCTTGCTTTTCTCTTCCGATCGTTACATTGCATACTTATATATTGCTTATGTATTGTGCGTGAATTGGTACTAACGTTTCGTTTGGCTAGTGCATAGCGATGCCGACGTATGTCGTGTACAAGGGTAAGGTTCCGGAGTCTACGATGGTAGGAGGAGTGTCGGAGACAGGTTCACCGATTCAGCGGTAACAGTTACAAAGGGTACACCACTAGGGCCGAGGCCGAATCTAGATACGCCCGCTATCTAGCGGGAGAGGGAGGGAGCGTTGGAGGAACCGGATGAAGACGAAGTTTCATCATGATGATGCTCATCGTGATGACCGCAGCTCTCTTCTATGTGATGGTAGTTTAGATGATCGATATCGACTTGTAATGCGAAGATAAACTTCGCTACTCGCGGTCTCGAGACTTGTAATATAATGTTCTATCTTTGTTCGGTCTTTTCAATTCGGAGACTAATATGATGAATTGTATTCGAAGACTAATATGATGAATTGTATTCAAGGACTAATCTTCTATTGTATTTGATGAATCTATTGTTGATGTGTGCTGTCTATATTTTATCAAATTATACATTTTGTAACCTGTGCAAAAACAGAAAATAAAAAATAAAAAACCCTAATATTCATACTAATGGCGCATCACATGATAGGCGCCATTAGTATGACAAAGGCATACTAATGGCGCATCGGGAAGTGCGCCATTAGTATGCTGCTTGATTACTAATGGCGCATCCGGAGGTGGTGCGCCATTAGTATGCCAAAGCACTGGTATACATGCTTACAGGAGGCATACTAATGGCGCACCCTTGCATATACTAATGGCGCACCAGGTGGTGCGCCATTAGTATCTCAGATACTAATGGCGCACCAGGTGGTGCGCCATTAGTATACTCAGATACTAATGGCGCACCAGGTGGTGCGCCATTAGTAAAAATTACTAATGGCGTGCTGTCAATGGCGCACCTCTGATGCGCCATTAATGGCCATATTAGGTGCGCCATTAGTAGTGGTATTTCTAGTAGTGTCTTGAAAGGTCCAACCATGTCAAGCCCCCAGACTGCGAATGGCCAAGTAATTGGAATCCTCAATTCTTGAGCCGGCACATGAGCTCGTCATGAGAATTTCTGACATCCGTAACATTTACTAACTAGATCCTCCGCATCAGCATGAGCCGTTAGCCAATAAAAGCCATGACAGAAAGCCTTGGCCACAAGAGATTTTGAACCGGCGTCATGACCACAATCCCCTTCATGGATCTCACGAAGTATCTCCTGACCCTCCGCAGGCGATACACAACATTGAAAAGTTCAAGTGACACTGCGATGATGTAACTCACCATGAACAATTGTCATGGATTTGGACCGCCGGATGATTTGTCTCGCCAAGGTCTCATCCCCAGGCAACTCTCCCCGGGTCATGTAAGCCAAATATGGCACTGTCCAATCCGGGATAACACGAAGAGCTGCTACCAGCTGTGCCTCCGGGTCTGGCACTGTGAAAGCACAAGTGCTCCCTAGGTGGTTTTGGTAATTAATGTCAACATATCTCTTGTTGGACTAACACCTTTATCTAGTATGTTTCAGATAAGTTCAACAATGGAGTGGCATGGACTAAAGGATGTGGGAACTCCTTCAAGATGCTAAGGACAAATGATTGGCTCAAGCTTCAAGCTCAAGACTCTTCATTTTACATTTTAGTGATCCAAGATCACATTGAGTCTATAGGAAAAGCCAATACTATCAAGGAGGGATGAGGTGTTGCTTAATGAGCCTTTTGCTTCATGTGCTTAGTGATATGCTCCAAAACCCTCCACTACTTTCTCACTTCCACATATGACCTAAACCCAAAGTCAAACTCGGCCCTACCGATTCTTTCTATCCGGCGCCACCGAGTTCAGATGTCATAGCCACTGCCACAAACCCTAGGCAAATCGGTTTCACCGATAGGGATCTCGGTCTCACCGAGATGGGATTGTAATCTCTCTGTGTATGTCCATCACCAGATTCGGCCTCACCGAATTTGTGTAATCGGTACTACCGAGATTACAATGCAAACTTTCTGGTTAACTTATTACCCAAATCGGTCCCACCGAGTTTGAGTAATCGGTCTCACCGAGTTTGCCTGACCAACTCTGCAGCTAGCTAATTACCAAATTCGGTCTCACCGAGTTTGTATGTCGGTCTCACGGAGATTACGTTATGCCCTAACCCTAACAATATCGGTCCTACCGAGATGCATGTCAGTCCCACCGAAAACCCTAACGGTCACTAGGTTTACTAAATTGGTCCGACCGAGTTTGATGATACGGTCCCACCGAGTTTGGTAAATTGTGTGTAACAGTTAGATTTTGTGTGGAGGATATATATACCCCTCCACCTCCTCTTCATTCGTGGAGAGAGCCATCAGAACAAACCTACACTTCCAACTTACTATTTCTGAGAGGGAACTACCTACTCATGTGTTGAGGCCAAGATATTCCATTCCAACCATATGAATCTTGATCTCTAGCCTTCCCCAAGTTGCTTTCCACTCAAACCCTCTTTCCACCAGATCCAAAACCTATGAGAGAGAGTTGAGTGTTGGGGAGACTATCATTTGAAGCACAAGAGCAAGGAGTTCATCATCAACACACCATTTGTTACTTCTTGGAGAGTGGTGTCTCCTAGATTGGCTAGGTGTCACTTGGGAGCCTCCGACAAGATTGTGGAGTTGAACCAAGGAGTTTGTAAGGGCAAGGAGATCGCCTACTTCGTGAAGATCTACCGCTAGTGAGGCAAGTCCTTCGTGGGCGGCGGCCATGGTGGGATAGACAAGGTTGCTTCTTCGTGGACCCTTCGTGGGTGGAGCCCTCCGGACTCACAAGAACTGCTACCCTACATGGGTTGAAGTCTCCATCAACGTGGATGTATGATACACCACCTATTGGAACCACGACAAAAACATCCATGTCTCCAATTGCGTTTGAATCCTCCAAACCCTTCCCTTTACATTCTTGCAAGTTGCATGCTTTATTTTCCGCTGCCTATATACTCTTTGCATGCTTGCTTGTTATGGATTGAGAATGTTAAACTTGTGCCTAAACTCCACCTAAACCTAAAAGAAGTTGAAAACTGCAACTTTGGTACTTAGTGTCTAATCACCCCCCTCTAGACACCTCTTCTCAAGATCCTACAAGTGGTATCAGAGCTTTGGTCTCCATTGCCTTGGTTTAATCACCATTGGAGGAAGATGGATGAGTCTACTTGGGAGTCTTAGACATAGAGTGCCTATTCTTGATGGAGAGTATTTTCATGAGTGGAAAAATGAGATGCTTGTAATTTTCAATCAATATCAATTGAACAAGTACATTGCTAGCCCTTGTGCACCTCATGTTGATCCTATGCATCCTACCGTTGATGAATCTATGGACATGACTAGAAATCTTAGAACTGTTAATCTTATCACTAGAGGCTTGCCTAGAAACTTGATTAGAATCTTGCCTACTTTTGAGTGTGCCTACACTATATGGAAATTTCTTGAGGAACGCTTTCCAAATTATTCCTTGAAAAATCTAGATGAGATTCTCTATAAGTCTATTGCCTTGAGTAAGATGAATACTAGTGATCCTATGTTTGGTGATCGTTTATTTGAACTCACGGACCTTATGCGTGCCAAAGGAGATGTTGGAATTATTGGCGATATTATTTCCGAAGCTATAAGATTTCATAAGCAAGATCTTTGTCAAACTCACTCTAATGAATTACCCTCTCTAGGATTTGATCCACCACATGACGATATTGAACATGGATACTATGATGAGGATGATGATAGTGACTTCGATCTTGATGATGCAATGAGACATTTTGGTCTCATGGCAAATCTTCGGGGATATGTGTCAGGAGGAAAGGAATGGGTTCTTGACAGTGGATGTACCGATCACATGACCGGAGATAAAGACATGTTTCGTGAGCTTGCTGAGAATGATAGTCCTCGAAAGTATGTCACTTTCGGTGACAACTCAAAGGGTAAGATGGTTGGCCTCGGTAAGGTGGCCATCTCACATGATAGCTCCATTCAAAATGTCATGCTCGTTGAGTCTCTTGGCTACAACTTACTTTCAGTATCTAGACTTGTTGATTTCGGTTTAAATGTCCTATTCTCAAGTAGATTGTCAAGTGTTTCATCGAGACAATCATAAAATGGTCTTTACCGGTATACGTAGAGGTGATCTTTACATTGTTGATTTCTCTAAAAAGGCACAACCTAAAACTTGCTTCATTGCTAAATCCTCAAAAGGTTGGTTGGCATAGACGACTAGGTCACGTTGGCATGAGAAACCTTGACAAGCTTATTAAAGGAAATCATATCCTTGGAGTTAACGATGTCATATTTGATAAGGATAGACTTTTCAGCGCTTGTCAGGCAGGTAAACAGGTTGGAGGAAGGCATTCCGTGAACAACATCATGACCACAAGGAGGCCACTCGAGCTACTTCATATGGACCTTTTTGGTCCCAACGCCTACAAAAGTCTCGGTGGAAATTCTTTTGGTCTAGTTATAGTTGATGATTTTTCAAGATTTACGTGGGTGTTCTTTCTCGATGATAAATCACAGGTCCAAAAGATCTTCAAAAACTTCGCTAGGAAGGCCCAAAACCAATTTGAAGTGAAGATCAAGAAGGTTCACAGCGACAACAGAACAGAGTTCAAGAACGCAAATGTGGACACCTTTCTTGACGAAGAAGGGATTTCACATGAGTTCTCGGCTACGTACACACCTCAACAAAATGGAGTTGTTGAGAGGAAGAACTGGACGCTCATCGAAATGGCGAGAACGATGCTTGATGAGTACAAGATGCCGAAGCACTTTTGGGCAGAAGCGGTTGAGACAGCTTGTCATGCAAGAAATCGCTTGTATCTTCACAAGCTACTCGGCAAGACGGCATACGAGCTCCTCACCGGTAAAAAACCCCAAGTTGGATACTTTCGAGTATTCGGCTCAAAGTGCTACATTCTTGATAAGCATCGTCGTTTAAAATTTGCTCCTAAGTCTCATGAAGGTTTCCTACTAGGTTATGGCTCAAACTCTCACACTTACCGTGTCTACAACAATTTCACCTGAAAGGTTGAAGAGATGGTAGATGTGAAGTTTGATGAATCTAACGGCTTGCAAGTAGAGCAATTGCCAATTGATGTAGGAGACAAAGACCCTTCGGAAGCAATCCAAGACTTGCCTATTGGCAAGGTCCGTCCAACGGAGGTGAAGGAGAGTACCTCGTCTATCCAAGTGGAAGCTTCTACTTCACGACAAGGTGAACCATGAGTTGAAACGGAAGCATCCACAAGTGGAATACACCAAGATGAAGAAAACGAGGAAGAACATCACGAACGTCAACAACCTCCTTCTCCACCTCGACAAGAAAATGACAACGCCAACAATGAAGATGATCAAGAATAAGAAGAACAAGATGAAGAAGATGTTCAACCGAGACCCAAGCAAAAGCTTTCACGAGTTCGAGCAAGAATTGCTAAAGACCATCCCGTCGAGCAAATCTACAACGATATTCAAACCGGGAGAATCACTCGCTCTAAAACTTCGTTTAGCTAACTTTTGTTAAAACTATTCTTTCATCTCTAGCATTGAACCTATGAAGGTCGAAGAAGCATTGGAAGATCCGGATTGGATAAATGCTTTGCATGAAGAGCTACACAACTTTGAGAGAAACCACGTTTGTACATTGGTTGAGAAGCCCGACAACAACCACAACATCATCGGTACCAAATGGGTGTTTCACAACAAGCAAGATGAAGATGGACAAGTAGTCCGCAACAAAGCACGTCCCGTCGCCCAAGGCTACACACAAGTCGAAGGTATGGACTATGGTGAGACTTATGCTCCCGTTGCTAGACTTGAGTCCATTCAAGCATCTTACTTGCCTATGCTAATCACCATAATATCACCTTGTACCAAATGGACATTAAAAGTTCTTTTCTAAATGGTGAAATAGAGGAGGAAGTTTATGTTAAACAACCTCCCGGCTTTGTCAATCCTAAGAAACCAAATCATGTTTACAAACTTCACAAAGCTCTTTATGGTCTTAAACAGGCTCCTAGAGCATGGTATAAATGCTTGACCAAGTTTCTTCTTGAAAAAGGCTTTGAAATTGGGAAGATTCATTCCACACTTTTTACTAAAAGGGTTAATGGAGAATTATTTGTGTGCCAAATTTATGTTGATGATATCATATTTGGATCAACTAACCCTCATTTTAGTGAAAAGTTTGGAAAGCTAATGTCGGAGAAGTTTGAGATGTCAATGATGAGTGAACTCTAATTCTTTCTTGGGTTGCAAATCAAGCAAACTAAGGAAGGTACTTTTGTGTCTCAAACGAAGTACACTAAGGACTTATTAAAGAAGTTCAATATGCAAGAATGCAAAGGTATGTCTACACCCATGCCTACTAGTGGACATCTTGATTTGACCAAAGATGGTAAACGTGTTGACCAAAAAGTTTATCGCTCTATGATTGGTTTATTGTTATACCTATGTGCTTCACGTCCCGATATTATGCTAAGTGTGTGCATGTGTGCAAGATATCAAGCTACTCCTAAAGAATGTCATCTTAAGGCCGTAAAAAGGATAGTGAGATACTTAATTCATACACCAAATTTTGGCATTTGGTATCCTAAGAGGGCCTCTTTTGATCTTGTTGGCTATTCCGACTCGGTCTATGCCGGAGACAAGGTTGATATAAAGTCCACTTCGGGTACTTGTCAATTTCTTGGTAGATCTCTTGTGTCTTGGTCCTCCAAGAAACAAAACTCGGTATCCTTATCTACCGCCGAAGCGGAGTACATTGCCGCTGGTTCATGTTGTGCTCAATTACTTTTGATGACCCAAACTCTGGGTGTCCTCAGCTGCCAAGGCCTCCTTAGCCCGAGCTATCTCCTCACGCACCCGTGCCACCTCCGCCTTATGCTCATCTTGATTCGCAGGGATGACTGTGGTAGTTAACAGGGTCGTTAGCTTATCCATGAGATTCGTCAACACCTGAGCCGGCGGGCGCATAGGGCCTCCTGCCCCGGCCGCTCCTGACCCGGACGTTATTGCTGTTGCAGCCGTTGAGTTTTGACCGGGTTGAGTACCAGCCATGAAGACTCCTGCCCAGCTTGGCGGCTCATAGGGGTCCGAAATACTAGAGCCGTCGGAACAGCCCCTAAGGCCGCCATCACATGTATACAACGAATCTGTTGAACCGGCGGACGAATCACCGCCGGAGAGGACGGCCGTTTCACCACCATCTACATATCCTTTAGAAAGTTCTCCTCCGTGGATGCAACCCATGAAGGCACGTTTCACGACGGGTTGAGCTCGGGCGGGTCTCGCACGCTGAGCCGTTTCGACGAGGTCGGTGCAGCAGTCTGGCTCAGGGCCTGGCTCACCAATCCGGCCGATGAAGACGCAGATTCCGCCAAAGGGGACCCGGTACCCGTACTCAATTGAGCCGGCGTCGGGGCCCCAGCCTTCATCGTCGATGTAGATCTTGCCGCGACAACTCTTGGTCATCCGTCCCATCACAGTATCCCTTGAGCCCTTGAAGTTGCCCTTCAAGAACTCAAATCCACTGCGGCGGCCCCACAAAGGCGCCAACTGTCCTGGGATTGTCACGGAAGATGTCCTCTTGCAAGTACTTAGTCGTGGAGCCATCGCAACTAGGAATCTTAAAGGGTTAATCGGGACAAAGGACACGAGAGATTTATACTAGTTCGGCCCCTTACGGTGAAGGTAAGGCCTACGTCTAGTTGGGTTGGTATTGCTTGATGTTTCGATGACCAGGGAGCGAGATACGCTATGCCCGGTTCTTGATGAGTTGTTTCTTGTCCCTAAGCCGCCGGGTCGTCCCCTTATATACACGGGTTGACGCTCACTGCTGACCTCTGTAGTCCTTGCCGGCTCATAGACAGTGTCCGGCTCGGTGACTAGTTAATTCTACCTTATGTTACAAGTCATGTCATCATGGCGGTTTATCACTATGGGCCTTAAGCCGACAGTGTCCGGCTCGGTGACTAGTTAATTCTACCTTATGTTACAAGTCATGTCATCATGGCGGTTTATCACTATGGGCCTTAAGCCGCCTGTGGGCCTTAGACCCTTTATTGAACCGCCATCTTCGTGCTTGGTCTTGGGCTTCTTTCTGATGAGTCTTATTTGCGTAACCCGGCCCCTCCTGGGCGGCTTACACAAATAGTTATATCCCCAACAACACTAGTTAAGCTTTCTCCTCTCGAAGCTCGACCTCAAAGCTCCATTTTCCTCGAGATTTGTCTAGGTTTAGCGGCCCGTCACATCCCATTCCCGTCTTCACCGCCATCGATCGCCCGCGCCGATCTCATCGCCAGCACCACCTTGGTGAGCCTCTTGTTCTTATCTTCTTTCTGAAAAAAAAATTCTTACTTTAGATAGATACTTGTCTAATTTTCTTACTATTTTATTGCTTGTTATTATATAGTGTGATGGCTTTGGTATCCGCCCCGTCGGCCCTAAATCACATCTATGATTCGGATGTGGTATATATTATCTTTATAACTATTGGTTCATTTATTGTTTATGAAAATTATGTCGACCAACGTGACATAGATTTTATTTATCTAGGAGGTATGTGAACCGGAAATTCCAACCGACCCTATTGTCGAGAGGTTAAATTTAGTTTAAGAAGAAAACAATTTCTTGAAGGAAAAATATAAAAATTGAGGAGGAGAAGATGATATTGGAGTTGCATGTTGCGGATGTCGTCGATGATCACAAGATCAAGATGGATGCAATGCGCTTGAAGATTAGAAAGATTAGAAAATATGCCATTCATACCGAGCCTTGGTATCATTATGCTCTTGGATCAATTGTTACCTTGGTTGCGATTATGATCGCATTTGTTTTCGCATTGAAATGTTTTACATAGTTTCAATGTATGTTTAATTAATTAGATGCTCTGGAGAGCTATATGTTGTTAGATGAGAACTATGTATGTACTTTGGTTTTAATGTGATGATGAACTTCTATTAATTTGGTCACTTAATTATCTATTCATGATGTTCTGTAATGGTTTTTGACACACTTAATTATATATAATGCACGCAAATGAACCGGCAATGGATGTACGGTGACACACTCTCCTCCGACTACATTAAGGGCGTGCATGATTTTCTCGAAGTGGCTGAGCCAAACAAGCAGAATGGTTTTATGTGTTGTCCACGCCCTAAATGTGGGAATACGAAGTCTTACTCTGACCGGGAAATCGTTCACACCCACCTGCTTTACAAGGGTTTCATGCCACACTATAATGTTTGGACGAGGCACAGAGAAATAGGGGTTATGATAGAAGACGGCGAAGAAGAAGAGGACGATGACAATTATGTGCCCCCTGAATACGGTGATGCTGCAACGGGGGAAGCTGCTGAAGATCAAGAGGAACCAGACGATGTGCCCAATGATGCTGCAACTGGAGAAGCTACTGAAGATCAAGAGGAACCAGACGATGTGCCCGATGATGATGATCTCCGTGATACATCCATTTTGCATCATGCTTTTATATCGATATTTATCGCATTATGGGTTGTTATTTCACGTTATGTCACAACGCGAATCATATGAACGTGATGAAAACTAGCTTGATGATATTACCATGTGTCCTCGGGAGCGCTTTTCCTATTATAATAGTTTGTCCAGGCTTGTCCTTTGCTACAAAAAGGATTGGGCCACCTTGCTGCACCGTGTTTACTTTTGTTACTTGTTGCTCGTTACAATTTATCTTATCACAAAACTATCTGTTACCACTTATTTCAGTACTTGCAGAGAATACCTTGCTGAAAACTGCTTATCATTTCCTTCTGCTCCTCATTGGGTTCGACACTCTTACTTATCTAAAGGACTACGATAGATCCCCTATACTTGTGGGTCATCCAGACTCTTTTCTGGCGCCGTTATCGGGGAGTGTAGTGCCTTTGGTAAGGAAAAATTTATATAGTGTGCTGAAATTTTCAGTCACTTGTTACTATGGAAAGTAATTCTCTGAGGGGCTTGTTTGGGGTATCTTCACCCCGTCCAGTAGAGCAAAGAGTTGCTCCTCAACCTACTGAACCTATTGAAAATGAAACTCCTTTTGAAGTTCCTTCGGGTATGATGGAAAAACTGTTGGCTAACACTTTTACAGGAGATGGAACAAAGCATCCAGATGAACATCTACTCTATGTAGATGAAGTTTGTGGATTATTTAAGCTTGCAGGTATACCCGATGATGTTGTCAAAAAGAAGGTCTTCCCGTTATCTTTGAAGGAAGACGCATTGACATGGTATAGGCTATGTGATGATACGGGATCATGGAACTATAAAAGAATGAAATTGGAATTTCATCAAAAGTATTACCCTGTGCATCTTGTTCATCGTGATTGCAATTATATATATAATTTTTGGCCTCGCGAAGGAGAAAGCATTGCTCAAGCTTGGGGGAGGCTTAAATCAATGTTATATTCATGCCCCAATCATGAGCTCTCAAAAGTGACAATTCTTCAAGATTTTTATGCTCGGCTTTCTGATAACAATCGCACCATGCTCGATACTTCTTGTCTTTGGCTCTTTTATGATGAAGACTATTGAATTTAAATGGAATTTATTGGATAGAATTAAACGCAACTCTGAAGATTGGGACCTCGACGAAGGTAAGGAGTCGTATGACGCCTAAGTTTGATTGTGTTAAATCTTTTATGGATACCGATATTTTCCATAAGTTTAGCACTAAATATGGACTTGACTATGAGATAGTAGCTTCTTTCTGTGAATCTTTTGCTACTTATGTTGATCTCCCTAAGGAGAAGTGGTTTAAATATCATCATCCCATAGAAGTAAAAGTAGCTGCACCTATTAAAGTTGAAGAAAAGACTGTCACATATAATGATCCTATTGTTCCAACCTCTTATGTTGAGAAACCACCTTTCCCTGTTAGAGTAAAGGATCATGCTAAATCTTCAACTGTTGTTCGTAAAAGCAATATCAGAACTTATACACCTCCTGAGCAAGTCAAAGTAGAACCTAATATTGATATTGTTAAAGATCTCTTGTCTGATAATATTGATGGGCATGTTATTCAATTTTGTGGTGAAACTGCTAGAATTGCTAAACCTTGTGCTAAAGATAAACATAGACCTATGGTAGGCGTGCTGTTATTTACATTAAAATAGGAGATCATTGTTATCATGGCTTATGTGATATGGGCTAGTGCTAGTGCAATACCCATTGACTTATACAAAGAAATTATGCGTGATATTGCACCTATTGAGTTAGAAGAAATTGATGTCACAATTAAGCTTGCCAATAGAGATACTATTTCACCAAAGGGGAATTGTTAGAGATGTTGAAGTCTTGTGTGGAAAAACCAAATATCCCGCTGATTTTCTTGTTCTTGGTTCTCCACAAGATAGCTTTTGTCCCATTATATTTGGTAGACCCTTCTTGAATACTGTTAATGCTAAGATAGATTGCAAAAAGAATGTTGTTACTATTGGCTTGGATGATATGGTTCATGAGTTTAATTTCTCTATATTTAGTAAACAACATCATGAGGAAGAATTTCCTAGTAAGGATGAAATTATTGGTCTTGCTTCTATTGCCGTACCTCCTAGTGATCCTTTGGAACACTATTTGCTGGACCATGAAAATGAGATGTTCATGAATGAAAGAAGGGAAATAGTTGAAGTATTCTTTAAACATGAACCTATTCTGCAACATAATTTGCCTGTTGAAATCCTAGGGGATCCTCCTCCACCCAAGGGTGATCCCGTGTTTGAGCTTAAACCGTTGCCTGATAATCTTAAATATGCTTATCTTGATGAAAAGAAAATACATCCTGTTATTATTAGTGCTAACCTTTCAGAGCATGAAGAAGAAAGATTATTAAAAACTCTGAAGAAGCACCGTGCCTCTATTGGATATACTCTTGATGATCTTAAGGGCATTAGTCCCACTCTATGTCAGCATAAAATAAATTTGGAAGCGGATGCCAAACCAGTTCGTGATCCTCAACGATGTTTGAATCCTAAAATGAAAGAAGTGGTAAGAAAAGAAATACTCAAGCTTCTGGAAGCAGGTATAATTTATCCCGTTCTTTGATAGTCGGTGGGTAAGTCCTGTCCATTGTTTCCCTAAGAAGGAGGTATTCTTGTTGTCCCTAATGATAAAGATGAATTGATTCCGCAAAGAATTATCACAGGTTATATGATGGTAATTGATTTCAGCAAATTAAATAAAGCTACTAAGAAAGATCACTACCCCTTACCTTTTATTGATCAAATGCTAGAAAGATTATGCAAACATACACATTATTGCTTTCTAGATGGTTATTCTGGTTTCTCTCAAATACTTGTGTCGGCTAAAGATCAATCATAGACTACTTTTACCTGCCCTTTTGGTACTTTTGCTTATAGACGTATGCCTTTTGGTTTATGTAATGCACCTGCTACCTTTCAAAGATGCATGATGGCTATATTCTCTGATTTTTGTGAAATGATTTGTGAGGTTTCCATGGATGACTTTTCCATCTATGGTTCCTCTTTTGATGATTGATTGAGCAATCTTGATCGAGTTTTGCAGAGATGTGAAGAAACTAATCTTGTCTTGAATTGGGAAAAGTGCCACTTTATGGTTAATGAAGGTATTGTCTTGGGGCACAAAGTTTCTGAAAGAGGTATTGAAGTTGATAAAGCCAAGGTTGATGCTATTGAAAGATGCCATGTCCCAAGGACATCAAAGGTATCAGAAGTTTCCTTGGTCACGCCGGGTTTTATAGGAGGTTCATTAAGGAATTCTCAAAAATTTCTCGGCCTCTGACTAATTTATTACAAAAAGATGTACCATTTGTCTTTAATGATGATTGTGTAGAAGCATTTGAAATACTTAAGAAAGCATTAGTCTCGCACTTTTGTTGTTCAGCCACCTGATTGGAATTTACCCTTTGAAATTATGTGTGATGCTAGTGATTATGCTGTAGGTGCTGTTCTAGGGCAAAGAGTTGATAAGAAGTTAAATGTTATCCATTATGCTAGTAAGACTCTAGACAATGCTCAAAGAAATTATGCTACTACCAAAAAGGAACTTTTAGCAATTGTGTTTGCTTGTGATAAATTCAGACCTTATATTGTTGATTCTAAAGTAACTATTCACACCGATCATGCTGCTATTAAATATCTTATGGAAAAGAAATATGCTAAACCTAGACTTATTAGATGGGTTCTCTTGCTGCAAGAATTTGATTTGCACATTGTTGATAGAAAAGGAGCTGAGAACCCGTTATGCACAACTTATCTAGGTTAGAGAATGTTCTTGATTACCCACTACCTATTGATGATAGCTTTCACGATGAACAATTAAATGTCATAAGCACTTCTCGTAGCACTCCATGGTATGCTGATTATGCTAATTATATTGTTGCTAAATTTATACCACCTAGCTTCACATACCAACAAAAGAAAAAGTTCTTTTATGATCTTACTTTTGGGATGACCCACATTTTTATAAGGAAGGAGTAGATGGTGTTATTAGACGTTTTGTACCTGAGCATGAACAGGAACAGATCCTACGCAAGTGTCACTCCGAAGCTTATGGAGGACACCACGCTGGAGATAGAACTACACATAAGGTATTGCAATCTGGTTTTTATTGGCCTACTCTCTTCAAGGATGCCCGTAAGTTTGTTTTGTCTTGTGATGAATGTCAAAGAATTGGTAATATTAGTAGACGCCAAGAAATGCCTATGAATTATTCACTTGTTATTGAACCATTTGATGTTTGGGGCTTTGATTATATGGGACCTTTTCCTGCCTCTAATGGATATACACATATTTTAGTTGCTGTTGATTACATTACTAAGTGGGTAGAAGCTATTCCAACTAGTAGTGCTGATCATAACACTTCTATTAAAATGCTAAAGGAAGTTATTTTTCCAAGGTTTGGAGTCCCTAGATATTTAATAACTGATGGTGGTTCACACTTTATTCATGGTGCTTTCTGTAAAATGCTTGCTAAATATGACGTTAATCATAGAATTGCATCTCCTTATCACCCACAGTCTAGTGGTCAAGTAGAATTGAGTAATAGAGAGCTCAAATTAATTTTGCAAAAGACTGTTAATAGGTCTAGAAATAATTGGTCCAAGAAACTTGATGATGCATTATGGGCCTATAGAACTGCATATAAGAATCCTATGGGTATGTCTCCGTATAAAATGGTTTATGGAAAAGCATGTCACTTACCTCTCGAACTAGAACATAAGGCATATTGGGCTATTAAAGAGCTCAACTATGATTTCAAACTTGCCGGTGAGAAGAGGTTATTTGATATTAGCTCACTTGATGAATGGAGAACCCCAGCCTATGAAAATGCCAAGTTATTTAAAGAAAAAGTTAAAAGATGGCATGACAAAAGGATACAAAAGCGTGAGTTTAATGTAGGTGATTATGTATTGCTATACAACTCTCGTTTAAGATTTTTTGCAGGAAAACTTATCTCTAAATGGGAAGGTCCCTACGTTATCGAGGAGGTCTATCGTTCCGATGCCGTAAAAATCAACAACTTCGAAGGCACAAATCCGAAGGTGGTAAACGGTCAAAGAATCAAACATTATATCTCAGGTAATCCCATAAATGTTGAAACCAATCTTATTGAAACCGTAACCCCGGAGGAATACATAAGGGACACTTTCCAGACCGTTTCAGACTCCGAAAAGGAATAGGTATGTGGTACGGTAAGTAAACCGACTCCAAAACAAATTTTACGGCAATATTTCTCCGTTTTGGAATATTTAGAAAAATAGAAAAATAAGTGGAAGTCCGGGAAGGACACGAGGCCTTCAGGAGGGTGGAGGGCGCGCCCCCTACCTCGTGAGCACCTCGTGTGCCCTCCGGACTCCGTTTTCTTGCACGATACGTATTTTGGTCGGTAAAAATTCATTATATATTCTCCTCCCGAAGGTTTTGACTCCCGTATCGCGCAAATATCCTCTGTTCTTGTTTCAAGCTGTTGCTGCTGCATATTAGATCAACATGTCGTCCCAGGATTCGGAAGGATAAAGCTATGTGGATGATTACCTAGAAAATCCTAAGGTCTATTGAGACGTGGAGCGCGATGGTTGGACTACGGAGGAAGAAGAGGATTATGAACCCAAGGGGAAGGAGGAGACGAGCTCAGATGAAGATGAAGTCCCATTACCCCAACCTGGGGACATGCATGTGGAGTTCAAAAAGTCAAGTCTCCCTGATAGGGTAAAGAAACCAAAGTTCGAGTTTATCCCTTTTCGTCTCTTGCAGGGAAAATAAGCGGGACCTATGCAAGAAGATATTAACCACAGGTGGGAGATTGATAATCTGAGGGATCAAAATGCCGTCCTCAAGCGCAAATTAAGGGAGAAGTTTATGCCATCAACTAAGTCAACAACACCTCCACCTTCACCGACCAAGAAGGAGACATAATCACATGGGTATGGGCACTCCCCTTGGCAACTGCCAAGCTTGGGGGAGGTGCCCCGGTATCGTATCACCATCACAACTTCTATCTTTACCATTTTTCTTAGTTCGATCCTATTAGTAGTATCTTGATTTAGTAGAATAAAGTCATGGCATGATCTAGTTTTGAAGTTTTGCTTTATGATCCCTCTATGTAATCGAGTCCGCGAGCTATATAAAATAAAGATTAGTGTTGAGTCAAGGGCTTGATTACTTTGCCATGATCTTGGGTGAATAAAAGAAAAGAATAAAAAGAAACAAAGAGTTCATATTGATCTTATTGAGAGTAATGACTTCACATAGAAAGAGTATGATGATTAAAAGTTGTTGGGAGTTGGCAAATATAGCTTTGGTCATCGTTGCAATTAATAGGAAGTAATAAGGAGAGAGAGGTTTCACATATAGATATATTATCATTGACATCTTTTATGATTGGGAGCACTCATTAAAATATGACATGCTAAAGAGTTGATGTTGGACAAGGAAGACAACATAATGAGTTATGTTTTCTTGCATCTGAGATAAAGTATGTTGTCATGGATCCTCTAACATGTTGAGCTTGCCTTTCCCCCTCATGCTAGCCAAATTCTCCGCACCAAGTAGAGATACTACTTGTGCTTCCAAATACCCTTAAACCAGTTTAGCCATGAGAGTCCACCATATCTACCTATGGATTGAGTAAGATCCTTCAAGTAAGTTGTCATCGGTGCAAGCAATAAAAATTGCTCTTTAAATATGCATGACTTATTAGTGCAGAGAAATAAGCTTTGTACGAACTTGTCGTGGAAGTAATAAAAGCAATGGACTGCATAATAAAGTTCCACATACAAGGGGCAATATAAAGTGACGTTCTTTTGCATTAAGATTTTGTGCATCCAACCATAAAAGCGCATGGCAACCTCTGCTTCCCTCTGCGAAGGGCTTATCTTTTATTATTATCTTCTACCTTATGCAAGAGTCACGGTGATCTTCGCCTTTCCTTTTTCATTTTATCCTTTGTTAAGCCCAGCATGTTGGAAAGAACATGATATATATATATATATATATATATATATATATATATATATATATATATATATATATATCTAATTGGATGTAGGGGAGCATGAATTGTTATTGTTGACATTACTCTTGAGGTAAAAGGTTGTGGGGCAAAACTATAAGCCCCTATCTTTCTCTGTGTCCGATTAAAACTCCGTAACCACAAGTATTGCGTGAGTGCTAGCAATTACGAAGGACTAAGTGATAGTTGAGTATGTGGACTTCTTTTAAGCTCTGACATAGACTCTTTCCGATGTTATGATAAATTGCAATTGCTTCAATGACTGAGGTTATACTTTGCTGCTACCCAATAAAGTTTCTGATTCATACTTTTGCATTGTGAAAAGATCATCACTTGAACATAAGTAATCATATGACAAATCTATATATGTTTCTGTTATGAGAATAATCATGATGCCTTCACGTCCGTATTTTATTTTTATCGACGCCCCTACCTTTAAACATGAGGGCATATTTATTGTTATCGGCTTTTCGCTTAAGGACAAGCAAGGTCTAAGCTTGGGGGAGTTGATACGTCCATTTTGTATCATGCTTTTATATCGATATTTATCGCATTATGGGCTTTTATTTCACGTTATGTCACAATACTTATGGCTATTCTCTCTTATTTTACAAGGTTTACATGAAGAGGGAGAATGCCGACGGAATTCGAATTCTGGAAAAGGAGCAAATATTGGAGACCTATTCATGCAACTCCAAAAGTCCTGAAACTCCACGGAATGTCTTAAAATAAATAAAGAAAAATCGTCGCCAAAGATGAAGGCAGGGGCCCACACCGCTCACGAGGGTGGGGCGCCCACAGGCGCGCCCTACCTCGTGGGCCCCTGGTGGCTCTCCGATGCCCATCTTATCCTATATGAAGTCTTTCGATGAGAAAAAAATCAGAGGCAACCTTTCGGGACGAGACTCTGCCGCCACGAGGCGGAACCTTGGCGGAACCAATCTAGGGCTCCGGCGGAGCTGTTCTGCCGGGGACACTTCCCTCCAGGAGGGAGAAATCATCGTCATCATCATAACCAACGCTCCTCTCATCGGGAGAGGGCAATCTCCATCAACATCTTCACCAGCACCATCTCATCTCCAAACCCTAGTTCATCTCTTGTATCCAATTCTTGTCTCCAAATGCGGGATTGGTGCTAGTAGGTTGCTAGTAGTGTTGATTACTCCTTGTAGTTGATGCTAGTTGGTTTACTTGGTGGAAGATCATATGTTCAGATCCTTTATGCATATTATTACCCTCTGATTATGAACATGAATATGCTTTGTGAGTAGTTACGTTTGTTCACGAGGACACGGGAGAAGTCTTGCTATTAGTAGTCATGTGAATTTGGTATTAGATTCGATATTTTGATGAGATGTATGTTGTCTAGCCTCTAGTGGTGTTATGTGAACATTGACTACATAACACTTCACCATTATTTGGGCCTAGAGGAAGGCATTGGGAAGTAATAAGTAGATGATGGGTTGCTAGAGTGATGAGCTTAAACCCTAGTTTATGCGTTGCTTAAGAAGGGCTGTTTTGGATCCATATGTTTCATGCTATGGTTAGGTTTACCTTAATATTTTTGTTGTAGTTGCGGATGCTTGCAATAGAGGTTAATCATAAGTGGGATGTTTGTTCAAGTAAGAACAACACCCAAGCACCGTCCACCCACATATCAAATTATCAAAGTACCGAACGCGAATCATATGAACGTGATGAAAACTAGCTTGATGATATTCCCATGTGTCCTCGGGAGCGCTTTTCCTATTATAAGAGTTTGTCCAGGCTTGTCCTTTGCTACAAAAAGGATTGGGCCACCTTGCTGCATCGTGGTTACTTTTGTTACTTGTTGCTCGTTACGATTTATCTTATCACAAAACTATCTGTTACCACTTATTTCAGAACTTGCAGAGAATACCTTGCTGAAAACTGCTTATCATTTCCTTCTGCTCCTCGTAGGGTTCGACACTCTTACTTATCGAAAGGACTACGATAGATCCCCTATACTTGTGGGTCATCACTCTGCCGGGTCATTGTCGATGCAAGGACGCAATGCGAAAGTCAAAAGGAGAAGCTGAAGTTCGATCGCATGTTAGAGGATCACAAAAAATGGTTGTACCCCAATTGCGAAGATGGCAACACAAAGCTCGGTACCGTACTAGAATTGCTGCAGTGGAAGGCAGAGAATGCTGTGCCTGACAAAGGATTTGAGAAGCTACTGAAAATATTGAAGAAGAAGCTTCCAAAGGATAACGAATTGCCCGACAGTACATACGCAGCAAAGAAGGTCGTATGCCCACTAGGATTGGAGGTGCAGAAGATACATGCATGCCCTAATGATGCATCCTCTACCGCAAAGGCGCATACAAGGATCTGAATGCATGCCCGGTATGCGGTGCATTGTGGTATAAGATCGACGAGATGACCTGGTGATGTTGTGGCGAGCCCCTGTGAAGAGGGTTCCTGCGAAGGTGATGTGGTATGCTCCTATAATACCACGGTTGAAACGTCTGTTCAGAAACGAAGAGCTTGCCAAGTTGATGCGATGGCACAGTGAGGACCGTAAGAAAGACGGGAAGTTGAGAGCACCCGCTGACGGGTCGCCGTGGAGAAAAATCGAGAGAAAGTACTGGGCTGAGTTTGCAAGTGACCCAAGGAACGCATGGTTTAAGCGCGGATGGCATTAATCGTTACGGGGAGCAGCGCAGCAATCACATCACTTGCCCCGTGACTCTATGTATGTATAACCTTCCTCCTTGGATGTGCATGAAGTGAAAGTTCATTGTGGTGCCAGTTCTCATCCAAGGCCCTAAGCAACCCGGCAACGACATTGATGTGTACCTAAGGCCATTAGTTGAAGAACTTTTACAGCTGTGGAATGGAAACAGTGTACGTACGTGGGATGAGCACAAACAGGAGGAATTTAACCTGCATGTGTTGCTGTTTGTAACCATCAACAATTGGCCCGCTCTCAGTAACCTTTCAGGACAGACAAATAAGGGATACCACGCATGCACACACTGTTTAGATGAAACTGAAAGTATATACCTGGACAAATGCAGGAAGAATGTGTACCTGGGCCATCGTTGATTTCTTCCGACCAACCATCAATGTCGAAAGAAAGGCAAGCATTTCAAAGGCGAGGCAGATCACCGGAAGAAGCCCGCCATGCATACCGGTGATCACGTACTTGCTATGGTCAATGATTTACACGTAATCTTTGGAAAGGGTCCCGGCGGACTAGCTGTTCCGAATGACGCTGAGGGACACGCACCCATGTGGAAGAAGAAATCTATATTTTGGGACCTACCCTACCGGAAAGAGCTAGAGGTCCGCTCTTCAATCGACGTGATGCACGTGACGAAGAACCTTTGCGTGAACCTGCTAGGCTTCTTGGGCGTGTATGGGAAGACAAAAGATACACCTGAGGCACGGGAGGACCTGCAACGTTTGCACGAAAAAGACGACATGCCTCTGAAGCAGTATGAAGGTCCTGCCAGCTACGCTCTTACGAAAGAAGAGAAAGAAATCCTCTTTGAATGCCTGCTCAATATGAAGGTCCCGACTGGCTTCTCGTCGAATATAAAGGGAATAATTAATATGCTAGAGAAAAAGTTTCAGAACCTAAAGTCTCATGACTATCACGTGATTATGACGCATCTGCTTCCGGTTACATTGAGGGGGCTTCTACCGGAAAACGTCCGATTAGCCATTGTGAAGCTATGTGCATTCCTTAATGCAATCTCTCAGAAGGTGATCTATCCAGAAATCGTACCAAGGCTAAGGAGTGATGTGGCACAATGTCTTGTCAGTTTCGAGCTGGTGTTCCCACCATCCTTCTTCAATATCATGACGCACATCCTAGTTCATCTAGTCGACGAGATTGTCATTCTGGGCCCGTATTTCTACACAATATGTTCCCCTTTGAGAGGTTCATGGGAGTCCTAAAGAAATATGTCCGTAACCGCGCTAGGCGAGAAGGAAGCATCTCCATGGGCCATCAAACAGAGGATGTCATTGGGTTTTGTGTTGGCTTCATTCCTGGCCTTAAGAAGATAGGTCTCCCTAAATCGCGGTATGTGGGGAGACTGACTGGAAAAGGCACGCTTGGAGGGACTCAATAATATGGAGGGACAGATATTCTTGGTCTCAAGCACACTACAGTTCTCTGAGAACTCTACAGGTGACCCGTATGTCGATGAACACAAGAGCAGTCTGCGCTCCAAACACCCGGAGCAAAGGTCGACGACTGGATTACATGTGAACACATCAGGACTTTCAGTAGTTGGTTGGAAACACGTCTCAGAGGTGACAACACTGTTTGTGATGAGCTGTACTTGTTGTCCAGGAGACCATCTTTGACTGTATTGACTTACAAAGGATACGAGATAAATGGGAATACATTTTACACGATCGCCCAAGATCAAAAGAGCACCAACCAAAATAGCGGTGTCCGCTTTGATGCAGCAACCGAGAGGGGAAAGGACACATATTATGGTTACATAGTGGACATATGGGAACTTGACTACGGACATGATTTTAAGGTCCCTTTGTTTAAGTGCAAATGGGTCAATCTGTCAGGAGGCGGGGTATATGTAGACCCATAGTACGGAATGACAATAGTAGATCTGAAAAATCTTGGGTACACTGACGAACCGTTCGTCCTAGCCAATGATGTGGCACAGGTTATCTATGTGAAGGACATGTCTACCAAACCGAGAAAAAGAAAATATAAGGAAGCGAATACATCATACGATGAGCCAAAGCGCCACATAGTTCTTTCAGGAAAAAGGGACATCGTGGGAGTGGAGGGCAAGATGACATGTCTCAAGATTATGAAAAGTTTCATGAAATTCCTCCCTTCAAAGTCAAGGCTGACCCAAGCATCACGATAAGCGATGAAGATTATCCATGGTTACGGCGCAATAAGCAAATGACACAAGCGAAGAAAAAGTGAAGACTTTCTCCATAACTATTATGATGATACCATGCCAACTTTGTAATGCATTTAGTATGATACCATTATCCGTTTTGTACATGCACATGCTATGTGGGTGAAATTATGATACCATGCCAACTTTCAACTTTTTCAGAGTTCATTTGAAATGCTTTAATGTCTTATGGTTCAGCCCTCATAATACAATTAATCCTGGTTCGCTCCTTGTCAACTATGTTCTCACCAAGAACACTCAAGAGGGCAGCCACGTGGGCCATTGGTCCCGGTTCGTCTGGACTTTTTGGTCCCAGTTTCACGCATGAACCGGGACCAATGCACCTCGCCCCTGGCCCATGACCATTAGTCCCGGTTTGTGCCACAAACCGGGACTAAAGGGTTGGTCCTCGTTGCCGTCAGAGTTTAGTCCCACCTCGCCAACCGAAGGGCGCTCACACCGGTTTATAAGCCCGTCCCTCTCTGCCTTGTTGAGCTCCTCTCAAAGTGAAAATAGATGCCCTTATACAGGGAATTTGACCTAAATTCAGAGTGAATTTCTCTGAAATTCATAGAAATTTATTATGAATTTAGGTTGAATTTTCTCTCTATAGACGCGTCTATGCTCATTTTTTTATGTTGGGGTTGGCGATCTTTACAGACCTTTTATGTGTTGAATATGCACCATTCAAAATCAGTCTCTGCTTTGAATGGTTCATTTTGAACACACAAAAAGTCTGGAGTTCAAATAAGTTCAAGAAAATAAAATCCCTTTGTAACATATGAGTTTTCGTCCGAAACCCTGATACTTTGAAAGAGATTGTCCATTTTGTTCACGAAGTGCATCCAGCTTTTGCCGTAATCCTCTCAAGTTTTTAGCACATGCTATGTGGGTGAAATGATGATACCATGCCAACTTTCAACCTTTTCAGAGTTCATTTGTAGGGCTTCTCAATTTCAGGGTCATTTAGCTCAAAACAATTAGTCACTACATGAAAAATAACAAATGAAGTCAGAAAGGGTTGAAAATTGATGATGTGGCTTTGAATGGTGCATTTTGAACACAGAAAAACTATGGAGTTCAAATAAGTTCAAAAGAATGAAATCTCTTTGTAACAAAATAACAAAATCTGCAGTTGCCCGCCCTTGCCGCTGCCGCCGAAACTTCGCCCGTCGGCGCCGTCGCCGCCCTCTGCTGCCTCGTCGGCGCACACGCCCCTGCCCGAGCACGCCACCGGCCCGCCCGCCGCGCGCCGCGCCCTTGCCCGACCACGTCGTCGTCGCCCCACTGCCCGACCACGCCACCGCGCTGAGCTCGCCTCTGCCTCGACCATGCCGGTCGGCGTGCTGGCTTCGCCTCTACCCGACCACGCCCGGCGGCGTGCTGAGCTCGCCTCTGCCCCAACCAACCATGCCGGCCAGCGCTGAGCTCGCCCTGCCCCGACCACGCCGCCGTCGCCTCTGCCCCTGCCCCGACCACGCCGCCGTCGCCTCTACTCTGACGCGCGCCATGCCTCTGCCCCTACCCCGGCCACGCCGCACCTCTCCTTTGGTCAGGCTGGCCGGCACCGCCCCCTTCCTCCCTTTTTTTCACATATGTATGATGTTTTTTTTCCTGATTATATGTATATGTGTGAGTATATGTATGTGTGTATATCTGTTTATATGTCCTTTTTTTAGATTTTTTGTTTTTTGCATTTTTATAAAAATGTATATATATGTATGTATATGTTCTCTAAGAATGAGAGGAAAAAGGAAAATAAGAAGAGGAAGAAAGGAAAAGAAGAGGAGAGGAAGAAGAGGAGAAATAAATAAGAAGAAGAAAAAAGAAGAAAAAGAAGAGGAGAAGAAGAAATGAATAGAGGAGAAGAAGAGAAAATAGAATATTATATTTTCTCTTCTTCTCCTCTATTCCTTTCTTCTTCTCCTCTTTTTTTCTTCTTTTTTTTCTTCAATCTTCTCCTCTATTCCTTTCTTCTTCTCCTCTTTTTATTTCTTCTTCGTCTTCTTATTTTTTATATTTTCTCTTCTTCTCCTCTATTCATTTCTTCTTCTCCTCTTTTTTTCTTCTTTTTTTTCTTCAATCTTCTCCTCTATTCCTTTCTTCTTCTCCTCTTTTTATTTCTTCTTCGTCTTCTTATTTTTTATCGGACATGTCGTTGTCGATATACCCGTGTCTGATAACTTCAACACGAGGGGGGTCGACCTACCCTCCCGATAACATTATTTTCCCATGTATGTATGTCATCGTTGTCGATATAACCCCTCCGGATAACTTCGACCGTGATAACTTATACCAAGGGAGAACCCCCCGGCCCTCTCGCTCGACCAAAACTCTCGAGGACACCCAAACCCTAGAAAAAAACGATGTCGGTCTCATACCCCTCCCGCCGCGCCCCTACCCTTGAAGCGTTGCCGAGGCCACCCCAAACCCGGGATAAGCTCGGTAGACGTTTGCCACTAATATATCCACCTACTGTCATGTTTGTGTAATAATTGCCATGTTGTAATATTTGCAGAAACAATGGAGCACATACAAGACGAGGAAGCAGAAGAGGTGTTGGGGGACATAATCTTAGCCGGAGGTGATATCTTGTCGTATCTTAACGACAATGATGGTCTGAAAGAACATGGTGAAGAAGAAGGCTACAGTGATCGAATAATGGAGGAGGAAAGACATGATTATGATGGCTCCGGTGACCCAATGCTGGTGCAAGAAGGAGCCCATGGTGACGGCTCCGGTGACCGAATAGAGTCCGGCCAGGTAAATATATTAGTTAAGCCTGTGCTGACTAGCTAATTGATGCATTCATTGTTTTGGTATGTACACATATTAATTAACTCTCGTCTTTCTTCTTTTTTCTACCCCTTCGGATCGATCACAACTTCGGTAAAGAGACGAGGCCCGAAGAAAAAGTTGCGCTCGGATGAAAGGTTTGAGATCACAGAATCATGCGCGACGGCCAACCGATTGAACCCATCCGGACAAAGGAAGCATTTGCTGCTCAGTGCGGGGTTCTTGTTAGGGACAAGATCCCGATCAGCATCGACCAATGGTATAAGCCTAAGAAGGAAGACCCTGAGGTGTCTTATGTCAATGATATGCAGAAAGATGATCTTTGGACTGAGCTGAAGGCAAATTTCACCCTACCGCCAGAGGAGGGTCCGAAGAAGCCAGTTAGAGATCAATTGATCAAGTCTCATGCTCTTAAGAAGATGGCAGACCTATTCAGGAGGTGGAAGAATGAGCTGAAAACGTTTGTCGACAAAGAAGAGACACCAGAATTCATCGGCAAATATGAGAAGATCAGAGATCACTGGCCCGCATTTGTGGCCAAAAAGACATCGAAAAAGAGTAAGAAGATGTCGGCGACAAACAAGAAAAATGCTGCGAAGAAGAAGCTTCATCATCGCACGGGGTCATGTGGCTACCTCAAACCCGACCTAAGTGGGCCAAGGCTGAGAATGATCTGCTTGATAAAGGGATCGAACCAGAGACAATGAACTGGCCAGACCGTTGCCGGACTTGGTTCTTCGGGGCTGGCGGAACCTTGACCCTGTATCAGGGAAGTGTGTTTGGACGGACGAGCAAATGAGAATACCAGTCAAGAGGTTTCAGCACTATATCGATGCAGCGCAGCAAGGGACGTTCGTTCCAGACAGAGAGAACGACGAGCTCACAATGGCCCTCGGGAATCCTGAGCACCCTGGACGGACACGAGGCACACCAGGCTCCGTTCCATGGAAGGCTGGTTTTCCGGACGCAGGCGGTTACAAATGCCAAGAGAGGAGGGAAAAAGTGGAGCATACCCAAATTCAGACGCTGCACGAAAGGGTTCAAGCGCTAGAGGAACGAGAAGTAGCTCACAGCAAGCGACCTGCCGAAACTACCCCCGAAGCTACCCCGCCATCTCAGCGGAGAAGCAGCGTGGCTTCCAACGAGCTGCTTCAGCCGGAGCATGTCTTGACGGCTCCTGCTAGCTACCCCGTGGATGCTATCACGGAGTCTCAACATTGCCACCTTATGACACAATGGCAGAACTTCAAAGTCAAGGCGGCTGTCGGCTCTGTTTGACCTCCTGAACCCGGCGCAACTTTTCATTGTCGTCCGATTCCAGAAGGATATGCTAGGGTGACGGTGGACGAAATAACGGAGGGATTTGGGGACCTCCAGCTTGACCACCCTACCGGTGAAGGGGAGACTCGGCTGGGTTCTAATCTGAAGACTCCATGCCTATGGCGGAAGGAGCTCGTCAACCTTCCAAACTGGACGCCTCCGCCTCCTCCTCCTCCTCCGGTGAGTAAGGGCACTCCGCCTCCTCCGCCGCCTCCTCCTCAAGCGAGTGATCAAGGCACTCAGCCTCCTTCTCCGGCGCGTGGCGGCACTCCGCCTCCTTCTCCGCCCGGCCTTGGCCAGCGCCCGAGCAGCCAGCCTCCTCCTTCTCCGCCTCGTCAGCAAGGGCGGAAGAGACCCGCCGCCGCTCCGGCTGCTCCGGCGTGTTGTAGTCCTTCTCCTCCGCCTCGTAAGCAAGTAAAGAAGACAGCCGCAGCCGCTCCATCTGCTCTGCCAGCGTCTAGCAGTACAGCCAGAGGCGGGAGGCAATACAAATTCGGTCCTTCTCTGAAGACTCCAGAGAAGTTACCATACGAGAGGACCCCGGAGGAGAACGTGAAGATCGCGTGAGCCGAAGTGACGAACTTCTTTCAAGGGGTGAAAGCAAAGAAACATCCACCTCCGGAGGAGAAGGTAGATTCGGTGAAAGCGAAGCGCACTCTGGCTGCCCTGACAAAACCACCAAAGTCTCCGCCGAAAGGCAACTATGAGCGCATTATTGCAAAGAAATTTGTCAAAGCGGAGCGGTCGGGAAGTACTGTCAGTGATCAAAGGATAAAAGAATGACGAGCTGGGAAAAAAATTGCCCAGCTCGGCGAACAAGCGAACCAATCGTGCCCCCCGCTCAAGGTGTCTAGCGACATCGTCGCTAATGATCCGAGGATGGTGCCCGGTTATAGCAATGTTGGAGATTACCTGCCCGACGATGTACATTATGATTTCTTGGAGGTGGAGGAACACAGATACTAGTACGGGAAGCCTCTCATCAAAGATGAAAGATCTCTAATAATGATGATGCGAAGATTCCATGATTGGTACATGAAAACCTGCAGAGAGTCTGGGGGGAGGAATACTTTGACGCTGAGAGTTAGAGAGGAGCATGACCTCGTTGGAATTGAACTGTTGAATGTTCCATTTGAGGAGTTCTTCCAATTTTTCAATCAAAAGGCCCTCGATAAAGCAATGGTCACTTGCTACTGTCTGTAAGTAGTACTACTTCTGTCATTAAGTCTCTCTATATAGGTCAGCTCATGTATTTATAATTATCCTCACTATATTATGCAGATTGAAGATCGCCGAATTAAAGAAAAGACAAATCGGTGATATTGGGTTCATTAACACAAATCTCATAGATGCAACTGAGGTTAAATATCATGCCGAAGATACCAAGGCCAACTTGCTACGATGGTTGGTAATAAATGAAAAGATATAATACTCTTTCCTTAGAACTTCAAGTGAGTGTTACTTTCTTGTGCATATTTGGTTTCCCTTATTAGTCCAGGTTATAGTAATGTAATTGATGAGTTATGCATGCGTGCGCAGGTTCCACTATATTCTCCTAGAGATTAAGCTTGAGCAGGGACTAGTAACCGAGACTCGAGACGAAAAGATCCCCTGGACTATGCAGACATGACTCAAATGCTCGAGAAGTAAGTTAAATCGATCATTATCCACAATATCAGCAACTTTGTTCATTTCCTGATATCAAGTAATTGTTTTATTTGTCTGGCAGGGTTTGGAGAAAATTCACCAAAAAAGCTCCGGGACTGCCGAAGAAGCTGCAATTTAGACACCCGAAAGTAAGTACTATAGTAACATGTTCCACGCATCTCCTAGTGATTCAAGCGCTAGTTTCATCAATACCATTTGACATGCTTGCTTATCAGTTTGATTGACCTTTATTTCTTTTAAAGTGGTTGTGGCAGGAACAAGGGAATGATTTCTGTGGATACTATGTTTGTGAGTCCATCCGCCACACGACCTGTGAACGGGGGTACTCTCACAAACAATATGAAGTGCGTAAGCAATAATATTCACAATTTTATTTTATTACCATCATTTGTGTTGAGTTTCATTTATTCATATATATATATATATATATATATATATATATATATATATATATATATATATTGACCCCCTTGTTCAAATTAGATCTTTCGGATGCGGAATGAACTCCTACCACCAGATCGTATGCGAGCAATTCAAGAGGAATTGGCGGGCATTCTTCCTTGACCACGTGATCGCTGAAGACGGAGAATACTATGTGGACCCTGTGTTCATATATAATTAGGAGATTATATTGTAAGAGATAATTATTGTATATATGCAGCCGGTAGCGTCGGATAGATATACGAGAACTTATTGTTCGACCAATCTCTCGGAGAATGAGAGGTGGTCGATATCACTTCTCTCTGTATGCATATGTTCATGATGATCTTCTGTTTCCTTCATTTGCTTACTAGCTAGCGTGTCTAGTCCTCTTTATACGTATATATAGCGTCGACCAAGCACGGACATAAGAGAGAACATTTCTCTCTATTAATTAGCTAACTAACACAATATATGAAACACCTAAATTAACCCCCCAAAACCCCCAACCCTCCCCCCCTTAAAAAAACAAAAACCCCAGCCCTGAAATCTCGACGTGGATGCCTATTGGTCCCGGTTGGTGCCACCAACGGGACCAAAAACCTCCTGCCTGGGCTCGGCGCACCGGTCACGTGGAGGCCCATCTGTCCTGGTTCGTGTAAGAACCGGGACTAAAGGGCTAAGACATTAGTAACGACCCTTTAGTCCCGGTTCAAAAATCGGGACAAAAGGCCCTTACCAACCGGAACAGATGACCCTTTTTTCTACTAGTGTTTGCTTTGTCAGTCTATTTATATTATGTCTATGGTGCTGTTCCTTCTATCCGTTCTTCATTGTCAGGACTGTAATGTGTTCCGTCTAATGTTTGCTTGCAGATGTTTTGCCTGTCGAAGTGGTTGACAGATTGAATGTTTGTCCTTCCGGTTTTCCTGCTGGTGTTCATCTCCATGGCTCTTTGGTCAGTGCTACATCTTTGCGTTGCCGTCCAAGAGTTGGACACTCTTGACCAACATCAACTGAGTACACCACAATGGACGAAGCTTATCATCCCCAGAGAGCGTCTCCCATGGCAAAGCAAGTTAGGAAGAAGGGCAAACATCCAGCACTGAATTTTAATCATGGAAGCGGAAGTACGTCGGTAAGCTCTTGGAACTACTTTATCATTACATCGCAGGCACCAATCCTGCAGGAGGGTATACTAGGATGATCTAACCCACTAGCAGCTACTTTCAGCTTATCAATACAACGTGTTTGTATCTTTACATACAGTTGTCTATTCGCAGCGAACTGTATGTAGTTTCAATAATTTGTTTATCTTAAGAGTGTGCCACTTTTAAGTTGTATCTTTGTATCCCTATGTTTGCAAGATTTCAATATATTCGTATGTCCGGTTTATTTGTTTTCTCTATACGTCATTTTTACATCAAATGAACATGCACTGTTTCACTTTTAAATCAATAGAGTACACATCTGCGAGTGATCACCGAGCGTGGCGTGCCGCCGCGCGGGTTAGGCTATGTATCTATCAGTAGCTTACTACTGAACTTTTGTTATGCTCGCTAAGGGCATTTTCAATGCCAACCCTCAAACCGCGCGCATACATTCGGATCGCATGGTCCGGACTTGTTGTGCCATCCAACGTAGTACTGTATCGGTTCGCAAGGTGATCCGGAGACACTTTTTCCCGCAAGCCAGACACAAACGTGAGGGCTTTGCAGACGTCTAGACAACAGCCACGCCCGCTTCTGACCATCCTGACCCATCCCAAACATTCTCCCTCGCCCACGCGCGTTCCCTCCTGGCGCCAGCTGCCCGCATTTGTGCTACCGTAGAATGGCCACTCCACATGAAGCTGGTTCAGAGTGGACGCGGCCTCTCATTGCCTCCGTCATTGAAGTGGCGCGCCGGCCGAGGGTGCCACCTGCTGCACGCCCTGCTGAATACGCCTCCTCGCCGCATTCAAACGTCTCCATTAAACCCACGCGTGTGTTGGGAAAACTACTCCAACCATATGTTCGTTCACAAGCGGGTCGACATTGACCACAACTCCGGGCAAGCTCCTCCCGTCAACGCCCTATTTAAAGGATGCCACATGCCGGGCAAGAATTGCACCACTCCGTCGCTCCCCATCTGCATCTTTCACCATTATATTCATCCTTCCGATGGCATCCGACGAGCAGGAAGAGCAGTTCGACAACATAAAAGCCAGCTGGGAGACCCACCAAGCCCATTGGATATGAGCCAGGCAACTCGCTGCTCTACCTCCCTCCCTAGCCCGACGGAGCAAGCTGTCGCTCCAAGCCGACGCGTGGTTCAGAACCTCGTCGCTCCAAGCCAACTCGCGGAGGAGTGGCGAGTAGCTCCAGGCAGACACGCGGGGGAGCATGCCGGAACGGGCATCGTGGCTACCATGGATGAGGCCAGACATAGTGCCATCCACCGTCAACGTTGTCGGAACGCGTTGGTCAATGAAGAAAAACATGGAGATCGATGAGTCGGTGGCCAGCGTGTCCACGCCGCCGCCACCGCCATCATTGAGGAGAAGTAGAACACGGTAGGCCGCCGTCGCTTGGGTCCCGGGAAGGCTACTGCCGGTGCGTCACCGGCATGAACATGACTCGCCCAGTTCAGCGCTGACCATCATCGACCCTCGCCTCGGCTTCACAGAAGCGGAGTAGGCACCCATCCCCTCCGGACATAGGGAAGATACGGGGGAAGAATATACCTCCGGGGCTCCCAACAGTCCGATGAGCGGGTTGCCAGATATGGAGAAGACAAAGGGATTCGTCGTGGCTGGCCGTAGACTAGTGTAGTGTATCCATGTCGCTGGAGTGGAGCTCCGCGCGACAGTACGTGCGCATAATTTTGCCTTTTTAGTTAAAATGTCCAAAATGTGAACGTTTTCATCCAGTTTGTATGAAATCAGTTTTCATCCAGTTTGTATGAAATCAGGCGTGTTTGCATGAATTTTATCTGGTTGGATCAAAAAGTTATTCAAATGTATGCGAGCAGCGTTGGATGACCTCCTCCCGCATCCGTGTGTGCGGCCTAGTACCCCTGTCCGCGGACGAATGCATGATGCAATTTGCGGGTCGCCGTTGGAGATGTCCTAAGCTGTTGATGCTTTATCCCTAAAAAACTTTTAATGCTTTAAAAGTTATCAAAAATATGAAATAAATATAGAAGCATCACTCTAAAATTATGTCTATCATATCTTATCAGAGAACTTGATGCTAGCTAAGCTTTTAACAATTCCTCTACTTCCTCCTGTAACCACAAAAAAAAGTCCGGCTGGTGCCGCTGCCGCTGCCGCACCATTGTTTTGTTGTTCGTTGTCGCCTCCGCATTACAACACTCTTCCCACACGTTTTGTTGCGAGCTGCGACGTTGGACAAACGAGGGTGAGCTGCGTCGGCATGGTCGAGCTACGAGCAAGCGTAACACAGCGACGCCACTGGGCCAACCTGGAAGCATTTTATGCGAAAAGATCAGATATTATAAAGATTCATCAAAAGTACAAAACACCTCAAATATAACAAAAATTACATCAAAGTCCATGAACCATCAAACGACCAGAATGAGCCGCTGACGCGTCACTGTTGCCACTCCCATACCAAAGCCGGGCCGAGCTTGTTGATGACAGCGGGGAACTTTTCGTGCAGGTGCCCTACGGACCAGCGCCCCAGAGCCGTAATCCTTGCCGTTGAATCCTTAATCGATCTGAAGAACCTGACAGTTAATATCGTCGTTGCATATGCACGACGAGAAACCCGAACCTCGCTGCCTGAGGAGCTGGCAGAATTCCACAACAGTGTTTCGTCTAATCCGTCCCAACAGACGAACCTAAGAAGGATCGAAGCCCGGAAGACTGACTCGGAGAAGAATTGATGCCTTCCGTCCAAACGCCGCCCTTGTGATGACTAAAACCCTACCTATCTACTAGATGTATCCGAGGCACCATAAATCTCATCCCCGCCATCAGCCGCCGGAGCGGCAGTCAGAGAGGAGGCGAATCCACGGGCTTGTCGATGGAGATTGGGGGGATGAAGGCTTTCTCTAATCGACTTGCGAGAGGAGAAATAAAAGATCTCAACATCGGAGCATTTTGACCCAACCGAGCTGTGTAGGGTCATATATGGTCCCTACAGGCTCCGTAAGTGAGGCCATGAATTTGCATCTCCTTTGCATGTCGCTCCGACGAACTGTAGTGGGGTGCGGAATCCCGGTGCCTCGAGACTCTCTAGTAGTTTTGGTTAGGTTTGTTCCCTTGCAGATGCAATGCTCAGGGGAATGACGGTGCTTTATCTTTGAACTAGTCTTCCAGGCTCCAATCCTCTTCGAGTCTGTCCGTCTAGACACAGTCGGGAGAGCATCGACATAGATTTCTATCGTCTCATTGGTAGGACGAGGTTACGATGCATTTGTGGCGACGAGATCTGGTGTCGGGTGTTTCAATTCAATTTAAGGGGTCATGGGTGAGGACTGCCGCTGCACAACGCTCATTGCCTTTTTTCGCAAAGAAAATGATTGAAGAGTCAGGAAGCTTGGTCCTTTCAGGGAACCAATCTAAGAGGAAAAATCAGCATACAAAATTAAGGTGTCCATGAGCTGGGTGGAAATCAAAGAGGGAAAATCGGCATATAAAATCAAGGTGTCCATGAGCTGGGTGGCATGCATCGCCCTAATGCAGAGGTTAGGGGTCATCCTTCTTTAAAAAAAAATGAGCTGGGTGACAAGTTTGCGATGTCAACGTTGGAGATTTTCCAAAGTGAGATGCTCAACGTGCCAAATATCCAGTTTTCTTCAATTGACACTTTGTTAACCTTTCTTTTCCTGGCCTCATTTGGTTGTCGGGGATGAAAAATCCTGGATAGTAAACCCCCGAAGTGGGATTTCCCTGTCCATACGGGATCCCCTCCCACTATGTGAAAATGCACGTTACCATTTGGACACCAAGGGATGAAGGAAGAGGAAGCACTTTGACCTTAGTGACACAAAATGTGAGCTGACGCCAACAGTTGCTACCTCGTCTCGGAAATTCTATAGTAAAGTATTAACCTACATACAGCATTAGGAGTCGATTGTACTAGACTTCAACGAAAGGCAATTTCAGGCTATCAAGTATCAACCCAGAAACGTACAGATCACATAAGTGAAATCAGCTAGCTATATCAAGTAATATGCTACTGAAAGACATACATGCTAGATTAATGGAATCAATTTTAACTATGGCGATTGTCAAATTAAATTGAACAGTTAACATTATACTGCTGCTACTTTCATCACTGGGATTAATTTTGAAATATCATCTAACAAACGTAAGAATCTATCTACCTAATTATATATGTTGCACATTATATCCGAGAAAAGAACACAGCAGATGTTGCACATTATTCAGTTCCGTCATCAGTTGAAAATTAAGACTCTAGGAATGCAGGCTTGCATAAGACAAATAGACAAGAAAGTATACGGGGGTACACAAATACACAATCTTGATATTGTACAGAAATGGGTAGTAGGATTCAGACATAGTGTGCATGTGACACAGTATGGAATGGGTGAAGAAAACAGAACCATCTTGTACATTTTATTTTGTCTAGTGGTTTATCTTGAACGAGAAAGTATAAATCCTAGAAGAAAATATATAAATATTAGCAATAAGAAACTGATCCATCAGAGCAAAAGATGCTTATTCTAGTTTCAGTTTATCCAACTGTAAAGCATGCACTGTTGCATCATCATTAGTCTAATGGAGGAGGGTCCCGTGTGTCTGCCTGCTTCCAGCGTTACAGGTTTACACGATGATGAGTGTTGCCGATCAACAAGAGAAGAAGAAATTGCATGCTATGTACTGCCTTTTTTTCGTGCGTAGCGGTAGCTTGAGTGCTACCCCGTAAATACCAGCCTTTTTCTCTGGCCTGTCCTGGAAATATATTTCTGTCCTAAATTTCCTTCAATGGTAATTCTGTCAAATAATGCAGGACTGGAACATCTTTGAATACAGAGTCTTATGCAAGTTATTACAATTAGTATGATATTGTGAAGGTCATCCAAGTACTTGCCCTTTCAGATTCATAACCAAGCCTCTATTCCAGGCAAGATTTTCGCCGTGAGATTCAGCCATTTGGTTGAAAAGTGACCCATGGTGAATAGCGTATGTGCCGCGTGGTATTATTTTGGTATGTGGCGGTGTACAATTGCTTTGTGGATTCACTTATTTCATTGAAATTTTTTGAACTGCTGTGCCGTCGCGTTGGTTGCTTTAGCATTTTTTGGGTGTGGCCCAGGCTGTTCGTTTGTGTTTGCTGGTTTGCATGTGCCTGCATGATCGAGCAGTTTCCATTGGTTTGCATGTGCGATCTGTATCCAGTTGCCGATTTAACTATGTCGTTCTTGGCGTACTGTGGTTGGCTGTGCATGCTACCGCTTTGGTTGCCGCTTTGTTTTCTCTTTCTCCGATGCGTTTTGTTTTCTTCCGTTTGTACGCGCCTGCCTGCGCGGGCTGCTGTTTGCCTATGAGATGGGCCTATTTTGCCTCGCGGGTCTTGCTGCTGCCGTGGGGGAATGCCACGCTGGTGGCTGTTTCGATTTTGGATTTCTTCTACGCCACGTGCGCTGTTGTGATGATGATCACCGCTTCGGCCGTGCCTTCCGGTCATGGCGTATGGGTTAGTCGGCTGCCGCTTTCCTTGGCCTTTCTAGTGGTTTCTTTGTTGCATTGACTCGCTGTGTTCAATTTGTGTTTTGGTTAGTCCTTGCTTGCTTGCTATAAATACGAGGCTCCTCCATCCAATCCCCCTCCATTCTGGTTTCTGCCACTCGCGCATTTGGGACTGCATTTAGTGATAGAATTTAGAGATGGTTACTTCTGCTGTTGTTCCATCTGGTCAAGGCCGGTGGGGGCGTCCTCCTGGAATCCGGCCGGCGGTCATCGCGAGATCGACGGAATGGCCGCGGGCTCGAGCAGCTGCCGTGTGGAACCCTGTGTTGCAGGGGTGGACGCATCTAGGCGGTAGGTTGTGCGGGGAGGACAGCCAGCGGTGGCCGGAGTGTGGGGCCCTGTGGACTGTGGTGCAGGCGGCGGCCTCTCGATACTTCTGCCGCGCCGAGCCAACGTGTCCGTGTCGGAGATTCCTTCGCGGCCTTTGGCGTCTGTCCTCCACTGGTTCATCGCCGTCGTCGGTATCGTCTGCTCGGCCGCCGAAGCCGCCACTGCCGTCCCGCGGCCTGCTCTACCCGCCGAAAGGCCCATCGCTTCTCTTGCGGCCACCGGCAATCGGAAAGCAAGGAGAATAGGAAGACCAGGTGGTAGAAGAGAACTACGTCGGCACCGCATTCCTGCAGCAGGAAGCCGCCGGCAAGGTCGTTGTGGACTGATGCGGCGGCAATGCGGGTCCTGGTGTTGACAGTGGTCGCGGAACCAGTGTCAGTGAGGTCGATCATGTCATGGCGTGCTTCCCGGTGAGACTCCGCGGCGGCGCTGCGGGAACACTGACTCCCAAGGAGGAGCACAGCCATGGAGCTGGGAGTGGGACTACGGCGAGGCTGCCCGATGCCCCGATCATGGTCATCACGCGCTTCCCGGCGGGACTCCGCGACGGCTGCTGTCGGGGTTCTGACTCCGGGGAGGCGGGCTATGAGGTTTTCTTCGGCGGTGGAGGTCGTGTTGGACGAGGAGGAGCACGATCATGGAGCTAGGACGACGGCGAGGCTGCCCCACGCTGGCGGCAGTGAGACTGAGCTATCAGTGAGTGAGGCAGAGCGAAGCAAAGGGCGATGGAGCTGCTGCGGGCGTGGCGAAGGAGAGGGAGAGGGCCAAGCAGAGTAGCGAGTCCAGCTCCAACAGTCTGACCTGTTCGAGCTCGAGAGCTTGCAGTTGCAGCTGGCCCTCAATGACACGGAGTTACCGCTGACGACGGTTGCCGGATTGGCACCACCGAGGCGTCAACGATCCTGCCATGGTGATGGTCGGACCGTGTGATGGATTCCCCAAATCACTACCAGAATAACTGGCGATGCCGACGGCCCCCGTCGGCATAGATAGGCCTATCCCGAAGGCCCAGCCCAGGCCGTCGGCATACAAAGGCCGTCGGCGTATATCAATCTATGCCGACAACCCCCGTCGGCAAAGCTTAGCCGTCGGCGCCGATAGAAATATGCCTACGGTGGCCGTCGGTATAGAGGAGGCCGTCGGCATAGCACGTGGGCCCGGCTACCCGCTTTTGACGGCGTCAATCTACGCTGACGGGCTAACGTGGCCGTCGGCATAGACGCCACGTCATCGATCCGCGTCGCCCGCCACGTCATCGATCCGCGTCGCTTCGCTTTGTCAGGTGGGGTGGCAAATCTATGCAAGCGGCCTGGCGTCGACGCCGTCAACCCATGGATGTTGCCACGTCATCGATCCGCGCCCTTGGGCACGCGTCATCGATCCGTGGCGCAGGCGCAGTATGCCGCCGGGCTTGCCGTCGGCATATATCTCTATTTTTATTTACTTTTTCCTTTTTTCACAACATAAATGTGCCTTATCTAACAAAAAACATACCCAGATGGTATATCGATTGCCCCCCTCACGGACGTTCTTTGCCGCCGGTGCCCCCACAAAGAACGCCGGAGATGGGGGGCACACCCCGGAGCTGCGTGTCGGGTGCCTGCGCTAGCCACCACGCTTCCACAACCGTAGGAGGGCCCAAAGCAACACCTAGCGGCATTGCTACCCCCCAGGTACACCCTCTCGTCTAACCGGGCGCTCATACATGCGGGGCGGTATGGTGCCATGTCTGAAGAGGCGGGACGGGGGCCGTGGGGGATAGCAATACCACTGGAGCGTCACACCGGGCCCTCATACATGCGGGGTGGTGTGGTGCCATGTCCAAATTAGAGGCGGCACACGTCTCCGGGGTGTGCCCCCTCACATGGACGGCGCCGCCGCTGGCACCTGAAGGGGGGAAACAGACGCGTCGGGTCTACACAGAGGGGATCTTACTGTGGGTTTGGCCCGTATGTTTCTCTAAAGTGTTCGTATGGGCTGACCTAACACGATCGGGTTGATAGTTCCACTAGTCAAAACCCGTCCGTGCAAAGTCAAAGGGCTAGATCCCGTGGTCAAACGCTACAAGGTTAGGCGGGACGGGGGCCGTGGGGGGTAGCAATGCCACCCGAGCGTCGCACCGGGCCCACATACATGCGAGGTGGTGTACTGGCATGTCCGAAGAGGCGGCACACGTCTCCGGGGTGTGCCCCCTCACACGGACGGCCGACGCCGCACTGGAGAAGCAGACGCTTGTCCGGGCCTATACGGAGGGGATGTTCTTGTGGGTTTGGCCCGGATGTTGCTCTAAAGTGTTCGTATGGGCTGACCTAACACGACCGGGTGGATAGTTCCACTGGTCAAAACCCGTCCGTGCAAAGTCAAAGGGCTAGATCCCGTGGTCAAATGCTACAGGGTTAGGCGGGACGGGGGCCGTGGGGGGGTAGCAATGCCACCCGAGCGTCGCACCGGGTCCTCATACATGCGGGGTGGTGTGCTGGCATGTCCGAAGAGGCGGCACGCGTCTCCCGGGTGTGCTCCCTCACACGGACGGCGCCGCCGCCGGCACCTGGAGGGGGGAAACGGACGCGTCGGGTCTACACGGAGGGGATCTTACTGTGGGTTTGGCCCGGATGTTGCTCTAAAGTGTTCGTATGGGCTGACCTAACACGACCGGGTTGATAGTTCCACTGGTCAAAACCCGTCCGTGCAAAGTCAAAGGGCTAGATCCCGTGGTCAAACGCTTCTGAGGTTAGGGCGGACGGGCCACAGGGGGGTAGCAATGCCACCCGAAGGCGTGACCGGCCCTCATACATGCGGGGTGGTGTGCTGGCATGTCCGAAGAGGCGGCACGCGTCTCCGGGGTGTGCCCCCTCACACGGACGGTGCCGCCGCCGGCATCTAGAGGGGGAAAAAGGACGCGTCGGGCCTACACGGAGGGGATCTTACTGTGGGTTTGGCCCGGATGTTGCTCTAAAGAGTTCGTATGGGCTGACCTAACACGACCGGGTGGATAGTTCCACTGGTCAAAACCCGTCCGTGCAAAGTCAAAGGGCTAGATCCCGTGGTCAAATGCTACAGGGTTAGGCGGGACGGGGGCCGTGGGGGGGGGGGGGGGTAGCAATGCCACCCGAGCGTCGCACCGGGTCCTCATACATGATTGTAGAAATTCTATCGAGTTCTTCCGGAGCACAGGGCTAGAGCGGACCAGATCGTGCTGCGCCAATGCAAGAAGAAGGCCCGCCAGTGCGGACGAGTGCGCTTATGTGGCCATCTCGACATACTACCACGACGTTCTTGGTGTGAAGATGACCAAGGAAGAAGCGCGGAGGATGGGCATTACCTTGGAGAGGCCAGTACTTGGCGGTAAGTATAAAAGATTTTTCATTATGCTTTCATATATTATGCTTTCATTACCATGTGGTACATTTCACCGTTTCATGTTGACATGCCATTATGCTTTTATTATGTAGGTGTGTCCAAATTGGTGTTATGGAAAAGACGAGTCTGGGCGGCATTGATGGATCTTTGGTGTGATGAAATTTGGAGCACAGGCGGCTATGAGAATTAAAAATAAGGCTAACCGAGGGAATGAGGGAGTACATGCTCAGGGGAAACCGAAACCACTATCTCCACAAGGCGGTTAATGTATGACTAACCCCATTAAACATTCTTCTTCTTCTATTTACCATCACTTTCTTATGTATGACTAACATCTGTTTGGTGGTGCGGAGGAGAATGGCAGGCGGCCGCTCTCACACATGCAGGCGTGGGAGATCGCCCATCTGTGAAGGACCCCAAGCCTAGCGAGCCCAAGTACTCTGGCAAGAAGACCGCGTGGAGGAAGGAGGCCTACTCATGGCGTGTCTGAGTTACATCCTCGACACACGACCCCATTGCGGCGGATCTAGACGACAGGGGAGGTGGTGAGCATGGGGCCCAAGGAGCACGGTCGGGAGGCGGTTCTCGATCCGTGGTCACTCCGACTATCTCCTACACACAGCTCCGTCGGATCGACCCGAGCTGAGCAGTAGACGAGCCGGCCGGTGTCCAGTTCACGATCCCTCTTTCAGGAGCAACAATCTGTAAGTATTTTCCCTCTTATCTTCATTGCTCACTTTATTTTCCGCATCTAGTAGTTTTATGAGTTCCATCATGTCATACCGTAGGCCTCACTGAGTACACACGCCAGGAGACCATGGCGTGGCATCGGAGGCTTCATGAACACCAAGTGCGGAGGGATCGCCATTTGGAGCAGGCTTTTTCGAGAAATGGCGGCGGCATGTGTCCTTAGTTGCAGCCGACACAATGCCCTCCGGCACAACCAGGTCTTTGACCTTTGAGGAGTTTGTGGCGCGAGCTGGCCCCTCGCCGGTTAGTTCATCCCCAATCTATTGACCCAAAGCATGTCATGCCTTTCAACACGATCATATATCCCATTAATATGTCTTTTCAACATCCGAGAACAGGTGGATCTACCGTTGGCGGTGGTCTTCGCAGCACTCGGGAGACACGGAGCCCGACCACTCCGATCCACGGAGGCGGAGGCGGAGGTGGAGGCTGTCTTGGCGGTAGCGCTGGCGGAAGCACTGACGACCTGGGATTCGGCGCTCTTGGCGGTGACGACCTCCGCGGTGCTCGACGTCCTGGCGCTTAAGCCTTTTGTTCACATTGTGGCGGTTCTTGATGTTGTGATACTTATATGCTTGTGATGTTTCTTATCTTATTGTTGTTTGTGAGATTCTTATATGCTTGGTGGTGATGATACTTATATGTTTATGCTTTGCGATGTTTCTTATGATGTGTGATGATGAATTTGTTGTGTGATCCTGCTCCTTACTGTTACGTGATGCTGCTTCTTATATATCTTGCTTCTTATATATCTTTGTGTATATTCAAATGAATTGAGTGAAAAAGCAGAGAAAAGAAAAAAAAGCGGGCGAAACTATGCGGCCTGGCCGTCGGCATAAACTAGCGTGAGCTCGATGGGCGACACGTGGCCGTCTATGCCGACGGCACGGCCGTCGGCTTAGATTACGCCTCAGAGTGCCCGATTGCCGACACGTAGCGCGTCTATGCGGCAGCCTGGCCGTCGGCATAGTTCTAAACTAAGCCGACGGCTAGGCCGTCGGCATAGGCAAGCCCCCAGGAGCAACGGTGTCTCGCCACGTGGCACCTCTATGCTGACGGCCTGGCCGTCGGCATAGTTCTAAACTAAGCCGACCGGGCCGTCGACATAGAGGTGCCACGTGGCGAGACGCCGCTGGTCGATTGGCAACGACGCCCGTTAAGCGATAGGGTTCTTAAGCGGCGGGGCCGTCGGCATAGATGTATGGCCACCGTCGGGATAGGGTCTATGCCGACGGCCTTTCTATGCCGACGGTCATCCTGGCTACACCGACGGATATGTTGCCCACGGTCCTATGCCGACGGGGGCCGTCGGCATAAACTGTCCCGACGGCTAGTCGAGGCTATGCCGGCCACGGCGTCGGCATAAGTCTTGTTCCATAGTGAATGGAGAATTTGTGTATTGCGTGTGTAAATGCCTTGGAGCATGCACGCACGCAAGGATATTACCCTTGCACTTTCCTTAACTTGAGTGAGAAACAAGACATAGGAACATCATTAATTTGCATTAGCCCCGTCAGTGACACTGATCCAGCTTATTTGAATCGACACCTTACCTCATCGAGGATACGCATGCATTTTTAGGTATGACCAGCACTTGACCAGCACCATGCACTAGAAGGCAACCATTGTGATTGTATCAGATATACTCCGTAGCTTGCCTCCTAAATAGGCTACTTTGTAAGAAAAGAGCAACGCTACACCTACGATAGCTATCATACGTAAACTAACGTAGTAGCTTAGGTGGACTTTTCTAATTGAAGGAAATTAGGGGAGGGGGGCCCACCCTGTTGGAATCAGGGGTGGAGGGATTAGTTTTTTTTTAAAACGAAGGCAAAAGCTGCCTCATCCATTAATTAAGAAGGAAACAGACAAGAGTTTGCAACACATTGTGAAAGAAAAGAAAAATGAAAAAAATATTGCATCATGGTCATTACTCTCCCGGCATCAAAAGACCCACATTTTTTGCCCCGGCGGTGATCCAAAGTTTAGCCTCGCTCTTTATGCTGATAAATAGGATGTTGGGTGGCTTAAACTTGTTGCGAAAAATCCTCGCGTTCCTCTCATTCCATATAGTCCAGCTAACAAGCATTGTGAGGGATGCCATAGCTTTCCTATGCACGCTCGTTGCGCTAGACATCCTTGTCCACCAATCCTTGATCGATCGTTCCCCCGTCCAAGTAGTAATATCCATGGTATCCAATTGTAGCCATACTTTCAACATTTCCCAGAGCCTCAACGTGTATCGGCACTTGTAGAAGAGGTGAGCCACAGATTCTTGCTCCCTCTTGCATAGGGGGCAAAGTCATAATTGTCCCAACCTCGCTTGGCCAAACGGTCGGCGGTCTAGACACGATTTTGAATTGCTAGCCAAGCAAAGAACTTGATTTTTGGTGGAGCCCAAACCTTCCAAATGGTTTTATTCATTTCAGTTAGGAAAGTTAGTAAGATTACGTAGGATTTCTATGTACTCCCTCCGTTCCCAAATAATTGTCTTTCTAGCCATTTCAAATGGACTACAACATACGGATGTATGTGGACATGTTTTAGAGTGTAGATTCACTCATTTTGCTCCGTATGTAGTCATTTGTTGAAATCTCTAGAAAGACAATTATTTAGGAATGGAGGAAGTAACATTTTTGGTAAGAAAATGTCTCGCTCGCCAGACTTGGATGCATGCATGCATGCATTGTTACACATAGCCCAATGTATGAACTCACGTACTACTTAATTAAAGGACACTAATCCAAATTATTAGATCAGACGGAAAGACATGCATGCAAAACGCCCAGCGACACATAACTACACTTACCAGACATAGCTACACACATAGTACCTTAGAGGGTGGCTAGGTCTCAGTGAAAAAAAGAAAAACGAAAAATTTGCACATATCTTCACATAGTATCCCACGAATATATCAACAACTGATACTGGTTGTCTACCTCCAAGAGGCCATCTCCAAAAAAAAGGAATAATTTATTCGAATTTATTTGTAGTAAGCAAATAAAAATGCATGTTTTATAGATTCTCGATATTCAGGGGACCAGGGATGGCAATGGGCACCCTTTACCCGCGTACCCTGCGGGTAAAAACTCTATTAGGGTAAGGGTATGGGACAAAAAGTTACCCACGGATATATATATAGGGAAATATGAAACCCATCGGGTAGAGCGGGCATGGGTATGGGATTATATAACCCATACTCACATACCCATGTACCCATATATAATCTATGTAAATTCAAAATTATCTGTAGAATCTATACTTTGTCGTGAATTTGTGAACTATGTGACTCTATTTTGATGTGTTATTGTTTATGAGAAAATGATTTTTTCATGAAATGTGTTGTTGTTTATAATTTTGTATTGTTGTAAATTATGATTATATGTTGTTGTCTATGACTATGAGTTGTTCAAATTGATGTTGTGCAAACATGGGTAATTTTGCCCGCGGTACCCATCTACCCTGTTGGGTAACGGGTATGCGAAAAAATTGTGCCCGTTGACGGGTGCGGGTAAAGGTGATGGGTAATCTCATGAGGGACCGGTAAGGGTATGGGGTGGCTCCACCCGTATCCATACCCTGTGGGTGCCATCCCTACATGGGACAAGAATTCTTAGGAAAAAATGCAACATCTTGGCCTGCAAATATACTACTTCCTCCGTTCCTAAATATAACTCTTTTTAGGTATTCTAATAAGACCATATTCTGTATAGTCGCGACTTATTGAGGGGCGCGGCGTGGTGCCGCGCGGGCTAAGCTAGTATACAACTATATGTAGGAGAATAACAGAGTACTGGCTGCACCTGCTAAGGTGCTAGATGTATTTCAGAACAAGAGGTCAAAAATAGGTAAAAATACTGATGCAAGCTATGCTCTACAACAAATGCAGAGCAACTACACAAGAAAAATACAAGCTCCTATGGAATTGGTGGTTCAAGAGCAGGGACGGTGAAGGCATGAACTGAAGAAAAATATATTGATCAAATCAGATGAGATGAATAAGTCCAACCTCTGACTCACAACTGGACCGTTTGTTTTCATCCCGGTTGCAAGTGCACCCACGACTCACGACTGACTGTTGGGGAACGTAGTAATTTCAAAAAATTTGCTACGCACACGCAGGATCATGGTGATGCATAGCAACGAGAGGGGAGAGTGTTGTCCACGTATCCTAGTAGACCGAAAGCGGAAGCGTTAGCACAACACGGTTGATGTAGTCGTACGTCTTCACGATCCAACCGATCCAAGTACCGAACGTACGGCACCTCCGAGTTCAGCACACGTTCAGCTCGATGACGTCCCGCGAACTCCGATCCAGCAGAGCTTCACGGGAGAGTTCCGTCAGCACGACGGCGTGATGACGGTGATGATGTTGCTACCGACGCAGGGCTTTGCCTAAGCACCGCTATGATATGACCGAGGTGGAATATGGTGGAAGGGGGCACCGCACACGACTGGAATAGATCAATAGATCGACTTGTGTGTCTAGACGTGCCCCCTGCCCCCGTATATAAAGGATGGAGGAGGGGAGGCTGGCCAGCCCCTAGGGCGCGCCAGAAGTGTGGAGTCCTACTAGGACTCCCTAGTCCTAGTAGGATTCCTCCTCCCACGTGGAATAGGAAAAGGGGAAGGGAAAAGGAGAAGGAAGGAAGGGGGAGCCCCCCCCCTCCCTAGTCCAATTCGGACCAGACCATGGGGAGGGGTGCGACCACCTTTTGAGGCCTTTCTCTCCTTTCCCGTATGGCCCATTAAGGCCCAATACGAATACCCGTAACTCTCCGGTACTCCGAAAAATACCCGAATCACTCGGAACCTTTCTGATGTCCGAATATTGTCGGCCAATATATCAAACTTTACATCTCGATCATTTTGAGACTCCTCGTCATGTCCCCGATCTCATCCGGGACTCCGAACTACCTTCGGTACATAAAATCACATAACTCAAAATACAAATCGTCACCGAACGTTAAGCGTGCGGACCCTACGGGTTCGAGAACTATGTAGACATGACCGAGACACATCTCCGGTCAATAACCATTAGGAGAACCTGGATGCTCATATTGGCTCCTACATATTCTACGAAGATCTTTATTGGTCAAACCGCATAACAACATACGTTGTTCCCTTTGTCATCGGTATGTTACTTGCCCGAGATTCGATCGTCGGTATCTCAATACCTAGTTCAATCTCGTCACCGGCAAGTCTCTTTACTCGTTCCGTAATGCATCATCCCGCAACTAACTCATTAGTCACATTGCTTGCAAGTCTTATACTGATGTGCATTACCGAGTGGGCCTAGAGATACCTCTCTGACAATCGGAGTGACAAATCCTAATCTCGAAATACGCCAACTCAACAAGTACCTTCGGAGACACCTGTAGAGCACCTTTATAATCACCCGATTCACGTTGTGACGTTTGGTAGCACACAAAGTGTTCCTCTGGTAAACGGGAGTTGCATAATCTCATATTCATAGGAACATGTATAAGTCATGAAGAAAGCAATAGCAACATACTAAACGATCTAGTGCTAAGCTAACAGAATGGGTCAAGTCAATCACATCATTCTCCTAATGATGTGATCCCGTTAATCAAATGACAACTCATGTCTATGGCTAGGAAACATAACCATCTTTGATCAACGAGCTAGTCAAGTAGAGGCATACTAGTGACACTCTGTTTGTCTATGTATTCACACATGTATCATGTTACCGGTTAATACAATTCTATCATGAATAATAAACATTTATCATGATATAAGGAAATAAATAATAACTTTATTATTGCCTCTAGGGCATATTTCCTTCAGTCTCCCACTTGCACTAGAGTCAATAATCTAGTTCACATCGCCATGTGATTTAACACCAATAGTTCACATCACCATGTGATTAACACCCATAGTTCACATCGTCATGTGACCAACACCCAAATAGTTTACTAGAGTCAATAATCTAGTTCACATCGCTATGTGATTAACACCCAAAGAGTACTAAGGTGTGATCATGTTTTGCTCTTGAGAGAAATTTAGTCAACGAGTCTGCCACATTCAGATCCTTATGTATTTTGCAAATTTCTATGTCAACAATGCTACGCACGGAGCTACTCTAGCTAATTGCTCCCACTTTCAACATGTATCTAGATCGAGACTTAGAGTCATCCAGATTTGTGTCAAAGCTTTCATCGACGTAACTCTTTACGACGAACCTTTTGTCACCTCCATAATCGAGAAACATATCCTTATTCCACTAAGGATAATTTTGACCGCTGTCCAGTGATCTACTCCTAGATCACTTTTGTACTCCCTTGCCAACTCAGTGTAGGGTATACAATAGATTTGGTACACAGCATGGCATACTTATAGAACCTATGACTGAGGCATAGGGAATTACTTTCATTCTCTTTCTATCTTCTGTCGTGGTCTAGTTTTGAGTCTTACTCAGTTTCACACCTTGTAACACAGGCAAGAACTCTTTCTTTGACTGTTCCATTTTGAACTAATTCAAAATCTTGTCAAGGTATGTACTCATTGAAAAAACTTATCAAGCGTCTTGATCTATATCTATAGATCTTGATGCTCAATATGTAAGCAGCTTTACCGCGGTCTTTTTTTTTGAAAAACTCCTTTCAAATACTCCTTTATGCTTTCCAGAAAATTCTACATTATTTCTGATCAACAATATGTCATTCACATATATTTATCAGAAATGTTGTAGTGCTCCCACTCACTTTCTTGTAAATACAGGCTTCACTGCAAGTCTGTATAAAACTATATGCTTTGATCAACTCATCAAAGCGTATATTCCAACTCCGAGATGCTTGAACCAGTCCGTAGATGGATCGCTGGAGCTTGCATATTTTGTTAGCACCTTTAGGATCGATAAAACCTTCTGGTTGCATCATATACAACTCTTCTTTAAGAAATCCATTAAGGAATGTAGTTTTTGACATCCATTTGCCAGATTTCATAAAATGTGGCAATTTGCTAACATGATTCAGACAGACTTAAGCATCGCTACGAGTGAGAAAATCTCATCATAGTCAACACCTTGAACTTTGTCAAAAACCTTTTTCCACAAGTCTAGCTTTGTAGATAGTAACACTACTATCAACGTCCATCTTCCTCTTGAAGATTCATTTATTTTCTATGGCTTACCGATCATCGGGCAAGTCAACCAAAGTCCACACTTTGTTCTCATACATGGATCCCATCTCAGATTTCATGGCCTCAAGCCATTTCGTGGAATCTGGGCTCATCATCGCTTCCTCATAGTTTGTAGGTTCGTCATGGTCAAGTAACATGACCTCCAGAATAGGATTACCGTACCACTCTGGCACGGATCTTACTCTGGTTGACCTACGAGGTTTGGTAGTAACTTGATCTGAAGTTATATGATCATCATCATTAGCTTCCTCACTAATTGGTGTAGGAGTCACAGAAGCAGATTTCTGTGATGAACTACTTTCCAATAAGGGAGTAGGTATAGTTACCTCATCAAGTTCTACTTTACTCCCACTCACTTCTTTCGAGAGAATCTCCTTCTCTAGAAAGGATCCATTCTTAGCAACTAATGTCTTGCCTTCGGATCTGTGATAGAAGGTGTACCCAACTGTCTCCTTTGGGTATCCTATGAAGACACATTTCTCCGATTTGGATTTGAGCTCATCAGGATGAAACTTTTTCACATAAGCATCGCAACCCCAAACTTTAAGAAACAACAGCTTAGGTTTCTTGCTAAACCATAGTTCATACGGTGTCGTCTCAACGGATTAGAGGGTGCCCTATTTAATGTGAATGCAGCTGTCTCTAATGCATACCCCCAAAACAATAGTGGTAAATCTATAAGAGACATCATAGATTGCACTATATCCAATAAAGTATGGTTATGACGTTCGGACACACCATTATGCTGTGGTGTTCCAGGTGGCATGAGTTTGTGAAACTATTCCACATTGTTTTAATTGAAGGCCAAACTCCTAACTCAAATATTCGTCTCTGTGATCAAATCGCAGAAAAACTTTATTTTCTTGTTTCAATGATTCTCCACTTCACTCTAAAATTATTTGAACTTTTCAACTGTTTCAATTTCATTAAGTAGATATACCCATATCTGCTCAAATCATCTGTGAAGGTCAGGAAATAACAATACCTGCCGCGAGCCTCAACACTCATCAGACTGCATACATCGGTATATATTATTTCCAGTAAGTCAGTAGCTCGCTCCATTGTTCCGGAGAATGGAGTCTTAGTCATCTTGCCCATGAGGCATGGTTCGCAAACATCAACTGATTAATAATCAAGTGATTCCAAAAGCCCATCAGCATAGATTTTCTTCATGCGCTTTACACCAATATGACCTAAACGGCAGTGCCACAAATAAGTTACACTATCATTATTAACTTTGCATCTTTTGGCTTCAATATTACGAATATGTGTATCACTACAATCGATATCCAACAAACCATTTTCATTGGGTGTATGACCATAGAAGGTTTTATTCATGTAAATAGAACAACAATTATTCTCTAACTTAAATGAATAACCGTATTGCAATAAACATGATCAAATTATATTCATGCTCAACGCAAACACCAAATAACACTTATTTAGTTTCAACACTAATCCCGAAAGTATAGGGAGTGTGCGATGATGATCATATCAATCTTGGAACCACTTCCAACACACATCGTCACTTCACCCTTAACTAGTCTTTGTTCATTCTGCAACTCCTGTTTCGAGTTACTAATCTTAGTAACTGAACTAGTATCAAATACTAAGGGGTTGCTATAAACACTAGGAAAGTACACATAAATAACATGTATATGAAATATACCTTTGTTCACTATGCCATCCTTCTTATCCGCCAAGTATCTAGGGCAGTTCCACTTCTAGTGACCAGTCCCTTTGCAGTAGAAGCACTTAGTCTCAGGCTTAGGTCCAGACTTGGGCTTCTTTACTTGAGTAGCAACCCGCTTGCCGTTCTTCTTGAAGTTCCCCTTCTTCCCTTTGCCCTTTTCTTAGAACTAGTGGTCTTGTCAACCATCAACACTTGATGTTTTTATTGATTTCTACCTTCATCGAATTTAGCATCGCGAAGAGCTTGGGAATTGTTTTCGTCACCCCTTGCATATTATAGTTCATCACGAAGTTCTAGTAACTTTGTGATAGCGACTAGAGAACTTTATCAATTACTATCTTATCTGGAAGATTAACTCCCACTTCTTTCAAGCAATTGTAGTACCGAGACAATCTGAGCACATGCTCACTGGTTGAGCTATTCTCCTCCATCTTGTAGGCAAAGTAATGTCAGAGGTCTCATACCTCTCGACATGGGCATGAGTATGAAATACCAATTTCAACTCTTGAACATCTTATATGCTCCGTGGCGTTCAAAACATTTTTGAAGTCCCGGTTCTAAGCCGTAAAACATGGTGCACTAAACTATCAAGTAGTCATATCGAGCTTGCCAAACATTCATAATGTCTGCATCTGCTCCTGCTATCAGTTTGTCACCTAGCGGTGCATCAAGGACGTAATACTTCTGTGCAGCAATGTGGATAATCGTCAGATCACAGATCCAATCTGCATCATTGCTACTATCATCTTTCAACTTAGTTTTCTCTAGGAACATATATAAAACATAGGGAAGCAATGATACGTCCATTTTGCATCATGCTTTTATATCGATATTTATCGCATTATGGGCTGTTATTTCACGTTATGTCACAATACTTATGGCTATTCTCTCTTATTTTACAAGGTTTACATGAAGAGAGAGAATGTCGGCAAATTTGGAATGCAGGCTGGAAAAGGAGCAAATATTGGAGACCTATTCTGTGCAACTCCAAAAGTCTTGAAACTCCACGGAATATCTTAAAATAAATAAAGAAAAATCGTCGCCAAAGATGAAGGCCAGGAGGCCCACACCCTGCTCACGAGGGTGGGGGGTGCGCCCCCCCTACCTCGTGGGCCCCCTGGTGGCTCTCCGATGCCCATCTTCTCCTATATGAAGTCTTTCGATGAGAAAAAAATCAGAGGCAACCTTTCGGGATGAGACTCATCGCCACGAGGCGGAACCTTGGCGGAACCAATCTAGGGCTCCAGCGGAGCTGTTATGCCGGGGACACTTCCCTCAGGGAGGAAATCATCGCCATCATCATCACCAACGCTCCTCTCATCGGGAGAGGGCAATCTCCATCAACATCTTCACCAGCACCATCTCATCTCCAAACCCTAGTTCATCTCTTGTATCCAATTCTTGTCCCCAAGTTTGGGATTGGTGCTAGTAGGTTGCTAGTAGTGTTGATTACTCCTTGTAGTTGATGCTACTTGGTTTATTTGGTGGAAGATCATATGTTCAGATCCTTTATGCATATTATTACCCCTCTTATTATGAACATGAATATGCTTTGTGAGTAGTTACGTTTGTTCCTGAGGACACGGGAGAAGTCTTGCTATTAGTAGTCATGTGAATTTGGTATTAGATTCGATATTTTGATGAGATGTATGTTGTCTAGCCTCTAGTGGTGTTATGTGAACGTCGACTACATAACACTTCACCATTATTTGGGCCTAGAGGAAGGCATTGGGAAGTAATAAGTAGATGATGGGTTGCTAGAGTGACAGAAGCTTAAACCCTAGTTTATGCGTTGTTTCGTAAGGGCTGTTTTGGATCCATATGTTTCATGCTATGGTTAGGTTTACCTTAATACTTTTGTTGTAGTTGCGGATGCTTGCAATAGAGATTAATCATAATGTGGGATGCTTGTTCAAGTAAGAACAACACCCAAGCACCGGTCCACCCACATATCAAATTATCAAAGTACCGAACACGAATCATATGAACGTGATGAAAACTAGCTTGACGATAATCCCATGTGTCCTCGGGAGCGCTTTTCCTATTATAAGAGTTTGTTCCGGCTTGTCCTTTGCTACAAAAAGGATTGGTCCCCCTTGCTGCACTTTATTTACTCTTGTTACTTGTTACTCGTTACAATTTATCTTACCACAAAACTATCTGTTACCACTTATTTCAGTACTTGCAGAGAATACCTTGCTGAAAACCGCTTATCATTTCCTTCTGCTCCTCGTTGGGTTCGACACTCTTACTTATCGAAAGGACTACGATAGATCCCCTATACTTGTGGGTCATCAAGCAACAACGCGAGCTATTGATCTACAACATTATTTGTAAAATACTATCAGGACTAAGTTCATGATAAATTAAAGTTTAATTAATCATATTACTTGAGAACTCCCACTTAGATAGACATCCCTCTAATCATCTAAGTGATCACGTGATCCAAATTAACTAAACCATGTCCGATCATCACGTGAGATGGAGTAGTTTTCAATGGTGAACATCACTATGTTGATCATATCTACTATATGATTCACGCTTGACCTTTCGGTCTCAGTGTTCCGAGGCCATATCTGCATATGCTAGGCTCGTCAAGTTTAATCTGAGTATTCCGCGTGTGCAACTGTTTTGCACCCGTTGTATTTGAACGTAGAGCTTATCACACCCGATCATCACGTGGTGTCTCAGCACGAAGAACTTTTGCAACGATGCATACTCAGGGAGAACACTTATACCTTGAAATTTAGTGAGAGATCATCTTATAATGCTACCGCCGATCTAAGCAAAATAAGATGCATAAAAGATAAACATCACATGCAATCAATATAAGTGATATGATATGGCCATTATCATCTTGTGCTTGTGATCTCCATCTCCGAAGCACCGTCATGATCACCATCGTCACCGGCGCGACACCTTGATCTCCATCGTAGCATTGTTGTCGTCTCGCCAACTATTGCTTCTACGACTATTGCTACCGCTTAGTGATAAAGTAAAGCAATTACAGGTTGATTGCATTGCATACAATAAAGCGACAACCATATGGCTCCTGCTAGTTGCCGATAACTTGGTTAAAACATGATCATCTCATACAATAAAATATAGCATCTTGACTTGACCATATCACATCACAACATGCCCTGCAAAAACAAGTTAGACGTCCTCTACTTTGTTGTTGCAAATTTTACGTGGCTGCTATGGGCTGAGCAAGAACCGTTCCCTACGCATCAAAACCACAACGATAGTTTGTCAACTTAGTGATGTTTTAACCTTCTCAAGGACCGGGCGTAGCCTTTTCAGTTCAACTAAAGTTGGAGAACCGACACCGCCAGACCACCTATGTGCAAAGCACGTCGGTAGAACCAGTCTCACGTAAGCTTACGCGTAATGTCGGTCTGGGCCGCTTCATCCAACAATACCGCTGAACCAAAGTGTGACATGCTGGTAAGCAGTATGACTTGTATCGCCCACAACTCACTTGTGTTCTACTCGTGCATATAACATCTACGCATAAAACCAGGCTCTGATGCCACTGTTGGGGAACGTAGTAATTTCAAAAAAATTCTTACGCACACACAGGATAATGGTGATTCATAGCAACGAGATGGGATAGTGTTCTCCACGTACCCTCGTAGACCGAAAGCGGAAGCGTTAGCACAACGCGGTTGATGTAGTCGTACGTCTTCACGATTCGACCGATCCAAGTACCGAACGTACAACACCTCCGAGTTCAGCACACGTTCAGCTCGATGACGTCCCGCAAACTCCGATCCAGCAGAGCTTCACAGGAGAGTTCCGTCAGCACGATGGCGTGATGACGGTGATGATGTTGCTACCGAAGCAGGGCTTCGCCTAAGCACCTCTATGATATGACCGAAGTGGAATATGATGGAGGGGGGCACCGCACACGGCTGGAATAGATCAATAGATCAAGTTGTGTGTCTAGAGGTGCCCCCCTGCCCCGTATATAAAGGATGGAGGAGGGGAGGCCGGCCAACCCCTAGGGCACGCCAGAAGTGTAGAGTCCTACTAGGACTCCCTAGTTCTAGTAGGATTCCTCCACCCACATGGAATAGGAAAAAGGGAAGGAAAAAGAAGAAGGAAGGAAGGGGGCGCCCCCCGCCCTCCCTAGTCCAATTCGGACCAGACCATGGGGAGGGGTGCGGCCACCTTTTGAGGCCTTTCTCTCCTTTCCCGTATGGCCCATTAAGGCCCAATACTAATTCCCGTAACTCTCCGGTACTCCGAAAAATACCCGAATCACTTGGAACCTTTCCGATGTCCGAATATAGTCGTCCAATATATCGATCTTTGCATCTCGACCATTTTGAGAGTCCTTGGCATGTCTCAGATCTCATCCGGGACTCCGAACTACCTTCGGTACATCAAATCACATAACTCATAATACAAATCGTCACCGAACGTTAAGCGTGCGGACCCTACGGGTTCGAGAACTATGTAGACATGACCGAGACACATCTCCGGTCAATAACCAATTGCGGAACCTGGATGCTCATATTGGCTCCTACATATTCTAAGAAGATCTTTATCGGTCAAACCACATAACAACATACGTCGTTCCCTTTGTCATCGGTATGTTACTTGTCCATGATTCGATCGTCGATATCTCAATACCTAGTTCAATCTCGTTACTGGCAAGTCTCTTTACTCGTTCCGTAATGCATCATCCCGCAACTAACTCATTAGTCACATTGCTTGCAAGGCTTATAGTGATGTGCATTACCGAGTGGGTCTAGAGATACCTCTCCGACAATCGGAGTGACAAATCCTAATCTCGAAATACGCCAACTCAACAAGTACCTTCGGAGACACCTGTAGAGCATTTTTATAATCACCCTGTTACGTTGTGACGTTTGGTAGCACACAAAGTGTTCCTCTGGTAAACGGGAGTTGCATAATCTCATATTCATAGGAACATGTATATGTCATGAAGAAAGCAATAGCAACATACTAAACGATCAAGTGCTAAGCTAACGGAATGGGTCAAGTCAATCACATCATTCTCCTAATGATGTGATCCTGTTAATCAAATTACAACTCATGTCTATGGCTAGGAAACATAATCATCTTTGATCAACGAGCTAGTCAAGTAGAGGCATACTAGTGACACTCTGTTTGTCTATGTATTCACACATGTATCATGTTATCGGTTAATACAATTCTAGCATGAATAATAAACATTTATCATGATATAAGGAAATAAATAATAACTTTATTATTGCCTCTAGGGCATATTTCCTTCACTGACATCGTAGTTTTGTGTAGTTGTCTCGACTGCAAATCCACTCTTGATTTGCAACTAGGCATGTTGTTTGTTTCATCCCAGTTTCAAGTCCATCCTTGACTTGCAATTCGGCTCGTAGTTTTGTAGTTGTCTCAGTTGCAAGTTCATCCTTGACTTGCAACTGGACCCATAGTTTTGTTGTTGTCCCTATTGCAAGTCCACCCTCCGACACGCAACCGAGCCGTTTGTTTTGCCAGTTGCAAGTGCACCCTCGACTCGGAGCTGACATCGTTGTTTTGTGTAGTTGTCTCAGTTGCAAGTCCATCCTCGAGTCGCAACTAGGACATAGTTTGTTTTCATCTCGGTTACAAGTACACCCTTGTCTCATGACTTGGGTCATGGTTTTGATGTTGTCCTAGTTGCAAATCCAGTTTCTGACTCACAATTGGGTCGTTCCTTTCAATCCCAATTGCAAGTTCACCATTGACTCACAACGGGCATCATAGTTTCGTGTACTTGTTTCAGCTGTAAGTCCACCATCGACTCGCAACTAGGCCCATAGTTTGTTTTTCATCCAATTTGCAAGTCCACTCTCGACTTGCAAGAGGGACTGCAGTTTGTTTCTTAAAAATTCACTAGTAAGATTGCACGTGCAACGCACGTCTCGATCAAGGCTCCATTAAAAAATATATGTATTACGAATCATACCTGCATAAATTAACCACAACAAACATGAATTCAAAGATCGAACTAAAGACACTCTAAGTGCTTGAAGATAAAGCTAGACACCATATTCAGCTAGCTATCATCATGTATGTAATTTGAGAAACAATGAGAAGTTCTTCAAAGGAAGATCAATGGTGGGCATGCGGTCTAGTACAACTGACAGAACATAATACAAGCATAAAATAAATATAATGTAAATGAATAAACAATTGGTTAAAGGAATGCGACCACAAATAAAGAGCATATAATGGTGGAGAAATGGAACATAATGTAATGGACTATAATGCCCAACCGTGTTATGAATTTTGTAGAGTAACTTGAAAAAATATTGCGAGAAAGAGTAACTTCAAATTTGATTGTGAGATATCATCTATTCTAAGCTGATAACAAGTAGAAATACATCGGGAAGGGAAAATCAAAATGAAGGAATAAAATTTTCTATTGCTATAGTCCAATAAATTTGCTTGTACAACATTGTCCATCTCCTTTTGAGATGTCTTCACTTCATTCATATTCGTTACTGAAACATCATTTAGGTTGCTCTTTCGTCAACACACAACATAGGAGATCAATAATACTTTCGCAGTAAAGCACAAAAAAGAAAAGACACTTCGCAAGCATGTATCATATTACAATATATTTATAGTGCTTACCGTGTGGTTCCCACTTCACTTCACTCCACAACCGCAAAACCCTTCTCATCTCATGGTGGCGCGAGAAAATGGTGACGAGCACCTCTTGTCATGGTGGTGTGAGGATGAAGGCACTTGCTAGATGCATACTGAATCGAACTCTCCCCCAGTGATCTTCTCGAGAGACAAATTCCCAGGAAACTGATGTACTCCAGTGCAGCCTGATGTTCCGTCCCCGGTCTCCCAAATGGATTGCCTCTCGCGCCATCTCATGATGGCCGTTGAGCAGGCATTAACATCAGCTTCTACATCTGGCCATCCCTAACAGTTAACATCACAAAAGACAAACAACTTGTGCACAATTCTAGCAGACATACAAATGCAGAAATTCAAGTTGCTATGGACTGAATTCACAATTGATGGAGCCAAGCGAGCATACCTCTTAGCAAAGTAAGTCTCAAGTACATCTATTTTCATAGATATGACATCAAATCACATTGTTATATTTCACATAACACATGCTAGTTACTCTCATAACACAAGAAGTCCTATGACTACAAAACACTTGTAGTTCCTTCTTTCAGAGTAAACGCTGACCGAATTATAGTTGCCAACACTCATGCATCACAGTGGCAGGACTAACTTGTAAAATAGCAGGAATATCACTATTTTTAAAATTTGTAACACAAATGCGTACAAGGAAAATAATCTAAATCCCTGACATTAAAGTGGCAATATTATAGGAGACTTTTGATTTTCAGTAGAACTGGTAGCAATCACACACGGAATATTCCTTAAAAACTGCAGAGATGAAGTAGCCCAGAGATAACAATTGGCCAACATGTAGAACATAATACATCAGAAAACTGAAGTGCTTGAATAGAGGAAGAGAAGTGCAATTGGGATTCCTTGCTATCACCGTGCCATTGCAAGCATGTACATCCACCATGTTGTGGAGCAAATCCTGATGATGGGAGGTGCAAATTAAGAACAGAAGGAGAAAACCAATATTCTCTCAATATTAAACAAAATTCAGAACTCACCCGTATATGCATCATGAACCTGGGGGATTGAATCTCTTGTTCGTGCTGTAATGACAAATAGGATCATGCCAATGAGGTTAGGATTTGAGACACCTCTTACCAAAGGAGGCGGAGGTACAAGAGAATGTGCAGATTTGTTTTGTTGATAACGACAAACCAGAAGTTGCAGAGGCGAGAATATAAGGAATCACTCAGACCCAGAGAGAAAGCAGGGTCGTCCGACATGGTGGGGTGAGGTCCGGGGGGTGAGACGCCACGAGATCAGGCGTCGTGCGCGGATGGCGAGGTGGCGGCAAATCAGGGGCCAAACGCGCGGCGCGTCAGTTGACGCAGTGGGCGACGACGGGTGGGTGCCGGGAAGAAGATGGCTCGCGCGTCCCCGACGGTGTCTCGCGTGCCTGGCAACGACATGCATCTCGCGCGCCCCGACGGCAGCCCTTGCTGGTAGTGAGGGCGGCTTGCAGACCCTTGGGGATTTTCTCTCTTTCGTGATTTTTGATATAGGCTGCGTTTGGAGAGATGGATTAGGATGAGAGGCAAGCGGTAATTAAGGGAGAGAGGTTAATTGGTGGCAATTACGATTACATGCCCTGCGTAATTGTAGGAGTTGCCGACGGGGGTGTGGGGTCTTTTCCTCTGTGGTCTGGGTGGAGTACGGTCAGTCACAGTAAATTACTAAATGCACACAGGGAACAGATTAGGTTAAGGCTAACCGTTAGATTAAATATTGTGGGCCTAATCATATGGTGGTAATTAGTCCGTGTATATTATATTCGGTGTGTTTAAAAAAGATTATGTTTGATCTTTTATAAGTAGTGTAGATTTGTTTTTTTTGTTTTTTCTTCATTTCCTTTCCTTCTGATTTTTTAATTTCCAAATCTTTTTCAAATTATGAATATCTTGGAAATTTGTGTATATATATTTTTGAAACGGTGAACACTTTTTGAATCTGCAAACAAAATTTGAATATCGTGAATATTTTTCTACTCCATGAACATTTTTTGAATGCACAATCAATTATTCAGTATGAGTTTTAAAATAATTTAGTGCATATTATGAAACTTTTCACCATATATTGAAAAAAATTCATCATATCTTAAAAGAGGTTAAGTGTGTACTAAAAATATCCAGTGCAATTTAAAGAAATGGTCATTGTGTATAATTTAAAAAGTTCAACACTTATAGAAAAGTACACTATATATTAGAAATGTTCAATTTATACTACAAAAAATTAGTGTATATTCATAAAATGGTCATCATGTGTTAAAGGATTGTTCACCGTATATTAAAAAAATTGGTATTTGTAAAAAAATTCAAATTTGAAAATATTCATGTAAATTCATGAATAATATTTTTGTGAAAAACGCAAAAAATGATAATGCAAAAAATAATAAACAAATCGTTGTTAGCCTATTAGAAGCTAGCGACAGAGACGTACTTGTAGAAGTATGCTATCGGACGCATAAGCTAACAAATCGATCACGAGAGACTTTCCTTGGTTAGCTTGCGTGCGAATGCCTAGCCCGCTGCATGTCTGCAGTCCAGTTCACCAGCAGACCAGATTCAGCTACATCCAGCACTGCATCGCGTACATTCATTCCCGATTCAGCCACGCCATGGTGCAGCTGCCGCACATGCATTGTGCACAACTAGCGATCAGATACATATAGGCAGTTCACCCGGGCGGATGTGCGGGGTGAGCTCGGTTTTTTGGGCTTTCACAAATTAAATCAAGCAAACAAGAAAAATAATAAGTAAATGAGGTGGCCTTGACATCATACTTAGATATGAGATGATGTAACAAAGACGGGCCCTTTAAAAAATATTCCAAAATTTAAGAAATGTTCTAACATTTAAAACAAAATCGAGTTTTAAATACGTTTTTCAGAATTTCAAAAGACCTTCCTTTTTTGAGTTTTGTTTACAAATTAAAAAATGTTCATGTTTTCAAAAAATGTTTGGGAATTTGAAAATTTTATTTCATAGTTTCAAAAGATGATGAGAAATTTTAAAAATTATTCACATTTGTTAAAAATTATTCGTAACTTCAATAAAGTGTTCAAAATTTGAAATGTTGTTTGCAATTCTTTAAGTAATGTTCAGTTTACGCCCCTGAGTTTAGTTCTTTAGGGTTGGCTTTGCTAATCACGTCAACAACAGTCAATAGATGGACTGGTCCCAACTCTGGCGTAAAATACAAGGTCAGTGTTTCTCAAAAGAAAAAGAAAAAGTTCCTCTTGGGAGCCTTCCACACCACAGCTCCTGTGTTTGATGGAACAATGCCCTCCCATACATGTATGGAAATCCCTACATCTCTCTTTAGGTAAGAGATTCACACAAGAGTGAGATTTTATAGTAGAAAAATTGTACGTTGACTAAATTCCATGTTTGTCTCTGCAGGGCGAGAACCCTGCAATGTGGAGCTGGTTCGTGAGGAATGCTGCCTCTTGCTGCCAACCTCTTGTTTGGCTATCAAAGCTAGCAGGGCAGGGTTATCAGGATTCGGGTGCAGCAGGGCCAACATGTATTTTGCAAAGCAGGACTAGAATGTGACTGCAACTGATTTTTATTTTATTTAAACTCTAGAACTGATGTTGCTACGTACTAGATCCGTAATCCAGAAATAAGAGAAGAAGGTCTCTACAAGCCTCCTCAGAGATCAGCGATTCTGGGCAGTTGGATCAGTTCTCTTGATGCGTTTCTGGACGTCGGATCAAGACCTGGATGAACCTGGGCCGTCGGATCTAAGACGAACACTGCTGGAATGAATAGTAATGACAGCAAAATGTAAATACCGTGCCCCACCGGGGCATTTCGGTCATTTCGTGTAGGGGGGGGGGGGGTATAAAAGAGGGGCGCTCTGTGTTGAACCCTAGCCGCGGCCTCCTCTCCCCTCCCACGCGCCTCCTCCTCCCGCACCCGTGCCTCCCTCTCTTCCCGCGCGCCTCCTCTCCTCCCGCCCACATCGCTGCCGCCGCCGCCACCGCCACCCACCGCCTCGAACCACGCCGTCGGCATCCATCCACTGCTCCGGCGCCGTCCAGATGCGCCGCAACAGAGCCCCCAGCCCTGGGGCAAGAATAGAGATGGCGGCGGCGGTCGGATCCGAAGACGGCGGGGCGGCGGCCACTCCCGTGAGACTTGGCGGCAAGCAGCGCGCACCGAGGGGTCGAAGGGCGCTCCGGATCCAGATCCTGGCGCGGTGGCGGCCATGGCCGAGCTTGAGCCGGGGCGCGGTGGCGGCCATGGCCGAGCTTGAGCCGGAGCGCGAGGAGGACGGCGCTGACGTCGAGATCGCGCACATCGAGCCCGAGATCATGCGCCTCTCCTCCAGTTTCCTCCACCTCCGCGTCTTCCGGGGCCACGGCAGCGCCGGACTGGGGACAGGGCGGGCGAGGGGGGAGGCCTCGCACCCCTCGATCTGGACGGGGCCGTGGCCTGCCTCCACCACCGCCAGCCCGCCGCCTTGCCGGCCGACGCCTCCGCTGCCCCGCCGCTAATACAGGAGCCCAGCAGCGCCTCTCTCCCTGGAGGAGCCGCTCCTGCCCAGTAGCGTATCCCTCCCTGGAGCAGCCACTCCCGCCTAGCAACGCCGCCGCCCGAAGCTGCGCCGGCGACCCGTCGAAGGCGGTGTAGCGACCACTCCTCCCTCCTTCCTCCCTCCCTCTCTCTTTCCTCACCCTCTCCCTCCTCCCTCTTGCATCCTCTGTTTCTTCATGTTTTTTTCCTGATTACTTGCTGTAGACTTGATATTGTGAGAATATAATGATGATTATTTCTTGATGAGTCCTGCTGCATGATTTCCATTGAATCGCAGATGATTGATCAACATACCTACCTATGAAGGTAGAGTGGAAGAACTGGAAATAAAGATGCAGGGGAAGGACATGATGCTGCAACATCACTTGTTTCATGGCATAAAGAGATAGAGGTAACACTTTTAAATGCCCAACATCTTTAAAGGCCATTAGGCATCGATGGAAAACCTTTCTCTGTATCTTTTGTTGGTTTTCAGAAAAGCAGACTATGCTTCAATTGGGTTTGTACAATAGAATGAGCATCGGCTGTAGACTTGTTTCTACCTCGCTAGGATATAAATAATACAGTAGACTCGGGTAGTTTTGTTGGCATGTTTGCCTGCTCAAATCCGGCCAGATTCTTTTTGATGCATTGGCTTCTCGAGCATGGATATGGTCGGACTCCTTTGGATGGATTAGGGGATCTGCTTGGATCCCTACTATTTTTGTTGCTTTGCCTGAGGCTGAGCCGCATGCCTAGATTCGTACCTTTTTTTGTTGCCTTCTTTAATTTGTCTGGTGCTCATGGGTTTGGCGTTAGATTCTGCTGGTTTAGGATATTTTGCTGGTCTAGCTATTGGTTTGGGTTGGTCCCAGTTTTACATGTTACTCTTCAGGATTAATCATTGAATTACATAGGTTAAAGTATAGCACAGACTTGTCACCGTTTGTATGGATTGTGCCTGTCATGGTTGTGGTTGAGTGGGTGTAGGAAGCCTTTCCTAGGTGCTTGAATGGAGCATACTAGGTGAAGGGGATGAGATGGATTGTGGATGGGCATGTTGTTGAGGCTGGAATCGCACCAGGAAAACGGGGGCTCCATTTTTTATTTTCCTAGGCTTTTAGTTTATCATGTGTGTGCCAATATCTAATTCCCCTAGTTATCTAGCTTTTGGATCCCGTACGTATTAGGCAGTACTATTCAGCTCACATCTTCGAGTGTTATTCAGCAGACACAAGCATGACTAATTATGTGTATGAAAGCATCTGTTGAGGTATCACCTTCGATTGCTTCCATGTTTTTCTCGGCCTCCCCACTTCATGAGTGCCAGCCTGCGAAGTGCCCTTCCTTCCAAGAGTTCTTATCAAGCTTTCTTCATACTTACTGTTGTTGAACATTCCGGGTGAAAAAAACCTCATGTAGATTGCCGATTTAGAGCTCAGCTAGAGCTGACCTTGATTAAGATTCATTTTTGTTATAGATTCTTTACATGTTCAAGTAAATTGATTTTTGATAGAGCAGGGAGGTGAGCCACATCCTGAGACATGACAGATTGATGGATGGAGAGCTAGCTAGGTCCACCACCACTGTAATAAACTTTGAGTAATCAGACAATTTGAATGCACTGCTTAAACTTTAGCAATCAACAATTCATAGCAACATGTCGTTCTCTTTCATTAGTGCCACTGCATGCCTGACTCTCCACAGAGGTTGTTTCATCGACTATTTAGATTGATTTAATCATGTAAGAAGCCGATTATTTGATATGGAGTATGTCGTGCTGCATTAATTCTAAGCTCATATTCTATTCAAAAGCACTTCATCGATACGATAAAATGGTTCATAATAGAATATGTTACTTCATTTCTAGGTGTAATAAGGGTCCATATTTTGTTGTATTAACTAGAGCACCATGGACACCTCAGCCATCGTTCTTTCTAGGTTGGGCATACATAAATAAATAGCACTCTTGGTTTCAAAGTGTATATTTCATGGGCCTTGGTTTAATTCAAGAGATTCCTAGCAAACTCTTTTTATCCGACGGCCGATTTTGGATCATAGTTTCAACTTTAAGCCAAGAAGATGACTAATTGTTGATCGGTTATGGTACATGGGGGATTGCTGTGTCTCTGGCAAGCTGTGTAATTTAAACGGTGTGTGCTGACCTTGTTTTGATCTTATTGATGCAGGGTAAGGAGGTAAAAGTCATGGTGGTCGGGGCTGCGGATATGTGGTGACACTGTTGGCGTTTCGGCCACCGGCGATGTCTTTGTCGCCTGCAATGAGTGTGCCTTCCCCGTCTGCGCCCTTGCTATGAGTACGAACGCAAGGATGGGGTCAAATGTTCTCCTCAGTGCAAGACTAGATACAAGAGGCTGAAAGGTTTTCTTCTATACAACATGTTGATTTGTTACGCGATCTGTATGAGAATTGCATATGGAAGTCTGCTTTGTGCTTCCTTTAATATGGGCCAAAGTAGTGGTATACTACTTGTTGCTCGACATATAAAATTAAACCCATCCACCTCATACTCTTATGTTTTTTATTTATAAATCATGCTAATTGATGTATACATCACTTGTTGACAAAATTCAGGTCGCCCCCGAGTTCCGGGAGGTGAGGAGGAAGAAGATGTTGATGACCTGGACAATGAGTTCAACTACAAGCAAGGGAATGGCAAAGGTCCAGAGTGGCAGCTGCAGGGTCAAGGAGAAGACATTGATTTGTCTTCATACTCTCGTCATGAACCTCATCATCGTATTCCTCATCTGACAAGTGGACAACAGGTAAATACCTATCATTCAGACACTTGGCTTTTTCATCCATTGATGAAATCTGAGTCTGTTTCTATAAGCATTCCTTGCTCTTGTACATTAATGCTTTGAAAATCCTTTTCAGATCTCCACGGAAATCCCTGATGCTTCCCCTGATCGCCACTCTATCCGCAACCCAACATCAAGCTATGTCGATCCAAGTGTCCGAGGTATATTATTATCTATCATAAATAGCTTCGTTTGGAGAATTTGTCTGCTCATCTGATGAAAATATTAACATTTCTTTTTATGTTATCAGTTCCTGTGAGGATTGTGGACCCTTCGAAGGACTTGAACTCCTATGGGCTTAACAATGTTGACTGGAAGGAAAGAGTTGAAAGCTGGAGAGTTAAGCAGGACAAAAACATGATGCAGGTGACCAATAAATATCAAGATTCAAGAGGAGGGGGAGGAGATATGGAAGGAACTGGCTCAAATGGTGAAGATATGCAAATGTATAAATAACCTTTCTCCATTATAATCAATGGCTATTCTGATAGCTTTATGTTTCCCAGTTGATTAGGATCTATAATTTTTGTCTTGAGTATGTTCTACCTGTAGTGTTGTTGCAGTTTAATGTCGATTGGAAATGACTCAATGAAACTAAGATATCTGTACTATCTTGCAGGATTTGATCTGGGGTTTGGTCGTCAGGTCACTGGATCTGGAGTCGCCGTGAAGCCATGGATAAGATTCATCCGGACCTCCCACTACTACTGCCGCCACCGCATCTCCTAGATCCTGAACGACCAACATCGCTACTCCATGGGATTCCGATTCGCCGTCATGGGATTCTGCTGGAAGCAGTGCACCAGATCCGGCAGGCTGTGGGGCTCGCCTGCAGCCTGCTATGGGGCGTCGTTCCCCTCATCGGTGTCTTCTGGATCGTCCTGTCAGTCCGTCCCTACCTCCTCAAAGCCCCATCCTTCTCTCTACTTCTCCGTCATTATTAATTGAATTCATGAGCTCATCTCACACTGGATAATGATTCTCAAAAAATGGCAAGGATTGAGGCCTACTCATTATTGCCTACTTATTAATATTTACCATGTGAAGGTCAGTTATATTGATTAAATATATCCAAGTATCAGTTTGGTACAAGGTTCCCTTTGGTATCCGGTTTGCATAAGGTTCATGCCTTTTAATATTTATTCACACAATTGACATGTCTGGCAAACATGAAGTTGACCTGTCATCGGATTGCAGATAGTGGATACCAACATTTAGTTTTTTGCAGGTGTATTTGTTCATGGATTGGTTGCTGATAGTGGATTGTAGAGGGGTGTCATCTTCTGCGCTCGTCTCTCTTGCTGGCTTGCCCATTCGTCTACTCAAGTATGGATGGAGGCGAGCAGAAAGGTAGTACGGGTTGGACCTTGGTTTCCTATACCATCATGACTGTGATTTCCCTCTACAATCGGGCGTCCCGCTGTTTATATATGAAAATTTAGTTGAGGAATGCATAGCTCTGTTGTTACCTATATCTGAGTATTAGTGAGCTGATGAACTGATTCCATTCCAGAGGATAGAGTCATTTGCTGCATGTATATATATATATATGATGATTTTCATTCAACCATGAGATGAGGAAATGCCATAAGGTACTGCAATGTTGGCATGCATGCTAACTTCTTTATATTTTGTGTCAGCTATGTTGTGTTGTGTTTGCTCTCACGATCCAAGTTTTGACGAATTGTTTAAGTTTAAGGTGTGTTGGTTTGATTTATCTAAAAAACTCATACCTGCCCTTTCTCCTTTCAGTCATATACACCTCCTTTATTCAAGTGAGACAATTGAATTCAGTAAATAGTCTATTCATAACTAGGCTCAACCTCAGATATACTACAAGCACGAGTTTGCAAAGGGTTTAAAACTCGGCTATTTTAGAACATGGTCCAATGGAACTGTCATAGCATTTTATATTATTTTAATCTTCCACCAATTTACTTTGTTAGTAGCAAAATGTATCATGGGATTTAATGGATGATACTCATCATGAGAGTAAAGAGTAGGTGCGATACATAATTACAGTATGTTTGTAGTCAGACTGCATAATTACACCCGTTTTTTTTGGTTACTTGCCAAATACTTTCTATAAGTATGCCAAGGATATTTTTCCTATGGCCCTTTTGGCAATTTTAGCATGTTATGTTAAGGCATATGGGTAATACTAATAATATTACATATATTAGGTGCTTGTGCACACGTTACTTCTGTGACATAATTGTCTCACAAGTAAATTTGAAATGAATCTTTTGTTGATCTTCAGGTGGGCGCCCCTCACCGTTGCACACTGCTGCATTTGTAGTACCCCCAGCTGGTCCAAGTAGAGGACAAAAGGTGGTTATCTCTTTTGTTGCAGCTAATATATATGATTTATTAATGTCCACAGATTTTTACTGAAATGATCATGAGATATTATGTCTGACAAAATGCTCATGAGAGGATAAGGTGCATAGGTCACACAGAACACTATCTGTAATAAAGAGCAAGGTTTCCTTATGGTGTCGAGTGTTATGTGCTACCTATTGTTACCAGTTTCTTCCTTTGTTTGCTAACTACTGTTGCTTCATGCATTGCTGTTATTCCAGGGTTAGCTTTGTTATGATTTGTGCCTATTCATTCATAGGTAGCAACTGATCGATATAAATTCATAGAACAATTGACGGGTGTTGTAGTTCCTACTCCCTCCGTTCCGAATTACTTGTCGCGGAAATGGATGTATCTAGAACTAAAATACATCTAGATACATCCATACCTGCGACAAGTAATTCGGAACGGAGGGAGTACTTCTTTAGGTACCATATTTCTGTAAGCATTTGGGGCTTCAGGTTCAATCATCGGAGGGGAACTGTGTATCATATGAGGAATGCAGTGACAAAAGAGCATGTTACTTTATTGGAGGATTTGTGATTTTATTCTTTTAATATATCAGTGTTGCACTCAGTTGTCGATGAAGTATTCACGTGTACAGTTTACTATGATTGGACTGCACCTCATAATGTAATTTGTCTTTGTTTAATGTCTACAATATAAGGTATCTTTTAGATGCTTTTAACATTGTGAATGTCTGCTCGTGATTCCTATTTAGGCTTTAGACTTTCAAAGATTTGGTTTTAGCCCTTTAGATATTCTTGCCGATTGGCATGAGTGATGGTGTGCCTGTGTTGTTTGCTCTGTTTATTCCGTATTTTCTGTGCTCTTTTCCGTCTCATGAGATTATTGGTGAATACCCTTTCATCGCTTAGTTTGCTAAACGCTGATGTCTCTGATGATGTGACTGTGTGCCTTACCATGATATTAGGCATCGAAATGGAGTTCTTGAGCATAACAAAACATGTGGTAAGGCTTTTTTAGGGTGAGTTCACTTAAACACACTCTGTGATAATCATCATGCAATTAGACTTCATGCACTGAACCTGGGCCATGAAGGTAGATCTGTTTTGTTCCTTTCTCGGGAAGCATTTGTCTAATCGGTGGACATTTTTTGAAAATTTATAGAACATTCCTAAGTTTATGAATATTCTCGGACATTTGGCACATTTTTTAAAATTATAAAATTGTTATGGGTTACGTGACTGTTTTCTGAAGCCTTGTATCTCTGTGGCCGTTTTTCAAAAATTGTGGCCGTGGTTTTAAATTCAGAGCTTTCTTTGACCCCACCAAAACAAGCATTCTTTCAAACCCACTAACATTCTTGGGTTCCATCAATTTTTCTTACATCTGACGAAATATTTCCAGATTCCTAAATATTTTCATGAGTTTGGCTTTTCTATTCTCCTCCTTTCCCCTCCTTTTTAAAGCTGCAGCTGTTTCAAATGGGCCCGACTCCTCTCCATTGTGTATTTAAGCGTGTTAACATCATTTGGGCCGAGGCCCACCAAATCAAGTTTCCCATCAGATGGGCTAACCCTAAAAGCAATTATGCCCGAGGCCAGTCCCACCTGTTTTCCATCTCATCTTAAAAAAATGTTTTCCATCTCGCTTTTGGTACAAAATTTCATGCTGAATGGTTGTCTTTTGTGGTCGTATGAACACACCAAGCTTGATCATGTCTTATAATCTGATGTTGATCTTGAGATCCATTGTGTTTTACTTCTATCGCAATTTAATGTTTATTTTATTTTATTATGATCTTGTGTAAGTGCAAATGCTATACTTGAGTTTCTACTGAAATATTGTTACATGCTTCGACAGAACGTTGAGACCGGCACTCTCGTGCCATGGCGCGATCTCGATCTAGTACACAAGGTAGCAACTACTCCTAGTATTAAATCCATTACATTGATTCGCCATGCATGCATGCATGCATACGTTGCTACTACTACGTACAAATTTTTTTAGGGGTAAAACTTGCCGCTGCTTTATTGACTAAGTAAAGTTTGGAATATCATCCGAGATTACAGATAAAATAAAATCAGGCGGAGAATGAAACCAATACTCCGATCTCTCCTCTCCTACTCCTACTCTAGCAAGCGTGTGTGCAGCGACATTGGCTGATCTCCTAACCCAAGAAACCTTGAATTCTGTAAAAGAGTTGAGCATGTCCTTGATTTCCTGAATCCAGGGACCAACAACGGACAACACCTTCTCCTCTTGGAGAATCATCTTCACCAGCGTTTGGCTATCCAACTCCACATGAACCCTTTCCGCATTCATATCTAATGCCAACTGTAAGGCACGCCTACACGCAAGGGTCTCCACCGCCTCCGGGTCAGCTGTGTGAGGAAAGAAGTGACAGCAGCCCGCCCGGAACGCCCCATGTTGATCCCGAATAACCGCACCACCACCTCCTTTGTCGCCATGTTTCGAAGTAGCTCCATCAGCATTGATCTTGAGCTAACCATCGTCAGGAGGGTTCCACTTCTCAACAACCCTGGTAGCCGGCTGTCTCGGCTTTGCTGCATGAACTTGCTTCCAGTCCTGCATGTGATCATACACGGACATCATTATCTCATGTGGAGAAGCAATCTTGCCATCTCTAGCCTCATTGCATGCGAGCCATAGGCCATAAATTGACTGTATCACCGCCTCCTTCTCCTCGTCGGCTGCCCCCGCGAACCATCCCAACAACCAGCTTGCTAATGCACTCTGAGAGTTCATCGGACTCGGTGGGATCGCCACCGAAACTCCCTTTTCCGCTTGCATCAATTGCCAGAATTGTGATGAATGTTGACATGTTCAGAATCTATGATGGATCGTCTCCTCTCTGCCACATGCAACACAAAAAATGCCGGGTTTTATCCGACGACGGTGGAGTTCCGCCCCTACAGCCACACCATTCCTGATAACTCTCCACATGTGAATCTTCGCTTTGCCTGGTGCACTTGTACTCCATAGTCCCATATATCCTTTGTGGCCCTGAACAGAGTTTGAGTGACCCGGCTGTCTGGTCCTCGCTCGTTTCATTGCCATCCTCAAATGATATGCAGACCGCACTGAGAACACGCCATTCTTCGTGTAATTCCACGCCAAAAAATCATCAACTCCCGGCCCTCCTACAGCAATTTGCCTTATATCACTAGCATCCGTCGGAGTGAACATCTCCTGTATTTTATGTGCATCCCAGCTCTTCCCATCTGGTAGCAGCAGGTCCGCGACCCTGGTTATACCCGACATATATGTTTGTCCAAGGGGGTGTAAACAGCTCCCATGTGGGATCCAGTTGTCGTGGTGAATGTTGACTCTGGAGCCATCCCCTATCCTCCAAACCAGCCCCTCTCGGAGTAAGTTCCTGCCATGGATGATGCTCTTGAAAGTAAAAGAACCCGCCGCTGGACAACTAGTCGTCATGATCGATTGATCTGGGAAGTATCTCGCCTTGAGTACTCTTGCACACAACGACGTTGGTACCTGTAGAATGCGCCACCCTTGCTTTGCCAGGAGGGCTTGGTTGAAAGCCTCAATGTCCCAAAATCCTAGTCCTCCACTCCTCTTTCCTAAACAAATCTTCTCCCAAGCAATCCAATGTACTTTCTTTTCACCATTCGTTGCCCCCCACCAGAATTTCGAAGAGATTGAATTCAGGTTCCGACACATTTTCTTTGTTAGTTGAAAGCAACTCATGGTGAAAGTTGGTACAGCTTGAAGCCCCGACTTGACTAACACTTCCCTTGCAGCCTTTGAGAGGCCCTGTCCTTTTAGCCCATTCACTTTACCTTTGGAGCTCTCCGTAACATATTTGAAAGTACCCTCCTTGGATTTTCCAACCAGTGTTGGTAAACCCAAATACCTCTCACTAAGGGCCTCCGAGGTTACTCCCAAAGCCTCCTTTAGAGTAGCCTTATCCCCATCACTACTGCCTTTGCCAAAGAAAATTGACGATTTATCTAAATTCACTTTTTGGCCAGAAGCCAATTCATACTCCTGCAAGATCTCCTTTAGTGTGTGCATATTATCCTGTGTCCCCTCAAGAAAAACAATGCTGTCATCCGCAAACAGGAGGTGCGTAACATGGGGGCCAGTGCCTCCAAACGCCACCCCTTTTAATCTATTCTTGCTTTGTGCTTTCTTGAGCAGCGCCGAGAAGCCCTCCACACAGAAGAGGAATAAGTAAGGTGAGAGGGGATCCCCCTGACGAAGACCGCGGGAAGGAGAAAAACTCCTTGAACACCCACCATTAAGCTTCACTAATAAACGCGTTGATGTCACACACCTCATTATCATGGCCATCCACTCTGGTGCGAAACCAAACCGCAGCATCATCCATTTCAAAAAGACCCACTCCACTCTATCGTACGCCTTCATCATGTCAAGTTTCACCGCACATAGAGGTTTTTTCCTTTTCCTCTTCCGAATTGCGTGAACACATTCATATGCCACCAAAACATTGTCTGTAATGAGTCGTCCCGGTACAAAGGCACTCTGCTCTTCAGAAATAAGAATTGGGAGGATGCCTTTAAGCCTGTTAGCAAGAACTTTTGTGGCAATCTTGTACAACACGTTACATAGGCTTATGGGACGAAATTGGGTTAGCAACTCCGGTGAGTTGACCTTAGGTATCATTACAAGCACAGTATCATTGAAGGTAGCCGGAGCCGGTGCCCCATTTAGGAAGTCGCGTACAGCTCGACAAACATCCTCGCGCACCAACGACCAGTGTCGTTGATAAAAGAGGGCGGGTAGTCCGTCTGGTCCAGGAGCTTTTGTCGGTCCCATCTGGAATAAAGCAGCTTCTATTTGTTCTTCAGAAAACTGAGAAACCAACTTTGCATTCATATCTCATGTGACCACCTTGTGTATGTTCTGAAGAAGCGCCTCAGCCGCGCTTGAACCCTCCGACGAGAATAAGGTCTCGTAGAAGGTAGCAGCCAGCTCCTGCATCTCCTCGTCCCACTGCATGAAAGTACCGCCCTCTTCCGCAAGGCCTTCACGGTGTTTTTCCGTTTCCTATGGGTCGCTTCGGTTTTGGAAATACTTCGTATTCATGTCCCCGGTGACAGCCGGTCGATCCGAGACCGCTGCCGGTACAGAATCTCCTCCCGCTCATAGGTCTCACGAATCGCTTCTTCAATTTCCCGAATCTCGGTGAGACCGGTAGACGCAACCCTAGCTTTGGCCTCTGCTAGCTGGCCTTTCAGCTTTGAAATTTTCCGTCTAATAGATCCAAAGACCTCACGTGCCCACCTTTGCATGCAGCTCGTTACGTTGCCAAGGCGCTGCCACACAACAGCCAAGTTGTGCTCATTGCACTACCGCTGCAGCCCAAGCTTCCCGCACCATCTCATCGTATTTCTCATGTTTTGTCCATGCCTCCTCAAACCGAAAAGGTCTTTCCCCTTGTTCAGGACGACTTGGAGCTGTCTCCAGCGCCCTCACAAGGATTGCTTGATGGTCGGACTCCTCTGTAATGAGATGCTCTACCAAAGTCTCGGGGAATAGCTCAAGGAAAGAATCATTGCAAGTGGCTCTATCCAGCCTTACCTGAATGTTCTCCCCACCGTCTCGTTTATTATCCCACGTATATGGGTATCCCACAAAGCCCAAGTCAGCCAGCCCGCTCTCTGCGAGACAGTCCCGGAAGTCCTCCATCTGACTGAAGCTTCTCTGGTTCCCGCCTATTTGATTCGTCTGGAAAAGAGCCTCATTAAAATCCCCCGCACATAACCACTGAAGGTTGTCTTGCCTTGTGAGATATCTTATTGCATCCCATGATTTTTTGCGTAGCTCGGTCTTGGGCTCACCATAGAAACCAGTGAATCTACAAGTTTTTCCCTCCCAAGATAACTCAGCATCAATGAAATATTGGCACCAAGGCCTCACCTTAACCTCAACATGCTCTCTCCACCACAAGGCTAGTCCTCCGCTCATCCCCACACAGTCCACCGGTACACCATTCTTGAACCCAAGGCTCCACTTCAATTTCTCCATCACCCTAGATTTCTTTTTTTGTTTCACAAAGGAACACCACCGCTGGGTTGTGCGACCTAATAAGGTCCCGAAGCTCGCCAACTGTCGAGGTCAACCCCAACCCTCGACAATTCTAGGCTATCAGATTCATGGTGACCGGTGGCCCCACATCGCGGGGTCTGCCCTATCATTGTTCTCAGAGATACGGTCAAACATAGTCGACATCTTGCGCCTCGTCTCGCGAATGAACGCATCGTTTGATGTCTGTCTGTCAGGGTCATCTTTGGCCACCCAAATCTGCCTTGGTCCCCTCTTTCTGCTCTCCTGCAACCCCCTTGGGTTACTTCCTGGTGGCGTCCATAATCATAATCAGACGCGGCTTCCTCACATACGCATTCTTCCTTGTCTCTAGGATCCCGAGCCCTGGAGCCAGTGCCCTCATCTCGGTTCTCCCTATAGTATGACTCCTGCTTATCATAACCGTGCCGCACATCATCCTTGCCCTTCCGCTGCCCCTCCCGGTCATATTTAGCATTGCCTTGTTGCTGATCAAAGAGTTTATTCCGAAGCTCTCTCTCCCTCCTTTGTTCTAAACCATGGCACAAATCATTCTCCTGGGGTGGATCAGACTTTGCATTTCTCTTATGAGGGCTAGTTACCTCCTTTTCACCCGTGGCCCGGCCATGACCCTCGCCAGTGCGATTGTTCGCCGATCCACTAAAATCACCATATAAATTCCGCTTGACTGGGACCCCTGTCTTCCTATTGCCCGATCGCCCCGCATCTGCACTACCTTTGCCCTTTAAATCCATATTTCCACTACTACTGCTCCCTCCAGCTCCAAGTGAGATTTCCTTAATATTACTATTTCTGCCAGCAGAAACCCTAAGCCATTCACCCCATTGGAGTGATGAGTCCACCGGAGGGTCACATCTCCCCCCTACATGCACCAACCATCCACACTCGAAACAGAAGTGTGGTATTTTTTCATAGTGAAAGTCGAACCAGGTCCGGGCCTTGTCGTCCCGTGATGTCCTAAGATAGAATCCTCTGACAAGTGGTTCAAAAACTGATATCTTCGCCCGAACCCTTAGTTCATTTCCTCTAGCACGGCCCTCCTTGTCCACGTCCACCTTTACCACCTCACCCAACCAGTTACCCAAATACCTTCCCAAAGACTTACGCCCTTACGTCAAGTGGCAGATCGGTGACTCTAACCCATATGTCTATCTTGTCAAAAATCATCTCAGAGGGTCATTTATCACCTTCATACTCCTTCATAATCAAAACATTGAAATCATACTGCCACAACCCATTATTCAAAGCATGGTGCCAATCCCCCTCACAGCCAAACTGCACTTCAAACACATTTGAGCCCAGCTCTCTAAACTCTGCTTCCTTGTGTAGTCCCCAAGCCTTGTGCATAGTCTTCTCTAGAATACTTCTCACGAGCGGTCTCGAGGAACATACTTTGCCTACTGCCAGCCACTTGGGTGATTTGGCCACTGGTTCATCCTCCTAAAAACAATGCCTTCCGCTTCCTTATCCAACAAAACCATCCCTCGCAATCTGGCCGAAAGACTTGACGTGGGATCCGGGGTCCTGCTCTCAATCAGAGATTCAGATGCATCCCTACTCGCCGTGCCTCCCGATCTGCGTGCCACCGGTGTGGCTCTCTCCTTCCCCGCGGCCGTTGCGGCCGCGTGCGGGGCTCCCACCTTCGTCTGGTTCCTCGATCCCCCTGCTCCCACCGGTTGAACAGGTGCCCTCTTTGGAGTAGCCGCCGCCGTCGCTGGAGAAGATGCCATCTTCCCCGGATTTTCCGTCGTTTTTCCCGAAGTGAAAGCACAAGTGCTCCCTAGGTGGTTTTGGTAATTAATGACAACATATCTCTTGTTGGACTAACGCTTTGATCTAGTATGTTTCAGATAAGTTCAACAATGGAGTGGCATGGACTAAAGGATGTGGGAACTCCTTCAAGATGCTAAGGACAAAGGATTGGCTCAAGCTTCAAGCTCAAGACTCTTCATTTTACATTTTAGTGATCCAAGATCACATTGAATCTATAGGAAAAGCCAATACTATCAAGGAGGAATGAGGTGTTGCTTAATGAGCCTCTTGCTTCAAAGTGCTTAGTGATATGCTCCAAATACCCTCAACTACTTTCCTACTTCCACACATTTGTCCTAAACCTAAAGTCAAACTCGCCCCACCGATTCTTTCTATCCGGCGCCACCGAAGTTTGGATGTCTTAGCCATCGCCACAAACCCTAGGCAAATCGGTCTCACCGATAGGGTCTCGGTCTCACCGAGATGGGATTGTAATCTCTCTGTATGTCCATTATCAAAATCGGTCTCACCGAGTTTGAGCAATCGGTACTACCGAGATTACAATGCAAACTCTCTGGTTAACTTATTATCAAAATCGGTCCCATCGAGTTTGATAATCGGTCAAACCAAGTTCGCCTGACCAACTTTCTGGAAAGCTTATTACCAAAATTGGTCCCACCGAGTTTGTGTAATCGGTCTTACCGAGATTACGTTATGCCCTAACCCTAACCGAATCGGTCCCACCAAGTTGCATTCCGGTCCCACCGAAAACCCTAACGGTCACATTATTTGCTAAATCGGTCTGACCGAGTTTAACGATTCGGTCCCACCGAGTTTGGTAGATTGTGTGTAATGGTTAGATTTTGTGTGGAGGCTATATATACCCCTCCACCTCCTCTTCATTCGTGGAGAGAGCCATCGACCGAACCTACACTTCCAACATCCTATTTCTGAGAGAGAACTACCTACTCATGTGTTGAGGCCAATATATTCCATTCCTACCATATGAATCTTGATCTCTAGCCTTCCCCAAGTTGCTTTCCACTCAAACCCTCTTTCCACCAGATCCAAATCCTATGAGAGAGAGTTGAGTGTTGGGGAGACTATCATTTGAAGCACAAGAGCAAGGAGTTCATCATCAACGCACCATTTGTTACTTCTTGGAGAGTGGTGTCTCCTAGATTGGCTAGGTGTCACTTGGGAGCCTCCGACAAGATTGTTGAGTTGAACCAAGGAGTTTGTAAGGGCAAGGACATCGCCTATTTCATGAAGATCTACCGCTAGTGAGGCAAGTCCTTCGTGGGCGACGGCCATGGTGGGATAGACAAGGTTGCTTCTTCATGGACCCTTCATGGGTGGATCCCTCCGTGGACTCACAAGAACCGTTACCCTTCGTGGGCTGAAGTCTCCATCAACGTGGATGTACGATAGCACCACCTATCGGAACCACGCCAAAAACATCCGTGTCTCCAAATTGCGTTTTAATCCTCCAATCCCTTCCCTTTACATTCTTGCAAGTTGCATGCTTTATTTTCCGCTGCTCATATACTCTTTGCATAATTTCTTGCTATATGTTGTGAATGTTAAACTTGTGCCTAAACTCCACTCAAACTTTAAAGAAACTTAAAAACTGCAACTTTGGTACTTAGTGTCTAATCACCCCCCTCTAGACACCTCTTCTCAAGGTCCTACAAGTGGTATCAGAGCATTGGTCTCCATTGCCTTGGTTTAATCACCATTGGAGGAAGATGGATGAGTCTACTTTGGGGAGCCTTAGACATAGAGTGCCTATTCTTGATGGAGAGTATTTTCGTGAGTGGAAAAATGAGATGCTTGTTATTTTCAATCAATATCATTTTAACAAGTACATTGCTAGCCCTTGTGCACCTTATGTTGATCCTATGCATCCAACCCATGATGAGTCAATTGACATGGTTAGGAATCTTAGAACTGCCAAACTTATCATTAGAGGATTGCCTAGAAACTTGATTGGATGTTTGCCTACTTTTAAGTGTGCCTACACCATATGGAAATTTCTTGAGGAACGATTTCCAGATTATTCCTTGAAAAATCTAGATGAAATTCTCCATAAGTCTATTGCTTTGAGCAAAATTAATACTAGTGATCCTATGTTTGGTGATCGTCTATTTGAGCTTACAAACCTTATGCGTGCCAAAGGAAATGTTGGTATTATTAGTGACATTATTTCTGAAGCTATAAGAATTCATAGACAAGATTATTGTCAAACTCATTCTAATGAATCACACTCTCTAGGATTTGATCCACCACATGACGATGTTGAACATGGATACTATGATGAGGATGATGATAGTGACTTCGATCTTGATGATGCAATGAGACATTTTGGTCTTATGGCAAATCTTCGGGGATATATGTCAGGAGGAAAGGAATGGGTTCTTGATAGTGGATGTACCGATCACATGACCGGAGATAAATACATGTTTCGTGAGCTTGCTGATAATGATAGTCCTCGAAAGTATGTCACTTTCGGTGACAACTCAAAGGGTAAGGTGGTTGGCCTCGGTAAGGTGGCCATATCACATGATAGCTCCATACAAAATGTTATGCTCGTTGAATCTCTTGGTTACAACTTACTTTCAAAGATTATCTAGACTTGCTGATTTCGGTTTCAATGTTCTATTTACTGAAGTAGATTGCCAAGTGTTTCGCCGAGATAATCATAAAATGGTCTTTACTTGGTAAAAGTAGAGGTGATCTATACATTGTTGATTTCACTAAAAAGGCTCAACCTAAAACTTGCTTCATTGCTAAATCCTCAAAAGGCTGGTTATGGCATAGATGATTAGGTCATGTTGGTATGCGAAACCTTGACAAGCTTATTAAGGGGAATCATATCCTTGGAGTTAATGATGTCATATTTGATAAGGATAGACTTTGCAGTGCTTGTCAATTAGGTAAACAGGTTGGAGGAAGGTATCCCGTGAAGAACATCATGACCACGAAGAGGCCACTTGAGCTACTTCACATGGATCTCTTTGGTCCCAACTCTTACAAGAGTCTCGGTGGAAATTCTTTTGGTCTAGTTATAGTTGATGATTTTTCCAGATTTACGTGGGTGTTCTTTCTCGATGATAAATCGCAGGTCCAAAAGATCTTCAAAAACTTCGCTAGGAAGGCCGAAAACCAATTTGAAGTGAAGATCAAGAAGGTTCGCAGCGACAACGGAACGGTGTTCAAGAACGCAAATGTGGACACCTTTCTTGACGAAGAAGGGATTTCACACAAGTTCTCGGCTACGTACACACCTCAACAAAATGGAGTTGTTGAGAGGAAGAACCGGACGCTCATCAAAATGGCGAGAACGATGCTTGATGAGTACAAGACGCCGAAGCACTTTTGGGCAGAAGCGGTTGAGACAGCTTGTCATGCAACAAATCGCTTGTATCTTCACAAGCTACTCGGCAAGACGGCATACGACCTACTCATCGGTAACAAACCCCAAGTTGGATACTTTCGAATATTCGGCTCAAAGTGCTACATTCTTGATAACCATCGTCGTTCTAAATTTGCTCCTAAGTCTCATGAAGGTTTCCTTCTAGGTTATGTATCAAACTCTCACAGTTACCGTGTCTACAACAATTTCACCCGAAAGGTTGAAGAGACGGTAGATGTGAAGTTTGATGAATCTAACGGCTCGCAAGTAGAGAAATTGCCAATTGATGTAGGAGACAAAGATCCTTCGGAAGCAATCCAAGACTTGTCTATTGGCAAGGTCCGTCCAATGGAGGTGAAGGAGAGTACCTCGTCCGTCCAAGTGGAAGCTTCTACTTCACGACAAGGTGAACCAAGAGATGATACGGAAGCATCCACAAGTGGGACACACCAAGATGAAGAAAACGAGGAAGTGCATCAAGATGAACGTCAACAACCTCCTTCTCCATCACGACAAGAGAACGACAATGCCAACAATGAAGAAGGCCAAGAAGAAGAACAAGATGAAGAAGAAGTTCAACAAAGACCCAAGCAAAAGCTTTCACGAGTTCGAGCAAGAATTTCTAAAGACCATCCCGTCGAGCAAATCTACAATGATATTCAAACCGGGAGAATCACTCGCTCTAAAACTCGTTTAGCTAACTTTTGTGAAAACTATTCTTTCATCTCTAGCATTGAATCTATGAAGGTCGAAGAAGCATTGGAAGATCCGGATTGGATAAACGCTATGCATGAAGAGCTACACAACTTTGAGAGGAACCAAGTTTGGACATTGGTTGAGAAGCCCGACAACAACCACAACATCATCGGTACCAAATGGGTGTTTCGCAACAAGCAAGATGAAGATGGACAAGTAGTTCGCAACAAAGCACGTCTCGTCGCCCAAGGCTACACACAAGTCGAAGGTATGGACTATGGTGAGACTTATTCCCCCGTTGCTAGACTTGAGTCCATTCGCATCTTACTTGCCTATGCTAATCACCATGATATCACCTAGTACCAAATGGGCATTGAAAGTGCTTTTCTAAATGGTGAAATAGAGGAGGAAGTTTATGTTAAACAACCTCCCGGCTTTGTCAATCCTAAGAAACCCAATCATGTTTACAAACTTCACAAAGCTCTTTATGGACTTAAACAAGCTCCTAGAGCATGGTATAAATGCTTAACCAAATTCCTTATTGAAAAAGGCTTTGAAATTGGGAAAATTGATTCTACTCTTTTTACTAAAAGGGTTAATAGTGAACTCTTTGTGTGCCAAATTTATGTTGATGATATTATATTTGGTTCAACTAACCCTCATTTTAGTGAAAAGTTTGGGAAGCTAATGTCGGAGAAGTTTGAGATGTCTATGATGAGTGAACTCAAATTCTTTCTTGGTTTGAAAATTAAGCAAACTAAGGAAGGTACTTTTGTCTCGCAAACAAAGTACACCAAGGACTTATTCAAGAAGTTCAATATGCAAGAATGCAAAGGTATGACTACACCCATGCCTACTAGTGGACATCTTGACTTAACCAAAGATGGTGAACCAGTTGATCAAAAGATCTATCGCTCTATGATTGGTTCATTGTTATATCTATGTGCTTCACGTCCCGATATTATGCTAAGTGTGTGCATGTGTGCACGATATCAAGCTGCCCCTAAAGAATGTCATCATAAGGCCGTGAAAAGGGTAGTGAGATACTTAATCCATACACCAAATTTTGGCATTTGGTATCCTAAGAGGGCCTCTTTCGATCTTGTTGGCTATTCCGACTCGGACTATGCCGGAGACAAGGTTGATAGAAAGTCCACTTCGGTACTTGCCAATTTCTTGGTAGATCTCTTGTGTCTTGGTCCTCCAAGAAACAAAACTCGGTATCCTTATCCACCGCCGAAGCTGAATATATTGCCGCTGGTTCCTGTTGTGCTCAATTACTTTGGATGACCCAAACTCTTAAAGATTATGGGATATATGTGAGACATGTTTCATTGCTTTGTGATAATGAAAGTGCTATCAAAATTGTTCATAATCCTGTGCAACATTCTCGAACTAAGCATATTGAAGTTCGTCATCATTTCATTCGAGATCATGTTGCTAAGGGTGACATTGATCTTAAGCATGTTCGCACCGAAAAGCAATTAGCGGATATATTCACTAAACCTCTTGATGAAAAAGTGTTTTGCAGGTTAAGAGGAGAATTGAACATCATTGATGCTTCAAACTTGGAGTAGAACTCCATTGGATACATGCAAGACATGAGTTTATGACTAATCCTTGATATTTCTCTTATGATGAAAAACTTATGTCTTGGATATATTTGTATCTTGCATGTTATCTAACCCATGTAGGTACTTGGTTGAATCAAATTCCATGAGGTTGAAACCTACTCATATCTTGAGCAATCTCTACATCACCAAGTCTCTACACAAGATGGTTGAAGACAAGGAAGCATCGAAACCATTCAAACATATCCTTTGACAAATTCTATGTTGAGTTTCATGATTGTCATTTTTGGATATACAAGTGCTCTTCCTTGCAAGAACTAACCCATGTAGGTAGATGGACTCAAATTCCAAGTGGTGCTCCAAATTCTTGATGAGCTACATCAACCTTGAGCAACCCATAAGTTCAACTACATGGACAACACCACCAACCAAGGTATGTTATTCCATCTTAGAGAAGCTTTACTCCGAGTCATGAGTTAAAGCAACTCGACAAGATATGAATACATCAAGATGCTTAAACGAAAAATGGCAACCCCATTTTGAGCTTAAACGATGAGTATGGCCTATGATCAAGTGATCTCACTTGACTCCTAAGTCAATAAACTCTAACATAGGTGAATTTGTCGCCGACCATCTCTAGATGAAGTTCTCCTGTGTTCTTTTCTCGAGTTTTTGCATTTGTCTCATGCATTTGTATTTCCCCTTTCAAAAAAACTTCATCTAGATTTCTTTCTGTTTTCTCTGCATTTTACGCATCTAATTCCTTGCATATCTTTCAGTTAATTCCTTGCAAATCTTTGTGAGATCTTACTAGTCTAGTGAGCTGAGGTGACAAGTGTTCTCTCTGCGATGAACTTCGTTACACCAATTTGTTATTTTCGGTCCAATCAATCTTTTGATTTAATCAAGCATACCACTCGGTGCCACCGATTTCATAACAGGAAAAACTATTTGCCACATATTCTGTGTTTCTTCCGATCCAGCTCCAGCCAATGAATCGTGTCCTCTACAAGCATCACATTTTCATCATTGCTTTGTTACGTGTCTCGAGGACCAAACCCATTCGACAGACCAGAAGACCCTTCTTGGAAATTGATGTCAAAGGGGGAGAGAAAGAACATCAAATCTTATCATTTGGAGATAGAGAGAGAGCATCAGAACTTATTACCTTTCTTCTTAAGGGAGAGAGAGACCTTCTAGGGGGAGAGACCCTCAAAAGACGAGAGAGATCTCCAGGGGGAGAGGATACTTAAGTAGAAAGTATTTCTCAAGGATCCCAGATGCTTGTTGTTCAAGAGGAGAGATGTCCACATGTCTTCTTGAGGGGAGAGACATGTTCATATGATCTGTTGTCGGAGTAAAGGGCCACGGGTAGGCAAACCTGAGCCCCTAGACCTTTCGAAACATTGGGGCAGACTGCGCCCCTCAAGACCCCAAGATGAAGAGCCGCCTTCTGAGAGTCGGTGGCAGAGCCGCCGCCTCCCAGCCGAGTCCCGAGGCGGCCTCGAGATGAGCCGGCTTCAAGCTGGCGACTTCGAGAAGCCGCCTATTGGGAGTCGGCCCGCGACTCCAACCACCTCCGCCGCCTATGCAACTACGGACGGGATGGGATATGGCCGCCTTGAGACCATCCCAGCCCCGTTCTGAAGGCGAGCATGGCCACGATGCGCCACGGCGAAGATCTCCGTCCGTGGCGGCATCATTGCCACGCTGCCCTGACAACAGCCCGTGGGCAGATCCCTGTACCCACGACGGCCTGTCTGTACGACCCAGAGACGGCGCGACCCGCCTGTCGGCGGGAGTGCAGAAGACGGCGAGAGCGCCCCAAGATGGACCCGCTGGGAGTCGGCCCCCGAGAGTCGGCCGGCCCCTCCCATGGGCTCCGCACGCCATTAAACAGACAAGACGGGGAATGGCAACAGTGATCGCCCGTCAGGCGGCGGCACTGTTGCCATGACCCCATGACCAAGCCCGCGTCATTAGAAGCGCGACTACAGTAATCCGTAGCCGGCAAGACCCGCCTGTGGCGGACAAGGATTGTCGGCCCCATGCTGGACCGTCGGCGAGGCCCACTAGTCGGCGGGCCCCAGAAGTCGGCGGAGAAGATGGCGGCCTAAGAGACAGACGGCTGGGACCCGCGCCAGCCGGATTACCATTGTACCCCCCGGGAGGTAGGACTATATAAACCCCCCGGGGCACCCATGCAAGAGTTTGGACCCTAATAGTTTTAGACTCACATAGAGGGAAGAGAAGAGCTAGCCTTGCCCTTCTCCTTCCTCACCCCGAACAGCTCAAGGAGCAACCTTGTACCCACTTTGCCATAGTGATCATGCGGAGACCCCGCAGAGCAGCAGTAGGGGTGTTATCTCCACGGAGAGCCCTGAAGCTGGGTAAGATCCGCCGGCATGCATGCCTTCGCCTCATCCCGTTTCCAGGCACCGGCGACTTTCCACTCGCCCCCACCATGATAAGCCATCCTTTGGCATATGTCGCACCCAACCCCCGACATTTTGCACCCACCGTGGGGCTAGGTGCACCGTCGTCCGGAGACCTTCTCTAGACGGGAACCCTTTTCCTCCCTGGTGAGCGCAGCCAGCCCGACACGCCAGACGGAGTCTGCGCCGACGCGCTGCACTGCGCTGAGATCGCCTGCGCGGCGAGCTGCCTCGCCGAACTTGTCGGCGAGGTTCGCCTCTCCAACGAGCCTGCATCCGACGCAGGCACGGGCGGCCCCAAGAGCCTCCTCGCGGGCCTCCTTGAGCAACTCCACGTCGCCGGTGAGCCTGCCACGGACTTGGAGTCTGTAGGCTCCACCGACCCGATGCTGGTCGACTCCGACAACGCGTCGCTCGACGCGTTCCCCACCAACGTGGTGGTCTACGACGAGCCGCTCCCCCACGAGGGGAGAGGCGGAAGCATCGTCACAGAGGTGCTCGTCATCGGTCATAGCGAGCATTCCGGCGAAGGAGCTCACGACCCTCTCGACGCGGCTCTGCGAGACCTGACTGCGCCTATTCCGGAAGACGCTGACGCCGAGATGCTGGAGGCACGTCACCTTCAGCTCCTCGAAGGCGCGAGGAAGCTGGCAAGCATGAGACGCTTGTCGGAAGCCTACCAGCGTGAGATGGATCGCGCTGTGGGCGGCTCGCCGCCCCCGACTGGGCCTAGCCGCCTAGGCGCGGTCCGGCAGCGCGGCGTAGCCATTGCCAACCTGTTCGGGGCCAATCGCCCTGTGTACACCACGCCTGCGGAGAACATCCGCGCCGCCCAGGCGGCGGCGGACGAGCTGGACAACTTCGAGGGTGAGGAGCGCCGCCTGATGACGGAGCGAGTCCAGCAGCTCCTCGACGCGGCTGCCATGCAGGATGAAGCCGGCTGCCGCACGGAGGCGCCGCGACGGCAAAACGACGACTTGCCTCCCCGCCGAGAACAAGGCGCAATGTCTCGAACACCGATTGGCGGTGTCCGCGGAAGAAAAAACAAGGATCCAGCTGTCAGCCACAGTCGGACTCACATCTCCATCGAGCGCGACCAAGACGGCCGCCCAAGAGCAGTGGAGCGGCAGGACGACTATCTGCCTCCTCCTCCCCGCAGAGAAAGGCGAGTCTCCTCTCCACCCGTCGAGCATCTGACTCTCGGCGACCGCCTTGGCCGCCGAGAGGGAGTCGGAGAAAACGACGCCCGCCATCGGATCGACCGACTCCATCGATCCCTAGTGCTGGAAGAAGAAGACGAGTTGGGTCCGCCCTGTTTCGGACCTCGCATCCGAGACGAGCCCTTCCCCAGAGGGTTCACACTCCCCCGAGACACGCCCAAGTACACCGGCTCCGTAAAGCCGGAAGACTGGCTAGTTGACTACTCCACGGCCGTCAACATAGCGAACGGCAACAAGCGTGTTGCCGTGAAGTATGTTCCCCTCATGCTCCAGGGCACGGCCCGGACATGGTTGAACAGCCTGAAGCCCCGCAGCATCAACAGCTGGGTCGACTTCACCGAGGCCTTCGTCCGCAACTTCACGAGCACGTACAAGCGACCTCCCAAGCCTCGCCAGCTTTCCTTGTGCGTGCAAGGCCCCAACGAGTCAACTTCGCGACTACCTCACGCTACCGGGCCGAGCTCCGGGACTCCTGCGAGGGCGTGCACGAGGTGCAGGCTATCGAGTACTTCACCGCCGGGTGCAGAGAAGGCACCCTCCTCAAGCACAAGCTCCTTTGCGACGAGCCGGAGACCCTCGACGAGCTGCTAATCATAGCAGACAAGTACGCCACGGCCGACTCCTCCATGAAGACGGAGATTGGAGTCAGTGCGACTGGCAAGGTGGCTCCTCAGGCTCCCAGAACTCCGGCTGGAGACACCAGTCGGCGGCAGCAACAAAACGATCACAAGCGCAAGGCCCCACAGCCAGCTTCCAGCAGCCGGCAGGTGGCAACAGTCGAAGACCACAACCAGAGGGGCAGCCTCCGGCCAAGCGACCGAAAGGCAGCAAGTCCAACTGGTTGCCGGCCTTCTCTTACGAGCAGACTCTAGATGGTCCTTGCAAGTTCCATAGCGGCCTTGGCCGTCAAACCACACCACCGGAAGTGTCACCGGCTCACCAGATCGCCAAGGGAGACGGCCTCCTGCCTCCCCGCTTGGGCCGCCGCCTCCACCGCCTGCCAAAGGTACCGTCGAGCCCGTCGGCCTTGATGCAAGACGAGTACCAGAGGAGCATGGAGCTTATGTGGTGTTCACCGGTGTGGCCGATGATCGACGCAGAAAGCGGCCGCAAGAAGAAGAAGTCAATGCAAGAGCAACAGATACTCCAGAGTTCATGCACTGGTCCGAGAAACCTATCAGTTGGAGCAGAGCTGATCACCCAGAGGTGATGCCGAATCTGGGCTCCTACGCCCTGGTCTTGGGAGCCACCCTTGCCGCGGATAGGCGGGCCGCTCGCTTCTCGCGAGTGCTGATAGACGGAGGCAACAGCATCAACATCCTGTACAAGGACACGATGGTGAAGTTAGGAATCAAGCAAAGACAGCTTCAGAGTAGCCGGACTGTGTTCCACGACATTGTACCTGGCCTTTCCTGCTCACTGATCGGCAAGATCCTGATAGACGTCCTTTTTGGGGACAAAGATCATTTCCGCCGAGAGCCGGGCCTGGTTCAAGTGGTGGACCTCAAAGCTCGTACCACGCCCGCTTGGCCGACCTCCTTTGGCCAAGTTCATGGCGGTCCCCACTACGCCTACCTCAAGATGAAGATGCCAAGTTCAAGGGATCTCGACCGTAGCAGCGACTACAAAAAGTCGTCCGCTTGTGCAGGTAAGCAATCGGCTGGCTGAGTCCCAGTGATCGTGGCTGAGAAGCGGCTTCTTGATCGGGTCGATGGCGATGGCGGCAAGCAGCCGAAATATCGCCCGACCCCAAGGAGTCGGAATCGAGGGCTCGTTCAAGCGGCCAAAGAGATGAAGAAGAAACCCTTGGACCCGGAGCACCCGGAGAGGTACTCAAAAGAAGGTGCAAACAATGACAGTAAAAAGGAAGGCGAGCTCGTCTATTTCCTCCGTGAGAAAAGGGACATTTTATCATGGACACCTAAAGACATGCCAGTGTACCGATGGAATTCGCCGAGCACAAGTTACATGTCCGATCGATGTGAAGCCCGTCAGCAGCCCTTGCGCCGCCTTCGAAGAGAAGAGAAGAGTTGTTGGAGAAGAGACAGCCCGGCTCCTAGCAGCGGTTTCATCATGGAAGTGTTCTTTCCGAATGGTTAGCAAACCTGGTCTTGGTAATCAAGAAGAACAAGCGTTGGCGGATGTGTATTGACTACACAAGCCTCAACAAAGCTTGCCCCAAGGACCCGTTCGCTCTGCCGAGAATTGATCGGTGATAGACTCCACGTACCGGATGCGAGCTGTTGAGCTTCTTAGATGCATATTCAGGATATCACCATATCAAGCTGAACCCGGCCGACAGATGAAGACCGCCTTCATCATGCCGTTTGGAGCCTTACGCTGCGACCATGACGTTCGGCTTGACGAATGCCGGCGCCACCTTTCAGCGTTGCATGCAGAAGTGCCTCCTCAAGCAGCTCGGCAGGAACACCCACGTCTACGTGGATGATGTGGTGGTGAAGACGGAAAAGCGAGGAACGCTGCTGGAAGACCTGAAGGAGACCTTTGAGAACCTGCGCCGATTCTAGATCAAGCTCAACCACGAAGTGAGTCTTGGAGTACCACCGCCAGCTCCTTGGTTTCTGGTCTCCGAACAGCGGCATAGAGTGCAACCACAGCGAAGATCAAGGCCATCGAGAGGATGGAAGTACCTCGCTGACTGCTAGATGTGTAGAAGTTCACCGACTGCTTGGCGTCCATCAGCCGATTCATCAGTCGGTTGGGCGAGAAATCTCTCCCGTTGTACCAGTTCATGAAGAAGACCACCTTCTTCGAATGGAACCACAAGGCGGATGAAGCTTTTCTCCAGTTGAAGAAAATGCTGACTACTCCCCCCGTGCTGGCGGCCCCGACTCCTAAGGAGCCCATGCTCTTGTAGATTGCCGCCACCAGCAGGGCCAACCTGATCATTGTAGTTGAGCGCAGGAGGAAGGCAAGGCGCTACTGTCCGAAGACGATATATTACCCGAGCGGCAAATCGTCGACCTCCAAGCAGAACTACCCCCACTACCAGAAGATGTGCTACGGCTTGCACTTTGCCGCCAAGAAGTTGAAGCCTTACTTTCAAGAGCATCCAATCAATGTGGTTTGCAAAGCCCCACTTGCCGAGATCATCGGAAGCCGATACGCTTCTGGCCGAGTGGCCAAATGGGCCATAGAGCTAGCCCCCTACACCATCTATTACCAGCCCCGCACCGCCATCAAGTCGCAAGCACCGCCGACTTTCTCGTAGATCGGGCCGAGACTCAGACCTGCCGCCAATACCGACTCCACCCATTGGCGGATGCATTTCGATGGCTCCAAGATGCGCACCGGCTTGGGAGCCGGCGTCGTCCTCACTTCCCCCAAAGGCGACAAGCTCAAGTATGCGCTGCAGATCCATTTCGCCGCCTCCAACAACGTCACCGAATACGAGGCGCTCATTCACGGGCTCCGTCTTCCCAAAGAACTTGGCATTCGCCGGATCCTGTGTTATGGCGACTCCGACTTGGTAGTTCAACAGTCATCCGGCGACTGGGACACCAAAGATGTAAACATGGCGAGCTACCATTTCCTGGTACATCAATTGAGTGGATATTTTGAGGGGTGCGAGTTCCTCGACGTGCCAAGAAACGACAACGACCAAGCAGATACCCTGGGAAGAATCGGCTCCACCCGCCAGGCAATACCATCCGGCGTCGCCCTTCAGCGCCTCCTCAAGCCATCTGTCAAGCCTTCACCAGAATCAGACTCCATTTTGTGCGGCTCCCCGAGGAAGACGGATCTGACTCAAAGCCTCAGCAGACGGCACGAGAATTCTTGCAGACGGCCCCAAGAATGCCGATCGAAGCCGGCCGGGGACTTGAAGCCGGCCGGGGCTGCGGCGACCATCGCGAAGACTCGAACTCGGCCGGGGACTGCACCGGTCGGCCGGGGACTTCATCAACCCAAAGAAGCGGCTGCGGACTCCAGCCCGCTGCCTCCCAAATTTCTGCCTCGTCCCAAGTGGCGATCTTGGCGATTGAAGAAATAGCAGCACCCTCATGGGCCCAGCCCATCCTGAAGTTCCTAGTAAGCGGAGAGCTACCAACCGATGAAATCACGGCTCGGCAAGTACAACGCCGGCGGCAGCCTACACTATAGTCAACAGAGAGCTGGTCGGTAGCGGCGTCACTTTGGTGTCTACCAGCGTTGCGTCGAGCGAGAACAAGGCCAAGCGATTCTTGAAGACATTCATCAAAGCGAGTCACGGCCACCATGCGACCTCAAGAGCACTTTCGTCGCCAAAGCCTTCCGACACGGTTTCTTACGGCCAACTGCCCTAGAAGAGGCCAAGGAATTAGTTCAAAAATGCAAGGGGTGCGGATGTTCCGCTCCAAGCCATTTCAGCCGGCTTCGCACTCAAGACTATCCCCATCGCCTGGCCCTTTGCTGTTTGGGGCCTGGACATGGTGGGACCATACAAAGCAGCACGAGGCGGCCTAACTCACTTACTTGACGCGGTGGACAAGTTAACCAAGTGGATAGAAGTAAAGCCCATCAAGAAGTTGAATGGTCCAACTGTAGTAACTTTCATTGCCGACATGACGACTCGGTATGGCGTACCACACAGCATCATCACCGACAATGGCACAAATTTTGCCAAAGGCGCCCTGGCCCGTTTCTGCGCGACACAAGGCATCCGACTGGACTTAGCGTCGTTGCCCATCCGCAGTCAAACGGCCAGGTGGAGCGAGCGAACGGCCTCATCTTATGCGGCATCAAGCGCGATTGGTCGAACCACTTTGGAAGCGTTCGGCTGCTGCTTGAAGAATTGCCGGCTGTCCTCTGGAGTTCGCCGCGACTCCAAACAAGTCAACCGGCTTCACACCCTTCTTCCTCGTCTCACGGTGCTGAAGCCGTCATCCCAACGGATACTGTAGTTCGACTCCGCGAGTCACCATGTACACCGAGGAGGAAGCAGAAGAAGCACGTCAAGACGGTGTCGATCTGCTGGAAGAGGGCCGGCTGTTGGCACTCGGCCGGTCCAGCATCTACCAGCAGAGCCTGCGCCGCTACTACAACAGGAAGGTCAAGCCAAGATCTTTCCAAGAGGGCGACCTTGTGCTCCGATCCAAATGAACAGCCGGCTAGCACAAGCTGTCGGCGCCTTTGGGAATGCCCCTTCATTATCGACAAAGTCTTTGAGTAACGACTCCTACTACGATCGATGCTCGAAGCCCGAAACGCATAAGAGGGACGACTCCGGCAAATAGACGGAGCGGCCATGGAACGCAAATCCTCTCTGAAGATTTTACAGTTGATGCAGTATGTCCCACGCTACCCTTTGTGTTAAAGTACCAAGACTTTGGGCCCCCGAGACGAGCTCGGGGACTGCCCTTTTTTGTTATTTGTATGATAAGAATTATGCCTTCGAGTATGTTACTCTTTGTTATGCTGCCTGGCACCGGGTTCGACTAGTCGGCCCGGGACTCGCCTATGCGCTATGAATGCTTCCTACTGATCGGACAAGTAGTGTGCGGTGCCTAAGCCGTCTCTGTCGAAGCCACAGCTCCTGAGCGACCGATTGGTGGGCAGGAGTAAGGAAGAATGGGCACCCACATGAAAAATGGCTAAGGACCCAAAGCATAAACATAGCTTAAGCCTGCTTCCAGCCCCTTTTTGCAAAAACCGACTCTTGAGTAGTCGGCTTGCCGCTTTCTATCCGACTTGTTTAAAAGACTCTAAAAAGTGGCCAAGTACTTGCCTTCCCAAGAGTAGCCAAGTACTTGATCCAAACGGCAGTCCGCAGAGTGGTTGTCCGATGGGCAAGGCGGCGACTAAGGGAAGGCGGCAAAGGAAAGGGCTATAAGAGCAATGAGCAAGGAAAGATAGAATTAGATAATATTTACACAGCATAGGCCCTTGGCCGAATCTTCGAGCAGAAGTTCAAAATACACCCCGTGGGTGGAATTGTGCGAATTAACAAGTTTTTTCAAAAGACTACCAAAGCAGATAAAATAAAGACGAGACAGCAGGCTAGGAAGCGGCAGACGGGTTTGGACGGCCGGAGGAGACGGCGGCGTCGAGCGCCCGAGGCGGCCGGCCGGGCGATCTCGGCTTGATCATCTCCGGCGGCGGCCAGACAGCAGCTGCTCGTTGTTGGAGGCGCGGTCGAGCTGAGGCTGGTCGCCCGCTCCGTCTTCTGGCTCCTCCATCTCATCTCCGTCCTCCGCCTCGCCTTCCTCCTCGGCGCTGGAGCCTATCACCTCCGCCGAGTCCCCATCGTAATCCGAGTTCATCCCGAACCACTCCGGCGGTGCCTCCCTGCCGTCCTCAGCCCGCTCAGGGACGAAGACGCTGGTGTCCGTGTAGTCGGCGATCGCCGCCGCACGGTCGACGAGGGCATCTTCCACAGCCAGCCGGTCCAGATCCAGCCCTGGATACCACGCCTTGACGAATTCCAAGGCCCGACGCGCTCCAGCCCGGGCCGCGGAACCCTTCGAGGCCTCAAGACGGCCAGCCGCGACCTCCAGCCAGTCGGCAGTCCGACTGGGAGTACGCAGAGCCGGCATGTCCGACCATAGGGCAGCAATCGCCTGGGCGCCGACACGTTGAAGCCGGCGCAACATGCGATGGGCCGGCCGCAGACGAGCCTCAATGCTCAGAAGCTGCTCGTCAAGGGTCCGGGGGGCGTTGGCAGCGATCTCAGCACCACTCACCCTCCGCGCCTCGCGATCAGCCTCAATGGCTTGATTGGCCGCCTGCGTATGGCCGGGGTAGAAGTCTGCCAAGACGAAGAAGAAGCAAGTCAAAAAACCAGGAGTCAGCCCGACCAATAGTCAGCGGCTCAAAGAAGGAAAGTAAAGAAACTCACCGTCGATGATGTCCTCAATTTCATGGAAGCCGGAGGTCAGCTGTGCCTCCTTGTCGATCCAGGAGGAGCACTCGCTTTCGAACTTGACCAGGAGAGCGGCCTCTCTCTGCTCCGCCTCGTCCTGCGTCTTCTTAAGCAGCTCCCTTTGCTCCGCCAGCTGCGTAGCCAGCAGGTCGCGCTCTGCGGCGAGCTTGCTGCACTCCTCCCCGTTGATGCGCAAGGTGGTGTCGGCTGCGCTCAGCTCCCGTCGGAGAGTAGCGTTGGCCTCTTAAGAATAAAAAGAAAAAGGACGTTAAGTCGTCAACTAAGAAGGTCGCCAGGAAGATCCGGCCCGACTGCTCAGCAGTCGGCCCAAATCTCGGGGACTACAGCCAGCAGGTGCGCCCGGTAGCGCCAAGCGAAGAAAGAAGACTCACCCCGGCTTCTCGACAAGTCGGCGGTCCGCTTGCCCAGCTCCTCAACGTTGCGGTTGAAGGCAGTGGCGCGGAGGTTGTGATAGTCATGCGATAAGCATTTCATACAAAGGTAAAAATTTGGAAATCGACAGATAGGGTTCCGAGCCGCCTGCTCAGCAGCCGGCCCGAAACTCGGGGACTACACCCGGTGGAGTGCGCGCCTTACGAAGAAGAACAAGGAAAAATTCAAAGAAGAAACATACCCGAACGGCGGTTCGCGACGCCAAGTGCGCCTTTGGTGCGATTCTGGATGGCGTCGCCTTCAGCTCGCAACCGCTGAAGCGTCGAGCGCTGGTTCAGCGGGCCTATGCCACCTCCTCGCACCCACCCAACGGGCGCGGCGCTTGTCGCCTCGGCGTCTGGAATGGCCGAGCTAGCGGCGTCGGTCTGCAAGGGGCGTGGCGCCGAAGTCGCCTTCTCAAGACTGTGGCGTGCTGGCGAGGCGACTTGAAGGAGCAGCTTCGCCACAACTTCGTCTTCAGTCGGCGGAGCCGGCGGGTCTGCCTGCTGTTTACCTCGCGCACTCTCGGGCGGCGGCGGAGGCGACGGTGACGGCGCGGCCGTGCCCGACATGGAGGTCTCGCCGCCTCCCCTCTCCATGATGGGTAACTCGCTGCCGACTCCCTCCGTCTGCCCCGTGAACTCCGGCGGTGGCGGCGCAGAGCTCAGCGGGGTGACGAACAACGCTGATTGGAGGCGCGTGGCCTCCTCGGCTCGCCGCTTAGCCGTGACGGCGGCCTCGGCCTCCTCCAGCTTCTTCTGGGCGGAAGCCACCGCCTTCTCTGCCTCCGCCTTCTCCAGGCGGGCGGCCTCCTCCTCGTCGCGCTTCTCCTGCGCGTTCCGCTCCGTCGCCTCCCGGAGGTCGGCGGCGGGGTCAATCCGCCGAGTATTAGCGGACGTCTCTGCCGACCCCATGACGGATGCGGCGGCGACCCTCTCTAGAGTAAGCCCTGATGCGAAGAAGACATGTAAAGATTTGGACACGATGAATCAGAAGGAAACAAGACAAAATAGAAGCACTTACGCGGAGACCAGTGGCGGCTTCTTCACTTCCTTGCGGAAGCGGTTAGCCTTTCGACCGCCTCTTCTCGCTGGGTCGCGGCGGCCGTCCCCCTGAACTTCTTCGCCCGGCCGCCTGGCAAGCTCGGCCCGGCCCGACGCTTCTTCGCGCCGCCTCGACCACCCAAGCCGGCGGAGGAACTCGCGCCCGGATGGCCGACCTTCGGTTGACGACGGGGGACGACTTCCCTCTCGCCGTCATCTTCAGGCCAGTCGGCGAAGGTTGCCGAGGGCCTGAAGTCGTCAGCCCCTCCTCCTCCCCCTCCTTCGGCGTCGGCCTCCATCACCGCCGCCCCCAAGTCAGGGTCGTCGACGTCGCTCTCCGCCCGGTCGGGGACGAATTCACGGGCCGGCCACTGGTGCCGTGAGGGCTGCATGAGGGTTTCGACTCGGAAAAAACCAAAGCAGATACGCAGTCAGATTCGGCTGAAAAAGAAAACAGAAGAGGAAAAGAGACGACTTACCACAGGCGGGGGGTTGGCGCGCGAGTATGGCTCCTTGCCGAACTGCCTATCCGCCGTAAGGTTGCAGTTCGCCAGGAAGTTCACCATGTCCGCCACCTCCGCGTGGGGCATGTCCTTGGAGCACAGCCGACTGGGGTCCCGGTGGCCGCTCATCTGATAGATCAGATGAGGTCGTCCTTGGAGCGGAAGGACTCGGCGCGCCACGAAGGCGGCCAGCAAGTCGGCCCCGGGCCAGCCCTCCGATCGGCCAAAGACTCGAGTCGCGCGACGGCGGCGGCGCCTGCAGGAGTCAGCGTCCTGGCCCGATGGGACCAGCTGGGGAGCCGCCCCGACAACACGCCGGCTTCGTAAAGCGGCAGATTGACCCAGTCGCCTTCCGGAGCGACGTTCTTCACGTAGAAGTAGGAGCGCTGCCACATCTTCACCGATTTGATCATCGAGATGGCGGGGAAAGGGTTGTCGCCCACCGGCCTCCGCATCGCGATGAAGGTGCAGCATGAAGCCTGCACGCGGGCGATGTGTGTGCCGAGCTTGGCCTGGAAGAATTCCCCCCACAACTCGATGGTGGGGAGAACGCCGAGGAAGCCCTCGCACAAGGAGGCGAAGGCGGCCAGCAGCACCACCGTATTCGGAGTGAGGTGGTGCGGCTGGAGCCCGTGGAACTCCAAGAAAGCGCGGAAGAAGCCGCTCGCCCGCAGCCCTAGACCGCGCATGAGGAGCGAGCGGAATATGACCCATTCCGACGCCGACCTTATTTCGCCTGCCGGCGCGGCGCGGGTCTTCCCTAGGTTCTTGCCGGGGATGCGGCGCGTCTGGCGGAGGAACTCGATGTGGTCGTCGTCCACCTCGGAGCCGTCCCACACGCCGGAGCGCGGGGCGGGAGGCGCAGCGGCGGATGAGGAGCTCATCTCCGCGGCGTGGCGTGGTTCGGTGCGACGGCGGCAAGAAGAAGAAGAAGCGAGAGGAAGAAGGAGCAAGAGGAAGCGGGGGAAGCAGGGAGATGGGTGCGCGTGCTTCGCCGCCCCCTCCTCCCCGCCTACTTATAGGCCCACGGGCTGAGAAGCTGGCGGGGCGCGAGGATTAATCGCGCCCAGCACTCACGCCCCATTAATTTAACCCACGGGTTATCAAGACAAGAATAACGTGGGGAACCCAACCGCCCACGCGGCCGCAACGGATTCGCCCGTGCGCCGAGGCGTGCTAGTGGCGGGCCACGCCTGACAGGCCTGTCTCGTCACGCGCGTGGGTGGGCAGACTGACCATGCCGCGTGGCGTCGCGCGACGGGCCCGCGACGGGCAGCTGCCTGGAAGCTTGTCAGGCACGCTGCCTGGATCCCGCCACGACCTTCAGCCCTTTGAGGAGCAAGACGGCCTCCTGCGAGTCCGACTGCAGCTAGTCGGCCTAAGAGAAAGACGGCAAGCCAAGCCCAGATTCTTCCACCAGAGGGATGAAACTGTTGAGGCTCCTCGATATGTTTCCCTCGGCGCCTCACCAGCTTCGGGGACTACTGTCGGAGTAATGGGCCACGGGTAGGCAAACCCGAGCCCCTAGACCTTTCGAAACATCGGGGTAGACTGCGCCCCTCAAGACCCCCAGACGAAGAGCCGCCTTCTGAGAGTCGGCGGCAGAGCCGCCGACTGCCCCTCCCAGTCGAGTCCCAGAGACGGCCTCGAGATGAGCCGGCTCCCAACTGGCGACTTCCGGAGAAGCCGGCTATGGGTAGTCAGCCCGCGACTCCAACCACCTCCTGCCTATGCAACTACGGACGGGATGGGATATGGCCGCCGCGCGGCCCATCCCAGCCCCGTTCACAAAGGGCAGGCATGGCCACAGTGCGCCGTACTGACGAAGATCTCCGTCCGGCGCGGCACTGTTGCCACGCCGGCCCTGACATCAGCCCGTGGGCAGATCCCTGTACCCACGACGGCCTGTCTGTACGACCCAGAGACGGCGGGACCCGCCTGTCGGCGGGAGTGCAGAAGACGGCGAGAGCGCCCCAAGACGGACCCGCTGGGAGTCGGCCCCCGAGAGTCGGCCGGCCCCTCCCATGGGCTCCGCACGCCATTAACCAGACAAGATGGGGAATGGAAATAGTGATCGCCCGTCAGGCGGCGGCACTGTTGCCATGACCCCATGACCAAGCTTCGCGTCATTAGAAGCGGCTCTGATAATCCGACGGCAAGACCCGCCATGGCGGACAAGGCTTGTCGGCCCCATCTTGGAGACCGTCGGCGGGGCCCACTTGTCGGCGGGCCCGAAGTTGGCGGAGAAGATGGCGGCCTAAGAGGCAGACGGCTGGGACCCGCGCCGGATTACCATTGTACCCGGGAGGTAGGCCTATAAACCCCGGGGCACCCATGCAAGAGGTTGGACCCTAATAGTTTTAGACTCGCATAGAGGGAAGAGAAGAGCTAGCCTTGCCCTTCTCCTTCCTCACCCCGAACAGCTCAAGGAGCAACCTTGTACCCACTTTGCCATAGTGATCATGCGGAGACCCCGTAGAGCAGCAGTAGGGGTGTTATCTCCACGGAGAGCCCTGAAGTTGGGTAAGATCTGCCGGCGTGCATGCCTTCGCCTCATCCCGTTCCAGGCACCGGCGACGTTCTACTCGCCCCCACCATGATAAGCCATCCTTTGGCATATGTCGCACCCAACCCCCGACATCTGTTGTGCTCAATTTTTCATTAGCATACATTAGCTCTGAACTTTAGCTCTGATCATCAGTCATATCTTTCAGCTCTGATTTTCTGTTCCCTATCTTCTCCCAGTATCCCATGTTAGATTCAAGGGGAGCAAGACATCTAAGGGAAAGAGATCATTTAAATTCATTGCATATCTTTACTCTTGGGGACATGTCAAATCCAATGTGGTACTCAGTACTCACTCTCTACATGTCATCTCAGTCTTGGTATTCTTGTGGTTTCTTCTGTTTGCTCTGGCTAGTAGATGCATCTGTGTTATCTAACCTTGTTTTCACATGTTCATTCCATCCTAAGCCAACTCAAGACCACAAGGTAAGTATATGCATCACAATCATGTGTATGAGGAATTCTTGCTGATGTACATACTGTTTGCAAGAAGGACTCATGGGCATGAAGGTATTCTCTTTAATACGTTTTGCTCTGATGCATATAGCCAAGATACATGTAACACATTGCCTGCTCTGTCATGGTTATGCTATCACATGCTTCTATATTTCATATTCACATGATTGCATACATGTAGGGGGAGCCTATGCTTGTTACATGTCTTTCCAAAGCTTTACTTGCTATTCTTTATATCTTTACCTAAAGCTTTGATGTATGTTGCCATCAATTACCAAAAAGGGGGAGATTGAAAGCACAAGTGCTCCCTAGGTGGTTTTGGTAATTAATGACAACATATCTCTTGTTGGACTAACACTTTTATCTAGTATGTTTAAGATAAGTTCAACAATGGAGTGGCATGGACTAAAGGATGTGGGAACTCCTTCAAGATGCTAAGGACAAAGGATTGGCTCAAGCTTCAAGCTCAAGACTCTTCATTTTACATTTTAGTGATCCAAGATCACATTGAGTCTATAGGAAAAGCCAATACTATCAAGGAGGAATGAGGTGTTGCTTACTGAGCCTCTTGCTTCAAAGTGCTTAGTGATATGCTCCAAATACCCTCAACTACTTTCCTACTTCCACATATTTGTCCTAAACCTAAAGTCAAACTCGGCCCCACTAATTCTTTCTATCCGGCGCCACCGAGTTTGGATGTCTTAGCCACTGCCACAAACCCTAGGCAAATTGGTCTCACCGATAGGGATCTCGGTCTCACCGAGATGGGATTGTAATCTCTCTGTATGTCCATTATCAAAATCGGTCTCACCGAGTTTGAGCAATCGGTACTACCGAGATTACAATGCAAACTCTCTGGTTAACTTATTATCAAAATTGGTCCCACCGAGTTTGATAATCGGTCAAACCGAGTTTGCCTGACCAACTTTCTGGAAAGCTTATTAGCAAAATCGGTCCCACCGAGTTTGTGTAATCGGTCTTACCGAGATTACGCTATGCCCTAACCCTAACCGAATCGGTCCCACCGAGTTGCATTCCGGTCCCACCGAAAACCCTAACGGTCACATTATTTGCTAAATCGGTTCTGAGTTTAACGATTCGGTCCCACCAAGTTTGGTAAATTGTGTGTAACGGTTAGATTTTGTGTGGAGGCTATATATACCCTCCACCTCCTCTTCATTCGTGGAGAGAGCCATCAGACTGAACCTACACTTCCAGCATCCTATTTCTGAGAGAGAACTACCTACTCATGTGTTGAGGCCAAGATATTCCATTGCTACCATATGAATCTTGATCCCAGCCTTCCCCAAGTTGCTTTCCACTCAAACCCTCTTTCCACCAGATCCAAATCCTATGAGAGAGAGTTGAGTGTTGGGGAGACTATCATTTGAAGCACAAGAGCAAGGAGTTCATCATCAATGCACCATTTGTTACTTCTTGGAGTGGTGTCTCCTAGATTGGCTAGGTGTCACTTGGGAGCCTCCGACAAGATTGTGGAGTTGAACCAAGGAGTTTGTAAGGGCAAGGAGATCGCCTACTTCATGAAGATCTACTGCTAGTGAGGCAAGTCCTTCGTGGGCGACGGCCATGGTGGGATATACAAGGTTGCTTCTTCGTGGACCCTTCGTGGGTGGAGCCCTCCGCTGACTTCACAAGAACCGTTACCCTTCGTGGGTTGAAGTCTCCATCAACGTGGATGTACGATAGCACCACCTATCGGAACCACGCCAAAAACATCCGTGTCTCCAAATTGCGTTTGAATCCTCCAATCCCTTCCCTTTACATTTTTGCAAGTTGCATGCTTTATTTTCCGCTGCTTATATACTCTTTGCATGCTTGCTTGCTATATGTTTTGAATGTTAAACTTGTGCCTAAACTCCACTCAAACTTTAAAGAAACTTAAAAACTGCAACTTTGGTACTTAGTGTCTAATCACCCCCCCTCTAGACACCTCTTCTCAAGGTCCTACACGAAGCCTCCTCCGCCATCAGCTCTGCCCCCTAGTGGAGAAGCAACTTCGCCGGTCGGTGTCCTGGATTGCGCCGTCGCCGTCCAGTTCGCCACCGTATCTTCACCACCCCCGCACACGAAATCCTAACCCTAGCACAGGTTCACGATCGCCAAAGCAATCGCCTTCCTCTCGCCTTAGCGAATCGTTGCGTGGTGGACCCTCGTCGGTTTAGTTACAAATTAACAAAGCTAGCTAACCTAACTAACATATCTGCATACGAACGGACTGAATTTGCATGCCATCGACCGCCGAGGGGTTGGAATCACTCGTCTTCGCCGAACTAACTAATCCTCCTCGTCGGGGCTGACGTTCAGCAAAGCGTCATCCTCATCCCCGTCGAGAAAGTTCTCGGCGGGGAGCGGGAGGTCGAAGTCATCACCTGGCCCGTTGACGAGCGCGGTCTCGCCGTCGGGGAGCGCCACCTCACCGTCGATGACCGCGACCTCGCCATTGGGGAGCAGCACCACGCCGTTGAGGAGCGGCATCCCACCGTTGGGGAGCGCGGCCTCGGCGTAGTTGCCGAGGAGAGGAACGTGCTCGTTGAGGACGGCCTCCTCGGCATTGTCGCCATCCGGGAGAGGGACGCCGCCGTTGGGGAGCGCCACCTCGCGATTGGGGAGCAGCAACGCGCCGTTGAGGACCGGCATCCCACCGTTGGGGAAGCGCGGCCTCGGCATCGTTGCCGGGGAGAAGGAACGTGCTCATTGAGGGCCTCCTCGGCATTGTCGCCCGTCCGGGAGAGGGACGCCGCTGTTGTCGCCGAGGAGATGGAGATGGCCGTGGTCGCCGGGCGCGATCGGCGGTGGAGATGGCCGTTGTCGCCCGGCCGGAGAGAGGGACGCCGCCGTTGTCACCGGGCGCGGTCTGCAGCGGGACATGGCCGTTGTTGCCTGGCGCGATCGCGAGCTGGATCTCCCCGTGATCGTCTTGCGTGTTCGCGCCGTGGCCCGCACAAAGTTCCTTTGTAGCTCGTCCTACATGGAACCTCTTATCTTCAGCCCTTCAACATTGCTTTGAGATCCGTACTCTTCAACTAACTTGCAACCAGCAGATTTCTCTTTTGTGTTTCTCTCAAATGAAAGAACATATGGACTTCAAACTTTCCAGATCAAACAAACTTTACAACTTCAATGTGTGAAAAAAATTTCAGATTTTTTGGACCAACATAAATATACAAAATGTGAATTTTTTGATTAAAAAAATAAATTTTAGCATTTTAAATGCATGAAAAATCTGAAAGTTTTTTCCCACGTAGTAATTAGAATGTTTTGTTGTCCTGAAAAGTGTGAAGTTTATACGTTGTTTCGTTTGAGAGAAACAAAAATGACAAATGTGCCTGCACGGATCTTGATGCCAAAATGGATGGTTAAGATTAGGGGTACCGTCTAGCTCCAGCTACACAAAACCACACTCCGTGGCCCGCGCTGATGTTGAAGTCGTCATTGAAGCAGGCAGGAGCAGACAGAACCCGATGATGCTCCCGCTGTTATGAAGGCGGAGAGGGGCTGCCCATCGTCTTCAACTCACGGTCGCCGACAGAAGGAGGCAGAGAGGGGCTGCCCAGCATCTTCAACTCGCGGTCGCCGACAGGAGGAGGCGGTGTGCCGCTCTCAAGGTCCCGCAGCTCCTTGGGCTTGGGGTCGCGCCATCGGAAGTAGCAAACGACACCGATCAGTATGGCGAGCCCAACGATCACACCTAAACCTATGAAGAGGATATCCCTCACAGAGAGCTTCCCCATTGAGGTGTGGTGTGAGAGAGGAGGGAGAGGAGACCTTCCGGCAGAGTTTGCACGGCGAAGGAGTTCGAGGGCAGGAGGAAATGAGGAGCATGGGATGGAAGATGAGGCGATGGACACAAACATTTATGTGCACAAGCGAAGGAGAGGCCTTGCAGCAGAGCATGGGCGATAAAGAGGATGATTGGCGATAGAAGCTTAAAATGTAAATGGTTCCGAACGCTGATGCAAAGCTAAGAGCATCTCGACAGGTTATGTCTAATAGTGCCCTGATGTAATTTGCATCACCGTGCCCAAATATTGGCTATAACAGGTGATGTATTTGTAAATTTGCATGGTCCCATTTTAGGGCTTGATGTAAAATCAGCTCTAGGTGATGCTAATTTGCATCACCCAGCCGGCTGACCAAATGCAAAAAACCGTCTGCATGCGAAGTGAACGCGCATCAAACTTCAAAGCGCGCAACCGCATACCCGCCTCTGCTCCGCCGCGCCGCCACCCTATTTCGGCTGCCGCCACTGCCTACATTGCCACCATTCATCATCCCGGCCCCGGCCTCGCCACAACTTCCTTTACCAATCTCGCCACTCCAGACGGCCGTGGGCGCCCGCCGGCTTAACAATTTGGGGTCCGCCACCACTACCGGAATCGACGTATACGCCGAGTGCCACGGACACTCGGCAAAGGACCAATAACCACCGGCAACGCCTTTGCCGAGAGTTGCATTCGGCAAAGGCCACCCCGCGTACACCTCTCAGGCAAACAGGAATTTGCCGATAGCCAAAACAAAGGCACTCGGCATTTGCCGAGAGCCAAATAGCACCACTCGGCAATATAAATAGCTAACAGACAATAGACGGGGATGGCGGTTACCACATGGCACAACTTTGCCGAGAGCCACTCTCGGCAATGGTAGCCAATAGGGAAGTGCCACGTGTCCAACTCCTGACGTATGGGTCCTAATAACAGGCCGAGGGCCATCTTTGCCGAGAGGTACTCTCGGCAAAGGGAGCCAATATGAAAGTGCCACGTGTCCCACTCCTGACATGTGGGTCCTCAATAACAGGCCGAGGGCCATCTTTTCCGAGAGCCACTCTCGGCAAAGGGAGCCAATAGGAAAGTGCCACATGTCCAGCTCCTGACATGTGGGTCCACAATAATAGGCCGAGGGCCATCTTTGCCGAGAGCCACTCTCGGCAAAGGGGGCCAATAGAAAAGTGCCACCTGTCCAACGCCTGACATGTTGGTCCACAATAACGGGTAGAGGGCCACCTTTGGCAAGAGCCACTCTCGGCAAAGGGAGCCAATAGGAAAGTGCCATGTGTGCAGCTCATGACATGTGGGCCCTCAATAATAAGCCCGAGGGCCTTCTTTGCCGGGAACCACTCTCGGCAAAGAGAACGAATAGGAGAGGGCTGTTGGAAATATGCCCTAGAGGCAATAATAAAATGGTTATTATTATATTTCTTTGTTTATGATAATTGTCTATTGTTCATGCTATAATTGTGTTATCCGAAAATCGTAATACATGTGTGAATACATAGACCACAACATGTCCCTAGTGAGCCTCTAATTGACTAGCTCGTTGATCAATAGATGGTTACGGTTTCCTGACCATGGACATTGGATGTCGTTGATAACGGAATCACATCATTAGGAGAATGATGTGATGGACAAGACCCAATCCTAAGCATAGCACAAGATCATTATAGTTAAATGCGCTAAAGCTTTTCTAATGTCAAGTATCATTTCCTTAGACCTTGAGATTGTGCAACTCCCGGATACCGTAGGAATGCATTGGGTGTGCCAAACGTCACAACGTAACCGGGTGGCTATAAAGGCACACTACAGGTATCTTCGTAAGTGTCTATTGGGTTGGCACGAATCGAGACTGGGATTTGTCACTCCTTGTGACGGAGAGATATCTCTGGGCCCACTCGGTAAGACATCATCATAATGAGCTCACTGTGACCAAGGAGTTGATCACGGAATGATGTGTTACGGAACGAGTAAAGAGACTTGCCGGTAACGAGATTGAACAAGGTATAGGGATACCGATGATCGAATCTTGGGCAAGTATCATACCGGTAGACAAAGGGAATTGTGTACGGGATTGTTTGAATCCCCGACATCGTGGTTCATCCAATGATATCATCGTGGAACATGTGGGAGCCAACATGAGTATCCAGATCCCGCTGTTGGTTATTGGCCGGAGAGATGTCTCGGTCATGTCTGCATGATTCCCGAACCCGTAGGGTCTACACACTTAAGGTTCGGTGACGCTAGAGTTGTTATGGGAAATAGTATGCAGTTACCCAATATTGTTCGGAGTCCCGGATGTCACGACGAGTTCCGGAATGGTCTGGAGGTGAAGATTTATATATGGGAAATCATCATATGGGCACCGGAAGTGTTCGGGGGTTTATCAGTATTGTACCGGGACCACCGAAGGGGCTCCGGGGGTCCACCGGGAGGGTCCACGTGCCCCGGAGGGCCCTATGGGCTGTATGTGGAAGGGAACCAGCCCCAAAGTGGGCTGGGCGCCATCCCCCCTAGGGCCCATGCGCCTAGGGTTGGGGGGAAGCCTAAAGGGGGCACCCCCCTTGGCTTGGGGGCAAGCCCCCTCCCCCTTGGCCGCCGCCCCACTCTAGATCCATCTGGAGGGGGCCGGCCCCCTTTCCCCTTCGCCCTATAAATAGAGGGGTGGAGGGAGGGCAGTGGCACCCTTCCCAAGGCATAGCCCTCCCCCTTTCCAACACCCACTCCTCCTCCGTTGAGCTTGGCGAAGCCCTGCCAGAGAACTGCAAGCTCCACCACCACACCGTCGTCCTGCCGGAGCTCTTCCCCAACTTCTCCTTCCCCTTGAAGGATCAAGAAGGAGGAGACATCCCCGGGCTGTACGTGTGTTGAACGCGTAGGCGCCGTTGTTCGGCGGTTAGATCAGAATCAACCGCGATCTGAATCGCTGCGAGTATGACTCCTTCATCCGCGTTCTTGTAACGCTTCCGCATCGTGACCTTCAAGGGTATGAAGACGCACTCCCCTCTCTCTCGTTTGCTACTCTCTCCATAGATTGATCTTGGTGATGCGTAGAAATTTTTTAATTTCTACAACGATCCCCAACAGTGGCATCATGAGCTAGGTCTATGCGTAGTTTCTATACACGAGTAGAACACAAGTTGTTGTGGGCGTCGATTTTGTCAATTTACTTGTCGTTACTAGTCTTATCTTGATTCGGCGGCATCTTGGAATGAAGCGGCCCGGACCGACCTTACACGTACGCTTACGTGAGACAGGTTCCACTGACTGACATGTACTAGTTGCATAAGGTGGATAGCGGGTGTCTGTCTCTCCCACTTTACTCGGATCGGATTCTATGAAAAGGGTCCTTATGAAGGGCAAATAGAAATTGGCATATCACGTTGTGGTTTTGGCGTAGGTAAGAAACGTTCTTGCTAGAAACCTATAGCAGCCACGTAAAAACTTGCAACAACAATTAGAGGACGTCTAACTTGTTCTTGCAGCCTATGCCGTGTGATGTGATATGGCCAAAAGGATGTGATGAATGATATATGTGATGTATGAGATTGATCATGTTCTTGTAATAGGAATCACGACTTGCATGTCGATGAGTTTGACAATCGGCAGGAGTCATAGGAGTTGTCTTAATTTATTGTATGACCTGCGTGTCACTGAAAATGCCATGTAATTACTTTACTTTATTGCTAACCGTTAGCCATAGTAGTAGAAGTAATAGTTGGCGAGACAACTTCATGAAGACACGATGATGGAGATCATGGTGTCATGCCGGTGACGATGATGATCATGGCGCCCCGAAGATGGAGATCAAAAGGAGCAAAATGATATTGGCCATATCATGTCACTATTTGATTGCATGTGATGTTTATCATGTTTTTACATCTTATTTGCTTAGAACAACGGTAGCTTAAATAAGATGATCCATTGCAATAATTTCAAGAAAGTATTCCCCCTAACTATGCACCATTGCTAAGGTCCGTTGTTCTGAAGCACCACGTGATGATCGGGTGTGATAGGTTCTAACACTACTAGAAATACCACTACTAATGGCGCACCTAATATGGCCATTAATGGCGCATCAGAGGTGCGCCATTGACAGCACGCCATTAGTAATTTTTACTAATGGCGCACCACCTGGTGCGCCATTAGTATATGCAAGGGTGCGCCATTAGTATGCCTCCCAGGAGGCATGTATACCCAGGTGCTTTGGCATACTAATGGCGCACCACCTCCGGATGCGCCATTAGTAATCCAGCATACTAATGGCGCACTTCCACGTGATGCGCCATTAGTATGCACTATCATACTAATGGCGCCTTTATCATGTGATGCGCCATTAGTATGAATATTAGGTTTTTTTATTTTTTATTTTCTGTTTTTGCACAGGTTACAAAATGTATAATTTGACAAAATATAGACAGCACACATCAACAATAGATTCATCAAATACAATAGAAGATTAGTCCTTGAATACAATTCATCATATTAGTCTCCGAATATAATTCATCATATTAGTCTCCGAATTGAAAAGACCGAACAAAGATAGAACATTATATTACAAGTCTCGAGACCGCGAGTAGCGAGTTTATCTTCGCATTACAAGTCGATATCGATCATCTAAACTACCATCACATAGAAGAGAGCTGCGGTCATCACGATGAGCATCATCACGATGAAACTTCGTCTTCATCCGGTTCCTCCAACGCTCCCTCCCTCTCCCGCTAGATAGCGGGCGTATCTAGATTCGGCCTCGGCCCTAGTGGTGTACCCTTTGTAACTGTTACCGCTGAACCGGTGAACCTGTCTCCGACACTCCTCCCGATCATCGTAGACTCCGGAACCTTACCCTTGTACCACGACATACGTCGGCATCGCTATGCACTAGCCAAGCGAAGCGTTAGTACCAATTCACAGACAATACATAAGCAATATATAAGTATGCAACAGAGCGATCGGAAGAGATAAGCAAGACATTAATAGCATCGATTACATCTAAGTTGAGCGACTCGAAACCAAAGAGACATACTACAAGTTCATTAAAGTTTAATTACAACATGACCCAATCAATGTTTGAACTAGACAACTCGACTCAAGGGACCGGAGGCGTGGATGAAGCCGCCGTCTATCGTGGGAGTCATGAAAGAGCAGGCGTTGTCATCCTGCATTTGTAGCATTGTGTCGATGTCACTATTAGACGGTTGATTTCTGAGGTAGAACTGCCCAGTGCGAAGGACATCTTGATGGATGATTTCCATAAACTCCATTTGGATGCGAAAGAATTCTTGTCGGAGGTCCGCGTCTGGATTGCCGACACGCTCGCGGCCCAATCTTGGAGTTTACTCGGTAGCGAAGTTGATGATGGTCCCGATTTATCGCCCACATGTGATGGATGGCATAGTAGGCACCCTTCGACCGCCGGCGGCTGCTTGACGCAGCGAGCGTCGTATTGTGGGAGAACACGTGCTTGCCGTACTTACGAATAGGCCTGGTGAAGGTGCCTCCAGATTTGGCGTGGCAGGGAGAACATCATCAAGAACCTTCTTGACATTTGTGTAGTCTACGTTCGATCGACGGTCCGGGTCGAAATACGTGGCCATGGAATATTTAGGGCTTAGGAGGATGAGCGTGCAACGTGTGTCACCGCAGAAAACACGGAATGTTAAAAAGAAAAAGCGATCGAAATGTAAGAATTCATATGTTACGGGCGGTTGAGGGAGGACTTACTCGGGAAAGTAAGGCACGAGGAAGTTATCCTTTTCTTGGTTTGCGAATGGCGCCTTCGAGGTAAGAACTTCGCGACTTGCGGTCCCAGCGCTGCCCAAGATCTTGGCACGCATGTAGAAGGGGTCGACTATCACGATGTCCGGGGTCTTGTCGCGAATGATCCGCATCTCCATACTCGTGAAAATAGCGAACGAAGGTGTAGTGCAGCGGATGAAGGTTCAACATAAGCGTGGATGTCATCAAACGCGGGGACGATCGTGCGCCCGATGGAGTTATCCACAAAGCCCTTGCCCTCGGCACCTTGGCCGAAAACCGGGTATGCCACATCCTTCTCCACGAGGCGCCGCTTCTCCAAAGAAAGAACAACATCATGCAGACTCCGCATAGCACCGGTTGCAGCATTGAGCATATTTGTCGGTAGCATCGCCCTACCCGCCACATGCACCCTCCTCGAGATATCCTGCGGTGAAGGTGGCCCGTCACGAGCACGGATCATTACTCGGTGCCGGGCTGGCTCGCACCCTTCTTAGTCTTTCTTTTGCGTGCCTTCTTCTTCTCCTGTAATGGGACCGAGTTTTGCTCACAGACCGCCTTCTTGAGTGTGTTGGGGCTGATAATATTTTGCACCTCGCCTATCGAGGCTCGGTGAAGTCGGCGGTGGAGGCGTCTCACGAGAGCTGAACGCCAGACGGCGCTGTTGCAACTTGGCTTCTCCATGATGCGAGCTAGATCGCACACGTCTTTTGTTGGGTTTGGTTCTTGAGAAGGAGGCCCCATGAAGTCGCCATCATCGTACCCATGCTCGGCAAAGTACTGATCGACGTTGCCAAATGTATCATAGTCGTCGTAAATGCGTCATTCTTATCCTGTGCCATATGCATGTTTGGATCGATGGCATAGGGATGTCCGGCACCGTTCTGGCGGTCTTGCCATGGGGCCGACTTGGCGCCCGGCATGATTGGCGGTGTTGTCTTTGGGTGGTGTCCCCGCCCCAAAGCGAATCTGGCTCTTGACCAAAGCGAGGGCCAGCTCAGGCGGTGGCGAGGGTCATCACGTCATCATCGTCGGCCCGACGGGTCGATTCGGAGGTAACAAGTCGTCGCAGCCTGGCAGCACCGAACCAGTTGAACCCTAAACAAGTTGGGTGGCATCCGGGTACCGTGGAACAAGGGTTGCCGGTTGAGCGATTTTGCCCTTGGCGACATCGACCAACTTCGTTGTTCACGAAGTGGAGGAGAGTGCACGGAACGTCGGCGCCCTGCGAAAACATGTAGGCGTCGAGGATGCCCGATCAAAGGCAAGGAGATGAAGTCCTCGGCGAGAGAGGCTTAATTAGTTACCGTGATGATGGCGTCGAGCTCGGCTAATGTAGAGGCACCGCCAACGGCGGGCATGCACATGCGATGGACGGAGGGGCGCTTGCTGCGAAGGTGCCGGCCGGCGTACACCGGGTGCATTAAGCTCCGTGCGGCGTCGGAGACACCAATGCCGCCTCCAGGGAGGCACCAATGGCCCGCCATCGCATTATCGCGAGTTGCTGGCCGTGAAGCTAGGAATCGGGGCGGCCCTGTTGGCCGCCATAATCGACGACTCAACCCGAGATCAAGAGTAGGCACAAAGGCGGTGATAAATGCGCTCCGAGTCGTTGTTCCACTTGCTCTTGGACAATCTCCGGAATCCGCGCCACCTGTGCCTTGAGTTCTTGAACCTCTCGGCGCTGGCTTTCCGAGCTGGTCTTTTCTCCTTCCGCACACCAGTATAGTATGACCCCATTTTGTCGACAAGCCTTTGCGGCCACCACGACCGGTGACGTCGACTTCGAGCTTATCCTTGTTCTTCATTACATTCAACCCCCTATTTAGAGTGGTGTCCCAAGGGTTGCTCTGAGTCGACCCCGTGCTACTGCTTTCACTCCCCTGCGGAAGGAATGTGAACCATTTAGAAATTCGGCTTCATTAATTAAAATGCAACCATATGGAGCTAATTACGCGGGGGTGTATTCCTTACCAGAACAAGCTCAAGCTGCCTGGTCTTCGGATCCGTGGTAAGCTCCTTTGTTTTCGGGTCCTTCTTGTACGGGCCTGACAAAGTTCCTGGTCTGCTTGTCACCGCCCGTATGTATCGAAGAGGCGGTAGGCCTTGCTCGGCACGGTCCGCCTCCTCCTTGTCCCATATAGGCTCCGCCACTCTGTAACCGCCCGGGACCGAGTGTGTGTTCCCCTATGTTCAGCTCCGCATTTGTTTCCCCACTCACTTGATTGGGAGCTTGCGGTGCTCGAGCAATTGATCTTGAAGTCGTTGTAGTCATCTTCGGTGATCGAAGGATTTTTCTCCTTGATCTTCTCATAACTCTCACCTTTCTCGATCATTCTCTTCACATTGCTTTTCCAAGTAGGCGGGGCCTTGCTCATCTTCGTGAGGGCAGCATTGTTCACTTTATTCCCTTTGAGGCTTGTGTTTTCAAATTCAGCGGGAACTTGTATCGTTCGTGCAGCTTCGTGAAGAGGAGGTTGCGTAAATTCCCTCGGTCGGGATGCCTCGGGTTCTCGGTGTTGATCGAGGCGGTGCTCGGACAATGCACCCGAGCTGAAGCAGTACCCCTTGACTATTCGTTAAGGCGCCCGTTGGATTCCGTTGGAGTCCACTTGATAACTTCCTCCTTGAGGGTGCGAAGCACGATCAGGCGCCAGTCCTTCCGTTGCCTCTTGGCTGGCTGCCATCTGTCGGCGCCGCCATCATCGATGGTGGCATCCTCGGCGGCACCATCGGTGGTGGCATCGGTGTGGTCATCCTCGGCGGCACCATCCGTGGTCTCGGGATCGGTGGGGAAGGCGGCGGCCTCATACAAGTGAGGTTGTTCCTCCATCTCTGGGACAGCTCCCGAGAATGCCTTGCCGCCCGAACCCCGGCCTCATCGTTGTGGGCCATGTTTCTCTCTAAATAGAAACAAAGTTTGGTCAAAAAGTTGGTTATTGTCAAGGAACAAGATCATGGTCTCATCATTTAGGGTTTGTAAACCTTTGAGGCATCCTAAAATCTAAGCTTTTATCATTGAGGGTTTTTCGACGCCAAGGCACCCTAAAAGCCTAACTTTTCATCATTTCGGTTTTATCGACACCGAGGCACCCTAAAAGCCATGCATTAGTCACAAAATGCGGGGGCACTTGATCCTACTTAATTAACTACTAAGATACCCCGGTCCATGCATTAGTCACAAGTACCCCATATGTCCTATTTTTAGCAAAGTCATGCTAAAATTCACGGAAAATTTCAGCATGACCTTTGCTGAAAATAGGACATATGGAGTACCCAATTTCTTAGAACGGAAGTTAATAGACATTCCTGCAAACTCTAGGGCCTCTCGGGGTACCTGCAATATCATTATCCCCGCGTAATGAAGTCCCCAATGGGTCATTTAAGAAGATCACAAGTAGCATCATCACAAGTACACCATAATCACAAGTACAACAGCAATGAAGAAGTGAATACAGCCATAAAGCAGCATCAACTTTATTCTTCTTCTTCATAAAGACTAATTGTCTAATTGAGCAATACAAATGACAGTGTGAACAAATAAAAACACAAACTACACCTACATATTTGGGTACCTCTATGGTAGTAACATGCCATTCTCTGCCTAGAGCTCTGTATACGATCTATTACCTTAGTACTAAAGTTATAGCAGTATCATGCTTTCATAACCAACTAGTTACCTTTAAGTTCAAATACTGTCCACAAAACCACAACAAGTAGCACAAAATCATTCAAGTACCGGTGTTTAACTAAAACTTGGTGTGAATAAGATCCTCTGTCGATTACTTCATACCAATAATCAAAACCCCAAAACTGACCCCAACTAGTTACCATAAGGTCAAATACTGTCCACAAAACCAAAACATAAGGTCAAATCATCCCACAAAACCAATATCGACCCCAACTAGCTACTCACATCTACTTACAGGTGGGTGTTGAGGTAGGACTTCTCGCGATACTCGGGCGGAGTAGAGCTGCCGCCATGAGTTCTTGAGCTCCTGCATCAAGCATGGCCACAACACTTCGGTTTATCTACCATAGACAGTTTAAGCGAAACAAAAGCAACACACATATGTCTATGAAGTATCTGAATTTTGCAACTTTATTGTGTCTGAAATAGCTTTACTCGATGGTGTTATCGAAATTTGAGCAAAGCCGTCTTGAATATTTGCATGTCTGAGATGTGAAATATTTATCAAGTGAATGTAAACATTTGGTGTTTGAATTTATTGACTGGAAGGTGTGCTTCAATGCATACTCACTAAGTGAAATGAGAAATTCCAAGTTGAGATGAGAAATACTCACCGACTAAGATAACAACGTATCCTGTTAGTCTGAAAAAATGATGTTGCGATGGCGGGCTTGAGCTCTCAAGTGATATGTTGGTGGAAAAAGCAGAGGATGGGAGTACTCCTGCGTGCAGCAATATAAAGAGGCACTCAAACAAGCAGCGTTCACCATTCGAAAATAAAAGCAAACAATGGTTGCAGTTTGAAACAACCACAAAAAAATCGGTACTCTGAACCCCAACACTATTTAAAAGAAGTGCGATGAAGCGGTTTCGGGCTCTCACGAGCACCGAAAGTACCAGGACCAACATGTAGAAATCTGCCCCCTTGCCAAATTTACCTTTACGAGCAACATCTACAAATCAAAACAGAAGAGATGCAAGCCAAAACTACTTACGAGTAGCCAACCAGTGAACAACTATAAACCATAGAACTTAGGGAACCACAGCCAAAAAAAATGTATTGCGTGTAAAAATAAAAGAAATATTTCTTTGCGGTAGGGCGTGCGAGTTCTTCAAAACATTTGATGCATAAGATTTAGTGCAAAGGAGAAAGATATATATTTCACTCTCAACAATATAACCAAAGGTTATCCTCAAATGAACATCTCAATTCTTACAAATGCCTGCATAATTATTATTTTAAAAGAGGCAGCGCTTTGCATAAGGTTCAGTTTTAAAGCATTTGCTCATTGATTCACAGAAAAACAAGGCAACGCGAGCTATCATTTATTCAATTCTAAAACCAAATGGGCCATTTTGGCACCACCAAGGCTCAACTATCATGCGTACTCTTACAAGGATCATCAAGTATATGCACTTTTGGACGTCGACACTAATCTACATGTATTTGCTATCTCAATGATTCCACAAGCTTCAGGAGAAAAACAATCTACAATTCTAGGCCTATTAGGGCGATCTTGGTAAAACAACAATCGGATAAGGCGCAACAAATCATACAGTATCCATGTGTGGAGAAAATTTTATCACGCATGACTACTATTTGGATCATAAAGATTTACCAAGCGAGCGGGCTGTAATAGATGAGACATGCACAGATTAACATATGAAACCATATGGCATCGAGAATTCACCTACGGAAGACGAATAGACCTAACCCTTGATGAAGAATTAGGAAATAAACACAAAATCCCTACTAATTCACTAAAAGCTTAACCAATCTAACAACGCATAAATAGATAAGCTTATACATCAAAAGCCGGAGATCAACAGACATATTTTCTTCATCAAAGAGATACCAGCGAGCAAATAGGTTCATGCATATCTCGATAATCAATTTTCTCACGGATTTTCTATATAGCTGTTGGCATGCTTATGAGAAGGAGGATTCGCCGTCTGAGGGAGAGGGGAAGGAATCGCCCGTACCTTGAGGCAGTGGGGAAGGAGGATTGACGAGAAGGTGGACTTGGAGGCGAGGAAGGGGCGGTATTTATGGCGGCTGGTGACGGGTCGGGCGGCGTCCGGGCGGCGGGTCGGGGCAGCGTCCAGCTGGGGCGGCGTCGGGCGGCGTCGGGCGGGTAGGCGGGGTCGGCGTCGGCGTCGTAGGCGGCGTCCGAGAGGAGAGGAGGGAGGAGGCGAGGCGAGGGCGAGGGCGAGGGCAGCGGTGGATCGAGAGGGAGAGAACTGGCGAGGGGGATCGGGCGAAGGGGGATCTGGCGAAGGGGGGATCGGGCGCAGGGGGGCCACAATACTAATGGCGCACCTCACCGCGGTGCGCCATTAGCATGGCCACCCTAATGGCGCACCTCACCGTGGTGCGCCATTAGTATTTTTTATATTTCCACTCAAGCCAAAAGGTTATGTACTACGGAACCTATCCATGTCAAGCCCACTCTACTAGCTCATTGGTCAGCCTCCAGTTCTCACACGGGAGGTCCTGGGTTCGACTCGAGCTCCACCAATTTTTTAGCATTTAAAAAGCTATTTGATACTTATTTATGTTTAAATATGTTCAAACTTGTTTAAATAATAACAGTAATATTTTTTATAAGGCAGTAGCATTTAAAAAGCTGTTTGATACTTATTTTTTATAAGACAGTAGCATTTTTTATAAGACAGTAGCATTTTTTTATAAGACAGTAGCATTTAAAAGCCATTTTAAAAGATGGAGAATCGAGGGTGCGGGGGTCGGCGGGCGGCCGGTGGACTGGGGGTGCTCGGCGGTGAGGGGGGCCTGATCTCGGCGAGGTGGGATAGCGATCGAGATGGAGGATCGAGATCGAGGGTCCATGAAATTTAAAAATATTCATGATAGTTCAAAAAGTACCCATGAAATACAATCGAGAAATGAAGGCTACGATTTAAATACAATCGATCTTAGCTAGCTATCTGTTCACAATCTTCTTGCCCTTCTTTTCGCAAATGGAGTTCTTACGTGGAGCAGACGTCCTTTAGGTAGGGTGGTCCTGCTTCTTCTTGTGGTGTATGCTGCTACTTCATCATCTCGTCATGTTCGATCCTCGGTCGCCCGTACTTGTCGAAGTCTTGCTCATTGGCTACTCCATCCATTCCGATGATCTTCCTTTTGCCTCTCCTCACGACAACACGGTGGGCTTTGGCGGGTCGGTAATGAAGAAGCATTGGTCCACTTGGGAAGCCGGTACCCATGGCTCATTTTTAGCGGTGGCGTTTATGCCCATGATCTTGGATTTAACCCGGGTATAACCATGGTGGTGAAATACGGTCTTCTTTTATAGCGTTCTTGGCCCATCGACACGGAACATCGGGACCTTCTCTCGGTAGCTCGGCTCCCAGATCTCCTCGATCCTTCCGTAGTATCTGTCCTTGTCGTTACGGTGTAGGATTCCATCGTTACCCGGAGTTACGATAACCATCGCTCTTCATGTCCTTGGCCTCGGTGTAGAATGTGTAGCCGTTGATATCGACGCCTCATAGGTCATCGAGGTTGTGCTCGGCATACATGACAAGGCGAATATGAGTTGTTCTTCCGCGGAAGAATCCTCATGTAAAGATGCGACGAAGCTTATGCTTGAACCAACGCGTGAAACATGAGTTGTGCTCTTTGAGTGTATCTCCGTCCGTCCTCTGTTGGCCTCGGTCATTGTACGTCTTTTTAATAAAGGTTTTGTGCTCTACCACCCAAGGATCGACCACGTCTATGTGTTGTAGCGCGACTAGGTTTGCTCTTTCAAAGTCGGCGAGTCGACCCTAGAAGTCGACATGCATTTCGCGGCGACCCTCACGGTGACCCCATCCAGCGAGCCTGCCGAGGTGCCTGTTGACGGGCAGACCAACGCGGTTCTCGATTCCTAGATAATTAAATGCGATAGGAGATGCACTCTTGGTCGAAAAGCCCCTGGCTATGCTTCCTTACGGGCGTGACATGTTGCGAACGTATCCTTTGATGACACCATTCATCCTTTCGAGCGGCATCATCTTTGTGCGAGGAGCGTCGGCCTGAGTTGGATGATATCCTCCACTATATGGACCAGCGGATGCACCATAACGTCGAAGAATGCGGGCGGGAAGTACATCTCAAGCTCGCATAGTATCACCACGATCTCTTCCTCGTAGCCTTCTAAGTTGCCTCACGTAATCGACTTCCGAGAGATGGCGTCGAAGAAGTTGCATAGGCCAAATAGCGTTTCCGCGGACGTGCGCGTCCATGATCCTGGATTGCAATCGGAAGTATCTGCGTCATCGACGTGGCGATCGTGAGACTTCATCCCGCTGAACTTCGCCCATTTGGGTCTAGGTATCTGCTTATCTTCCCAGCGTAACCGTAAGGAAGTTTTACTCCTAGGAGGCAGGTGAAAAACTGCTCGATCTCCTCGACTTAGAGTGAAGCAGCGGGAGGGTAGTCATTTCCGGTCTTCTTGGCCTTTTTGCCTTTTTGACGACTTTACGTGTCCTGCTAGCCTCATCATCATCATCATCATCATCATCATCATCATCATCATCATCATCATCATATATAGCGTGAAGCTCCTGCACGATGCCCATTGATTTCAAGTCCGCCCTTGCTTTTCGGCCCATCTTTGGTCCTCTGGCATGTTGAGCAGGGTACCAAGCGGAGACTCTCGCACACGTTCTTCGTGATATGCATGACATCAAGGCTGTGAGGCACACGGTGGATCTTCCAAGACGGCAAGTCCCGGAAAACAGACCTCGTTTTCCATACCTTCAGCAGCGGCTCTGGCGCCTTCGCTTCTTTCCGGCTGGAGCCTTTTGCTTCTTTCGGCGGTGGGCGGTCTTTCCAGTATTCCAACAGCTTGTCTATTTCCTCGCCGATCCTCGTACCACAGGCGTTTTCGGGTTCGGTTTCACCATCGAACAGATCCTTGCGTTTCCTCCACGGGTCATCGTCGCGAAGCCACCTTGATGTCCCATGAACACGGTTTTCGAAGACCCGGGATCTCCATCTAGCTGGCGATCGTTGTGTCATCCATGCACCTTACGCATCCGGAAAATCCGTGGACTACCTGCCCGCGACATATCCGTAACCGAGATAGTCGTGGCACCGTCTTGAGCGGTGCGGCTCTCATAGGGAAATATTCTTTCTCTGCGGCGTCCCACGTATTGGCTGGCGTTTTCCACAGCGTGTCAAGCTCCTCTTTCAGCAGCCCGGTCTGATTGATGTCGTTCCACGGTTGTTTCGGCCCTTCAATTAGCATACTCATGTGAATGTACTTCCTCTTCATGCACAACCAGGGGAAGGTTGTACATACACACAAACACAGGCCAGGTGCTATGTGTGCTTCTCTGGCTGCCAAGCGGATTGACTCCATCTCTGCTCGCGCCCGGCCACGATGTTCCTTGGATCGTTCCCAAATTCCGAGTCTTCGAAGTTCAACGCTTGCCACTGGCTCGCATCCTTAGGGTGACTCAGCATCTTGTCTTTTTTATCTATCTCCGGATCATTTGCGTCATCTTCCCGCTTCTTCTCCTCCCTATCCGGCGTGCAACGCAGGAGCTTTGCTACCTTAGGGTCCGCGAAATAGCGCTGCGAGCGAGTGATCGGAAAGTACCACACCACTTTTCGAGGAGCTTTCTTCCTCTTCTTGTATCGAGTGGCGCCGCACACCGGACATATGGTAGACTCAGCGTGCTCGTCCCGATAAATGATGCAATTGTTCATGCACACATGGTATTTCACGTCGCGGTAAATCCAGAGGACACACGATTTTCTTCGCCTCCTCCAAACTGGTCGGGCACTTGTTCCCCTTGGGAAGACGTTCATGCGAGAATGACATGTTCTCGTCGAAGCATCGTCGGTCATTTTGTGTTTTACCTTCATCTCGAGGGCCATGGCGTTACTTTCGGCGGGTATCCTCGGGCCTGCATCCTTCATACAATGGAGTAACCGCGTCTAACTCAAGTTGATCCATCTTGGCTTTCTCTCGGCGGCAGCTCTTGCGTTATCCGTGCGCTTGAGAAGCAGCTCTTGAATATGAGGGTCCTGCACCCAGCCCATCGATGGTCCAGCGTCGTCTGCTCCGCCCGGCATCATCATCTTCATGATCATGCCCGTCGCCTGCTCCGGCATCTTCCTCATCATCATGTCCTGCATATTCTACATGATGACTGTGTACAGCATCACAGTCGTGATCATCGCCTGGGGATTCTTCGTCTTCTCGCCCGCCCGAGCCGCGGTGGTTGTCTTGCTGCCCTTCCTCATTTCTTTCCCGGCCTGCATGGACGACTTCGTAGTCATCTTCATCACCTTGCCACCGATAGCCATCCATGAAACCACGCAACAGCAGGTGGTCCCGCACCTGCCGGAATCCGGGTCCGCAATAAGGCTCTTGACTTGCATCTTCGACACGGACATCTTATCTCCGTCTCGTTCTTTTGAAGCATCTCGGCCTTCGCGGACCTCAAAAACCTATTCACGATGCCTTCGGTCATCGTGCGGACCATGTTCGCCTGCGGGGTAGAGCAAAACGATATTTTAGAGCCAAGAAAAAATTTGGCATGACTTTCCCTAAAAATAGGACCAAAAAGGATGCTTAATGCCAAAATTCTACTTGAAGCGGAAATGAATCAACATTCCGGCAAAATATTGGCAACTATCGCATTTCAAATACCGGTACACCTCCAAACACAAACACATATGCAAACACCACAAACATATGCAACACCACGAACATACATAGATCTAGCTAGCAGGTAGTAAAAAGTGCATGTGCACATTGTTGTAAGGAGAACAACCTAAATATAGCTTCCCCTTACTTACCTATTAAAACAAGGTAATTTAACCACTTAATTTGAATGAATCTATGGTGGAAATGAGGTGAAAAGAGGAGGCACCCGAGACAAGGAGGAGGTGGAGAGAATGAAGTGGGGAGAAAGTGAGTGTGTGGGTAGGAGAGGCTGTCCCAAATATCTTGTTGCTGCCCACTTACTAATGGCGCACCTCTTGCATGGTGCGCCATTAGTAATTACCACTACTAATGGCGCACCTAAGCAGGATGCGCCATTAGTATGTTTGGACAAGCGCACTAGTTCAAAAAAAAAGTTTCTATACTAATGGCGCACCCACACCTTTGGTGCGCCATTAGTAGTTACAACTACTAATGGCGCACCAGGGTGTGGGTGCGCCATTAGTATGTTTGAACAAGCGCACTAGTTTAAAAAAAATTTGGTACTAATGGCGCACTCCACACCTCGGTGCGCCATTAGTAGTTACAACTACTAATGGCGCTTTTCGGGCAGGATGCGCCATTAGTATGTTTGAACAGGTGCACTAGTTCAAAAAAAGTTTACGTACTAATGGCGCACCCACACCTTTGGTGCGCCATTAGTAGTTACAACTACTAATGGCGCACCAGGGTGTGGGTGCGCCATTAGTATGTTTGAACAAGCGCACTAGTTTAAAAAAAATTTTGGTACTAATGGCGCACCCACACCACAGTGCGCCATTAGTAGTTACAACTACTAATGGCGACTTTTCGGACAGGATGCGCCATTAGTATGTTTGGACAGGCGCACTAGTTAAAATTTTTTTTTGGTACTAATGGCGCACCCAAAGCATGGTGCGCCATTAGTAGTTTAGACTCTAATGGCGCATCGTATGGCGGTGCGCCATTAGTATATAGTAATGGCGCACCATCTTTCCGGTGCGCCATTAGTGTCATTTCCATCTATAGCCCTTTTCCTAGTAGTGTAACGTTCGCATACAACGGGTGTAAGCCAGATTTACACACGCAATACACTTAGGTTGACTTGACGAGCCTAGCATGTACAGACATGGCCTCGCAACACGGAAGACCGAAAGGTCGAACATGAGTCGTATAGAAGATACGATCAACATGAAGATGTTCATCGATGATGACTAGTCAGTCTCACGTGATGATCGGACACGTCCTAATTGACTCGGATCATGTATCACTTAGATGACTAGAGGTATGTCTATCTGAGTGGGAGTTCATTAAATAATTTGATTAGATGAACTTAATTATCATGAAAATAGTCTAAAAATCTTTGCAATAAGTCTTGTAGATAAAATGGCCCAGGCTAATGTTGCCCTCAACTTCAACGCGTTCCTAGAGAAAACCAAGCTGAAAGACGATGGTAGCAACTACACGGACTCGGTCCGTAACCTGAGGATTATTCTCATAGCTGCCAAGAAAGCATATGTCCTTGAAGCACTGCTAGATGACGCACCTATTTTCCCAGCAACTCAAGCCGTTATGAATGCCTGGCAATCGTGTAGTGATGATTACTCCCTGGTTCAGTGCGGCATGCTTTACAGCTTAGAGCCGGGGCTCCAAAAGCGTTTTGAGCAGCACAGAGCATATGAGATGTTCCAAGAGCTGAAAATGGTTTTCCAAGCTCATGCCCGGGTCGAGAGATATGAAGTCCCCGACAAGTTCTACAGTTGTAAGATGGAGCAGAATAGTTCTGTCAGCGAGCACATACTCAAAATATGCAGGTTGTACAACCGCTTGTCTCGGCTGGAGTTAATCTCCGGATGGCCTTGATCGATTGACAGAATCCTTCAGTCGCTCCCACCTAGCTACAAGAGCTTTGTGATGAATTTCAATATGCAGGGGATGGAGAAAACCATTCCTGAGGTATATTCAATGCTATAATCAGTGGAGGTGGATATCAAAAGGGAACATCAAGTGTTGATGGTCAGTAAAACCACTAGTTTCAAGAAAGGCAAGGGTAAGAAGAACTTCAAGAAGGACGGCAAGGGAGTTGCCGCGCCCGGTAAGCCAGTTGCCGGGAAGAAGCCAAAGCATGGACCCAAACCTGAGACTGGGTGCTTTTATTGCAAGGGAAACAGTCACTGGAAGCGGAACTGCCCCAAGTACTTAGCGGATAAGAAGGCCGACAATACCAAAGGTATATATGATATACATGTTATTGATGTGTACCTTACCAGCAATCGTAGTAGCTCCTGGGTATTTGATACCGGTGTGGTTGCTCATATTTGTAACTGAAAACAGGAGCTGCGAAATAAGCGGAGACTGGCGAAGGACGAGGTAACGATGTGCGTCGGGAATGGTTCCATGGTCGATGTGATCGCCGTTGGCACGCTACCTCTAGATTTACCTACAAGATTAGTTTTAAACCTCAGTAATTTTTATTTTGTGCCAGCTTTGAGCATGAACATTGTATCAGGATCTCGTTTAATGCGAGATGGCTACTCATTTAAATCTCAGAATAATGGTTGTTCTATTTATATGAGAGATATGTTTTATGGTCATGCCCCGCTGGTCAATGGTTTATTCTTATTTAATCTCGAACGGGATGATACACATATTCATAGTGTGAATGTCAAAGGATGTAACGTTAATAATGATAGTCCCACATACCTGTGGCACTGCCGCCTTGGTCACATTGGTGTCAAACACATGAAGAAACTCCATGCAGATGGACTTTTGGAGTCTCTTGATTATGTATCATTTGACACGTGCGAACCATGCCTCATGGGGAAAATGACCAAGACTCCGTTCTCCGGAACAATGGAGCGAGAAACCAACTTATTGGAAATCATACATACTGATGTCTGTTGTCCAATGAGCGTTGAGGCTCGCGGTGGTTATCGTTATGTTCTCACCCTCACTGATGACTTAAGTAGATATGGGTATATCTACTTAATTAAACACAAGTCTGAGACCTTTGAAAAGTTCAAGGAATTTTGAAGTGAGGTTGAGAATCAATGTGACAGGAAAATAAAGTTCTTACGATCAGATCGTGGAGGGGAATATTTGAGTCACGAATTTGGCACGCACTTAAGGAAATGTGGAATCGTTTCACAACTCACGCCGCCTGGAACACCTCAGCGTAATGGTGTGTCCGAACGTCGTAATCGTACTCTGTTGGACATGGTGCGATCTATGATGTCTCTTACCGACCTACCGCTATCATTTTGGGGTTATGCTTTAGAGACTGACGCATTCACTTTAAATAGGGCTCCGTCGAAATCCGTTGAGACGACACCATATGAATTATGGTTTGGGAAGAAGCCTAAGCTGTTGTTTATGAAAGTTTGGGGATGCGATGCTTATGTCAAGAAACTTCAACCTGAAAAGCTCGAACTCAAATCGGGAAAGTGTGTCTTCATAGGATACCCTAAGGAAACTATAGGGTATACATTCTACCTTAGATCCGAAGGCAAGGTCTTTGTTGCCAAGAATGGATCCTTTCTAGAGAAAGAGTTTCTCTTGAAAGAAGTAAGTGGGAGGAAAGTAGAACTTGATGAAGTACTGCCTCTTGAACCGCAAAGTAGCGCAGCTCAAGAAAAATATTTCTGTGGTGCCTGCACCGACTAGAGGGGAAGTTAATGATGATGCTCAAGGAACTTCGGATCAAGTTACTACTGAACTTCGTAGGTCCACAAGGACACGTTCCACACCTGAGTGGTATGGCCACCCTGTCCTAGAAATAATGTTGTTAGACAACGGTGAACCTTCGAACTATGAAGAAGCGATGGCGGGCCCAGATTCCAACAAATGGCTTGAAGCCATGAAATCCGAGATAGGATCCATGTATGAAAACAAAGTATGGACTTTGACAGACTTGCCCGATGATCTGCGAGCCATAGAAAATAAATGGATCTCCAAGAAGAAGACGGACGCGGATGGCAATGTGACCATCTATAAAGCTCGGCTTGTCACTAAGGGTTATCGACAAGTTCAAGGGGTTGACTACGATGAGACCTTCTCACCCGTAGCGAAGCGGAAGTCCGTCCGAATCATGTTAGCAATTGCCGCATTCTGTGATTATGAGATATGGCAAATGGACGTCAAAATAGCATTCCATAATGGTTTCCTTAAGGAAGAATTGTATATGATGCAGCCGGAAGGTTTTGTCGATCCTAAGAATGATGACAAGGTATGCAAGCTCCAGCGCTCAATCTATGGGCTGGTACAAGCATCTCGGAGTTGGAATATTCGCTTTGATGAGATGATCAAAGTGTTTGAGTTTACGCAGATTTATGGAGAAGCTTGTGTTGACAAGAAAGTGAGTGGGAGCTCTGTAGCATTTCTCATATTATATGTGGATGACATACTATTGATGGGAAATGATACATAACTCTTGGAAAGCATAAAGGCCTACTTGAATAAGTGTTTTTCAATGAAGGACCTTGGAGAAGCTGCTTATATATTAGGCATCAAGATCTATAGAGATAGATCGAGACGCCTCATTGATCTTTCACAAAGCACGTACCTTGACAAGATATTGAAGAAGTTCAATATGGATCAGTCCAAGAAGGGGTTCTTGCCTGTATTGCAAGGTGTGAGATTGAGCACGGCTCAATGCCCGACCACGGCAGAAGATAGAGAAAATATGAGTGCCATCCCCTATGCCTCAGCCATAGGGTCTATTATGTATGCCAGGCTGTGTACCAGACCTGATGTAAACCTTGCCGTAAGTTTGCTAGGAAGGTACCAAAGTAATCCCGGCATGGAACTCTGGACAGTGGTCAAGAATATCATAAAGTACCTGAAAAGGACTAAGGATATGTTTCTCGTTTATGGAGGTGATGAAGAGCTCGTCGTAAATGGTTACGTCGATGGTAGCTTCGACACAGATCTGGATGACTCCAAGTCACAAAACAGATACGTGTATATTTTGAATGGTGGGGAAGTCAGCTGGTGCAGTTGCAAGCAAAGCGTCATGGCGGGATCTACATGTGAAGCGGAGTACATGGCAGCCTTGGAGGCAACACATGAAGCAATCTGGATGAAGGAGTTCATTACCGACCTAGGAGTTATTCCCAGTAATATGTCCGCCCGATGGCTCTCTTCTATGACAACACTGGAGCTATTGCCCTGGCCAAGGAGCCCAGGTTTCACAAGAAGACCAGGCATATCAAGCGTCGCTTCAACTCCATTCGTGAAAATGTTCAAGATGGAGACATAGATATTTGTAAAGTGCATACGAACCTGAATGTCGCAGATCCGTTGACTAAACCTCTTCCACGAGAAAAACATGATCAGCACCAGAACTCTATGGGTGTTCGATTCATCACAAAGTAACTAGATTATTGACTCTAGTGCAAGTGGGAGACTGTTGGAAATATGCCCTAGAGGCAATAATAAAATGGTTATTATTATATTGCCTTGTTTATGATAATTTTCTATTGTTCATGCTATAATTGTGTTATCCGGAAATCGTAATACATGTGTGAATACATAGACCACAACATGTCCCTAGTGAGCCTCTAGTTGATTAGCTCGTTGATCAATAGATGGTTACGGTTTCCTGACCATGGACATTGGATGTCGTTGATAACAGGATCACATCATTAGGAGAATGATGTGATGGAAAAGACCCAATCCTAAGCATAGCACAAGATCGTATAGTTCGTCTACTAAAGCTTTTCTAATGTCAAGTATCATTTCCTTAGACCATGAGATTGTGCAACTCCCGGATACCGTAGGAATGCTTTCGGTGTGCCAAACGTCACAACGTAACTGGGTGGCTATAAAGGAACACTACAGGTATCTCCGAAAGTGTCTGTTGGGTTGGCACAAATCGAGATTGGGATTTGTCACTCTATGTGACGGAGAGGTATCTCTGGGCCCACTCGGTAAGACATCATCATAATGAGCTCAATGTGACCAAGGAGTTGATCACAGGATGATGTGTTACAGAACGAGTAAAGAGACTTGCCGGTAACGAGATTGAACAAGGTATAGGGATACCGAGGATCGAATCTCGGGCAAGTATCATACCGGTAGACAAAGGGAATTGTATACGGGGTTTTTTTGAATCCCCGACATCGTGGTTCATCCGATGAGATCATCGTGGAGCATGTGGGAGCCAACATGGGTATCCAGATCCTGCTGTTGGTTATTGGCCGGAGAAATGTCTCGGTCATGTCTGCATGATTCCCGAACCCGTAGGGTCTACACACTTAAGGTTCGGTGACGCTAGAGTTGTTATGGGAAATAGTATGCAGTTACCCAATGTTGTTCGGAGTCCCGGATGAGATCCCGGACGTCATGAGGAGTTCTGGAATGGTCCGGAGGTGAAGATTTATATATGGGAAGTCATCATATGGTCACCGGAAGTGTTCGGGGGTTTATTTGTATTGTACCGGGACCACCGAAGGGGTTCCGGGGGTCCATCGGGAGGGTCCATCTGCCCCGGAGGGCCCTAGGGGCTGTATGTGGAAGGGAACCAGCACAAAGTAGGCTGGGCGCCATCCCCCCAAGGGCCCATGCACCTAGGGTTGGGGGGAACCCTAAAGGGGGCGCCCCCTTGGCTTGGGGGCAAGCCCCCTCCCCCTTAACTACTAGGGAAAACCTTATACTCATAACTTTAGCAGTAGCGAGGGTCAAAAAAGCACGCTGGTGCTAAGTAGCAGTAGCGCTCCTGTGCAAACCGCGCTGCAGATAAAGTTCTAGCGATGGCGTCTTGTTCTAAACACGTTACTACTAAAATTCCCACGGCTTAGCCGATAGGCTACACATAGTAGTAGCGACCTATAACGAACCGCGCTACCGCTACTTTCTTTGTAGCAGCGCGTTTAAATCTAAGCTCGCTACTACTAAAGGATATAAAATTAAATCGAAAGCAAATACAAAGGTAATTGAAAATGAAAGAAATGGAATAAGGTGAAAGGAAAAAAATGAAATGTGAAGAAAACTAAATGAAAAATGGGAAAAAGAGAAAAGAGTAGCAATAGCGTGTATCCCAGAACGCGCTGTAGCTTACTTAGCCGCATCGCACTTTCTGGAACGCGCTACTGCTACTTCTGACTTAACCACGGGGTTCGTCCTTCCCCACGGCCACTTCCCCCAAATCCTACTCTCCACTCTCGCCGCCGCCATCGCCCGTCGGCCGCAGCGCGCTCTCCGCACACCCTCTATGCCGCCCCCGACCCCAGGTTCAACGCCGCCCCCGCCCCGACCTCAACGCCGCCCCCGACCCCGACCTCGACGCCGCCATCCGCCATCCGCCGCGCGCCCGAGCCCCGACCCCGACCTCGACGCTGCCTACCCCTTCCTCGTCGCAGGCACCCGAGGTGAGCACGCCTGCTCCTCCCTCTCCCCTACCTCTGCCTAGGGTTTCTTTATATTTTAGTTGCATCAAATTAGTTAGGGTTCATGTAAGGGTGGAAACAAATCGGATGCGGATGCGGCTCAAATGAGTTAGGGTTCATGTAAGGGTGGAAACGAATCAAATTTCTAAGATGAATCATAAAAGCAGTAAAGTTTGACCACTTATTTCACTTTATAGTTGGATAATTGGAATATCCGCTACCACTTTCCACCCCTAGGTTCTTCAAATTAGATGGTAATTAGGGCAGTAGTTCCTAGGTACTAATTAGTTAGTAAGAACTAGGTACTAATTAGGTACTAGTTTATTTTTATTTATAGTAAGTTTATTTTTAGTAAGAACTAGTTGAATTAATAGAACTAGTTAGTAAGAACTTTGTGCTATTTTATTACTTAAAGCAATTTTTCCCGCATCGACGTGGACGATGCCTATCCCGCATCCTCATCATCGAGTCGGCGGAGGACGACACCTGCTTGACCAGATGGGCCATATGCAGGACCTGGCTCCGCTGGGTGGTACTAGGAGGCGCACCTACCGGCGCGAGGTTGGTGAGGAGCCAGCCTGTCGTTGACCCGAACCTTCTTTGGTGGCGGTCACGTGGGCGATGTGGTCCAGAGGTCGAGGACTCCGCGGAGGTGGTGCGTCACCGTGTCAGTGAGGAGGACGCGCATGTCCGTCGCTACTTGTTTGCGTTCGAGCACATGTTCTCCAATACCTGGCAGGTTCTCCAGGGATCTCACTAGAGCTATGATCTCGTGATGGTTCCTTCTCTGTGGGTGTCCACCGCCCGCGCCGATACCTGTCGTGTGCTAAGGTTTTAGTTGTATTAGTGATGTTATATGTATGACTATTCGGGATGTATTAGTGATAATATTCGACGATGTACGGACGCATGAGATGATTTACTTTTGCTTATTGAATTCATGCTAATTTGAGTCCTATAAGATATTTTCAAATGTATATCTTGTGTTTCTCAATATCCAAGTACCCGGTCATGTTTGCAGGTTACACCTCTGAGTGGCCTATGTTTTGCCGAAGTGTTGATTCATTTCCGTTCCGGCAAATTTCAGGCGCTCGATATGTCCTATTTTAGCAAAGGTCATGCCGGATTTTTCCGTGAATTTTGGGATGACTTGTGCCAGAATATGTAGGAAATATCGAGTGCCCCGGATTTGTGTGTTGAGTATCCTGGTAGTTGTCTTCGATCGATTTTCAATTAATGTTTTAACTATGAACATAGGAAATGTCTAACGATGAAAAGGATTTCGGTATTTGCAAATACTGCGAAGGCAAGCGGCCTTGTCTGACGGAATCTTCCTAGATGATGATAGGCGCTTGACATCAAGCTGGGCCGAGAACTTGAAGTGGATATGATGAAGTCACAATGGCAATTCTTTTTTCATAATTAAGCATGACATGTGCTTCATTTGTTCAACTTATATTTTTTTTACCATTCTACTAGCGTATCCCCTGCCATGCAAGAGTTTTTGTATTGGATAAGATAGGTTTCAGTCATACTATGGAGGTAAAGAAAGTTTACTTGAAGACCGAGCTTGGTTATATTTTCCACGCAAAATTATACAATTCAGACGACTACACCTATTTTGGATGCAAAACATGGCGAGCATTATGCAAGACTTATGCATTTGAGCCTGATATGGTTATCATCTTTGATATTCGTCCGGAAGATGATATTGAAGGTAATACCGACATCTGGGTCGATGTGCAAACACCTCCAGTTATACCATTATGTAAGTTTCTCAACCATATTTATGTCTTTGATATTGTTTATTCAAAAATAGTTGACAACTAATTTGTATTGTCAGCTTATTTCGGTGCAAGCAAACATGTCCAGCGCTTGGTAGACAGGACCTACTACTGTCCCGGGGCTGAACTCAACTGCGAGGAGCTAAGTCATTATGTTTCATGGCTTTCGGATCTTGATCTTATCAAGACAAAATTTCTTCCTGCATTTAGAAATGTTAGTACTTGAAAACGTCGACCAATAGTGTTTGTAATGAACTACGGTCACATCTATTTAGGAAGGATGGTAAGATTTTTACTATTTGTCCTCAGTGCATCTTTTCCATACATTATTTTTTAAGCTAAACTTCATTGCTAAGTATGTTACCATACGATGTTCTTCAACAGGGACTCCCGATGAATGTTGTGCCTTATGGGATCGAGACTAAAGGTACCATGAGTGTCGTGGAATTGTCACGGCAGATGTCCTCGTGCAAGGACTTAGTCGTGGAGCCATCGCAACAAGAAGCTTAAAGGGGTTAATCGGGACAAAGGACACGAGAGGTTTATACTAGTTCGGCCCCTTACGGTGAAGGTAAGTCCTACGTCTAGTTGGGTTGGTATTGCTTGAGGTTTCGATGACCAGGGAGCGAGATACGCTATGCCCGATTCTCGATTGGTTGTTTCTTGCCCTAAGTCGCCAGCAGGTCGTCCCCTTATATACACGGGTTGGCCTTGGGTGGCCCTCTGAGAGTCCCGGCCGGCTTATAAACAATGTCCGGCTCGGTAACTAGTTAAATCTACCTTATGATACAACTCATACCATTATGGCTGTTTACTACAACGGGCCTTAAGTCACCTATGGGCCTTAGGACCTTTATTGAACCGCCATCTTCATGCTTGGTCTTGGGCTTCTTTCTGGTGAATCTTCCTTGCATAACCCGGCCCCTCCTGGGCGGCTTACACAAATAGTTATATCCCCAACGTTAGGCCCCAGATTGATTTGAACCTGTTCATGTCAATCTTAAAATACCTTTAAACATAAATCTTCAGTCTTCTAACTGTGCAAAAGACTTTCTTTAACCCGCCATGACGTCATTTTCTGGATCCGTGTTAACCCGCAATGACATCATCTTTCCTTTTTTATTCCACCATATCCTCCAACGGATCTCTGTCTTTATTGACTGTTCTGAAAATCGAGGCGTCGGGGCCGCTGGATAATAATTCTTATCTCCTCGTTTCACGCACCGTCTCAGTTATCCTCTCCTTATAAATAGGTGCGACCTAGGTTTCCCATTCTCCTTCTTCCAGTCATCTTCTTCCTCTGCCTCCTCTTGAGCTCCGCCGCCGCCGCCGCCGTCGACCTTCTTGTCTTCACCGTCCCAGGCCGCTGCATCAACCTGAATCGGATCAAAAAACGACAGCGAGCTTTCGCAGCTCCTCCAGATCCGTAAGTTACCTTCCCTTCCTTGCTTAGATCCGCATTAGAAACTTCCTCGAGTTCGTCGGAGTCCATCACCATTGGAGCCGAACCTTTGCTAGTTTTCCTCCTAGATGCCTCTTCCGATCTGAGAATGACATAAAATACCCGCGGTAGTTGTTTTGCACTTGTCTTGGATAAAAAACATATCCCTTTCTCTGTATGAAATCCTCATTCGAGCCTAAGAACACATCTGCATCAGTTTTTAGGTCTAGAACACCTTCTTATCAGAACAGACCTTTGATCTCAAATTTTAGCAGAAGATTATGAAACCTGTTTTTATCACCCGGAAAACTTCTTGTTGTTGATTGCCCTTAAACAAAACTGTCCAGGTGTCCAGTTTAAATGCATACAACTGATCTGTGAACCTTGCCTAATTCTCATATCTTTAAGAATTTTGAACTTCTCTTAATGCTTGTAGCGGCTTAAATATTATTGCCCAGTTATCCTTATATCATTAGGCCCCTTCTTAAGCCGCTACCTTCAGTAATTTGGATATTTTCTCCCGGGTTAAAATTTGAACCGGAACTTCTTATTTTATAATAGGCCAACTGTTGTCATGGCTCCTAAGGCGACCAAAGCTCTCAGAACCTGCAGAATCGTCCCATCCACAGTCACTAAGAGTAAACTGGTTGAGTTTGTGAAGTCCGGCCATCTCGCCAAAAAAGGAGGTCATGTCTTATCGTGTTCCTGACCCATCTGAAGAAAGGCCTCAACCCAAAGAAGGGGAGGTGATAGTTTTCACGGATCACATGAGCCGGGGATTTTCCCCTCCTGGCTCAAAGTTCTTCAGAGAAGTTTTGAATTTCTTTGATCTTAGACCTCAAGACATTGGACCCAATTCCGTGTCAAATCTTTGCAATTTCCAATTCTTCTGTGAGGTGTACCTGGAAGAGGAGCCAAGTCTACCTTTGTTCAGAGAACTTTTTTACTTGAACCAGCAAAATGAACGTGCCAACGAGCCTAGTCTTGAACTTGGCGGTATCTCGATCCAGCGACGGAGAGACTGCCTGTTTCCTTATGCTGAGTTGTCGAGTCACCCAAAAAATTGGAACCAGACATGGTTCTACTATCAGGACACTTCTCCGGCTGATGAGAAGCCTCTGCCCTGCTTTCGCGCCCTGTGCCTTGAGTCCAACCATCCACTGGCGGATAAACTAACCACTGTGGAACGTCTGCCTCTTAATCCCACCATCAAGAAGATTAAAGCTCTTTCGGGGAATGGTTTAAATGGCATTGATCTGGTCCGAGTCTGGGTCACTTGGCGAATACTCCCATTAAGCCGCCGCTCCGGCTTAATGTGTACTTATACAGGCGAAAAGAACGACCCAATGTGTCATAGTCCTGACGACCTACGGATGATGTGGCGGATGCTACAACCCGATCCTTCTTGAAGGAGAACCTTTGTTACTAGCAATGCCTTGGTTTACTTCCCATACGCAAAAAGAACCCGACCCCTGCAGTAAGTTACCAATCTTAATAAATATTCCTTAACATATTTACCTTCTTCGTACTTATAATTCTTTATCTTTTTCCACAGGCCGGTGATAATTTCTGGAAGGTCAAATATGACCACGAGGCTGCCCAACAAGCCAGGGCAGCCAAGAAAACCGAAAGTAAAGCCGCCAAGACGGGAACTTCAAAGAAGAGAAACCCAGCGCCTCCGATTTGCTCAAATTGGATGACTCTTCTTCAGATGAGGAAGAGGCAATCCCTTACTCTCTTAACTCCTTTGTTATCATTTTATTGATATTTCCGCCTTTCAGGAGGATACTGGGAACAGCCAAGCTCCTGGCGAAGAGGTAACTATAATCTCCTCCGACTTAGAGCCCTTGCCAAAGCACAAAATCCGACGGGTGACCCGGAAAGTAAGATTTTCACATCCTCTAGCTTATCAAGATCCTCAATTTCTTTTGAAGCAACAACAGCTTGAAAGCCGGAGGCAAACCCGGACGAGTAAGGATGCAGAGCTCTCTTCCGGCTTACACGACTTGAGCAGGAAGCGTCGGACTGAGGTCATCTCCGCTTTACGTTCTGTTTATCCTTTGGCGGGTTTACTTCATCAACCTCTCAATTCATCTGACTCCAATTATCAGGATACCTCTCCTTCATCCGGCGAGTCTATGCAATCCAACATGCCGGCCTTCAAGACTGCCCCTGGGTAATATACCTTTGTTATCCTTATGCTTTGCCTTACTCATATTTTGTACTCACCCCTCTGTTTTGTTCATAGCATGCAGGTGAAGCCCAGTAAGAGGGCAAAAAAGAATAAGCCATCCGAAGACCCGGTAGCAACTGAGCCGGAACTCAGAACAGCTGCCCCTGATGCTTCATCTCATCAACCGCCTCCTGAACCAGCCTATGAAATTCCAACGCCATCTTCTGACCCGCCTGCCGAAGATACTTTTAACAGCTCCGATAATCCAGAAATTCCTAGCCCGGTCAAGACGACTGACCCGGAAATTGAAATCTTGAAAAGCCAGTATGTTGAACCGGGGCGGCCTACTGTCCTTGCCATATGTACTGCCAAGGAAGAACTTGTCAAACACCGGAAGACCAAACAGGACATCGCTGATTATGCTCACTTAATCATTGGTGATATAGTCTCGAGCTACGAATCAAGTGCATAACAGCGCGACCTGGAAATTGACATGGTGAAACAAATACAGCATAAATCTGAGGTATAACTTATACTATTTCTCCTGAATCTTACTTACTGTACCAGCCCCCAAGTCTACTGCTTATAAATAAATATGCTGTAGCCTTAGATACCAGCTTTATGTTTGTTCATCCGGTTTAAAAGAAAGGATATTTAACCCGATAATGATATGATAACTTAAAACGTGTGATATACATTAGCCCCCAAGTGTCAAGTAGCTTTACTTGTAAAGTGCTTGAGACTTTAGTATACTTAATCCAGCATTATAAATTAAAATTTTCTTCAGCATACATTAGCCCCCAAGTGTCAAGTGTCTTTGCTTGCAAAGTGCTTGGGACTTAATGATATCTTACCATAACCTTAATTATAATCCGGCATCAATCGCAGGCCTCCACCAGTCAATTTGAATCGGAGATTGCTGACCTGAAGACTCGTCTGGCAGCCCAAGAACTTGAAATTCAAAAGGCCAACTCCAAATTTGTATTCAGCGTCTCTGAACAAGAGAAGTTGAAGAAAAAATTTGATGCAGAGAAGAAAATCTGGGCCGATGAAAAAACCTCACTTGTGACCCGGGACGAGACAGCAGAAGCAGCTCTGGCCGAAGCAGCTGTCGAGCTGTCCGGCTTAAAGCACCAGATATCTCAAATGGTCTCAGCAATCTTCGGTAATTTATTATGTATAATCGTGAACATCACCATGGTTTCTTTGATGACTATTTCAAATATTATCTCCGGCTTACCTTATATGTATGAGCCTTGAGCCCAGGAGCACAAACACGAAGCAAAATATGCTGATCAAACTTAAGGCGGTGTACACTCTGGTGGAACAGCTATACACGGGTCTAGCGTGCTTTGGCCATTGTGGCTTTATCAAATGATGCTCCTTATCTCCTGCAGGATGTGCTCAAACGGCTTGTCGTGTTACCCCAACGGATTCAGGAGCTAAGGCGGGCATCTGCTAGAGCCGGGGCCATAGCCGCCTTAAGCCGGGCCAGAGCGTTGCTTCCAGAGCTAGACCTGGCAGACGTTGCTCTTGGATACCCCAGTTTGAAGGAGGATGGCTCTGTATTCGATGAATCAGACTTCACCACCTGTGTGAGAGTCGTACGTCCTGTGGCCACCATCATCGGCAATGATATTGATCTTACTAAGTATCAGCCGGGTTACGACAACGTGAACCGGAGGATTCAAACTCCGAATTATGATGACGTCAGCCTGATCCCTCCAACTCGTAAGCATACCTTTGCTCCTGAAGTTGACCCGGCCAGTTTAATAGATGATGAAGCTGAATTTGAAGCCTTAAGCGGCATTGATTGGACCTCGTCAACCTTCCAGGACAAAACAGCAGACGAGGAGGCGGAGAAGGATAACCCGGAATCTTCAAGCCCACCAAAGGAGTAACCCGCCTGGTGCTATGTCTTTGAAAAAATGATGCTTCATTACTCAGACTAGGGGAGTCTTGTAATAGGGTAGAAAAAACCTCTTACTTTGTCATGCCTTCGCGCATGTTTGTGGTGCTTACTATTGTCATAAACCACTGTCGTTGTATACTGCTGTCTTATGTGAATTGTTCCTTGACGTCCAAAATTTTCTTGCTTTATCCTGTGTATAAAACAAAAAAACAGAATTCCCTTGGCGTCTTACCACATCCGGGGTCATATAGAATAGTGATAACCCGGAGTATGAACCAAACATCATAAAAAACAGCCGGTTTATGATCATGACCATAATAATATACCTGCTATCTTACTTGAAGCATACCTTACCAGCTTATGTGATCCCAAAAAGCAGACAGTTAAACTTAACTTCTGAAAGTTGGCACATATAATGTTTACCTGGCCCTTAATATTATTTACCCTTACAGAGTAAACTAAACTTAATTTTCAAAGGCCTCTGATTCGAATACGACCAGTAACCGTTCCAAAGGGGTTAAGCTAAGATTCGGATACGATCATATAGCCCCCAATGGCTTTGGCGATGCCGATCAAGTGGGTATCGACAGCTATGTTCTCTTTGGTTCGAATACGACCTATGTTTGAATAGGAAGCCCCCGGGTGACCATTAGAATTGTTTAATGACGCTGATTCGAATACGATCCACATCAGACCCAAAGGGGTTAAGCGATGATTCAAATATGATCAAGAAGCCCCCAAGTGGGTTTGGCAGTATGCCGATCAATTGGGTATCGACAGCTATGTTCTCTTTGATTCGAATACGACCTATGTTTGAACAGGAAGCCCCCAAGTGACCATGGCTAGATTCAGATATGATCATAAGCCGGACCAAAGGGAAAGCCGGATTCAGATATGATCCGCTCCCTGTTGGTTGTTTCCACCACCTGATAAAGAAAATACATAATCCTTGAAGGGTGGAAAGAAAAGAGGTCCCGCTTTATTGCTTTATATAATATATACATTAATAGAAAATAAAAAAAATAAATATACTCTGAGAGGCGGTGGTTTAAGTGTAGTAGGGCCGGAGATGCGCTATATTCCACGGCCGGCGGGTCTCTTCCTCCGACTTACGTGAGTCTTTGTGCTCTCGGACATCGATGAGGTAGTATGACCCGTTGTTGAGATTCTAGCTGATCACAAAGGGTCCTTCCCAAGGAGGGGACAACTTGTGCACATCAGATTGATCCTGGATGAGCCGGAGCACTAAATCGCCTTCCTGAAAAGTTCTGCTTCTAACCCGGCGGCTGTGATAACACCACAGGTCTCGCTGATAAATCGCCGAGCGGGCTATTGCCAAGTCTCGCTCCTCATCCAACAAGTCAAGTGCATCTTGACGAGCTTTTTCTTTATCAGCCTCAACGTAAGCCGCCACCCGGGGTGAATCATGCCGGATATCACTTGGCAGAACTTCCTCTGCTCCGTACACCATGCAGAAAGGTGTATAACCTGTAGATCTGTTAGGCGTTGTGTTGATGCTCCATAGCACAGAGGGTAACTCCTCCACCCAACAACCCGGAGTTCGCTGCAAGGGAACTAAGAGCCGGGGTTTGATACCTTTCAAGATCTCTTGATTAGCTCTTTCTACTTGACCATTAGACTGAGGGTGAGCAACAGCCGAAACATCAAGTCGGATGTGCTCTTGTTGACCGAACTCTTCCATGGCACCCTTGGAGAGATTAGTACCATTATCAGTTATAATGCTGTGTGGAAAGCCAAAACGAAAGATCACCTTTTTCATGAACTGAACCGCCGTGGCTGCATCACACTTACTGACCGGCTCTGCTTCAACCCACTTGGTGAATTTATCCACTGCCACCAACAGGTGTTTCTTCTTATCCTTAGACCTTTTGAAAGGTCCAAACATATCAAGCCCCAGACGCAAACAGCCAAGTAATTGGTATCATCCTCAATTCTTGAGCGGCACATGAGCTCGTCGTGAGAATTTTTGACATCCGTCACATTTCTTGACGGATCCTCCGCATCAGCATGAGCCGTCAGCCAATAGAAACCATGACGAAAAGCCTTGCCACCAGAGATTTTGAACCGACATGATGACCACAATCTCCTTCATGAATCTCACAAAGTATCTCCTGACCCTCCGCAGGCGATACGCAACGTTGAAACGCCCTAGTGATGCTGCGGTGATGCAATTCGCCATGAACAATTGTCATGGATTTGGATCGCCTGATAATTTGTCTTGCCAAGGTCTCGTCCCCAGGCAACTCTCCCCGAGTCATATAGGCCAAATATGGGACTGTCCAATCTGGGATGGCGTGGAGAGCCGCCACCAGCTGTGCCTCCGGGTCTGGCACTGCTAGCTCTTCCTCTGTAGGCACTCTGATAGAAGGGTTATGCAAAACGTCAAGTAAGGTGTTAGGCGGTACCGACTTACGCTGAGACCCCAGCCGGCTCAAAGCATCAGCCGCCTCATTCTTCCTTCGGTCAATGTGCTCTACTTGATAACCTTTGAAGTGCCCGGCCACCGCATCATCTTCACGACGATAAGCCGCCATAAGGGGATCCTTGGAGTCCCACGTGCCTGACACCTGTTGAGCGACGAGGTCTGAATCGCCCAAGCACCTTACTCGGCTCAAATTCATCTCTTTGGCCATCCGGAGGCCATGGAGTAAAGCCTCGTATTCAGCTGCATTGTTAGTACAGGGAAACATAAGCCAGAGCACATAGCAAAATTTGTCACCTCGGGGGGAAGTTAAAACGACTCCAGCCCCCGAGCCTTCCAACTGCCTGGACCCATCGAAGTGAATAGTCCAATACGTGTTACCTGGCTTCTCCTCTGGTGCCTGCAACTCCGTTCAATCATAGATAAAATCCACCAAGGCTTGAGACTTGATAGCTGTACGTGGCATATACTTCAAACCGTGAGGCCCAAGCTCAATGGCCCACTTGGCGACTCGTCCTGTGGCTTCCACATTGCGGATGATGTCCCCCAAGGGGCAGAACTTACTACGATTATAGGATGACCATGGAAATCTTGCTTTAGCTTCCGGCTTGCCATGAACACCCCATAAACAAGTTTCTGCCAATGCGGATATCTTTGCTTGGACTCTATGAGCACCTCACTGATGTAATAAACTGGCCGTTGAACCGGATGCTCCTTGCTGGCCTCCTTACGCTCCACCACGATGGCAACACTAACAACTCATGAGTTAGCGACAACATACAACGAGAACGGCTCTTTATCAATGGGAGCCGGAGAACGGCGGCTCGAGACAATTGTCTCTTTAAATCTTCAAAAGCAGCATCAGCAGCCTCACTCCAGACAAAAGTGTCTGTTTTCTTCATCATCTGATACAGCGGTAGAGCCTTCTCACCTAACCGGCTTATGAATCGGCTTAAGGCAGCAACGCGACCCGCCCTTGATCGCTGAACATCATTGATGCCGCGCCGGTTTAGCCAGAGAGGTAATCGCCTTGATCTTGTCGGGTTAGCTTCAATGCCCTGTTTGAGACCGGGAATCCCAAAAGTTTGCTGCAGTACACCAAATACACACTTGTCCGGGTTAAGCATCATCTCATAGACCCGGAGATTATCAAAGGTTTCCTTTAAATCAGAAATCAAGGTTTCCTTCTCTCTGGACTTCACCACAATGTCATCCACATAAGCATGAACATGGCGCCCAATCTGATTGTGGAGACAATTATGTACACACCGCTGATAAGTCGCCTGGGCACTCTTGAGCCCAAATGGCATAGATACATAGCAGAAGGCTCCAAACGGAGTAATGAAAGCCGTCTTCTCCTGGTCCTTAACTGCCATCTTGATCTGATGATAAACAGAGTAAGCATCCAAAAAACTCAAACGCTCGCAACCCGTTGTAGCATCAATGATTTGATCAATGCGGGGTAGAGAAAAGGGATCAGCCGGACAAGCTTTATTTAAGTCCGTCTAATCTACACACATCCGCCAGGTGCCGTTCTTCTTGAGCACAAGCACTGGGTTAGCTAACCACTCCGGGTGAAAGACTTCCACGATGAACCCGGCCGCTAAGTGCTTAAGCGACCTCTTCCCTGATAGCTTTTCGTCTTTCCTCATTGAACCGCCGAAGAAACTGCCTGACCGGCTTATACTTTGGATCAATATTAAGAGTGTGCTCAGCGAGTTCTCTCGGGACACCCGGCATGTCAGAAGGTTTCCATGCAAAGATGTCCCGGTTCTCACGGATGAACTCGATGAGTGCGCTTTCCTATTTGGGATCCAAATTGGTATTGATGCTGAACTGCTTGGAAGAGTCGTCTGGAGTGAAGTCGACCATTTTGGTCTCGGCGGCCGACTTAAATTTCAACGCCGAGTCTTGCTCCGTGGTTGGCTTCTTTAGAGAGGTCATATCCGCCGGATCAACATTATTTTGATAAAACTTCAGCTCCTCTTCGGCACAAACAGATTCAGCATAAGCCGCATTGCCTTCTTCGCATTCCAAGGCTACCTTTCGGCTCCCATGCACAGTGATGGTGCCCTTGTAACCCGGCATCTTGAGCTGTAAATAAACATAACACGGTCATGCCATGAACTTTGCATAAGCCAGTCATCCAAACAGAGCGTGATACGGGCTCCTGATTTTGACTACCTCAAACGTCAGCTTCTCAGCCCTGAAATCATATTCATCTCCAAAGGCTACTTTCAAGCTTGATCTTACCAACTGGATATGCCGATCTACCAGGTACCACCCCATGAAAGACAGTGTTGGACGTCCTCAAGTCCTTATCAGTCAATCCCATGCGGCGAAAGGTCTCATAATAGAGAATATTGATGCTGCTTCCTCCGTCCATGAGTACCTTAGTGAATTTATATCCACCAACCTGAGGGGCCACCACCAAGGCCAACTGACCCGGGTTATCAACCTGAAGGGGGTGATCTTCCCTGCTCCATATGATGGGCTGCTCTGACCATCTCAAGTAACGGGGAACCGCCGGCTCAACAGAATTCACAGCCCTTTTATGAACCTTATGGTCACATTTGCACAAGTTAGTGGTGAACACATGGTATTGCCCACCATTCAGCTGATTTGGATGGCTCTGATAACCTGACTGCTGCTGTTGTTGTCCCCCTTGACCGGGCTGCTGCTGATTATAGCCACCTTGACCGGAACTTGAACCGCCACCCGGGCCATGAAAGCCACCGGCCCCTGAGCCACCGCCTGATCTGTGATTGCCATCAAACATGTTGGAATTCTTGAAAGCCTTCATGATCGCCCAGTCCTTCCGTACGTGGGTGGCGGGACGCTCCCGAGTACCGTGTCTCGGGCAAGGCTCATTCAGAAGCTGCTCAAGAGATGGGCTTGAGCCACCAGATCGAGGGGGTGGTCTCCCCTTACGTTTCTGGTTGTTACCTTGTGCATTAGCATTGGCTACAAACTCCGAGTTACCCTCCGCCTTACGCTTGTTGCCTCCTTGACTTACTGGGTTATGCTGCTGACCCTTTCCATTGTCGTTCTTCTTTCCCTTCCCTGCCCTTTCCTCCTCAGACGCGGGATCATTGGTAGTATCAGAATCGGCGTATTTGACCAAGGCTGCCATCAGCGTACCCATATCATTGCAATCACGCTTAAGGCGCCCCAGCTTCTGCTTCAGCAGCTCAAGACGACAATTCTGATGGACCATAAGTACCATGAGCGGCATCCATCTTATCGGATGAGTGTATTATTTCCTTGACGGCGCACCCAATGAGTTGTCGATTCACCCTCCTCCTGCTTACAATTGGTCAAGTCCACAATTGACATAGACTGCTTGCAAGTGTCCTTGAAGTTCTGGATAAACCGGGCCTTTAGCTCTGCCCATGAACTGATGGAATTGGGAGGCAAACTTTTCAACCAAGACCGGGCCGTTCCATCTCCGGGTGTCATAAACTGATTGGCTTTGGGCGGGTTGCTGGGACCAGCTCCGGGTGTCGTGAAAAGATTTCGAGGATCGTTAACCGGAGGCAGACGGGACTGGGTTTTCTGATGTCTCCTTCTCATGACCTCATTGGATGCGTTCAGACTCATATTAAGCTGGAAAGCCTATGATCGAGTCGCTGCCCGTCTGCAAGGCCCAAAGCCGCCTCGGCCCGTAGCTAACTGGTGTCCTCAGCCGCCAAGGCCTCCTTGGCTAGGGCTATCTCCTCACGCACCTTGGCCACCTCCGTGTTATGTTCATCTGGATTTGCAGGAATAACCGTGGTGGTTAACTAGGCCGTCAACTTGTCCATAAGATCCATCAGCACCTGAGCCGGTGGGAGCACATGGCCTCCTGCCCCGGCCGCTCCTGACCCGGACGTTATTGCTGTTGCAGCCGTCGAGTTTTGACCGGGTTGAGTACCAGCCATGAAGACTCCTGCCCAGCTAGCGGCTCATAGAAATCCGGAATGCTAGAGTCGTCAGAATAGCCCCCAAGCATGCCCTCTTGGACCTGATACAAAGAATCTGTTGAACCAGAGGACGAACCGTCATCCGATGGGACGACCGTCTCTCCGCCATCTTTAGATCCTTTAGAAAGTCCCTCTCCGTGAATACAGCCCACGAAGGCACGCTTCATGACTGGTTGAACTCGGGCGGGTTTCGCACGCTGAGCCGTCTCGACGAGGTCGGTGCAGTTGTCCGGCTCCGGGCCCGGCTCACCAATCCGGCCGATGAAGACGTGGATTCCGCCAAACGGGACCCGGTACCCGTACTCAATTGAGTCGGCCTCAGGGCCCCAGCCTTCATTGTCGATGTAGATCTTGCCACGACGACTCTTGGTCATCCGGCCCACTGCGTATCCCTTGAGCCCTTCGAAGCTGCCTTTCAAGAACTCAAATCCACCATGCGCTGGCCCCATGGTGGGCGCCAACTGTCGTGGAATTGTCACGGCAGATGTCCTCGTGTAAGGACTTAGTCGTGGAGCCATCACAACAGGAAGCTTAAAGGGGTTAATCGGGAAAAAGGACACGAGAGGTTTATACTAGTTCGGCCCCTTACGGTGAAGGTAAGGCCTACGTCTAGTTGGGTTGGTATTGCTTGAGGTTTCGATGACCAGGGAGCGAGATACGCTATGCCCTGTTCTCGATTGGTTGTTTCTTGCCCTAAGCCGCCAGCAGGTCGTCCCCTTATATACACGGGTTGACGCCCGGTGGCCTACAGAGTCCCGGCCGGCTTATAAAAAATGTCCGGCTTGGTAACTAGTTAAATCTACCTTATGATACAAGTCATGCCATTATGGCGGTTTACTACAACGGGCCTTAAGTCGCCTGTGGGCCTTAGGCCCTTTATTGAACCGCCATCTTCATGCTTGGTCTTGGGCTTCTTTCTGGTGAATCTTCCTTGCGTAACCCGGCCCCTCCTGGGCGGCTTACACAAATAGTTATATCCCCAACAATGAGTATTATTAGCTTACGGCCAAGATATCCTACAGATTACTTTAGTGCATTCAAGCTCGGCGACGAATGCTTAATAGTGCAAGACTGGACCAAATATGTGATGGGGGAGTGCAGAGAAGTACTAGGGGGCAACAAACAGATGCGCTACCCACGATTAGGAGACAGGTTCATCTGCATGCTCCAACTTGATCAAGGAGGAGAGCTACACATGTTTTATGTTATTTTACCTAAGAGAGAGCAGCAGGAGTGATTAGTTAGCTAGAAATGAGTTTGAGGATGATGATGTGCTACACTATTACTATGATGATAAAATAGCTAGTGTTGGTGGTAATGACTACGATGATTATTATTAGCTAGTGTTAGTGGTGATTAAATAAATACTGTTGGTGGTAATGACTATGATGATGATTAAATAGCTTGTGCTGGCGGATTAGATTCAAGTGGACGCAACATGGGGTGCACATCGAAAGTACTACTAGTCCAAACTAGATCAAGTTTGGATTAGTAGTATACTTTTGACATGCACCACATATTGCCTCCACTTGAACCTAATACACCTTCATTTGACACACTGTTATGGACATAATGATGTAAACCTCATAAGTGGTATTGTACCAATATTTGTATGATGGCGCATAAATACACTAAAAATAAAAAAATAAAAAAAGAATACTAGTAGCGATGGAGAGAAAACACGCTCATGTAGTTACATTAGCAGTAGCGTGGGATTGAACAAACGCTGCAGCTATTTGTCCTAGCGATGGCGGCGATGCGAATGCGTGCTACTGCTAAGCAATAGCTGTAGCGCCTTATTAGTAGCGCGCCTGCCCGCGCTACTGATACACCTATAACCCGCGCTGCTGCTAGCCTTTTCCCTAGTAGTGCTTGGCCGCCCCCCCCCCCCTCTAGATCCATCTGGAGGGGGCCGGCCCCCTTTTCCCTTCTCCCTATAAATAGAGGGGTGGAGGGAGGGCAGCAGCACCCTTCCCAAGGCGCAGCCCTCCCCCTCTACAACACCCACTCCTCCTCCGTTGAGCTTGGCGAAGCCCTGCCGGAGAACTGCAAGCTCCTGTTGGGGAACGTTGCAGAAAATTAAAAAAAAATTCTACGGTTTCACCAAGATCCATCTATGAGTTCATCTAGCAACGAGTCATGGGAGAGTGATTGCATCTACATACCACTTGTAGATCGCGTGCGGAAGCGTTCAATGGAACGGGGATGATGGAGTCGTACTCGCCGTGATTCAGATCACCGATGACCTAGTGCCGAACAGACAGCACCTCCGCGTTCAACACATGTACAGAGCAGATGACGTCTCCTCCTTCTTGATCCAGCAAGGGGGAAGGAGAGGTTGATGATGATCCAGCAGCACGACGGCGTGGTGGTGGATGCAGCAGAACTCCAGCAGGGCTTCGCTAAGCAATTACGGGAGGAGGAGGAGGTGTTGCAGGGAGGAGGGAGGCGCCAGGGCTTATGGGTGCGGCCACCCTCCCTCCCTCCCTTTATATAGGTGCAAGAGAAGGGGGAGGGTGCAGCCTTGCCCCTTCCTCCAAGGAAGGGTGCGGCCAAGAGGGGAGGAGTCCATCCTCCCAAGGCACCTCGGAGGTGCCTTCCCCTTTAGGACTCTCCCTCTCTCTTATCTCCAGGCGCATGGGCCTCTTGGGGCTGGTGCCCTTGGCCCATATAGGCCAAGGCGCACCCCTACAGCCCATGTGGCCCCCGAGGTAGGTGGACCCCGGTGGACCCCGGACTCCTTTCGGCACTCCGGTACAATACCGATAAAGTCTGAAACCTTTCCGGCGACCAAAATAAGACTTCCTATATATAAATCTTTACCTCCTGACCATTCCGGAACTCCTCGTGACGTCAGGGATCTCATCCGGGACTCGAACAACATTCGGTTTGCTGCATACTCATATTCATACAACCCTAGCGTCACCGAACCTTAAGTGTAGACCCTACGGGTTCGGAGACATCTGCGACATGACCGAGACGGCTCTCGGGCAATAACCAATAGCGGGATCTGGATACCCATGTTGGCTCCCACATGCTCCTCGATGATCTCATCGGATGAACCACGATGTCGAGGATTCAAACAACCCCGTATACAATTCCCTTTGTCAATCGGTATTTTACTTACCCGAGATTCGATCGTCGGTATCCCAATACCTCGTTCAATCTCATTACCGGCAAGTCACTTTACTCGTACCGTAATGCATGATCCCGTGACCAAACACTTGGTCACTTTGAGCTCATTATGATGATGCACTACCGAGTGGGCCCAGTGATACCTCTCCGTCATACGGAGTGACAAATCCCAGTCTCGATCCGTGTCAACCCAATGACACTTTCGAAGATACCTGTAATGCACCTTTATAGTCACCCGATTACGTTGTGACGTTTGGTACACCCAAAGCACTCCTACGGTATCCGGGAGTTACACGATCTCATGGTCTAAGGAAGAGATACTTGACATTGGAAAAGCTCTAGCAAAACGAACTACACGATCTTGTGCTATGCTTAGGATTGGGTCTTGTCCATCACATCATTCTCCTAATGATGTGATCCCGTTATCAATGACATCCAATGTCCATAGTCGAGAAACCATGACTATCTGTTGATCAACGAGCTAGTCAACTAGAGGCTCACTAGGGACATATTGTGGTCTATGTATTCACACGTGTATTACGATTTCTCGATAATACAATTATAGCATGAATAAAAGACAATTATCATGAACAAGGAAATATAATAATAATACTTTTATTATTGCCTCTAGGGCATATTTCTAACAGTCTCCCACTTGCACTAGAGTCAATAATCTAGTTACATTGTGATGAATTGAACACCCATAGAGTTCTGGTGTTGATCATGTTTTGCTCGCGGAAGAGGTTTAGTCAACGGATCTGAGACATTCAGATCCGTATGCACTTTGCAAATTTCTATGTCCCCATCTTGAACATTTTCACGAATGGAGTTGAAGCGACGCGTGATGTGCCTGGTCTTCTTGTGAAACCTGGGCTCCTTGGCAAGTGCAATAGCTCGGTGTTGTCCTGGAAGAGTTTGATCGGCTCCGACGCATTGGGTATGACTCTTAGGTCGGTGATGAACTCCTTCACCCAAATTTCTTCATGTGCTGCCTCCGAGGCTGCCATGTACTCCGCTTCACATGTAGATCCCGCCACGACGCTACGCTTGCAGCTGCAGCTTCTTGCTCCACCATTCAACATATACACGTATCCGGTTTGTGACTTTTAGTCATCCAAATCTGTGTCGAAGCTAAGCGTCGGCGTAACCCTTCTGACGAGCTCTTCATCACCTCCATAAACGAGAAACATGTCCTTTGTCCTTTTCGGTACTTGGGATATTCTTGACCGCTGTCCGGTGTTCCTTGCCGGGATTACTTTGGTACCTTCCTACCAAACTTACGGCAAGTTTTACATCAGTCCGGTACACAACATGGCATACATATTAGATCCTATGGCTGAGGCATAGGGGATGACACTCATCTCTTCTTTATCTTTTGCCGTGGTCGGGCATTGAGCCGAGCTCAGTTTCACACCTTGCAAAACAGGCAAGAACCCTTTCTTGGACTGATCCATTTTGAACTTCTACAAAATCTTATCAAGGTATGTGCATTGTGAAAGACCTATGAGGCGTCTCGATCTATCCCTATAAATTTTGATGCCTAATATGTAAGCAGCTTCTCCAAGGTCCTTCATTGAAAAACTCTTATTCAAGTAGGCCTTAATGCTGTCCAAAAGTTCTATATCATTTCCCATCAAAAGTATGTCATCTACATATAATATGAGAAATGCTACTGAGCTCCCACTCACTTTCTTGTAAACGCAGCTTCTCCATAAGTCTGCATAAACCCAAACGCTTTGATCATCTCATCAAAGCGAATGTTCGAACTCCGAGATGCTTGCACCAGCCCATAAATGGATCACTGGAGCTTGCATACCTTGTTAGCATTCTTAGGATCGACAAAACCTTCCGGCTGCATCATATACAGCTCTTCCTTAAGGTAACCGTTAAGGAATGCCGTTTTGGCGTCCATCTGCCATATCTCATAATCATAGTATGCGGCAATTGCTAACATGATTCGGACGGACTTAAGCTTCGCTACGGAGAGAAAGTCTCATCGTAGTCAATCCCTTGAACTTGTCGATAACCCTTAGTGACAAGTCGAGCTTTATAGATGGTAACATTACCATCCGCGTCCGTCTTCTTCTTAAAGATCCATTTGTTTTCTATCGCTCGCCGATCATCGGGCAAGTCTGTCAAAGTCCATACTTTGTTTTCATACATGGATCCTATCTCGGATTGCATGGCTTCAAGCCATTTGTTGGAATCTGGGCCCGCCATCGCTTCTTCATAGTTCGAAGGTTCACCGTTGTCTAACAACATGATTTCCGGGACAGGGTTGCCGTACCACTCTGGTGCGGAACGTGTCCTAGTGGACCTACGAAGTTCAGTAGTAACTTGATCCGAAGTACCTTGATCATCATCATTAATTTCCTCTCCAGTCGGTGTAGGCACCACAGGAACATTTTCCTGAGTTGCACTACTTTCCGGTTCAAGAGGTAGTACTTCATCGAGTTCTACTTTCCTCCCACTTACTCCTTTCGAGAGAAACTATTTTTCCAGAAAGGATCCATTCTTGGCAACAAAGATCTTGCCTTCGGATCTAAGGTAGAAGGTATACCCAATGGTTTCTTTAGGGTATCCTATGAAGACGCATTTTTCCGACTTGGGTTCGAGCTTTTCAGGTTGAAGTTTCTTGACATAAGCATCGCATCCCCAAACTTTTAGAAACGCGGCTTAGGTTTCTTCCCAAACCATAATTCATACGGTGTCGTCTCAACGGATTTAGATGGTGCCCTATTTAAAGTGAATGTAGCTATCTCTAGAGCGTATCCCCAAAATGATAGCGGTAAATCAGTAAGAGACATCATAGATCGTACCATATCCAATAGAGTGCGATTACGACGTTCGGACACACCGTTACGCTGAGGTGTTCCACGCGGCGTGAGTTGTGAAACGATTCCACATTTCCTTAAGTGTGTACCAAATTCGTGACTTAAATATTCTCCTCCACGATCTGATCGTAAGAAATTTATCTTTCGGCCACGTTGATTCTCTACTTCATTCTGAAATTCCTTGAACTTTTTAAAGGTCTCAGACTTGTGTTTCATCAAGTAGACATACCCATATCTACTTAAGTCATCAGTAAGAGTGAGAACATAACGATATCCTCCGCGATCCTCAACACTCATTGGACCGCACACATCGGTATGTATGATTTCCAATAAGTTGGTTGCTCGCTCCATTGTTAGGAGAACGGAGTCTTGGTCATCTTGCCCATGAGGCATGGTTCGCATGTGTCAAATGATTCATAATCGAGAGACTCTAAAAGTCCATCAGCATGGAGCTTCTTCATGCGCTTGACACCAATGTGACCATAGGCGGCGTGCCACAAGTATGTGGGACTATCGTTATCAACTTTACATCTTTTGGTATTCACACTATGAACATGTGTAACATTACGTTCGAGATTCATTAAGAATAAACCATTGACCATCGGAGCATGACCATACAACATTTCTCTCATATAAATAGAACAACCATTATTCTCGAATTTAAATGAGTAGCCATCTCGTATTAAGCGAGATCACGATACAATGTTCATGCTCAAACTTGGCACTAAATAACAATTATTGAGGTTTAAAACTAATCCCGTAGGTAAATGTAGAGGTAGCGTGCCGACGGCGATCACATCGACCTTGGAACCATTCAGACGCATCGTCACCTCGCCCTTCGCCCGGTCTCCGTTTATTCCACAGCTCCTGCTTTGTGAGTTACATATATGAGCAACGGCACTTTGGTATCAAATACCCAGGAGTTACTACGAAAATCGGTAAGGTACACATCAATTACATGTATATCAAATATACCTTTAGTGTTGCCGGCCTTCTTGTCTGCTAAGTATTTGGGGCAGTTCCGCTTCCAGTGACCCTTCCCTTTGCAATAAAAGCACTTAGTCTCAGGCTTGGGTCCATTCTTTGATTTCTTCCTGGCAACTGGCTTACCAGGCGCGGCAACATCCTTGCCGTCCTTCTTGAAGTTCTTCTTACCCTTGCCCTTCTTGAAGTTAGTGGTTTTATTGACCATCAACACTTGATGCTCCTTCTTGATTTCTACCTCTGCTGACTTCAGCATTGAAAATACTTCAGGAATAGTTTTCACCATCCCCTGCATATTGTAGTTCATCACAAAGCTCTTGCAGCTTGGTGGGAGCGACTGAAGGATTCTGTCAATGACCGCCTCGTCCGGGAGGTTAATGTCCAGCTAGGACAGGCGGTTGTGCAACCACGACATTTTGAGTATGTGCTCACCGATGTAACTATTTTCCTCCATCTTACAACTGTAGAACTTGTCGGAGACTTCATATCTCTCGACCCGGGCATGAGCTTGGAAAACTAGTTTCAGCTCCTCGAACATCTCATATGCTCTGTGTCGCTCAAAACGCTTTTGGAGCCCTGGTTCTAGGCTATAAATCATGCCGCACTGAACGAGGGAGTAATCATCAGCACGAGACTGCCAAGCGTTCATAACGTCTTGGTTCTCTGGGATGGGTGCTTCACCTAGCGGTGCTTCTAGGACATATTGTTTCTTGGCAGCTATGAGGATAATCCTCAGGTTAGGACCAGTCCAGAATAGTTGCTTCCATCATCTTTCAGCTTGGTTTTCTCTAGGAACGCGTTGAAGTTCATGGTGACATTAGCGTTGGCCTTTGATCTACAAGACATTTTGCAAAGATTTTAGACTATTGTTCATGATAATAAAGTTCATCTAATCAAATTATTTAATGAACTCCCACTCAGATTTGACATCCCTCTAGTCATCTAAGTGATACATGATCCGAGTCGACTAGGTCGTGTCCGATCATCACGTGAGACGGACTAGTCATCGTCGGTGAACATCTCCATGTTGATCGTATCTTCCATCGACTCATGTTCGACCTTTCGGTCTCTTGTGTTCCGAGGCCTGTCTGTACTTGCTAGGCTCGTCAAGTTAACCTAAGTGTATTGCATGTGTAAAACTGTCTTACACCCGTTGTATGTGAACGTAAGGATCTATCACACCGATCATCACGTGGTGCTTCAAACGACGAACTTTAGCAACGGTGCAGTTAGGGAGAACACTTTCTTGAAATTGTTATGAGGGATCATCTTATTTACTACCGTCGTTCTAAGTAAACAAGATGCATAAACATAATAAACATCACATGCAATTATATGTAGTAGTGACATGATATGGCCAATATCTTATAGCTCCTTTGATCTCCATCTTCGGGGCTCCATGATCATCCTGTCACCGGCATGACACCATGATCTCCATCATCGTGTCTTCATGAAGTTGTCACGCCAACGACTACTTCTACTTGTATGGCTAACGCGTTTAGCAATAAAGTAAAGTAATTTACATGGCGTTCTTCAATGACACGCAGGTCATACAAAAATAAAGACAACTCCTATGGCTCCTGCCGGTTGTCATACTCATCGACATGCAAGTCGTGATTCCTATTACAAGAACATGATCTCATACATCACATATATCATTCATCATTCATCACAACTTTGGCCATATCATATCACAAAACACTTGCTGCAAAAACAAGTTAGACGTCCTCTAATTGTTGTTGCAAGTTTTACGTGGCTGCAATAGGGTTCTAGCAAGAACGTTTTCTTACCTACGTGAAAGCCACAACGTGATTTGTCAACTTCTATTTACCCTTCCTAAGGACCCTTTTCATCGAATCCGCTCCAACTAAAGTGGGAGAGACAGACACCCGCTAGCCACCTTATGCAACTAGTGCATGTCAGTCGGTGGAACCAGTCTCACGTAAGCGTACGTGTAAGGTCGGTCCGGACCGCTTCATCCCACAATACCGCTGAAGCAAGATAAGAATAGTAGCGGCAAGAAAGTTGACAACATCTACGCCCACAACAAATTGTGTTCTACTCGTGCAATAGAGAACTACGCATAGACCTAGCTCATGATGCCACTGTTGGGGAACGTTGCAGAAAATTAAAAAAAATTCTACGGTTTCACCAAGATCCATCTATGAGTTCATCTAGCAACGACTCATGGGAGAGTGATTGCATGTACATACCACTTGTAGATCGCGTGCGGAAGCGTTCAATGGAACGGGGATGATGGATTCATTTCGCCGTGATTCAGATCACCGATGACCTAGTGCCGAACGGACATCACCTCCGCGTTCAACACACGTACGGAGCGGATGACGTCTCCTCCTTCTTGATCCAGCAAGGGGGAAGGAGAGTTTGATGATGATCCAGCAGCACGACGGCGTGGTGGTGGATGCAGCAGAACTCCTGCAGGGCTTCGCTAAGCAACTACGGGAGGAGGAGGAGGTGTTGCGAGGGGAGGAGGGAGGCGCCAGGGCTTATGGGTGCGGCCACCTCCCTCCCTCCCTTTATATAGGTGCAAGAGAGGGGAGGGCGCAGCCTTGCCCCTTCGTCCCAAGGAAGGAGTGCGGCAAAGAGGGGGAGGAGTCCATCCTCCCAAGGCACCTCGGAGGTGCCTTCCCCTTTAGGACTCTCCCTCTCTCTTATCTCCAGGCATGGGCCTCTTGGGGCTGGTTTCCTTGGCCCATATTGGCCAAGGCGCACCCCTACAGCCCATGTGGCCCCAGGCAGGTGGACCCCGGTGGACCCCCGGACCCCTTTCGGCACTCCCGGTACAATATCGATAAAGTGTGAAACCTTTCCGGCGACCAAAATAAGACTTCCTATATATAAATCTTTACCTCCGGACCATTCCGGAACTCCTCGTGATGTCCGGGATCTCATCCGGGACACCGAACAACATTTGGTTTGCTGCATACTCATATTCATACAACCCTAGCGTCACCGAACCTTAAGTGTGTAGACCCTACGGGTTCGGGAGACATCTTGAGACATGACCGAGACGGCTCTCGGGCAATAACCAATAGCGGGATCTGGATACCCATGTTGGCTCCCACATGCTCCTCGATGATCTCATCGGATGAACCACGATGTCGAGGATTCAAACAACCCCATATACAATTCCCTTTGTTAATCGGTATTTTACTTACCCGAGATTCGATCGTCGGTATCCCAATACCTCGTTCAATCTCGTTACCGACAAGTCACTTTACTCGTACCGTAATGCATGATCCCGTGACCAAACACTTGGTCACTTTGAGCTCATTATGATGATGCACTACCGAGTGGGCCCAGTGATACCTCTCTGTCATACGGAGTGACAAATCCCAGTCTCGATCCGTGTCAACCCAACAGACACTTTCGGAGATACCTGTAATGCACCTTTATAGTCACCCAGTTATGTTGTGACGTTTGGTACACGAAAGCACTCCTACGGTATCCGGGAGTTACACGATCTCATGGTCTAAGGAAGAGATACTTGACATTGGAAAAGCTCTAGCAAAACAAACTACACGATCTTGTGCTATGCTTAGGATTGGGTCTTGTCCATCACATCATTCTCCTAATGATGTGATCCCGTTATCAATGACATCCAATGTCCATAGTCAGGAAACCATGACTATTTGTTGATCAACGAGCTAGTCAACTAGAGGCTCACTAGGGACATATTGTGGTCTATGTATTCACACGTGTATTACGATTTCCGGATAATACAATTATAGCATGAATAAAAGACAATTATCATGAACAAGGAAATATAATAATAATACTTTTATTATTGCCTCTAGGGCATATTTCCAACAGCTCCACCACCACGCCGTCGTGCTGCCGGAGCTCTTCCCCAACTTCTCCTTCCCCCTTGCTGGATCAAGAAGGAGGAGACATCCCGAGGCTGTACGTGTGTTGAACGCGGAGACGCCGTTGTTCGGCGCTTAGATTGGAATCAACCGCGATCTGAATCGCTGCGAGTATGACTCCTTCATCCGCGTTCTTGTAACGCTTCCGCATCGCGATCTTCAAGGGTATGAAGATGCACTCCCCTCTCTCTCGTTGCTAGTCTCTCCATAGATTGATCTTGGTGATGCGTAGAAAAATTTTAATTTCTGCAACGATCCCCAACAAGGGCCATGTCACTTGTCCTGAAAGCCGAGTCCCATCGCCAATAGGAAAGGGACACGTCACTTGTCCTAAAAGCCGAGTCCCTTTTTTGCCGAGAGGCCTCTCAGTAAAGATTTCAGGAGGCACTACAGGTTGTTACCCTTTTTGAGAGGCCTCTCGGTAAAGGTGTCAGGTGGTTGGTAAACTTTACCAAGAGGCCTCTCGGTAAAGGTTGTATCTTGGTCCACTTTCATAGTCTTTGCCGAGAGGCCCTCAGTAATATTTTCCCCAACAACCTTTTTTCCGTTTTTGTTTCTTTCCGGCAGCAAAACATATACATCAACAACATATAGTGGCTCACACATAGAACATGTCACATATAGGCATCATTGGACAAAAAAAGCAATGATTCTCAAGAACATCCCACTCAAAAGCAATAGTGCATAAAAGGTGCAATAGTTGTCAAGCACATTCGACTACCTAAAGTTTACAAGTCTCAAGATAACACAAGATGCAATAGTTCTCAAGCACATACAAGGAACAATTTCAAACACAACATAACATGAAGTTCACATGATTTTGGAGATCGGAGTGGTAACACCAACATCAGAAGGCGTCATTCTGTTTGCTTCCCCAACTCCACCAACTTGAGGTGGAACTACCGGAACATTGTTCGATCCTTGCGATGGATTGAGCCAATAATAAGATGAATGCATATGGTAATGCCGAAAATGGTGATAGAAATAGTTTGAACAATATTTACGATGTTCCACTCTGGCGTTGGTGGCTTCTCTAGCACTGGTTTGCCTTGCATAGAATAAAGATTGGCCACCATATGTTGTAAAGACTTCACTAGATCATCTTGTTCTTCAGCTTAGCCCGGTCTTCATGTCGTTCTTTCTGGTTGTCATTCAGACGAGTCTACAATATGGCAATGCAAATGTAATTTGTGTTGAAATGCAAACATGCAGGACCATGAAGGATCAATGAAGAAGCACTGACCTGAATATCCTCAATAATGGCCACGGTGTGTGGTACATGACACTCTATGGTAGGAGTAGAGCCAGTACTCATAGCACGAAGTGTGTTGACTCTCGGAAGGGCGGAGGTTATGACAGAATCAAGGTGAACCGCAATCCAGCCATTCGGTCTATCGACTGCTGTGCCAATGGCCACAAGAGGGTCAAATGGCAGCATGTGACGATCAACCTCTTGCTCGTACGTCTCCTTCAATTTTTTGGTGTAGTTCTCCCATCTGATCGGGCTTTTGAGTTGATCCAGTCCCTCTCCGGGTGGAGAGGGTCCTTTTCCTTGTCGTCTTTGGTACGTTTGATGGTACATGCCTTGAAGTAAGAGATATCCTTGCCAGTGTCTTCTTTCTGCAAAAGAAAGCGATCCAAACGATCAATGGAATGCTCAAAAATGAAAGAGAACATGATGAAAAGAAAAGGATTTTGTTGCCTACATGTTTGGAGATGACACCTGGGATGGTGAGGTTGCCTCGACGGTGTCCTAGACAAACCATCAACTTACGTCATTCAGCTATTACCATGTGTTCATCCTGCCACCCTGGATCTGTCCACCATTCGACGATCTTCTCCCAGCACAGACATTTGTCAGCGCACCACTGAGGAATCACCTGTAGTAAGTAAATAAATACATCTTAGTAAGGAATCTAATTTGCGGTAATGTAGGGAATAGCAAGCACCCATCGTCACTTGCCTTGAAGTAATTGTCCCGTGAAAGATGCTTCCCTCGAGCATCCTTTTTGGAAATCCTCTGGTTGAGATAGTCCATGTGATACTTGACCACTAACCGAACACGCTCCTCATAGTGCATGTCGTGGACTAGTTTCTTGGCAATATTCTCAACCACCACATTTGCACGATCCTGCTCACCATCTACGCATGTAAAGAAATCCTACAAACATGCATACATGTGAGGAGGGCAAAATCATGACTATGGCAAATTTAAACCTTTTGGTATTGACATTGCGGTGTTTGAAATGACTTACCTAGAAATCGTTGACCACTCGCAAAGCTCTGGTATCATAAACCCTCTAATGCATATCCAGGAAATCCGGAGCGAGTTTGTAGTGATCTCACGACCAAGTTGGCTTAATGATACCGTTCGGCAAAGTGACCAGTCCAGGATAATTTAACCTACAAAGACCCCCAATGATGCCAGTCGGTGAACATGGCAGACGCCTCTCACCAGCTTTTATTAAGCTCCTCCATTACGAAGAGTGAAGTCATATTATATGTAATGAAATGACAAGGGTACAATTTATTTGGGATGAGTCGATATAACCACTTACTTCTCTCACACTGGTTTAATCAACACATTTCTATGCACATATGGACGTTTTGGAAGCTTTGAAGGACCATGCAGCCACACTTTCCATGTGGAAGTAGTGCTGATAGTCGAACCGCCCAGCTGTGAGCTGCTCACCTTGTGGTGCTCCGTTACTTGTGAGGGTCCATCCCCACCCTCAGAAACCTGACGAACAGCCAGCCTCCTCTTTGCGGCATCGTCCCCCGCCACCTCCTCATCATCATCCTCGCCCCCTCCTCCTCACTTGCCTCCTCCCCATCCTCTATTTCCTCCTCCAGCCGTCGTGCATCCTCCTCCTAAGCATGGCGAAGCACTACATCAGAGGGCCCAGGAGAAGAAAGAGGTGCTCTATGTCCTCCTCGTCCCCCTACTCAGCCTCATCTACTCCCCCTCCTCGTCCGCCTCCTCCTCCTGCCTCATCTACTCCCCCTCCTCGTCCGCCTCCTCCTCCTGCGTCATTTACTCCCCCTCCTCGTCCGCCTCCTCCTCTTGCCTCATCTACTCCCCCTCCTCGTCCGCCTCCTCCTCCCACCTCATTTACTCCCCTACTCCTCCTCCTCGTCCGCCTCCTCCTCCTGCCTCATCTACACCTCCTCCTCATCCGCCTCCTTGATCCGCCACCTCCTCCTCCTACCCTGCATCCTCCGCCTCCACCTCGTCTGCCACCTACTCCTCCCCCCCCACGCGCATCCTACTCGACCTCATTTCGCCCGGTCTTTTGGACGGGTGTCTAGACCCACTCGTCTTTTGGCCTTCTAAGTGGCTGTGGCAACCGACGCAGGAGCAACAACCTCTTTCACGGGTCGAGCAAGTTGATCATTGTACAGAGCTGCCACATCTTTCAAACTTTCCTTTGGATTCTTGTTGCCACCTATCATGTTTCAATCACCTGATACAAAGAACAAACCAGTTAGTACAGATGATACAACTTGATGTAACACTACTGGAATCTGGCATTTTGCCGTCTGCCTCCTCTTTGCCGTCTGCTAGCTGACAGCAAAGAGTATCTTTGTCGTCCGCTTCAACAAAGCGGACGGCAAAGAAATGGCTGATGGCAAAAACGCTGTTTGCCATCAGCCAACTCTTTGCCGTCCGCCAGCAGACGGTATAGAATCTTTGCCGTCCGCTAGCGTACGGCAAAGAATGAGGGTGGCCCACTACCGAGAACCACCTAATGGACACTTTCTTTGCCGTCCGCCAGCAGACGACAAAGAAAGTGGCCAAGCTAACGTCCGTTAGCTAGGATCTTTGCCGTCTGCTAGCAGATGGCAAAGAACCGTGCCCTAACTAAAATCCCTCGACACCCGCCCGCGCCCCATCTCTCTGTCCCCTCTCTCTCTCTGCCCGCGCCCGAGCCGCCACCGCCGCCGCGCCACCCCCTGATCTTTGCCGCCGCCCGCGCCACCCGTTGCCGCGCCGCCCCAAAGAGCCGGTGACCCTTCCCCACCTCAGCGCCATCCGCGTTGTCATACCACACCGCCTGCGAGCCGCCGCCGCCCCATGCAACCCATGTCGCCGCGACACCCCCTCCTCCACCCCGGAGCCCCTCTACTCCACCATCGCGGCCACCATGCCGCTTCGGCGCCCCGTCCTCCACCCGGCGGCCCCGGCACCCCTCTTCTCCACCACCGCGGCCGGCCCGCCGCTCCGGCGCCCCCTCCTCCACCCTGTCGCCCCGGCGCCCCTCTCCTCCACCACCACGGTCGCCCCACCCCTCCGGCGCCCCCTCCTCCACCCGGTGAGACCTCTTGTATTTTTTCTGTTTTTTATTTCTATATTTTAAGTTTAGTTTAGGTTTACTTTAGGTTTGGTTTAGTTTAGGTTTACCTTAGTTTAGGTTTAGAGCAGAGAGCCTTATATTGCAGTGCAAGAATTGATTATGATTGCTCATCCAGACATGGAAGTTCTTAGGGTCGAATTAGTTTAATTTGAGAAAACAACAAGGCATGCATATTGAAATAATTTAGCATGAACCTGTTGAAGTAATCAGCAACACTCGAATTAGTTTAATTTGAGAAAACAACAAGGCATGCATATTGCTTATGGAATCGGTCATAAGAGGCAAACTATACTCGTCTTTTTCTTTTCTTTTTGGCGGAAAGGCAAACTATACATTCAACAAGCCGAAGGAAAGTCTAGCATGTCTTTCTCACTAGCATAGGCATGAAAGCATAATCTACCAAATGTGATCACACCACAAGGAACTTTAGGTTTAGTTTTGATTTGCATACACCACAAGCCAAAGAAAAGTCTAGCGTGTCTTTCTCACTAGCATAGGCATGAAAGCATAATCTACCGAATGTGATCACACCACAAGGAACTTTAGGTTTAGTTTTGATTTGCATACACCACAAGCCGAAGGAAAGTCTAGCATGTATTTCTCACTAGCATAGGCATGAAAGCATAATCTACCAAATGTGATCACACCACAAGCCTATGGTAATGTGATGTGGTACTTGTTCTGATTTGCATACAAAGTAAATTGATTTTAGGACACTACCCTTAGTTTCTGATTTGAGGTATGTTTGTTTGCTTGGTGTGTGGCACCTAGAGCCACCTAAAATATGGTGCAACTATGATTGTTGCCACAAGTATTCCAATGTGATCACACCACAAGGAACTTTAGGTTTAGTTTTGGTTAAAAAGAAAGAAGAAAGATGAAAAAAAATAAGAAGAAGAAGATAAAGAGGAGGAAGAAGAAGTGTTGTTAATGTTGTTGAGCACAAGTGCATTGCTTTTTTTTCTCAGTTTTCTTTCATGTCTAGAAACTTGGCTCTATGTTTATAGATATGCTTCTAGCTAGATACTAATTGGTCTCTTCTGCTGCTTATTAGAGATGGGGGGAGGCCGTCACCGCAGGCTCTGCTCTGCCACACCGGAGTACGAGTTGTATGCTTTCAAGTTTTTCAGTATCATACTTGGGACTTCCTCCAAGAGGCAGGTATATAAAAGGAGAGATCTCCCCTTCACCCATCTCATTATGATAACTCTGTTATTTGCTACATCACTCCTTGTCCCAAACTGCAGAGGCTGCCTGACACTTTTATGACGATGCTGGATGACCATCGGCCAAAGAATGGGAAGCTGTGACAGGCCGGCAGCGGGCTTCGCAGGTTTTGGGACGTGGAGTTGGTGATCAGGCACGGCCACATGTACCTATGTCATGGCTAGGAGCAGTTCTATCGTGCCTATGACCTGCGGCACAGGTACTTCCTTCTCTTCGGGTATGACGGCGACGCCATGCTCACCGTGAAGGTGTTCAACACGACTATGTGTCGCATGCGCTACCAGGACGACGATGATGCCAGTACGTTCTGCCTCTTCTTCCTCTACATTTTGCTTTGTCTCACATCGATTGTTAATGGTCATTGTTGCATTTGGTCAGGCAATGGGAGCAGCAGTGACTCTGGCTATAGCCAAAGCAGCAGCTACTCTGGCTGCAGCAAAAGCAGCAGCGAGGATGATCCGGAATGGAGTGGGGAAGAAGAGGAGCAGAGTGGGGATGAGGAGGTGCAGGCTGACGATGGGCAACAGATGGTGCTAGCTGAGGATGACGTAGCGATGGTGGTGGCTGACGATGGGCAAGAGATGGTGGTGGCTGAGGATGACCTAGCGATGGTGCTGCCTGAAGATGGCCTCACGATGGTGGTGGTGCCTGACAATGACCTCGCGATGGTGGTGGCGCCGGTGATCCCACAGCCAGGCGACATGACGATGCCAATTGTGGTATGTAACATCCCAAATTTTCAATTTGGAATGTTATACATTAAGTCATCATGCATATCATATTTTCTTGCATTTTTTCGATCCTAGAAAATTTCACGCAACTCAAGGACCCTCGGAGAGAGTTGGAGATTTCATTATTTTTCATATTTGGGTTTTCTCAAATTTTGAAAAATGGATCATTCGGATTTATTTGTATTTATCTTCAAATATTTTTCCAATAAAAAATTTAAGAGAGGGAATAATATGACTTTCCCAAAATTTAGGAAAATGAAGATTTAATAAATAAATCAAATTTTGGATTTTCAAGTTTATTTGCTTTAGGGAAAAAAATGAGTATTTTAAAAATATTCATTTTGGCCCCGTATTAAAGTTCATTTTGTTCGACTCATTTTTAGGAGTCGGGGAAAATTTATTTTTTTTAAATTTGGAGTTCATTTAGATTTTATTTTATTCGTTTTTCTGCGCGAGATTTTATTTAAAAAAACCCGCCCGCTTTGGGCCAAGGGCCCGGCCCAACCGGCCCGCCGCCGTGCCCCCTCCCCAAGCAACCCCACCCTCTCCCTCCTTATAAGCCGCCCCCCCTTCGACCCACCCCGCCTGCGTCAGCCGACCCCGCCGCCATCGGAGCCGGCGACCTCGCCGGAGGTAGCCGCCGCTCCGCACCCCCCGGTCCGGTTTTGTTTTAAAAACCGTCCGGTTTTCTTTCGTTGTTCGTTTTTTTAAAACCCTAGATCGGTTTATTTTTTTTGGTTTAGTTAATTAGTGAACGTTCACCGATCCGTTCGTTTTAACGAACGCGTTCGCCGATTAATTTCTGTTAACGAACGTTCGTTCGTTTAACCGTTCATCGTTTTTCTTTTAAATCGGATTTAATCCGTTATTTTCCGATTTCGATTTCAGATCCAATCTTCGAATCTGTTTATCTTCTCGCTCGTTTATCGGAATCAGGTGATTCAAGCGCCTGGAGTTTCGTTTCGAAACCGCCGTTCCGACTAATCCACTTAAACAAAGTTTTGCTACTGTAAAATTTGACATAGTTTCAAATTGCTAGAATCGAGTCGTTTTCTTTCGTTGTTTGATCTTCGTTGCTTTATTTGATTCGATTCTTTTTGCAACCAGGGTTCTTAAGTTGAACTTTCTGGTTAGATCTTCTATCCGAGATTTCCCTGTGCATTAGATGAGTACTTATTGTATGCTTGTTGTTTGTCTGCGATAGATCACCCGAGTGCGCCGCTTGTTACTTCGAGTCTCTAGGTTTCATGGATCGTCAAGAAGGCAAGTAACACTTGATCATATCTTTTACGCTACCCAGTTTTTATGCATTAGATCAATCCTCAAACACTTGCATGATTAGGATCTAATTAAATTGTGGAATGGGAAGTAGATTGAGGTAGTACCTATTACCTGCTTTTACTTATGAAACCTTTGGGAGTTACTTCTACGTTTGCTTATTATGCCATGCTATGCTAGTAGACGTGGATTGGGTGAGTGAATATCCATGACAGATGTGAGATTGTTAATTAATAGTTTATCTAAGGTGGCAACTTAAACACGCATCTGGGTGGATTGAGGCACCTGGTTTCTATCAGGACTTGCCTGTATTTCTTCGGACCGCCACCTGTGCTCAAAGGGATCATAAGATTTTTCAAACTAGAAACTTCCGTGCAGCCACAAGCCATTATGGGCTCTGGCATAGTTGACTAAGTTGTGCGAACTCTTACGGGTAGGCTAGCTAATGTAGGGGACGTAGGTTGGTACGGTCTACCCACATGTAAGGTGCTAGTGTTTCTGAAAGACTGTGTCTCGGTCATCCGTGTCTCAAACACCATGTAGTGCGAGAACCAAACGGAGGCAATCGAGTCTTGTGGGGAAAAGTGCGCAAACCTCTGCAGAGTGTATAAACTAATCATGATTAGCCGTGTCCCCGGTTATGGACATCTTGAGTATCTAGTACTTGAATATCATGTGAATCTCAACATGTTACTCTAATTAATATTGTTGGGTTTTTAATGAGTACTTTTAATTGGGATTGAGGATGTCATCAACCATTCTCAATGTTTAACAACCACCATGATAGTTAAACAAATTTATTCCTTTGCGAGGGAAAAAACTAGCTTTATGCAAAACTCAGAATCAGTAGAGCTTTTCCACCAGCCATATATGCATGTAGTATAGGCTTATTCCTTCATTACCCTCTATGTGTTACATTGCGGCATATTCCATGTCTTGACCCGTTTTCGGGCTGCAACGTTCATGTTGCAGACTTTTCAGACGACGAGTAAGGTGTTTTAGGTCGTGGTTCTATACTCAGTGATGCCGATGGAGTTGATGGACTCACTTATCTTCCAAGTCTTTCGCTGTTATCGTTATTCGATGGCCTTAAGCCAGATTTATTGTAATAAGACCTCTTTTGGACAACGCTGTAATAAGTGTGTGATTGCTACTCTGCTATAAATCCTTGAAATCTTGTGTGGTGTCGACATTCTTGATCCAGGGATGACACCTGAGCACAGAGACTTGATCCATTCGGGTCGGGTCGTTACAGAGATGGTATTAGAGCACACGCTGACTGTTGGACACGACAACTAAGTTAAAGCCATAGATCACTACTCTCTTCTCATTTTCTAACTCCTCATCCTTTCTACTCTTTTAGGATGAAGGACGTGAAGATTAAGTACACCCAACTGGATGAAGGCACACCTTTTGGATTTCACTTGAAGGAAGTCACCAAGTACCTGAACATTGGACTACCAAGTTTCACCGGGACGTTCAACGCCACTCTGCCTGAAGAGGAGCACTGGAAGATTCAAGCTCATGTCCCGGGAAGAACATTCGCCCCAATCACCAAGCCTATAGATAGTGTTTTCAGTGCACCAACCTGGAGTCTGGGAAAGAGCATGGCAGCTCACATCACCATGGGACGCATTGGAGAAGTTTATCAAGAAGACCTCAAAGACACCATCTATCAGATTTGTGGACGCCGAGATGAACAATGGGAGATAGTCAACACCAAGAAGGATGATCCATTGCAGCTTTTATCCAGGAGTTAAACCAGCACATTCGACGCTAGGAGAACCAGATGTGCAATGATATTCTCGAGTTGAAGAATGCGAAGGGAAGGATCATCGAACTTGAAGGAGAACTAAAGTCTACACGCAAGGACTACATGGACGAGATCGTAGCTCTAGCAAGACACAATAACGATCTTAAGTACGAGATTGAAGAACTCAAGAAGAAATTGGCACTCAAGAATGAAGACCATTATGCCGGTTGTCCAAGCGACTACATCAACATCGACGACACCGACTCAGATCCAAGTGAAACCAACTTTGAAGATGAAGCTGGAGCAGACATCATGGAGTCTTCCACCGGTTCAAATTAGTAGATGACCCCCACATATTAGTAGTATTTTCCTCCATGTAACATTTTAGTACACGCACTTTTGCGATAGTTAGATCGTTGTAAGCCCTTTTGTTTGAATTGAATGAAGTGATTTTGTGTGCATTTGCTCATATACATTTGGGTAGTGTTTCTCCTTAGACCCCACTCTATTCTAAATTTCTCGTCTTTTCTGAACCCATCAGATGCCTCCGAGACGCGACCCCGGATTTGTTTTCCCGCCAGAGATCACCCAGTTGATCCAGCAGCAGAACACTTTGATCCAAACACTAGTGCAGAATCAAGGCAACAAGAACAACAACCCACCGCCACCACCACCACATGCGGATCACTTGACACGTTTCTTAAGACTGAATCCGCCCGGTGTTTTCAAAGAGCACCGAGCCGATAGTAGCGTATGATTGGCTCCGTAAGATAGGAAGGGAGTTGACCACCGCAGGATGTACAGATGGAGAGAAGGTGAAGTTTGCTGCACACCAACTTGAAGGACCCGCAAGAAGCATGGTGGGAGAATTTTACAGCCCACTTACCTCAGTAGACACCGCCACATGGGATGGCCAAAGACAAGCTTTCAAGACCGCCCATGTCTCAGCAGGAGCTATGGCCATGAAGAAGCGTGAGTTTCGCAATTTACGCCAAGGAGGAAGGACTGTTGGCCAGTATGTGGATGATTTTAGTAAGTTAGCACGTTATGCCCCAGATGACGTTACTACAGATGCAGCTAAGCAGGAGAAGTTTCTGGAAGGATTGAATGATGAGTTGAGCATGCAGTTGATGGTAGCAAGTTTCAATAACTACCAGGAGTTGGTAGACCGAGCCCTCATGATTGAAGGAAAGCAGCAGCAAATTGAGAACCGCAAGAGGAAGTATGGGCAGGGGAAGTATAACGGGAGCCCAAGAGAAGCCCGTTATACCCCTAAACAGGGAGTTCGGGCCAAAGATTCCCATGGAGGAGGTAATTCGCACAACCATAATGGCACCAAGAATGGGAGCAGGGAATGGAGGAAGCAATGGATGTAACCGCACCAACCCGGCCAACACCATCCAAGGTAGACCTGAGTCACATCACTTGCTTTAAGTGCCGCAAGATCGAAAGCATTATGCAAATGACTGTCCAGAAGGCGAATGGAAATGGCAATGGAAGCTCGGAAAGAAGCCAAACCCTTTCAATAGGGGATGGTGAACCACATTGATGTGGAGGAGGTTGAAGATCAGCCCGATGCAAGAATCGGTAAGTTTTTGGTTAAGTCATTTATCGCGGCTTGTTCTTTTCGATACTGGTGCATCGCATTCATACATATCAAGGGGATTTGTGGATAAGTACAAATTACCGACCCAAGCCCTTAGGTCACCCATGCTAGTAACCTCACCCGGAGCAGAATACATGGCTAGTATATGGTGTGATCGACTGCCATTAAGGATTGGACACTATGTTTTTCCCTCGGACCTAATAGTTCGTGAATCCCAAGGATTGGATGTGATATTAGGCATGGATTGGTTATCAAGTATGGTGGGAACATAGATTGCGCCACTAAGTCAATTTTGCTCACCACACGGAAGGAAGAAGGATCAAGCACGTATCACGACATGAGCCGAGGAGAGCACGCGGATAAATTCCTTATCGAGTTGTGCGGAAGAAGTACCGATGGTGAAGGATTTCCTGATGTATTTCCTAAGAGTTGCCGTGAATGCCACCGTATAGAGACATTGAGTTTTTTATTGAACTTTTGCCAGGAACAGGTCCAATATCGAAGCGACCATACAGGATGCCCGCACAGGATTTGGCGGAAATCAAGAAGCAGATTAAGGAACTATTGGATAAAGGTTTTATATGCCCAAGTTCTTCGCCTTGGGGATCACCCGTGCTTTTGGTGGAGAAGAAGGATGGATCGTTAAGGATGGTTGTAGACTATCGTGGATTAAATGCAGTAACAATCAAGAACAAGTACCCACTGCCAATGATAAATGATCTGTTTGATCGCTTGCAAGGGGCTAAAGTATTTTCCGAGATCGATTTGCGATCAGGGTACCATCAGTTGAAGATTCGAGAGCAGGACATACCTAAGACAGCATTTACCATGAGATATGGACTGTATGAGTACACCGTTATGTCATTTGGACTGACTAACGCGCCAGCCTATTTCATGAACCTGATGAACAAAGTGTTTATGGAATTTTTGGATAAGTTCGTCGTGGTGTTCATAGATGATATTTTGATTTTCTCAAGAATGAAGAGGAACATAAGGAACATTGCGATTGGTTTTGGAGAAACTAAGGGAACATCAGTTATATGCCAAATTCAGCAAATGTGAGTTTTGGCTAAAGGAAGTTGGATTTCTTGGACATGTTATATCCGGAGAAGGAATAGCGATTGACCCCACGAAGGTTGAGACCGTAACCAAATGGGAAGCACCAACGACAGTTGGAGAGATCCGGAATTTCCTTGGACTCGCAGGATACTACCGAAGATTCATTGAGAATTTCTCAAGGATTTCAAAGCCTATGATGGAATTGCTGAAAAAGGATACCAAGTTCATATGGACTGAGGATTGTGAGGCAAGTTTTCAGGAGTTGAAGAAAAGATTGGTTACCTCACCGGTGTTAATTTTGCCAGATCAGACCAAGGATTATGAGGTGTATTGCGACGCTTCACGCCGAGGACTTGGAGCAGTGCTTATGCAGGAAGGAAGAGTTGTTTCGTATGCTTCACGACAGCTTAAGCCTCATGAGTTGAATTATGCCACACATGATTTGGAGTTAGCGGCCGTTGTACATGCATTGAAGACCTGTAGACATTTTCTCATTGGAAACCATTGTGAGGTGTACACGGATCACAAGAGTTTGAAGTACATCTTCACACAGAAGGAATTAAATCTCAGACAGAGGAGATGGTTGGAGCTTATCAAGGATTATGATATGAGATTGCATTATCACCCCGGGAAGGCTAACGTTGTAGCAGACGCATTGAGCCGTAACAGCCACGTCAATACCCTAATGATGGGAGGAATACCCAATGAGTTAGCCGAGGACCTTCGAGAGCTATGTTTGGAAATAGTTCCGAGAGGCTATGTAGCAGCATTGGAGATTCAGTCTACACTGATGGACAAAATCAGAGAAGCCCAAAAGGCAGATAAGGAAGTTGCCTCTATAAAGGAGAAAATGAGCAAAGGAAAAGCTAAAGGATTTCGTGAGGATGAGCACGATACCCTATGGTTTGAGGACCGTGTTTATGTGCCAAATAACCCGGAGATCAGGAAGTTGATTTTGCAAGAAGCCCATGATTCACCCTATTCGATCCACCCAGGAAATACCAAGATGTATTTGGATTTGAAGGAAACGTTCTGGTGGACCGGAATGAAGAAGGATATCGCAGAGTATGTAGCAGTTTGCGATGTATGTCAGAGTGAAGGCGAACATCGAAGCCAGCAGGATTGTTACAACCATTGCCAATACCTGAATGGAAGTGGGATAAACTAGGCATGGATTTCATCACAGGTTTGCCAAAGACTCGTTCAGGATATGACTCGATTTGGGTTATAGTCGACCGCTTGACGAAGGTAGCTCATTTCATTCCAGTCAAGACTACCTATAGCAGTGCTAAGTTGGCAAAGATATACATGACCAGAATTGTGTGTTTACACGGAGTTCCGAGGAGTATCATATCAGATAGAGGAACCCAATTTACCTCAAAGTTTTGGGATCAGTTGCACGAAACATTGGGAACCAGGCTGGAATTTAGTACAGCTTTCCACCTGAACCGATGGATGATCGAGAGAGTCAATCAGATTTTGGAGGATATGCTGAGAGCTTGTGCACTAGATTATGGATCTAGTTGGGATGATAACTTGCCGTATGCAGAGTTTTCTTATAACAAAAGTTACCAAACCAGCTTGAAGATGGCACCTTTCGAGGCTTTGTATGGAAGGAGATGCAGGACACCGTTATCATGGGACGAAACTGGAGATCGTCAGTTGTTTGGACCAGATTTGATCAAGGAGTCTGAACAGAAGGTTAAGTTGATTCGCGATAGGCTCAAGGTAGCCCGATCCAGCATGTAAAAGCTATGCGGATTCAAAACGCAAGGCGATGGAATATGAAGTTGGAGACAGAGTATATCTTAGAGTATCCCCGCTTCGAGGAGTTAAGCGTTTTGGAGTTAAAGGAAAATTAGCACCACGTTTCGTTGGACCGTATAGGATCTTGCAACGCATGGGAGAAGTTGCTTATAAGCTGGAATTACCAGAGGGACTGTCAGGAGTTCATGATGTATTCCATATTTCTCAGTTGAAGAAATGTCACGCCGAGATGGCGGAAGTATCGTTAAGAGATCTGATTGCCACTTGAAGCAATTCGATTCTGAGGATGATTTGACATATGAGGAAAGACCGGTCAAGATTCTCGATTATGCCAAGAGAGTTACTCGCAGCAAGGTTATCAAGTTTTGCAAGGTTCAGTGGAGCCACCACACTAAGGATGAAGCCACCTGGGAAAGAGAGGAAGATTTGCTCAAGGACCACCCTCACCTATTTGCTAGCCAACCCGAATCTCGAGGGCGAGATTCATCTTAAGGGGGTAGGTTTGTAACATCCCAAATTTTCAATTTGGAATGTTATACATTAAGTCATCATCCATATCATATTTTCTTGCATTTTTTTGATCCTAGAAAATTTCACGCAACTCAAGGACCCTCGGAGAGAGTTGGAGATTTCATTATTTTTCATATTTGGGTTTTCTCAAATTTTGAAAAATGGATCATTCAGATTTATTTGTATTTATCTTCAAATATTTTTCCAATAAAAAATTTTAATAGAGGGAATAATATGACTTTCCCAAAATTTAGGAAAAATGAAGATTTAATAAATAAATCAAATTTTGGATTTTCGAAGTTTATTTGCTTTAGGGAAAAATGAGTATTTTAAAAATATGCATTTTGGCCGTATTAAAGTTCATTTTGTTCGACTCATTTTTAGGAGTCGGGAAAATTTATTTTTTAAATTTGGAGTTCATTTAGATTTTATTTTATTCGCTTTTTCATGAGATTTTATTTAAAAAAACCCGGCGCCCGCTGGGCCAAGGGCCCAGCTAACCGCCGGCCAGCCGCCCAGCCTCCTCGCGCGCTCCCTTGGGAGGAGTCCCCGCCGCCCGCCGCCCGAGTCCGGCTCGGCCACGCCGCCCGCCGCCGTTGCCTCCCCAAGCAACCCCACCCCCTCCTTATAAGCCGCCGCCCCCTTGACCCACCCGCCGCCCGTCGCCGACCCGCCGCCACCGGAGCCCCGCCGGCGACCTCGCCGGAGGTAGCCACCGCGTCACCCCCCCGGTCCGGTTAATTAGTGAACGTTCACCGATCCGTTCGTTTTAACGAACGCGTTCGCCGGTTAATTTCTGTTAACGAACGTCCGTTCGTTTAACCGTTCATTGTTTTTCTTTAAATCGGATTTAATCCGTTATTTTCCGATTCGATTTCAGATCCAATCTTGAATCAGTTTATCTTCTCGCCGTTTATCGGAATCACGTGATTCAAGCGCCGGTATTTCGTTTGAAACCGCCGTTCGACTAATCCACTTAAACAAAGTTTTGCTACTGTAAAATTTGACCTAGTTTCAAATTGCTAGAACCGAGTCGTTTTTCTTCGTCGTTTGATCTTCGTTGCTTTATTTGATTCGATTCTTTTTGCAACTTGAGGTTCTTAAGTTGAACTTTCTGGTTAGATCTTCTATCCGAGATTTCCCTGTGCATTAGATGAGTACTTATTGTATGCTTGTTGTTTGTCTGCGATAGATCACCCGGAGTGCGCCGCTTGTTACTTCGAGTCTCTAGGTTTCGCGGATCGTCAGCAAGGCAAGTAACACTTGATCATATCTTTTCTGCTACCCAGTTTTTATGCATTAGATCAATCCTCAAACACTTGCATGATTAGGATCTAATTAAATTGTGGAATGGGAAGTAGATTGAGGTAGTACCTATTACCTGTTTTACTTATGAAACCTTTGGGAGTTACTTCTACGTTTGCTTATTATGCCATGCTATGCTAGTAGGCGTGGATTGGGTGAGTGAATATCCATGACAGATGTGAGATTGTTAATTAATGGTTTATCTAAGGTGGCAACTTAAACACACATCTGGGTGGATTGAGGCACCTGGTTTCTATCAGGACTTACTGTATTTCTTGGACCGCCACCCAGTGCTCAAAGGGATCATAAGATTTTTCAAACTAGAAACTTCCGTGTGCAGCCACAAGCCATTATGGGCTCTGGCATAGTTGACTAAGTTGTGCGAACTCTTACGGGTAGGCTAGCTGATGTAGGGGATGTAGGTTGGTACGGTCTACCCACATGTAAGGTGCTAGTGCTACGAAGGTTGTGTCTCGGTCATCCGTGTCTCAAACACCATGTAGTGCGAGAACCAAGCGGAGGCGATCGAGTCTTGTGGGGAAAAGTGCGCAAACCTCTGCAGAGTGTATAAACTAATCATGATTAGCCGTGTCCCCGGTTATGGACATCTTGAGTATCTAGTACTTGAATATCATGTGAATCTCAACATGTTACTCTAATTAATATTGTTGGGTTTTTAATGAGTACTTTTAATTGGGATTGAGGATGCTGTCAACCATTCTCAATGTTTAACAACCACCATGATAGTTAAACAAATTTATTCCTTTGCAGTAGGAAAAAAACTAGCTTTATGCAAAACTGTAACCGTAGAGCTTTTCCACCAGCCATATATGCATGTAGTATAGGCTTATTCCTTCATTACCCTCTATGTGTTACATTGCCAGCATATTCCATGTGCTGACCCGTTTTCGGGCTGCAACGTTCATGTTGCAGACTTTTCAGATGACGAGTAAGGTGTTTTAGGTCGTGGTTCTATACTCAGTGATGCCGATGGAGTTGATGGACTCACTTACCTTCCAAGTCTTCTGCTGTTATCGTTATTCGATGGCCTTAAGCCACATTTATTGTAATAAGACCTCTTTTGGACAATGCTGTAATAAGTGTGTGATTGCTACTCTGCTATAAATCCTTCGAAGTACTGTGTGGTGTCAGCATTACTGATCCAGGGATGACACCTGAGCACAGAGACTTGATCCATTCGGGTCGGGTTGTTACATGGTAGAAGACTACATCCCACTGCCTCCACCGCCTCGCCGCTCTTGGCGCATCAGGATGATGAAGGAGAAGGAGAAGAAGAATGAGGAGTGAACTATGTCAGGTATGTCAGATCTCCAGAATGATCTATATGTACTTAGCTTTGTTTCCTCTGAAATGACATATGTTAGCTCTAATATGCTAAGTTATCTCTAATATGCTTAGTTTCCTAGGTTTGCTCAATAATGACATACACATGGCTTACTTGTGTAAAAATGGCATAATTATGCTTAGTTAACTCAAAAATGGCATAATTAGTTAAGTTAGCTCCAAAGTGACCCATTTAACCTAGGTTAGCTCCAATATGATCCATTTTAGCTAGGTTAGCTCCAAAATGACCAAGTTTACCTAGGTTAGCTCCAATATGATCCATTTTATCTAGGTTAGCTCCAAAATGACCTAGTTTACCTAGGTTAGCTCCAAAATGACCAAGTTTACCTAGGTTAGCTCCAAAATGACCTAGTTTACCTAGGTTAGCTCCAAAATGACCAAGTTTACTGATAATCCCCAAGTGCAGGGAATCATCGTAGCAATTTCCAAAGGTGGAAGTGATAATTATGGAGTGTTGAACCCACAAGGAGCTAAAGGCACTAGAAAAAAATACACTTCCGTGATGATACGTGTTTGTCAAAGTAGGTCGCGTTTTTGGTCATGCATTTACATACATGACAAATTTATGAAAGAATCAAGATAGTCATACCTGTGTTGTCGTAGAAGTGTTCCATGACATTACCAAAATTATCATCACGGAAGTGTCCACTTCCATGACGATAAATCAGCGTCATGAAGTGCTTTCGTCAAGGGTGACCGACCGTGGCATCCACCGTAACGAACGTCGTTAAGCTATCGGGTCGGGTTTTGGATCCGATAACCCGTTAACAGCCCGACCAATGGGGATTTCCATGTAAAATCATCATTGGCTGGAGGAAACACGTGTCGACTCATCGTTGGGACAGATGTCATCCACTCATTGGATGTATACGCCTATGTTACGTCGACACGTGGCAGGCCCAACAGAGGCCCATTCCTGTGAAAAGGCCGGCCCGTTTGACTTGGTCAAAAGGTGGCGGGCCGGCCCATGGAAAGCCTGTTAATGGCCTGTTCACATATAGCCCATTTACGGCCCGCTAACCCAAGGCTCGTTACGCCCTATTCGAATTAGGCCCAGTAGCGTCATCTGGGCCATCCAATATGATTCGAGCCCGTTTTCACTTCTGGCCCATGTATGGCCCATGACGTCTTACGACCCATATGAGGCCCTATGTAACTCTTGTCCTATTAACGGCCTGTGGTGAAACTGGCCCGCAATGAACAGTGTATCACTTTACACCCATTAACGGCCCATGGTGAAACTGGCCCGTAATGAACAGTATATGACTTTATACCCATTAAGGGCCCGTTATTCAGTTGGGCCGTTTCAAAGAAATGTTATCTTCGGCCTTCTCGAGCCCATTTATTCTTCGGCTCATTTCCAGCATTCGTTTACTTACGGCCCGTTACTGTCATTTTCTGCTTGTGGGCCAAATTCAGCTCGTGGTTACATCGGCCCGTTTGTGGTCCATTAATAAGTTGGGCCGTTTTCATAGCGTCATCAAATACGGCCTATTAACGTTGGCCCGTTATGGTCATACGGCCCGTATAAGGCCAATTGATGATACGGCCCGTAGAAGCCCCATTGTTTCTATGGCCCGTAGAAGGCCCATTGTTTTTACGGCCCGTAGAAGGCCCATTGTTTCTACGGCCCATAGAAGGTCTACTGTTTCTACGGCCCGTAGAAGGCCCACTGTTTCTACGGCCCGTAGGAGGCCCAGTGTCACTACAATAAATATTAGCCCATGGTTATTGTGGCCTAGTTTTAAAAAGAACTGCACTGACTACAAGCAAACAAATAAACAAGACAATAAGGAAATAAATAAGCAAGAAACTTATGCTAGGCTATCACGGCTGTTACACATATTACATCCACTGGGCATCAAAGTTCGCCACGGTGCAAATATAGGGAACAAAGAAGCATATCATATACACTTTGGTTGTCAAAGTTGGTGACCAGCGCAAATAAACGCATGACAAAACAAATCTAGAACTGAAACCACTTCGAAGATCTCAAGAAACAATATCACGGTACCCATAATGCTGGCAAGATGCTTAGCAAGCTTATTAACTTTCTCTTGTTTGGCGCTTAAATCCTCCAAAGACTTGTTGTTGCACCGGAAAATATGCATCTGAATTCTGCGAGGACTTCCTCGGTCCTTGGCTTCTGTCAGCAAAGACATCTGATCGATGTCTTTCAACTTGAAGTTGAGACTCAAGAAGACGAACTGATTCAGGAAGTGAGTTTGAAGAGCTTGTGCCAGCAGTAGTGGCCAGTAACTCGAACACTACATCAAGACAAGACTTTTGGGTTCCCTCACTGTCGTCAAGATAGTTTTTATCAGCTTTCTTGGAGACCAACAGGGATGTCTCACTATCTTGAACCTTATCTGCATTACTTCCTTTACCATTGGATAACACAGTACTGTTCTACAATATTTTGTCCGCATTCTAAAAGAGAAACAAGCAGACACATCACATGTTTACCATGTTGTATATGAAACTCATTTTGGTAAATGAGTTCAGTAGTAAAGTGGACAGGATAACAGCATGAAAAAAACATATATCTATGTACCATGGTCACTTTATGGTCTATATCATTCTAGTTTTTGTTGCCAAATCAAGATAGAGACACAGTTCAAATAATATTTGTTCAAGACAAAGCAGAATGGACAGAATATAAGTGTGGGTAACTATAGAGCAATAACAACACTTGTAATGTGCATGGAATGAGAACATAACTGTATATTCAATTGAAATTGAAATCAACATAGAGCAGGTTACAACAGCAAACCAGTTAAAGAAACAAGTTTAAAACATACCTGTTGCGCCATTGGAGTTTCAATTCCATCCTTCAAATTTGAAAATAGTTGGTATGAGTAAATACAGTAATGCAAGAGCAAAGGAGTATGAACCATAGCTACAGAACCTGACCTGAGAACCAATCTTCTTCTCCTTTAAGCGTTGAGTTGGTATTCGGAGTGGTGGTCCTCGTGCTTTGGGCACTGCAGTTCCCTTACTAACCACTCGTGTTTGGGTGCTTTGTGGTGGAGGCGGTGTTGTGTCAACTGGAACTGGGTTACTATTTGCCGGGGTTGGGGTTAGAAGGGGTGTAGCTGGTTCTCTGTCCAACTGGGTAGGGGTACAATCTGCGAGAGTATGGGGTATGTGTGGTGGATCTGGTCCTTGGGCAAGTACAACCGTGGTTCTATCTGCATCAACTGGTAGCACTATCTTTTCCGAAGACCGTGTTGTTACTCCCTTAGATACTGCCATCACGCTCTCCAATTCAAATGGCTGATAAACAAGAAAAGTAATTGAAAGTATAGACATTGTATGATAGACAGGTGCAATGGATAGTGGGGAATAAAAGAGGGCATGAAATAATTCATATTTATGTTGTCTAACCAAACAGGATAGCATGACACAATTTCACATATATGATGGCTAACTAAACAGGATAGCATGACACAATTTCAAATTATGATGGCTAACTAAAAAAGATGGAAAGACATAGTTCAAAATATGGGACTATGTAAACAGGATGACATGACATAACTATATAATGTGTTTATTAAATAGGTTGGCATGCCATAATTCACATACATTCATGGATAGAATGCCATAATTCTAAATATGATGACTGTAAACACTAAACAGGATGAGATGATATAACTATATGATGTCTTTATTAAATGGGTTGCCATGCCATCTTCAGATAGATGATGTGTATGTACTATGTAAACATGATGGCATGATATAATTCAAATATATGATTTATATAGTAAGCAAGTAAGCAGATGGCAATCTATATATGATGTAAAAACTAAGCAATGCAAGACAACATGCATGACATGGATAATATAACCCTGCCAAGTTTGAGCATAGACCTCAGGGGGGAAATAGGATTGGTCATCAGTCTCTGAATCCTCCTCTGAGTAGCTCTCTGTAGCCACCAAGATGTCTGCTTCAGCAGGTATCATTGTCTGCTCTGAATACCTTGTTTTCACTCCAGATACTTCCATCACCGCTTCAAATGGCTGATGCACGGGAAGAGTAGTTGAATATACAGACGTTGTCGACAAATGGAACACGTAATACAAAAATGATAGCATGATATAATTCACATACATGATGATTGGCTAAACATCATGGCATTGCATAATTCACATATATAATGCCTTTGCAACAACATAGCATTGTATAATTCACATATATAATGTCTTGCAACAAGATGGCAATGCATAATTCACATATATGGTAATTAAACACTGAAAAGGTGGCATTCACACAAAGCATGTCTAAACTAATCAAATGGCATAGCAATGCGAGACACCAAACGCACGATATGAGCAACATAACCCTGCCAAGTTAGAGCATACACCTCGGGGGGGGGGATAGGACTGGTCATCTGTCTCTGAATCCTCCTCTGAGGAGCTATCCGTAACCAGCGAGATATGCGCTTCGTCAGATAGCATAGTCTGCTCAAAAGACCTTGTTTTCACTCCAGAATTTGCCATCACCGTGTCAAATGGCTGATGCACACGAAGAGCAGTTGAATGTACTAACATTGTTGACAAATGTAATACGTAACAAAAAAAAGGATGGCCTGATATAATTTACATATAAGATGACTGGCTAAGCAGGATGGCATTGCAAAATTCAAATATATGATGCTTGGCTAAACAAGGTGGCGTTGCATAATTCACATAAACGATGAATAAACTAAACATATGGCATTCGCACAAAGGATGTCTAAACTAAGCAGATGACATATTTGATGTATAAAGTAAGCAATGCAAGACACCATATGCATGATATAACCAACATCAAGATGCCAAGTTAGAGCGAAAACCTCAGGGGTAAATAGGAGTTATCTTCTCCTACGAATCCCCTCAGAACAGATATCTTCCTCTCGATTACAATCCGAAATGCGTGGAGGGGGGCTGCCTTTGCACCTACCATGGAGCGACGTCTGCATGAAATTATATTGCCACGCAAGGCTCGTCTCTTTTGCTCTATATGTTCAGTTCCATTGTTTACAATAACTGTCATGCATAGGAATAAAACATAGTGAGATTATGTAAGGAGTGCATGCAGAAATCCAGAGTGATGGTAGCAACCTGTGGATAGACCCAAAACCAATAATAGCAGGCAGATAATGGCTTCGATTAATAAATACAGATAATGGCTTCTTTACTGCTTTGTTTCCCACCCAACATGAAACTCATAGTAGACACCGGAGATTAACGGATAGTAGATAGATACTATTGATAGTGGCCCCGATATGTACCCCACAACCATTTAAAAACTCAAGTTTGACCATTAGTTTGGAGCTGACTCAGAGTCTAATCGGTGAACATGACGATAAAGTAGCATGTAATATTAAGAGATGCATAACCTAAGCAGACACGAAAGAGTGCGACCTCTCTTGCGGACCCGTGTAGTCCTCGAGGTCATCTGCTCGGTTGATGATGGTAATAAAGTTTTCATGGCTGCCAGCGGCGGGGAAGAAGATCTGAGGCGGCAAAAGACAGTCCGGAGGCCGGATCCCTGTCTTTGGACCCTTCTATCGTTGGAGGCGGTGATGCAGGGGTGGACGACGGCGATAGAGGAGGGAAAAACCACGCAAGATTTTCTTTGACAACTATCTATAAGAGAAGTAATTCTGTAAGGGCTCATTTGAATTGGAGGATTCCAACAATGCATGGATAGGAAATAGACAGGAATATGATAGGAATGCACGTCCAAAACAGAGAATTTAAAAACACAGGATTTCTGCCAATCTGGGTGTTTGATTCACAACAATTGGAAGATCACAGGATGCAACGAAGCATGGTGAGATTAAGTCAAACCACAAGAAAATGTACGGTTATAATGCTATATGCTACTATCTCTTAGTCTTGTGCTTCATGAATAGGAATTTGAAAAGGAGGACAAGTGAAAATTAAAATTCCTACATTTTTCCTTTCAAGGAGACACTAAAGGAACAAATCCGTGTGCTCAGTGGACAATATATATAACATGTAGAGTAAAAAAGAGATGCAACAAGTGTACAACCTCTTTGGCGAAGCCATGTCGATCTCAGCGTGATTGGGTTGGCCGGTGAGGATGCTCCGGCTGACTTTATTGTCGGAGGAGGGGAAGAAGATCTTAGGCGTTTGGAGATTGAGCCCGAGGTACTGCTCCACTGTGATGGAGGGTTTCGTTGTTGGAGCAGCTCCGGTGACTTGTACGACGCCGAGGCTGAAGCAGGACAAGAGAGACAACGAACAACGTTAACCTGAGTGGAATTCTAATAGCATCTCCAATACATGACGTAAAATACATAACGACAAAGTGCTATATGTAAAATACATCAGCCGCTCATCTCTGAACTTAACTGTCGAAACAGAACTTAATCGTCAAATCGAACTTAACTGCCGAAACCGAACCTAATCGTCGAAACTGAATTTTGTCATCGAAACTGAATTTTGCTGTCGAAACTGAACGCACTAGCAAGGTGAGGCTACACGTCGGTCGACTGACTATTCCATCTCTGGTCAGTCGATTTTGCAGCCGTTGGATACGAAATCAAGGGCCTGCGGTTCATCTTCAACCTCCACACCCCTGAGCCGCCAGCCACCACCGGCCAAACAGCAGCCCCCCGCCGCCCGCGGCCGGCGGTGCGCCGCCCCGCCCGCCCCAAAAACACTCCCCACCGCCGGTCCGCCGCCGCCCCGGCCATCCCTCTAGGCCCCCACGTGCCGAGCTTTTTCTCCGGCGATCCCCACGCCACCGCCCCCCCAACGCCCCCCCACCCCCCGCGACCCCCCCCCCCCACCAGAACCCAAAGATAGATAGTGGGGTACCTCTCCATGAAGCCCTCCTCGCTGCGGCTGGTTCTTCCTTCACCCGCGAGCCCACCCTTAAAATCGATGACCTGTAAGTCGATTCAATGATCAAGTGTAGCCAAATCGAGCAGCATCGCAAGCAAGAGCAAGAGCGAGAGCAAGAAATGAGCAAGAGCAATAGCAAGAGCGTATCAGGCAGGGACCAAGAGCAAGAGCAGAGCAGCAAAGACGGCGAGAGCTAAAGCAGCAACAACTCCTACTGATGTGGACGTCGCGCCCGAGGAAGCGGCGCCGTGGAGGAAGTGGCGGCGGCGCCTCCGTGGATGGAGCAGCGCCGTGTCTGCGCTTTCGGGACCGGCGCCGACAAAGACCGTGAGATCGAATCAAGAAGAAAATGCGGCGATTAGTGTACAACCTCTTTGGTGGCGCCGATTAGGCTACGGCTTCATCCGAGGAAACGGTGATGATGATGCTCTTCCGGTGGTGCAGGTGAAGACGGTGGTGTGGGAATGGAGGTGGCGGGGAACGTCGGGGCAGCTCCTTCGAGGTGGAGGAGGGGGTGGCTGAACCGGCGGGACGATGAGATCAACGACGGATCCTCATCCGGTACGGTGGATGAGGGACGTCGAGGTGTTGCTGTTGACGACGTCGTCGGGGAAGAGGCTCTGGCTGGGTGGCGGACGGAGCAGGGTGTGGGGTTTCGTCGCGGGTTTTCGCGGCCTCGGTGTACGAATGGGATGGTTGTGGGGAACCATGGCTTAGAGACGCGCTTGTCCGAAATGTGGGGTAAGTTACAAAAGTAGCCCCACCGATTTGAGGCGGTTCTTTCGGTTCAGGGGTGCCACGGGCATTTCGCGTGTCAGGATTTCACAGGAGGTGGGAGTTTTCACGCGCGTTGTAATTTCGGAATAGCAAGGCGCGGGTTGAGATGGAGGTAGTTGTTGGAGCACAACGGGACAAAGATATATCTTAAATATTTCGGGCTAACAAGGCGCGGGTTGAAATTTCCGGACAAGCCTAATGTGTACTGTACCAAATCAATGCGCACTACAAATGTCATTCAAAACTTTGAATTCATGTTATGTTCAATTAAAATATTTCGCTACGTGTATAATGCATGCAACCTAGTACTCAAATGAACGTTTTAGTGCATTCCAAACGTATATACTACCGTTTCAATATGAACTAAATTTGAATAAGATCTACAGTAATGATTGTTGTGAAGTCAAAGCATTTGAATTCGTTTCTCTGTTTAATAAGATCTACAATCATCATTATTGTCAAGTTAAACCATCGTTTGTGTATTATCTTCACAACACACCACATGATTAGTCTCGAGTTACATATGAACTATGTGTACTATATGAACTCGAACTAGATTTTTTAATCCACTTTATTTTGATTTCAAATCACATTACATTTCTAGCTCTAGCTAGATCTTCATAATCAAAACTATGTCTCATATGTATAATGTGTTTATCACATTATGTATGGTGCCCCGCCTCACGCCTACAAGTATTTAGATGTGAGTTGCAAACACCACACATTACCACAAATTCAAATAAAATGTGAGAATGTTCGATATATAGTATTGTTTAGATTGCTCGATATTTAGTTGTAAGCTGCAAACGCCGCACATTATCACAAATTCAAATAAAATGTGAGATTGTTTGATGTATAGTATGGTTTAGATTGTTCGGCATTTAGCTGTGAGTTGCAAATGCCATGCATTATCACATTATGGTATAACATGTGCACAGCACGTGTATCACCGCTATATTCATGCATGCAATGTTTAAAACACTATGATCTCCTATTAAAATATATGAATCCGCTTTCATATCAAATTATGATCTTTGTTAGTCTCTTACACCCACACAATCCTCTAGCCTTTGTAGCTACCACTAACTTTCTCTTGTGCATGCACACGCCCTCCTCGCCCTCCTCCTCCCTCGGCATTCTATCCACCGGGCACATTCATTTTTTTATTTAGGTCGTTCTCCCAGAGTCTCCACAACTCCTTTCCGACACACACCGATCGATAAACCTCTCCAGCGATGCCTGCCTACAGCATACACACACAGCTTCAATCTCCTCCTTTATGTGTCCTTGCCTCGTGTCTCTCATATGGCCAGACACACGTGTAAACTCTCGCCGATCTTTTCATCGATCTCACAACCGCACACTCCTCCCCCTATCTAGCTAGCAGTTGGGCCTCTCGCACCACCTCCTAGCTCCATTCTCTCTGTCTATCCGTCTCACTGGGTCTTATTTTCCTCTAACAAATGGACGTACACTGACCGATCTCTCGCTATACATATAGCCAGCTAGGTCCTTATAACTCGTTTTTACCCACACATCGATCGATCTACCTCATTAGTTGTGTCTCTCCCTTTCCTCCGACAAACAACAATTGATCTACCGATCTAGTTAGGTTTGCTTACCAAACACATGGTTCCCCTTCATCATCAATGGATGCATCCCGACAGATCTATCACGCATGTGCACACACACAGAAACACATCCCCACTCTTATTGATAACATTGCAGTTCCACCCTCAGTTTGTCTAGTAGGCCTCTCCCAACATCCCCGAGAAGCAACTCCATCACCCATCCAACACTCGACCCCGCTCCCTCCCTCTCCTCCTCTCTCTCTCTCTCTCTCTCTCTTCTGTCCAATCATATTTCCCGTCCTTCGCTTATGTATGGATGTCGACCGATCTCCCTCAAGACATAGCTGGGTCTCTCCTTCTCAACACATATACGAGTCGTTCTACCTCTATAGTTAGGCCTCTGCCTACCCTCCCCCACCCCTCCCCCTCACACAGATACATCAAGCGCTCTAGTCATGTCTCCCTGCCACACACAAACTTGACATGTGCCCTCTAACGTTCAGAGGCTAGTCGCCCTATATCTTTGACTTGCGCGCACACACACACACACACAAACACACACACAATTTCGATGGCTCTCTTCATCGATCTCGCACCCACCCACTTGATCCTCTCTTCGACTCTATCTATAGCTATGACCCCTCCCTCTCTTCTCGTGGATTGCCCGACCCTCTATGTATGATATGGATAGGCCTCCATTCCACACACATTGCATGCAAAATTTTGATTGAGATGTCATCGACACATATTCCCACAAATAATTCACGAAATCAACCCCCCACCCCACCCCCACCCCCACCACAAAACAAAAAACACTCACGGACGCGGTTTGTATCTCTCACACACACCCACGTAGGTGGGGGACGTGCATGAAGAGAAGAGGTGCATGCACGACGCACGTACTCCCATCTCTTTTCCAACCACACCCGCGCGGGTACTCGGTGGAGCTCATTTCTGTACAAAAAGGCATCCCACGTGGTAATTTGGCATGTGTACTGGTTGTCCACTTGGTGGAGGGAGGATCGTCTACCACGGGTGAACAAACAAATTGCGACTTGACACGTTATGTTAAATTAAAAAAAGAGGCAAACCATGTGGGGCCTACCTTAGAGGCAAGGCTCTATACACTGGATTACTTTTGATGTGTCCCGTCAACTCGCAGAACGAGAAGAAGCTTGCTTAGTACGCCGTCTCCCCCGCCCACGGGCGTGGTGGCTCGTAGGATGAGGTGAAGCTTGCTCCTCCCTCGCCCATACGCGCGGTGGCTCACAGGACGAGGAGAAAAATTTACTACTCCCTCCGTTTACTCCTCATCCCTACTACCTTGGTTATAGAGATTATATCATATTGTTTGGAATATATATGTCCTTTAGTAGATTTCAATATGAACTACTAGTACATACTCCAAACACTGATGTATATAGACGTATTTTAGAGTGTACATTCACTCATTTTGCTCCGTATGTAGTAGAACTCTCCCTCGCCCCTCGACCCTCGCCCATGTGGTGGACGTGCAGCAATTCATTCAATCTCATATAGCCAGAACGATATATACTGCACTACCATTATTGCTCGACTTCCCAAAGAGGCGAAGAGCCAATCGCAATGTTAATATTTTGGAGATGCCAAGCGCAAGGTTAGTAGGTGCCGCGACATTTATAAATATTTTTTTTCTTCAGTGGCACGTACGCAATATGATAGGTTCATATGGAGAGAAAATGAAACCGCTCCACTATATACATAGTCAGGACGAGCCAGCCTACACGGTTGCTTGCTGGGGTTGCTCTCTTCACACTCTCTCGCACAAAACGTCTGTGGCCACATCTCTAACATCCCGGCGGATCACGTCCGCTTGGGGAAGGGGTGGATGCTTAGTGTAGATGCGATGGTCGTCGCCGACGGCGAAAACCCATTGTCAGCACGTCCCGATCAGGGGTCCCCTTCGTTCTCTCTCACAAAGCCGGTGAGGTTGCCTTCGTCCCTTGCTCCCTGCCGCGACGTGGGCAGTTGCCGCCTCCCGCCGCCCTCCTCAAGGTTGAGCTACATCCCTCAGGTACAACTCCCTTTACAGCCGGCTTGCACCATCGCTCAGCTGCCCACATCACTCCCTGTGGATATTTCTCTACTTCTTTGCCCCGCACATACCTGATACCTCTACTGGCTTCTACGTACTGTATTTGTGATGAGTTTATGTCTCATCAACTATTCCTAGTAATCTTATTCTAATCATGCTTCTTCAATTTCTTTGCCACAGAGATGCTTATCTCGATTTTGGTGAAACTGCACAAAATGATCCGATGGTCAAAAGGTTGCAAACTTCATTTATTAGGAAGCTCGAACATTGCCAAAGAAATTGAAGCCCGGTCGTGGTTCACGGTTCAAGGGCTAGGGACTGCATGGATCGTTATTTTCTTTAGCTGCCTCTGTTCCAAAATAAGTGTCAACTTTAGTAGTAGTACAACTTTGTACTAAAGTTTGCATAAAGTTGAGACACTTATTTTGGAACGGAGGGAGTACATATTTGCTATGATCTGTCAATCATTAGATGCAATAGCATGCATGTTAGTTTCCTTTATATTTGATGAAATGTTGCAACGGGCAACCTTGGACGCAAGATACATGTAACAGGAGCTGGAAGCTTCATAGCATTGTACAAATTTATCTTGCTAATAAATTACAGTAAGTACTAGTACTATACTAGTACTTCCTCCGTTCCTAAATATAAGTCTTTGTAGAGATTTCACCATTAACCACATGCGGATGTATATAGATGCATTTTAAGTGTAGATTCATTCATTTTGTTCCGTATGTAGTTCACCTAGTGGAATCTCTACAAAGACTTATCTACTAGTAATAGCTAGCCCCCACTACTAGGAATTCTCTATCCTCTCCTTGAGCCACATCATCAAAATTAGCGAGCTGTTGGATGAAGTAAATCAGTCATAATAGCCGTCTGATCTAGACGTTGAGAGGCTCCGCACTAAGCCACATGCAAGCATGCAGAAATACCGTGGCACATGCATGTGAGTGGGTTTTAAATCACATCAACATGTTTGCATGCAAGCATGTACCGGTAGCATGCATGTAACTGAGCTTTTAAGTCCCATTAACATGTCAAAAGAAAAATATAATCCCATTATGCAGTAGGAGTTGGCTGATCTTCTTTCCTTACGTGGGATGATCTAAATGATGATGGGAGTTTATTTAGTTTGGCTACCACATTTGTCATGCGGTTATAGATTTTTTTTAGTTCTATTAAATTGATAATTTTGCGAAGAGAGATATACCGCTGTTCTTCAAGGCAACGCGGGGACTCATCTAGTAATATTTAGGAACGGAGGGAGTACTATGTAAAGAGTTAGGTGTCGCACGGTGATAGTGTGAGGTGGGCCATGTAATCACTGAGCCTGCGTGTTTTCATTGCTCTTGCACTCCTCCGCTGTAAGAATGGAGAAAATTGTAATCTACTACCTCCTTTCGCTGAAAGCGTGGGACATCCAGCAGTCCTACCACCTCAGTAATAAAGACCAATGAGCCGTCAAATCACATAGACCCAGCAGTAAGTTGGACGGACGAAGCAAACATCACTCTTGCGCCAGTGAGAGGCCGTGTCCGCTCTGCCCGGGCATGAATGCGGCACCGATTCTTTGGAGCGGCGCTGACCGTTTCGGGCGGGTAGCGCGCGCGGGCGATGGAGGGGCTTTGGGTGGGCCAGGCTGATCAAGAGCGGGCCTGGCAGCTGTCCGCATGTCCCTACCGGACACGCCCGGAAACGAGAGGATGCACCAACTCTCGCGGCTAAAATCGTACACTACACACCATATCTCTGTAGGAGTAGGTCGATCTGTCGCACTCTCTAACACACACATGTTGTTAAACACACACACGCACATGCACGCACCTTGGTCCCGTTGCACCTTGTAACGTGACTTATTACACCTAGACGGAGGGAGTAGTAAGTATACGAGATACAGTGGCACACTGACTTAAGTCGAATGCAAGTGCCCAAAATTTGTGTGCATGTTATAATAAGGATTCACTTAAAATAATACGGAAGCGAACAGAGGGATCAATTGGATAGTGTTCCCGAGCAGTACCGAGATGTGTGAGGTAGTAAGATACACCGCTGGCGCTTTAATTTTTCTTATTAATTTGTTTGTTTCACCCTCTGACTGGTGGGACCCAACGTACTACGTGGAGAGATGTAAGGTGACTAAGGCTGCATTATTTCTACACCACTATGGATAGTCTTACCACCAAAGCCACATGACATGATTATGATTGAAATCCTAATGACTCCCACACACACAAAAAAAAAACACAGCATGCCTATCACACGAATGCAGGAATGTATAAAAGGTTATTTTCCTCTCGTTGAACATAACGGAAGGGTTGTGTAGCTGGTTAGCCTGTTTGCTTAGCAAACTTGAGGTCTCGGGTTTGATAACTACACTTGAGCATAATTTTTGCCAGGAGGATTCTTTGACTGGTCAAAATGTTTTCTAGGGTTTGCACACTTCACACTCTCTCTCCAGTATATATATACACGCTGGAGCCTCAGCTTGTAGTTGCTCTCTTCACACTCTCTCGCCCTCTCCCGCTGGAGCCTCAGCGCTTGTAGTTGCTCTCTTCACACTCTCTCGCCCTCTCCAGATCTAAACAAGACTTCGTTGGCCTATCTCTCCCCTCACTGCTGCTCAAAGAGCCGGCAGGATTTGTCCGCCGGGAAGGGAAGGAGGCTTAACGCTGTCGCCGTCGGCGAGGGAGGGAATCCACTACCGGCGCTGTTGTTCACTTTTCCACCCAGCGGCGGCGCGGGAGGGCCTCTGACCCCTTCTTCTTCGCAGCCGTCCCGTCGCCACAGCAACAAGAACCCCCCTTCAGCAACGCATTGATGCGTTGTCGTATGTCCATATAATTGTTGCAGAGGCCTACACCAACGGATTAATATGCGTTGCCTTGGTGGCATTGCAAAGGGTCTACAACAACGTATACCCATCCGCTGGTAAACGGGGTCAAGAAGCGTTGGTAAGGAGCAACGTATGGAGTTAGGGTCTAACAACACGTCATATACGTTGCTATCTACCCTGCACAAAAAGGATTTTCAGATTTTTTTTCGAGGACAAAAAGGATTTTCAGATAGACATATATGTACGGCGTCCAGCCCAATATTGGTTGGACAAGCCCAAATTTTATTTGGGCCTTGACCATTTCTGCCATTCTGTTTGAATTATTTTTCTCAACAATTGTTAGTTGGCCCGAATTTTTTCATTGACCAAGTCAACTGTCCAACAGAATGTATTTTCACATCACAAGGCAATTAATTAGTCTAAACATCAATGCAAATTCCATATCACGGTTCATAGTACACATTCCCCATAAGGCAAAATAAGACATGCTACTACATAGCATCCTGATGCAACATGTAGCATCAATAAAGAAATAAATTAACAAATGAGTGTTTTCTTGAGTCTTGACTCCCGAACATAATTGTATAGCTCTCCTCTTTATTGAGAGTACATTTTTTGAAGGCCTCTTATCCTGACTTCTTGAAGGCAGCTAGAGTCGTTGTGGTCCTTATTTGTCCATCCCAACTTCTTAAAATATGACTTGCATATTATCCTGTACAATAATAGGGCTAGAATTTGCAGCGACGTAAACAGATTAGTAAGCATGAGTTACAAAAAAAATCTACCGTCAAAAATAAAATTCCACATTTGAGTATTAACTGTTCTCTTTGACTGTAGCTGATTTAAATATTACCTAAAATTCTACATTTTACAATACACTACTATTGAATATTCATCATGTCATTTTACCTATGCTGATAAGAAAACCATATCCAATTGAAAATAACAAACAAATTAAGTGGCTCGAGGTATCACCTTATAAGCTTACCAGAATAGAAGTCAGACCTTCCTCACACAAACGAAGATGATTACCATCAGAGATCTGCTTGTCAAATAGGACTCCAATTTTTGGACGATCCATTTTCTTCAAAAGGAAGCATTACTCTGCCTCGATGACCATAGCTGGGGCCCCTAAGGACCAACCAAAGAGATTGATCAACATGTATATGGAAATAATGTGGTCATCATCATGACAAAAAGGTATTGTTTATTTTCTGCCTGAACTCCAATACACACAATTATACTGAGAACAACAGATTCATTGTTTTTGCAACTAAGCTGAAAATAAAGCTTAGTTAGATATCAGAGATCATTGTTGAGTTTTACAATAAAGTCATTACCGTCGTCCTCGTCTTCATTGTAATCGAATCTTCCCTTGGCATTTGCACCATACTCCACATTGCGCGATTTATTATGTTATCTTGTCATAAGCTTTCTTTGCTGTCTCTGGAGATGACAACCCATGCTCCATTAACCTGCACTTGTATCGATGGTATGATTATCATGTATAATGCAGTATTTGTTACTGTAGTAAACTAGGTAGTTCTGTAACGAGTCATCTCTGAATGATGATCCAAAGCTACTACTTGAAAATATGCTAAACTGGACCAAAATAGATTTAGAAATCAATCAAACAAGCTGAGAATTCTCTCGTGGGCAGTACTGCTGAATAGCTGGGAGAATCATACCTATTTCAACACACGACATATAGCATTGAGAAATCAATCAGATTGGTGTGCACCGTGTGGCGAGCTAGGATTTGAGACACAAAAATAAATCAGACAGACTAGCTGGGGACTACAACATAAATTTGTGACGTACTGTAATTACTAGTACCTGGTGAATACGTAACTGGTGGTTATTAAGGAGACGAGGTGGCGCACCTACAAGAATTCAGCCATCTCATTTGAGCGGAACTGCTGGGACAGTAATTCGTTAAATATCCTGGGCGGTTCCTTCTGCCGAATTTGGAGGACCTTGGATGAAGCTAGCATTACGGACAACACATTAGATCACATACCATGGTTAGATTGAACTGCAAGCTTGCTTGAAATCGGCACTGATTAGCAATTGAGATGGGAATCACGCAGATTCATGAAGCTGGCATAAATCTGAGGAGGCTATGTGTGGAGGATGAAACTGCAGATGCAGTGTGCGGAAATTAACCAGATGGAGATACCTGAGGCGAACGTATGTGCCATGGGCGGGGCGGCTGGCGGAGATAATTGATGATGCGATGGAGGGAGGCCGAATCTAATGTCGTCCCACATCGGCCTCGCCGCTGCCGCATGATCCAGAAGAACAGAGGGAGGACGTAGGTGGATGGGAACAACTGAGGTACATAGGGATAGGTGGTGACCGGATTCCCCACCGTGCTCGACTTCGTCGCCGGTGGCGCCGGGTCAGGGTGGACGTGACGAGCGGGCTTTTGGCCCGGCTCGCGGCCCGTTATGGACCGGACCGTACGGTCCTGGCTCGCTAAATAACATGGCCGGTCCGGTCCGCGAATAGGCAATTCGGTCGGTCCGGTCCGACAAAAGCTCGGTCCGGCTCGGAGGACCGAAGGCCCAGCCCAATTAGATGTTATCTGGAGAGCCCAACACATATACACCGTGCGTGCGTGACCTAGCCGCCGTCCTCGTCCATCCCAGTTTATCCCCATGGCGCCGCACGGGCTGCTTCTGCTCTCCCCTGCGCTGCCTCTCTCTCCCCGCCGCCGCGCCTCTGCCTCGCCCTCTCCCCCGCCCTCTCGCGCGACTGCTTGGCCTCTCCCCCGCCCTCTCGCGCGACTGCTCGCCCTCTCCCCCGCGCGGTCGTGCCACTCCCTCTCTCCCCAGTGCCTCTCCCTCGCGCCGCCGCGCCTCAGGTTGTCTTCACCGGCTCCGGCCACCGTGCTGCTGCTCCGACGACCTCTCCGACATCCTGGGCCTACATGCCAGTGACTGGACGTCGCCAGGACCGTGAGGACCGCCGGTCCGCTCTAAGCATCAGCTCTGCCGGTCCGGTCCCTGAGATCAGGACCGCTGCGCTGCTCGGTCCGGTTCGGACCGGACCGCCGGCGGCCGGTCCAAACGACGGCTCGGACCGGGACCGGACCGGCCCGGACCGTGTCCACCCTAAGCGCCGGGCAGGAGAGCAGCGAGTCAACAACGTGGGCGGGGGTAGCCGGTACTAGAGGAAAAGCACCATATAGGCTACACCCGACGAGGAGGCGGGCCGTGGAGGCACGAGCGGTGGTTGGCCAGACGAGAGCGGTGGCGCAATTACAGAGGGCGGTTGCAGGAAGAGGTCCGGCGTTGGTGGGTTTGTGGGAGATGAAAGTCGGGGTTTCTTTAGATCTGGAGTAAATAATGGTGGCCGGAAATTACCAGATCCCGCCACGCGTGTCCAAAATTTTCAACGTCGTGTGCATGATAGTACAGTACATTGTTAGTTTTTATTTGATTGATGGGTTCGAAAATTCCTAGATGAACCACGTTATTGTTCATCTCAAGAAGTTGAACAAAAATACGTGTTTATATGTTGCCAATTCAAAATAGAAAACACTTGTTTTCCATTGACGCAGATCGCTGGAACATGGGGCCAATCCATCCGAAATGGAAAACAATTTTAGAAAAAAAAATCAAAAGGAGTCAACAATTTCTGAAACTTTATTTGTAACAAATGTGGTCTGGCATAATACTAGTGTGAAAAGTTTCATGGATTAATAAATCTCGTAGTATTCTCGATGAAAAGAAACAGAATTGACATTATATAAAAGCTACTATTCACACTTTTTGTAATCCCAAAATTGTTTTCTTGGCCTTCAACTCGGCTATGCATAAAGGATCTAATGGCCGGCGAGCCGATTGATTTCTCCATGGAATCAATCGGTTGACGCCTAGCAGCACCCATTCAAAATTGTGTGCAAAATCAACATATGACGAACTTAATCGCTCCAAAATACATACATAACTCCCTCGGTGTATACATAGGGATAAATCATGGGGTAATCAATTGCACATGAACGATTGGAGCGATATGAAAAATCGTGAAGGGAAGGAATTGAGGGGAGTTGAAAAAAGTAGAGAAAATATAACTTTTGAGCTCCACACACATTTGATTGCTTCTTTATGAAAATACACGGATCTAATATAAAATCTCACCATATAAAGCACTTCAGACATAACAAATCTACATCAAGGTCCTTAGACAAACCGACCAACTACTAGCGGGTCGGCACACTGTTATTGTCGTGCCCATATCACAGTCGGCCTGACCTTGTCGATAACAACCTGGAAGTTTTCATGCACATACCCTAAAGGACCAGCGCCCAGGAGCCATAGTCGTCACCCTTGAACCCTTGAATCGATCTTAAGTGCCTCACAGTAGATCTCGCCGTCTTGCATATACGGTGAGAAACCATGACCTCGTCGTCCCAAGGAAGTAAACGGAATCAACGCCGAGCTCCGTCGACTCTACCGTGATAGAAGAATTTGAGGAGGATCAATACCCGGAAGACCGAATATGAAAAAAGCGATGCCATCCTCCCGAGCGCCGCCCCTGCGAGAACTACAAAATCCTATCCGCTATCCTAATGCACCATTGTCACCTCCATCTTGCTGATGCCACCAAGGAACCAAAACCCAGGGGAAATTAAGGACAAACTAGAGCTAAGAACAAAAAACGGGGATGCTCACTACTCCTCTAGCAGCTGGCGAGGTCACGGGGCCGAAGAGACGAAGGGGGCCGATGCTGCAACGACGAACGCTAGGCTTTTCTATGTTTTTCTGTGCTTCCTTTTTCATTATTAGCTATTTTTATATTAAAACTTTTAAATATATGATGAACCTTTTTAAGTGCACAATACACATATTTAAATATATTAGTGACAATTTTAAAAAAAAATTGTAAATATTTTGATATATAACGCTCTTAAATATTTTGATATATAACAGTGTATTTCCAGTTATAACCTTGAACTTGTTTTTCCAAAAATATTTTGCATTTAAAATGCAGGGTTTTTTAAACAATACATGATTATTTTACTGAAATAGACGATGAAAATTTATGAACTACATGACAAATTTTTTAAAAATACACGATAAATATTGGCCAAAAACAATTTTTTATATCCGTGAACAAATTTTGAAACTTTCATGTTTTTTCAAGAAGCATGAACACACTTTAAATTTAGAAGAACAATTTTTACTTACACGAACAAAAAAAAATTGTCATGTTATTTTTACCAATTTATATTATAAAGTTAGTACAATATTTTTTTAACATAAATGGACTCTTCATTTCTTAAAATGTTGGATTTCAAATGATCATACCCGTACAAGTAGCATACGTATTGCTTTTGACTGTGACGCACAAGTAGCAGGGATCAACTACTTCGTAGGAACAACTTTTCTTTTCTGGGAATTCATACAAATAGTACCTTTTTTAAGAAATAAAAGTACAAGCAGGACAACTGATCAATATTGAAAAGCAGTATCCTAAAAAATAATTAAAAGCAGCATCGGCCCGACTGGCTAGCCCCCTGCGGACGTCCCATGGGCCCTAAACGCCCGTCTGATTTCGCATTCTTTAGTCAAAGGAAATCAGTACATTAATCACTTGGTCTCCTTAGGTGAGGTGGCTCGTGTCATTCTTGGCAGCTAAGAGGTTGCAGGTTCGAGTCTCTAGTTTTCTCATTTTTTTAGTGTGCAGAGATAATACCTGTAGCTGGTTCGAGTCTTGTTTCCCCCTTTCATACAACTGGTACTGAGCAACACATAGCGCGCATCGCAAAGTATTCATTGTTGCTCACATCACTAGCAACATACAATTTTCCAACACATATATGTGTAGCTATGGCAGACAGCTTACAACACATTCCAAGATCGTTGCAAAGGATCTGTTGCTAATGGGGGTTCTTGTTGTAGTGCGCCCACCGAACCACGCCCCAAGAACCTTAAGGTATATTTTACTTACTCCACATGCATTGCTCTAGTTGCATGTATACCATGAATCTAGGACGTGGTTCAAAGAGGAAAGGAGTGGGGGAAAGTTGTGGGAAAAGTTGTATATAGCATGAATCTAGGACGTGGTTCAAAGAGGAAATGAAGGGGGAAAGTTGTATAGCATGAATCTAGGACGTGGTTCAAAGAGGAAATGAAGGGGGAAAGTTGTATAGCATGAATCTAGGACGTGGTTCAAAGAGGAAATGAATGGGGGAAAGTAGTGGGAAAAGTTGGACGTGGTTCAAAGAGGAAATGAAGGGGCGAAAGTACTAGTTCAAAAAGGAAAGAAAGGGACAAGGCTATAGAGTTTGAGCAGGACTAGATTTGCTGCGCTCACATAGGGAAAGGTGTCTAAAGATAACAAAACTGGGACCACCACAAATATGCTCCTTGGTTGTTTGTTCTTTGTTGCAACAGACTGTGCATGACCACAGTACATCGGTAGATGCACATGGTGCTGGTGCGTCCACTATCCCGTGCAACTCATTAGCTGTTGTTAATCTAAGGGCCTGTTTGGTTAAGAACTCCCTAGTCCCTACCTGCTTGGTTCCAGGGACTAAACATGGACTAGAGGTTATTAAATGACATGATAAAAGACCATGTTACCCCTAGTAATGAACTAATAGAAACAAGGTGCGATGCGTGGCAGGGGCAACTGTTGGAAAAAGTCCCAAAAGACTCCCTCGGGTCTTCTTTCTTTAGTCCCAAATGCCCACTTTTAGTCCCGAAAAGTCCCTCCTGTTTGGTTTAGATGTGACTGACACGGAGTATTTTAGTCCCTACACCAAAATGTCCCTGTAAACAAACACCCTCTAATAATGCCGCTGGAAAATTGATGTAATGCCACAGTTAAAAGAAAATTACATGTTTAACGAATTTTATTGTTAATATAATCTCTATGTTAATATTAATCAATGCCACCGTTTGAGAAATGCTACTGTCTTGCTTTCTTTCCCATTTAGATAAGGTAGATGCTTCTTTTTGTTGGCTTCGTTCATCCACCGTTATTGACCACTAATTGTTTCCTTTGCACCTCTGTGTAAACAGGGTTATCTACTTCACCTCGTTGCCATTGTGACCTTTTGTTACACTGCACAAACCACTTTTGTTTTAAGAGTGTTTTGTGCAGTTCAACCAAAATGTCACACCGACAACGTTGCTTGATTGCTTGATCTTAGTGGAACTGCACAAGAGGAGATCTTACTTCCTATCCGTTAAGGAATTTGGTTCAGATCTTCTTCTTGTGAGTTGTTTGAATTCCGAATCATGAGAGGTCAGTACTAGCCTTCTTTCACATGATTCTGAAGTGTGCTTTCATATGTTGTGCTACTTGTACGATAATGTTGCTTGATTTTAGTGAACTGCACAAATGGAGACAAGACTTCCAATCTGTATGTGCACCGTAATATCCCATTGAGGTAAGATAAGGATATTTCACAACTGCTGGCCTGTATTTTGCCACTTTCATCAGAAAATTAAGTTTAGTACTATACTTTTGCTCCCTAATTGACATGCCAAATCTTACATTGAAGGCGAAGCTTGTCTGTTATTGAACCAAGTGTTGAAGGGGAAGAACAAGCGGAAGAAAAACAAAAATCAACTCCCGGTGCTGTAATGAAGCACTGGAACTGTGATGACACAAGTAATGATATAGTTTTGCATCTTAATTTATTGCTATGGCTGGAACGAGCAATTGTTTTGCGACTGATTTGATGCCATACGTAATTATCTCTAGTGCAAACAGGGATCTTCTTTGAAGATACCATATATTTTAGTGGAACTGCACAAGAAGATGTTGGAAACACTAAACTAATCGAGGAGTATATAGTAAGCATGGCCACCCCCGTAGATAGCAACAGATGGTTCCGGAGAAGTGCTTCATCTGTATGCTCTACACAATCAGCCTCCTGACAAATGTTGGTACTCACCCACTGATTTCATCCATATAATTGAGCTTTGTCATCTCTATTGGTGTTGTGCTACTGTTTAGATACTGTCATGAAAAAGTGGTATTGTCCTTGAGAAGTGCTTCATCTGTGCTGTTTTAAATATTTCCTTTCCTTTTTTCGAGCAAACAGGGATCATCTTCCTCTGAAGAAGAATATGGAGTACGTGAAGTGACTAGTTCCGGTTATGCCAAGATGAAGAAGCCCTGTCTATCTTCTCATCAGAAGGAGCAGTTGAAGGATGGTTACATTACTCCCCACAAGACCAAACTAACTTCAGCTCGGAAGGATGACAAATCTCCATTTTTTTCTGTGATCTTGCTTGAGTACAATGTTGTTCTAGGATTCTTTCTGGTGAGTTCCATTTTTCTAAAAGTGTGCTCTACATGGACCATGTATGTGCCTGTTGAAACTGTCAATTCATAGTACAGTTTGCTTTATACTAATCACTTTTTTGTATTTGTGCAAACAAGCACTACTAGGAAAAGACCTACTAGTGGCGAACCAGTTTTGCCTACTAATGGCGCTCTACTGGTGCGCCACTAGTACCACACCACTAGTATTTTTTACTAATGGCGCACCACTGGTGCACCATTAGTATACCAGATACTAATGGCGCACCTATAGTGCGCCATTAGTATGCCTAGAGGTGCTCCACTGGTATTCCCTCCAGGTGCGCCACTAATAGCCTTATAGGTGCGCCACTAGTCATAAAGGAAGGTGCACCACTAGTAATGTATTTGGAAAACAAAAAAAATCCAAATTTACAGAAAACAACCTATAAGGAAAAATAATTTAAAAACAAAAATGAAATAGAATCATAATTTTTATTATAGTGAGAATATTAGAATGTCTTTACAAGTATCCAATAAAAAGGAAAATTGCAAGGAAATAAAAGAAAATCCTAAAACTAATCTTCTAGTAATCTTTTCTTCTTTTTCTTCACTTTATCCCTGCAAAATGTAACAAAATAAACAGAAAGACAAACAAACTATTTATAACATGTCAATACTGTCATTTTGTATGCAGAACTAGATATGAGCATATATTTCCAGAATTACATGGCGTGAATATTGTATGAGTAAGATTATAATGGAAATGAATTTTGATAGGAGCCCACTTTCAACGAGTATTTATCTGACATAGCTAAATAATCAGGGCATTTACCTTTTGATAATATTATTATACTATACTACCAGTATACTACTCCACTTGGATTTTTTAGATGAGCAGATCTGGGATAGACATCTGTTCAAGGGGCTATATGTAGGCTTGAAGAATTCACATCGGTTCAAGTGGCTACAGGTAGTTGCACAGCTGGAATATAGACTACTAGTACTATTTGAAAAGAAAACAAGAGCAATCTGAACGTACTAGTCAGATCCGATCACATTGAGCTAGAAAGTAAATTCATCAGGAAACATATGGCCGGCGACTTACTTCCAGACATTGAGGATCTCGTTGCGCCCAGCGAAGACGCTGCGGAGCGCGTCGCGGACGGACTGCTCATAACGATAGCTGCCGCAGATGAACTCGTTGTCCTGCAGGTAGTCCAGCAGCCAGGAATTAAAGATAGGAGGGCTAGAACTGAAAGAACTAACATCTTAGAAAGCAACAGGAGATAATTCATATATGCAAAATACATATGAAGTGGTCTTCACCAAAATTGTTGAAACATGAACAAAATGTTTTAGCAGTACCAATGATACATGTCAAATTAATTGTTCCTGTCATGACAATGTAAAAGTAGTACTTGCATGCCAATGAAGACTTGCTAGTGTCAAATTCTATGAGGTTCAGGACATGTGTAATTGTGCCAAGTTCACTTGTAATGCCATTATTCATGATCTGAACTTTATCCTCCACAAAATAAAATAACAGTTGATCCATGCGAATGATACTTAATTTTGAAGCTACTGTTAATTTATAAACTGAATATAAAGTGAGTTATAAATTCAAAAACAGAAAATTCAGTTAGGCTACTGTTAACTGAATTTTGGAGTGTATACTTAACAAAGGCTTCATTTGAATGTACAGTCAAATTAAAAAATGTGTTCATGGGGCAGCAGCACTAAGATTCGACCGTTTTCTGTCGGCCAACATATATATGGATAAATCAGAGATTAGACATGCATATAAAAGAAGGAAAATCAAGAAATATTAATCAATTGGGGTAGTCATGGTGTACTCGGTTTTATTATGGTGGCCAACTTTCACTGTGTGTATATGTTTGAACAAAAAAACTATGGAAATAATGATAACGAATGGAACCGGAATGGGTTATCAATAATTAGAGATGTGGTGGGCACTCAGGAACAATACTTAGCAGCATGATCTTGGAGTACTTTACATTTATTCTATGCCCTTACAATGAAATTACTGCATCATATTTCAACTACAACAGTTCAGTATTGCAAATATGAACAAGATTGGGAAAAAACAAGAGCTATGAAAATTTCTAACAACAGAATCACTTCAGAAAGTTTAGTATCACCAACTATCAAAATTTATGGTTAAACTGCAGGGTGCCAGTTGAAACACACTGCAAGTGTTTGGAAATGGTATCATACTGGACACTAATCAACCTTGAGTTCGGCATTCCTTTTCAAAACAGTAGCTTATACCAATATCTTGTGCTGGTAAGTGGAAACTACTCCCTCCGTCCCACAATATAAGAGCATTTTCCAAACTAACATAGCTTGAAAAATGCTCTTATGTTATGGGACTGATGGAGTAGATGACATGTAAAGGAGCCTAGTTCATAGCTTTTATTTATAAGAAGAACATAAGCTGCACAGATCTGCACAAGATGTTATGAAGGAAAATGCACCATATTTAGATACCATGTCATTAGCAGGCGGCTGCCCTTGGTTCCTCATCTTCCAGAGCAAGTGAACTCTCTCATTTTTAACTCTTGTCATGCAATTTGCCCCAAGCTATGGATCAACACAACAGGGGATAAGGAGAAATTATGAGTAATATGAGATGAAGGCACATAAAAGTTATAAGATTGCATGCAACACTGACAGGCAATGCGAGATGGCACCCTAGAGGCAGTTCAGTCCAAAACCTACTCTAAAGATTCATGGTTCCTAACAAAATAGCAGAAAAATGCTTGACTTCACGACACAGCTGACACCCTATTGGCAGTTCTAGGCAATCAACAAACACCTTGTGCGCATGGCGGCATCACCTGTCACTACTAGGAAAAGGGCTATAGATAGGATTGACACTAATGGCGCACCAGGGAAGCAGTGCGCCACTACTATATACTAATGGTGCACCGGTTTGTGATGCGCCATTAGTGTGGAAGACACTAATGGCGCACCATACAAAAGGTGCGCCACTAGTGATATTTTTTTTTCATTTTTACATACATACTAATGGCGCACTCCTAGACTAGTGCGCCATTACTAGTTCTAACTAGTAATGGCGCACCAGTCTAGGAGTGCGCCATTACTGTATGTTTTTTATTATTTTTTTGCAAAACTACTAATGGCGCACCGTGTCACAGTGCACCATTACTAGTTTAAACTACTAATGGCGCACTGTGTCACAGTGCACCATTACTAGTTTAAACTACTAATGGCGCATCGTGTCACGATGCGCCATTAGTATATATATATATATATATATATATATATATATATATATATATATATATATATATATATATATATATATATATTACTTTTTCAAAACTCTAATGGCGCACCACATGCAGGTGCGCCATTAGTAACCAGGGTTACTAATGGCGCATTTGCATGTGGTGCGCCATTAGTAAACTGGGACCCCATCAAGATATTTGGACAGCCCCACACCTACCCACTCACTTTCCCCACTTCATTCCCTCCACCTCCTTCTCCAAGCTTTGGTTGCCTCCTCCTCCTCACCTCATTTCCACCATAGATTCATCAAAATTAAGTGGTGAAATTACCTTTTTTGATAGGTAAGTAAGGGGAAAGCTATCTTCATGATGTAGATCTACTTTTTTTCTCCCTAGCTCGCTCCAACAACGTGCACATGCACTTTTTGTGGCCTAGATAGATCTATGTATGTTTGTGGTGTTGCATGTGTTTGTGGTGTTGCATATATGTTTTTGTTTGCAGGTACCGGTATTTGAAATGCGATAGTTGCCAATATTTTGCGGAATGTTGATTCATTTCCGCTTTAGTAGAATTTTGGCACTATGCATTCTTTTTGGTCCTATTTTTAGGGAGGGTCATGCCAAATTTTTTCTTGGTTCTAAAATATCGTTTTGCTCTACCGCAGCGACCATAGTCCGCACGATGACCGAAGGCATCGTGAATAGGTTTTGAGGTCCATGAAGGCCGAGATGCTTCAAAAGAACGAGATGGAGATAAGATGTCCGTGTCGAAGATGCAAGCTGAAGAGCCTTATTGCGGACCCGGATTCCGGCAGGTGCGGGACCACCCGCTCTTGCGTGGTTTCATGGATGGCTATCGGTGGCAAGGTGATGAAGATGACTATGAAGTCATCCATGGGGGCCGGGCAAGAAATGAGGAAGGGCAACAAGACAAGTACCACCTTGGCGGTAGGCGAGAAGACGAAGAATCTCGAGGACATGATCACACGGTGATGTTAGTACAGATCATCATGTAGAAGATGTCGTACATGATGATGAGGAAGATCAAGACGAAGGGCATGATCATGAAGATGAAGATCTGGAGCAGACGACGATGGAGGCTGGGTGCGGGACCCTCATATTCAAGAGCTGCTTCTCGCTGACGGATAACGCAAGAGCTGCCGCCCGAGAGAAAGCCAAGCTGGATCAAGCCCCGGAGATAGACGCGGTTAATACATTGTATGAATGATGCAGGCACGAGGATACCCTCCTGAAAGTAACGCTCATGGCTCTGGAGATGAAGGTAAAACACAAAATGACCTACGCATGCTTCGACGAGAACATGTCATTCTGGCACGAACGTCTTCCCAAGGGGAACAAGTGCCCGACCAGTTTCGAGGAGGCGAAGAAAATCGTGTGTCCTCTGGATATATCGCCGCGTGAAATACCATGTGTGCATGAACAATTGCATCATTTATTGGGACGAGCACGCGGAGTCTACCATATGTCCGGTGTGCGGCGTCACTAAATACAAGAAGAGGAAGAAAGCTCCTCGAAAATCGGTGTGGTACTTTCCGATCACTCCTCGTCCGCAGCGGTATTTAGCGGACCCTAAGGTAGCAAAGCTCCTGCGTTGGCACGCGGATAGGGAGGAGAAGAAGCGGGAAGATGACAGAAATAATCCGGAGATAAATAAAAAGACAAGATGCCGAGTCACCCTAAGGATGCGAGCAAGTGGCAAGCGTTGAACTTGAATACCCAGAATTTGGGAAGGATCCAAGGAACATCGTCTTTGGGCGCGAGCACCGATGGAGTCAATCCGTTTGGCAGCCAGAGAAGCACACATAGCACATGGCCTGTGTTTGTGTGGACGTACAACCTTCCCCGTTTGTGCATGAAGAGGAAGTACATTCACATGAGTATGCTAATTGAAGGGCGAAACAACCAGGAAGCGACATCAATCTGTATCTGGGGCTGCTGAAGGAGGAGCTAGACACGCTGTGGAAAACGCCAGCCAATACATGGGACGCCTTCTGAGAGAAAGAATATTTCCCTATGAGAGCCGACTGCTCACGACGGTGCAGGACTATCTCGATTCACGAATATCTCATGGGGCAGGTAGTCCACGGATTTTACGGATGCGTAAGGTGCATGGATGACACAACGTATCGCCAGCTAGATAGAGATCCGGGTCTTTGAAAACTGTGTTCATGGGACATCCAAGGTGGCTTCAACGATGACCCGTGGAGGAAACGCAAGGATCTGTTCGATGGTGAAACCGAACTCCGAAAACGCCTGCGTGTCACGAGGAGCGGCGAGGAAATAGACGAGCTATTGAAAATTGGAAAAGACTGCCTTTGGCGGGAAAGAAGTAAAAGGCGCCAGAGCCGGAAAGAAGCGAAAGCGCCAGAGCCGCTCTTTGAAGGTATGGAAAATGAGGTCTGTTTTACGGGACTTGCCGTCTTTGGAAGATCCACCGTGTGCCTCACAGCCTTGATGTCATGCATATCACGAAGAACGTGTGCGAGAGTCCGCTTGGTACCCTGCTCAACATGCCGAGAGGACCAAAGATGGGCCGAAAGCAAGGGCAGACTTGAAATCAATGGGCATCAGGCAGGAGCTTCACGCTAATGATGATGATGATGATGATGATGATGATGATGATGAGGATGATGATGATGATGAGGCGAAGCAGGACACAGTAAGTCGTCGCAAGGCAAAAAGGCCAAGAAGACCGGAAATGACTACCCTCGCGTGCTTCACTCTAAGTCGAGGAGGAGATCGAGCAGTTTTCACCTGCCTCCTAGGAGTAAAACTTCCTTCTGATTCTGTGGGGAAGATAAGCGGATACCTAGACCCAGTGAAGCGAAGTTCAGCAGGATGAAGTCTCACGGTATCACGTCTTGATGACGCAGATACTTCCGGTTGCAATCCATTGGGATCATGGACGCGCACATCCGTGAAACGCTATTTGGCCTATGCAACTTTTGACGTCATCTGTCGGAAGTCGATTGGCGTGAGGCAACTCGAAGGCTACAGGAAGAGATCGTGGTGATACTATGCGAGCTTGAGATGTACTTCCCGCCCGCATTCTTCGACGTTATGGTGCATCTGCTGGTCCATATCGTGGAGGATATCATCCAACTCAGGCCGACGTTCCTGCACAGCATGATGTCGTTCGAAAGGATGAATGGTGTCATCAAAGGATACGTTCGCAACATGTCACGTCCAGAGGGAAGTACAGTCAGGGGCTTTCTGACCGGAGAGTGCATCTCCCATCGCATCGAATTATCTAGGCATCGAGAACCCCATTGGTCTGCCCGCCAACAGGCACCTCGGCAGGCTCGCTGGATGGGGTCACCGTGAGGGTCGCTGCGAAATGCATGTCGACTTCGAGGGTCGACTCGCCGACTTTGAAAGAACAAACCTAGTCGCGCTACAACACATAGACGTGGTCGATCCTTGGGTGGTAGAGCACAAAACCTTTATTGAGAAGACGTACAATGACCGAGGCCAACAGAGGACGGACGGAGATATAATCAAAGAGCACAACTCATGTTTCACGCGTTGGTTCAAGCAGAAGCTTCTGTCGTACCCTTTACATGAGGATTCTTCTGCGGAAGAACAACTCATATTCGCCTTGTCACAGGGCGCCGAGCACAACCTGATGACCTATGAGGCGTACGATATCAACGGCTACACATTCTACACCGAGAACAAGGACATGAAGAGCGATGGTTATTAGAACTCCGGGGTAACGATGGAATCCTACACCGGCAATGACAAGGACAACTACGGAAGGATCGAGGAGATATGGGAGCTGAGCTACGCTGGAGAGAAGGTCCCGATGTTCCGCGTCAGATGGGCCAAGAGCGTCCTAAAAGAAGACCGGTATTTCACCACCATGGTTATACCCGAAGCCAAATCCAAGACAGGGCGCATAAGCGTCACCCTTGAAAAATGAGCCATCGATGCGGCTTCCCAAGTGGACCAATGCTTCTTCATTACCGACCATAAAAGCCCGGTCGTGTTGTCGTGAGGAGAGGCAAAAGGAAGATCATCGGAATGGATGGAGTATCCAATGAGCAAGACTTGACAAGTCTGGCGACCGAAGATCGAACATGACGACGCATTTATGAAGTAGCAACACACACCACAAGAAGAAGCAGGACCACCCTACCTAAAGGACGTCCGTTCCACAGAAGAACTCCATTTGCAAAAAAGAAGGGCAAGAAGATTGTGAACAGATAGCTAGCTAAGATTGATTATATTTAAATCGTAGTCTTCATTTCTCGATTGTATTTCATGGGCACTTTTTGATATCATGAATATTTTTAAATTTCATGGGCACTTTTTGAATTCACGAGGACACTTGATCTCTATCCCCCTACATCTCGATCTCGATTCCCCCTCCATCTCGATCTCGATCCCACCCGCACCGTCCCCCGCTAGCTCCATCGCCGCCGATGACCCACCGCAACCCTCCCCCGCTCCACCGCCGACGAGCACCCGGCCCCCGCACCTCCCGCTCCACCGCCAGCAGGCACCCCACACCCTCCCGCTCCACCGCCACAGCCGATGATATTTTCAAGTAACAAATTTGAACATATTTTTAAAAAAATTATTACTGTTTTTATAAAAAATATTACTGTTATGATTTAAACAAGTTTGAACATATTTAAACACAAATAAATACCAAACAGGATTTAAAATGCATAAAAAATATTGGGGAGCACAGGAATCGAACCCAGGACCTCTGGTGTGGTGTCACGTCTTGACCAGTCGGGCTAGTGGGCAGGTTCTGTTGTAGATAGGGTTAGGTGGTATATAACCTGACAAGTCTGGCTAGATTAAATTACTTATGGCGCACCCCTCCGCGGTGCGCCATTGCTATGGATGTACTTATGGCGCACCCTTGGGTGGTGCGCCATTGCTAAGCCTCCCCCCACACTAAAATCCCCAATCTCTCACATTTCTCTCTAATCCCTCCCCTGCCTCATCTCACCCGCGCCTGACCACCACCGCCCACCACTTCCCCATGCTCATCATCCCCGGCCCTGCTCGCTTCCCCCGCCTCACCCGACCACCTCCCTTACCGTCCCCCCTCCGCCCGTGCCTGCGCCCTCGCCGTCCCCCTCCCCCCGCGGCCCCGCCTGCGTCAACCTCCCTCTCGAGCGCGACAGCTAGGGTTCCTAGCCGCCGCCACCGCTGCCCGCCGCCCTTGTGGCCTTGACCAACCCGAACCCTCCGACGCCCGCCTCCGTCAGGACCCCAACAGCGCCTCCCCATCAAGCAGCAGCTCCCACCAGTGGCGCCCCCCTCCACAGGCAGGCGCTCCTGCCCAGAACGCTGCCCGGGAGCTACGCCCGGCGACCAGTCCGTGTAGCCACCACTCCTTCGTCCTTCCTCCCTCTTCCCTCATCCCTCCCCCTTCCTCTTGCATCCTCTGTTCAATTTTTTCCTGGTTTTTTAGTGTATGAGTACTTGATGTAGATTCGAGTCTGTGTGAATATAATGATAGTTATTTCGTGCTTGCTGCGTGATTTTTCCAGAGCATGCTCAAGTTTACATGTGAAAGGATTGTGCTTGATAGGTGTTTGTGATAATGCCTCTTAGGGCAAATGTTTACAAATTGTAGGTTGAATATTTTTCATGAGCAAATGTTTTGGTTTAAACATGTTAGCAAATTGTAGATTAAGTTGTTTTATCTACAATTTGAGAGAGTAGGAGCTTTGTGTTGGTTATACTGGCCGAATTTGGTTAACACATATCTTCCAGAGAGATCCCTGTTCTAGGATCTGAGCTCTCTCTTCCCTGAATTCAACTAAGGCATGAGGAACAAGGGGGGAGATAGCTATTAGATCCATGTCTTAGTAGTGGTAAACAATCGTGTAGGTCAATTTTGACTCGATCTTGAACTGCTGAGGTTGCAATGTTTTGGCATCAACACTTGTAAGAAAAGAAAAAGCGGGAGAATGAAGATTATATTAAAAAATGGTCTTAGTAGTGGTAAACAAGCAAATAATCCCTCACAGGTAGTAACAATAACTTTATGCAGGAGAGTGAAAGAAGAAGCATAGGCTTAATTGAGCTGTGGAGTTCTTGTTACCTTATGCATCATCCTCGTTAGTTACATGTATCTCTCTGTTTGTGTTTCTGCGTAACATGTTCGATCACGGTTGGAGAAAAATTGAGGCGTTTGTTGGCTCCAAGATAGTGATACAGGTATATACATGTGCTCTGCTTACTTGTTTGGTTTGCAATAGTGGTGAGCCTCCTCCGCCCCCACCCGTTCCCCCTCATCGCATGCACCCGTCGCCCCCATCGGGTAAATTCTATTATGAAATAATTCCTACTGTTATTTAAAATATAAATGAAATGATTTGGAACACCAATCAAGAGTTACGTTTCAAGTTCTTGAACCTTTTCATATAAGCTTGCGGAAGATTTAATTGATCATCTGAAAATGAAAAACGAAGGTCATACCGATCCTAGTTTGGTATTATTTTCCTCAATTTTAAGTGTTGAATGAACACATAAAGAGAGTGCTAAGTGATTTCAATATATCAAGTTTCAGAATAATATATAGGATTGTTGGTTTTTAACCTTGGTTGCCATTGTTTCTATTTGTAACGGTCTGAAGAATGACTCATGCTGTTTGTGCTAACAATCTCTAAGTGAAAGCAACTAGTTGGAGTAGATTTGTGCACACTGAAGGAAATATGCCCTAGAGGCAATAATAAAGTTATTATTTATTTCCTTATTTCATGATAAAAGTTTATTATTCATGCTAGAATTGTATTAACCGGAAACATAATACATGTGTGAATATATAGACAAAACAGTATGTCACTAGTATGCCTCTACTTGACTAGCTTGTTAATCAAAGATGGTTATGTTTCCTAACCATGAACAAGGAGTTGTTATTTGATTAACAAGGTCACATCATTAGTTGAATGATCTGATTGACATGACCCATTCCGTTAGCCTAGCACTTGATCGTTTAGTATGTTGCTATTGCTTTCTTCATGACTTATACATGTTCCTATAACTATGAGATTATGCAACTCCCGTTTACCGGAGGAACACTTTGGGTACTACCAAACGTCACAACATAACTGGGTGATTATAAAGGAGTATTACAGGTGTCTCCAAAGGTACTTGTTGGGTTGGCGTATTTCGAGATTAGGTTTTGTCACTCCGATTGTCGGAGAGGTATCTCTGGGCCTTCTCGGTAATACACATCACATAAGCCTTGCAAGCATTGCAACTAATGAGTTAGTTGTGAGATGATGTATTACGGAACGAGTAAAGAGACTTGCCGGTAACGAGATTGAACTAGGTATTGAATCGACGATCGAATCTCGGGCAAGTAACATACCGATGACAAAAGGAACAACGGATGTTGTTATGCGGTCTGACCGATAAAGATCTTCGTAGAATATGTAGGAACCAATATGGGCATCCAGGTCCCGCTCTTGGTTATTGACCGGAGATGTGTCTCGGTCATGTCTACATTGTTCTCGAACCGTAGGGTCCATGACGCTTAAGGTTTCAATAGCGGTTATTATGAGTTTATGTATTTTGATGTACCGAAGGAGTTCGAGTCCCGGATGAGATCGGGGACATGACGAGGAGTCTCGAAATGGTCGAGACGTAAAGATCGATATATTGACGACTATATTCGGAGTTCGGAAAGGTTCCGAGTGATTCGGGTATTTTTCGGAGTAGGGTAGTTACGGAGAAGTAATGGGCCTTGATGGGCTTTAGTGGGAAGAGGAAAAAGGCTGCTGCGCCCCTCCCCTCTAGTCCGGGTGGACTAGGGAAAAGGGGCCGGCCACCTTCCTACTCCTCCACTTCCTTCTCCCTTCCTCCCCTACATGGAAGGATTCCTAGTTGGACTAGGAAAGGGGAATCCTACTCCCGGTGGGAGTAGGACTCCCCTGGCGCACCAAACATAGGGCCGGCCTCCTCCCTCCCTTGCTCCTTTATATCACGGGGCAGGGGCACCCCATAGACACACAAGTTGATCCTTGAGATCGTTCCTTAGCCGTGTGCGGTGCCCCCCTCCACCATATTCCACCTCGGTCATATTGTAGCGGTGCTTAGGCGAAGCCCTGCGACAGTGAAACATCAAGATCGTCACCACGCCGTCGTGCTGACGGAACTCCCCTCCCCGGAGCTTTGCTGGATCGAAGCCCGTGGAGCGTCATCGAGCTGAACGTGTGCCAAGAACTCGGAGGCGCCGGAGTAACGGCGCTGTGATCGGTTGGATCGTGAGGAGAACGTCGACTACTTCCTCTACGTCATCATCGACTCGGAGGTGCCGAATGCTTGGCGCTGGGATCGGCAGGATCGCGAGGAGAAAGTACGACTACTTCCTCTACGTTGTGATCGCTTCCGCCACGGTCTCACGAGGGCGTGAGACAACACTCTCCCTCTCGTTGCTATGCCATCACCATGGTCTTGCGTGATCGTAGGAAAATTTTCGAAATTACTACGTTCCCCAACAGTGGCATCCGAGCCTGGTTTTATGCGTAGATGTCATATGCACGCAGTAGAACACAAGTGAGTTGTGGACGATACAAGTCATACTGCCTACCAGCATGTCATACTTTGGTTCAGCGGTATTGTTGGACGAGACGATCCGGACCAACCTTACGCCAGACGCTTACGCGAGACCGGTTCCTCGACGTGCTTTGCACATAGATGGCTTGCGGAAGACTGTCTCTCCAACTTTAGTTGAACCGAGTGTGGCATACGCCCGGTCCTTGAGAAGGTTAAACGGAGTCTATTTGACAAACTATCGTTGTGGTTTTGATGCGTAGGTAAGAACGGTTCTTGCTCAGCCCGTAGCAGCCACGTAAAACTTGCAACAACAAAGTAGAGGACGTCTAACTTGTTTTTGCAGGGCATGTTGTGATGTGATATGGTCAAGGCGTGATGCTATATTCTATTGTATGAGATGATCATGTTTTGTAACCGAGTTATCAGCAGCTGGCAGGAGCCATATGGTTGTCGCTTTATTGTATGCAATGCAATCGCGATGTAATGCTTTACTTTATTACTAAGCGGTAGTGATAGTCGTGGAAGCATAAGATTGGCGAGGCGACAACGATGCTACGATGGAGATCAAGGTGTCGCGCCGGTGACGATGGTGATCATGGCGGTGCTTGGCGATGGAGATCACAAGCACAAGATGATGATGACCATATCATATCACTTATATTGATTGCATGTGATGTTTATCCTTTATGCATCTTATCTTGCTTTGATTGACGGTAGCATTATAAGATGATCTCTCACTAAAAATTATCAAGAAGTGTTCTCCTGAGTATGCACCGTTGCGAAAGTTCTTCGTCTTTGAGACACCACGTGATGATCGGGTGTGATAGGCTCTACGTTCAAATACAACGGGTGCAAAACAGTTGCACACGCGGAATACTCAGGTTATACTTGACGAGCTATGCATATAAGATATGACCTCGGAACACGGAGACCGAAAGGTCGGCGTGAATCATATAGTAGATATGATCAACATAGTGATGTTCACCATTGAAACTACTCCATCTCACGTGATGATCGGACATGGTTTAGTTGATTTGGATCACGTGATCACTTAGAGGATTAGAGAGATGTCTATCTAAAGTGGGAGTTCTTAAGTAATATGATTAATTGAACTTTAATTTATCATGAACTTAGTCCTGGTAGTATTTTGCAAATTATGTTGTAGATCAATAGCTCGCGTTGTTGCTTCCCTATGTTTTTATATGTGTTCCTAGAGAAAATTGTATTGAAAAATGTTAGTAGCAATGATGCGGATTGGATCCGTAATCTGAGGTTTATCCTCATTGCTGCCTGTAAGAATTATGTCCTTGATGCACCGCTAGGTGACAGGACCTATTGCAGGAAGCAGATGCGGGCGTTATGAACGTTTGGCTAGCTCAATATGATGACTACTTGATAGTTTAGTGCACCATGCTTAACGGCTTAGAATCGGGAATTCAAAGGCGTTTTGAGCGTCATGGACCATATGAGATGTTCCAGAATTGAAGTTAATATTTCAAGCAAATACCGAGTTGAGAGATATAAAGTCTCCAACAAGTTCTATAGCTAAAAGATGGAGGAGAATCGCTCAACTAGTGAGCATGTGCTCAGATTATGCAGGTACTTCAATCGCTTGAATCAAGTGGGAGTTAATCTCCCAGATAAGATAGTGATTGACAGAATTCTCTAGTCACCATCACTGAGTTACTAGAACTTCGTGATGAACTATAGTATGCAAGGGATGACGAAAAAGATTCTCGAGCTCTTCGCGATGCAAAAATCGGCGAAGGTAGAAATCAAGAAAAACATCAAGTGTTGATGGTTGACAAGACCACTAGTCTCAAGGAAAAGGGCAAAGGGAAGAAGGGGAACTTCAAAAGGAACGGCAAGCAAGTTGCTGCTCGAGTGAAGAAGCCCAAGTCTGGACCTAAGCATGAGACTAAGTACTTTTGCTGCAATGGAACTGGTCACTAGAAGCGGAACTACCCCTGAATATTTGGTGGATAAGAAGGATGGCAAAGTGAACAAAGGTATATTTGATATACAGATTATTGATGTGTATTTTACTAGTGTTCATAGCAACCCCTCGGTATTTGATCTTGGTATAGTTGCTAAGAGTAGTAACTCAAAGCGGAGTTGCAGAATGAACAGAAACTAGTTGAAGGGGAAGTGACGATGAGTGTTGGAAATAGTTCCAAGATTGATATGATCATCATCACACACTCCCTATATTTTCGAGATTAGTGTTAAAAGCCAAATAAATGTTATTTAGCGTTTGCGTTGAGCATAAATATGATTTGATCATGTTTATTGCAATACGGTTATTCATTTAAGTAAGAGAATAAATTGTTGTTACATTTACATGAATAAAACCTTATATGGTTACACACCCAATGAAAACAGTTCATTGGATCTCGATCATAGTGATACACATATTCATAATATTGAAACCAAAAGATGCAAAGTTAATAATGATAGTGCAACTTATTTGTGGCACTGCCGTTTAGGTCATATTGGTGTAAAGCGCATGAAGAAACTCCATGTCGATGGATTTTGGAATCACTTGATTATGAATCATTTGATGCTTGCGAACCGTGCCTTTTGGGCAAGATGACTAAAACTCCGTTCTCCGGAACAATGGAACAAGCTACTGACTTATTGGAAATAATACATACCGATGTATGCGATCCAATGAGTGTTGATGCTCGTGGCAAGTATCATTATTTTCTAACCTTCACAGATGATTTGAGCAGATATGCGTATATCTTCTTGATGAAACATAAGTCTGAAATAGTTGAAAAGTTCAAAGAATTTCAGAGTGAAGTAGAAAATCATCGTAACAAGAAAATAAAGTTTCTGCGATCTGATCGTGGAGATGAATATTTGAGTTACGAGTTTGGTCTTCAATTAAAACAAAGTGGAATAGTTTCACAGCTCACGCCACCTGGAACACCACAACGTTATGGTGTGTCCGAACGTCGTAACCGTACTTTATTTTGATATGGTGCGATCAATGATGTATCTTATCGATTTACCACTATCGTTTTGGGGTTATGCATTAGAGACAGCTGCATTCACGTTTAATAGGGCACCATCTAAATACTAAGAGGCGACACCGTATGAACTATGGATTAACAGTAAACCAAAGCTGTCGTTTCTTAAAAGTTTGGAGTTTTGATACTTATGTGAAAAAGTTTTCACACGATAAGCTCAAACCCAAATCGGAGAAGTGCGTCTTCATAGAATACCCAAAGGAAACTATTGTGTACACCATCAATCACAGATCCGAAGGCAAGTTTTTTCGTTGCTAAGATGGATCCTTTCTAGAGAAGAAGTTTCTCTCGAAAGAAGTGAGTGGGAGGAAAGTAGAACTTGATGAGGTAATTGTACCTTCTCCCTTATTGGAAAGTAGTTCATCACAGAAATCAGTTCTAGTGATTTCTACACCAATTAGTGAGGAAGTTAATGATGATGATCATGAAACTTCAGATCAAGTTGCTACCAAACCTCGTAGGTCTTCCAGAGTAAGATCCGCACTTGAGTGGTACGGTAATCATGTTACGGAAGTCATGTTACTAGACCATGATGAACCTACGAACTATGAGGAAGCGATGATGAGCCCAGATTCCATGAAATGGCTTGAGGCCATGAAATCTGAGATAGGATCCATGTATGAGAAACAAAGTATGGACTTTGATTGACTTGCTCTATGATCAGCAAGCCATGTTAAATAAATGGATCTTCAAGAGGAAGGCGGACACCGATAGTAGTGTTACTATCTACAAAGCTCGACTTGTTGCAAAAGGTTTTCGACAAGTTCAAGGGGTTGACTACGATGAGACTTTCTCACCCGTAGCAATGCTTAAGTCTGTCCGAATCATGTTAGCAATTGCCACATTTTATGAAATCTGGCAAATGGATGTCAAAAACAACATTCTTTAATGGATTTATTAAAGAAGAGTTGTATATGATGCAACCAAAAGGTTTTGTCAATCCTAAAGGAGCTAACAAAATGTGCAAGCTCCATCGATCCATCTATGGACTGGTGCAAGCATCTCAGAGTTGGAATATACGCTTTGATAAGATTGATCAAAGCATATGGTTTTATCTGAGACTTTTGGAGAAGCTTTGTATTTACAAGAAAGTGAGTGGGAGCACTACAGCATTTACGATAAGTATATTGTTGATCAGAAATAATGTAGAATTATTCTGCAAAGCATAAAGGAGTATTTGAAAGGAGTTTTTCAAAGAAGGACCTCGGTGAAGCTGCGTACAAATTAAGCATCAAGATCTATTTAGATAGATCAAAAACGCTTGATGAGTTTTTTCAATAAGAACATACCTTGTCAAGATTTTGAAGTAGTTCAAAATGGAACAGTCAAAGAAAAGTTCTTGCATGTGTTGCAAAGGTGTGAAATTGAGTAAGACTCAAATCCCGACCACAATGAGAAAAATAGAAAAAGAGAATGAAAGTCATTCCCTATGCCTCGATCATAGGTTCTATAAAGTATGCTATGTTATGTACCGGACCTATTGTATACCTTGCTCTGAATTTTGCAAGGAGTACAATAGTGATCTAGGAGTAGATCACTTTGGACATTGGTCAAGAACATCCTTAGTGAGGACTAAGGAAATATTTCTCGATTATGGAGGTGATAAAAGAGCCCGTCGTAAAGAGTTACATCGATGCAGGCTTTTTACACTGATCCGGATGACTCTAAGTCTCAATCTGGATACATATTATAAGTGGGAGCAATTAGCTAGAGTAGCCCGTGCGAGCATTGTAGACATAGAATATTTGCAAAATACATACGGCTCTGAATGTGCCAGACCCGTTGACTAAAGCTTCTCTCACGAGCAAAACATGATCATCCCTTAGTACTCTTTGGGTGTTAATCACATAACGATGTGAACTAGATTATTGACTCTAGTAAACCCTTTGGGTGTTGGTCACATGACGATGTGAACTATGGGTGTTAATCACATACAGATGTGAATATTAGTGTTGAATCACATGATGATGTGAACTAGATTATTGACTCTAGTGCAAGTGGGAGACTGAAGGAAATATGCCCTAGAGGCAATAATAAAGTTATTATTTATTTCCTTATTTCATGATAAAAGTTTATTATTCATGCTAGAATTGTATTAACCGGAAACATAATACATGTGTGAATATATAGACAAAACAATTATGTCACTAGTATGCCTCTACTTGACTAGCTTGTTAATCAAAGATGGTTATGTTTCCTAACCATGAACAAGGAGTTGTTATTTGATTAACAAGGTCACATCATTAGTTGAATGATCTGATTGACATGACCCATTCCGTTAGCCTAGCACTTGATGCGTTTAGTATGTTGCTATTGCTTTCTTCATGACTTATACATGTTCCTATAACTATGAGATTATGCAACTCCGTTTACGGAGGAACACTTTGGGTACTACCAAGCGTCACAACATAAGCGGGTGATTATAAAGGAGTATTACAGGTGTCTCCAAAGGTACTTGTTGGGTTGGCGTATTTCGAGATTAGGTTTTGTCACTCCGATTATCGGAGAGGTATCTCTGGGCCTTCTCGGTAATACACATCACATAAGCCTTGCAAGCATTGCAACTAATGAGTTAGTTGTGAGATGATGTATTACGGAGCGAGTAAAGAGACTTGCCGGTAACGAGATTGAACTAGGTATTGGATGCACGATCGAATCTCGGGCAAGTAACATACCGATGACAAAAGGAACAACGATGTTGTTATGCGGTCTGACCGATAAAGATCTTCGTAGAATATGTAGGAACCAATATGGGCATCCAGGTCCGCTATTGGTTATTGACCCGGAGATGTGTCTCATCATGTCTACATTGTTCTCGAACCGTAGGGTCCGCACGCTTAAGGTTTCAATAGCGGTTATTATGAGTTTATGTATTTTGATGTACCGAAGGAGTTGAGTCCCGGATGAGATCGGGGACATGACGAGGAGTCTCGAAATGGTCGAGGCGTAAAGATCGATATATTGGACGACTATATTCGGAGTTCGGAAAGGTTCCGAGTGATTCGGGTATTTTTCGAGTACCGGGTAGTTACAGGAGAAGTAATGGGCCTTGATGGGCTTTAGTGGGAAGAGGAAAAAGGCTGCTGCGCCCCCTCCCTCTAGTCCGGGTGGACTAGGGAAAGGGGCCGCCACCTTCCTACTCCTCCACTTCCTTCTCCCTTCCTCCCCTACATGGAAGGATTCCTAGTTGGACTAGGAAAGGGGAATCCTACTCCCGGTGGGAGTAGGACTCCCCTGGCGCGCAAACATAGGGCCGGCCTCCTCCCTCCTTGCTCCTTTATATCACGGGGCAGGGGGCACCCCATAGACACACAAGTTGATCCTTGAGATCGTTCCTTAGCCGTGTCGGTGCCCCCTCCACCATATTCCACCTCGGTCATATTGTAGCGGTGCTTAGGCGAAGCCCTGCGGCAGTGAAACATCAAGATCGTCACCACGCCCGTCGTGCTAACGGAACTCCCTCCCGGAGCTTTGCTGGATCGAAGCCCGTGGAGCGTCATCGAGCTGAGCGTGTGCCAAGAACTTCGGGCGCCGAATGCTGGCGCTGTGATCGGTTGGATCGTGAGGAGAACGTCGACTACTTCCTCACGTCATCATCGACTCGGAGGTGCGAGTAACTTGGCGCTGGGATCGGCAGGATCGCGAGGAGAAAGTACGACTACTTCCTCTACGTTGTGATCGCTTCCGCTTACGGTCTACGAGGGTACGTAGACAACACTCTCCCCTCTCGTTGCTATGCCATCACCATGGTCTTGCGTGATCGTAGGAAAATTTTCGAAATTACTACGTTCCCCAACACACACAATACTCCTTCCAAGACAATTTGCTTCCAAGGAGTAGTTTCAGTTTGATTGCAAGGAGTAGTTTCAGTAAAGTTTCAGCATGGTTTCAGTATAGTTTCAGCATGGTTTCAGTTTGCTTCCAAGGAGTTGTTCTCTGTCTGGTCCAATTCTGAAGAAATAAAAAGTGAATAGTTTGTTTGTTCCCTGTGTGGTCACTCTATTTTTTGAGTACTGACATTAGTTATGTTTGTTAGCAGCAAGATATTTAAATGAAGCTTGTTCTTTTTCAACTATTCAACTTATGCCATGAAACTGAATATAGTAGTTGAAAACCCTGTTTTTCTTCCTGATCGTGAAAATTTGAAGTCCTGTTTGTGTTTTGGTTTTGTTGGTTGACAATTATGTTTAGTTTTTCATTTCATGGGTCTTTGTAAAATGTGCAGGTGGTGAGTTGAGGCTCAGCATACAGCTTATTTGGACTAACCAAGAGGACGAGGTATGTTGCTTGCCCAAGCTAAGTGACACGTACGCGCCAAGTTTTCTGTTATATAATTACGTGTTAGTGCTTAGTTAAACTGCATGATACGGCCATAGCAGATGGATGGTACTAGGTGTTGTTTTGTTTCTTGCCAATGTATTCAGAGAGCAGATGTGCCACTGCAGATTTCTTTTCTTGAAGGCAGCTCACATAAGTTGAGCTACAAGTGAACAACTTGCTGATATTAGATCTGGAATGGAAGCTCACATAAGTTGAGCTGATTTTTGTCCATATGAAAGCAGAGGACCATATGGTCTGTGGCCTTTTCATCCATATGAAAGTAGAGGCACATTGTGGTGCTAGTTTGTTGGGTTTTGTCTCCGACCATCGTGTCGTGATGAATTTGCAGGTACCTCGAGAGGCCCTTGAGTTTGCCGGAATGTTGATTAACTTCCGTTCCGGCAAATTCGGGTACTCCATATGTCCTATTTCAGCAAAGGTCATGCTGAAATTTTCCGTGAATTTTAGCATGACTTTGCTAAAAATAGGACATATGGGGTACTTGCTACTAATGCATGGGCCGGTGTATCTTAGTACTTAGTTCAGTAGGATCAACTGCCCCTTATTCTTGCTGCATTAAACCATAGGTGGCAATAGAGCCAAGTGATTAGGCCCAACTTAGAATTCTCCTTAGCATCGATAAACCCTAGATGATAAACCCAACATAGGTGGCAATAGAGCCAAGTGATTAGTGCCAAGTGATTAGGCCCAACCTAGGGTGCCTCGGCATCGATAAACCCTAAATGATGAAAACTTAACTTGGCTGCCCCGGATGCCTCGGTGTCGATGAGAACCTAAATGATGTACGCTTAGGCTTTTAGGGTGCCTCGGCGTCGACAAACCCTAAATGATGAAAGCTTAGGTTTTAGGGTGCCTCAGCGTCGCCAAACCCTAAATGATGAGACCATGATCTTGTTCCTTGACAATAACCAACTTTTTGACCAAACTTTTTTCCTATTTAGAGCGAAACATGGCCCACAACGATGAGGCCGGTGGTTCGGGCGGCAAGCAATTCTGGGAGCTATCCCAGGAGATGGAGGAACAACCTCACCGCTATGAGGACGCCGCGGAAGACACTGATCCTGACTACACGACCCCTAGTGGCGTCGAGGATGACACCACTGATGGTGCCACCGAGGATGCCACCACAGATGATGGCGGTGCACACACAGATGGCAGCCAACCGAAGAAGCAAAGGAAGGACCGGCGCCCGAATGCGCTCCGCACCCTCAAGGAGGAATTCACTCAAGTGGACTCGGCGGGCATCCAACGAGCCCAAACATATAGTCAAGGGGTACTCGCTTCAGCTCGGGTGCATTCTCCGAGCACCGTCTCGATCAACACCGATAACCTTAGGCATAAGGACCACGGGAATTTGCGCAACCTCCTCTTGGCGAAGCTGCACGAGCGATACAAGTTCCCGCCAAATTTGAAAACACACGCCTCTCGGGGAATAAAGTGAGCAGTGCCGCCCTCACGAGGATGAGCACGGCCTGTATACTTGGAGAAGCGCGGTGAAGAGAATGATTGATAAAGGTGATAGTTATGAGAAGATCAAGGCGAAATATCCTTTGATGAGCGAAGATGAGTACAAGGAGTTCAAGATCAAGTGCGAGAGCAGCGCAACCTCCGAATCAAGTCAGTGAGGGAAAGAAATGCGGGAGTTGAACTTAGGGGAACACAAACTCGGTCCCGGCGGTTACAGAGTGGCGGAGCCTATATGGGACAAGGAGGACGCGGAGCATGCCGAGCAAGGCCTACCGCCCCGCTTCGAGAAATACAGCGGTGACAAGCAGACAGGAACTTTGTCAGGGCCCGGTACAAGGAGGACCCGATAACAAAGGAGCTTACCATGGATCTGAAGACCAGGGCGCTTGACCTTGTTCTGGTAAGGAATACAACCCCGCGTAATTAGCTCCATATGGTTGCACTCTAATTAATCCCCAATATTTCTAAATGGTTCACGTTCCTTTCGCAGAACACTGAAAGCAGTAGCGCGGGGTCGTCTCAGAGCTCCCCTTTTGACACCCCTTTAAATAGGGCGTAATTAGCTCCATACGAAAAACAAGGATAAGCTCAGTAAGCCGACGTCAGCTAGTCGTGTGGCCGGAAAAGGCTTGTCCATAAAATGGGGGTCATACTATACCACTGGTGTGCGGAAGGAGAAAAAGGCCAGCTCGGAAAGCGGGCAGCGAGGTTGAAGAACTCAAGGCACAAGTGGCGCGGATTCGGATCTTGTCCAAGAGCAAGTGGAACAACAAGCTGGAACGAAGCTCAACGCCATGGTGCCTACGTTGATTCATGGGCTGGCGGCGTGGATTGCGGGCGGCCAGGGGCCTCCCGGTTGGGCTTCACGGCCGACAACTTCGCCAGTAGCGGTAGCGCCATTGGTGTCTCGGCGGCGGTGCCATTGGTTTCTCCGGCGGGCGGTATTAAATGTCTCCGGCGCCCGGCACGGCATTGGAGCTTAATGCACCGGGTATCGCCGGCGGCACCTCGCCGACAAGCGCCCCTCCGTCGGTTACCGCGCCCGCCGTTGGCGGTGCCTCGACATTAGCTGAGCTCGACGGCATCACGGTAACTAAGCCTCTCGGCCGATGACTTCATCTCCTTGCCTTTGACTGGGCATCCCTGGCGCCACATACATGTTTTCGCGAGCACCGCCGACGTTCCTTGCACTCTTACGCGCCGTGGGCGCCGAGTTGGTCGATATCGCCAAGGGCAGAATCGTTCAACTGGGCAACCCCATGTTCCACGGTAATCCGATGCCACCCACAGTGTATAGGGTTGAAGTGGTTGGTCTTGCCGAGCTGCGATGAGCTGTTACCTCGATTCGACCCGGGGCGGCGAAGAAGATGAGATGACCCTCAGCGCCTGCGTAAGCTGGCCCCTGCTTTGGCCAAAGAGCCAGATTCGTTTGGGGGCGGGGGACACCACCCCATAGACAAGACCGCCAGTCGTGCCGGCGCCAAGCCATGGCAAGAACGCCGCAACGCTACAGGACCTGCCGGACATCCCTATGGCACAGGATCCGGACATCCCTATAGCACAGGATCCAGACAGCCCTATGGCACAGGATCCGGACGGCGACGACAACGACGACTGTACATTTACCAAAGTTGATAAGTACTTTGCCGAACATGGAATGCGTTGACGAAGTTCTGCGGGCCTCTTTCTCAAGAACCCAACCTGCACGACCGCGATCTAGCTGGTACGGCGGAGAAATCCAATTGCAACAGGCGTCGTCTGGCATTCAGTTCTCAGGACACGCCCCCAGCTCCCGCCTTCACCGAGCCTCAGATAGCTGAGGTGCGAAATATTATCAGCCCCAACACGCTCAAGAAGGCGGTCTATGAGCAGAACTCGGTCCCATTACAGGAGATCAAGAAGAAGGGACGGAAACGAAAGACTAAAAAGAGGCGCCGGTGTGAGCCAGCGGCACCGAAGTTTGATCCGTGCAGGTGACGGGCCACCTTCACCTAAGGATATCTCGAGGAGGGTGCATGTGGCGGGTAGAGGCGATGCTACCGCCAAATATGCTGAATGCTGCAACCGGTGCTATGCGGAGTCTGCATAGCGGTGTTCTTTCTTTGGAGAAGCGGCGTCTCGAGAGAAGGATGTGGCATACCGGTTTCGTGGCCAAGGTGCGGAGGGCAAGGGCTTTGTGGATGGCGACATCGAAGTACGATCGTCCTGCGGTTTGATGACATCTTTGCTATGCTTAACCTTCATCCGCTGCACTAGACCTTCGTTCGGCTGTTTTCGCTGAGTATGGAGATGCGGATCATTAGAGACAAGACCCCGGACATCGTGATAGTTGACCCCTTCTACATGCGTGCCAAGCACTTGAGCGTGGCGGGGACCGCCAAGTTGCGAGCTCACACCTCGAAGGCGTCATTCTAGCTAACCCAGATAAGGATAACTTCCTTGTGGCTTACTTTCCCGAGTAAGTCATCCCTTAACCGCCCCGTAACATATGATTTCTTATATTTCGATCCTTCTTTTTTTTTCTAACATTCCGTGTTCTGTGCAGTGACACACATTGCACACTCATCCTCTTAAGCCCGAAATATTCCATGGCCACGTATTTCGACCCGAACCGTAACTCCAAGATAGACTACAAAGATGTCAAGAAAGTTCTTGATGATGTTCTCCCCGGCTACGCCAAATCTGGAGGCACCTTCACCAGGGCAGTTCGTAAGTACGACAAGCACATGTTCTCACACTGTCTGAAGTTCTGCTGCGTCAAGCAGCCGCTTTGTGATCGAAGGATGCCTACTACGCCCTCCATCACATGTGGGCGATCGTAAGGGACCATCATCAACTTTTGCTACCAGATAATCTCAAAGATTGGGCCGCGAGCTTGTCGGCAGTCCAGGAGGCGGACCTCAAACAAGAATTCTTTCGCATCCAGTCGGAGTTTGCGGACATCATCCATCAAGATGTCCTTCATACCTCGGGGCAGTTCTTCCTCAGATATCAACCGTCCAACAGTGAGATAGATGAAACGCTACAAATGCAGGGTGACAACAACCGCGATTTCATGGCCATCACGACAGACGGCGGCTTCATCCACGCTCCTGTCCGATGAGTCGAGTCGAAAGTAGTGTTGTGTAGTTCCGAAACATTGATTGGCTCATGTTGTAATTATACTTTAATGAATTCGCATGTCTCTTTGGTTTGGACAGTCGTTCAACTTAGATGTAATCGATGCTATTTATTAGTAGGATCATGAATCGTGCTATTAATGTCTTGCTTTTCTCTTCCGATCCTTTTCTTGCATACTTACATATTGCTTATGTATTATACATTGTTTGGCTTGTGCATAGAGATGCCTTCGTATGTCGTGGTACAAGGGTAAGGTTCTGAGTCTCTGACGATTTGGGAGGAGTGTCGGAGACAGGTTCACCGTTTCAGCGGTAACAGTTACAAAGGGTACACCACTAGGCGGAGGCCGAATCTAGATACGCCCGCTATCTAGCGGAGAGAGGAGGGAGGCGTTGGAGGAACCGGATGAAGACCAGTTTGATCGCGATGATGCTCATCGTGATGACCACAGCTCTCTTCTATGTGATGGCAGTTTAGATGATCGATATCGACTTGTAATGTGAAGACAAACTCGATACTCGCGGTCTTGAGACTTGTAATGTTTTATCTTTGTTCGGTCTTTTGAATTCAGAGACTAGTATGATGAATTGTATTCGGAGACTAATCTTCTATTGTATTCGATGAATCTGATGTTGCTGTGTGCTGCTGTCTATATTCTGTGCAATAATATATTTTGTAACATGTGCAAAAATCAGAAAAGAAAAAAACCAAATATTCATACTAATGGCGCATCACCACCAGGTGCGCCATTAGTATGCCAAAGGATACTAATGGCGCATCAACACAGAATGCGCCATTAGTATGACAAAGCACATGCTTACGTATGGCCCCGGAGGCAATACACTAATGGCGCATGGTGTTACATACTAATGGCGCATCGCTTGAGTGCGCCATTAGTATATCAGATACTAAGGGCGCACCAGTGGTGCGCCATTAGTAAGAAATACTAGTGGCGTGCTACTAATGGCGCACTGGTAATGCGCCATTAGTAGGCAAAACTAGTGCGCCATTAGTAGGCCTTTTCCTAGTAGTGTGTTGTCCAGCAATCCAATAGTAGCATCACGCTTCAGACTCTGCCTGCTGCGTGCGGCATGACAGCATAGAACTAGCCGTGCCGCTGGCGAGATGGACTGGGAATGGAACAAAGTTAACGAACCTCCTCTCTCCAGTCCGGGCGACGGGATTTGTTGGGAACCCTCCGGGGCGAGCCAAATCCATCGTGGCAGCTGGCCGCGCCGATCACCGGGAGACGAGGCTCCCGCCGGGTCCGGCCCCTTCGCCGCTGCTCTCTCTTGGTCTCGTCGGCGTGGAGAGCGAAGGCCTGGGGACGCGCGCTTCTCGCCACGACGCTGCCCGGGAACGCTGGGGAGATTTACCTCATGACAGAGGAATGTAAAATCGCGAGAGGACGGCGAGGACAGTGGATGGTGGGATTGATGGTACGGCCGCGCTGCGTTGCGCCGCGGTCCGGCATGAGGCGGCGAGGGGAGCTCCTCCTCCTGCAGCTCGGCGGCCTCCACACCCCGGAGCAACGCCCTCGCCGGAGGACGTGGTCACCAGCTCTCCTCTGGATCCGGTGAGGAGGGTTGGGGAAGGAGCTCACCACGGCTCCATGCCCTGGATCTGGTGTGAGGGAGGGGGAGGGGGAAGGGGGCTCGCCGTGGTCGGGAGGGAGAGGAAGAGGCGGGCGGCCGGGGCTTCCTGATCCAGATCGAAGTCGAGGGAGGTGGGTGGGTGTGTCAGGAGGAAGGGGAGGGGAGAGAACGTGACTAGAGAGAGGGGATAAGGGTTGATAGCAATGGCGCACTGGTAGGGGGTGCGCCATACGTACAGATAGCAATGGCGCATCTCTTACTGGTGCGCCATTACTAGTTAAAACTAGTTATGGCACACTTTTCCCTGGTGCGCCACTGCTAAGTCCGAGGAGGGGTGCGGGGCCAGGACAAAACTAGTAATGGCGCATCATACACCAGGTGCGCCATTAGTAATATGGCCACTAATGGCGCACCCATATCTGGTGCGCCACTGCTATATAGCAGTGGCGCACCACATACATGGTGCGCCATTAATGTCCATATTATCTATAGCCGTTTTTGTAGTAGTGAGGGGTGCTCAGCTTGATTTCAACGGGAACTGCACAAAATGTTCATGAATACATTGAATCATTCATTTCCACCACAAGAAAGGAGGTGCCGATAAGTTCAAGGCGTTTCAACATATAATGGCAAAATCATACAAGCTAGGCGCGAATTTGGTTGATTTTGGTGGAACTGTACAAAAGAACAGCTGGTTTATTTAGCACGAGGTGCCATGTCAATGTCCGAACTGATGGCAAACCCTGCCCATTCCACAATCGTAGGCATTTGATATTTTGGAATGGGACAACCTTGTCAAATTTTGCTCATTGATTTTAACAAGATATGCGTTTGATATTTTCGAATGGGAGGCCCTTTGCTGTCAGCAGCGGCGATTAATTTTTCTTTATTCTTTAGTTGTGAAGTAAATATTGCCTCTAACATGTGAGTCGCTGAGATGCATAATCATCGATTGTTTTGAATGTTCTCTATGAATTGCCAGGCCTGTGTGTTTGATTGCAATGTACAGAAACGCTAAAAAGCTGCTCAAACTCTTTGTACTCATTCTGTTCCTTTTTACTTCGCACATTGTGAAAGTGCATACTTTTTTGTATAAGATTGGTCAAAGTATATATACTTTGACTGCAGCATAAAACTTGTATGCAGACTAGAAAGGACCGGAGGGAGTACATGTGAAACCGCTGCAAGCGTGGTGATCACCACAGGAATAATGCTAGTACGTATTGTTTTGCATGTTCATCCAATGCCAGTGATACAGGAATTCGAACTAATCGAAATAAATTCATTCATACACGTTCGGATTTCATATAAACATGCCGGATTTCATTCCATTTCATACATTCTTCAACTAAAAAGGGGTGTTTGTGGCCGCATGCATCTCCCAGATGCAGAGGCCGGGGGTCATCCTCCTTTTCGAAAAAAACTAAAAAGGGGTGCGCTGGAGGTATAATTAATTAACCGAAGCTACCCACCTGTGTCCCGCTGAGCCGAACAGAAGCTTCAGTGACTTAACTGCAGGTGCAGCTGCATAACTGACATGTGGCCTGTTGGGCCCACGTGCCAGTCAGCCAACTGCACGAGCAGTTAAGTAGAAGCAGTATTCTTCTCCAGCGCAGCTCTCGGACTCTACGTTGCCGCCAAGAAGCTAACCGGCCGTCAATGGTCAAACCTCCTAGCTTGGCTTCAACCGGAGGGTAGTAGCGGTGGCCTTACTTGGACCCGAGCGGCGGCGACATACCGTGTTCTACTCTTCCTCGTTTTCTGTGCGGCGCGGCCTCGTTAGCAGCGGGGTGGGGCCTCGACGGACCCGGCGATGTCCTCTGTCTCGTTGCAGGCGGGCGGCGCCTCAACGGAGCGGTGGAAATCCTCCCCCACGTTGATGGCAGGGTGGGGCCTCGGCTGAGCCGGCGATGTCCTCTGCCTCGTTGTTGGCGGGGCGGGGCCTCGGCGGAGCCGTCGGTGTTCTCTGCCACGTTGTTGGCGCCGCGGGGCCTCGGCGGAGCAGGGCGTCGTCGACGCCAGCGGAGCGGGGACTCGTCGGAGCCGGCATTGTCCTCTGCCTCGTCCTCGGTCTCACCAAACAGCTCCTCGCCCGCTTCATCGCCCTCTTTGCTAGCCTCTTTGTAGGCGACTGCAGCTTCTGCCACCCGCATGCGGTACCGCCAGCGCTCGAGGCGGCCCTTGCGGGCGCAGCGGTACGAGTCGAGCAGCGCCTCCTACTCCGCCCGCTCCGCGGTGATCTGCTCCTCCGCCTGCAGGTGCTCCTGGAGGAGATGGTGGTTGTAGGCGGCGTCAGCCTGCGCCTCCTGAAATTGCTCCTCACGCATCGGCCTCACCCTGTCCATATATTGGGCACGGGCCTCACCGATGGTCACGGTGCAATGCACCGGCGAGGATGGCGCGGAGGAGGGGGTTGGCGCCGGATCATCGACTACCATGTTCTCCATTAGGACGTCGTCGTCCTCCGGCTGCCTGCCGGCCTATCAGTCGGCAGCAATGGCTTCCATCTCCTTGTGGTCCATCGTTCGCCCGTTCCGAAGAGCGCTGGAGCGCGAGGAAGCCATGGTGGGAAGTAGTGGTGTGGACAGGAGAATAGGAACGAATGCGGATGATCGCGGCTATGGCCGCGCATAGTTTATATAGCAATGGTGGCGGGCGGAGGGGCGGACATGTGGCGCCGGAGTAGCCGCCTCGGCAACCGCGTATCATTAATGTGTGCGGCAGATGGGCAGACGGACGTCACTTGTGTCGTTTGAAGGCGAACAATCGCCTGCACCAGAAGCGGGGCGGCGGCACTGTTTGGCGGAAGCGGCTGGCGAGGAGATGACTTTACTTGGATAGGATGACAATCGGGACCCACCAGGTCCATAGCCTCACGTCATAAGTGCTTCCTTATATATATATATATATATATATATATATATATATATATATATATATATATATATATATAGGACAAATGTTTCCTACAAGCAGTGGTAGTTACCACCACTTACGGTTTGTATGTTGTATGTAGTATCTGTCGAAACCGAGAGTATGTACGTGTAGTATGTAGTATATAATAATGATTAGGTAGTATATATACAAAATTTTAGGTAGTATGTACCATTTTTTGAGTATGCTATTTTTTACGTACAAATATGTACGTATTTCACAAATATAACAAAAACTATTGGCTCATGTGCAATTTTTTCATGTAACTTGTTTTGAAATATCTTAGATACAGTATATGAACATATTTAAAATAATAAAATAGTATATATAGTACCACATGCTAGTATATGAGACATGTGGGGTAACTACCACCCGGTGGTAGGATGGATTTTCCCTATATATATATATATACATATATATATATATATATATAACTATAATTTATTTTGCTTCCTCCTGGTTTCCTGACATCACGGTCCCACACCATTGTCAACCTATGTACTCTAGTCAATAAACGAGAGAATTGCACAAGAAGCGGCCGACAGCTGGGACCAAGCAGCTCGAGCAGTATTTGTGTTTTTGAGGTGTGAGCACTGCAGATTTTTTCGATGTTTACCCCAGATATTAATTTTTCTCCTCTGAACAACAACGAAAACATCGCTGCAGGTATTAACTGGGCGGGCTGTGGCCCGTCTAGCCCAGGCCAGATATCCAGCCCAGATATTAATTTTTTTCAAGCTGAAAATGGCTAGCCCAGTATACTTTTTTTAGGAATACCCAGGCAAGGTCAAGTTGTTATTCACCGCCCCGCTGGGCTGCAAATCTTTCCTAGGAGGGATGCATTAGGCTTGACAAGAAAATGGGCTTTAAGAAATAATAAATGGGATGTAATTATAAAAACTAGGTAGTAACTATTAAAAAATGCACCAAACAGTGATTACTTTATAAAATATTATTTTTGGAATATTGAAAATTTTAATTTCATTAATTGTTGCGAGTGCAATGTTTCGTTGGATTTTTACGTAATATAAATTTATATTGAAATTGTATTTAGTCTGACTAGAAATTTCGGGATAAAAATATTCGGATCCCATCAAAATGTGGGAAATTTTATTGAATTCTGTTTTGAACGGTGGTTGAAATGGGCTGAAGTATTAACAAACTGTAAATGGGCTGTACTAAATTCCATTAGTATTAAAAAATGGGCTACACATTCTTACAAATCTCAAATGGGCTATAAGTTCTCTGCCACACACTTCTGGCCTTACTAAGTTGACGCGTCCCTAAAAAACAGAGTTGACGCGTATGCAAGGCTTTGTCAACTTATTATAGTCAACACACGGTTCTAGCAGCGGTGGCCGTTGGATGTCCATCCAACGGATGCCGTGCTTCTTCTTCAATCTCGGATATTCTAGCTTCACCCGCCCAAAAAATGATTCCTCCCCCTGACATCTGGGGCGCTCCGTTTCGGAAGCTGACCTGTGGGCCTACTAAGTTGACGTACCAAGGGCTTTGTCAACTTAGTCAATAATAAACGATTCTAGCTGTAGTGACCGTACAATGTCCATCCAATGGCCGTCGTGCTTCTTCAACCTCTGGTCTTCTTGCTCCAGCCGCCCAAAGCAGCGCCGGTCGTGCCGCCTGCTCCTGCATCCCGTGGTCGGTCTTTGCCGCTGGAGGCCTCACCGCCCCCTACTACTCCCACCGCTGGCCAGGCCATCCCTCCACTCACCCACACCCCCTGTTATTCTGCGGCGACGGCAGCACAGCCGAACCAGTGAACCCTCGTACTCCTCTCCGCGTGTGCATCCACTGCCGCGTCTTCCCCGGCTCCGCATCGTCCCCTTCCTAGGCCTCGCCGTCGTCCACCGCCGTGGTGCTCTTGGCGCTGCGTGGTCAATGTGGTCAAGGAACAACTTCCATTAGACGTGGACTGTACGTGGAGAGGCTGACAGCTGGGTCCACGGCATCCGCAAGGAAGTGCCTCCTTATTACGCACAAAATAATTATTCCTCCACCTGACAGCGGGGACCCATCGATGGGCCACCGTATTTCGCTAAAAAAATGATTCACCCCCTGACTGCTGGGACCCACGAGCTACATCTTCGCACGCAAGGAAGTGCATCCGAAAAAAAACGATTCGCCCCCCTGACTGCTGGGACCCACCAGCTACATCTTCGCATCAAGGAAGTGCGTCCAAAAAACGATTAAGCCCTCATTTTGGGACCCTGATTACACCTTCGCACGCAAGGAAGTGCGTCCGGGCAAAAAAAACGATTCGCCCCCCTGACTGCTGGGATCCAGCAGCTACACCTTCGCACGCAAGGAAGTGCATCCGGGCAAAAAAAAAAGATTCGCCCCCCTGACTGCTGGGACCCAGCAGCTACACCTTCGCACCCAAGGAAGTGCGTCCGGGCAAAAAAAACAAAATGATTCGCCCCCCTGACTGCTGGGACCCACCAGCTACATCTTCACAGGCAAGAAAGTGCGGCGATCGAGACCCACCTGGTCGAAGCGTACGTAGCGTTGTCATCCTGGTCGCGAATGTGTACGTACATACTGGTCGATGTAGAGGCGCGCACGTGTCGTAGTAGAGGCGCGCACGTAGCATGTACACGTACGTACAACGGCCAGGGTGCAAGAAAGAAAATACGGCCACGTATGTGTACATACGGGTGGGGTCTCGAACGCCTAGTCGCGCATACGTACGGCGAGGGCTCGTGTTCATGGGGAAGCAACAGAATGCGTCGTGTTCATGGGGAGGCAACGGAATGCGTCGTGTTCATGGGGTGGCAACGGAATGCGTCGTGTTCATCGGGAGGCAACGGAACGCGTGGGAGCCAACCGACTTGGACGGAACAGGCGATGGAAACGAGGCCTGGCATACCGCAGAACGGAGGAAACAGCCTTGTGTTCGACCGGCCATGTTCGGAACAGGGTCCTGTTGATCAGGAGGGGTGTGGCGTACCGCAAAACGGAGGAAACGGACCTCTTACGGTCGAAACGGGGGTCCTGTTGATCGGGAGGGGTGTGGCGTACCGCAAAACGGAGGAAACATACCTCCTACAAATAAACGGGGTCTTGTTGATCGGGAGGGTGTGGCGTATCAAAACGGAGAAGCGGACCTCCTACGGTCAAAGCAGGGGTCCTGTTCATCGGGACGGGTGTGGCATACCGCAAAAGCAGGACTCCACTTGCACTGTTCATCTCCACCGTCGACCACCTCCAGCCTCCAAGGGCTACCGTCGACCTCCTCCAGCCTCCACGGGCTCCTGTTCATCCAGCCTCCACGGGCTCCTGTTCATCCAGCCTCCACCACGCGCTACTCCACCGGCTACTGTTCAACCACCCCTCCACGGGCACCCCTCCATCGCTTCATCTGCTCATCCAGCCCTCCACACCACGGGGTCCTGTTCAACCACCCCTCCACGGCCACCCCTCCACCGTCTACTGTTCATCCAGCCCACCACACTACGGGGTCCTGTTCATCTAGAGGCAACGCCACCGCTCACTGTTCATCCACCCCCCCTGCAACGCTCACTATTCATCCAATCGATCGGCCTCAGTTAGCAGCAGTAGCGCAGGAATCGCTCCATCGGGTTCAGTTAACAGCCATCGATCGATCGCTCGGGTTCGAGAACGCAGCTCGCGGTGCAATCGCCGGGTTCGATTAGAGCCCAACGCCTTTGCTCGGGTTCGATTAGAGCCAACGCCGCACACACGCAGCAGACGTGCAGTACGAGAGAAACACGCATCGCTCGGCCCCCGACCTCCCACCGTAACTGGCAACTCCCCGAAATTTTCCTACCCTCGCTTCTACCACGGTTTTTTCCATCATGGACGGCCCAAAGAATGTCATGCAGTTGCGTCTCCGGCCCGCCCAGGACGAAAAGCCCATTTTCTGTCATGATTTTTTGTCATAGAAGTAGAAGCCCACCACATCTATGATGATACCGGGTTCTGTCACAATTATCATCATAGAAGTGTCATATGTATGACAGAAATTTTTTCGTTCGGCCCAAAATGTCACGGATGTGTCTTTTTTTTGTAGTGAGGTAAGATCAATATTCTCTCAAGCCCTATCTGCCACTGATGCGACTCTACGTGCACCGAATGTTTGCTTCCAACTAGCAACGAGAAATAAAACTACGTTGTGGGTATGAAGAGGATAACTTTGTATGGTATCGGAGAGCTAAAACATAAAAGTAGGTGCTCTTATCATAAAGTTAGAATATATTACTAAATATTATAAATAGCGAGTGTGGAATAATGATGGGTCGGTGTGCGGAATTTTCCTAGGCAATCGTTAACAAGACCAGTAGTCGTCATTGCAATTTCATATGAGGGAGAGGCATAAGCTAACATACTTTCTCTTCTTGGATCATATGCACTTACGATTGGAACTCTAGCAAGCATCCGCAACTACTAAAGATCATTAAGATAAAACCCAACCATAGCATTAAAGCATCAAGTCCTCTTTATTCCCATACGCAACAACCCCCTTACTCGGGTTTGTGTTTCAGTCACTCACCAACCCACTATAAGCAAATCATGAACGTATTGCAACACCCTACAGCGGGAATCCCTCACGCTTGCGCGACACGGAGGGCACCATAGGACAACACCAAAATAAAACATACAACTCGTACCAATCTAGATCATCAATCAACCCAAAGACAAAGGATATCTACTCAAAACATCATGTGATGGAAACACATTATTGGATCATAATATGTGGCATAAAGCACCATGTTCAAGTAGGGATTACAGCGGGGTGCGGGAGAGTGGACCGCGTAAAAGAGATGGGGATGATCATGATGATGATGATGATGATGATGATGATGATGATGATGTTGATGAAGACGATCACCACGGCGATGATTCCCCTCCCGATGGCACTCTTGCACCACCGAGAGAGAGGAGGAGAGGTTCTCCCCCTTGTGCTTCCTCCACCATGGCCTCCCCCATAGATGGGGAGAGGTTATCCCTCCGATCCTTGGCCTTCATGGCGATGATGGCCCCTCCAGGATCCTCCTGCATGGCCTCCGGTGAGGATGGCCCCCTCTGGCAGGGTGCCAGAGAGGGCCTAGATTGATTTCTCGTGGCTACGGAGGCTTGCGGCGGCGGAACTTCCGATCTAGGTTAATTTTCCGAGGTTTCTGTATTTATAGGAATTTTTGGCATCGGTCTCATGTCAAGGAGGTGCCCGAGGCGTCCACGAGGCAGGCTCACGCGCCTGGGGGGGGGGGGGGGCGCCCCCCCCCTCGTGGACGCCCCAGGACTCTCCATGCCCAACTCTTTTACTCCGGGGTCTTCTTTTGGTCCATAAAGAATCGTCAAAATTTGGCACGTCAATTGGACTCCGTTTGATATTCTTTTTCTATAAAACTCAAAAACAAGGGGAAAACAGAAACTACCACTTGGCACTAGTGAGGGAGTCCTGGATTAGGGGGTGTCCGGATGTGACACTCCAAAAATATTCTTTTGGTTTTCTTCAAAATTATGTTGGATTTGAAGAAGGTCTTCTAAACCCTTCCGAAAATCTCTCTGAAAAAAAAACTTTTTCCCTCTAGCAAGGATTTTATTTTGGCATCTCCTTCAACTCTGGTGTTTGGTTTTTAAGCTTTTCCTCTGATTGCCCTCTTCTCAAATTTTCAAAACTTTTGGATTCTAATTTTTATTTTAAGAAGGAAACTCTAAGAGTTTTGCATCCTCTCCAATGTGGAAACCACTCATGATCTTTACCATGCACCACATGGTAAAATCTTCCCTAAAATTTCTCCTTCCACTTTGGGCAATCCAAACATTTTGTCTCAACAAGTTCAACCCTTTTCTGAATTTTATTTCATTTATTTCTCCTCCCAAATCTTTTCTGTCCATTATTTTGAGCCTAGGTGATTTGCAAAGCAAGTACCTAAATACATTTGAGTTTTGACCTCAAACCAACTCCCCCAGATAGTCCTTGGTACCCACAACCTAGATTAATCAAGATCCACTCCTCTTATTTTCAAAATTTTCTAATTTCAGTCTCTGCAAGTTTGGACCAGATTTGTCAAATTTGGTGAAATTCATATCTTCTCTGCTCCAAAAATTCCACAAAAATTCAGGCAGCCTCTAGATGCAATGAGAGGCCCCTCCACCAAAAATCAGCTCAAGCAGAGCCTCCCTCATACCAAAATCATTCTGTCGAACACCTGACCTACACTGTTTCATTGCACTTTCAGAGATTCAGAGAAGTTCAGATGTTCAGTGTCGCTTCTCTTCGTCAGATTTCGGTCACGCGGCCACAGTGCGCTCTGGCACGATGCACCCGGCCTCTTCCCCCTGGCCAGCACCCCAAGACGCACGCTTGGGCGATTCTCGGCGTCGGTGGCGGCAAAGCCTCGCCCGGCGTTGCAAGTTTCTGCGGTGGCCGCGCCACCCGTGGTGGCCAGAGAGGGCCCGAGCCCGCTCGCCACGCCACCCGGCGCCGCCCATCACCCCTGGATCTCTGCTTGTCCCTGCCTTGCCAACGCACGCCCGTGGCACCGTCACCGTGGCCCGGCAAGCAGAGAGCGTGCTCCCTGCCGCCGACGGGCCCGCGTCGCCCCGTTCCGTCGAGCATGCCCAAAGCAACCAAACCCCGACTAGTTTAGCACGTAAACGGAACCAGTGAACCCCCACGACGGTGCTAAACCCCTGAACGTCCCCGATCAATGCCCTGCGCTGCCGTAAACTTCGCCGGAGAACCCCGTTCTCGGCAACCGCCTCAGGCCGGCTATATATAGCACCCCCGAGCGCGCTCTCTCCCCCGCACACCTCCACCACCTCTCTAGTCCTCACCAAGCCCCTGGAAGGGCCTCGAGGGGCTCTTCTTCCTCGACTCCGGCCGCCCCGTTCCGCCTCGGCCTCCACCTCGATTCACTCCGGTGAGGTCGTCCCCGGCGCCCAAATCCCGTCAGCTACCCTCTCATGCTACCACAAGTCTAACCCCCTCCTCAATCTCTCCTCCGCAGCACTCTCCGACGAGACCCACGACCACCCGAACCGCCGTCCGCCGGAGCTGGAGCCGCCGTTGACGTGGCGCTCGCCGGCGACCACCACCACCACCAACCGACGCGGAATGACGCCCTGAACACGGAGGTACCCTCCGATCTTCCTGCCTCGCCGTGGATCGCTGGCGACTCACATGACTCTCGGGCGCCGACGAGCCCCGTCTCTCTCGTTTGAAAATTCAAACCTGCCGGGTGGGACCCGCCCGTCAGCCTCTCTATTGTTTTTTTTGAATCGTTTTCTGAAAGCATACTTTGGCAAATACGCTTTCTATTCTGAACCGTTTTTCTGCGCTTTTCTGTTTAAGCCCCTGAGAGTTTTCTATTTCATTACAGATGGGTCCTTAGACCAAAAGCCTTATAACTTTTTAACAGAAAGGAATTTTGAGTGATTCTTTTTCTGTCCTCTTCAAATTTTTGTCTAGTTTTTTATCATGTTTATTTGAAAAATATTTGGGATTAACTTTCTATACCCCACGGTATTTACGTTAGCGCTTGTGTTTTGTTTACCGTAGATACGGAAGGAGGTGACGGAACCGCGAACTTCACCGAGCTAGACCCCGACTACTCCCAACCAGGCAAGCAATGTTTGAACTTTTGATATGATGAGTGTTTGGGCATGTTTGCATTATTTTTGTATCATGGCACGTTCATGAGCATTTGATGATAGTTTATCTCGTAAGAGTTGAGGCAAGTGAGTTCGGTAAATCCATGAGTTGTTGGAAACTTGTTGCATGGCCATGAGTTGGCATGAGTATGGGTAAGATGGCAGTGTTGTAGCATGCCAGGCTTATGCGGATCGTTGACCACAATGTCAACATAAATCAATCGATTCCGTCCATCTCCCCTTTCGCATTACTACCTGTTTCCCAAGGGATACGGCTTAGTAAGTTGCAAACCACTTCCTGGTACACACCAAATCGAGAGGCGGGATGAGGGTTCCATGGCCTGGATTAAAGCCTTTCATCCGGTCAGGGGCATGGGTGTTTCGGTTGGGACCGAGAGGGGGCACCCTTAGAGAGCGGCGATATATAAATTTGATCCCATGCTATTCAAGATTGTGATCTCCCGTCTCAAAGTTTTTCTTAAATGCTGTCTAGGGTGATTCACCGCAACGCAAGGTATGATGGGTGTGTACTAGTTAGCTGTGTTTCCTCCGAAATACCGTAAACGGAACTAGTCCTTGTGACTACGGAAATCCGTTGGCTGTGGACAATTTTGGTACAAACTCTACAGAGTCAAAATCCTTGAATTCATCTTATTCATGTCCGAGTACCGTGTTCACCTTATCTGGTCAAATATCAGTCTCGGTGATAGAACTCCTGATGACCATATGAGTGTTATATGTTTATTTCCCTGTGAATGGACTAACCCGCTTATTGTCTTGTGAGGAATATTTTCCGTGAGCACCATTCTCTCTCAGTTATGAAAAATGAATTATAAGCCCTTTCTGCGATGTCGCTCAGACGTCCGACTGCGGCCTTGTTATTATTTATTTTTATAATCCCTTTCTGCGATGTCGCTCAGACGTCCGACTGCGGCCTTGTTATTATTTATTTTTATAAGCCCTTTCTGCGACGTCGCTCAGACGTCCGACTGCGGCCTTGTTATTATTTATTTTTATAAGCCCTTTCTGCGATGTCGCTCAGACGTCCGACTGCGGCATTGTTATTATTTACTTTTATTATAAGCCCTTTCTGTGATGTCGCTCCGACGTCTGACTGTGGCACGCATGTCTTATCTTTCAATATAAGCCCTTTATGAGGTGTCGCTTAGACGCCCGACTGTGGCATGTTTTACTTATTTGTTCACCCTTCGAGGCGTCGCTTCAGACACCCGATCGGTTCTGAGTTTATCTTCTTTGGGTTTTCGAGCGGACTACCTTGATTCCCTTTTACTTACTTGTGTTACTGATTTGATAGCACATTGTTATAGATTTAATCATGTCGCATTCATGCATTCATTTGTTATATCTTTTGTCCGAACTGTCTTAAGTAGTACTTTCAAAGTACTCACGGCTTGTTGATTTGGCGGATCTTGTGAAGGCGATCTCATGGATGAAGAGTCCGATAGCGAGTCCGGCGCCTAGAGGAATCGGTCAATCTCGTCGACCCTGGATTAGTCATTGTGATATATCCGCTTCCGCTACCCAAATAAATTCATCGAGCCTCACCTCGACGCCGATGAGCCGTCGATCTTGATAGTCTTATTAACCACCTTGTGTTATTCCACCAACCACTCATATCTCGAGTCAGTAGTATTTCCACCCCACACCTTTGTGTCATATCCGCCATCATGTATAATTATTGGCATGTTTGTAATAAATGGTTGGGCATCTTTAGCCCGACCCCTGTAATATTTTTAATGCTACTGGCTTATTGTATCAAAGTTTTGTCTACCGGTATGGAGGATTTTCCTCATATTGGACTTCATAGGTCGGTTGTTCTATAAATATTTTTATTGAAAAACCGGTAGTGAAAAGCTTGGTACTAGAGCCAGGCTGACTGTAGGAAGCCACTAGGTGCGATCGCTAATTGGTTATTAGCAGAATAGAGCTGTTTATTATTTTTACAAATGTAGTCAATTTCTGACAGTCAGCATAAATTTATGATTTGACTACTCAGGTTTTTTGCCTACTTTTGTAGATGGCTGGCAACGACTGCGAGTCGCAGATGTTCACCAACATGCCCGATGGGTTCGTCAAGCTTCTCTCCTTCATCGTCCAAGTCGCGATGGGGCCAGCTGTGCGCCCAGTCTTCTCACTCTCTCAGCACAAGGTCAATGACCGTCTAACCATGCACCAAGCCGCGGTGCAATTCAAGGAGAGGCGAGTTGAGCATTACGGTTCTTGGGAGAGCCATGCCCACAGAGAAGCATGCACTGTAGATGGCAGCCCATGAGGCGATAGCTCGTCTCAGGGACATCCTTCCTTCAATGAAGACTCGTCGCTACCGCTACCTGCCATGTCACGTGCCATATACCTTCCACTACGCGTTCTCTTGCCCCAGAGGAGAAGCGGGGCCGAAGCTTTGATGCTCATCGAGTATCTCCGGGCTTTGGAGGCAGCCTTGACAACCTGGTGGGCGACTTTGTAGCTGCCGCATGGACTCGATCCATGGCGGTGCAGCCAACAGGAGGGAGCTCCTGCGCGCCGCACCGCCACTGACTTTTTTCTCGTCATCAGCATCGTTTGCTCCTACTGCTCTCACCGCTACTCGTCGCCTGCCTACCACGGAGGAGTTCAACCATGTCATTGCGCCTACTCCGGTTCGTTCTGCACCACCCCTCGTACCCGCTCATGTTTGAGTTGTCCCGCACAAGGCACCTGCTCCACCAACTCAGCGCAGCACCTCACGTCTGGAGCCTATCTCCGAAGAGGAGGTTGAGTCCCCAGCCTCACTACGCCTCACCCTAGGCAGGCCAAGGGAAATCCTTACCATCTCCGACTAAGTACGCTTAGCCGCCATGCGATGTACCGACTTGTACTATATGTTTATATGTACATAGGCTGTGAGAAGTAGCTTGTTTGCGCATCATGTAGGATCAGGAGGAGTGCACTAGCCTAAATAACATGTCAGGATTATGTACGCATATCCTGAGTGATGTATTGTATAATTACTGCTTGCATGTAAGATATTGAATGAATAGTCCTTCTCCGTGCGCAAACGTTTAATCTCTAAAAAAAAATCTTGGAGCATTTGCGACTTATTCTGTCTTCTTGAATTTATTGATCTTTGCGACTCAATTTATTTTCTTATGAGTGTTTCAAAATATATCCCCAGAGTGAACTATGTCTCGTCCTTGGACGCGCTCCATGCCAACTCCGACAAAGGAAAATTATGGCACACCCCCAGGCAACAATTTCACACAGGGGCAGACAAGTCAACAGGACAGTGAAATGGCACTCTCCCAAATGTGCCGTCTTTATGAACAAAGTCAGCAGCAACATCAAGAAATAATGAACCAAGTCATCAATATGGGGAATCACCATGGACAGTATCAGCAGCAATCAAAGTTATCTGAGCTACAGAAGACACGTCCCCAAACATTTTCTCACACTGACAAACCTCTTGAAGCCGAGGACTGGCTTCGAGACATGGAAAGAAAATTAATCATTGTGCAGTGTTCAGATCTTGAGAAAAGTGCTTTATGCTCCGCACTATCTCACTGGAGCAGCCGCATCGTGGTGGGAAAATTTCCTACACATGCACCCCAACGAAAATAGTATAACATGGGAGGAATTTAAAGAAGGTTTTCGTGGGGCACATATTCCTAAGAGTCTTATGAAGATCAAAAAGAGAGAATTTGATGACCTCAAGCAAAGGACAATGATGGTGTCAGAATACAATAGTCAGTTTACTCTGCTGTCTCGCTACGCCAACAAGGAGCGTATGTCGGAAAACAAAAAGATGGAGAAATTCCTAGACGGTCTGACACCCGCGATTAAATGCCAATTGGTCGTGCACACCTTTCCGGATTTTAAGACGCTGGTGGATAAGGCCATTACCTTGGAAAATGAGAGACGCAGCTTAGAAGATTTCCGCAAGCGGAAGAGGCACCAGACTAATCACGCCCGCAACCAGCGCAGCAAGACAGATGTTCAGAAAAACTGGACACCCAAACCCATGACAAGCGTCTCATGCCCAATCAAGAATTTACATGCAAGGGACAAGGAGTTCACATACCGCCCAGGCATTACCTGTTACGCTTGTGGAGAAGAAGGGCACTATGCCAAGCAGTGCCCCAAGCCAAGGAACTCGACCCCAAAGCCGAACAACGGAGGCAATAATTCGGCGCCAAAGCGCAACAATTTCAACCCAAATAACAACCACAGGAAGGGTCATCTGAACCACGTGACCAAAGAGGAAGCACAAAATGCCCTAGATATCGTACTTCGACGCGTTTCACATCAACATAAGACCTGCCATGGTTTTGTTTGATTCTGGAGCTTCTCACTCATTCGTTTCGAAAAGTTTTGCCTTGCAAAATAATTTTTCGGTGCTTCCCTTGGAAAAATCTATGGTCGTCAAGTCCCCTGGGATTAAGCAAGATACCCAGCATTATTGCCAGGGTGTGGTTATCGAGTTTGAATGGTTGAAGTTTCATGCAAATCTTATCGTGTTGGAAAATAAATGACTGGATGTCATCTTAGGGATGGATTGGTTAACCACCAACAAAGGTTTTATTGACTGCTTCAACAGGACCGTAATTCTCACCCACCACCACGGGAAGACCATAAAGGTTTCAGCCAAGGAAAGAAAAATATCCCGGCAACCGAGATTGAACAAGGTGGATATTTCTGAATTGAGCAAGGTTCCAGTAGTGTGTGAGTTTCCAGATGTATTTCCCGAAGAGCTACCAGGCATGCCACCAGACCGAGAGATAGAATTCAGCATTGAGCTAGCACCCGGAACCGCTCCCATATACAAGAAACCATACAGAATGGCACCATCCGAATTGGTAGAACTGAAGAAGCAAATAAAGGAATTATTGGAAAAAGGGTATATACGAGCCAGTTCCTCACCTTGGGGTTCACCAATTTTGTTTGCCAAAAAGAAAGATGGAACACTGAGATTGTTCATAGACTATCGAGCGCTAAACATGGTCACAATCAAGAACAAATATCCGATGCCATGAATAAATGATTTATTCGATCAACTCGCTCAGGCCAAGGTGTTCTCAAAGATTGACTTGAGGTCGGGATACCATCAACTGAAAGTGCGAACCGAAGATATTCCCAAGACAGCTTTCACCTCCAGATACGGATTGTATGAGTTCACCGTAATGCCATTCGGACTAACAAACGCCCCCGCATATTTTGTTCATCTCATGCACAAAGTATTCATGAAGTTTATGGACAAGTTTGTTGTGGTATTTATCGATGATATTCTGGTATACTCCAAAACACCAGAAGAGCACGCTGAACATCTCCGAATTGTACTAGGAGAACTCAGGAAACATCAATTGTACGCTAAATTCAGCAAGTGTGAATTTTGGCTAAAGCAAGTAGGTTTTATGGGCCATCTTGACCCAAGACGGTATCGCCGTAGACCCGGAAAAAGTCAAGGCCGTACTTGGCTGGAAGCCACCAGCCAGCGTGACGGATGTACGAAGTTTCTTGGGAATGGCAGGATACTACCGGAGATTTATTGAAGGACTCTCCACCATAGCAAAGCCAATGACGCAACTACTCAAGAAAGACAGGAAATTTGAATGGACGGAAGCTTGCGAGAAAAGTTTCCAAGAACTAAAGAGGAAACTGACGACATCACTAGTATTAATTGTGCCGGATATACACAAAAATTTTGAGGTATTTTGTGACGCATCTCGAAAGGGCCTCGGGTGCGTATTAATGCAAGAAGGCAAGGTTGTCGCTTACGTTTCAATGCAAATTCGCAAGCATGAGGAAAATTATCCTACTCATGACCTGGAATTGGCAGCAGTTATTCATGCACTCAAGGAATGGAGACACTTCTTACTTGGAAATCGTTGTGAAATATACACGGACCACAAAAGCCTCAAGTATATTTTCACACAACCAGAACTAAATTTACGGCAGCGACGCTGGTTGGAATTAGTAAAGGATTATGATGTTGGGATCCACTACCACCCGAGCCAAAGCAAATGTTGCGTGAGATGCTACGAGTCGGAACCCCAGTCCGAACAACGACAGCATGCCAAACTTGAGACCTGAATTCCAGCAGGAATCCACTAAGCTCAATCTTATGGTGGTCACCGAAGGCAGTGTGTCGAACTTAGAGTTACAGCCTACCCTGATAGAGAAGGTTAAAGAGGCTCAACATGGACACCCCAGCATCGAAGGCATAAAACGGAAGATGAAATTGGGCAAGGCCTCAGAATTCGTGATCGATAAGCAAGGGATATTGTGGTACGGGAATAGACTTTGCGTACCAAATATTCATGACCTTAAACAGCAAATCCTGGCTGAAGGCCACACCGCTCCGTATTCAATCCATCCTGGAGGAACAAAAATGTACAAAGATCTTCAGGAAACATTTTGGTAGCATGGTATAAAAAGAGACATAGCCACGTTTATTGCATGTTGTGACTCTTGTCAACGCATCAAGGCCGAGCACCAGAAACCGGCCGGGCTATTGGAACCAAATAAGATACCCGAGTGGAAATGGGACGAGATTGGAATGGATTTTATTGTTGGAGTACCTCGGTTACGACACGGACATGATGCCATATGGGTCATCACTGATAGAATTACTAAAGTAGCACACTTCATTCCCGTGAAGACAACCCACACCACTCAGAAGCTTGCTAGGCTCTACCTTTCCCGTATCGTCTGCCTACATGGAGTCCCAAAGAAAATAATCTCAGACAGAGGCACTCAATTCGTCTCCTGATTTTGGGATCACTTACAACAAGCTCTGGGAACTCAGCTGGCATTCAATACCGCATACCATCCCAGACGGATGGGCGGTGAGCGAGTAAACCAGATTCTAGAAGATATCTTTGAGCATGTGTCCTCACCTATGGGACTAGTTGGGAAGAGAGCTTACTGACGCAGAATTAGCATATAACAACAGTTATCAATCCAGCCTGCAAATGGCACCATTTGAAGCTACATGTCTGAGCGACGATGTCGTACCCCGCTAAATTGGTCGGAAACCGGAGACAACCATATCTTCGGCCCAGACTTGCTCAAAGAGGCTGAAGATAAGGTCAAGGTGATTAAGGATCGACTCAAGACAGCCTAGAGCCGACAAAAGAGTTATTATGATCAGAAGCATCGTGGAGTCAATTTTGAACCCGGTGAATTTGTGTACCTACGAGTATCCCCTATGAGGGGCCTGCATCGATTCAAGATTAAAGGGAAGCTAGCACCAAGATTCATCAGAGCATTCTGCATAGTGGCACGAAGAGGCACGGTAGCCTACCAGTTAGACTTACCCGAAGAATTATCCGACATCCACGACGTATTCCACGTCTCCCAATTGAGGAAGTGCATAAGCAACCCAGAGAAACAAGTACCCCATAAAAACATTGACGTGCAGCCAGACCTTACATATCAGGAGCATCCAATAAAAATCTTGGAAGAGTTTGAAAGGAGGACCCGACAGAAAACCATCAAGTTCTTCAAAGTTCAGTGGAGCAACCACACCCAAAGTGAAGCCACTTGGGAAAGAGAGGATTTCCTTCGAACAGAGCACCCACATTTATTTGAGGATCAGCTGGAATCTCGGGGACGAGATTTTTCCTAAGGAGGTAGGTGTTGTGACACTCCAAAAATATTCTTTTGGTTTTCTTCAAAATTTTGTTGGATTTGAAGAAGGTCTTCTAAACCCTTCCAAAAATCTCTCTCTCAAAAAAAAAACTTTTTCCCTCTAGCAAGGATTTTATTTTGGCATCTCCTTCAACTCTGGTGTTTGGTTTTTAAGCTTTTCCTCTGATTGCCCTCTTCTCAAATTTTCAAAACTTTTGGATTCTAATTTTTATTTTAAGAAGGAAACTCTAAGAGTTTTGCATCCTCTCCAATGTGGAAACCACTCATGATCTTTACCATGCACCACATGGTAAAATCTTCCCTAAAATCTCTCCTTACACTTTGGGCAATCCAAACATTCTGTCTCAACAAGTTCAACCCTTTTCTGAATTTTATTTCATTTATTTCTCATCCCAAATCTTTTCTGTCCATTATTTTGAGCCTAGGTGATTTGCAAAGCAAGTACCTAAATACATTTGAGTTTTGACCTCAAACCAACTCCCCTGGATAGTCCTTGGTACCCACAACCTAGATCAATCAAGATCCACTCCTCTTCTTTTAAAAAATTTCAAATTTCAGTCTCTGCAAGTTTGGACCAGATTTGTCAAATTTGGTGAAATTCATATCTTCTCTGCTCCAAAAATTCCACAAAAAATAATGCAGCCTCTAGATGCAATGAGAGGCCCCTCCACCAAAAATCAGCTCAAGCAGAGCCTCCCTCATACCAAAATCATTCTGTCGAACACCTGACCTACCTTTGTTTCATTGCACTTTCAGAGATTCAGAGAAGTTCAGATGTTCAGTGTCGCTTCTCTTCGTCAGATTTCGGTCACGCGGCCACAGTGCGCTCTGGCACGATGCACACGGCGTCTTCCCCCTGGCCAGCACCCCGCATGCACGCTTGGCCGATTCCTAGCGTCGGTGGCGACGAGCCTCGCCGGCGTTGCAAGTTTCTGCGGTGGCCGCGCCACCCGTGGCGGCCAGAGAGGGCCCGAGCCCGCTCGCCACGCCACCCGGCGCCGCCCATCGCCCCCTGGCTCTCCGCGTGTCCCTGCCTTGCCATCGCACGCACGTGGCACCGTCGCCGTGGCCCGGCAAGCACAGAGCATGCTCCAAGCTGCCGACGGGCCCGCGCCGCCCCGTTCCGTCGAGCATGCCCAAAGCAACCAAACCCCGACTAGTTTAGCACCTAAACGGAACCAGTGAACCCCCACGACGGCGCTAAACCCCTGAACCTCCCCGATCAATGCCCTGCGCCGCCGTAAACTTCGCCGGAGAACCCCGTTCTCGGCAACCGCCTCAGGCCGGCTATATATAGCACCCCAGCGCTCTCGCCCCGCACACCTCCACCACCTCTCTAGTCCTCGCCAAGCCCCTGGAAGGGCCTCGAGGGGCTCTTCTTCCTCGACTCCGGCCGCCCTGTTCCGCCTCGGCCTCCACCTTGATTCACTCCTGTGAGGTCGTCGCCGGCGCCCAAATCCCGTCAGCTACCCTCTCATGCTACCACAAGTCTAACCCCCTCCTCAATCTCTCCTCCGCAGCACTCTCCAACGAGACCCACGACCACCCGAACTGCCGTCCGCAGGAGCAGGAGCCGCCGTCGACGTGGCGCTCGCCGGTGACCACCACCACCACCAACCGACGCGGAATGACGCCCTGAACATGGAGGTACCCTCCGATCTTCCTGCCTCACCGTGGATCGCCACGGCCGTGACCACCATGACTCTCGGCCGACGAGCCCCGTCTCTCTCGTTTGAGAATTCAAACCTGACGGGTGGGACCCGCTCGTCAGCCTCTCTATTGTTCTTTTTGAATCGTTTTTTGAAAGTGTACTTTGGCAAATACGCTTTCTATTCTGAACCGTTTTTCTGCGCTTTTCTGTTTAAGCCCCTAAGAGTTTTCTGTTTCATTACAGATGGGTCCTTGGACCAAAACCCTTATAACTTTTTAACAGAAAGGAATTTTTGAGTGATTCTTTTTCTGTCCTCTTCAAATTTTCGTATAGTTTTTTATCATATTTATTTGAAAAATATTTGGATTAACTTTCTGTACCCCACGGTATTTACGTTAGCGCGTGTGTTTTGTGTACCGTAGATACCGAAGGAGGTGACGGAACCGCGAACTTCACCGAGCTAGACCCCGACTACTCCGAACCAGGCAGGAAATTTTTGAACTTTTGATATGATGAGTGTTTGGGCATGTTTGCATTATTTTTGTATCATGGCACGTTCATGAGCATTTTGATGATAGTTTATCTCGTAAGAGTTGAGGCAAGTGAGTTCGGTAAATCCATGAGTTGTTGGAAACTTGTTGCATGGCCATGAGTTGGCATGAGTATGGGTAAGATGGCAGTGTTGTAGCATGCCAGGCTTATGCCAGATCGTTGACCCTGTGTCAACATAAATCAGTCAGATTCCCGTCCATCTCCCCTTTCGTACTACCACCTGTTTCCCGCAAGGGATACGGCTTAGTAAGTTGCAAACCACTTCCTGGTACACACCAAATCGAGAGGCCGGGATGAGGGTTCCATGGCCCTGGATTAAAGCCTTTCATCCGGTCAGGGGGCATGGGTGTTTCCGGTTGGGACCGAGAGGGGGGCACCCCTTAGAGCGCGCGTATATAAATTTGATCCCATGCTATTCGAGATTGTGATCTCCCCGTCTCAAAGTTTTTCTTAAACGCTGTCTAGGGTGATTCCTGGCAACGCAAGGTATGATGGGTGTGTACTAGTTAGCTGTGTTTCCTCCGAAATACCGTAAACGGAACTAGTCCTTGTGACTACGGAAATCCGTTGGCTGTGGACAATTTTGGTACAAACTCTGCAGAGTCAAAATCCTTGAATTCATCTTATTCATGTCCGAGTACCGTGTTCACCTTATCTGGTCAAATATCAGTCTCGGTGACAGAACTCCTGATAACCATATGAGTGTTATATGTTTATTTCCATGTGAATGGACTAACCCGCTTATTGTCTTGTGAGGAATATTTTCCGTGAGCACCATTCTTTGTCAGTTATGAAAAATGAATTATAAGCCATTTCTGCGATGTCGCTCAGACGTCTGACTGCGGCCTTGTTATTATTTATTTTTATAAGCCCTTTCTGCGATGTCGCTCAGACGTCCGACTACGGCCTTGTTATTATTTATTTTTATAAGCCCTTTCTGCGACGTCGCTCAGACGTCCGACTGCGGCCTTGTTATTATTTATTTTTATAAGCCCTTTCTGTGATGTCGTTCAGACGTCCGACTGCGGCATTGTTATTATTTACTTTTATTATAAGCCCTTTCTGTGATGTCGCTCCGACGTCCATCGCGGCACGATGTCTTATCTTTCAATATAAGCCCTTTATGAGGTTTCGCTTAGACGCTCGACTGGGGCATGTTTTACTTATTTGTTCACCCTTCGAGGCATCGCTTCAGACACCCGATCGGTTCTGAGTTTATCTTCTTTGGGTTTTCGAGCGGACTACCGCCGATTCCCTTTTTACTTACTTGTGTTACTGAATTTGATAGCACATTGTTATAGATTTAATCATGTCGCATTCATGCATTCATTTGTTATATCTTTTGTCCGAACTGTCTTCCGAGTACTTTCAAAGTACTCACCTGGCTTGTTGATTTGGCCAGATGCTGACGAAGGCGATCTCATGGATGAAGAGTCCGATAGCGAGTCCGACGCCTAGAGGAATCGGTCCAGTCTCGTCGACCCTGGATTAGTCATTGTGATATATCCACTTCCGCTACCCAAATAAATTCATCGAGCCTCACCTCGGCGCTTTCGATAAGCCGTCGATCAGATAGTCTTATTAACCACCTTTGTGTTATTCCACCAACCACTCATATCTCGAGTCAGTAGTATTTCCACCCCACACCTTTGTGTCATATCCGCCATCATGTATAATTATTGGCGTGTTTGCAATAAATGGTTGGGCATCTTCAGCCCGACCCCTGTAATATTTTTAATGCTACTGGCTTATTGTATCAAAGTTTTGTCTACCGGTATGGAGGATTTTCCTCATATTGGACTTCATAGGTTGGTTGTTCAATAAATATTTTTATTTAAAAAACCGGTCGTGACACCGGATAGCCGAACTATCACCGTTGGCCGGACTCCTGGACTATGAAGATACAAGATTGAAGACTTCGCCCCGTGTCCGGATGGGACTTTCCTTGGCGTGGAAGGCAAGCTTGGCGTCTGGATATGTAGATCTCCTACCATTGTAACCGACTCTGTGTAACCCTAACCCTATCCGGTGTCTATATAAACCGGAGGGTTTTTAGTCCGTAGGACGAACAACAATCATACCATAGGCTAGCTTCTAGGGTTTAGCCTCTTTGATCTCGTGGTAGATCCACTCTTGTACTACCTTTTTAATCAAGCAGGAGTAGGGTATTACCTCCATCGAGAGGGCCCGAACCTGGGTAAAAACATCGTGTCCCTTGTCTCCTGTTACCATCCGCCTAGACGCACAGTTCGGGACCCCCTACCCGAGATCCGCCGGTTTTGACACCGACATTGGTGCTTTCATTGAGAGTTCCTCTGTGTCATCATCCTTAGGCCCGATGGCTCCTTCGATCATCAACGACAGATCTTCGTATTCGGCGGCTTCGCACTGCCTGCCAACTCACTTGGCCATCTGGAGCAGATCAAAAGCTACGCCCCTGGCCATCAGGTCAGATTTGGGAGTTTGAACTACACGGCCGACGTCCGCGGAGACTTGATCTTCGACGGATTTGAGCCACAGCCAAGCGCGCCGCACTGTCTCGATGGGCACGATCTAGCTCTGCCGCCGAACAGTGCCTCGAGGTCAAGATCAGCCTGGCGTCCGCTCCGACCCTTAGCTCGGAGCCGACTCCCCCGATCGATGACGAGTGGTTGGACACCGCCTCGGGGGCTATGATTTCTATGGCGATTGAGCCAAACTCCATCCCCGTCTGAGGGAGTTCCGGACTAGGGGGTGTCCGGATAGCCGAACTATCATCATCGGCCAGGCTCCAAGACTATGAAGATACAAGATTGAAGACTTCGTCCGTGTCCGGATGGGACTTTCCTTGGCGTGGAAGGCAAGCTTGGCGTCTGGATATGTAGATCTCCTACCTTTGTAACCGACTCTGTAACCCTAACCCTATCCGGTGTCTATATAAACCGGAGGGTTTTAGTCCGTAGGGACGAACAACAATCATACCATAGGCTAGCTTCTAGGGTTTAGCCTCTTTGATCTCGTGGTAGATCCACTCTTGTAACACACATCATCAATATTAATCTAGCAGGATGTAGGGTTTTACCTCCATCAAGAGGGCCCAAACCTGGGTAAAACATCGTGTCCCTTGTCTCCTGTTACCATCCGCCTAGACGCACAGTTCGGGACCCCCTACCGAGATCCGCCGGTTTTGACACCGACATTGGTGCTTTCATTGAGAGTTCCTCTGTGTCATCACCGATAGGCCCGATGGCTCCTTCGATCATCAACAACGACGCGGTCCATGGTGAGACTTTTCTCCCCGGACAGATCTTCGTGTTCGGCGGCTTTGCACTGCGGGCCAATTCGCTTGGCCATCTGGAGCAGATCGAAAGCTACGCCCCTGGCCGTCAGGTCAGATTTGGAAGTTTAAACTATACGACCGATATCCGCGGAGACTTGATCTTCGACGGATTCGAACCGCAATAAGCGCCGCCTTTGTCTCGATGGGCATGATCTAGCGCTGCAGCAAAGGCCCTCGAGGCGCGCAGAATCCGCTCCGACCCTTAATCCGGAGCCGGATTCCCCGATCGAGGACGAGTGGTTGGACACTGCCTCGGGGGCTTTAATCTCTACGGCGATCGAGCCGAACTCTATCCCTGTCCTTTGCGAAGACCTCGACTCCAGGGTGTCGGACTCCTCTCCGGACTCCGAACCCTCCGCGCCTTTGCCAATCGAATCCGATTGGGCGCCCGTTATGGAGTTCACGGCCGCGAACATCTTTCAGCACTCACCTTTTGGCGACATCTTGAGTTCGCTAAAGTACCTCTCGTTATCAGGAGAGCCCTGGCCGGACTGCGGTCAGGACGGTTGGGATGCGGACGACGAAGAAATTCAAAGCCCACCCACCACCCACTTGGTAGTCATTGTCGATGCTCTAACCGACATGCTGAACTACGACTCCGAAGACATCGACGGTATGGACGGCGATGCCGGAGGCGAACACGACCCAGCGCCTACCGGGCACTGGAAGGCCACCTCGTCATACGACATATACATGGTGGACATCCCAAAAGATGGGAACGGCGATGGAACAACGGAGGATGACCCCTCCAAGAAGCAACCGAAGCGCCGACGTCAGCGGCGCAACTCTAAATTCCGCCACAGCAAAAACGGTGATTCCGGCACGGGAGATAATAATACACCGGACAGTGCCGAAGACAATCCACTCCAGCAAGATCCAGCGCAGGAGGATGGAGACGCCAGCCCTCACGAGAGAGCGGCAGAAGAAGAGGTAGAGGATTATATGCCTCCCTCCGGAGACGAAGCAAGCCTCGACGATGATGAATTCGTTGTGCCTGAGGATCCGTCGAACAAGAGCGTTTTAGACGCAGGCTTATGGCCACGGCGAACAGCCTCAAGAAAAAGCAGCAACAGCTTAGAGCTGATCAGGATCTGCTAGCCGACAGATGGACTGAAGTCCTCGCGTCAAGAGCATGAGCTCGAACGCCTCCAAAGCTACCCTAAACGCAAGCTGCTCCCCGATTAGAGGAGGAGGCTTACGAACCCGCATCACCAGGGAGACAATACGGCTGACCGACCACCCCGTGGTCGCGACAGAGAGGCCTCTAGGCCCTTCACTAGAACTGTACCCCGGCATCGCTCAAAAAGCACACGGCCACAGGGGAACGCTCCGGACCTGCGAGATATATTGGAGGACAAGGCAAGACAATCAAGATCGATCTATGGATCGCATGGGCGCCCCACGGTTCGTGACGACAACCGTCGTGCCGGACCTGATAAGTCCGCCGGGCGAACAAAAGCAGACAAAGCTCTTTCGAGCTCCGTCGTGATATCGCCCTAATCTGTAGGCGCGACACCCACTATGCTTCACAAACGAAGTAATGGATCATCAAATCCCGAAGGGTATAAACCCGTCAATATTGAATCCTATGATGGCACAACAGACCCCGGTTTGGATCAAGACTATCTCCTTCACATCCACATGGCCCGGTGACGATCTTCACGCCATCAAATACCTCCCCTCAAGCTTAAAGGACCAGCCCGGCATTGGCTCAACAGCTTGCCGCCAGAGTCAATTGGGAGCTGGGAGGACTCGAAGCTGCATTCCTTGATAACTTCCGGGGCACTTATATGCGACCACCAGACGCCGATGACCTAAGCCACATAATTCAGTAGCAGACGAATCGGCGGAACAATTACGGACACGGTTCTTAACCAAGAAAAACCAAATCGTCGACTGTCCGGATGCGGAGGCCCTCGCGGCCTTCAAGCATAACATGCGCGACGAGTGGCTTGCCTGGCACCTAGGACAGGAAAAGCCGAAATCCATGGCAGCCCTCACATCACTCATGACCCGCTTCTGCGCGGGTGAGGACAGCTGGCTAGCACACAACAACAACCTCAGCAAAAATTCTGGCAGTCCGGACTTTAAGGACCGAAATGGCAGGCCGCGTCGTAAAAAAAAACAAACGCCGCATTAACGGAGACAATATTGAGGATACGGCAATCAATGTCGGATTCAGAGGCTCTAAACTCGGTCAGCGGAAAAAGCCATTCAAAAGAACTACTCCGGGTCCGTCCAATTTGGACCGAATACTCGACCGCTTGTGCCAGATACACGACACCCCCGAAAAGCCAGCTAACCACACCAACAGGGACAGTTGGGTATTCCAGCAGCGAGCAAGTTAATTGCGAAAACAATGACAAGGGGCTGCATAGCGATGGCGAGGACGAGACCCAACCGCGAACAATAAAGGATAGAAGGTTCCCCCACAGGTGCGGACGGTGAACATGATATACGCAACGCACATACCCAAAAGGGAGCGGAAGCGTGCACTCAGGGATGTCTACGCGATGGAGCCAGTTTCCCCGAAGTTCAATCCATGGTCCTCCTGTCCGATCACTTTTGACCGACCCTACCAGCATCCGCCACGGCGGATTCGCCGCACTGGTCTTAGACCCAATCGTCGATGGATTTCACCTAACCAGAGTCCTGATGGACGGCGGCAGCAGCCTAAACCTGCTTTACCAGGATACAGTGCGCAAAATGGGCATAGACCCCTCAAGGATTAAACCTACCAAAACGACCTTTAAAGGCGTCATACCAGGTGTAGAAGCCAATTGTACAGGCTCAATTACACTGGAAGTGGTCTTCGGATCCCCGGGTAACTTCCGAAGCGAGGAGTTAATCTTTGACATAGTCCCGTTCCGCAGCGGCTATCATGCCTTGCTCGGACGTACCGCGTTTGCAAAGTTCAACGCGGTGCCGCACTATGCATACCTCAAGCTCAAGATGCCAGGCCCTCGAGGAGTCATTACGGTCAACGGAAACACCGAACGTTCTCTCCGCACGGAGGAACATACTGGCGCTCTCGCGGCAGAAGTGCAATGCAGCCTCTTAAGGCAATTCTCGAGTCCGCCGTTAAGCGGCCGGACACAGCTAAGCGCGCCGAGTAACTTACAACAAGACCACAGCACGCGTTAGAACGCAGCGTAGCAGTGCGGCCCCAACCCCAGCCCTGCGAAACGTCAAAGCAGGTCCTTCACGTACACCATTACGCTCTGAAGATACCATGGGCATGGGGAGAGGGGCACGACCATGATAAACCCAGACTGCGGCTCAACGACACCAGGGGCTCTCAAGTGTGTCGTTCCTTCTTTTTTTCTTTTTACCTTTTACTTTTTACCCATAGGACTCCGTTTGTTAGAAGCCCTGTCCGGCAACAGACCTGCCAAACTCACGATGCAACAGCCAGGGAAGGATAAAGGCTACAACGAATATACAGGTGGTCTCCATTACGAGCATTTTTATACACCAATCTGCAGCCTACCCCTGGAGGGGGACATGTTTAACAGTTCCATACCTTGCTTATCGCACTATTTGTATCGTTCTGCATTCGTAGCAGCACTTATTGAATAAAACAATGCAGCACCTTTTTGCTTATAATATGTTCATTCACGGCATGTTGCATCCATACACTTTGGTACGGCTAATATACACCAGGGGCTTATGTTTCCCGCATTATGGTGTGATGAGTCCGAACACTTTCACAAGTGCGGCACCCCGAACTTATAGCACTATATGCATCGGCTCCGAATCATGTCTTGGGTCAATAGTTGGGTTTGCCCGGCTCCCATGTTTTGGTACCTTACGTTCCGTTAAATCGGCTAAGGTAGCACTGGGAGAACCACTGTGATTCCGCCCCAGTTGAGCTGGGTTAATGCCTTAGTGGAGAAAGCTAAAACTGACCGTCATGATGAGGCGAGAAACCGGTCGCTGTTCGAGAGGTTTTTTGCGAGTCCTTAAAGACTTATGCCGCTTAGAGCGAGGATCCGGATACTGTCCGGCCAAGGCGTGGATAGCGCCCCAAATTCGGCCTTCCGAAGACTAGGGGCTTCGCGAAATTTAAAATTATAGAATTCTATGGCTAAGTGAGAGTGTTCAAGCATTATAAGTCCAGTTGCCTTGTTCATTGTGATTGAGCGCCTCCTAGATGGACCCAAAAATGGGAACACGGCGCTCAAATTTATCCGAACACCCCAAAGCACTAGTGGCATGGGGCTGAAGCCGACGACTTGCCATCTCTCAGATTTGATAAACAACCGCATACGAAGGTAATATTTTAAATTAACAAGCGTTGCTTAGCGCATATGAACTAAGTTTTCAGCGCCGCAGGATAACAAAATGCGAGTCTACTCAAATATTACATCTTTGGAGCACTCACCCGCAATAGTGCGGCGCCCTTCAAAGACACTCTTATAATACATCTCGGGCGTGCGATGCTCCTTGCCCTCTGGTGGCGGGTCCGTCATGAGCTTCTGGGCATCCATCTTGCCCCAGTGCACCTTTGCGCGGGCAAGGGCCCGACGGGCACCCTCAATACGAGCGGAATGCTTAATAACTTCAACCCACGGGCACGTATCCATCAGCCGCCGCACCAGGCCGAAGTAGCTCCCAGGCATGGCCTCCTTAGGCCACAGCCGAACTATGAGGCCCTTCATGGCCTGTTCAGCCGCTTTGTGGAGCTCGACCAGCTGCTTCAGCTGGTCGCTAAGGGGCACCGTATGTCCGGCCTCAGCATAATGAGACCAGAAGACCTTCTCCGTCGAACTCCCCTCCTCGGCCCGGTAGAATGCGGCAGCATCGGACACGCTGCGAGGAAGATCTGCGAACGCTCTTGGAGAGCTCCGAATTCGGGTAAGCGACAGGTAATTAACTCTCACATGCTTACTTTGCATGAAAAATGCCTTACCCGCTGCTATTTTCTTCACCGCCTCGATCTCCTGGACGGCCTTGTAGGCGTCGGCCTTAGTGGCTTTGGCACTCTCAAGAGCTGTTGCAAGCTCAGACTCACAAGTCTTTGAGTCACGCTCCAAGCTCTCATGTTTTTTCACGAGATCCTGGAGCTCTTGCTGTACCTCCGCCACCCACGCCTCCTGCTTTTCTCGCTCGGTGCGCTCCGTGGCCGCATTACGTTCGGCCGCGGCCACCGCCTCTCCTTCGTGGTCGCCACCTCGTTAGTGGCCCCTACAATACCCACGTTATCCTTGTCATTTTTCTTGCAACCAAATCCTTTTCTGTAAGGTACAATTTTCATAAGGTATTACTCACCTTATTTTTCCTCGAGCTGCTTCTTGGCATGGCCGAGCTTGTTCTCAGACCGCTCGAGGTTTTCCTTCAAAGTATTTACCTCCGCAGTCAGTGCGGCGGAGGTCAGCAGCACAGCCTGCAATCCCATATTGACATATTTTTATGACTCCTGCGTTTATGTTTCTAAAGATCCTCAGTCCGGCTTTTCTTTCCGAACACCGAACCGAGCATCAGGGGCTACTGTCTATGTGGTACCATTTTACATATATTGAAATTCTTACCTCAAAGCCTGTTAGAAGGCTACTGCAGGCTTCGGTCAGCCCGCTCTTGGCGAGCTGAACCTTTTGAATCACTGCACTCATAACAGTGCGGTGTTCCTCTTCGATGGAGGCGCCGTTGAGCGCCTCCAGCAAATTATCCGGCACCTCCGGTTGGACGGAGGCAGCCGGCGTCGCGGTCTTGCCCTTCTTATGAAGGGGTCGCCCGCCGGACTCCGGAGCCACTGTGGCCTCCGGGGCTGAGTCCGGTGCACAGTCCGGGAGGGTGTCCTGTGACACCTCCGGGGCCTCCTCCTCCTGGTGGGTCCCTTTCTGGGATCCCACCTCGGCGTCGTCCATGCACGGGGGTGGAGGCAGTCGGAAGGGAATCCATATCTGACGCACCCAAGGACCCACTCGACGAAACGGGAAGATCATCCTTGGGCGGACTGCAGGGTTGTATGCGGCATTAGAAAGACATTATGTGGCGAAAATAAAAAAAACCTTGAAGTTATTCGGGAGTCCGGATACTTACGATCTCGCCAGGGGCTTGGCCCTTGTAGGCCAATCCTCCTCATCGTCGTCGACATTGGTGGAGATGTCCGGAGGAAGGGTTCTTCCCTTCTTGGACCCTCCGGCCTCCCCAGTTGGGGCGGCCTTCCTTTTCCTCTCCTCCCCCGCTTGGGGAGAAGCTTCTTCTTCTTCCTCCTCGTCTTCAGGAGAAGATTCTGCTTCAGAATCCGACAGCACCTGGCGTCGGGAGCTCCTTCGAGTTCCCGTGGCCTCCTTCTTGGCCTTCTTCTCCGGCACCACATGGGGTGTCGGAGCCAGCAGCCCCGTCAATCGGGCATCCGCTGGGTCTTCTGGCAAAGGAGCCGGACAGTTAATCTTTCCGGACGTCTTCAGCCGGTCCTGTCGAAGAATAGGGAGTTTTTAGATCCCACGTAGAGTCAATCTATGGAAAAGAGTCCCGTAAAGGGTAAATAACTTACCTCGCCCGGCTTGACGCCGCGAGCTGTATCCGCGATCTTTGTTAGTGGATGCGGGGCTTGGCGCCCTTGGACAGCACCTTCCAGGCATCTTCGAACCAAGTGTCGAAGAGCCGGCTCAAGGACCGGTGCTGTGCCGGATCAAACACCCACAAATTGAAGCCCCGTTGTTGGCATGGGAGAATCCGGCGGATGAGCATCACCTGGATTACGTCGACAAGCCTGAGATTCTTGTCCACCAGGTTTCGAACGCATGTTTGGAGTCCGGATAGCTCGTCTGAATCCCCCCACTTCAGGCCCGTCTCTTTCCATGACGAGAGCCGTGTGGGGAAGCCAGATCTGAATTCGGGGGCCGCTGCCCAATCAGGGTCACGCGGCTCGGTGATGTAGAACCGCCCCGATTGCCACCCTTGATGGTTTCCACGAAAGTGCCCTCGACCACGTAACGTGGGACATCCTGCCCACCATGGCGCCTCCGCACTCCGCTTGGCTGCCCTTCACAACCTTCGCTTGACATCAAGGTCTTGAGCCACAAGTCAAGTGGGGCTTGTTGCAGAGGAAGGCCTCGCACACGACGATAAACGCCGAGATGTTGAGGATGAAATTCGCGGCCAGATCATGGAAATCTAGGCCGTAGTAGAACATGAGCCCCCGGACAAAGGGATGAAGCGGGAAGCCCCGTCCGCGGAGGAAATGGGAAAGAAATACTACCCTCTCATGGGGCATGGGGTTGGGGATGAGCTCTCCCTCGTCGGGGAGCCGATGCGCGATGTTGCTGGACAAATATCCGGCATCGCGCAGCTTCTGGATCTGCCCCTCCGTGACGGAGGAGGCCATCCACTTGCCTCCCGCTCCGGACATAGTTGGAGAAGGTTGAGGTGAGAAGTGCGGACTTGGGCGCTGGAGCTTGAGTTCATGGGAGATGGATAAGCCAAGGAGGAAGAAGGCGCAGGTAAAAGGGTTGGATCTTTATCCCCTTATATGGGCGGACAAAAACATGTGTCCCCACCGGCCCGGTAAAACTCTCTTATCTCCCAAGCGTCACACTCAATGGCGCGGTTGGGTTACCCATGTCCGTATTGATGGGAATCCCGGAACAAGGGGAACACGATCTCTGCTTCGACAAGACATGCCAAGGAGACCGCTTCGCTAAACGCGCCGAGGTGGAACAATAAAAACAATTTGAATAAAGGCTTGGAAGTGGCGCGACGTCACGCCACAGAATACGTCAGCAGATTGATCTTGTGTAATATTATTCACTCTACGGAGGTATGTGGAATTTATTTTTGCAGAGCCGGACACTATCCTGGTGTTCACAATCTTCTATAAATTATTCGGAGGAAGAACCCGCCTTGCAATGCCGAAGACAATATACGCGAGGACTCGTCGTCATTGAAGCATGGTTCGTGGGATACCGAGGAGTTCCGGACTAGGGGTGTCCGGATAGCGAACTATCATCATCGGCTGGACTCCAAGACTATGAAGATACAAGATTGAAGACTTCGTCCCGTGTCCGGATGGGACTTTCCTTGGCGTGGAAGGCAAGCTTGGCGATACGGATATGTAGATCTCCTACCTCTGTAACCGACTCTGTGTAACCCTAACCCTATCCGGTGTCTATATAAACCGGAGGGTTTTAGTCCCAGAGGACGAACAACAATCATACCATAGGCTAGCTTCTAGGGTTTAGCCTCTTTGTTCTCGTGGTAGATCCACTCTTGTAACACACATCATCAATATTAATCTAGCAGGACATAGGGTTTTACCTCCATCAAGAGGGCCCGAACCTGGGTAAAACATCGTGTCCCGTGTCTCCTGTTACCATCCGCCTAGACGCACAGTTCGGGACCCCCTACCCGAGATCCGCCGGTTTTGACACCGACACCGTCCTTTGCGAAGACCGTGACTCCAAGGTGCCTGACTCCTCTCCGGACTCCGAACCCTCCGCGCCCCTGCCAATCGGATCCAATTGGGCGCCGGTTATGGAGTTCACTACCACGGACATCTTTCAACACTCGCCCTCTGGCGACATCCTGAATTCACTGAAGTCTCTCTCTTTATCAGGAGAGCCCTGGCCAGACTATGGTCAGGAAGGTTGGGATGCGGACGACGAAGAAATTCAACGCCCACCCACCGCCCACTTTGTAGCCACTGTCGAAAGCTTAAACGACGTGCTCGATTTCGACTCCGAAGACATCAACGGTATGGACGACGATGTACGAGACAACCATGAATCAGCACCTATAGGATATTGGAAAGCCACCTCATCTCACGATGTATACATGGTGGATACACCTAAAGGAAGCGACGACGAGGAACAACGGGACACTACGAAGGATAAATCCCTCGAAAAGCAGTCAAAACGGCAACGTAAACACCGCACCAAGTCCCGCCTCGACAAAGACCTAGCCATAGAGCAGGGCGAGCCGGTGGACGACGAACATGCTATCGAGCAACCGTCCAAACAGGACAACTTGGATAAACAACCCGTCCCCGGCGAAGATAACAGTCCGGACGATCTCACACTGGACAAATTGTTGGAGCAGAAGAACCTCCACAAAAGGCTCGTCGCCACTGTGCGTAGCCTGAAAAAGCAGAAGCGGAAGCTCAAAACAGCGGAAGATGCACTCAGAATCATATGGAGCAAATTACTCAACACCGCAGAGAAATACGGCGAAAGTCGCCAAAGAAAGAGCTACCCGAAGCGTAAATTACTGCCCGAGTTCGATGAGGAGGCCTTAAAGCCCCCGCAATCAAAGAACACAGAGGCCGCCCGGTCGGATAGACGACCACATGACAAACACGGAGCAGCAAGCGGCGCCGCACACAAGCCTGCACGCGATCCGCATAAGGATTCACATCAAAAGGATGGCCCAATTAGGTCCATCTATGGGCCGAGAAAGCAAGCTCTTCTAAGCAATGCAACACGCCAAATATCTGAACATCACGGCACACCCAAATATAGGGGTGCCGCACACCCCCTATGTTTCACCGATGAGGTGCTGGATCACGAATTCCCAGCGGGATTCAACCCCGTAAACATAGAGGCATACGACGGAACCACAGACCCTGGAGTCTGGATTGAGGATTGCATCCTCCTCATACACATGGCTAGAGGAGATGATCTCCACGCCATAAAATACTTACCCCTCAAGCTCAAAGGGCCAGCTCGGCATTGGCTCAAAAGCCTCCCTGAAAATACCATTGGTAGTTGGGAAGAGCTCGAGGATGCTTTTCGGGCAAATTTTCAAGGGACTTATGTCCGTCCTCCGGATGCAGACGATTTAAGTCATATAACTCAACAACCCGGAGAGTCAGCCCGCAAATTCTGGAACAGGTTCCTTACCAAAAAGAACCAAATAGTCGACTGTCCGGACGCCGAAGCCTTAGCAGCTTTCAAACACAACGTCCGAGACGAATGGCTTCACGGACACCTCGGCCAGGAGAAGCCGAGAACTATGGCTGCATTAAAAAGCCTGATGGCCCGCTTTTGCGCGGGAGAGGATAGTTGGCTGGCAAGATGCAGTACCAGCGACCCAAGTACATCCGAAGTCAGGGATGGAAATGGAAAACCACGACGCAGCAAGGACCAGCGCCGGACAAAAGGAAACATCCAGAAGAGCCTGACGGTCAATGCCGGATTGAAGCTCCCCGACAGAATCATAAAACTGCCCCTCAAGGACAGCAGCGACGAGCTATCCAACTTAAACAAAATCTTGGACAAAATATGCCAAATCCACAGTACTCCCGGGAAGCGTGCAAACCATACCCACCGAGATTGTTGGGTCTTCAAGCAGTCCCGCAAACTCAATGCCGAACACAAGGGGCTCGACACAGCAAGCGAGGACGATGACGAACCGCACAAGCAGAGCACCGGAAAACAAAAGAATTTCCCACAAAAAAATCAAAACAGTGAACTCACTTCAAGTGACAAAAGGGAAAAACAGAGCGGCGCCCATAGAAACACGTGCTGCACGGTCTATCCCAGCAGAGTCCCAACGATGGTTGTCAAAACCAATCACCTTCGATCATCAGGACTATTCCCAAAGTATCCGGAACACAGGATGGACTGCCCTAATATTAGATCCTATAATCGACGGACTCCAATTTACACAAGTCCTAATGGACAGAGGTAGCGATCTAAACCTGTTATATCAGGACACAATTTGCAAAATGAGGATAGACCCAACCAAAATTCGCCATAGCGACACCTCCTTCAAAGGGGTTATGCCGGGCCTATATGCCCATTGCACGGGCTCGCTACTGCTAGAAGTTGTGTTCGGCTCACCCGACAACTTCCGCCGTGAAAAGTTAACCTTCCACATCGCCCCATTCGAAAGTAGCTATCAAGCACTACTGGGGCGTGAAGCTTTCGCCCGCTTTAACGCAATACCGCATTATGCATCTCTTACACTTAAAATGCCCGGTCCACGCGGCATCATCTCATTAAAAGGGAGTATTAATTGTCACTCGAGCACGGAAGAACATGAGACTGCCTTGACAGCCCCACACCAATCCGGCTCTGCTAATCAAAGCACCTGAATAGGTCATTCGAACCCCGGACATGGCTAGACGAGTCCGGCGCCTACTAGCGTCATACCCCCATTCTAGGGGCTGCACGCATGTACAACAAGAGACAATAAAGCTCAATTTTATTCAATTTTCGAACCATACTCTGTTTATTTAATATTAAGTACGTTTTTTGCACGATCTTTTTTCTTTTCAACTAAGTTCTTCTCTTTTACAGATGAACAACGTTACTCGCCCGTCCGAGATACGACACAGAGAGACACAGTAGCGGAGCGTGCGGTAGGGACCCGTTGCAAGGATTCTTTTCAGATTAAGACCTCGCGTAAACCTTTTTACTCTCTCTTGTTGATACACATCCCCGGTTTCTTGCTATAACCAAGGAGGAGGCTGGTGTTTTGGCATCGGCCGCACTGAATCTTTATGCGTGCACTGGACACCAGGGCCTAGGGCATTATTCTGCCTGCTTTTCATAAAGACCGAATACCTTAGGGAGTGTTCGGTGTCTCGAAGTTAGGCCTTATATGCATCAGCTCCGAATCATGTCTTTGGTCAAATGTTGGGTTTGCCCGGCTCCCATGTTTTGGTACCTTACGTTCCGTTATATCGGCTAAGGTAGCGCTATGAGAACCACTGCGATTGTGCCCCGGTTGAGCTGGGTTGAGCACCTCAGTGGAGAAAGCTAAAACTGACTATCATGATATAGCGTGAGACTGGTCAACCACTCGATGACCCAGCTGAATGTTTAGAATTCCCCCGCATTGACGAAGGGCCGTTTCCCGGTCAGGCACATACGCGCCCCGAATTCGGGAGAGCGCGGTGCCCCTAGGGGCTATATAGTAATCCGGTTGCCTAGTTTGCTATGCTATCACCTCCTTTACAGGACCAAGACGTTGGATTAAGTGTGAAAATGCGCCTTTTTGCAAACACCCCCGCACTATGTGCGTGGGGGCTAAGTCAAGACTGCCATCTTTCAGGTTATATACACATATACATCAACGGCCGCACATGAGGCGTTTTAATACTTGAACGCACAAGTATAAAAAGCTCTTATTTTATATTGAAACATTGTTTTCACAAATCATACATGTCATTTAAACATAATATCCTTCGAGCACTGCGTCTCTATTAAACAAGCGCCTGCAGACTTCCTCAAAATAGTGCTCGGCAGGTACTCGGCTTCTGTCCGAATCTTGGGATGCAACGTCGGTGGCCTTCATCTCCGCCCAATATGTCTTGACACGGGCAAGAGCCATCCGCGCACCCTCTATGCATGCTGACCGCTTCATTGCATCGATATGCGGCACCGCACCAAGGAACTGTTGCAACAAGCCAAAATAACTCTTCGGCTTGGGGCTTTTCGGCCACAAATGAGTCATGACAACCTATTCAGCTCAGCCCATTCGGCCAAACGATCGGTCAACGAAAGTGGACGCTCGGACAATGGAACTGCGACCAAAAAATCTCTTCCATTCCGTGATCCTTTTGACCTCGGAAGTGTTCGGCCGCGTCTGCGGCACTCACCGCCAAATCCAGATAAGCATCCTCCGCACCCCACAGCCGGTCCAATTGAGTGTACTTAGGATCCGTGAATTTCCTCCGCAGCAGAAAGGGCTTTCCAGCCGCAATATCTTCGGCCTGACGTAGCTCCTCCTTCATAGCTCTCATCACAGAACGAGCATCCTTGGCCTTGGTGGTGGCCTTTTTCAGGTCCTCTTGTTTCGCTCGATCTTCTTTTTTAAGAAGCTCGCAACGGTCAGGCCATCTCGGCCACTTCTTTCTTGCTTTAGCAGTGAGCAGCCTGTTCGGCTTTTAGTTCTTCGGCCGCCTTTAAGGCCGCCGCATCACTTTTTCTGGCTTGCTCCTTGGCTCGGGCGAGCTCCGCCCGAAGGTTCTCCACAGCAGCGACACCATCTGCATTAAGCATACATGTTGTAAGGCATGGGCGTCAAGCTCCCTTACTAGGTGTCCACGGAGAAGTTGCATACCTTGTGACTCGTCAAGCCGCTTATTAACAAGCGTGATGTCCGCATCCGCCGCGTCAATTTGCCGCTTCAGTTCAGCAAATTCATCAGTCCGGCTAGCCACCGGACACTTCACCACCTACATAGGAAGAGCGCATATTATACCTGGGGTTATGATCCTCGGCACGCCGTCATTTTTGACACCGCACCAAGTCTCAGGGGCTACTATCTATACAGGGCGCATTTTATATGCAGAACTGTCAGAAGGTACATCATTTTGCGTACCTCAAAACCTGTCAGTAAACTTATGACGGCTTCATGCAATCCGCTCTCAGCGGATGAAATCCTTTCAATCATCGTACCCATTAACGTACGGTGATCTTCTGAGATAGATACTCGCCCAAGCAGATCCTTCAGCCCCTCCGACCGTACACCCGTTGGTGCCGGACTCGTCCGGTGGCATTTTTCGAAGGCCAGACATGGAGGACTTTGAGGGGACATACGGCTGCCTTCTGGCTCTGCCGGATTCGGAGAATCCCTCCGCGACGACACCTCAGTGTCGTCCACCTCGCATAACGGTACGGCAGACGGAGGCGTTTCGCTCTCCATCATCTCCGGATCAAGATCCCCTGAAGACGAGCTCTGCTGTGAAGGGCTGAGATCCGAACTACAAGGTAAATTTCGGTTAACCTTAAGAAATAAAACAGGGATGTCTCTCTTTTTAGAAAAAATGCCCACCTTTACTTAAGGCTCGCTGGAGGGCTGATCTCCTTGGGGAAATAGTGCGGACGGGGCATCTCCCGCCGCAGGACCCTCTGGTGAAGATTTCTTCCCCCGCTTCGAGGCTTTGGCCTCCGGATCTTCAGAAGCGGTTCTCTTCTCCCCTTGGAGGGAGGGACTCTCGATCCCCCCTTACTTGATAGCCTCCTTCACGGAGGTAGTAGTTTCCTTGTTCCCCCCTTCGCCTTCTTCAAAGGGCACGACCTCTAGCATCCTGGTTAATACAGGATCCGGCGTGGTCTCAGGGAGGGGGGCCTGACACCTGATCAGTTTAGCTTTCGCTATTCACTCCTGCTTAAAGGAGAGCTCTTTTAAGGGCAAGTTTATGATAAATATGTGGATAGCATGTACGGGTGCAAGACTACTTACTTGAGTATCCGGGCGATTGCAGCTCAGACCTGCGTCCTCGGTCAAGTCCGGACACATTGCTTGTGATCCGAAGAACAGTTGATACATCTCCACGGGCGTTACGCACATAAAATGTTGGAGAGCTTGTGGTCCCTCCGGATTAAACTCCCACAGGCAGAGGGAGCGATGTTTGCAGGGCAAGGTGCGACGAATCAACTTGACACGCGCTACTACGACCAGATTGATCTCTCTCTCAAGGAGGTCTCGAATACGGCCCTGCAACAGAGGTACGTCCTTGGACGGTCCCCAGTCGAGCCCTTTATTAACCCATGACGCCAGCTGCAGTGGAGGACCCGATGAAGGCGGGTGGTGCCGCCCATTTGGAGCCCCTGGGAGCGGTGATATAAAACCACTCCTGCTGCCATAAATTAAGCTCCTCTTGAAAAGAGCCCTCAGGCCATGGAGCATCAGCATTCCTGCTTATAACAGCCCCTCCGCACTCTGCCTGATGCCCCTTGATCATCTTCGGCTCCACTTTGATGGTCTTGGGCCACAATCCGAAGTGAGGGGTAATGCGGAGGAAGGCTTCACATACAACAATGAATGACGAGATGTGGAGGATGGACTCCGGATCCAAGTCATGGAATTCCAGCCCATAATAAAACATGAGCCCCCTCACGAAAGGGTCTGTCGGGAAGCCTAAACCCCGAAGGAAGTGAGACACGAATACCACACTCTCACCAGACTCGGGAGTGGGAATAGCCTGCCCTTGGGCAGGCATCCTATGCGAAATTTCGCCGGTAAGATACCTGGCGTCTCTCAGCTTTAGCACATCTTCTTCCGTGACGGAGGAAGACATCCACCGGCCGTGCAGGTCGGAGCCGGACATCGTTGAAGGTCCGAAGCGCCTAAATCTGGAGCTTTGGGTGTTGGAACTCGAGGCGAGGGACGGATTCGATTGAGATTGAAAAAGAAGGGCGGGCCTTGGTCTCATTATAAAGAGGTTGAATACCAAGAGCCCTCCCCGTGATCGTTCGGGACTCGCCTTCGATGGAGGAGGCATGCCAACGGGCACGGTTGGGTTACCCACGTCCGTATTGATGAGGATCCTGAATAAGGGGGCACGATCTCCGCTTTGATAAGACGTGCCAAGGAAACCGCCTCGCTAAATGCGCTGAGGTGGAACAGTAAAAACGATTCGAATAAAGGCTTGGCTGTGGTGTGATGTCACGCAGCGGGATACGTCAGCAGATCTGTGCAAAAGTTATTCTCTCTATGGTAGTACGTGGAACTTGTTTTGCAGAGCCGGACACTATCCTTGTGTTCAAAATCTTCTATGAAGTATTCGGAGGAGGAACCCGCCTTGCAATGCCGAAGACAATATGCGTGCCCGACTCGTCGTCATTGAAGCCTGGTTCAGGGCTACCGAGGGAGTCTGGATTAGGGGTGTCCGGATAGCCGAACTATCACCGTTGGCGGACTCTCGGACTATGAAGATACAAGATTGAAGACTTCATTCCCGTGTCCGGATGGGACTTTCCTTGGCGTGGAAGGCAAGCTTGGCGATACGGATATGTAGATCTCGTGCCATTGTAACCGACTCTGTGTAACCCTAACCCTATCCGGTGTCTATATAAACCGGAGGGTTTTTAGTCCGTAGGACGAACAACAATCTATTGGGAAACGTTGTGGAAAATTAAAATTTTCATACGGTTTCACCAAGATCTATGTATGAGTTCATCTAAGCAACGAGTCAAGAGAGAGAGTTTGCATCTACATACCACTTGTAGATCGAGTACGGAAGCATTCGAGGGAGTGGTGATGATGAAGACGTTCCCAACGTGATTCCGATCACCGTTGACCAAGTGCTGAACGGACAGCACCTCCGCGTTCAACACACGTACGGGACGATGGCGTCTCCTCCGTCTTGATCCAGCAAGGATGAAGGAGAGGTTGAGGAAGACAACTCCAATGGCAGCACGACGGCGTGGTGCGCTTGGTACTGACAGTTCTCCCAGGGGCTTCGCCAAGCTCGCGTGGAGAAAGAGAGGTGTTGGGGAGGGGAGGGGCTGCGCCTTCAATGGTGTGTGCAGCCCTCCCCCCACCCCTCTATTTATAGGAGGAAGGGAGAGGGGGCCGGCCCCCTCTAGATGGCATCTAGAGGGGGGGCGGCGGCCAAGGGGAGGAGGAAAGGGGTGGCTTGCCCCTGCCGTGGGGGGCACCCCTTGCCCCTTTAGGGTTTCCCTCCCATGCCCTAGCCGCATGGGCCTAGGTGGGGAGGTGCGCCCAGCCCACGGGGCTGGCTCCTCTCCCACTTAGCCCATGTGGCCCCCGGGAGGTGCCCTCCCGGTGGACCTCCGGAACTCTCCCGTGGCCCCGGTACATTACCAGATACCCTCAAACTTTCCGAGTCCGTTTAACCACTTTCCATATATAAATATTTACCTCCGGACCATTCCGAACTCCTCGTGACGTCCGGGATCTCATCCGGGACTCCGAACAACATTCGGTAATCACATACTTGTCTTCCTATTAACCCTAGCGTCACCGAACCTTAAGTGTGTAGACCCTACGGGTTCGGGAGACATGCAGACATGACCGAGACCACCTCAGGTCAATAACCAACAGAGGGATCTGGATACCCATGTTGGTTCCCACATGCTCCTCGATGTTGTCATCGGATGAACCACGATGTCGAGGGTTGATCAACCCGTATGCTATTCCCTTTGTCGACGGTATGTTACTTGCCCGAGACTCGATCGTCGGTATCCCAATACCTCGCTTAGTCTCAAGTATCGGCAAGTCACTTTACTCGTACCGTAATGCATGATCCCGTGACCGGACACTTGATCACTTTGAGCTCATTATGATGATGCATTACCGAGTGGGCCCAGTGATACCTCTCCGTCATACGGAGTGACAAATCCTGTCTCGATCCATGTCAACCCAATGACACTTTCGGAGATACCTGTAGTGCACCTTTATAGTCACCCGATTACGTTGTGACGCTTTGGTACACCCAAAGCATTCCTACGGTATCCGGAGTTACACGATCTCACGGTCTAAGGAAGAGATACTTGACATTGGAAAAGCTCTAGCAAAACGAACTACACGATCTTTGTGCTATGCTTAGGATTGGGTCTTGTCCATCACGTCATTCTCCTAATGACGTGATCCCGCTTGTCAATGACATCGATGTCCATAGTCAGAAACCATGACTATCTGTTGACCAACGAGCTAGTCTACTAGAGGCTTACTAGGACGACATTGTAGTCTATGTATTCACACATGTATTACGATTTCCGGATAATACGCTTATAGCATGAATAAAAGACAATTATCATGAACAAGGAAATATAATAATAATGCTTTTATTATTGCCTCTAGGGCATATTTCCAACAGTCTCCCACTTGCACTAGAGTCAATAATCTAGTTACATTGTGATGAATCGAACACCCATAGAGTTCTGGTGTTGATCATGTTTTGCCCGCGGAAGAGGTTTAGTCAACGGATCTGCGACATTCAGATCTGTATGCACTTTACAAATTTCTATGTCTCCATCCTGAACATTTTCACGGATGGAGTTGAAGCGACGCTTGATGTGCCGGGTCTTCTTGTGAAACCTGGGCTCCTTGGCAAGGGCAATAGCTCCAGTGTTGTCACAGAAGAGTTTGATCGGCCCCGACGCATTGGGTATGACTCCTAGGTCGGTGATGAACTCCTTCACCCAAATTGCTTCATGCGCTGCCTCCGAGGCTGCCATGTACTCCGCTTCACATGTAGATCCCGCCACGACGCTCGGCTTGCAGCTGCACCAGCTTCTTGCTCCACCATTCAACATATACACGATCCGGTCCGTGACTTAGAGTCATTCAGATCTGTGTCGAAGCTAGCGTCGACGTAACCCTTCTGACGAGCTCTTCGTCACCTCCATAAACGAGAAACATGTCCTTTGTCCTTTTCGTGTACTTCAGGATATTCTTGACCGCTGTCCGGTGTTCCTTGCGGGATTACTTTGGTACCTTCCTACCAAACTTACGGCAAGGTTTACATCAGGTCTGGTACACAAGATGGCATACATAATAGATCCTATGGCTGAGGCATAGGGGATGACGCTCATCTCTTCTTTATCTTTTGCCGTGGTCGGGCATTGAGCTGAGCTCAATCTCACACCTTGCAACAGGCAAGAACCCTTTCTTGGACTGATCCATTTTGAACTTCTTCAAAATCTTATCAAGGTATGTGCTTTGTGAAAGACCTATGAGGCGTCTCGATCTATCTCTATAGATCTTGATGCCTAATATATAAGCAGCTTCTCCAAGGTCCTTCATTGAAAAACACTTATTCAAGTAGGCCTTAATGCTGTCCAAGAATTCTATATCATTTCCCATCAAAAGTATGTCATCTACATATAATATGAGAAATGCTACAGAGCTCCCACTCACTTTCTTGTAAACGCAGGCTTCTCCATAAGTCTCAAGATAAACCCAAACGCTTTGATCATCTCATCAAAGCGAATGTTCCAACTCCGAGATGCTTGCACCAGCCCATAAATGGATCGCTGGAGCTTGCATACTTTGTTAGCATTCTTAGGATCGACAAAACCTTCCGGCTGCATCATATACAGCTCTTCCTTAAGATAACCGTTAAGGAATGCTGTTTTGACGTCCATCTGCCATATCTCATAATCATAGTATGCGTAATTGCTAACATGATTCAGACGGACTTAAGCTTCGCACGGGAGAGAAAGTCTCATCGTAGTCAATCCCTTGAATTTGCCGATAACCTTTAGCGACAAGTCGAGCTTTATAGATGGTGACATTACCATCCGCGTCCGTCTTCTTCTTAAAAATCCATTTGTTTTCTATCGCCGCCGATCATCGGGCAAGTCACCAAAGTCCACACTTTGTTTTCATACATGGATTCTATCTCGGATTTCATGGCTTCTAGCCATTTGTTGGAATCTGGGCCCGCCATCGCTTCTTCATAGTTCGAAGGTTCACCGTTGTCTAACAACATGATTTCAAGGACAGGGTTGCCGTACCACTCTGGTGCGGAACGTGTCCTTGAGGACCTACGAAGTTCAGTAGCAACTTGATCCGAAGTACCTTGATCATCATCATGAATTTCCTCTTCAGTTTGTGTAGGCATCACAGGAACATTTTCCTGAGCTGCACTACTATCCTGTTCAAGAGGTAGTACTTCATCGAGCTCTACTTTCTTCCCACTTACTTCTTTCGAGAGAAACTCTTTTTCCAGAAAGGTTCCGTTCTTGGCAACAAAAATCTTGCCCTCGGATCTTAAGTAGAAGGTATACCCAATGGTTTCTTTAGGGTATCCTATGAAGACGCATTTTTCCGACTTGGGTTCGAGCTTTTCAGGTTGAAGTTTCTTGACATAAGCATCGCATCCCCAAACTTTTAGAAACGACAGCTTAGGTTTCTTTCCAAACCATAATTCATACGGTGTCGTCTCAACGGACTTAGACGGTGCCCTATTTAAAGTGAATGTAGCCGTCTCTAGAGCGTATCCCCAAAATGATAGCGGTAAATCGGTAAGAGACATCATAGATCGCACCATATCCAATAGAGTGCGACACGACGCTCGGACACAATTACATTACCGAGGTGTTCCAGCGGCGTGAGTTGTGAAACGATTCCACATTTTCTTAAGTGTGTACCAAATTGCGTGACTTAAATATTCTCCTCCACGATCTGATCGTAGGAATTTTATTTTTCGGTCACGTTGATTCTCTACCTCATTCTGAAATTCCTTGAACTTTTCAAAGGTCTCAGACTTGTGTTTCATTAAGTAGACATACCCATATCAATCAAGTCATCAGTGAGAGTGAGAACATAATGATATCCTCCGCGAGCCTCAACACTCATTGGACTGCACACATCGGTATGTATGATTTCCAATAAGTTGGTTGCTCGCTCCATTGTTCCGGAGAACGGAGTCTTGGTCATCTTGCCCATAAGGCATGGTTCGCATGTGTCAAATGATTCATAATCTAGAGACTCCAAAAGTCCATCAGCATGGAGCTTCTTCATGCGTTTGACACCAATGTGACCAAGGCGGCAATGCCACAAATATGTGGGACTATCGTTATCAACTTTACATCTTTTGGTATTCACGCTATAAACATGTGTAATACTGCGCTCGAGATTCATTAAGAATAAACCATTGACCATCGGAGCATGACCATAAAACATATCTCTCATATAAATAGAACAACCATTATTCTCGGATTTAAATGAGTAGCCATCTCGCATTAAACGAGATCCAGATACAATATTCATGCTCAAACTTGGCACCAAATAACAATTATTAAGGTTCATAACTAATCCCGTAGGTAAATGAAGAGGTAGCGTGCCGACGGCGATCACATCGACTGAACCATTCCCGACGCCAAGATCGTCACCTCGCCCTTTGCCAGTTCCGCTTATTCCGCAGCTCTGCTGTGAGTTACAAATATGAGCAACGGCACCGGTATCAAATACCCAAGAGTTACTACGAGTACTGGCAAAGTACACATCAATTACATGTATATCAGATATACCTTTGGTGTTGCCGGCCTTCTTGTCCGCTAAGTATTTGGGGCAGTTCCGCTTCCAAAGGACCCTCCCTTGCAATAAAAGCACTTTCAGTCTCGGGTTTGGGTCCATTCTTTGACTTCTTCCGGCAACTTGCTTAAGGCGCGGCAACCTCCTTGCCGTCCTTCTTGAAGTTCTTCTTACCCTTGCCCTTCTTGAACTTAGTGGTCTTATTGACCATCAACACTTGATGTTCTTTCTTGATTTCAATCTCGGCTGACTTCAAAGATAGAGAACACTTCAGGAATGGTCTTTACCATCCTCGCATGTTGTAGTTCATCACAAAGCTCTTGTAGCTTGGTGGGAGCGATCGGAGGATTCTGTCAATGACCGCCTCATCGTGGAGGTTAATATTCAAATTTGGGTCATACGGTTGTGCAACCCAGACATCTTGATATGTGCTCACCGATAGAACTGTTTTCCTCCATCTTACAACTATAGAACTTGTCGGAGATGTCATATCTCTCGACCGGCGTGAGCTTGTAAAACAAGTTTCAGCTCCTCGAACATCTCATATGCTCCGTGATGCTCAAAACTCTTTTGGAGCCCCTGTTATAAGCTGTAAAGCATGCCGCATTGAACGAGGGAGTAATCATCGGCGCGAGTTTGCCAAGCATTCATAATGTCTTGGTTCTTCCGGGACGGAGCGTCACCTAGCGGTCCTTCTAGGACATATTGTTTCTGGCAGCTATGAGGATGATCCTCAGGTTTCGGACCCAGTCCGTATAGTTGCTGCCGTCATCTTTCAGCTTGGTTTTCTCTAGGAACGCGTTGAAGTTCAAGTTGACATGAGCGTTGGCCATTTGATCTACAAGACATATTATGCAAAAGTTTTAGACTAAGTTCATGATAATTAAGTTCATCTAATCAAATTATTTCAATGAACTCCCACTCAGATTAGACATCCTCTAGTCATCTAAGTGTTACACGATTCGAGTCGACTAAGCCGTGTCCGATCATCACGTGAGACGGACTAGTCATCATCGGTGAACATTCTCATGTTGATCGTATCTTCTATACGACTCGTGTTCGACCTTTCGGTCTCCGTGTTCGAGGCCATGTCTGTACATGCTAGGCTCGTCAAGTAAACCCTAAGTGTTTTCGGCGTGTAAATCTGTCTTACACCCGTTGTATGTGAACGTAAGAATCCATCACACCCGATCATCACGTGGTGCTTAGAAGCTGACGAACTTTAGCAACGGTGCACAGTTAGGGAAACACTTCTTGAAATTGTTGTAAGGATCATCTTATTTACTACCGTCGTTCTAAGTAAACAAGATGTATAAACATAATAAACATCACATGCAATTATATATAGTAGTGACATGATATGGCCAATATCATAAAGCTCCATTGATCTCCATCTTCGAGGCTCCATGATCATCTTGTCACCGGCATGACACCATGATCTCCATCATCATGATCTCCATCATTGTGCCTCCATGAAGTTGTCACGCCAACGACTACTTCTACTTCTATGGCTAACGTTTAGCAATAAAGTAAAGTAAGTTACATGGCGTTCTTCAATGACACGCAGGTCATACAAAAATAAAGACAACTCTTATGGCTCCTGCCGGTTGTCATACTCATCGACATGCAAGTCGTGACTCCTATTACAAGAACATGATCTCATACATCACAATGTGTCATTCATCATTCATCACAACTTGGCCATATCACATCACATGACAATTGCTGCAAAAACAAGTTAGACGTCCTCTAATTGTTGTTGCATCTTTACGTGGCTGCAATTGGGTTCTAGCAAGAACGTTTTCTTACCTACGAATAACCACAACGTGATCTTGTCAACTTCTATTTACCCTTCATAAGGACCCTTTTCATCGAATCCGCTCCAACTAAAGTAGGAGAGACAGACACCCGCCAGCCACCTTATGCAACTAGTGCATGTTAGTCGGTGGAACCGGTCTCACGTAAGCGTGCGTGTAAGGTTGGTCCGGACGCTTCATCCCACAATACCACGGAAGCAAGATAAGACTAGTAGCGGCAAGTAAATTGACAAGATCCACGCCCACAACTAAATTGTGTTCTACTCGTGCAATAGAGAACTACGCATAGACCTAGCTCATGATGCCACTGTTGGGAAACGTTGTGGAAAATTAAAATTTTCCTACGGTTTCACCAAGATCTATCTATGAGTTCATCTAAGCAACGAGTCAAGAGAGAGAGTTTGCATCTACATACCACTTGTAGATCGATGCGGAAGCGTTCGAGGGAGTGGTGATGATGAAGACGTTCCCAACGTGATTCCGATCACCGATGACCAAGTGATGAACGGACAGCACCTCCGCGTTCAACACACGTACGGGACGATGGCGTCTCCTCCGTCTTGATCCAGCAAGGATGAAGGAGAGGTTGAGGAAGACAACTCCAATGGCAGCACGACGGCGTGGTGCGGTTGGTACGGCAGTTCTCGGCAGGGCTTCGCCAAGCTTCGCGTGGAGAAAGAGAGGTGTTGGGGAGGGAGGCTGCGCCTTCAATGGTGTGTGCAGCCTCCCCCCACCCCTCTATTTATAGGAGGAAGGGAGAGGGGCGGCCCCTCTAGATGGCATCTAGAGGGGGCGGCAAGGGAGGAGGAAAGGGGTCGCTTGCCCCCCCAAGCCGGGGCGCCCCTTTGCCCCTTTAGGGTTTCCCTCCCATGCCCTAGCCAAGCATGGGCCTAGGTGGGAGGTGCGCCCAGCCCACCAGGGGCTGGCTCCTCTCCCACTTAGCCCATGTGGCCCCGAGGTGCCCCTCCCGGTGGACCTCGGAACTCTCCCGTGGCCCCGGTACATTACAGTATACCCCGAAACTTTCCGGAGTCCGCTTAACCACTTTCCATATATAAATCTTTACCTCCGGACCATTCCGGAACTCCTCGTGACGTCCGGGATCTCATCCGGGACTCAACAACATTCGGTAATCACATACTTGTCTTCCTATTAACCCTAGCGTCACCGAACCTTAAGTGTGTAGACCCTACGGGTTCGGGAGACATGCAGACATGACCGAGACCACCTCAGGTCAATAACCAACAGAGGGATCTGGATACCCATGTTGGTTCCCACATGCTCCTCGATGTTGTCATCGGATGAACCACGATGTCGAGGGTTCAGTCAACCCCGTATGCTATTCCCTTTGTCAGACGGTATGTTACTTGCCCGAGACTCGATCGTCGGTATCCCAATACCTCGTTTAGTCTCGGTACCGGCAAGTCACTTTACTCAGACCGTAATGCATGATCCCGTGACCAGACACTTGATCACTTTGACCTCATTATGATGATGCATTACCGAGTGGGCCCAGTGATACCTCTCCGTCATACGGAGTGACAAATCCCTCGTCTCGATCCATGTCAACCCAATGACACTTTCGGAGATACCTGTAGTGCACCTTTATAGTCACCCGATTACGTTGTGACGCTTTGGTACACCCAAAGCATTCCTACGGTATCCGGGAGTTACACGATCTCACGGTCTAAGGAAGAGATACTTGACATTGGAAAAGCTCTAGCAAAACGAACTACACGATCTTTGTGCTATGCTTAGGATTGGGTCTTGTCCATCACGTCATTCTCCTAATGACGTGATCCCGTTGTCAATGACATCTGATGTCCATAGTCAGGAAACCATGACTATCTGTTGATGAACGAGCTAGTCTACTAGAGGCTTACTAGGGACGTATTGTAGTCTATGTATTCACACGTGTATTACGATTTCCGGATAATACAGTTATAGCATGAATAAAAGACAATTATCATGAACAAGGAAATATAATAATAATGCTTTTATTATTGCCTCTAGGGCATATTTCCAACACAATCATACCATAGGCTAGCTTCTAGGGTTTAGCCTCTTTGATCTCGTGGTAGATCCACTCTTGTACTACCCATATCATCAATATTAATCAAGCAGGAGTAGGGTATTACCTCCATCGAGAGGGCCCGAACCTGGGTAAAAACATCGTGTCCCTTGTCTCCTGTTACTATCCGCCTAGACGCACAGTTCGGGACCCCCTACCCGAGATCCGCCGGTTTTGACACCGACAACTAGGTTAATAGGTTAGTCCCAAAAATCATATAAAATAGCATATAAATGCATATAAAACATCCAAGGTTGATAATATAATAGCATGAATACTTCATAAATTATAGATACGTTGGAGACGTATCAGCATCCCCAAGCTTAATTCCTGCTCGTCCTCGAGTATGTAAATGATAAAAGAAATAATTTATGAAGTGTGAATGCTAGCAAGTGCATAAGTTTCATCAATGATAGTTTAAATCACTGTTTATAGCATCATTATATATCATAACAGTAGCTCACCTTCATAAAACTTTTCATGATCAAGTAACAAGCTATACACATGTTAAAGTATAGATCATAAACTTTCTTGAAACTAACAAACTATATTCTCAGTCATCAAACAATTGAAATTCATGTTATTTTCAGGAAGGGTCTATGTCAGAGCTTTGATTTAGCAAACTCCACATACTCAACTATCATTTAGTCTTTTACAATTGCTAACACTCACGTGATATTTATGGGTTCAAAGTTTTAATCGGACACAGAGAAAGATAGGGGCTTATAGATTCGCCTCCCAACCTTTTACCTCAAGGGTAATGTCAACAATAATAGTTCATGATAACTTACATCCAATTGGATATGTATATCAGGATCTTTCCAACACAATGTGCTTGCCAAAGGATAAAATGTAAAAAGGGAAAGGTGAAGATCACCATGACATTTCAAAAGGTAGAAGATAAAAGTAAAAGATATGCCCTTCGCAGAGGGAAGCAGAGGTTGTCATGCGCTTTTATGGTTGGATGCACAAAATCTTAATGCAAAAGAACGTCACTTTATATTGCCACTTGTGATATGGACCTTTATTATGTAGTCCGTCGCTTTTATTTCTTCCATATCACAAGATCGTTTGAAGCTTATTTTCTCCACATTAATAGATCATACATATTTAGAGGGCAATTTTTATTGCATGCACCGATGACAACTTACTTGAAGGATCTTACTCAATCCATAGGTAGGTATGATGGACTCTCATGGCAAAACTCATTTTAAGGGATATTCGGAAGCACAAGTAGTATCTCTACTTGGTACAAAGAATTTGGCTAGCATGAGGGGGAAAGGCAAGCTCAACATGTTGGATAATCCATGACAATATATTTTATTTCCAATGTAAGAAAACATAACCCATTATGTTCTCTTCCTTGTCCAACATCAACCTTTTAGCATGTCATATTTTAATGAGTGCTCACAATTGCAAAAAATGTCCAGGATAGTATATTTAGATGTGAAATCTCTCTTCCTTCAATATTCTTTCATGAATTGTTCAAGTGACCAATTCTACGTTTGCTAACTTTCAATGAGTTTACTACCTATACTTATTATGTGTGAAGTCATTACTCCCCAAGTTATAAGCATATGAAACATATATAAATTCAGATTTATGACATTCAATTCATTCAACCATTTACTCATAGGATATACGTGAAGCACATGATTAAATGACAAACTACTCCAAAAGATATGAGTGAAGAACACTGAGTAGTCAAATAATTAACTAGCCATGGGAGGATTCTTTTTCATTCAATATTTCAGATACAATGATTTTATTCAAACAACAAGTAAAATTTAAAAAACGCTCCAAGAAAAACACATATCATGTGACGAATAAAAATATAGCTCCGAGTAAGGTATACCGATAGTTTTGAAGACGAAAGAGGGGATGCCTTCTGGGGCATCCCCAAGCTTAGGCGCTTGAGTCTTCCTTGAATATTACCTTGGGGTGCCTTGGGCATCCCCAAGCTTAGGGTATTTACACTCCTTATTCTCCTCATATCGATACCTCACCCAAAGCTTGAAAACTTCAATCACACAAAACTTAACGACACTTCGTGAGATAGGTTAGTATGATAAAGAGTAAACCATTCACTTTGGTACTGTCAAAGACAAGGTTAATAATTATTCCCACACAATGTCTACTGTACCATATCATTTCTACAATTTATATTGAGAAATATAAGCCATAGAAACTAGGAAACAAGCAAACTATGCAACGAAAACAGAATCTGTCAGAAACAGAACAGTCTGTAATGATCTGAACAGCAACGATATTTCTGCTACTCCAAAAATTATGAAATAAATTGGTGGACGTGAGTAATTTGTCTATTAATCTTATGCAAAAAGAATCAACTCAAAATCACTCTTCTGTAAAAAATGGTAGCTAATCTTGTGAGCGCAAAGTATCTGTTTTTTATAACAAGATCACATTAACACTACTAGGGAAAAGCCTATACACAGAAAGTTACTAGTAGCGAGGGTTAAAAACCCTCGCTACTGCTACTTACCAGTAGCGCAGGTTTTTAAACCTCGCTACTACTAAGTTGATAGCAGTAGCGCGGGTTTTTAACCCTCGCTACTACTAAGCGGTCTCTACCGTGCCCCCCGGGACATGCCATAGTAGTAGCGCGGGTTTTTAAAACCTCGCTACTACTAAGTTTGATAGCAGTAGCATTGGTTTTTAGCCCTCTCTACTACTAAGTGGTGCCATAGTAGTAGCGAGGGGGTAAAAAACCGCGCTACTACTAAAGGTCCCAATTTCAAACTCTACCCCCGCCCCGTGGATTGCCTTTTTCAGTTTAAAAAATAAAATAAAATGATGAAAATGTAAAAAAAATAAAAAAATAAGTTTGCCATGTGATATTTGGTCTACTTGTTGGGAAAATTTGCAAATTTGAATTTCGACTTTATTTGCAAAATCTCTCGAGAATTTGTAAAAATGGGCATAACTTTTGCATACTAACTCGGATGAAAAAGTTTTTTATATGAAAAATCATCTACTCGAAAAGTTACATCCAAATTTAACCCTGTTAAACATTTTCAAAATCCTCAAAAACCAAGCAGAGAAAAAAGTTACGGGGCTTTTAAGATCTAGAGTGGAAAAAATCGAAACAATTTCAAACTGTGTGGTCAAACTGTGGTCAAACAATGGTCAAACTAATTATTCTAGAATATTAGTGTTACTAAATAATTATTTTTGTTTTTTTGAATTTTGCTCAAATCTGGTCAAACTATGGCCAAACTATGGTCAAACTGTGGTCAAACTATGGTCAAACTAGTTATTCAAGAAATATTAGTGTTACTATTTTTTTAGAACAATAGTTTCAAACTCAAATAGTGAAATGTGTGACTTCATGCTCAAGCTAAATTCCAGAGGTTAATAGGATTGACATCTTACTATTGTCAGGAAAACAACAAGTGCAGACTTGGAAATGAGGGAGAATAGAACCCGAAAGTTAAGCGTGCTCAGGCTTGAGTAGTGAGAGGATGGGTGACCGTCCGGGAAGTTAGATGATTTGGAATGATGAGGGGTGATTAGAGATTAAATTGAGCGGCGATGAGGGGTGATTAGAGATTTGAGGTTAAAATAATTCAAAAATTTGAAAATTAGGGGAAAAAATCAAAATATTTTTGAAAAAATTCAAAAAAGCCCTTATTGGTAGTAGTAGCTGGGTTTTTACCACGCTACTACTAAAGGACATAGTAGTAGCGGGTGGCACCAGCTACTTGCTATCGTTAGCTAGCGCCTTATTAGTAGCGCCGGCCCCCGCGCTACTAATAGGCCCAAAACCCGAGCTGCTGCTAGGCTTTTCCCTAGTAGTGTAACTTTCACCCAAGTCTTCCCAAAGGTCTTACTTGGCACTTTATTGAAACAAAAGCTATAAAAATGATTACTACAGTAGCTTAATCATGTAAACGCACGAAAACAGTAAGGGTAAATATTGGGTTGTCTCCCAACAAGCGCTTTTCTTTAATGCCTTTTAACTAGGCATGATGATTTCAATGATGCTCGTATAAAAGATAAGAATTGAAACATAAAGAGAGCATCATGAAGAATATGACTAGAACATTTGAATATGACCATCTTCCTATGCCTAGGGATTTTATGAACACATAATTATAGGAACAAGAATCAACTAGCGTAGGAAGGCAAAACAAATATAACTTCTAAACTTCAAGCACATAGAAAGGAAACTTGATATTATTGCAAATCCTACAAACATATATTCCTCCCTCATAATAAATTTCAGTAGAATCATGAATGAATTCAACAATATAACCATCACATAAAGCATTATCTTCATGATCTACAAACAAAGAAATTTTTCTACTCTCTACATAAGCAAAACTCTTCTCATTCGGAATAGCGGGATCACTAGTTCCTAAAGTTGACAATCTTCCCAACCCGCTTTAGATGATAGTATTATTCATACTGCAAAAAAATATAAGTGAAGTTCATGGAGAATTATGCAAGTAATATAGACTAACCAATATCCAAGCTCAAAATGTTTAAGTGAAGCACACGAAGCATTCTATAAAACCATACTCAAAATATTTAAGTGAAGCACAAAGAGCAATTCTATAAGATCGTACTTAAAAGATATAAGTGAAGCACATGAAGTATTCTATAAATCAATGAAAGGCTATCTCATAGTAACAAGGTTCTTAAAGAAAAATAAAAACACAAAGGACACAAATCATGTGAACAAAACAAAAATCAAGGTATACCGATAATTGTTGAAGAAGAAGATGGGATGCCAACCGGGGCATCCCCAAGCTTAGATGCTTGAGTATCCTTGGAATATTTACTGTGCCTTGGGCATCCCCAAGCTTGAACGCTTGTCTCTCTTTATTCTTCTCACATCGGTAACTCCTCGTTCTTCGAACACTTCATCCACACAAAACTTTAACAAAAACTTTGTGAGATCCGTTAGTGTAATAAAGCAAACTACCACTTTAAGGTACTGTAATGAACTCATTATTTATTTATATTGGTGTTAAACCTACTGTATTCCAACTTCTCTATGGTTCATACCCCCCGATACTAGTCATAGATTCATCAAAATAAGCAAACAACACGCGAAAAACGGAATCTGTCAAAAACAGGACAGTCTGTAGTAATCTGGAAGTTTAGTAAACTTATGTAACTCCTAAAATTATGAACTAAATTTGAAAGTCTGAAAAATTTGTACAGAAGGAATGTGCAAAATGTTTCAGACCCATTTGACCTTCCAGTAAAAAATGTAAATTCATGCACTACAGCCAAAGTTTCTGTTTTTGTTCTGCACATAGTAAACAAGCAATCTAATCATCCTAAAACCAAAGCTTGGCACATTATCTTTATAATACAATGGATATATATGAGGGGATAATTATTTAGAGAGAAACTTCCATGAAATTTTTTACATTGTTTCCGTGAGCATGAACTCAAGTGCTCAAGGTCGACCCTCACTTCATCAATGCATAACTTTCCAATCACTTCTCTTTTTGAAAAACTTTTTAGGCATGAGAGGCAAGTAATAATTTTTTTTGTATTTTCATTCTTTTATTTTTTTATGTTTCACCCACAACTAAACAGAAACAAAAAGGAAAAAACAAAATATACTTAGTGAAGAAAGCAAACAAGCACACACGAGAATATCAACCCCACGCTATTGCTCCCCGGCAACGGCGCCAGAAAAGAGCTTGATAATCCCCAAGTGCAGGGAATCATCGTAGCAATTTCCAAAGGTGGAAGTGATAAGTATGGAGTGTCGAACACACAAGGAGCTAAAGGTAAGATCAATATTCTCTCTAGCCCTATCTGCCACTGATACGAATCTACGTACACCGAACGTTTGCTTCCAACTAGCTACGAGAAATAAAACTACGTTGTGGGTATGAAGAGGATAACCTTGTATGGTATCGGAGAGCTAAAACATAAAAGTTGGTGCTTTTATCATAAATTTAGAATATATTACTAAATATTATAAATAGCGAGTGTGGAATAATGATGGGTCGGTGTGCGGAATTGTCCTAGGCAATCGTTAACAAGACCGGTAGTCGTCATTGCAATTTCATATGAGGGAGAGGCATAAGCTAACATACTTTATCTTCTTGGATCATATGCACTTATGATTGGAACTCTAGCAAGCATCCGCAACTACTAAAGATCATTAAGGTAAAGCCCAACCATATCATTAAAGCATCAAGTCCTCTTTATTCCCATACGCAACAACCCCCTTACTCGGGTTTGTGTTTCAGTCACTCACCAACCCACTATAAGCGAATCATGAACGTATTGCAACACCCTACAGCGGGAATCCCTCACGCTTGCGCGACACGGAGGGCACCATACGACAGCACCAAAATAAAACATACAACCCGTACCAATCTAGATCATGAATCAACCCAAAGACAAAGGATATCTACTCAAAACATCATAGGCTGGCAACACATCATTGGATCATATTATGTGGCATAAAGCACCATGTTCAAGTAGGGATTACAGTGGGGTGTGGGAGAGTGGACCGCGTAAAAGAGATGAGGATGATGTTGATGGTGGTGATGTTGATGAAGACGATCACCGCGGCGATGATTCCTTTCCCGATTGCACTCCGGCGCCACCGAGAGAGAGGAGGAGAGGTTCTCCCCATTGTGCTTCCTCCTCCATGGCCTGCCCCCTAGATGGGGAGAGGTTCTACCTCTGGTCCTTGTCCTTCATGGCGATGATGGCCCCTCCGGTATCCTCCTCCATGGCCTCCGGTGATGATGGACCCCTCCGGCAGGGTGCCAGAGAGGGCCTAGATTGATTTTCGTGGCTACGGAGGCTTGCGGCGGCGGAACATCCGATCTAGGTTAATTTTCCGAGGTTTCTATATTTATAGGAATTTTTGGCGTCGGTCTCACGTCAAGGAGGTGCCTGATGCATCCACGAGGCAGGCCCACGCGCTTGGGGGCGCCCCACCCTCGTGGATGCCCCGGGACTCTCCTGGCCCAACTCTTTTACTCCGGGGTCTTCTTTTGGTCCATAAAAAATCGTCGAAAATTGGCACGTCAATTGGACTCCGTTTGATATTCCTTTTCTGTAAAACTCAAAAACAAGGGGAAAAGTAACCGCCTTTGAGCCTTTGGGTTAATTGGTTAGTCCGAAAAATCATATAAAATAGCATATAAATGCATATAAAACATCCAAGGTTGATAATATAATAGCATGAATACTTCATAAATTATAGATACGTTGGAGACGTATAATTTACCTAGGTTAGCTCCAAAACGACCTAGTTCACCTAGGTCAGCTCCAAAATGACCAAGATGGCATAATATGCTTAGTTCACTCAAAGATGGCATAATTAGCTAGGTTAGCTCCATTTTACCTAAGTATGCTTACTTCTTACTCCAGTCCTCTTCTTCTTCTTCTTCTTCTTCTTCTTCATTTTCTTCTTCTTCTTCTTCATTTTCTTATTCTTCTTCTAACTTTCTTGTTTCCCATTTTGTAGATCTCATTTAATTCACGGAAGCTTGCATGGATGGAGTGCTTCTTTTCCCTTTCTGCTTTTATTTTGTATCGATGAACTTGCATGGATGGAACAGGTTATATGTATGGATGGATAACGGTGTTGGATGAACAATGTGAAACTTTTGTAATATGTATGGATGGAACTATGTGTTGGTTATGTATGTATATATGATGAAACTTGTGTGTTGGATATGTGTTTTGTGAAATTTGTGTGTTGAAATTTGTGCGTTGAAATTTTGTGTCAAATTGAATGAATTTAAGAAAAAACACAAAAAACAGGGATATACAGGATCTTTGCCGTCCGCCAGCGGACGGCAAAGATGCCACATGGAAGCTCCCTGTACAGCCTCGGGCTGTCCTATTTGGTTACTTTGTCGTCCGCTGGCTTATGGCAAAGTTGCAACGGTCTTTGTCGTCCGCCAGCTGACGACAAAGCTCACCTTTAGCCCCCTAATGGCAAGACGTTGTCACGTGTGCCGTCTAGGACCTTTGCCGTCAGCCGGCTTGCGGCAAAGACCGTTTCATCTTCGTCGTCTGCCAGCTGACGACAAAGAAGCCTTTGTCGTAGCCTAATCAGCCGGACATGTTGCCGTCCGCCATGGCGGACGGCGAAGTGCCTGATTCCTGTAGTGTAAATACGTTAAATATATCACACATGAAGAATAAATGGAGTTATCACAATAATACATATAGTTGTTACACACACGAATATATAGAGTTGTTGCACATATGAATATGAAGAGTTGTTACACGAATACAAGGAGTTGTGACACGCATACATCAAGTTCTCACATGGTTACATGAAGCTGTTAGACATAGGGGTCAATATTAGGTGCAACATTTGGATCAGGGTTGTCATCATCGCTATCACGCCCGATCATACATTCATCCTCGAAATATTCAGGGGGGGGGCTCATCATCATGCAGCCCCATTTTCCATTGCATAAGTAATGCCAAATATTGAGGGTCAGGAACTCCCTCGTCACTACTAGGGAAAACCCTAGCAGTAGCGCTGGTTTTGTGCTCACTAGTAGCACGGGTAGGCGCGCTACTAATAAGGCGCTTCTGACTCGCTTAGCGATAGCAGCGTGCCGCTTCAAGGCGCTCTTGCTAGGACGAATAGCTGCAGCGTTTGTTCACTCCAACGCTACTGCTAATGTAACTACTGGCAGCGTGTTTTCTCTCCATCGCTACTAGTATTATTTTTTATTTTTTTATTTTTGGTTTATTTATTCGCCATCGTACAAATATTGATACAATACTAGTTATGAGGTTTACATAATTATGTCCATAACAGTGTCAAATAAAGGTGGATTAGGTTCAAGTGGAGGCAATATGTGGTGCATGTCAAAAGTATACTACTAATCCAAACTTGATCTAGTTTGGACTAGTAGTACTTTCGATGTGCACCACATGTTGCCTCCACTTGAATCTAATCCGCCATCACAAGATATTTAATCATCATCATGGTCATTACCACCAACAGTATTTATTTAATCACCACTAACACTAGCTAATAATAATCATCATAGTCATTACCACCAACACTGGCTATTTATCATCATAGTAATAGTGTAGCACATCATCATCCTGAAACTCATTTCTAGCTAGCTAATCACTCCTGCTGCTCTCTCTTAGGTAAATCAACATAAAACATGTGTAGCTCTCCTCCTTGTTCAAGTTGGAGCATGCAGATGAACCTGTCTCCTAATCGTGGGTAGCGCCTCTGTTTGCTCCCTAGTACTTCTCTGCGCTCCCCCATCACATATTTGGTCCAGTCTTGCACTATTAAGCATTCGTCGCTAATCTTGAATGCACTAAAGTAATCTGTAGGATATCTTGGCTGTAAGCTGATAATACTCATGGTACCTTTAGTCTCGAACCCATAAGGCACAACATTCATCGGGAGTCCCTGTTGAAGAACATCGTATGGTAACATACTTAGCAATGAAGTTTAGCTTCAAAAATAATGTATGGAAAAGATGCACCGAGGACAAATAGTAAAAATCTTACCATCCTTCCTAAATAGATGTGACCGTAGTTCATTACGAACACTATTGGTCGCATGCGTTTTCGATACTAACATTTCTAAATCCAGGAAGAAAATTTGTCTTGACAGTATCAAGATCCTCAAGCCATGAAACCTAATGACTTAGCTCCTCGCAGTTTAGTTGAGCCTCGGGAAAGTAGTAGGTCCTGTCTACCAAGCGCTGGACATGTTTGCTTGCACCGAAATAAGCTGACAATACAAATTAGTTGTCAACTATTTTTGAATAAACAATATCAAAGACATAAATATGGTTGAGAAACTTACATAATGGTATAATCGAGGCATCGCACATCGACCGGATGTCGGTATTACCTTCAATATCATCTTCGGACGAATATCAAAGGTGATAACCATATCAGGCTCAAATGCATAAGTCTTGCATAGTGCTCGCCATGTTTTGCATCCAAAATAGGTGTAGTTGTCTGAATTGTATAATTTTGCATTGAAAATATAACCATGCTCGGTCTTCAAATAAACTTTCTTTACCTCTGTAGTATGACTGAAACCTATCTTATCCAATACAAAAACTCTTGCATGGCAGGGGATATGCTAGTAGAATAGTAAAAAAATATAAGTTGAAGCAAATGAAGCAGATGTCATGCTTAATTACGAAAAAAGACTTGTCGTTGTGACTTCTTGTATCCACTTGAAGTTCTCGTCGACTTGATGCTCAAGCGCCTATCATCATCTAGGAAGATTCCGTCAGACAGGCAGCGCTTCGTCTTCGCAGTATTTGCAAATACCGAAATCCTTTTCGTCGTCAGACATTTCCTATGTTCATAGTTAAAACATTAATTGAAAATCGATCGAAGACAACTACCAAGATACTCAACACAGAAATCCGGGGCACTCGATATTTCCTACATAGAATCTGGCACAAGTCATGCCAAAATTCACGGAAAAATCCGGCATGACCTTTGCTAAAATAGGACATATCGAGCGCCTGAAATTTGCCGGAACGAAAATGAATCAACACTCCGGCAAAACATAGGCCACTCGGAGGTGTAACCTGCAAACATGACCGGCCACTTGGATATTGAGCAACACAAGATATACGTTTCAAAATATCTTATAGGACTCAAATTAGCATGCATTAAATAAGCAAAAGTAAATCATCTCATGCGTCCGTACATCGTCGAATATTATCACTAATACATCACGAATAGTGTCATACATATAACATCACTAATACAACTAAAACCCTAGCACACGACGGGTATCGGCGTGGGCGGTGGACACCCACAGAGAAGGAACCATCATGGGATCATAGCTCGGTGAGATCCTCGGAGAACCTTCCAGGTATTGGAGAATCTGTGCTCCAACGCAAACAAGTAGCGACGGACGTGCGCGTCCTCCTCACTGACACGGTGACGCACCACCTCCGCGGAGTCCTCGAGCCTCTGGACTGTCACTAGCCCACGCGACTGTCGTGGTTCTAAGTCTGACAGTAGAATGGGGGGTAGGTATGGAGAGGCAAGATCCTAGCTATGGAGTAGTTGTATACGCAAGGGATTTACGAGTTCAGGCCCTTCTCGGAGGAAGTAACAGCCCTACGTCTCGGAGCCCAGAGGCGGCCGACTGGATTATATGCGTATGTGTTACAGGGGTGCGAACCCTTCTACCTGTGGAGGGGGTGGCTTATATAGAGTGCGCCAGGACCCCAGCTAGCCCACGTAGTAGAGGGTTTAAGGTGCGTTAAAGCTAGGCGTTACTGGTAACGCCTTACATAAAGTGTCATTAAGGTCATAAAGACTATTTAACTACAGACCGTTTGGATACCGAGTGGCTCTGGGACTCCTGGTGGTCGAGTGGGTCTTCGTAGTCGAGTGTCTTTGAATCTGTCGAGTGGAAGCCTACCAGGTCGACTGGAAGGCTGCTTCTCTTATGAGTGTCCTTGTGCAGGGTACCTTTGGGCAGGTCTATGACCCTACCCCAGGTACATGACTTCATCATTAGCCCCCGAATGGATCGAGGTTTGAGTGAGGAAGGAGTTGATAATCTTTCCGACCTGTTCTTCGTGTTGTGAGTGAGTCTTATTCTGGATCAACGACCTTTTAGTGATGGCATAAACTTCTCTTTCAGTCGCCTTGATCCATTCTTCATGTTTGTCAAGTGAACTTTGTGAACCTGAGGATTTCCGAGCGACGGATCGGAGGAAAATCTGTTATCTGACGAGTTGCTCTGCGGTTAGCGGATTTCGCGGGATCCGAATTTTGGGAAGCGCACGAAGCGGAGAAAACCATGGCACTCGGATGGGATAAGACGATGACGCCTCGATCTTCGTGCCGCCTTTTTCGCCACGTATCATGCGCGCGCCTGTTGCGGGATTGCGACGGGATTGCCTGGGCCTACCGGTCAGCCACTCGGAAGCGGCCCCATATAAAGCGCTGGTCAGGGCATTTTGAACAGTGCGACCTCAGACTTCTCCTCTCTCCGCCTCCAAACCTTCTCGCCGCGCTCTTCGTGCATCGGCGCGAAGCTCGGTACTTTTCTCGCCGGCGACCATGGTGAAGGAAAAGACTGCAGCCCTGGAACGGGTGAAGAAGGCGACGGCGAAGTCCAAGGGGAGAGCGCCCAGTCGGGGCGGCTCCTCTTTGCGGTCCAAGCTGCCCCAGGGCTGGGTCCAAGGAGACTGGATCCGGTCGGCCATCACCGAGAAAGATCTCACCGATCTGGCCAACGAAGGACTGATCCCCCATGGGTCGGCGAGGCTTCCAGGCACGGAGTGGCAACCGCAGCTTGAAGAGGGTGAGTGCATCCTCCTGGCCACCCACGTAGATAGGGGTTTTCTCTGCCGCCAAATCCTTTTTTCCGGGGTTTACGAACTTTTTGGAGCGAATCGCACCATTTCACTCCAAACTCCATTGTCTATCTTGCTGCTTGCTTTCGCTCTGAGAAATTTCTTGGGTTGTCGACCGCAGTGGGGTCTCTTCAAGCACATATTCACCTGTCGCTCTCAGACGGTGAAGAAAACGAGCCCGAATGACGAGAGGACCCAAGTAATCCAGATGTGTGGGGGACTCAGGGTCCAGATGAGGGGGAAGAACGCCTTTCCATTTATGACTCTTCCCGACTCGGTTAGAGGGTGGCAGTCGACCTGGTTTTACTGCCAAGACCAGCCGACGCCGGGCAGTCGACTGGGCTCCCTCCTTTCTCCACGAGTCGAGTGAACAAGCCATCTTCCCTGAAGGTGTTACCAGAGGAGAAGGCCCAAGTAAAGCTGCTGATGGAGCGTGTAGTCCAGCTTATTTGCGATGGGGTGACCGGCATGGATCTCCTGGAGGTTTTTCTCCGACGGCGTATTCAGCCACTCCAATACCAAGGACATCCGATGTCGATGTACTCTGGTACGGATGATACCACTCGGGTCCATCCAGAGGAGGTCGATGATGCCACGCTGGAGAAGTGGATGGCTGCTATCACAGGAAACAAGGACAATCCTCGCGGAGCTAGGAGGATTCCACCACTCGACCAGAGTTACCAACCAGACAAGGTATAACCGCTTATGTCCGACTGTGGTTCTACTGCATTCACTCTGTTTTGATGCCAATTCGTCGTCTGACTTTCACCTTGTTTTATTGTCTTCTAGGTCACCACTGAGATGTACTCGATGCCCAACGGGGCGCAGGAAACAGTCTAAGAAGAAGAAGGAAGTGGAGGTGAGAGTCAGGAGGAATGGGAGTCCAACGGCGAGGAGGACGAGGAGGATGATGGCTCTGGTGATGAAGAGGAGGAGGAGGAAGAGGAGGAAGACGTCGATCCTCCTCGCTTGGAGGGAAGGTCCAAGTTGAAGCACGACCCGATGGCCGGGCGTGGTAAAGCTGTTTTGCCCACCGGTCAGTCGACGAAGCGACCTAGGACAACTTCTCCCGCGCCGACTGAGAAACCGCCGAAGCAACCTCGAGCGACGTCGTCGAAGCCGGCGAAGGCCCTGCCCAAGATGCGAATGGTCATCCCCACCATCTGCGGGTAACTAACAGAACCTAGTATTTCCTTGTTCAATCATGAGTGAACTTTTGGTCGACTTGATGACTGATCAGCCGATTCTTGAAACCTACAGCGCCGCTACCTCCGAGACTTCAGCCAAGCAGGAAGATCAGGAAATCGAGGATGCGGCCACCTCCAATCTTAGTAAGATCTCTGAAGTTTCGCTTTTAGTCGACTGGAGCTTTTAGTCGATTGGACTTCCATGTTTACTTCTGAATCTTTCTTGTAGTTCCGCCTCACGTCATTGATCTCCCCGATGATGACGAGGAAGCGCCATTAAGGAAGAGGAAGGACAAGAAAGCGCTTGCTGGCAAGGCTGCTCAAGTCGCGGCGATTCCTGAGACGCTGATTTCCGAGGGAGGCAACCCCACTCGGACTTCTGTGTCTTTCGCTGTACCGCTGACAAGTGCTCAACCCACTTCGTCGACCGCTGATCCACCATCTCTCTTTGCTACCCACCATGTCCCGGAAGACCAAGTAAGTGCTGCTAAGGAGGCCATACGCCGGGCAGGGATCATGATGGAGCAGTGAAAGCGGCTCGAGAGGCTAGTCATGACCTATGATGCCAGTTCAGCTCTCCAGAGCAATGTCCAAGTAAGTCAGCCGTCGCTTGCTTTGTTAGGATATACTATCTGAAACTGCTTTCTTCTAGAGATTTCCATATCTGTACACCCATTGGGTGTGTGTCGATTAAACTTTTGTGGGGGCACGCTGAGTGCACCCACTGGGTGTAGTCCCCGAGACTATGGTCGACTGCGGGCAGTCGGCTATAGTCTTTATGATGTGATCTTCTTCACTCGACCTGGACGGACCAAGTCGAATGGAACTGTAAAACCGGTGGGGGCACGCTAAGTGCACCCACTAGGTGTAGTCCCCGAGACTATGGTCGACTGTGTGAAGTCGACTATAGTCTAAAGAACTGTTTTTTTTACTGCGGCTGACCGCTGACAATTAGCCATGTTTTTAGAATCATAACCTTTTTGCCTCTTTTGGTCGACTGATCGAACCAAATTGGTAAACCAGTGGGGCACGCTGAGTGCACCCGCTGGGTGTAGTCCCCGAGACTACCGTCGAATGTTTTATTCGACCGTAGTCTTAGAAATGCTACTATTTTTCCTTAGTCACTCGGAAGTGATCTGTCATTGATGTCTTTCGTTGGTTGACTCTTTGTAGAAATCTTGCGAGCTTGTGGCTCGCTATACTGAGTTAGAGAAAAAACAGATTCAGCTCAACCTCGATTTGAAGCTTGCTCAGGGGAATTTGCAGAAGGCAAAGGATGAAGCAAAAGGTGTGGCTGGTGAGAATTTTTGACGACTGCCTCTGTTTTTCTGCTCATTCTCAACTCTGTTTTCATTGTTGCTTTGCAGATAAACTGGAAGAGAATTTGAAGAAGAAGGACCTTGACCTTGCAGAGGCACATAAGGCGGCTTTGGAGAAAACAAAGTCATTGAAGAGAAGCTTGCCTCGGTCGACAAACTTCGAAGATGAAAATGCCAAGCTAAAAGCCTCTCTTGAGGCGGCTAACAAGGAAGTCACCGATCAAGAACGACAAGAATGTTCTCATTCGACAAGGTTGGCTAATCAAGCGGGAAGCGAAACGACTGAGATTTATCTCGGAGGGTTCGCCAAGAAGCTGTTTCTCATGCTTGAAGGTAATCTCTTTTATCCGACTGTCTTGCTCTCACCGCTCATCACATGATCTTTATTTTGAGTCTGAGTTGTGTTTTCAGAATTCTGCCAAAACTTTGAAGAAGAAACCAATGAGTGGAAACCAGCTTGGACCCCATCAATTCTCTGTGAAGGACGAAGCTGCTATGAATGTGCTCCGACTGGAGTCTCGCGTTGCTAGCGTGGTGGATTATCTTGCTCGACTGAAAGTTGCAGTGTCGCGGATCGACTCGACTCTCTGGCCAGAACAGACTCTCCAGAATGATCTTGAATCTTTGATGACTCGACTGAATGAGATTCCAAGTCGAGTGCAAGAATGGAAAAAGTCATCTGCCAGGTGTGCTGTTGATGTTGCTCTATCTCTGGCTCGTGTCCACCGCAAAGAAGCGCAAGAGGACAAGCTGGTGTCTCTCAAGGTTGCCAATACCAGGAAGCACGACTTCAGATCTTTCATGGAGACTTTCATCGCTGCTGCTACCCGTATTGCTGACGGAATCGACCTCGACCAGTTTGTTGCACCTTCTAGTCCTCCACCGGAGGAGTAAAAGTCCCACTTTAAATTTGCCTCGGAATGTCGTAGTGGTTTACGTAATCGATAAACTTTAATGGGCTTAACGCCTGGCGCCTTTGGATCCGTAGGACATTTACCCGAACTTGATTTTTCCTTTAACATGCTTTGCTTGCCTTGAGAGAACTTTATTCCTCATTCGGAAGATATTCCGTTGAAATTCCAATCGACTTGTGCTTCATCTATCCTGCAGGTAGAGGTGGAACACAGATCACGACCGACCTTGTCGCCCCACGGATCGGGACGAACCGCACGCTCTGCTTGTGGCGAAGCTCCGAAGGAGGAGGTAGCAATCGACCTGCACCTCATCGCCCTTATGGATTGGGATGGACCGTGACGTTGTACTTGTGGCGGCTTCGGAAGGAGGAGGTAGCAATCGACCTGCACCTCGTCGTCCTTGCGGATTGGGATGGACCACGTTGTACTTGTGGCGAAGCTCGAAGGAGGAGGTAGCAATCGACCTGCACCTCGCCGTCCTTATGGATTGGGATGGACCGCACGTTGTACTTGTGGCGAAGCTTCAAGGAGGAGGTAGCGATCGACCTGCACCTCGTTGTCCTTGCGGATTGGGATGAATTCCTTACTTAGGCGAGCACTGGGCTGCAGCTAAGCCCCGAGTGGGAGGTTTGCTCTCCACTCGGTAGGATTTTATTACTTAGGCGAGCACCGGACTGCAGCTAAGCCCCGAGTGGGAGGTTTTCTCCACTCGGTAGGATTTTTATTACTTAGGTGAGCACTGGCTGCAGCTAAACCCCGAGTGGGAGGTTTGCTCTCCACTCGGTAGGATTTTTATCACTTAGGCGCAGCACTGGTTCAGCTAAGCCTCCGAGTGGGAGGTTTGCTCTCCACTCGGTGGGATTTCTATTACTTAGGCGAGCACTGGGCTGCAGCTAAGCCCCGAGTGGGAGGTTTGCTCTCCACTTTCGGTAGGGATTTTTATCACTTTGGATGTTTTAAGGCGAATCCTTGGGCTGTTATAAGTCCCCGAGTAGGAGGCTGGCTCACCACTCGGTAGGATTTGAATACTTAGGTGAGTACTTCGACTGCAGCTAAGCCTCCGAGTGGGAGGCTGGCTCGCCACTCGGTAGGATTTTGTATACTTAGGCGAGTACTTGGACTGCAGCTAAGCCTCCGAGTGGGAGGCTGGCTCGCCACTCGGTAGGATTTTGTATACTTAGGCGAGTACTTGGACTGCAGCTAAGCCTCCGAGTGGGAGGCTGGTTCACCACTTTCAGGATTTTTGTATACTTAGGCGAGTACTTGGACTGCAGCTAAGCCTCCGAGTGGGAGGCTGGCTCGCCACTCGGTAGGATTTTGAATACTTAGGCTAAGCGGATTCAGCTAAGCCCCCGAGTGACAGTGGCTCGCACTCGGAAAGGATTTTACAAGCTTAGGCGAATCAGATTTGCGACTAAGCCACCCACTGGGGGAAATTTCAACAAAAAGCAATAACAATCACTGGGAAAATTATAACATTCTTGTCTTGGATAAACAAACTTCAAAAGTACTTTTATTACATCTCAACCGAGTGAGTTTTTAAGTGTAAAAGGCGGAGTAGCTCGCGTTCCAAGCTTCGAGGCTCGTCGATCCGGCGATCAACGTTGTAGAGATGATATGCTCCGTTGTGGAGGACTCTTGTGATGATAAAGGGACCTTCCCAAGTGGGAGCAAGCTTGTGTGGTTCTGTTGATCCACTCGGAGGACCAAATCTCCCTCTTGGAAGGCTCGACTCTTCACATTTACGGCATGGAATCGACGCAAGTCTTGGCTGATAGATAGTCGAGCGGATCAAGGCCATCTCTCTTTCCTCTTCCAAGAGGTCCACTTGCATCTTTCCGGCTTGTTCCGCTTCTTCTTGAGTATAGCTCGACTCGAGGCGCATTGTGAAGCAGGTCACTCGGCAGAACTGCTTCAGCTCCATAGACCAGGAAGAATGGAGTTCTCCCAGTCGACCGATTAGGAGTGGTCCTCAATCCCCAGAGAACTGATGGAAGTTCGTCGACCCAAGCTCCTGCTGCGTGTTTGAGATCACGCATCAGCCAAGGTTTTAGCCCTTTGAGAATGAGGCCGTTTGCACGTTCTGCTTGTCCATTCGACTGAGGATGAGCCACTGAAGCATAGTCGACCCGCGTGCCTTGAGAGGCGCAGAAGGCTTTGAACTTGTCATTATCAAGTTTGACCCATTGTCGGTGATGATGCTATGCGGAAATCCATATCTGAATATCAACTCTCGATGAAACTGATAGCGGTGCATGCATCAAGGTTCTTGATGGGCTTGGCTTCGATCCACTTGGTGAACTTGTCGATCGCTACTAGCAACTGGGTGAAACCGCTTCTGCCAGTTCTCAACGGTCCAATCATGTCCAATCCCCAAACAGCGAAGGGCCAAACGAGTGGAACGGTCTTCAAGGCTGAGGCTGGCTTGTGCGACATGTTGGAATAGAACTGACATCCTTCACACTTGTCGACTATTTCTTTTGCCATTTCATTTGCTTTCGGCTAGTAAAATCCTGCTCGGTATGATTTAGCCACAATGGTCCGAGAGGACGCATGATGGCCACAGGTCCCCGAGTGGATATCCTCAAGAATTATCTGACCTTCTTCTGGCGTGATACACTTCTGGCCAACTCCAGTCGCGCTTTCTACGTACAATTGTCCCTTGATCCTTGAAAGGCCTTGGATCAACGGACGATCTGTCGAGCCTCTTCTTCATTCTCTGGGAGCTCTTTCCTTAGGATATATGCGATGTACGGTAGTGTCCAGTCGGGAGTGATGACCACAACTTCCATAATCAGGTCGACCACGGCGGGGACTTCAACGTCAGTCGGATCATTGGCACTCTTTTGCTGCGGGCTTCTTACGTGAAAGGATCCTCCTGCAGACCGATGGAACATGAATGTGTTCCAAAAATACATCACCGGGAATGGCTTCCTCTTGGACCCTATTTTCGCCAAATCATCCGTAGCTTGATTTTTTCATCGGGTATATGATGAAGCTCTAACCCTCGAATTTCTTCTCCAGCTTTCTCACTGCATTACAATAACCTGTCATAGTTGGGCTTCTGACATCCCACTCCTTCATCACTTGATTAACAACCAGATCCGAGTCGCCATAGACCATAAGGTGACGGACGCCGAGTGAAATGGCCATGCTAATCCATACAGAGTGCTTCATTTTCTCGCTTCATTGTTGGAAGAATCAAAGTGACTCTGGAGAACATACTTGAGCCTATCTCCTCGGGGAAACCAATACAGCCCTCGCACGAACCGTTCAAAGCATCTTGGAACCATCGAAAAACATAGTCCAAAGGTTCCGAGTGAACTTGGGTCGGAAGTTGCTTTATTCGATCCACTCGGCGAGGAAATTTGCTATTGCTTGGGACTTGATGGCTTTCTTTGCCTCGAATTTGATATCAAGGGAAGGAGTTCAATCGCCCATTTTGCCACTCGACCAGTTGCATCTCTGTTATGAAGAATTTCCGACAAAGGCGTCGGCGATTTGTAATGGAATGATCAGAGAAATAATGAGCAACCTTCTTCGTGGTCATATAGATCCCATAAACAAGCTTCTGATAGTGAGGGTATCTTTGCTTTGATGGGGTCAGTACTTCAGAAAGATAAAAAACTGGGCGTTAAACTTTGAAGGCTTTTCCTTCTTCTTCCGCCGACCGTAAGTACGGTACTGACGACTTGTCCAGGGCTGCAATGTAAAGCAGCAAAGGCTCCTTGCTGAATGGAGCAGCAAGCACCTGCAGGGTGGAGAGCAGAGCTTTGAGCTCAACAAACTCTGCATCAGATTCTAAAGTCCACTAGAACTTGTCTGACTTCTTCATCAGTCTGTAAATAGGCAATTCCTTTTCACCGAGGCGAGAGATGAATCGACTTAAAGCGCCAAGCATCCGGTAAGTTTACGGGCATCGTGCACACGACAGGCGCTTCATTCGGAGTATGGTGCCAACCTTTTGCAGGTTAGCATCGATTCCTCGCCGTAAACGAGAAAACCGAGTAACTTTCCACCAGGAACTCCAAATGTACACTTTGATTGATTAAGCTTGATATCATACCTCCTGAGATTGGCAAATGTTTCAGCAAGGTCAGTCAACAGGTCGGAATCCTTTCGTGACTTGACCACTATATCATCCATGTATGCTTCCACATTCCGACTGGTTTGAGTGAGCAAACACTTCTGAATCATTCTCATGAATGCTCCGGCATTCTTGAGACCGAATGGCATGGTGACATAACAGAAGCACCCGAATGGAGTGATGAACGCTATTTTAATCTCATCGGGTCCATACAGACGGATATGATGGTGCCCGGAATAGGCGTCCAAAAAAGACAACCTCTCGCATCCCGCAGTTGAGTTGACTATTTGGTCGATGCGAGGAAGAGGGAAATGATCTTTTGGGCAGGCCCGATTGATATGCTTGAAATCGATGCACATGTGCAACGACTTGTCCTTCTTGGGGACCATGACAACGTTGGCGAGCCACTCGGAGTGGTAGATCTCTCGGATGAACTTGCTGCTAAGAGCCGAGCCACCTCCTCGCCAATGGCCTTTCTCTTCTGGACGGTGGACCGCCAAAGATACTCTTTAACTGGTTTGAATTTTGGGTCGACTTCGTGGCGATGCTCAGCCAGCCCACAGGTACACCGGCATGTCGTGAGTTTCCATGCAAAGATGTCCCAGTTCTCACGGAGGAACCGGATGAGCTCTTCTTCCTATTTTGAGTCGAGTGTTGTTGAGATGTTGGTCGGAGCAGCATCGGGATCGGTCGGGTATTTGTGAACCTGTTTCGTCTCGCCAGTCAACTGGAATGCTGACTCCGTAGCGGGCTTCTTAGCTCGCAACAAATCACTCGGATCTGCAGTTTTCTGATATTCTTGTAGCTCTACAACTGCCAACTGAGCATCGGCGATCTTAGAGCCTTTCTGGAAGCACTCTTCTGCCTTCTTCCGATTGCCCGTGACAGTGATCACGCCCTTGGGACCAGGCATCTTCATTTTAAGATACACGTAACATGGTCGGGCCATGAAATGTGCATAAGCTGGTCTCCCCAGAATAGCGTGATAAGCGCCTGAAATCCACGACCTCAAAGGTCAACTTTTCTTTCCGAAATGCTTTGAATCACCAAAACTACATCAAGAGCAATTTGGCCGAGTGACTCAGCCTTCTTTCCGTGAATGACTCCGTGGAAGCTCATGTTATCGGTCTTGAGTCCGGAAATCGGAATGCCCATCCCTTTCAACGTCGCCGCGTATAATATGTTCAAACCACTACCACCATCCATCAGGACTTTGGTCAGTCGAGTGCCTTCGACAACTGGGTCGACCACCAATGCTTGCCTCCCAGGGGTGGCAATGTGCGTCGGGTGATCAGACTAGTCGAATGTGATGGCGGTCTGGGACCATTTCAGATAATTGGGAGTCACCGAAGCAACCAAGTTTATTTCCCGATTGATAACCTTCAATCGACTTTTGCTTTCGACGTCAGCAAAAATCATCAGGGTGGAATTGACCGGGATATCCACCATCATCATCATCTCTGTCCTCAACTTTGTCATCTCCTTATCCTTATCCTTGGGCTGTTTCCTTGAACCGCTGAATGAAGAGCCGACATCGTCGAGTGGTATGTTTCGGGTAAATGAGTTTACCCTCTTCATCTTTCTTTGTATGAATATGACATGGTAAATCCAACACGTCGTTCCCATCCTGGTCTTTCACCTTCTTAGGGTTCCAAGGACCCTTGGCTTTCCCCTTGAACTTTCCTGGGATCACTGCCAAGGCCTCTCCGGGAGCCGCTGGCTCGGCTTTGCGCTTCTGCTTCCGACTAGAATTTCCTCCACCGGTCTCATTGGCGGCCGATTTATATTTACCACTCCGGAGCCGATCCTCTTCTTCACCATTTGCATATTTGGTGGCAATCTCCATCATCCGACTCAGCGTCATATCTCCGGTTCGACCAAATTTCAAACTCAATTCTCTGTTCTTGACGCCTTCCTTGAAGGCACAAACTGCCTGGTGATCAGATACATTCTCGACTGTGTGGTGCAAAGTGATCCACCTCTGGATATAATCCCTCAAAGTTTCACTCGACTTTTGCACGCACGACTGCAACTCTGTCAAACCTACTGGTCGTTTGCAAGTTCCTTCAAATGTCCTAACAAACACTCGGGCAAGATCTTCCCAAGTGTAAATACTGCTGGGTGCTAACTGATTCAACCACGCCCTGGCTGAACCCTCCAACATAAGAGGTAAATGCTTCATGGCTACCTCATCGTCCGCTGATCTGAACCGCCACTCGGTAATCTTCAAGCGAAGTGTCAGGCTTGGATTCTCCAGTGAACTTGCTGACTCCAGTCGCCAACCTGAAGTTGGGAGGAATCACCGCTGACCACGATGGCTCTTTGAAACACTCTGGTCCCGAGACATGAACTCTACTACTGGAAGGAACATCTCTATCTTGGCCGTCTCGGTGAGCTCATTCTGTCGACCAAACCTTGAACGATAATAGATCTCGCATCAAAGCCTGGTTCCCTGGGGTCGACTGGAACTCTTCGCCCAACAATGTTTTGGCGTCTGTCGTCCTGCTGCCGAGGAGCGTATGATCCACCCCTTGGGGGAGGAGTGGGCACTCGACGTCGATCGTTGCGATCGAATCGGTGCTCATACTGCTCGTGGCCCTTGTATTTATCATCACGCCGGCCCCCACGTTCCTCACGCCTCGGGGGCGATCTTGGACTATGGGTCGACTGTAATGAATTCGCAGCGACGGGTCGGCTGTGAACCCTGTTCCGCGACTGGGATACAACTGAGTTTTGATCTCCTACCGCCCGGAGCAAATCCCTGATTTGCTGCAAACCTCTACCTGCCTCCGACTGGGAAGGCTGAATCGACTCTGCTATACGGGCGGCAGCTGCTAAATTCTGAATCGGAGTTTGATATACAGGTTGGCGGTTGAAAGAAAAGGCGTCGACTGGATTCTGGAACCCTCGGTCACAGACGCTCGTCGAGTACTCGCTGAAGATTCTCGGTCGAGTGCGCTTAGCCAGTTAATAGCGCGCATCCTCCAAGGCACGAGCCTCGGGGTTTCTCCAACGATAGGAGTGTGAAGTGCATCCATGTTCCGACGACGAAGCTCCTCCCTACGGAGGCGAAGTGAGGGGCTCGGGCAAGTACTCTTCGTGGGCTTGCACCGGATCGCCTCCACCGCCACCTTCGTTGGTGCGGGTGAATCCAGGGGGACTGCATGGTCCATCGACCATCAGAACCTCTGCCGCCGGGTCACTGCTATCGGATTCGGACACAGTCTCTACGGAGCCAGTCGACAGGTCGAACAGGCCGTAGAGAGATTCGTCGGGCTCGATCGCCGCGACTTCGGGGATGGCCGACTGGCGGGCCACCGCATGCCTCACCCACTGCTGAAGCCTCGACCAACCGGGCAGCTTGCGCGGTGGGAGGCCGGGAGTGAAGATAACGCAGAGCCGACCCATACTTGGGTCGACGGTTGCCGCAGGAGGACGCCATGGACACACGCAGCAGTGCGTCGCCCAGCGGATGGGGAGCGCGTCCACGTTGAGTGGAGCCTCCTGAAGCCAAGCGAGTCGTTGGCGGCATTTAACGTGGCGCACCGAGACGGATCTCGTGGCCGTCGACCAGAACTCCACCTGAAACCATGATGCCGGAGATCGAAAGAACCCCAACTTCTCCAACAATTCGCTAGAACACTCGCCCCACGGTGGGCGCCAACTGTCGTGGTTCTAAGTCTGACAGTAGAATGGGGGGTAGGTATGGAGAGGCAAGATCCTAGCTATGGAGTAGTTGTATACGCAAGGGATTTACGAGTTGAGGCCCTTCTCGTAGGAAGTAACAGCCCTACGTCTCGGAGCCCGGAGGCGGTCGACTGGATTATATGTGTATGTGTTACAGGGGTGCGAACCCTTCTACCTGTGGAGGGGGGTGGCTTATATAGAGTGCGCCAGGACCCCAGCCAGCCCACGTAGTAGAGGGTTTAAGGTGCGTTAAAGCTAGGCGTTACTGGTAACGCCTTACATAAAGTGTCATTAAGGTCATAAAGACTATTTAACTACAGACCGTTTGGATACCGAGTGGCTCTGGGACTCCTGGTGGTCGAGTGGGTCTTCGTAGTCAAGTGTCTTTGAATCTGTCGAGTGGAAGCCTACCAGGTCGACTGGAAGGCTGCTTCTCTTATGAGTGTCCTTGTGGAGGGTACCTTTGGGCAGGTCTATGACCCTACCCCAGGTACATGACTTCATCAGCGACCTCCACCAAAGAAGGTTCGGGTCAATGACAGGCTGGCTCCTCACCAACCTGCGCCCCCCGGTAGGTAGCGCCTCCCAGTACCACCCCGGCGGAGCCCAGTCCCGGACATGGCCCATCTGGTCAAGCAGGTGTCGTCCTCCGCCGACTCGACGACGAGGATGCGAGATAGGCATCGTCTATGTTGATGCGGGAAAAATTGCTTTAACTAGAAAATAGCAACAAGTTCTTACTAAATAGTTCTATTAATTCAACTAGTTTTTACTAAAAATAAACTTACTATAAATAAAAATATTATAATACCTAATTAGTACCTAGTTCTTACTAACTAATTAGTACCTAGGAACTACTGCCCTAATTACCATCTAATTTGATGAACCTATAGGGGTGGAAAGTGGTAGCGGATATTCCAATTATCCAACTATAAAGTGAAATAAGTGGTGAAATTTTACTCGTTTTATGATTCATCTTAGAAATTTGATTCGTTTCCACCCTTACATGAACCCTAACTCATTTTCCGCATCCGCATCCGATTTGTTTCTACTCTTACATGAACTCTAACTAATTTGATGCAACTAAAATAAAATAAAAAAACCTAGGCAGAGGTAGGGGAGAGGGAGGAGCAGGCGTGGTCACCTCGGGTTCCTGCGATGAGGGAGGGGCAGGCGGCGTCAAGGTTGGGGTCGGGGCTCGGGCCTTGGCGGATGGCGCGCCGAGGTCGAGGTCGGGCGGCGTTGAGGTCGGGGCGGCGTTGAATCTGGGTCGGGCGGTGTAGAGGGTGTGCGGAGGCTGGCGGCCACGGCAGACAGCGGCGGCGAGATGTGGACAGTTGGATTTGGGGAAGTGGCCGTGGGGAAGGACGAACCCCGTGGTTAAGTCAGAGGTAGCAGTAGCGCGTTCCAGGTAGAGCGCTACTGCTACGTTAGCTACAACGCTTTCTGGGATACACGCTACAACTACTCCTTTCTCTTTTTTCCCTTTTTCATTAAGTTTTCTTCACATTTTATTTTTTTCCTTTCACCTTATTCTATTTCTTTCATTTTCAATTACCTTTCTATTTGCTTTCCATTTAATTTTATATCCTTTAGCGATAGCGAGTTTAATATAAAATCTTGCTACAAAGAATGTAGCGGTATGGCCTTGATTCGTTATAGGTCGCTACTACTATGTGAAGCCTACCGCTAAGCCGTGGGAATTTTAGTAGTAACGTGTTTAGGGCAGCACGCTACTGCTAGAACTTTATCTGCAGCGTGGTTTGCCCAGGCGCGCTACTGCTAGTTAGCACCAACGTGCTTTTTTGACCCTCGCTGCTGCTAAAGTTCTGTGTATAAGGTTTTCCCTAGTAGTGCGTATTCGTCCTCCGCTTTATCTACTTCCATGTCATCCATGGACTCATGTTCCATAGCATCATCTTCGTGATGCACACCATCATATTTCTCTGCATCATCTTCATCTTCATGATTGTCTGCTTCTTGATAGAACTCTCCCTCATATATGTTAGGATTTATGTGGTAATCGTCCTTGTTTGGGATAGGTACCTTGATACGCGGGGGTACCTTGTACACAACATCCCATTTTAAGAGATCGGTATGTTACGTAGATGTGCACGCGTACGGGAGATAAAACACTTGTGTAGCATGTTGAGCCATAATATAGATATCATTTCCTGGATATTTCGATGCTCGTTCAACTTTGACCCAGCCAATACTAGGGGTCTGTCTCACTTTCTCAGGATTGAGGCAACTGCATCTGAATACGACGGGCTTCACACCTTGTAAACCACAGTATTGCAACTCATAAATTTCTTCGGTAGTTCCATAGTAGTGACATCCATCTGTCCTTAGACAATAGATCCCACTATTTATTGACCTTCGATCAGGCCTCTCACGCGTGTGTTTATCAGTGTGGAAGCGGTAGCCATTCATGTCGTAAGCCTTAAATGACTTGGCCTCGTATTCAAAGCCTTTGGCTACTTCTCTCACTTTGGCGTCCATATCAACCTCCTTGTATGCCTACAAGATTAATAGGATATTGTATGGTTCATTAGTGGAAGCATTATCGGCAAGTAAGAACAACTTGAAGTTTACATAAAGTTAGGAAAGTTATTTTTCTTGAGAACCACGAAATGAAATCGCCATCAACATTCATATCTTCAAGAAGGTTTGCTGATTCTTCGTCACTAGGGGGCCGTGGTAGCTTCCAGAGATCATTATGGAATTCCCTAACAATGCGAAGAATTCGAGTTAGGACTCAAGACTAGTGAGTAGTTGTCAATGAAGGTGTTCTACCCTTACTTTATGTATGACTGCACTTCTTCCATGTTGGTCAAGACATAGATCATAAGAGTCGACCACTTGGTAGGTGAAAAGGTCTTGCGCTTCGATCCACTTGCTTTGCCACCTTGGCCTTCAAAGAGACGAAGGTTGGAAACATTACTGGTGGGTTCTTCATTGTAACGAGGAGCTAGATTTAACCTAGTCTGAATACTGTCATGCTATTACTTTGTCGTGGTCGTTGCCACCTCCTCGTTCAGGTATGCCTCGGCTATGGAGGCTTCGATGTGGGATTTATTCTTACAATTGCCACGAAGATGTTTGAACTCCCGTTCAGGTGCATACTACCATCAGAACTGCACAGGTCCTCCCATTCTAGCCTCATACGTGAGATGTAAGATCATATGTTGCATCAGATTAAAGAAACTTGGCAGAAAAATATTTTCTAACTTGCATAGCAACTCAGGTGCTTGTTCCTCCAACTTTGCAACCACTTCATATTCTAATTATTTGGCACAAAGCTGGTGGAAGAAGTAGCTCAACTCCACCAGCACTCGCCAAATATCCTCTCTGACAAACCCTTGAATCATCACAGGTATTATCGCTCAGGCCATACACGCACCACTAGGGAATAACCTAGCAGTAGCGCGGGTCTAAGGCCTATCAGTAGCGAGAATGCGGCTCACCGATCTGACGCTTCTAACTAAATTTTAGCAGTAGCGTGCTTCTAAATGCGCTACTGATATCTATAGGTAGCAGTAGCGTCTATTCGCAAAATGCGCTATTGGTAACAACTCACCGCTGCTAAAGTCAACCCGCACGCTACTGCTATTAGTTTCTAAAAAATTTCCTGCATATTTTGTTTGTATTTGTACATCGTTATAGAAATTCTGATATATTAGTAATTAAGGGATTTTTATATCATTATGATCATGTTGAGTTATTATATCATTAGGTGGAAGAAACACGGATTAGATTCATGTGACCAAAAGTTGGATTCGTAGCACGACTAATCCAACTTTTTGTCACATGAATCTTGTTGGGGAACGTTGCATGGAAAACAAAAAAATTCTACGCACACGCAAGATCTTTCCATGGAGATGCATAGAAATGAGATGGGAGAGTGTGTGTGTACGTACCTTCGTAGACCGTAAGCGGAAGCCTTTAGTAACGCGGTTGATATAGTCGAACTTCTTCGCACTCCAACCGATCAAGTACCAAATGTACGGCACCACCGTGTTCAGCACTTGTTCAGCTCGGTGACATCCTCTGCCTTCTTCATCCATCAAGATGGCGAGGTAGTGGATGAGTTTCGATAGCACGACAGCATGGTGACGGTGATGGTGAAGCTATCTCTACACGGCTTCACCTAAGCACTACAAAAATATGACCGGGGGTTGTAAATGGTGGAGGCACATGGCTAAGACAATATTCGTTGTGCTAGGAGCCCCCCTCCCTCATATATATAGCTGGGAGGGAGGAGGGAGCAGCCAGGAGGGCTCCCTAAGTAGGCGGAACCCTACTTGGGGTCCCTTCCCAACTGGCACCTACCTTACCATATTTATCATAGGGGGAAAGGAAAGGGGGAAGAGGGAAGGAAGGGGGAGGCCGAATCCCCCCTTTCCTTTCCCCCACTTGGGTGGCTGCGATGGGGGATGCACTAGCCCCCTGTGGGCTGGTGTGCCCCCCTCTTGTGGGCCAATAGGCCCACTATCCTCCCGGGGGTGTCCGCTACCCCCCTCCGGTACTCCGATGACTTTCCGGTGCACTCCAAAACACTTCCGATGTCTGAATATACCATCGTCCTATATATCAATCTTTACCTCTCGGCCATTTCGAGACTCCTCGTCATGTCCGTGATCTCATTCGGACTCCGGACAACATTCGGTCACCAAATCATATAACTCATATGACACTATATCGTCAATGAACGTTAAGCGTGCAGACTCTACGGGTTCGAGAACTATGTAGACTTGACCGAGAGAGTTCTCCGGTCAATAACCAATAGCAGAACCCGGATGCCCATATTGGCTCCTACATATTCTACAAAGATCTTTATCAGTCGAACCTTATGACAACATACGTAATTCCCTTTGTCCATCGGTATGTTACTTGCCCGAGATTCGACCGTCGGTATCTTCATACCTAGTTCAATCTCGTTACCAGCAAGTCTCTTTACTCATTCCGTAATACATCATCTTGCAACTAACTCCTTAGTCACTTTGCTTGCAAGGCTTATTATGATGTGTATTACCGAGAGGGCCCAGAGATACCTCTCCGATACTCGGAGTGACAAATCCTAATCTCGATCTATGCCAAATCAACAAACACCTTCGGAGATACCTGTAGAGCATCTTTATGGTCACCCAGTTATGTTGTGACGTTTGATGTCACACAAGGTATTCCTCCGGTATTCGGGAGTTGCATAATCTCATAGTCGAAGGAACATGTATTTGACATTAAGAAAGCAATAGAAATAAACTAAACAATCAATATGCTAAGCTAATGGATGGGTCGTGTCCATCACATCATTCTCCTAATTATGTGATCCCATTATCAAATGACAACACATGTCTATGGTTAGGAAACCTTAACCATCTTTGATCAACAAGCTATTCTAGTAGAGGCTTACTAGGGACACTGTATTTGTTTATGTATTCCACATGCATTTAAGTTTCTGATCAATACAATTCTAGCATGAATAATAGACCTTTATCATGAATAAGGAAATATAAAATAGCAACTTTATTATTGCCTCTAGGGCATATTTCCTTCAGTCTCCTACTTGCACCAGAGTCAATAATCTAGTTCACATCGCCATGTGATTAACACCCATAGTTCACATCGCCATGTGACTAACAATAGAGTCAATAAGCAATTCACGTCGCCAAGGGATTAATACCCAAAGATTACTAAGGTGTGATCATGTTTTTCTTGTGAGAGAGGTTTAGTCCAGGGGTCTGCTATATTCAGATCCGTATGTATTTTTGCAAATTTCTATGTTTACAATGCTCTGCATGGAGCTACTCTAGCTAATTGCTCCTACATTCAATACATATCCAGATTGAGACTCGGAGTCATCTAGTTTTGTGTTAAAGCTTGCATCGATGTAACCCTTTACGATGAACTCTTTATCACCTCCATAATCGAGAAACTTTTCCTTAGTCCTTTTCAGGTACCTAAGGATAATTTTGACCGTTGTCCGGTGGTCCACTCCTGGATCACTATTGTACCCCTTGCCAAACTCATGGCAAGGCACACAACAGGTTTGGTACACAGCATGGCATACTTTATAGAACCTATGGCTGAGGCATAAGGAATGACTTTTATTCTCTCTCTATCTCCTGCCGTGATCAGACTTCGAGTCTTACTCAACTTCACACCTTGTAATACATGCAAGAACCCTTTCTTTGACTGATCCATTTTGAACTTCTTCAAAACTTTATCAAGGTATGTGCTTTGTGAAAGTCTATTAAGCGTCTCGATCTATCCTTATAGATCTTGATGCCCAATATATAAGCAGCTTCACCGAGGTATTTCATTGAAAAATTTCTAATTCAAGTATTCTTTTATGCTATCCAGAAATTCTATATCATTTCCAATCAATAATATGTCAGCCACATATAATATCAGAAATTCTACAAAGCTTTCACTCACTTTCTTGTAAATACAGGCTTCATCATAAGTCTGTATAAAACCATATGCTTTGATCACCTCATCAAAGCGTATATTCCAACTCCGAGATGCTTGCACCAGTCCATAGATGGATCGCTGGAGCTTGCACACTTTGTTAGCACCTTTAGGATCGACAAAACCTTCAGGTTGCATCATATACAACTCTTCTTTAAGAAATCCATTAAGGAATGCAGTTTTGACGTCCATTTGCCAAATTTGATAATTATAAAATGCGGCAATTGATAACATCATTCAGACTGACTTAAGCATCGCTACAGGTGAGAAGGACTCATCATAGTCAACCCCTTGAACTTGTCAAAAACCTTTCATGACAAGTTGATCTTTGTAGATGGTGACATTACCATCAGCGTCTCTCTTCTTCTTGAAGATCCATTTATTCTCGATGGCTTGCCGATCATCCGTCAAGTCAACCAAAGTCCACACTTTGTTCTGATACATGGATTCTATCTCAGATTTCATGGCTTCAAGCCATCTATTGGAATCTGGGCTCATCATAGCTTCTTCATAGTTCATAGGTTCGTCATGGTCTAGTAATATGACTTCCAGGATAGGATTACCGTATCACTCTGGTGCGCAACATGCTTTGTTCGACCTACGAGGTCCAGTAGTAACTTGATCTGAAGTTTCATGCTCATCATTATTAGCTTCCTCTCTAGTTGGTGTAGGCATCACAGGAACAGATTTCTCTAATGTGCTACTTTCCAAATTGAGAGAAGGTACAATTACCTTATCAAGTTCTACTTTCCTCCCACTCACTTCTTTCGATAGAAACTCCTTCTCTAGAAATGTTCCATTGTTGGAAACAAAGATCTTGCCTTCGGATCTGTGGTAGAAGGTGTACCCAATTGTTTCCTTAGGGTATCCTTTGAAGACGCACTTCTTCGATTTAGGTTTGAGCTTATCAGGCTGAAGCCTTTTGACATAAGTGTCGCAACACCAAACTTTAAGAAATGACAGATTAGGTTTCTTGCGAAACCACAGTTCATACAGTGTCGTCTCAACGGATTTAGATGGTGCCCTATTTAACGTGAATGCGACTGTCTCTAATGCACAACCCCAAAACGATAGCGGTAAATCGGTAAGAGACATCATTGAACACAACATATCCAATAAAGTACGGTTACGATGTTCAGGTACACCATTACGCTGTGGTGTTCCAGGTGGCGTGAGTTGTAAATCAATTCCACATTGTTTTTAATGAATGCCAAACTCGTAACTCAAATATTCACCTCCGCAATCAGATTGTAGAAACTTTATTTTCTTGTTACAATGATTATCCACTTCACTCTGAAATTCTTTGAACTTTTCAAATGTTTCAGACTTGTGTTTCATCAAGTAGATATAATCATATGTGAAGGTCAGAAAACAAAGATACTCGTCGCGTGATTCAACACCCATCGGACCGCATACATTGGTATGTATTATTTCCAATAAGTCATTAGCTCGCTCCATTGTTTCGGAGAACGGAGTTGTAGTCATCTTGCCCATGAGGCATGGTTCACAAGTATCAAATGATTCATAATCAAGTGATTCCAAAAGTTCGTCTGCATGGAGTTTCTTCATGCGCTTTATGTCAATATGACCTAAACAGCAGTGCCACAAGTATGTTGCACTATCATTATCAACCTTGCATCTTTTGGCATCAATATTGTGAATATGTGTATCACTATGATCAAGATTCAATAAACCATTCACATTGGGTGTATGACCATAAAAGGTTTTATTCATGTAAATAGAACAACAATTATTCTCTGACTTAAATGAATAAACGTATTGCAATAAACATGATCTAATCATATTCATGCTCAACGCAAACACCAAATAACATTTATTTAGGTTCAGCAATAATCCCGAAGGTAGAGGGAGTGTGCGTTGGTGATCATATCAACCTCAGAATCATTTCCAACACACATCGTCACCTCGCTTTTAGCTAGTCTCTGCAACCCCTGTTTCAAGTTACTAATCTTAGCAACTGAACTGGTATCAAATACCTAGGGGTTACTACGAACACTAGTAAAACACACATCAATAACATGTATATCAAATATACCTTTCTTCACTTTGCCATCCTTCTTATCCGCCAAGTATTCGGGGCAGTTCCACTTCCAGTGACCATTTCCTTTGCAGTAGAAGCACTCAGTTTCAGGCTTGGGTCCAGCTTTGGGCTTCTTCATGGGAGTGGCAACTTGCTTGCCATTCTTCTTAAAGTTCCCTTTCCTTCCCTCGCCCTTTTTCTTGAAACTAGTGGTCTTGTTAACCATCAACACTTGATGCTCTTTCTTGATTTCTAGCTCCGCCAATTTCAGCATCGCGAAGAGCTTGGGAATCATTTTTGTCATCCTCTGCATATTATAGTTCATCACGAAGCTCTAGTAGCTTGGTGATAGTGACTGGAGAACTCTGTCAATCACTATCTTATCTGGAAGATTAACTCCCGCTTGATTCAAGTGATTGTACGACCTAGACATTCTGAGCACATTCTCACAGGCAGAGCTATTCTCCTCAATCTTGTAGGAAAAGTACTAGTCAGAGGTCTCATACACTACAAAAAAAATACACTTTTGTGATGATACGTGTTTGTCACAGTAGGTCACGTTTTCTGTCATGCATGTACATCCATGACAAATTTATGACAGAATCAAGATAGTCATACATGTCTTTGTCAGAGAAATGTTCCATGACATTACCAAAATTATCATCACGGAAGTGTCCACTTCCATGACGATAAATCGCGCGTCACAGGAGTGCTTTCGTCAAGGGTGACCGACACGTGGCATCCACCGTAATGGAACGCCGTTAAGCTATCGGGTCGGGTTTTGGATCCGATAACCCGTTAACAGCCCCGACCAATGGGGATTTTCCACGTGTAAAATCATCATTGGCTGGAGGAAACACGTGTCGGCTCATCATTGGGACCGATGTCATCCACTCACTGGACAGAAGGCGCCTATGATACGTCGACACGTGGCACGGCCCAAAAGTGGCCCATTCCTGTGAAAAGGCCGACCCGTTTGACTTGGTCAAAAGATGGCGGGCCGGCCCATGGAAGCCTGTTAACGGCATATTAGCATATAGCCCATTTACAACCCGCTAACCCAAGGCCCGTTAAGCCCTATGTGAATTAGGCCTAGTAGCGTCATCTGGGCCATCCAATATGATTCCAGCCCGTTTTCACTTCTGGCCCATGTATGGCCCATGCATCTTTCGGCCCATATGAGGCCCTTTATAACTCTTGGCCCATTAGCTGCCCGTGCTGAAACTGGCCCGTAATGAACAGTGTATTACTTTACACCCATTAACGGCCCGCGGTGAAACTGGCCCGTAATGAACAGTAGAACACTTTATACCCATTAACGGGCCGTCATTCCATTGGACCGTTTCCAGCCCAAATTAACTTTCGGCCTTCTGAGGGCCCATTTATTCTTGGGCTCATTTGCAGCATTCAGTTACTTACGGCCCGTTATTGTCATTTTCTGCTTGTGGGCCAAATTTAGCCCGTCGTTACAGTCGGCCTGTTTGTGGTCCGTTAGTCTGTTGGGCCATTTTCATAGCATCACCAAATACGGCCTATTAACGACATGTTATGGTCAGCCCATAAAACGTACGATTTCCATTATAGGCCCGTCTACGGCCCATTAAAGGCCCGTACAAGACCCATAAATGAGTCAGCGGCCCATGGATCCTACGATACGTAGAAGGCCCATGTATCTTACGAGACGTAGAAGGCCCATGGATCCTACGAGACGTAGAAGGCCCATGGATCCGACGGCCCGTGAAAGGCCATGGTCGGGCGAGTTGTCCCTAGTTTGAACGATATAGCATATTCAAAGAATTATCCTACTCAATACTATCACCTCTAAAAAGCATACACTATACAACAAAGAAATAAAGGCATAGAAAGGTAGAATAATCCTACAGTATACAATAAAGAAATTACAGCCGATTATACCCACTGGGCATTATGGTTTGGCACAGGTGATAATAAAGCATACACAAACAGCAAATTACATAAACTGGGCAAATACAGCTCATACATCATGGACGCGCATCAACTTAACTCCATTTGAACTATAATCTCTTGTAAAATAGGATTGGCCGGATTCAGATAGCACAAATTTCAGTCTGCAAAATCTCCAATTCCTTCATGGTTACCTCGGTGTCTTGTTTCATTTTTTGACTCCTGCATCTAATACCTTCATGTTCAGTCTCAGCTTGTTGATTATACGTTGACAATCATGTACACGTTGTCTTGCCACCTCTAGTTGATGCTCGAGAACATCTGCACATTCCAGTTCCAATCCATAATCATTCGGTAACGGCCATGCCGCACTGCTGGCAGATTTTTGTGTTGATGTCACTTCATCCTGAAATGTTTCTGTAAGTACACATGACTAGGGCAAATATATAGTTACAACAGTGAAGCGAACAAGACACTATTTTGTACTACATGGAAAAACAGGACTAACAATAATGTTACACGTCACTTTCAAAAAAAATGTTACACGTCATGAAGCATAAGCAGGTGATATTTTAAAAATTATAAACAAGATAGTCTCATGCAGCATGTAAAATCCCTCTTAGCTCACCAGAGGAGCATGATGTTGGGGCCCAATCGAAAACACATACAAGTTACAAATTTAGACAACACGTTGCGTATAAGTAAGCAAGCAGTTGGCCATTCTGTACCTCAATTAATGTATTAGGGAGCATAATGAACATCAGAGGGTTTCATTCGAACATACTACAACAGGCAAAACTAAGCAACCATTAGCGTAGTATAAACTAGATTGTGAGCCTCATGCAATAATAGTTGGTTAATAGACTTCAAAGCTTCAGGCACACTTCGGCAGAGTAATTAAATGGTAAGGCCTCTAATTATGTCAACTAATAGTGATACAAGTACCGAACATCAGGCATGATTATTTGGGCATCTCATTAGCGAGGACAAATAAAGCAATTGAAAAGAGAAAATTAACTATGCCTGAAACAAACAAGGAATTGAACTGTTGAGTTGCATACTTGACTTACCTTAGCAGTTGAAGAGGCTGGTGCAGCTCCTACTTCTTTTGCAAGGCTCCTTCCTAACATCTTGTACTTGGAAATCCTCAATCTTATCTTCGTTGCACCCTCCGCAAGGTGACACAAACTAGTTACTCGTCTCCTTGGAAGATAAATATGCATACTTTCCAGTCTGTGAACACAAAGGATGAGATTATAACAAAACAACACCACATAATGAAACATGCCGCATCTATTGCACTTGCACACAATGAAATGAGCATTTACTATGTCTGCACTATGTAAAAACTAGGCATACCTTCGAACTGGATCTCCAGGTACTCTTGGAGAGCCTACTGTAGTGTACATGTACCAAACCTTTATCTCACCTATGAGTTAGACAAGGCCCCACTACAGCAGCCCTTAGTGTTTAAATCGTTGACAAGCTCTGTTAGAGTGTTAGATCCAAGAACAACAAGTAATCAAAGCAAACAGTCCTAGTATGGCTGGCTGATGCAAACAAGCAATTGAGCAGATGTGTGAGCAAATCTTACATATCAAGAAAAGAAGCAAAGAAGGAGGCTTAAAGACCATCACTTGGTGACCAGATTTAAGGGCATTTAAACATCATGTGCAACGTATGAACTAACATAAACATTGCATATTCCAGATTCTACAATGGAATGCACATGTATTAGGTTATGCCATGTATGATGATGCCTAAATGTACAGTTAGCAAAGGTGAGTGATTCATCATTGCACGCACAATTGAATTGCAGGTTAAGGGCCAGTTCGATTCCGCCTTTTCAGGGCATATTGTCAAAATAAGCCATAAAATATGTAAAGAAGTCATTTTTGAGTTACGGGCTTGGGCTTAACTAATTTCGCTTTGGAGGGGGGTGTTTCGGGTAGAACCTCACTAAAAATTGAAGAGAAGGGGAATAGTGAAATGACTCTGTTGTCTGCCTAATATTACACTCAAAATGCAACTGCTGACGCCCGTGTCACACATGACCCTCAAGTAAAAACAAACACGCAAGCATTCATTGCCCTGCCCGCTTGCATCTCCTCTCCCCTTTCCCTCTACCTCGATCCCCTGCCTGTAGCAGTAGGGTTCCTCCAGCGAGCCGTCGCCACTGGTCCCATATGGCCTGGTCCTCGACGATGCTATGTCCAGCTAGGCTACATGGCCGGCGGGTAGGGGCAAATCTTCCTGGCCGCTCCTCCTCTGGGCGCCGCCTCATTCTCATGGTCTCCAAAGCTGCTCCTTGTGGTTCATCCAACGCACTACTCCGTGGCGCTGCACAACTACGGCTGATGCCACACTGCGGCAGAAGGCACCTTATTCCCCCTCCCCTCCTCCCAAGCCATGGCCTTGAGGTGTTGTTGAAGGATGAGCTCATCCAACAAGGTGAGGATCTCCTCTAATTTTTTGCCAAATTTTCATTCTGATCCACTATACGATGAATTGCTATGAGCTGCTTCTGCTGCTGCTATATGATGCATTGCTATGAGCTGCTCCTCCTGCTGCTATATGATGAATTACTATGAGTTGTTGCTGCTATATGATGAGTTGCTATGAGCTGCTGCTGCTATATGATGAATTGCTATGAGCTGCTGCTGCTGCTATATGATGAGTTGCTACAAGCTGCTCCTGCTGCTGCTATATGATGAATTGCTATGAGCTGCTCCTGCTGCTTTTATATGATGAATTGCTATGAGTTGTTCCTGCTGCTTCTATATGATGAATTGCTATGAGCTGCTGCTGGTATATGATGAATTGCAGACAGTTGATGTTGTATGATGAGTTGCTATGAGCTGCTGCTGCTGCTATATGATGCTTTCAGGTGGTGCTGCTATATGATAATAACCAGCCACTTGGACCATCGAATTTCAATAAATAATTGTTCTTCATTTAAATATGGGTCATGCGTTCTTTGTTTAAATTAGGCAATGGGATCTATATGGAACACATTGACCAAAGTAGATTGTGCCAAGTAGATGGTATCTTTGTATTTGCATTTTGAGCAAATAGTGATGGTCTGTTTTCCTATCATATTAATTACTGCACTGGGTTCAATTTGTGATGTTTGCAAGTCAAATTAATTTCCATATGGGCAGCAAAATGAAAAAAATATAATGCAATCTAGACTTTCCATTGATCATACCAAAGATAAGCTGAAAACGCAATGAAAAGAACTGGTTGGCTTATTACATGGAGCTTATATTCACAGGTGCTTATTTTCTTAGGATAACTCGTAATAACTGTCCCTAAGAAACTTGGCCAATAGAACTGGCATACAAATAACATGTCACAATGATTGCAATGGAGGAGTGACGTACCATAGCACACTGTATAGGCTCACCGCTGCCTCTCCTTTTTCGCGATGTTCCATGAAATTGCCACATACATCTTGTATTTTTTCATTGTGTAACCCTATCTGCAAGTTGACATGGCTAATTTCAGACATCTCTACATGATACTACATTGCATATCCCTTGCGCATATTTAATCCACCAATTAACGATTGTGTGCGTACCATAAACTAGCCATGACTCTGTGTGCTGGACTAGTAGGCACTCTAAGGGAGCCTAATGTAGTGCACTGGAATTCCTACATGCCACCTACGATTTTATGTAATGTACTTCCCCTGTTCCTAAATATATGTCTTTGTAGAGATTCCAGTATGGACCACATATAGATGTATATAGATGCATTTTCGAGTGTAGATTCACTCATTTTGCTCCGTATGTAGCCTATAGTGGAATCTCTAGAAAGACTTATATTTATGAACGGAGGTACGAGGTAGTATCATGTATGACATCTACATATCTAATTTAGTAATTTAGCAGCAAGTAGTAGAAATCATTGTCTGCACAAAGGGATTACTGGTCAAAAATCCTAGCAAAGCTTATTTGGCGAGCGAGAACAATACAAGAGAGAGAGACGCGCTTACAAGATCATAGCAATGCCTCAGTCCAGGATCTTGGTTGGCCAAGCTGTTAGATCCAGAAGAAACATCGTCATTGTAGTTTTTACCAGCTGCATAATAGGCAACAGCGACCAGTTAGTATATTTGAAGTACATCGGGCAGGTGATGCTGGACGGGTTTAAAGGTGACAATTACCTAGGCCGTGGCGGGTGCTTGGCATCTCTCCAGATGGTGGGAATCAGGTTAGAAACGTCGAGGGTGATGATGCTGCACTGGCTGTCGGGGTCCGGTAAGGAATTCTAGAACCGTCGAGTAGGGTGTTTGTGGAGCGGCTCCGGTAGGGTGGACTACGGTGTGGGCGAAGCGGATCTGTGGCCGTGGACAAGGGCGTAGGTGAAGCCTCTCCGGTGGTTGGGTTAAGGATGGTATCGACGACACGGATCTGCGGCCGTGGACGGGGCGTCAGAATCTGCTCCGGTGGTTGGGTTAAGGATGGTGTCGACGATGTGGATCTGCGGCCGTGGACGGGCCGTCAGAAGCTGCTCCGGTGGTTGGGTTAAGGGTGGTGTCGATGATGCGGATCTGCGACCGTGGACGGGCGCCGGTTGCTCCGGTAGGTTGGATGAGGGTGCGAGGAAGTGGATCTGAGTCCGTGGACTTGTGAGTTGGCAAGCGGCCCGGTAGGGTTGAGAATGGTATAGGCGGCTACTCCGGTAGGGTTGACGATGGTGTCGGTGAAGCGGCTCCGGTAGGGTTGAGGAAGGTGTCGGCGAAGCGGCTCCGGTAGGGTTGAGGAAGGTGTCGGCGAAGAGGATCAGAGGCCGTCGACGGGGCGTCGGTGGGGCGGCTCCGGGGGGTGTGGACGAAGCGTCTCCGGTGGGGAGTACGAATGAGCCGCTGCAGATGTGCGGCGGTTGACGAGAGTACCGGCGAAGCAGATCCGGCGCCGTGGACAAGGCCGACACTGAATGGGCTGTGGTACAGTGGTGGATGAGCAGTCTACTTGTTTCTAGGGGAGGTGGGAGGGGTAGATGCGGCCGCAGAAGTAGATCCGGCGAGGTGGACGCCTTGTGGCGATGAATGGGCTATGGTACACGGTGGATGAGCAGTCTAGGGTTTCGAGAGGGAGGGAGAAAGAGGCGATGAAATACGGATGGCGTGATGTAAGATGCTCTGGTCTTTGTGGAGTTAGTGGTTTTATGGAGGGGAGAGGAAATGGGGGTGCCGTGTAGTGGTGGGAACCGGAAGTTACCAAAGCAGCCCCGACCTATCATGTAGATGAGGGCGGTATTTTAACTGTTGGTCTCCGTGCACCAAGGACAAAAGGGGGATTTCGCATGCTAAAGACTAAGGTGGCGGAAACTTTAGAAGGAGGCGGGAGATTTCGCTGCCCGCCGGATCGTTCATATCCAATTTCAACTAATTTTGGTCTGTGCTAGCGGGAAGGTCATGCTAGACTGTGTACACGGGGCACGCGTCAGCAGTTAATAACTGGTGTGAAGTCCACCCCAGAAAAAAAGACAATAACTCGGGATGATGCGCCGATAACTTGGACGTTCACACGGGCGCGGCCAATCGTACGGGTGTAGTGGTGCGTTCACAAAAAAAGGTATCAAACGCTCAGCCTATGTATTTCTCATGTAAATAGATAATTTAGTGCCATTGGGTATTTACTTTAAACATAATGCATTGACGTGTTAGTGTAGAGGACCACAAAAAGAAATGGATATTGTAGTTGGCTACTTAAAAGTGTTACCTCATATGATTACATAGCCTCCATTTCATAAATTGTGTACCCATTGAATTCATATATGAATATTACATATATTACTTCAAAATAGAAACTTAAATCATCCAAGACTAATGAATTTGAATGCAAGAGTAACAATGGTGCATGTACATGATAGCTACATTGGTTGTTTGAAGAAACATCACTGTAACTTCGGCATGCACAACTGAAAAGGTTTATTTAAATAGAAAAAAATGTGATATGTGAGTGTACAATGTTTATAGCGTTGAATCGATATTGTACCTTTGTCCATGATACGAAGTACCTATTGACTTATGTTCAAGCGATGCACGTCCACGATCGCTAGATAGTGATACGTGAATGAATTGTGCAATCTCTCTTACACGCATACATATCTCATTTCCCTGTTGGCATCGGAATCACACACGCGCACTTTGTGTATTTCTCTCCCTTCGTCAGGGTTAAATTCGTCTTTCTACCCCGTCCTACAAGTCTCTCACACAGAAACACACACGCTCTCTATGTCTAACATGCCCACACCTTTAATTCCGCCCACCCACAGCCACTAATGTATCAAAGTATAATAATGTCTCTCACACATATGCTATCTACCTATCCCTTAATATAGCTAGATATGTGTCACACAAACTCCTTCTCCCTACTAGCAAGATGCCCATGCATTGCACGGAACATCAAGATGCATTTGTATGAGAAGTTTATCTTGTGAGAGAAACGGATGAATGAGGGAATGCCTTATTTGCAAATGCGGAGAGGGGTGTGGGTATCTTTTTGCAAAATTTCCATATTTTCCTTCCTGTCTATCGGATATAAATCGGATGGCCTATATTGCAGGATGGCAGGAACACCATCATCACCAACTCTGTTTTTTATAAGAGTAGAGATATGTGAGTGTCACTGCCCCCCCCCACACGCACACACACACCCACACTTCCCAACACCGAAGGAGTAGGGTGACACCTCGATCTTGATACTAATCTATCGACTTGCTTCTCTCTCAAACATACACACACACACACACTACCCCGCACCGATGGAGTAGGGTGACACCTCGATCTTGATACTAATCTATCGACTGGCTTCTCTCTCAAACATACACACACACACACTACCCCACACCGAAGGAGTAGGGTGACACCTCGATCTTGATACTAATCTATCGACTGGATTCTCTCTCAAACATACACACACACACTACCCGGCACCGAAGGAGTAGGGTGGCACATCGATCTTGATAATAATCTAGCTACTCCTCTTTCAAATAGACACACACACACACACACACTCGCTAGTTGCGCCTCTGTGCCTACCACGCACACTCTCGATACGTCTTTCTCTCCCTCCCCCCCCCCAATAATGACAGCAGAAGGGTGAAAACTCGATCTGATCATAATCTGTCAATTGGTTTCTCTCTCAAACTTTGTGTCTCTGTGCCTCGCTCGGTAGCCCCTCGATATGTAGACGTCTCACAAGACAACTGTAGTGACGATGACGCTGAACCCAGTGTGCCTTGTTTTTGCCGGCCTCATGTGATAATTTTCACCCTGTTTTCTATTAATTAACAAGGCAACCTTTTCTTTGTTACTACTAGTGAGTCTGAAATCATTCGGGGCAGACATAAAATATATCACTTCAACCCAATTATCGCAACAACTATTTTAAAAGAAATTAGCTAGTTGCCCGTGCGTTGCACGGAACATCAAGATGCATTTGTATGAGTAGTTTATCTTCTGAGAGAAAAGGTTGAACGAGGGAAGGCCTTATTTGCGAACATGGAGAGACGTGTGGGTATATTTTTGAAAAATTACCATAGTTTCTTTCCTATCCAATAGATATAAATACGACGGCCTATATTGCAGGATGGCACGCACACCATCATCACCAACTCTGTTTTCTACTCCCTCCGTCCGAAAATACTTGTCATCAAAATGGATAAAATAGAGATGTATCTAAACCTAAAATAAGTCTAGATACATTTCCTTTTATCCATTTTGATGACAAGTATTTCCGGACGGAGGGAGTATTTGTCTTTTTAGAGATTTCAACAAGTGACTATGACCGGACCTTACCAACATACTCAAAAAAGTAGTCCATAATTTTGATGTTACCCTCTTTTCTTGGCGGCAAAGGCCATCTGGATACCTCATAAATAAATCAAGGACAAATCGGCCCCTTCACGAAAAGACATACGTAGCGAAATGAGTGAATCTACACTCTAAAATATGTCTACATACACATCCGTATGTGGTAGTCCATTTGAAATCTGAAAAAGACAAATATTTAGGAACAAATTGAGTATATATAAGAGTAGACATGGAGATATATCTCCAGGACGGTCTACAACAAAAATGTGCTGGGTTGGTTAGTGCTGGATGCTCGCAACACGATGACATGAGTTCGAATTCTGTCTTTTAACTTTAGATTTTTATATTATATATTACTCTACTTATTTAATATGTACTTCTTTCGCTACTGTACTGACAGTGGAACCCACAGAGTACTTAGAATATTAAGGATGGACTTGTTTCTTTTTAACTTTACATGACGAAGCTGTAACCACCCTGCAAGTCACGTGTACACTGTACATGCAATTAACTTTTTATAGAGGGACAATCATACAGGCAATTAACTCAAATGGATTGGATGTCACTCTATTATTTCCAGCATAAAGAGCATCTCTAACAGTAGCCGGCAAATTTCCTCCCACTTCCTTCCGCGGAGGACGACATCAAACGCCAGCGGCATACATTTTTACAACTCTAACCAACCAAATGAAATCCGTGCAAACACGGGCTAATTTCATATAAGCATGAAGGATTTCGTATAAAAAAGCCGGATCTTCATATAAACATGATGGATTTCATTACATTTACATGAACTAAGAGGTGCCAATCCGGCTCTCTTGTATAATTAATACTCCCTCCGTCCGGAAATACTTGTCCTAGAAATGGATATATCTAGACTTATTTTAGTTCTAAATGGCCGCCGGTGGATCCCTTTGTCTTCCTCATGTCCGTCAGACACTTGCGGGGTGGACGAAGGTCCTAGGAAGAGACAAGCAGCAAAGAAATCACCTGAATCATGGTCGCCGCCTCGGTGGCCTTCATGGGTCCCAAGTGGCGGCGGCCTCCCGTGTTCTACTTCTCCTCAATGATGGCGGCGGACATGGAGAAGCTGGCCACCGACTCGTCTCTCTCCACGCACCCGGCTTCTGTCTCTGCCTGCATGGCGCTGCCGCTGACACGGGAGGTGCGCCCACAGACACGGGAGGCGCGGCCACCGCAGACAATGGTGGCGCGGTACGACGCAACAGCGACGACGCCCGTACCGGCGTGCCGGCGTGGAGCAACTCGCCACTCCTCATCGAGCTGAACTGGAGCGGCGAGTTGCTGAACCACGCGCCTGCTTGGGGCGGCAACTGGCTTCGTCGGGCCAAGCGAGGTTGGTGAAGCACCGAGCGGCCTCGCCCGTATCCGGAGGGCTCGACGGGCCACCCGGCCGGGTAATATGCGGAGAAGCGGCTCATCGGAAGCCATCGGAAGAGTGGAGAAAATGGTGAAGGAGGAGATGGGGGAGCGGCGGAGGGGTGCGATTCTTACCCACTGTCTGTCTGGCCTCGTGTAAATAGAGGGCGGACGGTAGGAGCTTGGCCGGCGTCTAGCCTCGTTTAAACTGAGGGCGGACGGGAGGAGCTCGGTTGGTGTTGCGTTTAATTCTGGCCCGCTCATGAACGGACGTGTGGCTGGAGTAGGATTCTCGGTTTGCATGCGGGTTTAACGCAGGGGTTTAATGGAGGCGCCGGGCGTGCATCGGGCGGTGCAGTACTATTCAATTTGACAGCATTAATGAGCCGTTAAATCACAAAGGCCCTCGCCTCTCGTGAAACCGACCGAGCTAGACTGCCCCGCCCTCTAGCCTTTTAAAAATGTATATACTCCACTTTTGTACAGTAGTAGTATCGATGGATTGCGCCATGGAGCAAAACTTGAAATTAAAAAAAAGGTGGTACATATAGAGAGCGCTCGTGAACTATGTGTCATACATGGCAATAAATACTACATGATACTAGTATATGATACATGGCGCAGGAATACTAAGGCTAGCCATAGTGGGGTTAACATAAGTAGTAAAGCACTTGGGACTCGTAAACATGCTTATGTGGCAGGCAATTAAAGAAGAGAAAGATTGTTATAGTAACATAGGTAGATATCATAACATAATAAATGCGATGCTACTATGTGTCATGCATGGCAATAAATGAGACCACCTACGATCCTAATCTATGATACTATGCACTATAGAGGTATACATGTTACTAGTCTAAGTTACTCCCCACTTTGACCAGCCTAAGTATTATTAATACAATTTTTCTAGAACTCATCTAGATGAGTATAATTTGGTCTCATTCATCTTTTATAGCCATTGGATGTGTTGCTATAAGATGTGTGTGTGCTGACGTGGGTTGTATTTGTTCTTGTGCAACGAACTGACCACTTCATGTCATGTTTGATAGTCTCAAGTCATTAAAAGCATATAAGTCATTCCTCTATTTATGTCAAAAAATAAGAAACAACGTGAGAGTTAATGCACCACGCCTATGTGTTTACTATTTGGTTTTAGTAAGATGACTTAATACTCACCTAGATGGAGGGAGTATTCGATTTGACAGCGGGCGGCGCAGTTCCCGATACGGCTTTAATGCAGATGAGGGAGGGAGTAGCGGTTCCCGATATGTTGAACGACCAATGCATCCTCGTTTAATTAATGCATGAGCAAAGTAATGGGAGGAGGTCCGGGAAAAGAGGCTGCACAATGTGAATGCAACGCAGTTTGCCCTCATTGCCCTCATATAAAGGCGCCCCTCCATTCCAATGCATCTACCACATCGTACGCACCTAAGCATTTCCCTAAGCACCTACACTAAGCGCAAAAGAGCTCACTCAAGACCCATGGCGGCGATGCGCGTGAGCGGCCAGCGGCTGCGGCAGATGGTCCATGATGCCGGCCTGCGGCATGGCGCCGAGGATCGTCTCCAGACGGTGTTGGAGACCGGCTGGTGGATGGCTGCCGTTGACGCCAACTATGACTCTCAGTTGGACCAGATGATCGTTGCCACCAGCAACAACTTCACCGTCCTCAAGAAGCCCGCGGACGACATCGCCGTACTCCACCAGCCCGCGCGCCCGGGCTCCTCATTGCCTGCCACCCTAATCGGCCTCCATGGTCGGAACCTCTTTCAAGCACTGGTGGCCCCACGATCGCCCTTGACGCCACGAAGAATGTCCACACGGAGGTCGCTGCCGCGAGGCGCCTCACCCTGCAAGAATTCGTCGACCTACACATCCACGTGTACGAGCAAATCGTGTACATAGGTATCTACAAGGCCAGTGAGGACACTACGACGTTGGCCTTCCTCAACCGGCTAGAAGCCTTGGATGCCTTTACTGAGAAGCACCTCGACCTTGCCACAAAAGCTACCGCCCCTTTCCTTAATTATATGCATCACTGTAACTAGTACTCCATCCGTCAATTTATAAGTTGTGCTTACCTTTTCCATTCACTTCGTGCAACGCACGAGCATCTTGCTAGCACTAGAAAATGTCTATATAATCTGTATGTGATAGTCCATTTGAAATCTCAAAAAAGACAAATATTTAGGTACGGAGGGAGTAATATATTAGGAGTATATCAAAACAATAGTGATTTCTTTCAAGTTTGTGAACAAATACTACTATTCTACTACATTGGATCCGTCGCAACGCACAGGCACATTGCTAGTAAAAGGAAAAGTCCTGCCGCGTTCGCGTCGCACCCTCACACGCCCGGGAATCGAGAGTACAACACGGCCCGTCCGGCACGACACATAGCTTAGGGAAGGCGTGTTGCCTAGCATTTTCACTTTCATGTGGGACCGCCGTTGAGCAAACCGACACCCCGCCCGCCGCCGGGTTGGAAAACAGAAACGAGGGGAAGATCTAGCTGTTGCACGGAAGCCAAGAAATTTGGTGTCAGACGGGGCTCGTTGATAGAGTAGAAGCATTCCTTACTAGTACCAATTTTGTACTCCTAATGCTATATTACTAGTACTAACACTATACAACTAGTAGGTACGTGCACGGCACAACATCGTAGGAACAAAAAACGGGAAGATCTTGTTTTGGGTGATTTATCTATTTTTCAATCAACGTAGTATGAATAATATGATGTGGGGGCACCCATGAAGCTTATGTGGCTTGGTTGCATGGCTACGGAAGGGTAGAGAAAAATAAATAGATAATGTGTTTAGAGTGCACTCCACTAAATAGATATACTTTGGATCCGTTGCAACGGACCGGCACATCTATATCTATACCCCCTATATAGTGTGTGAAAAACTTTGAAAGTTGGTCGTTGGATGAAGCCAATCCGACGGTACAAAGATGGCAAATCCGAGCACTACTGGCCGTTGGATATCATCCACCAGATTCTGCCACATGTATAATCTAGAAGACTCCATGGTTGAACTTAATTCATGACTAACTTAGCCACAACTAAGCTTAGGCAAAGTTATTAGTTCTTAAAAATGAGAGCCACAAGTTGGCAAGCCTAAGGGAATCTTGCCACATTTTTGTTGTGTATGTCATGTGGGGCCTTAGTGTGGCTTGCCTAAGGTGTGGCTTGAACCAAACACTCACCTAAGTTAATCAAACTTGCCTAACCTTACATTCCACCAGATTTTGCCACATGTTAGAATTGAGAAAACTCGACATGTAGAAGCATAATGCACAAACCACCAGAATCTCATGCGTGCAATGCACGTGTACCTTACTAGTACTACTCCAGTTGGTAGTACTAGTAAGAAACAAATTCCAGTTTTGGCACGAGCTCGTACTGCGGGAGCACCAAAAGGCCTGCCGTAGGAGTTACATTTCCCTCTCGGGGCCCACCGGACCGAACTTCGGTGGCTTAGTGCCCGGCCTATGAGTCAATGACATGCGGACCTTAAATGCGGCTGGCCCACATGTCATTCTCATGGTGGTGGCGTGGTTCGCGACTCACTCGTTCGAGATGAACCGGCCGGTGGTGGCGTGGCCGTGGTGAGGGTGCCACAGCTGGGCGTCGGGGCGTTACGAGGCGTAGATGGCCACACCGGCGGGTACTACCTGTAGTACATAAGTACTCCAGCTGAGGATTGATGCCCGGGACAAAATGTGTCACAGCCGCAGGATGAAAATTCGATGGTGCGGGAGTACGGATCGGAGCATAGCAGCGGAGCAGGCAAACCGCGTCCAATCGGGTGTGTCTGTGGTAGAAAGTTTATGGTTGCCGCAGTTTAGCTGGCCCGCATATCATGCACACAAAGGCAGAGGAGCGGTGGGGCCGAGAGGGATGAGGGGCACGAACAATCCTACCATTCTGTCACTGACATGTGGGACCAATAAGCATGGGTCCCACCTGCCGATGAAGGAAAGGCAGTGGCAAGGCGTTGATAGCCACGTCCGGAGGATCCATATCCACGCCGGGGATGTCGTGCCGTGGGTTGGAGTGGCGTCGTGGGAATCCTGTGTGGGTGTGGCGATGGTAGAAACAAGAAACGTGATGGTAAATGCGTGGTTCAACTTCCATGGACAAGCTATGGTTCTGGCGACACATGTATATCAAAACTAGAGTGTTTATATTTCAAGCACATGAACAAGTATTATTCTACTAGTTTGGATCCATTGCAATGCACGGGCCAGCACATTGGTAGTAGTAGTGTCCATCTCTATATCTAGAGGCCTTCCCTCGTTCATCCTTTTCTCTCACAAGATAAACTACTCATACAAATGCATCTTGCTGTTCCATGGAATGCACAAGGATGTTTCCTTGGGGGTCTCTCCAGCGCGGCGTGGCCGTAGTTGCAAGTTGACGCCCCTTGAGATGTCGACATTGAGGGGCACTCAAATTTCCTCCGGTGAGCAGGTAAGATGAGTTTGATCACGTAGTAAATGCATTCTAAAGACTACTTCCGTGTCCATTTCCTAATTCTCCCCCTGCCCACTGTTTCACGGGCTAGGCTCGGTGCGAGTGGAGATTGGCTTGCATATGTACGGGAGGGTACCAACATAAATTTTCACAACATTTACAACGGTGACACCATTCCCGTAGAACCTTTGTCCAACATTGGGATCAATCATGCAACGGGCCACCGCATGAATTGGTACGATGGAACCACGGTGAGATTGAATAAGATAGCACGAACCTTGCACATGGCGGTCAAAGGCAGACCATGCTGTCTGTGGCCGATTTGTTTCCGTACGAGTAGGAAGACGTTGTGCTCCTTTCTAACCGCATCTTCGCGGTGACAAACCAGGGGACTTATTTTGTATTGGACACATCCTATGATATACTCCCTCTCTCCCAGTTTATTCGTTTTATAAGTTTCAAATTCAAATTTAGAGCTCCCCATTACATGTTGAGATTACAATGTCCATTAAATCGTTGCGTGCATGTATAGTAAAGAAACAAATCTCGAGTTTGGCACGAGTTCGTGCTGCGGGAGCACCACAAGCCCTGGCGCAGGAGTTACATTTCCCTCTCAGGGCCGTCGGGACTAAGCTTCAGCGCCTTACTACACCTACCTTTGAGTCAATAACATGTGGACCCGATAGGTGACTGGTCCACATGTAATGCTCCCGAAGGCAGAGGGGCAGTGGGGCCAAGAGGGGTGAGCCGTAGGTCGGGGGACGTGTGGTTTCATGGGTTCGAGCGGCGTCGTGGGAATCGCGGGTGGTAGAAACTTGATGCTCGCCGCATTTTAGGTGGCCCACGTGTCATGCACACAAAGGCAGAGGGGCGGTGCGGCCGAGATGGGTGAGGCGCACGTCGGGGGGTGTGGTGCCGTGGGATGGAGAGGCGTCGTGGGAATCACGATATGAAACGTGATGGTCGCCGTAGTTGAACTTCCATGGACAAGCTATCATGTCTACGGACACATGCACTGCATACGGATCACTGGAAGGAGTAGAAGAGAAAGCTATATATGCGGATAAATAGTTCCTTATAGTCAAGCGGACCCACACTACTACTTTGTTCCAAAGACATGCACACCATCGAAATACTCCATCTATATCAAATACACCGAGAGGGAATAATTTTTTTTTACAAGAGAGGAATTAGTTCATAAATCCATAATGCCCTCCTGCTGGTGCAGCGTTTTCTCTTCCTCTTCTTCTTCTTCTTCTTCTTCTTCTTCTTCTTCTTCTTCTTCTTCTTCTTCTTCTTCTTCTTCTTCTTCTTGTTCTTGTTCTCATTCTCTGTGGGAGACGGCTTCACAACAAGCTCTTTGGACCTTGCAGCTATCTCGAAACTCACACGGGCCACGAGGGCAGAATATTTTATCCGCTCGTACGTCAAGGGATAATTATCCCATCTAGACGACCTTAATGCCACCGTCTCGTCACCCTTCTGAAGATTTGTACCGAGCACAAAATTTGCTACGTCGAATAGGGATGGTTTCTGTTTAGCACAATCTTCTACAGGAATTTTGATTCTGGTTTGTAGGTCAGCGATGCTTTTCAAATTAAGGTTGTACGGCTCCGACTTCGCTTTGTCCCCTTCGATGGCTGCCCCGCAGAAGTATACGTCCTCCTGAGACAAGAAATCATGAAGCTCACCTGGTATGGTGGGCGAGTGTATGATGTGGTACACCAAAACATCATCTTCGAGGCACAAATTTGAAGGATGGCGCTACCGGATCTTCGAGGGCAAGCTCCGTGTACTCTGCGTCAAGACCGATGACCCTCGTCTCTACCTTTTTGAGGGAGTTGGATACATTGTTGATCCACTGCCTAACAACCCTTGGGTGGATGGTGATGGTGGCAACTATGCGCATCGAGCCTTCGACGAGGACATGTTGGACGCTAAAAACCTGCATCTCGATCTCTTTCGCCATTTGGAACAGCTGGAACGGAGGGCTATGGTTTGGAGAATTAGGATTAGATGGCTAGTCTAACTGAAGTAGTAGATGATTACTTAAAGAGGTTAAAACAATGTGAACACGGTGGGGTTTGGATGCAAATGAAGACGAAGGGGAGGTGAAGAAGCCGAGGCGAATTGGTTCCCGATGGAGAAGTAAATGGGAGAAGTGGCGTGCAGGCAGTTGATTAGACGGCTAGGTAGACTAAACGAAAAGGCTATGCGGGTAGACTGAGGAGTTGTACATGTTCGTGTACGTGCCCATACTTCCTGATAGGTGGGACCTATGCAAACAGATAAAAAAATGTGTCGTAGCTTTTTTTTAGCGCGTGAGTGGGAGACACAACATTCTCTGGTTAAGGAATACTCCCTCTCTTTAGGTGAGTATAAGTCACCTTATGAAAATCAGGTTTTCCCAAAACCTTTAAGCGTGGAGCATTAACTTCCTGCTCGATCCCCTCCCAGCCTTGTTAGCCAGCGTTCTCTTCCTCTGCTGCCACGTTCTACCTTTCCATTTTTCCTCTTCTCAAGTGTGGAATGATCTGCATGCCGTCCTTGATGCACCAGAACAACCACTGCATGCATCACGGCAGGGCATTGATTAGGCATGCACGAGAATTTGGTTCTGCTCGCAATATGGATGATACCTGAACGATGAAGTGAACAGGCATGCTTGCACGGGAGACCTATTTCCTCTATACAATCTTTGGAGTACTCATGTTCCTACTACTAGTAGTAGTAGTAGTACAACTGTGGTACACTTGATGGTCAAAATACTATTCATCCGGTCCTCACAGTGAAGTGACAACACCCTGCGCCTGACACTAGTCCAGGCGAGGCGGCGTGTTCGGGTTACCAAAGTCAGCCTCACCCTGTGCACTATGCAGTCTGTCACCGCCGCTGTACAGCACATTGGCGCCTCGCCTCGTCTCCCTCTCCGCTCCCATAGCACCACTCCATCTCCATCTCCTTCTCCATCTCCGTCTCCATCTCCATCTCACTGTGCCCCCGTGTACCGTCGCCTCACTCGCCTCCCCCAGTACCACTATTCCCTCGCTAGCCGCTCCAGCACCGACATCCTTCTCCCCCGTAAATCAAGCCCCCTTCCAAACTCCACCATGGCCGAACGCGAACCGCGCAGCATCCATATGAGCCGCGATTGGAGCAATCTCCCCAGTGACATCCTCGACCTCTGTTGTTCGTGTATGGATATGTTGACCGCCCTGCGGCTGGCTGCATGCTTGAGGAACATGCACACGGCCATCGTCGAAGCGAGGCCTAAGGTTTTCAAGACACCCTGCTTGCTGCTATCTGGTCTTGCGAGATTGGCTCACCATGATACGGAGGCGTGCATGATGCCACTCGACTTCAATCCGATCTCCATTAGCCGAAACTTCTTTGCAACTATTAAGTGTGAAGCAATACATCATTTCCCTCTACATCGATCCGATCACCATCGCCTCAAACTTCTTGGCAGGTATGTACGGGTCGGCATGAACTCCCAATTGGATGGCTGCCTTCAGAGAAGATGGTAAAAGTTGGTGCTCGTGAACTTCCAGACCTCCCATGAGATTATCCTTCCTTCGTTGGATTATATAGAGTATTACCATCGTGGTCCAAGTCATCTAGATTACTACGTCAGTTGGACGGACCTTGTTTTGCATTAGATTGTAATCTGCCAAGTGCCCACACGACATGCGAATTACGCAGACTTCAAGATAATTGCCACGAACTCGCCTATCTTTACGCCGGTGCCTTCTTTAGCTGGAGACAACTCGGCTCGTAGTGGATCATCGTCAAAGCTGATAAACACTTCTGTGATGCTATTGAACACAATGGCATCATCTACGCGATCGACAAAGCAGATGGCACCAGGGACGGCGCGTGTAAGTTGTTTACATCTCATGTTAATGATGACGCCATGACACTGTTTGAACTTTTTGTGATGATTGGCATATCCCTGTTTGAGCAGAATTTGAGTAGAACTATGGCAATATATTAGAGACACCGTAAATCAACAATATTTGGAATGAGTTAATTCATGCGATGGTGACCATGTCATTACAGCCAATTTGTACCCTGAATAATCAAACGGTGAGGAATATATGGATATTATCCTTATTTTACAGTAATCTATATACTACTTCTAAATATGAGCGTGTATCAATGTCCATGTTAGTTTCCTCATTTTCATGATGTAGAAACATGCACCACACTGTTGGTTTCGTCTAACCATACATTAGGGAAGTAAATGTGCATATGGAGAACTCTATATTTGGAAGTAGTGAAATCCTGCAATGCTTACCATGTGTACATACATATATTCGCCCTTCAGCAATCAATGGCTAGAATAATATCCTCACAATTTTTTGCCCACAGAACATGAGTATATCACAATGCATGGTCTGTTAGTTACCTTGAAGAATTTGTTTGTGAGGACAGAACATGATTACATAACATGCATGACATGGTAGTTTCCTGTGAAGAATCGATTGCGAGATAACATGAGTATAACCATGCATGGCACTTCTATATTTTCGAGCCCAGTATACATTTCCCCGTATTTTCCTCCCAGCCCAACAAGGACATATCATCGTTGTTTCTTGCATTATCCTACTCATACTCACGAACAATGCTGATCTTACATTAACAATGCATGTCCTTTTTGATATGATGCAGTGTCCCTACAATTACTGCCCTTTGTAATCACACCACCTTTGCCAAAAAGAGGGAAGCACAACTGGTTCCTCGCTCGACCAAACGACGGCAAAAGACTGATGATCATTCAGACACATGAGCCGGAAAAGTTATATTGCAAAAAACCCACTGTATACAAGCACCATGTAATACGTGAGTATCCGGACAGTGGCTGTTACGTCTATGAGCAGGATACCAGCTTGTTGGGGCCTTTAGGATTTTTTAGTTGGAGGCGGGTAAACAGCCTTGGTTCACACTCTCTGTTTCTCGGACTCAATTATCCGATTAACCAGGAGATCACCATTGGCAAGGACCTTGATGGCAGAGAGGCTCTGTTTGCTATGGAAAACTGTGTCTACAAGGCGAGCCCTAGGAGTTCGGGAGCAAACTCCCCTGATTGTCAACGATACAGCCTGCAGCCAAAAGAAGGTGAGAATGACAAAGGCATCCGGATTAACTTTGATCCTTGGATGTCTCAATTACGATAGGCAGTGATGTGGTTCAAGCATTGAGGTTGATAGGTAATTGGGCTGTTGCATCGAAAGGGTGGAGTACTGGTGTCTCTGGATCACTGGTCGCTGAAGCGAGGCTGCAAATTATGATGGTGTTGGATCATATCTTCGAATGACTTTGTTGTCTTTGCTGCTGGTTCTGGATGGGTAGTTCTTTATTTTGTTATGCATATTCCTTGTCATTTGGTCATCCTCGTCTATGTCACTCTTTCTATGTAATAGTTGCTTCTTTTAGAATGTCATTCTGTTCTGGATCACGAGAGTCTGAGCGCTGCAGATGGGTGCGTTTTGGTGGTGTAGCAAGACTTCTTATGAACTATCATGTCTTGCTGTTTATGTCAGTAGTAGTCACTAGTCAGTGTTTGAATGTTGTATATATCGTTGTTTCGAACTGTTTATTGTCTCGAACTACTGGTGGGTTAAATGAGGGCATCACCATTCTCCAGTGTTTAGAGTATATCTCCTTTTTTCAAGTTATATAATTTGAGCTCATTGTCTTTTCGATGACGTACACTTGTTTGGGCCAGTGAGGTGTCGTTGAATATGGGCCGAGTAGTAAAGCAATGCCAAACAGGTCAATTATGAATCTCAGGCCGGGCTCTCAAAAGATCCTGAAAATAAAAGGCCGGGATCTCCAAAAAAGAAAGAATAAGGACTCTTAGGCCGACATGTGGGCGCCACCGGTGTTTTCGTGTGCTTGCGCACCGAGAGCATATTGGCGCGTGCTCAAAATTCATGCTACCTTTTCATCCCCGCCTCCCGCCCCTCCCCACCTCTGGAATCTCGATTCCTACTCCAGTTCCCCAAACCCCCTCCTGTACTCCAGACTCAAGTGCACTATCATGTCGCGGTTAACACAGATCTCCGAGCCGGAGATCCCGAGGTCCGCCCCGCCTTTGCTCGCAAGTCTTTGTCGCTCAACAAAGTGGCATGGCTGCGCTTGACGACTAGTTTGCCGCAAAGTGCCGATGGTAACCATGAACGGCGATCGCCTCCCGTCTCGCCGCATTTACCTTGTCAAAGCTCTTGGCATTGCGCAAGACGGCATCCAAATAAGTGACTTGCTTGTCGAAGTCTGTCCGCCACCTGCTGATTTCTTCTCCGTGTTCCGGACAACTTTCGATCGCAAATGTCGTGTTCGAATGTTCCCGACGTTTGTTACGTGATGGCGCTACCGGTGAGCTTTGATTGGTGGCACCAGGATGGGGCTCGGTGCCCTCTCGAGCTTGAGTTTTTAACAAAGCTTACCTTCCATGGCATGCCTTGACGTGCTTGGAACAAATGAGTCCATGAACGAGCTTATCAACGACCTTGGAGGTGAGCTCGTAAGTATGTTTGTTCCTCCAGACAGCTGGGCTCTGACGGTTATGTCATGGATGAAGAAGCCGTCCACCATACCACTACTAGGAAAAGGCCTACTAATGGCGCACCGGTGTTGCCTACTAATGGCGCACTACGGGTGCGCCATTAGTACCACGCCATTAGAATTTTTTTCTAATGGCGCACCTGTGGTGCGCCATTAGTATCTGGTATACTAATGGTGCACCCGCTGGTGCGCCATTAGAATAGCCCACGGTGCGCCATCAGTATCTGGTATTCTAATGGCGCACCACATAGAAGTGCGTCATTAGTATCAATATTTTTTCAAAAAAAAATTCAATTTTTTTCTTAATCTCAGGTCACTATGGCTTAATCTCAGGTCAAATCGCACTCCATGGTCAAACTTCCCAAAAGGTCACCCATCCTCACACTACTCCAGCCCAAGCACGCTTAACTTCAGAGTTCTATCCAACCCCAAAGCAAATTTCACTTCACACGCAATTGTTGATATATCTAGCATATCAATCCTATTATACCTTGTTGATGTCTAGGACTTTGTTCACGTTCATGACTATGATGAAATTTTGAAAAATATTTCAAACTTCCCGGTCATATTACGTTTCATTTTTTGAAAAACAATTCAAAAAAAATTCAAAACAATTTTTTTCTGTTACTAGTGGCGCACCACATCCACGGTGTGCCACTAGTATGTTTGAAATTTTTTGAATTTTTTTGCTTCTAGATCTTGAAAGGCCCGTAACTTTTTTTTTGTTAAGTTTTTGGGGATTTTGAAAAATTTTAACGGGGTTCCCCCAGTTAAATTCGGATGTATCTTTTCGAGTAGATGATTTTTCATATAAATACTTTTTCATCCGAGTTCGTATGCAAAAGTTATGCCCATTTTACAAATTTCCAGAGAGATTTTGCAAATAATGTCGAAATTCATAGTTGTAAATTTTCCCAACAACTAGACCACATATCACATGGGAAACTTATTTTATTTTATTTTTTTGACATTTCCATCTTTTTCTTTTATTTTTTTAAAACTGAAAAGGCGATCCACAAGGGGGGGGGGGGTGCATTCGGTGTTGGGGCAAGTTAGTAATGGCACACCGTGGGCAGTGCGCCATTACTAGTTAAAACTAGTAATGGCGCACCGAGACATGGTGCGCCATTAGTAACAAATATTTTTTTTTTACTTTTTTTTCAAAACTACTAATGGCGCACGGCGGATGTGGTGCACCATTACTATATCAACATTGTAATGGCGCACCACTCCCACCGTGCGCCATTAGTAGTTTTGAAAAAAAAATTACTAATGGCGCACCGTGGGTTGTGGTGCGCCACTAGTATTTGCACACTAATGGCGCACCAACACATGGTGCGCCATTAGTATTTAGTAATGGCGCACCACATGTACAATGCGCCATTAGTGTCCATCCCATCTATAGCCCTTTTCCTAGTAGTGTACCGAAGGTGATTGGTGTTGAGATACCGGTGCAGGAAATGGGGTTGTACTATTCGTCGCCACCAAGGACGCCACGGACCACGTTAGGGATTTACCTGTATCGAGTGTTCGTGCATGTCGAAGAAGTGGTCAATCCATCAATCGAAGTCTTGTCGCTGCCGCTGGTGCCAGGGTCCGTCGATGACGTCCATTATAGGCGTCAACGTCAGACTTTCCCCATGTTGCTCGGAACGATGGATGGCACAGGGCCTACTCCATCGCGCAGCGGAGGCCACTGCTTCTTTGGGAGAAGAGGCAGGGCTGGCTGCCTGGATGTGCTCTAATTTGAGGTAACAACTGAATCTTGTCAGATAGTACTAGTTAAATCTGAGCTATGGGTCTGAAGCAGCGATATGCCAAGTACATTTGATTGTGACCTGTTCTAATTTTGTACCTGAACTTCTTTTAGAAAGGGCTGTACATCAACTTCTGTGTTGTCTGTCTGTTTTCTTTGCACAACATTCAAGATATTTCCCCGTCATTTATAAAGATGATGAACCGTTATGTACGACTTCGTTGGTTTCAACATAGCCCTTCCCTAGCGATCCACCGCTTCCATCCTGATTGTGCCGCTGCGTGAAATTTTTGTATGCAAGTTCAGTGTGCTATGATGTTCTATATGATTGTGTCAACTATATAAGTTTGTACTGAGCATCAGCAATGCATATGGCTGAAAGATGTATTTACGAGCATCGACCGATGGGTCTCTCTCTCTCTCACACACACACACGCACACACGTGCACACGCGCAAGTGGGACCCGTTGAATTATTTATTTGCTCGTGACAGCTTTTAATTAGGTTCCACTGTAATCTAACTTTTTTCTTAAGTTATTAATTGAGCTCAGTGACTTCAAAAAGTTGTCTGTAAGCCTTATTTGGGCCTTTCCGGCGTCGCTGAATGTGGGCTGAGTAACCATGTTAGGTTGTACTATACTACACATGCCTTTTTTTTCAACATCAGCAATGCAACTGGGCCGACAGTTGTACACAATATCCGGGTCAATTTGTTATCCGCCCCACTGGCTGCAAAGTTTCCTAGGAGATATGCATTAGGCTTAACAAGAAAATTGACTTTAAGAAATAATAAATGAGATGTAATTATAATGACTGGGCAATTACTATGCACAAAACACGTAATTAGTTTGAAAAATATATTATTTTTGGAATTTGGAAATTTTAATTTCATTACTTGTTGCGCGTGCAATATTTCGTTGGATTTTAACATAATATAACTTTATTTTGAAATTATATTTAACCTGACTAGAAATTTCGGATAAAAATATTTCGGATCCCATCAAAATGTGGGAATTTTTTTTGAATTCTGTTTTGAGCGGTTGTTTGAAATTATTAATCATTGTCCTAGCTAGAAGTTGGGTTGTACTTTTAACAAACTGTAAATGGGCTGAAGTAAATTCCATTAGAATTAAAAAATGGGTTGTACATTCTTACAAATCGCAAATGGGCTATATGTTCTCTGCCAGATCTGAGCTGTGGGCCTACTAAGTTGACGCGTACCAAGGGCTTTGTCAACTTAGTCAATATAAACGATTCTAGCTGCAGTGATCGTACGATGTCCATCCAACGGCCGTAGTGCTTCTTCAACCTCTGGTCTTCTTGCTCCAGCCGCCCAAAGCAGCGCAGATCGTGTCGCGTGCTCCTGCCTCTCGTGGCCGGCTGTGATGCCGCGGAGGCCTCACCGCCCCGTACTATTCCCATCGCTGGCCAGGCCATCCCTCTACTCACCCACACCCCCTGTTATTCTGCGGCGACGGCAGCCTCACAACGCAGCCAAACCAGTGAACCCTCGTACTCCTCTCCGTGCGGGCTTCCACCGTTGCGTCTTCCCCGGCTCCGTGTCATCCCCTTCGTAGGCCTCGCCGTTGTCCAGACCACCGCCCTGGTGCTCTCGGCGCGGCGTGGTCAACATGGTCAACGACCGACTTCCATCGGAAGAGTATCAGACGTGGAGAGGTCGACAAATGTTTCCAGCGGCCGCAAGGAAGTGCCTCCTTATTACGCCGCATAAAATAATATTCCTCCACCGACGTAAGGGACCCACCGTGCGGGCCACCTTATTTCGCAAAAAACATTTCCCATCACTGCTGGGACCCACCGGACGGGCCAGCAGATTTCGCAAAAACGTTCCCCCAACATCACCGGACCCACCGGAAGTGCCTCCTTATTACGCACAAAAAAATGAATACTCCCCCTGCTAGCTGGGATCCACCATGGTTGAAGGCTGACTTGTGGGCCTAGTAAGTTGACTGGGACGGGGGCCTTTGTCAACTTTAGTCAATATGAACGATTCTAGCTCCAGTGACCGTACGATGTCCATCCAACGGCCGTAGTGCTTCTTCAACCTATGGTCTTTTTGCTCCAGCCGCCCAAAGCAGCGCCGGTCGTGCCGCATGCTCCGACCTCCGTGGGGCTGTGCTGCCGCGGAGGCCTCACCGCCTCTACTATTCCCACGCTGGCGAGCCTGCGGCGACGGCAACCTCACACCGCAGCCGAACCAGTGAACCCTTGTACTACTCTCCGCGTGCGCTTCCGCTGATGCGTCTTCCCCGGCTCCCCGTCGTCCCCTTCCTAGTCCTCGCCGTCGTTCACCGCCCTGGTGCTCTCAGTGCAGTGTGGTCAATGTGGTCAAGGAACGACTTCCAACGGACGTGGACTGTACGTTGAGAGGCTGACAGCTGGGTCCACGGCCGCAGCAAGGAAGTGCCTCCTTATTACACGAAAAATAATGATTCCTCCACCTGACAGCTGGGACCCACCGGACGGGCCACTGTATTTCGCGGAAAAACGCTTTCCCATCGCTGGGACCCACCAGCTTCATCTTCAATGCAAGGAAGTGCGTCCGCAAAAAAGATTCGGCCGATCGCCGGGACCCACCAGCTACACCTTCGCACGCAAGGAAGGGCGTCCGGGAAAAAAAACAAAAAGGATTCGCCCCCCTGACTGCTGGGACCCACCAGCTACATCTTCGCAGGCAAAGAAGTGCCTGACAGTCGGGACCCACCTGGTCGAAGCGCACGTAGCGTTGTCATCCTGGTCGCGAATGTGTACGTACATACTGGTCGATATAGAGGCGCGCACGTGTCGTAAAAGAGGCGCGCATGTGTCGTAGTAGAGGCGTGCATGTAGCATGTACACGCACGTACATCGGCCAGGGTGCAAGAAAGAAAATACGGCCACGTATGTGTACATACGGGCGGGGTCTCGAACGCCTACTCGCGCATACGTACATGGCTGGGTCGGAACGGAGAAATAGCGTCGTCGTCGTGTTCATGGGGAACCAACCAGCTGGGTCGGAACGGAATGTGTGGTCGTATTCATCGGGAGGGCTTGGACGGAACAGGTGATGGAAATGAGGCCTGGCATACCGCACACTGGAGAAAACGGACCTCCTACGTTCGGAACGGGGCCTTGTTGATCGGGAGGGGTGTGGCATGCCGCAAAACGGACAAAACGGACCTCCTACGATTGAAACGGGGGTCCTGTTGATCGGGAGGGGTGTGGCGTACCGCAAAACGGAGGAAACGAACCTCCTATGGTCGAAACGGGGGTCCTGTTGGTCGAGAGGGGTGTGGCGTACCGCAAAATGGACGAAACAGACTTGTGTTGGAGCGCTACGGTCGAAACGGGGTCCTGTTCATCGGGAGGGGTGTGGCGTACCGCAAAACGAGACTCCACGGGATACTGTTCATCTCCACCGTCGACCTCCTCCAGCCTCCACGGGCTACCGTCGACCTCCTCCTCCAGCCTCCACGGGCTCCTGTTCATCCAGCCTCCACCACGCGCTACTCCACCGGCTCCTGTTCAACCACCCCTCCACGGCCACCCCTCCACCGTCTACTGTTCATCCAGCCCTCCACACCACGGGGTCCTGTTCAACCACCCCTCCACGGCCACCTCTCCACCATTTACTGTTCATCCAGCCCTCCACACCACGGGGTCCTGTTCATCCAAAGGCAACACCACCGCTCACTGTTCATCCAACCCCCTCTCCCCCCCGCAATGCTCACTGTTCATCCCAGATGCAGCATTGATTGGCTTCAGTTAGCAGCAGTAGCGAAGGAATCGCTCGATCGGGTTCGATTAATGTACCATCGATCGATCGCCGAGTTCAAGAACGCGTAGCCTACAAAGGCAATCGCCGGGTTCAGTTAGAGCCCAACGCCTCGCCGGTTCGATTAGAGCTAACGCCGCACACACGTGCGTATTTGTATGAGAGAACGCAGCATCGCCGCCCCGACCTCCCACCGTAACCGGGAACTCCCCGAAATTTTCCTCCCCTCGCTTCTACCACGGTTTTTTCCGTCATGGACGGCCCAAAGAATGTCATGCAGCTACGTCTCCGGCCCGCCAGGATGAAAATCCCATTTTCTGTCATGATTTTTTGTCATAGAAGTAGGAGCGCACCACATCTATGATGATACCGGGTTTTGTCACAATTATCATCATAGAAGTGTCATATGTATGACAGAAAAAAATTTGTTCGGCCCAAAATGTCATGGATGTGTCTTTTTTTTGTATTGATACCTCTCGACACGGGCATGAGCCTAAAATAACAATTTCAGCTCTTGGAACATCTCATATGTTCCATGGCGTTCAAAACGTCTTTGAAGCCCCGATTCTAAGCCGTAAAGCATGGCGCACTAAACTATCAAGTAGTCATCAGATCGAGCTTGTTAAACGTTCATATACGTCTGCATCAGCTCCTGCAGCAGGTCTGTCACCTAGCGGTCCATCAAGGACATAATTCTTCCATGTAGCAATGAGGATAATCCTCAGATCACGGACCTAGTCCACATTATTGCTACCATCATCTTTCAACTTAGTTTTCTCTAGGAACGTATCAAAAATGTGGAAGCTACATCGCGAGCTATTGAATTACAACATAATTTGCAAAGACATTTTGACTACGTTCATGATAAATCTTAGTTCAATTTATAAAATTACTAATGAACTCCCACTTAAATCAACATCCCTCAAGTTGTCTAAGTGATACATGATCCAAATCAACTAGACCATGTCCGATCATCACGTGAGATGGAGTAGTCTTCAATGGTGAACATCTTTATGTCGATCATATCTACTATATTACTCATGTTCGACCTTTCAGTCTCTAGTGTTCCGAGACCATGTCTATACATGCTAGGCTCGTCAAGTTTAACCCAATTATTCTACGTGTGCAAAACTAGCTTACACCCATTGTATGTGAATGTAGAGTCTATCACACCCGATCATCATGTGGTGATTCGAAACGACGAACTTTGGAAACGGTGCATACTTAGGGAGAACACTTTTATCTTCAAATTAAGTGAAGGGATCATCTTATAGTGCTATCGTCGTGCTAAGCAAAATAAGATGCATAAAGGATAAACATCACATGCAATCAAAATACGTGACATGATATGGCCATCATAATCTTGTGCTTTTAATCTCCATCTCCAAAGCATCGGCATGATCTCCATCATCACCGGCTCGACACCTTGATCTCCATCGTTGCATTGAGGTTGTCTCAGCAACTATTGCTTCTACAAATATTGCTAACGCATAGCAATAAAGTAAAGCAATTACATGGAGCTTGCATTTCATACAATAACTAAAAGACAACCCTAAGGCTCCTGTTGGTTGTCGATATTACAAAACATGATCATCTCATACAACAACGTATATCACATCATGTATTGACCATATCACATCACAACATACCCTGCAGAAACAAGTTAGACGCCCTATACTTTTTTGTTGCAAGTTTTACGTGGTTGCTACAGGCAACTAGCAAGAACCGTTCTTACCTACGCAAAACCACAACGGTGATTATCAAGTTTGCTATTTTAACCTTCTTCAAGGACCGACCATAGTCAAATTCGATTCAACTAAAGTAGGAGAAATAGACACCCGCCAGCCACCTTTATGCAACATAAGTTGCATGTCAGTCGGTGGAACCGGTCTCATGTGCGTGGACATGTAAGATTTGTCCGGGCCGCTTCATCCCACAATACTGCCGAATCAAAATAAGACATTGGTGGTAAGCAGTATGACTATCACCGCCACAAATCTTTGTGTTCTACTCGTGCATATCATCTAGGCATCGACCTGGCTCGGATGCCAATGTTGGGAAATGTTGCATGGAAAACAAAAAAATACGCACACGCAAGATCTATCCATGGAGATGCATAGCAACGAGAGGGGAGAGTGTGCCTATGTACCCTTGTAGACCGTAAGCGGAAGCGTTTAGTAACGCGGTTGATGTAGTCGAACTTCTTGGCGCTCCAACCAATCAAGTACCAAACGTACGACACCTCCACGTTCAGCTCGGTGACGTCCTCCGCCTTCTTGATCTAGCAAGACAGTGAGATAGTGGATGAGTTCCAACAGCACGACGACATGGTGACGGTGATGGTGACGCTATCTTCACAGGGCTTCGCCTAAGCACTACAAAAATATGACCGGGGTGTAAACGGTGGAGGGGGGGGGGCACCGCACACGGCTAAGACAATGTTTGTTGTGCTAGGTGCCCCCTCCCCCAAATATATAGATGGGAGGGAGGAGGGAGCAGCCAGGAGGGCGCCCCAAGTAGGCCGAATCCTACTTGGGGTCCCTTCCCAAGTGGCAGCCCTCCTTACCATATTTATCGGGGAGGAGGTGAGCGAGTCCTGGACTAAGGGGTCCTTGGGCGTCTGGCCTGTTAGACATGGGCCGGACTGATGGGCTGTGAAGACACAAAGACCGAAGACTCTCTCCCGTATCTGGATGGGGCTCTCCTTGGCGTGGAAGGAAAGCTTGGCTTCCAAATATGAAGATTCCTTTCTCTGTAACCGACTTTGTACAACCCTAATCCCCTCCAGTGTCTATATAAATCAGAGGGCTTAGTCCGAAGGGACGATGATAGTCATACAGGCTAGACCTCTAGGGTTTAGCCATTACGATCTCGTGGTAGATCAACTCTTGTAACACTTATATTCATCAAGATCAATCAAGCAGGAAGTAGGGTATTACCTCCATAGAGAGGGCCCGAACCTGGGTAAACATTTTGTCCCCTGTCTCCTGTTACCATCGACCTTAGACGCACATTTTGGGACCCCCTACCCGAGATCCGCCGATTTTGACACCGATATTGGTGCTTTCATTGAGAGTTCCACTGTGTCGTCCTCAAAATTTTTGATGGCTCCTTCAAGCATCTACAACAATGCTATCCAAGGGGAAGTCTTCCTCCCCGGACCGATCTTCGTATTTGGCGGCTTTGCACTGCGGCCAACTCGCTTGGCCATCTGGAGCAGATCGACAGTTACGCCCCAGGCCATCAGGTTAGATTTGGAAGCTTGAACTACTTTGCGAATATCCGCGGAGGCTTGATCTTCGATGGATTCAAGACCACGATAGCCGCTCCCTGTCGCCGCGATGAACATGACTTAAATCTGTCATCGGAACATACCCAAGAGATAGCACGTGTAATTGCTCTGGCCTTAGATCCGGAGGAGATCGCGCCATCCGAGGACAAGAAGCTCAACCCCGCCACGGAAGCCGCAGACTTAGCGGCGTTGGAGCCGCACACATACCTAACCTCGAGTGACATCTGTGTCACCGGAACCTCGGACTCGTTTCCGGCTACCACTACAAAAAAAAGACACATCCGTGACATTTTGGGCCGAACGAATTTTTTCTATCATACTTATCACACTTCTATGACGATAATTGTGACAAAACCCAGTATCATCACAGATGTGGTGGGCTCCTACTTCTATGACAAAAAATCATGACAGAGCTTTTCGTCCTGGGCAGGCCGGAGACGCAGCTGCATGACATTCTTTGGGCCGTCCATGACGGAAAAAACCGTGGTAGAAGCGAGGGCGAGGAAAATATCGGGGTGTTCCCGGTTATGGTGGGTGGTCAGGGCCGAGCGATGCGTGTTTCTCTCGTACACGCACGCGCGTGGGTGCGAGGCGTTGGGCTCTAACTGAACCCGAGCGAGGCGTTGGGCTCTAACTGAACCCGAGCGATTGCACTGCAGGCTACGCGTTACTGAACCCGAGCGATCGATCGATGGCTGTTAACTGAACCCGATCGAGCGATTCCTTTGCTACTGCTGCTAACTGAAACTGATCGATGCTACCTCTGGATGAACGGTGAGTGTTGATGGGGGGGTTGGATGAACAGTTCCCGGTGGGGGTGGATGAACAGGACCCCGTGGTGTTGGCTCTGGATGAACAGGACCCCGATTGATCGAGCCGGTTGGGGCTGGATGAACAGGACGCCGTGGAGGGCTGGATGAACAGGACCACCTCGTGGAGGGCTGGATGAACACTATACGGTGGAGGGCTGGATGAACAGTAGCCCATGGAGGGGTGGTTGAACAGGAGCCCGTGGAGATGGCTGGTTGAACAGTAGCCGGTGGAGTAGCGCATGGTGGAGACTGGATGAACAAGGGCCCGTGGATGAACAGTAACAGGTGGAGGCTGGAGGAGGTCGACGGTGGATGAATAGTAGCCCATGGAGGCTGGAGGGGGTCGACGGTGGAGATGAACAGTATCCCATGGAGTCCCATTTTGTGGTACGCTACACCCATCCCGACGAACAGGACCCCTGTTTCGACCGTAGCGCTCCAACACAAGTCCGTTTCCTCTGTTTTGCGGTACGCCACACCCCTCCTGATCAACAGGACCCCAGTTTCGACCGCAGGAGGTCCGTTTCCTCCGTTTTGCGGTATGCCAGAACCCTCGCGATGAACAGGATCCCGTTTCGAATGTGGACGGTCGAACACAAGGCCATTTCCTCCATTCCGCTATACGCCAGGCCTCGTTTCCATCGGCTGTTCCGTCCAAGCCGGTTGGCTCCCACGCGTTTCGTTGCCTCCCGATGAACACGACGCATTCTGTAGCCTCCCCATGAACACGACGACGACGCAGTTTCTCCGTTCAGACCCAGCCATGTACACGAGCCCTGGCCGTACGTATGCACGAGTAGGCGTTCGAGACCCTGCCCGTATGTTCGTATGTGGCCGTATTTTCTTTCTTGCAGACTTGCCGTTGTACGTACGTGTACATGCTACGTGCGCGCCTCCACTACGACACGTGCGCGCCTCTACATCGACCAGTATGTACGTACACGTTCGCGATCAGAATGACAATGCTACGTACGCTTCGACCAGGTGGGTCCCGACTGTCAGGCACTTCCTTCCGTGCGAAGATTTAGCTAGTGGGTCCCAGCAGTCAGGGGGGTGAATCGTTTTTTTGCCCGGACGCACTTCCTTGCATGCGAAGATCTAGCTGGTGGGTCCCAGCAGTCAGGGAGGAAACATTTTTTTGCGAAATACGGTGGCCCGTGCGGTGGGCCCTGCTGTCAGGTGGAGGAATAATTATTTTGCGCGTAATAAGGAGGCACTTCCTTGCGGCCGCCATGGACCCAGTTGTCAGCCTCTCCATATACTGTACTCTTCCGAGGGAAGCGTTCCTTGACCATGTTGACCACGCCATGCCGAGAGCACCAGGTCGGTGGATGACGGCAAGGCCTAGGAAGGGGACGACGCGGAGCCGGGCAAGACGCGGCAGTGGAAGCCCGCGCGGAGAGGAGTATGAGTGTTCACTGGTTCGGCTGCGGTGTGAGGCTGTCATCGCCGCAGAATAACAGGGGGTGTGGGTGAGTAGAGGGATGGCCTGGCCAGCAGTGGGAGAAGTAGGGGGCGGTGAGGCCTCCGCAGCATCACACCCGTCCACGGGAGGCAGGAGCATGCGGCACGACCGGCACTGGTTTGGGCGGCTAGTGATGAAGTTATGTACCTAGGGTAGGGTCATGGACCTGTCCAAACTACCCTCCCCAAGGACATCTCCAGAAGAAACCACCTTTCAATCGACTCAGAAGTGTTCCACTCGATGGACTCGAAGACAATCGACCATGAAGCCAACCACTCGACAGACAGGAGATGATATGTCACTCTGTACGCAAACGGTCGGTCATTAAGTAGCTTTCATGATCATTATATCACTTTATTAGTGGCGTTACCAGTAACGCCCGATCTTAATGTACCTTTAACCCTGCATAACTGAGGGCCGGAGGGGTCTGGCGGACTCTATATAAGCCACCCCCCTCCTCAATGTAAAGGGTTGGCACCCCTGTAATCCATACATATATATTCCAGTAGACCGCCTCCGGGCTCCGAGACGTAGGGCTGTTACTTCCTCCGAGAAGGGCCTGATCTCGTAAACCTTGTGTGTATACAACTACTCCATAGCTAGGATCTTGCCTCTCCATTCCTACCCCTACCCATCGCCGAGTTAGAACCACGACCGTTGGCGCCCACCATGGGGCAGGTGTCTTAGCGACTTATTAGAGAAGTTGCAATTTTTCCGATCCCCTTCATCATGGCTTAAGGTGGAGTTTTGGTTGAGGGTCGCGAGATCCGTCTCGGCGCGCTCACGTTCATCGCCGATGACTCCGCTTGGCTTCAGGAGGCTCCACTCGACGTCGATGCGCTCCCCATCCGCGGGGCAACGCACTTTCGCTGCAGGCGTCCGCTGGCGTCCTCCTGCGGCAATCGTCGACCCAAGATATCGGCTCCTCGTGCTGCCCTCCTCCCAGCCTCCCGCTGGCACAAGCGCTCCGGTCGGTCGAGGCTTCAGCAGTGGGTGAGGCACGCGGTGGCCCGTCAGTCGGCCACTCCTCAAGTCGCGGTAATCAAGCCCGACGAATCTCTCTACGGCCTGTTTGATCTGTCGACTGGCTTCGCAGAGACTGCATCCGAGTGCGACAACAGTGATCCAGCGGCGGAGGTTCTGATGGTCAATGGACCATGCAGTCCTCCTGGCTTTCCCCTCGCCGACGGAGGCGACGGTGGAGGCGATCCGGCGCAGGTTCACGAAGAGTATCAACCCGAGCCCCTCACTTCGCTGCAGAGGGAAGAACTTCGCCGCCGGAACATGGATGCATTACACACTCCTATCGTTGGAGAAACCCCCGAGGCTCGTGCCTTAGAGGACGCCAAGGCCATTAACTTGGCTGACCGCACTCGACCGAGAACCTTCCAGCCGGCGCCGACGAGCGCCAAGATGGCAACGGGTTCCAGACTCCAGTCGACGTCAACTCTTTCCGCCACCGACTCAGGTATATCGAACTCCGATTCAGAATCTAGCAGCTGCAGCCCGTATAGGAGAGTCGATTTAGCCTTCCCAGTCAGAGGCTGGTAGGGGTTTGCTACAGATCAGAGATTTACTCCGGGCAGTAGGAGATCAAAATTCAGCTGTATCACAGTCACAGAATAGGATTCACAGCAGATCTGTCGCTGCGAATACGGTCCAGTCGGCTCACAGCCCAAGATCGCCCCCGAGGCGTGAGGGACATGAAGACCGGCGAGATCAGTATAGAAACCGTGAGCAGTATGATCACCGATTTGATCGCGATGATCGACATCAAGTGCCCACCCCTCCCCCAAGGAGTGGGTCATACGTGCCTCGGCAGCAGGATGACAGACACCCTCACAGTGCTGGGCGAAGGATTCCACTCGACCCAGAGAACTAGGCTTTGATGCGAGATCCATTCTCGTTCAGGGTTTGGTCGACAGGAATAGAGCTCACCGAGGAGGTCATGACAGAGATGCCCCCACCAGCAGCAGAGTACATGTCTCAGGACCAGAGTGTTTCAGCAGGGCCATCAGGGCCGCGGTGATTCCTCCCAACTTCAGGTTGGCGACTGGAGTCAGTAAGTTCACTGGTGAGTCCAAGCCTGATACTTGGCTTGAAGACTACCGAGTGGCTATTCATATTGGCGGCGACAACGATGAGGTAGCCATGAAACATCTGCCCCTTATGTTGGAGGGTTCGGCCAGAGCATGGTTGAATCAGTTGGCACCCAGCAGCATTTACACTTGGGAAGAACTCGCCCGAGTGTTTGTCAGAACATTTGAAGGAACTTGCAAGCGACCAGAAGGGTTGACAGAGCTACAATCTTGCGTGCAAAAGTAAAATGAAACTCTGAGGGATTACATCCAGAGGTGGATCACATTGCATCACACGGTAGAGAATGTATCTGATCACCAGGCAGTCTGTGCCTTCAAGGAAGGTGTTAAGAACAGAGAGCTAAGTTTAAAATTCGGTCGAACCGGAGACATCACCCTAAGTCGAATGATGAAGATTGCCACCAAGTACGCCAATGGAGAAGAAGAGGATCGACTCCGGAGTGGCAAGTACAAGTCAGCTGCTCATGAAACCGGAGGAGGGAACTCCAGTCGGAAGTAGAAGCGGAAAGCCGAGCCAGCTGCTCCTGGAGAAGCCTTGGCCGTGACTCCAGGAAAGTTTAAGGGGAAACCCACAGGGCCTTGGAACCCCAAAAAAGTGAAAGACCAAGATGGAAATGATGTATTGGACTTGCCATGTCACATTCACACGAAGAAAGATGAAGAGGGTAAACATTATCAGAAGCTTGTATATGGGATTTATATTACCACGAAGAAGGTTTCTCATTACTTCTCTGACCACTCCATTACAGTCGTCAGCGATGCTCCATTGTCAGAGATTCTACACAACAGAGATGCAACTGATCGAGTGGCAAAATGGGTGATTGAACTCCTTCCCCTAGATATCAAGTTTGAGGCAAAGAAAGCTATCAAGTCCCAAGCAATAGAAGATTTCGTCGCCGAGTGGATTGAACAACAATTGCCGACTCAAGTTCACTCGGAGCACTGGAACATGTTCTTTGACGGTTCCAAGATGATGAATGGTTCCGGTGCTGGGGTTGTGTTTGTTTCCCCCCGAGGAGATAAGCTCAGTTATGTTCTCCAAATTCACTTTGATTCCTCCAACAATGAAGCAGAGTACGAAGCACTTTTGTATGGGTTGCGTATGGCCATTTCACTCGGCGTCCATCGCCTCATGGTTTATGGCGACTCAGATTTGGTGGTTAATCAAGTGATGAAGGAGTGGGATGTCAGAAGTCCGGCCATGACTGGTTACTGCAATGCAGCGAGAAAGCTGGAGAAGAAATTCGAGGGGTTAGAGCTTCATCATATACCCGAATCGAAAAAATCAAGCAGCTGATGATTTAGCAAAAATAGGTTCCAAGAGAGAAGCCATTCCCAGCAACGTGTTTTTGGAACACATCCACTCACCATCAGCTCAAGAGGATCCTTTCACTGAAGAATTTCCACAACCAAAAAGTGCCATGGATCCGACTGAGGTGGAGGTTCCAGCGGTGGTCGATTTGATCATGGAAGTCTTGGTCATCACTCCCGACTGGACGGTGCCGTACATCACGTACATCTTAAGGAAAGAACTCCCAGAGAATGAAGAAGAGGCTCGACAGATCGTCCGTCGATCCAAGGCCTTTACTGTGATAAAGGGACAGTTATACAGGGAAAGCGCGACTAGAGTCGGACAGAAGTGTATAATACCAGAAGAAGGTCAGATAATTATTGATGATATCCACTCGGGGACCTGTGGTCATCATGCGTCCTCTCGGACCATTGTGGCCAAAGCATATCGAGCGGGATTTTACTGGCCAAGAGCAAATGAAATGGCGAAAGAGATAGTCGACAAGTGTGAAGGATGTCAGTTCTACTCCAATATGTCACACAAACCCGCGTCAGCCTTGAAGACCATTCCACTCGTCTGGCCCTTCGTTGTTTGGGGATTGGATATGATTGGACCACTGAGAACTGGCAGGAGCGGCTTCACTCACGTGCTAGTGGCAGTCGACAAGTTTACTAAGTGGATCGAAGCTAAGCCTATCAAGAATCTCGATGCGTGCACTGCTATCAGTTTCATCAGAGAGTTGATATTCAGATATGGAGTTCCGCATAGCATCATCACTGACAATGGGTCTAACTTTGATTCCGACAAATTCAAAGCCTTTTGCGCCTCTCAAGGCACACGAGTCGACTACGCTTCGCCGCCACCTCGAATGGACAAGCAGAAAGAGCAAACGGTCTAATTCTCAAAGGATCGAAACCCCGATCGATGCGTGATCTCAAGCACGCAGCCGGGCGATGGGTCAATTTAACTCCCCGTCAGTTCTTTGGGGATTTAGGACTACCCCTAATCGGTCAATCGGACGAACTCCATTCTTTCTGGTCTATGGAGTTGAAGCAGTTCTGCCGAGCAACTTGCTTCACAATGCGCCTCGAGTCGAGCTCTACTCTGAAGATGAAGCAGAACAAGCCCGACAGGATGCAGTCGGCCTCCTAGAAGAGGAAAGAGAGATGGCCCTGATCCGCTCAACTATCTATCAGCAAGACTTACGTCGATTCCATGCCAAAAATGTGAAGAGTCGAGCCTTCCAAGAAGGAGACTTGGTCCTCTGAGTGGATCAACAGAAACCACACAAGCTCGCTCCCACTTGGTAAGGTCCCTTCATCGTCACCAGAGTTCTCCACATTGGAGCATACCATCTTTACAACGTCGATCTCCAGATTGATGAGCCTCGAGCTTGGAATGGAGCTGCTCCGCCCCTTTTATACTTAAGTACTCACTCGGATGAGATGAAATAAGAAGTACCTCTGTAGTTTATTTATCAAAGACAAAAGTATTATAATTTTCTCAGTGATTGTTGTTGCTTTTGTTTATGTGTGAAATTCCCCCAGTGGGTGGCTTGGTTGCGAATCCATTTCACCTAACTTTGTAAAAAAAATTCCTACCGAGTGATGAGCCAGCCTCTCACTCAGGGGCTTAGCTGCGAATCCGTTTTGCCTAAGTACTTGAAAATCCTACCGAGTGATGAGCCAGCCTCTCACTCGGGGGCTTAGCTGCAGTCCAAGTACTCGCCTAAGTTTAAAAAATCTTACCGAGTGGTGAGCCAGCCTCTCACTCGGGGGCTTAGCTGCAGTCCAAGTACTCGCCTAAGTTTAAAAAATCCTACCGAGTGGTGAGCCAGCCTCTCACTCGGGGGCTTAGCTGCAGTCCGAGTACTCGCATAAGTTTAAAAAATCCTACCGAGTGGTGAGCCAGCCTCTCACTCGGGGGCTTAGCTGCAGTCCAAGTACTCGCCCAAGTTTAAAAAATCCTACCGAGTGGTGAGCCAGCCTCTCACTCGGGGCTTAAGCTTGATCGAGGTACTCGCCTAAGTTTAAAAAATCCTACCGAGTGGTGAGCCAGCCTCTCACTCGGGGGCTTAGCTGCAGTCCAAGTACTCGCCTAAGTTTAAAAAATCCGACCGAGTGGTGAGCGATCCTCTCACTCGGGGGCTTAGCTGTAGTCCAGTGCTCGCCTAAGTTTGAAAAATCCTACCGAGTGAAGAGCGATCCTCTCACTCGGGGGCTTAGCTGCAGTCCAGTACTCGCCTAAGTTTGAAAAATCCTACCGAGTGAAGAGCGATCCTCTCACTCGGGGGCTTAGCTGCAGTCCAGTACTCGCCTAAGTTTGAAAAATCCTACCGAGTGAAGAGCGATCCTCTTACTCGGAGGCTTAGCTGCAGTCCAAGTACTCGCCTAAGTTCAAACCCATCCCGATCCGCAAGGACGACGAGGTGCAGGTCGACTGCTACCTTCTCCTTCGGAGCTACGCCACAAGTACAACATGCGCTACATCCCGATCCGCAAGGACGACGAGGTGCAGGTCGACTGCTACCTTCTCCTTCGGAGCTACGCCACAAGTACAACGTGCGCTACATCCCTATCCGCAAGGACGACGAGGTGTAGGTCGACTGCTACCTTCCCCTTCGGAGCTACGCCACAAGTACAACGTGCGCTACATCCCGATCCGCAAGGACGACGAGGTGCAGGTCGACTGCTACCTTCTCCTTCGGAGCTACGCCACAAGTACAACGTGTGCTACATCCCGATCTGCAAGGATGATGAGGTGCAGGTCGACTGTTACCTTCTCCTTCGGAGCTGCGCCACAAGTACAACGTGCGTTGCATCCCGATCCGCAAGGACGACGAGGTGCAGGTCGACTACTACTTCCTTTGGAGATGTGCCACAAGTACAACAGACTATTCCGAGTGAAGGGTAAAAACCACTCGAAGGCAAATGCAAGCATATTCAGAAGTAAAACGAGTTCAGATAAATCTCAAAGGTTTCAAACCGCAGATCAAAGTACTCGGGCTCTCAGCCCGAAAGAGTTTAACGGTTACAAAATCCACTCGGCATTCTGAGGCAAATTTAAGGTGGTGCATGAAAGTTTGTTCACTCCGCGGGAGGAGGACTGGCTGGCTCGACGAACTCGTCCAGGTCGACGCCATCGGCGATCCGAGTGGTGGCAGCAATGAAAGTCTCCATAAAGGATCGGAAATCGTGCTTCTTGGTGTTGGCGACCTTGATAGCTTCCAGCTTATCTTCTCGCGCCTCCTTAAAGTTGACACGAACCAAAGACAGAGCCACGTCAGCACCACACCGAGCAGAAGACTTCTTCCACTCCTGCACTCGACCAGAGATCTCATTAAGTCGAGTCATCAAAGACTCGAGATCGTTTTGGAGTGTTGCCCTTGGCCAAAGTGCTATGTCGATCAGCAACGTGGCGACTTTCAGTCGAGCCAAATAGTCAACGACGCCGTCGATGCGGGATTCCTGTCGGAGCAGGTTCATAGCAGTTTCGTCCTTCACAGGAGAATTGATGGGTTCCAAATTCGGTTTGATTCGCCCAGTCTCTTCCTCGAAGTCTCGGCAAAGCTCTGCATGCACAGTCCAAGGATGAGTCAATATTTGTATGCCGAGTCGACAAAGATGAACCAGTCAGAACGAGATATGTACCTTCAAGCTTGATGAATAACGAGGCTCCTCAGATAGCTTTCCAGGTCGTCCCTCCTGCGAGCAATGTTGTCCATCTTCTTGTTCAGGCTAACCTTGTCCTTCTTCAAGCGGGTAACCTCCTTGTTGGCTTTGCTCAGAGCGGTTTTCATTTTCGCGTCCTCCTCCTCCAGCGCGCCGATTGAAGCCAGCTTCTGTTCAGCCAGAGCAGTTTGGTCGTTGGCCTTCTTTTATGCAGCAGCCAGATCTTGATCCTTCTTTGCCAGAGCCTGATTTAGTTTTTCTGAAAAGAAACAACGCTCAGTTCAGGAAGAGCAGAATGAAATCCAGATCTAAGACAAACCAGTCGACAAAGCCTCCTTACCATTGGCGTCATCTTTGGCCTTCTGCAACTCTGACTTGGCCAACTCCAGATCAAGATTGAGTTGAATTTGTTGCCCGCTGTCCACCATAGTCTCGGGGACTACACCCAGTGGGTGCACTTAGCATGCCCCCACTAGTTCAGTTAACACTCGACGAGACCTTTTCGGCGCGAGTGCGTAAAAAAAGACAGCAACAAACAAGTTCTTGAGACCATAGTTGATCGCCAAAGAATGACCACGGTCTCGGGGACTATACCCAGTGGGTGCACTTAGCGTGCCCCCACTGGTTCAGTTTACACTCGACATGGCCAGACCAGACCGAGTGAAAGAATTTAAATATCAAGACTACAGTCGACTGCCCGTAGTCCACCATAGTCTCGGGGACTACACCCAGTGGGTGCACTCAGCGTGCCACCACTAGTTCATAACTTCAATAACAGAATTCAGCTCAAAGTATGGATTTGCTTAGTGACAAGTCGAAACACCCACTTGGTCTACAGACGCAAAGGTCTTTGGAAAGAGAGTTTTCAGGTAGAATATCCTAACAGAACAAGCCAAGAAAAGCAGTCGACGTGTTGCTGACCTGAACATTGCTTTGGAGAGCTGAGCTGGCATCGTAGGCGGCTTGACTGACATCACGCACCATATTTATCTTCTCCATCATAATTCCTGCTTGGCGTATTGCTTCCTTGGCAGCATTCACTTCGTCCTCTGGGACGTGGTGGGTAACAAAGACCGAAGGTGGGTCGGCAGGAGATTGAGTAGTCGATGAAGAAGGCCGAGCACTCAACAGCGGTACGGTGAAAGTAACAGAAGCCCGATTGGCGTCACCAGCATCCTGAACGACTGGTTCAGTTGTCGGCGTCGACTGTGGCACCTTGTCCGCATGAGTTTTCCTATTTTTTCTCGTCAAAGGCATGCTCTTCTTCGTCATCGTCGGGGAGGTCAATGACGTTGGGAGCTGTTCAAAGATCAGTCACCAAAATTTGCATCACCCAATGGTATATATTACAGTCGAGTCGACCAAATAAGGACGTAATCTACGTAAATCATACCGGATTGGAGGTGATCAGATCCTCCATTGCCTCATCTTCATCCCTCAGGTCGAAGTCCCGTAAGTAGCAGCTGCCAGCCCAAAGTTTATCTGATCAAATCAAGGAAAAAATAAAACAGCACAGAGCTTCGAGTGAAAACAAAGGAAGGCACTCACGCAGAAGAGATGGGGATGTCGATCTTAATCTTCGGTAACGCCTTCCGAGGCTTTTGCACTGCAACTTTGGGCTGCTTTGACGCTTTTTCAGTCGGCACCGGAGAAGCCGTCCGAGGTCGCTTTCGATGATCGCCCAACAAAGCGCAATGCTTTGCTACGCTACCGCGGGGTCGTGGGTGAGCTTGGATCGCCTTTCCGAGCAAGGAGGATCGACTTCCTCCTCCTCCTCTCCACTGGAGTCGTCGTCGTCTTCTTCTCCCTCACCATCAGATTGCCACTCTTCTTCACTTTCTCCTCCGCTCGCCTCCCCCTCCTCGGCTTGTTCCTGCGCCCCGTTCGGCATCGAGTACATCTCAGTAGTGGTCTATAAGACAACAAACAAGACAAAAGTCACTGATTTTAAACAAACAAAGTGAAGGAAACAAGGTCACGGTCAGAGATGCAGAATTGGACCTGGTCTACTTTGTATGATTGGTCGAGTGGAGGAATCCTCCTGGCTCCTCGGGGGTTGTCTTTGTTCCCCGTGATACTTGACAACCACCCCTCCAACGTAGCCTCGTCGACCTCCTCCGGGTGAATCCGAGTGGTGTCATCGAGACCCGAATACATCCACATCGGATGGTCACGAGCTTGCAGCGGTTGGATACGTCTCCGGAGGAAGACCTCTAGCAAATCCATGATGGTCACCCCGTCGCGGACAAGCTGAACCACTCGGCTAACCAACACTTGGACTTGTGCCTTCTCTTCCGGTGTCACTTTCAGAGAAGAAGGTTTTTCTGCCCGGTTCAAGGAGAAAGGTGGAAGACCCGTCCCCTATCCTGGAGTCGGCTGGTCTCTGCAGTAGAACCAGGTCGACTGCCACCCGCGGACTGAGTCAGGAAGGGTCATAGCTGGGAAAGAACTTTTGCTTCTCATCTGGATCCCGAGACCCTGGCACATCTGAATCACTTGCGTCTTATCGTCACTCGACTTGGCTTTCTTAACCGACTGAGAACGACAAGTGAAAGTGTGCTTGAAGAGGCCCCAATGAGGATGGCAACCCAGGAAATTCTCGCATAAAGACACGAAGGCAGCAAGATACATGATGGAATTCGGAGTAAACTGATGGAGTTGCGCTCCAAAAAAGTTCAAGAAACTCCGGAAAAAAGGATGAGGGGGCAGCGAGAATCCGCGATCGACATGGGTGGCAACAAGGACGCACTCACCCTCGTGAGGCTGTGGCTCGATCTCGTTCCCCGGGAGGCGCGCAAATTTGTGAGGAATGAATCCCCCCTCGGTCAGGTCATCGCTGTCGTCCTGTCAAATCGCCGAAGGCATCCAATCGCCCTGGATCCAGCTCGGCGGCAAAGCAGACCTCGAGGAAGATCCGCCCCGACCGGACTTCTTCGCCTTCGCTTGCGCCGTCGCCTTTTTCGCACGCTCCAGGGCCGCCGTCTTCTCCTTCACCATCGCCACAGCCGAAGCTTGAACGGACCGGCGGCACCGGGACGAGAGTAGAGGTGGCGGAGGAGTGTGAGAACAAAGGGGGAAAATGAGGGCGCATTGTTCAAAAGCCCTGGGCTAGCGGCTTATATGGAGTCGCTTCCGAGTGGCTGACCTATAGGCCCAGGTGATCCTACCAAATCCCGCAACAGTCGCGCGCGTGATACGTGGCGAAAAAGGTGGCGCGGAGATTGAGGCGTCCCTGCCTTATCCCATTCGAGTACTGCGGCCTCCTCCGCCCCGTGCGTTTCCCCGAAATTAAATCCTGCGAAATCCGCGGGCCACAGAACAATTTGTCAGACGGAAGATCTCCTCTGCTCTGTCACTCGGAGCTCTTCAAGTAAAGAAACTCACTCGACGAAAACAAAGAATGGATCAAGGCGACTGAAAAAGAAGTTGGTATCGACACCTAGGTTCATTGATCCAGAGAAAGTTATACTCGTAGCACAAAAACGGGTCGGAAGTATCTTCAACTCCTTCCCCACTCAAACCTCGATCCATTCGAGGGCTAATGATGAAGCTATGTACCTAGGGTAGGGTCATGGACCTGTCCAAACTACCCTCCCCAAGGACATCTCCAGAAGAAACCACCTTTCAATCGACTCAGAAGTGTTCCACTCGATGGACTCGAAGACACTCGACCATGAAGCCAACCACTCGACAGCCAGGAGATGATAAGTCACTCTGCACGTTAAACGGTCGGTCATTAAGTAGCTTTCATGATCATTATATCACTTTATTAGTGGCGTTACCAGTAACGCCCGATCTTAATGTACCTTTAACCCTGCATAACTGAGGGCCGGAGGGGTCTGGCGGACTCTATATAAGCCACCCCCCTCCTCAGTGTAAAGGGTTGGCACCCCTGTAATCCATACACATATATTCTAGTCGACCGCCTCCGGGCTCTGAGACGTAGGGCTGTTACTTCCTCCGAGAAGGGCCTGAACTCGTAAACCTTGTGTGTATACAACTACTCCATAGATAGGATCTTGCCTCTCCATTCCTACCCCCCTACCTTACTGTCAGAGTTAGAACCACAACAGCTAGAGCAAGAGGACCAGAGGTTGAAGAAGCACTACGGCCGTTGGATGGACATCGTACGGTCACTGGAGCTAGAATCATTCATATTGATTAAGTTGACAAAGCCCTCCATCCCTGTCAACTTATTAGGCCCACAAGTCAGCCTCCCACCAAGGTGGGTCCCAGCTAGCAGGGGGAGTATTCCTTTTTTTTCTGTGACATAAGGAGGCACTTCCAGTGGGTCCGAGCTGACAGCGGGGGGGAACAATTTTTTCGCATCCGGTAGGTCCCAGCAGTCAGCGAGAAACATTTTTTTCGCAAAATACGCTGGCCCATCCGATGGGTCCCTGCTGTCAGTTGGAGGAATCATTATTTTCCGTGTAATATGGAGGCACTTCCTTGCTGCGGCCGTGGACCCAGCTGTCAGCCTCTCCACATACAGTACACTTCCGATGGAAGTCGTTCCTTGACCACGTTGACCATGCTGCGTTCCGTTGCATGCATGCGTCCATGGGCGTGGTGCGTCCCCACTGTCAGACTCTCACGTACAGTCATCTTCCGATGACTCTCGATTGTTGAACACGTTGACCATAGCGTGCCGAGCGCACCAAAGGCCGGTGGACTACGACGAGGCCCTTGACTGGAACGACCCGCAGATGGGGAAGACGGGGCAGTGGAGTCGCAGATGGAGAGGAGTGTGAAACTTGACTGGTTTGGGTGCGCGGCAGCACAGGCGCGGTGCCGCCCATGGGAGACAGGAGCAAGAAAAGAGGTTGAAGAAGGAGCACGGCTGTTGGATTAACATCCAACGGTCCAGCTGCTAGAATCATTTGTTGATTAAGTTAACAAAGCCCTGCATACACGTCCGCTTAGTAGGCCCACAAGTCAGCCACGAAATCTGACGGGTCCCAGCTGTCAATGGGAGGAATAATTTTTTTCGCATAACATGGAGGCACTTCCTTTCGTGCGAACATACAGCCGGTGGGTCCCAGCTGTCAGGTGGAGGAAACATTTTTTTTCAGCTTAATAAGGGGGAACTTTCCTTGCGTGCGACCATGGACCTCGTGGGTCCCAGCCGTCAGGCTCTCCACATACAGTCCTCTTCCGATGACTCTCGTTTGTTGACCACGCCGCACCGAGCGCAGTGAGGCGGTGGACGACGGTGAGGCCCCGGAGGGGAACGACTCGGAGATGGGAAGACACGGCAGTGGAGTCGCAGATTGAGTGGAGGAGAAGGGTTATAACTGGTTCTGGTGCGGTGTGGGGCTGCAGTCGGTGGAGAATAACAGGAGGTGTGGAGGGATGGAGGGATAGCCTAGCCAGCGGTGGGGTAGCGCTTTGTAGCGATGCATGCTAAGCAGAGCCGCTAGCCGCCGGAGGCCGAACCAAGTGGTCCCGGCGACGCTAGAGGAAGAAGACGAGAGATTGAAGGTGCATGCCGACCAAGTTGACAACGCCCTACGTAGGCTTCGACCTATTGGCCCACATGTCAGCCTGAAAAAATGTGGCATATATTTAACCCATGTTTTCTAGAATGTACAGTCCATTTGCTGGGTTGGGTGAACAAATAATTTCACAATAATGCGCCCATTTATATTATCTAAGAAATCCCAGCCCATTTGCACTTCCTTCAAATACACGAATTAGCTGGGCTTGTTATATATAATGTTATTTAGAAGGAGCAATTAATATCAAAAACTAAATCGGAGAGGCACATTTTCTATATACATAATTATCAAATTAGCGAGTTATTGCTCAAAATAAAAATGAGCGCATTAAAAATCTTCGCAAGCTTTTGTACGCAATCACCAGGATTTTCCTTGCCTGTGAGTCAAAAACAACCAGGATTTTCCTTGCCAACTTCTGTTAAACATTTACTTTTATAGTTAATAACATGTGGGATGTTTTTATAATGTATATATAAGTCTCTATAAAATATACAATAATAGTAATAATATAAATATATATATATAATGTGGTTAAAAAATACATTGAGCTGCTGATCTTTAAGAAAAAGCCCATAGGCCGGTATGGACCTCAAAAAATAAATTGAAACCATTGTCACCGTTTGTCGTGGGCTATGCATGTTAAAATACAAATCCTAGGCCTGGCTGATACTTGTTCGCCCTCTGGAAAAAAAATGATACCAGATCCCCGAGTGAACTAGATTAAAGAGGGGGCCGGCAGCACGACTGAAGAAGCACATCAGGAGCGATTTTTTCTTCTTCAGTGGATGGCTCTCGATGGCATTTTTTTTACTTGCCTTTGCACCATGCAACTTGTATTTTTAGCCTCCCAGTCCATGGTGGACCAGCAGCCCATTTGCTGGGCGGGCCAACCTACAGAAACTAGCACTCGATTTTCATCAAGCCCCCCAAACAACGCAGTACTATGTTTGTTTTGAGGCCGAAAACATTACGGCTGGGGTTGAGCAGGGGAGGGGGAAAGACAGAGCAAAAAGATTAAAAAGAGCTGATGCGCCATTGCTACCATAACAAAGCAGGTGCAATTCTTCTCGGGAAGAAGGTGTGTCATTGACACCCACACGTCACATACCCCACAGTAGGCATACTAACAAGTTCACACACAAGCACAACAAAAAAGGTAAACATTCATATCAAACTCAGGTTCACAGGACACGTTCATATTCATAGCTAACATTCACTATCAACAACTCAAAAGATTCATATATACACAAGTTCAGCATGTATATGGATCCAAATGATTGATAGATCACACAACAATATTCATAGATAATTCACAAAAAGATTCAGATATGCACATGTTCAGTATCTTTATGCATCCAAATGATTGAGATCACATCCAATATGATCCATGGACGAACTTTAATTACCTAGGGTACAGACTGGTAAATGGTGTTCAGTTGGAGGTACTTCTTGCTAAAATTAATGCTTGTACAAGTAAATTTTAGAGTACATAAGAGGCAAAGACATGCATAATCTGAACTTTGCTTGTAGGTTTATCCTCAAATAGTGGCCTCATGCCAAGGGAGGTTTGAGCAACTTGGCCACTACTTTCATCCAACTAGTTTACGGGCTCATCTTGGTCCTGTAGCTCGCCAAAATTCTACATTGCAAACGAGAAAGGAGGAGGTTGAGAAAATAAACCACCCAAATTTTTTGTGCAGTTCAACTGAAATGGAGCATCCCTGGCGTGCAGACTGATGAAGTGCCAGATGAATATACGTGTCAACCAACTTGTCTAGAATCTTTAGACTCCATGCCATATGGTTCGCTACCCTATGTGCCGATAACCAAAAGGCACAAGTTGGGACCAAAGACCTGGATCAAGATTTTTTACGGGCTATGCGCCAAGCAATATTTTTGGCATTCACTCTCCTAATACTTGGAGTTTGACAATTGGTTGACGCTGGTTGATACTCGAATGAATATAGGCACTTCTTCTTGTCAAAATTGATGCTTGTCTGAGTGAACTTTGGAGTACATAGCAGCAGCATAAGTACCTGCCATCTGATCTTTTTGTGCAGTTCTACTGAAATCACCCGATGTAATGATTTGCCTGCGAGTTCAGAATCCAAGTTACTCCTTTATGAAATCGGCAAACAGTAGCACAATACCAAATTACCAATACATATGACAAGCACAATAATCAGGATAAAGACCAGTACCAACCTGTGTCAGGTAGCATATCAATTACTATTTCCTTTGACTGGAAGCCGAGATAAGCCAAGAGATCGACAAAGAAAGGAAGAATGCAAGCCGAGATTAGCGACTAACAGGAAAGGAAGGAAGCTGTCGAGGCAATGAAGCACCCAAAGTTTTTCTACAGTTCCACTAAAATCGAGCATCCCTGTTGGCACATATATTGAGAGAGTAAGATTACTGTAATAGTGGGACTAGTTCATGAAACATACACTAACAAATAGAAGCACCCTCATCATCTTAATGGGTAAAGTTAGCATTCCCTCCCTGCTCCACCACATGATTCACCTCCATAGACAAACATACACACGTACATGATTCAGCATAGGGTGCTACTAAAGATTTGTTTAACTCCGAGAGGAAAATTATGCAACAATAAATTAGTGGTACTTAAGTACTCCTAATTAATTAAGTGAGACAGCAGAAGTGGAAGGGCTCCCTGGAGGATCGTCTCACATGTAAGGTAGTCGTTGCCGGAGCCCTTGAATGGCCTCGACTAAGGCCTCTGGCTTTAGCAATCGCCTTAGCACTGCTTACTCTTCTTCTTCCTCCTCTTCATGCTCTGTTTCTCATTCTCCTCACCAGTTGGTGAAACCAAGTACATGATTGGCCTTCTATTTCAGAATTGGTTTTGTCAGTGAGGGAGTACAAGTGTACTAGTAAAAATAGCATTATTTTCTCATGGCAGTTGCAAAATAGAGATGAACACATGCATTAAATATCATTCTTACCTAAAGGAAGGTTATGGTGCCAATATGGATGATGAGGATTGGAACACAGATCTCCCTTTGTGCAGTTCCACCGAAATGAACCAACTGTTTCATTCTGACATTCCAGTTAAACAGCACAAAAGTCACTTCTTTTAAGAAGAGTTTTGTGCAGTGCACCAAAAGGCCACAACAGCAACCATACGAAATGGATATCCATGTTTGCACAAAAAGCTACAGAGGAAACAGACAGAGTCTCAAACAATTACAGCCAAAAACATTTCGCTAAACTTATCATGGCTTATAACAGTGGCATGGCTTTATTTTTACCAGGGGCATTAGATTAAGAATAGCTAAATATTTGATATAAGGGCATGGGACAGTGGGTGCACCAGCAGTCCAGCACCATGTACCTAAACAGGGGCATAAAGTGGTGATTCATACATTGTTGCCCCGAGAAACAAACATCCAAGAAACATATCTGGGTTGGTCCCATTTTTGTTCACTCTAGCCACCTACTCCTATGTGTGGATAGAAAATCTAGTCCTGGTCATACCATCGTACATGGGTACCCCTATATTTCCCTTTTTGACAAAGAGACTGGTTGGATGACCAGTCTGTACTACTTTCACCCCCTTTCCTTCCTGTTTGTACCAAGTCCGATGTACTACATACTAAATTCCACCATCCCCACTTTATTTGTTGTTTGAACCAAGTACAAGATTCGACTCCATGAAGTAGCTTTACCTCTAACAATAGAAGACAAAAAATAGGTGATGTTGGACCATCCGATCGAGAGGGGCTGAGAGGTAGAAAATGATGCACATGCAGCGATGTAGCAAGCTGGGGAAGTAGAGCTAAGGCGGTTTCGAAGGAAGATATACCTGAAGGTCATCGGGATGTGGATATGTGGGCGGCGGGAGGCCGGATCCGCCCACACTAGGGCAACGACGAAGGGCTCGGAGGACCTGCCGCGTCGGCCGGGCGCCGGCCGAAGATAACGGAGCGGCCGGCGGTGGGTCTCCTCCTCGCTATCGACGACGGCCTAAACAATCCCTCCTCCCCTTCACGGTGGAAGGGGATACATCCGGATCTGTAACCAACAGTGAGTATAGAAAGACAGTTTTTTGAAGGGAGAAAGATGGTGTTACCACCCTCTCTTGTTTAAATCTGGAGAGGATGAGAGTGTGTGATGTTGGGGAACGTAGTAATAATTCAAAATTTTCCTCACGTGTCACCAAGATCAATCTAGGAGATGCTAGCTACGTGAGAGGGAGTGCATCTTCATACCCTTGAAGATCGTTAAGCGGAAGCGTTACAAGAACACGGTTGATGGAGTCGTACTCGCGGCGATTCAAATCGCGGAAGATCCGATCTAGCGCCGAACGGACAGCGCCTCCGTGTTCAACACACGTACATCCCGGGGATGTCTCCTCCTTCTTGATCCAACAAAGGGAGAGGAGAAGTTGAGGGAAAGCTCCGGCAACACGACGACGTGGTGGTGGAGCTTGCGGTTCTCCGGCAGGGCTTCGCCAAGCACTATGGAGGAGGAGGAGGTGTTGGAGGAGGAGAGGGCTGCGCCTGGGGAAGTGTGCGGCTGCCCTCTCTCTCCCTCACTATATATAGGGGGAAGGGTGTAACATCCCAAAATTTAGAATTTTGGAATGTTATATTAGATATATAACTATGCTTGTTGTCTGATTGTTTGTCTGATTGATTTAGTGAAATTTAGTGGAATTTGAAAACTTTTGAAAGTTGAATGAGAGGGAATGAAATAACTTTCCCAAACTTTCCCCTTGCCTTTTTGGATCTCAATGAATCCAAATTCATTCCAACACCAAAACCCTAGAGTGAAGATGACATGACTTCTTCCATTTGGAATGAAAAGGGTTTTGGAAAGATTTGAATTTCAACTGAGAATATTTCAAATTCAAAGCTTTATGCAACTCAATGATTTTCATGAGGGAAGATAAAATGACTTCTTCAATTATATGAAATATGAGTTGGAAGTTAAAAGTATCAAGTTGAAAGTCATTTGAAAGTGCCTTGAAACCCTCTTTTCAAATTTTGAGTTTTGAATTTGAATTCAAAACTTTGGTAAGTGGGAAACATTTCAAAAACTAAACCTGATAAATACTTGATCAAAAGTATGAGAGGAGCAAACATGACACTCCAAAAATATCAGAGGAAAACATTGCCAAAAGATTTGGATTCAAATCTGAATTTTATTTGAATTTGAAAAAATGGATTTTTATAAAGTTCGGATTTTGCCTTTTGGAAAATGTTCAAATGAAAGGGAATATTCCTGATCATTTTGGTATATATATACCCTATATAAAATATTTATAGATATCGTTTTATTTTTGTTTTGTTTTATTTAAAAAATAAAGAAAAACCCCGGGCGCCAGCCAGCCACCCAGCCCAGCCATGCCAAGACCCACCCGCCTTTGGCCCAGCCAGCCGCCCACTGCCAGCCAGCCGAGCCGAGCCGAGCCCGGCTCACCCCTCCTCGCTCGAACCCCTAGGCCTCGGCCACCCGCCTCGCCTCTCCCTCTCTCTCTCGACCGTGGGCTCCGCCCCATCTTCTTCCCTCGCCCACGAACGCCAAGACGCCGGAGGATCACCGGATCCGAAGCGATCCGGATTCGATCCGCCTGATCGACTTCTGCCGCCTCACTGGCTATAAAAGCCGGAGCCCCGCACCCATTCCTCCCAGAGACCTCGCGGACCCCCTCTCTCCTGCTCGACCACGCCGGAGACCCGAGCTCCCTCCGCCATTGTCGTGCCGCCACCCCAAATTTCGCCGAGCACCCCGACCCCACCGAACCACTCCCGTGCTCCCCGCATCCAAGACGGCGACTTCGAGCTCCCCGACGCCAGAAGCCCCGAGCACTCGCCGCCCGCCGGGACTCCGTCATGGAAAACTCCCCGCCTCGATCCTAAATAAGCGGCCACGATTAGAACCCCCGAAGGGGTATGATTTTATTAAAAGAACCGGCCGGTTCGTCCGGTTTATTAGTTAGGGTTTTAGTCAATTAGCCGGCCCGTTTTTAGTTTTAACCCGAGGTCCATTTAGACTAAATTACGCACAGGGCACAGATAGGCCCATTAGGCCTTTTTCTTTTAATTTGATTTTCTGCTTTTAGCAGAATAGTTTCTGTTTTCAAAAATTCATATCTTTTATTCTGTTCAATATTTTTGAGTGATTATTTTTTTGTTGGATTGCAAATTTTATGTAGATTCTGTAGAATATATATTTAGCTATGTTAAAATTAATTAAAAATGTTTTAATTTAGTTTTAGTCAGAATAGTAAATCTGCTATAACTTGAGTTAGAAAAATTATTTTTGCATGATTCTTTTTGTCCCAACTTTATTTTGACATTGCCAAACCATAGAAATTAACTTGGGTATTTTAGGATTAATAAATAATTAGTTTTAAGCAGAATCCTATTAATCCTAATTAATTAGCTAGCTCCTGTTTTCCTATTAAATTAATTAGTAAATTACTTTATTTTTAACTTGTGATTGGTTATTCTAGGTTAGTTTCTGTCACTCTAGTAGATGAACTTTTATTTATAATTAATAAAAGTTTTAATTTATTTTTCTTAATAGAAATTGGATTAGGCCTATTATGAGTTTTATAATAGCTTTTAAATTAATTCTTTTTGCTCCTAGTTACTTAGTGAATCCTTTTCTGTTTAGTTAACATAAAACCATGATTAGGTTATGTTAAGAAATTTTGTTATATAAAACTATTTTAGTTGTTGTTTGAAGTAGGAAAACTTTGAGTTGTTTTTCTTTAAGTTTTCCCTTTGGGTTTTGCTTTGTTGGTTTTGGTGTGTTACTTTGTTATGTTATTGTGTTAAGTGATGTTATGCTATGTTCTTATTATAGTTATTGTTTGCCTCGGTAGAGTTTCCGGAGTGCGGAGTTTGCTACTACGAATCCCTAGTTTTCGAAGATCGTCAATAAGGCAAGTTCACTTTGACCATGCTTTCATACCTATATTTTATTGCATTTAGTGACATCTTTGCAACCACCCCTCAGTAGTGATATTGAAATTCTTGTAGTTGAGTAGTATGCATGAGGTAGGAAGCCATCACCCTGTTACCAAGCCCGGGACGATATTTTATTTTAATGCTACGCTATAGTAGACGGGGTTTGGTATGAGTGCACGAGAGTGGTGTGAAGAAGGAGGACTCTACGACAATGACGACAACTCCATGATGGAATCTGCAAGGACTGCATCTTCAAGACCTCAAGACTTCAAGACTCGAGACAAGAATTCAATACACACTACTGGGTGAAGGACGGTTGACGGGCACCCTGGAGAACCCAGTGGTTGGCCGGGATGCATGGAGAAGCGCCATGACATCTTGCGGAAAGCTTCACCCAGACTCAAAGAGACGGAAGAATACTTCATGCCCGGAAGCTTACATGTGCAACCGCAAGTCATTATGGGCTCTGGCTTGGTTGACCTTAGTTGTGACTCGGCTGGGACGGTACTAGCAGATGTAGAACTACGGTAGGATGGGATGAGTACGGACGGTGGTCGAGGAACTCTTCGAAGACCATGTTTGGTCGTCTTGTTCTCAAACACCTGAAGTGCGAGAACGTAAAAAGAGGGATCGAATCTTGCGGGTAAAGTGTACAAACCTCTGCAGAGGGTTTTAAACCTAATCGATTAGCCGTGTCCCCGGTTATGGACAATTTGAGCATCTGGACTTGGATCTATCTCGGAACTCTCAACACCGGATTGATAACTTAATTGTGGGCAACTTATGATGATTTTGGGTTATGAGACATCGGTTGGCGGAACCATGTCATGATAGATAACTCCTTAGTACAGACTTCATTCTATTCCTTTGATGTAGGTGAAATAAAATCAGCTTTTACGCATAAACAAAACTCAGATCTGAGCCACAAAGCCAAATTGCATATAGTATAGTTTTACCATCTGTTTATTCATATTGTGATCTTGCCGGTACATTCAATGTACTGACCTACACGGCTGCAACGTATCATGTTGCAGATATTTTCCTCGACGAGTAAGAGTACGGTACAGGGTTACGGTCTACACTCAACTTGCCGATGGTGTTGATGGGACTCCACACCCGTTTGATTGTTTCCGCTGAGTATTATGAGGTATATATCATTTTACGTTATTTATACATGTGATTGCACTTTGATATATACATTGATGTCTTGTGTGTGCCGGCATCTTGATCCAGGATGGCATAGAACACAGAGGCTTGACCGTCGAGGTCGGGTCGCTCTGAGAGATGGTATCGAGCACATGTTGACTGTAGGACGTGACCCTAGAAACCGGAAAAGCCCTTAGGACAGGATATCTCAAAAACTTTATTTACAAAAGACTCTTACTTCTCATCTTTTCTGAATTTATCAAATAGACCCTCTCACCTCAAATAGTTAGAATATACCCCTTATCCTTTGATCACCCGGAGGATCAACTGAAGACGCTTCAAGAAGGATTTGATATCGGAGAACCGATGACCCCTTGAGTAAAGAGGATTTCACCATGTATTAGAAGCTACAACAGTTGAAGACTCAAGATTTGAAGTTCTGAAGAAATATTTGACCTTTAGAAGACCAAACTCACATTACACACTTACGTTAGATGCGACGATGTGTGAGCTGTCATTTGTTTGATGTTTTCCGACAGCCACAAAGTAAAACTTGTTTCTTCAAAAACTATTGTTTGTATTGTGTGTATATCCCTCCCCACCTCTCTCTCATCTCACCCTAAAACCCTTGAACCCCATAGATGATGAATGAAGTTGGACTGATATTCTCTCGGATCAAGACTCAGCCGGAGGCAGAGCTATGGATTCAGAACATGGAGAATCACTTCGGGAGCAATTTGGTTTCAAGGAAGAATGAAGTATCTTACGCTCTTCAGTATTTTACAGAAAGTGCTGCAACCTGGTGGAAAATGCATCAAGCCATACAGGGAATTAATGGAGTAAGAACTTGGGAGGAATTCAAGAAGACCCTGATGAGATCACGTCTTATCCGGAAGCACAATGATACACCAAGAAATAAACCTTGTGACTGCAAGATTTGCGGAGAAATAGGACACACCCAGAAGGTTACGCAAAAACCTGAGAGTGGTGAAGTAACGAAAGAAGTTGTGTTTGGCTTGCGTAAACCATGGAATTACTCGAACCCAGTTCAAGAACAAGAGAAATTCTGCAATGCTTGTGAGTATGCCCAAGTGTTAGAATACGTGATTCGATATTTACATATGTGGTAATGATTCAAGTACGGGATGGATTGGCCCCCATACCGAAGACTTCTATCATGAACTATCATATGTTGATGGAAAATCAGAGAGCCTTGAAAACCTTAGAAGAGTGTCGACACGATAAGCCATAAAACCATAGAATGGTAGTACGATGGAACCCTTTAGAGGCAACCGTTGCCAATCGTAGGATATACGGTGAAGTTCAACCCAGACCCGTTTTCTGTAGGAGAAACCATTAATGGTAGACCACCATGAGTGTTTCGATAGTTGTCTAGAATGGACACAGACCTATCAGCTAAGCAGATCCAGTCTCGGACGAACTTCAACTTTGATAAACCGACCCAAGATTTTGAGGAAAACTCTATGCTTCTGACAGAAGAGCGCTAATGAAGGAGCTATTGTAAGATATGTGAAGAGACATACATTGTCAACACTCCAGAGGAAGTATCTGAGTTTATTGGAACCGTAACCTTGTTTTTAAGTGTGGTAGCACCCACGACCTTCCCGACCAAAATATTTACTAGAAGACCCCCAACCCTAACCTTTTCTTGCTAGTTTCTTCAATCTCGAGGACGAGATTCATTTTAAGTGTGGTAGGTTTGTAACATCCCAAAATTTAGAATTTTGGAATGTTATATTAGATATATAACTATGCTTGTTGTCCGATTGTTTGTCCGATTGATTTAGTGAAATTTAGTGGAATTTGAAAACTTTTGAAAGTTGAATGAGAGGGAATGAAATGACTTTCCCAAACTTTCCCTTGCCTTTTTGGATCTCAATGAATTCAAATTCATTCCAACACCAAAACCCTAGAGTGAAGATGACATGACTTCTTCCATTTGGAATGAAAAGGGTTTTGGAAAGATTTGAATTTCAACCGAGAATATTTCAAATTCAAAGCTTTATGCAACTCAATGATTTTCATGAGGGAAGATAAAATGACTTCTTCAATTATATGAAATATGAGTTGGAAGTTAAAAAGTATCAAGTTGAAAGTCATTTGAAAGTGCCTTGAAACCCTCTTTCAAATTTTGAGTTTTGAATTTGAATTCAAAACTTTTCAAGTGGGAAACATTTCAAAAACTAAACCTGATAAATACTTGATCAAAAGTATGAGAGGAGCAAACATGACACTCCAAAAATATCAGAGGAAAACATTGCCAAAAGATTTGGATTCAAATCTGAATTTTATTTGAATTTGAAAAATGGATTTTTATAAAGTTCGGATTTTGCCTTTGGAAAAATGTTCAAATGAAAGGGAATATTCCCTGATCATTTTGGTATATATATACCCTATATAAAATATTTATAGATATTGTTTTATTTTTGTTTTTGTTTTATTTAAAAAATAAAGAAAAACCCCCTGGCGCCCAGCCAAAGCCACCCCAGGCCCAGCGCGCACCCCCCACTTTGGCCCAGCCAGCGCCCGGCCCACTGGCCAGCCGAGCCGAGCTGCCCACCACCCTCCCCTCGCCCGAACCCCTAGGCCTCGGCCACCCGCCGCCTCGCCTCTCCTCTCTCTTCACCCGTGGGCTCCGCCCCATCTTCTTCCCTCGCCCACATAACGCCAAGACGCTGGAGGATCGCGGATCCCGAAGGATCCGGATTCGATCCGCCTGATCGACTTCTGCCGCCCGACCCTGGCTATAAAAGCCGGAGCCCCCGCACCCCATTCCCCCCGAGACCTCGCCGGACCCCTCTCTCTCCCATTCGACCACGCTTGGAGACCCGAGCTCCCTCCGCCATTGTCGCCCGCCGTCGCCACTGACCCTCGCCGAGCACCCACCGAACCACTCCCCGTGCTCCCCGCATCCAAGACGGCGACTCCCCCGAGCTCCCCGACGCCAGGAAGCCCCGACGCACTCTCGCCGCCGCCGCCGTCGCCGGACTCCGGTAAGCCGCCGGAAAACTCCCCCCCCCCCCCGCCCGATCCTAAATAAGCGGCCACGATTAGAACCCCCGAAGGGGTATGATTTTATTAAAAGAACCGGCCGGTTCGTCCGGTTTATTAGTTAGGGTTTTAGTCAATTAGCCGGCCCGTTTTTAGTTTTAACCCGAGGCCCATTTAGACTAAATTACGCACAGGGCACAGTATAGAAACATTAGGCCTTTTTCTTTTTAATTTGATTTTCTGTTTTAGCAGAATAGTTTCTGTTTTCAAAAATTCGTATCTTTTATTATGTTCAATATTTTTGAGTGATTCTTTTTTTGTTGGATTGCAAATTTTATGTAGATTCTGTAGAATATATATTTAGCTATGTTAAAATTAATTAAAAATGCTTTAATTTAGTTTTAGTCAGAATAGTAAATCTGCTATAACTTGAGTTAGAAAAATTATTTTTGCATGATTATTTTTGTCCCAACTTTATTTTGACATTGCCAAACCATAGAAATTAACTTGGGTATTTTAGGATTAATAAATAATTAGTTTTAAGCAGAATCCTATTAATCCTAATTAATTAGCTAGCTCTTGTTTTCCTATTAAATTAATTAGTAAATTAATTTATTTTTAACTTGTGATTGGTTATTCTAGGTTAGTTTCTGTCACTCTAGTAGATGAACTTTTATTTATAATTAATAAAAGTTTTAATTTATTTTTCTTAATAGAAATTGGATTAGGCCTATTATGAGTTTTATAATAGCTTTTAAATTAATTCTTTTTGCTCCTAGTTACTTAGTGAATCATTTTCTGTTTAGTTAACATAAAACCATGATTAGGTTATGTTAAGAAATTTTTGTTATATAAAACTATTTTAGTTGTTGTTTGAAGTAGGAAAACTTTGAGTTGTTTTTCTTTAAGTTTTCCCTTTGGGTTTTGCTTTGTTGGTTTTGGTGTGTTACTTTGTTATGTTATTGTGTTAAGTGATGTTATGCTATGTGCTTATTATAGTTATTGTTTGCCTCGGTAGAGTTTCCGGAGTGCGGAGTTTGCTACTACGAATCCCTAGTTTTCGAAGATCGTCAACAAGGCAAGTTCACTTTGACCATGCTTTCATACCTATATTTTATTGCATTTAGTGACATCTTTGCAACCACCCCTCAAAGAGTGATATTGAAATTCTTGTAGTTGAGTAGTATGCATGAGGTAGGAAGCCATCACCCTGTTACCAAGCCCGGACGATATTTTATTTTAATGCTACGCTATAGTAGACGGGTTTGGTATGAGTGCACGAGAGTGGTGTGAAGAAGGAGGACTCTACGCCAATGACGACAACTCCATGATGGAATCTGCAAGGACTGCATCTTCAAGACCTCAAGACTTCAAGACTCGAGACAAGAATTCAATACACACTACTGGGTGAAGGATTTGTTGACGGGCACCTGGAGAAACCAGTGGTTGGCCGGGATGCATGGAGAAGAGCCATGACATCTTGAGGAAAGCTTCACCCAGACTCAAAGATACGGAAGAATACTTCATGCCCGGAAGCTTAACTGTGCAAGCGCAAGTCATTATGGGCTCTGTCTTGGTTGACCTTAGTTGTGACTCTGGCTGGGACGGTACTAGCAGATGTAGAACTACGGTAGGATGGGATGAGTACCGGACAATGGTCAGAGGAACTCTTCGAAAGACCATGTTTCGGTCGTCTTGTTCTCAAACACCCTGAAGTGCGAGAACGTAAAAAGAGGGATCGAATCTTGCGGGTAAAGTGTACAAACCTCTGCAGAGGGTTTTAAACCTAATCGATTAGCCGTGTCCCGATTACGGACAATTTGAGCATCTGGACTTGGATCTATCTCGGAACTCTCAACACCGGATTGATAACTTAATTGTGGGCAACTTATGATGATTTTGGGTTATGAGACATCAGTTGGCGGAACCATGTCATGATAGATAACTCCTTAGTACAGACTTCATTCTATTCCTTTGATGTAGGTGAAATAAAATCAGCTTTTACGCAAAACAAAACTCAGATCTGAGCCACAAAGCCAAATTGCATATAGTATAGTTTTACCATCTGTTTATTCATATTGTGATCTTGCCGGTACATTCAATGTAATCGACCTACACACGGCTGCAACGTATCATGTTGCAGATATTTTTCCTCGACGAGTAAGAGTACGGTACAGGGTTACGGTCTACACTCAACCCGCCGATGGCGTTGATGGGACTCCACACCCGTTTGATTGTTTCCGCTGAGTATTATGAGGTATATATCAGTTTCACGTTATTTATGCATGTGATTGCACTTTGATATATACATTGATGTACTGTGTGTGCCAGCATACTGATCCAGGGATGGCATAGAACACAGAGGCTTGACCGTCTGAGGTCGGGTCGCTACAATAAATTATGCAACAATAAATTAGTGGTACTTAAGTACTCCTAATTAATTAAGTGAGACAGCAGAAGTGGAAGGGCTCCCTGGAGGATCGTCTCACAGTAAGGTAGTCGTTGCCGGAGCCCTTGAATGGCCTCAACTGAGGCCTCTAGCTTTAGCAAGATCGCCTTGGCACTGTTTACTCTTCTTCTTCCTCCTCTTCATGCTCTGTTTCTCATTCTCCTCACCAGTTGGTGAAACCAAGTACATGATTGGCCTTCTATTTCAGAATTGGTTTTGTCAGTGAGGGAGTACAAGTGTACTAGTAAAAATAGCATTATTTTCTCATGGCAGTCGCAAAATAGAGATGAACACATGCATTAAATATCATTCTTACCTAAAGGAAGGTTATGGTGCCAATATGGATGATGAGGATTGGAACACAGATCTCCCTTTGTGCAGTTCCACGAAATGAACCAACTGTTTCATTCTGACATTCCAGTTAAACAGCACAAAAGTCACTTCTTTTAAGAAGAGTTTTGTGCAGTGCACCAAAAGGCCACAACAGCAACCATACGAAATGGATATCCATGTTTGCACAAAAAGCTACAGAGGAAACAGTCAGAGTCTCAAACAATTACAGCCAAAAACATTTCGCTAAACTTATCATGGCTTATAACAGTGGCATGGCTTTATTTTTACCAGGGGCATTAGATTAAGAATAGCTAAATATTTGATATAAGGGCATGGGACAGTGGGTGCACCAGCAGTCCAGCACCATGTACCTAAACAGGGGCATAAAGTGGTGATTCATACATTGTTGCCCCGAGAAACAAACATCCAAGAAACATATCTGGGTTGGTCCCATTTTGTTCACTCTAGCCACCTACTCCTATGTGTGGATAGAAAATCTAGTCCTGGTCATACCATCGTACAGCGGGTACCCCTATATTTCCCTTTTTGACCAAGAGACTGGTTGGATGACCAGTCTGTACTACTTTCACCCCCTTTCCTTCCTGTTTGTACCAAGTCCGATGTACTACATACTAAATTCCACCACCTCCACTTTATTTGTTGTTTGAACCAAGTACAAGATTCGACTCCATGAAGTAGCTTTACCTCTAACAATAGAAGACAAAAAATAGGTGATGTTGGACCATCCGATCGAGAGGGGCTGAGAGGTAGAAAATGATGCACATGCAGCGATGTAGCAAGCTAGAGCTAAGGCGGTTTCGAAGGAAGATATACCTGAAGGTCATCGGGATGTGGATATGTGGGCGGCGGGAGGCCGGATCCGCCCACACTAGGGCAACGACGAAGGGCTCGGAGGACCTGCCGCGTCGGCGCTCGGCCAGAGATAACGGAGCGGCCGGCAGTGGGTCTCCTCCCTCGCTATCGACGACGGCCTAAACAATCCCCTCCTCCCCTTCACCGGTGGAAGGGGATACATCCGGATCTGTAACCAACGGTGAGTATAGAAAGACAGTTTTTTTGAAGGGAGAAAGACAGTGTTACCACCCCTCTCTTGTTTAAATCTGGAGAGGATGAGAGTGTGTGATGTTGGGGAACGTAGTAATAATTCAAAATTTTCCTACGTGTCACCAAGATCAATCTAGGAGATGCTAGCAACGAGAGAGAGGGAGTGCATCTTCATACCCTTGAAGATCGCTAAGCGGAAGCGTTACAAGAACACGGTTGATGGAGTCGTACTCGCGGCGATTCAAATCGCGGAAGATCCGATCTAGCGCCGAACGGACAGCGCCTCCGTGTTCAACACACGTACAGCTCGGGGATGTCTCCTCCTTCTTGATCCAACAAAGGGAGAGGAGAAGTTGAGGGAAAGCTCCGGCAACACGACGACGTGGTGGTGGAGCTGGCGGTTCTCCGGCAGGGCTTCGCCAAGCACTATGGAGGAGGAGGAGGTGTTGGAGGAGGAGAGGGCTGCGCCTGGGGAAGTGTGCGGCTGCCCTCTCTCTCCCTCACTATATATAGGGGGAAGGGGGTGGAGGAGGCACCCTAGGGTTCCCTAGGGGAGGCGCCCCCACCTCTCCACGTTATGTGAGGTTGGGTGGGAGGGGCGCACAGCCCCTTAATGGGCTGGTGTGCCCCGTCCCATTGGCCCATAAGGCCCCCCAACGCTTGTTGGGGCCTCCGAAACACCTTTCGGTCACGCTGGTCGTCACCCGGTACTCCTAGAACAATTCCGGACTCCAATACTCTTTGTCCAATATATCGATCTTCACCTCTGGACCACTCTGAAGTTCCTCATGACGTCCGGGATCTCATGTACCTAAACAGGGGCATGGGACAGTGGGTGCACCAGCAGTCCAGCACCATGTACCTAAACAGGGGCATAAAGTGGTGATTCATACATTGTTGCCCCGAGAAACAAACATCCAAGAAACATATCTGGGTTGGTCCCATTTTTGTTCACTCTAGCCACCTACTCCTATGTGTGGATAGCAAATCTAGTCCTGGTCATACCACTGTGTACAGCGGTACCCCTATATTTCCCTATTTGACAAAGAGACCGGTTGGATGACCAGTCTGTACTACTTTTACCCCCTTTCCTTCCTGTTTGTACCAAGTCCGATGTACTACATACTAAATTCCACCACCCCCACTTTATTTCTTGTTTGAACCAAGTACAAGATTCGACTCCACGAAGTAGCTTTACCTCTAACAATAGAAGACAAAAAATAGGTGATGTTGGACCATCCGATCGAGAGGGGCTGAGAGGTAGAAAATGATGCACATGCAGCGATGTAGCAAGCTGGGGAAGTAGAGCTAATGCGGTTTCGAAGGAAGATATACCTGAAGGTCGTCGGGATGTGGATAGGTGGGCGGCGGGAGGCCGGATCCGCCCACACTAGGGCAACGACGAAGGGCTCGGAGGACCTGCCGCGTCGGCCCTCGGCCAGAGATAACTGAGCGGCCGACAGTGGGTCTCCTCCCTCGCTATCGACGACGGCCTAAACAATGCCCTCCTCCCCTTCATCGGTGGAGGGGGATACGTCCGGATCTGTTACCAACGGTGAGTATAGAAAGACAGTGTTTTTTGAAGGGAGAAAGACAGGTTACCACCCCTATCTTGTTTAAATCTGGAGAGGATGAGAGTGTGTGATGTTGGGGAACGTAGTAATAATTCAAAATTTTCCTACGTGTCACCAAGATCAATCTAGGAGATGCTAGCAACGAGAGAGAGGGAGTGCATCTTCATACCCTTGAAGATCGCTAAGCGGAAGCGTTACAAGAACGCGGTTGATGGAGTCGTACTCGCGGCGATTCAAATCGTGGAAGATCCGATCTAGCGCCGAACGGACAGCGCCTCCGTGTTCAACACACGTACAGCCCGGGGATGTCTCCTCCTTCTTGATCCAACAAAGGCAGAGGAGAAGTTGAGGGAAAGCTCCGGCAACACGACGACGTGGTGGTGGAGCTTGCGGTTCTCCGCCAGGGCTTCGTCAAGCACTATGGAGGAGGAGGAGGTGTTGGAGGAGTAGAGGGCTGCGCCTAGGGAAGGGTGCGGCTGCCCTCTCTCTCTCACTATATATAGGGGGAAGGGGTGGAGGAGGCGCCCTAGGGTTCCCTAGGGGAGGCGCCCCCACCTCTCCACGTTATGTGAGATGGGTGGGAGGGGCGCACAACCCCTTAATGGGCTGGTGTGCCCCCTCCCCTTGGCTCATAAGGCCCCCCAACGCTTGCTGGGGCCTCCGAAACACCTTTCGGTCAGGCTGGTAGTCACCCGGTACTCCTAGAACAATTCCGGACTGCAATACCCTTCATCCAATATATCGATCTTCACCTCCGGACCACTCCGAAGTTCCTCATGACGTCTGGAATCTCATCCGGGACTCCGAACAACCTTCGGTAACCACATACTATTTCCCAAAACAACTCTAGCGTCACCGAACCTTAAGTCTGTAGACCCTACGGGTTCGGGAACCATGCAAACATGACCGAGACACCTCTCCGGTCAATAACCAATAGCGGGATCTAGATACCCATAATTGCTCCCACATGTTCCACGTTTATCTCAGCGGATGAACCACGATGTCGGGGATTCAATCAATCTCGTACACAATTCCCTTTGTCTATCGGTATGTTACTTGCCTGAGATTCGACCATCGGTATCCCCATACCTCGTTCAATCTCGTTACCGGCAAGTCTCTTTACTCAGTCCGCAACGCATGATCTCGTGGCTAACTCATTAGTCACATTGAGCTCATTATGATGATGCATTACCGAGTGGGCCCGGATATACCTCTCCGTCATACGGAGTGACAAATCCCAGTCTCGATTCGTGCCAACCCAACAGACACTTTCGGAGATACCTGTAGTGCACCTTTATAGTCACCTAGTTACATTGTGACATTTGATGCACCCAAAGCACTCCTACGGTATCCGAGAGTTGCACAATCTCATGGTCTAAGGAAACGATACTTGACATTATAAAAGCTCTAGCAAAACGAACTACACGATCTTGTGCTATACTTAGGATTGGGTCTTTTCCATCACATCATTCTCCCAATGATGTGATCCCGTTATCAACGACATCCAATGTCCATGGCCAGAAAACCATGACCATCTATTGATCAACGAGCTAGTCAACTAGAGGCTTACTAGGGGCATGTTGTGGTCTATGTATTCACACATGTATTACGGTTTCCGATCAATACAATTATAGCATGAACAATAGATAATTATCATGAACAAGGAAATATAACAATAACCATTTTATTATTGCCTCTAGGGCATATTTCCAACAGTCTCCCACTTGCACTAGAGTCAATAATTTAGTTCACATCACCATGTGATCAACACTCATAGTTCACATCGCCATGTGACTAACACCCAAGAGTTTACTAGAGTCTATAATCTAGTTCACATCGCCATGTGATTAACACCCAAGAGTTTACTAGAGTCAATAATCTAGTTCACATCACCATGTGATTAACACTCAATGAGTTCTAGGGTTTGATCATGTTATGCTTACGAGAGAGGTTTTAGTCAATGGGTCTGCAACATTCAGATCCGTTTGTTCTTCGCAAATCTCTATTTCATATTGTAGATGTTGCTACTATGCTCCACTTGGAGCTATTCCAAATGGTTGCTCCACTATATGTATCCGGTTTGCTACTCAGAGTCATCCGGATAGGTGTTAAAGCTTGCATCGACGTAACCCTTTACGCCTAACTCTTCATCACCTCCATAATTCAGAAAACATTTCCTTATTCCCAAGGACAATTTTGACTACTATCCAATGATCCACTCCTGGATCATTCTTATACCCCCTTGCCAGAGACGTGGCAAGGCACATCGCGGTACACAGCATGGCATATCGTATAGAGCCTATAACTAATGCATAGGGAACGACTTTCGTCCTTTCTCTTTCTTCTGTCGTGGTCGAGCTTCAAGTCTTAACTTCACACCTTACAACTCAGGCAAGAACTCCTTCTTTGACTGATCCATCTTGAACTCCTTCAAGATCATGTCAAGGTACGTGCTTTGTGAAAGTCTTATCAGGCATCTTGATCTATCTCTATAGATCTTGATACCCAACATGTAAGCAGTTTTACACAGGTCTTCCTTTGAAAAACTCCATTCAAACAACCCTTTATGCTTTCCATAAATTCTACATCATTTCCAATCAACAATATGTCATCCACATATACTTGTAAAAATGTTGTAGTGCTCCCACTCACTTTCTTGCAAATACAAGTTTCTTGCAAACTTTGTATAAACCCAAATGCTTTGATCACCTCATCAAAGCGTATGTTCCAACTCTGAGATGCTTGCTCCAGTCCATAGAAGGACCGCTGGAGTTTGCATACCTTTTAGCATCCTTAGGATCGACAAAACCTTTTGGTTGTATCACATACATCCTTTCCTCACGGAAACCGTCAAGGAAACTTTGTTTTGACATCCATCTGCCAGATTTCGTAAATGAAAATGCAGCAACTGCTAACATAATTCTAACAGACTTTAGCATCGTTATGATTGAGAGAGTCTCATCATAGTAAACCCCTTGAACTTGTCGGAAACTTCTTTGAGACAAGTCGAGCTTCACAAATGGTGATATTACCATCAACGTCTATCTTCTTCTTAAAGATCCAATTATTCTTAATGGCTTGCTGATCATCGGGCAAGTCCACCAAAGTCCATACTTTGTTCTCATACATGGATCCTATCTCGGATTTCATGGCTCCTAGCCATTTGTTGGAATCCGGGCCCACCATCGCTTCTCCATAGCTCATAGGTTCATCGTTGTCCAACAATCATGACCTTTAAGACAGGGTTACCACTCAGAAGTTGTACACACCCTTGTCGACCTATGAGGTTCGATAGTAACTTGATCTAAAGCTTTATGATCATCATAATTAGCTTTCTCTTCAACTGAGGTAGGTGCCACAGAAACATCTTTTTGTGCTGCGCTATTCTCTGGTTGAAGTAAAGGTTCAACAACCTCATCAAGTTCTGTCTTCCTCCCACTCAATTCTTTCGAGAGAAACTCTTTCTCGAGAAAGGACATGTTCCTAACGACAAACACTTTGCCCTCAGATCTGAGATAGAAGGTATACCCAATCGTCTTGTTTGGGTATTCTATGAAGACACAATTTTCCGCTTTGGGTTCGAGCTTTTCTGGCCGAAGCCTATCGACATAAGCATCATAGCCCCAAACCTTAAGAAACAACAACTTAAGTTTCTTGATAAACCATAGTTCATACGGTGTAGTCACCACGGACTTAGATGGTGCCCTATTTAAAGTGAATGTAATTTTCTCTAATGCATAACCCCAAAATGATAGCGGTAGATCGGTAAGAGACATCATAGATCGCACCATGTCCAATAGGGTGCGATTACGATGTTCGGACACACCATTATGCTATGGTGTTCCAGGTAGCGTCAACTATGAAACGATTCCACCTTGTCTTTAGTGATTGCCAAACTCATAACTCGGATACTCTCCCCTTGATCAGATCGTAGGAACTTGATCTTCTTGTTATGATGATTCTCAACTTCACTCTAAAATTGCTTGAACTTTTCAAACATTTCAGACTTATGCTTCATTAAGTTAATATACCCATATCTACTCAATTCATCGGTGAAGGTGAGAAAATAACGATATCCACTGCGTGCGTCAACACTCATCGGACCGCAGACATCAGCATGTGTGATTTCCAACAAGACACTTGCCCGTTCCATTGTTCCAAAAAACAGGGTTTTAGTCATCTTGCCTATGAGGCATGGTTCGCATGTGTCAGGTGATTCAAAATCAAGTGATTCCAAAAGTCCATTAGCATGGAGGTTCTTCATGCGCTTTACACCAATATGACCTAAGCGGCAGTGCCACAAGAAAGTGGTACTATCATTATCAACTTTACATCTTTTGGCATCAATGTTATGACCATGTGTATCACTACTTAATCGAGATTCAATAAACCATTCACATTGGGTGCATGACCATAGAAGGTATTATTCATGTAAACAGAATAACCATTATTCTCTGACTTAAATGAATAACCGTATTGCAATAAACATGATCTAATCATGTTCATGCTCAACGCAGACACCAATGCAAACAACATTTACCTGGGTTCACACTCCCTAAGGTAGAGGGAGCGTTCGATGGTGATCATATCATCCTTGGAAACACTTCCAACACACATCGTCACCTCACCCTTAGCTAGTCTTCGTTTATTCTGTAGCTTTTGTTTCGATTTACCAATATTAGCAACTGAACCGGTATCTAATACCCATGTGCTACTGGGAGTACTAGTAAGGTACACATCAATAACACATATATCAAATATACTTTTGTTGAAGTTGCCAGCCTTCTTATCTACCAAGTATTTGAGGCAATTCCCCTAATAGAAGCACTTCGTCTCGGGTTTGGGTTCTTGGGTTTCTTCACTGGAGCGGCAACTGGCTTGCCATTCATGAAGTTTCCCTTCTTTCCCTTGCCCTTCTTTGAAACCAGTGGTCTTGTTAACCATCAACACTTTGATGCTCCTTCTTAATTTCTACCTTTACGGCCTTAAGCACGACGAACAGCTCCGGGATCATCTTCCCTTGCATGTTATAGTTCATCACAAAACTCTAGTAGCTTGGTGATAGTGACTAGAGAACTTTGTCAGTCACTCTCTTATCTGGAAGATTAACTCCCACTTGATTCAAGCGATTGAAGTACCCAGACATTCTAAGCACATGCTCACTGGCTGAGCTATTCTCCCAATCTTGTAGGCAAAGATCTTCTTAGAGGACTCAAACCTCTCAACACGGGCATGAGCCTGAAATACCAATTTCAGCTCTTGAAACATCTCATATGTTCCATGGCATTCAAAACACTTTTGGAGCCCTGACTCTAAGCCGTAAAGCATGGCGTACTAAACTACCAGGTAGTCATTAGAACGTGTCTGCCAGATGTTCACAACATCCACGGACGACGCCAAAGGGGTTGGCACACCGAGCGGTGCATCAAGGATAGAAGCCTTCTGTGTAGCAGTGAGGACAATCCTCAGACTACGGCCCTAGTCCGCACAATTTCTTACAATATCTTTCAACTTAGTCTTTCTCTAGGAATGTATTAAAACAAGGAGCTAAAGCGCGAGCTATTAATCCACAACATAATTTGCAAAGACAATTTAGACTTTCTTCATGATAATTAAGTTCATCTAATCAAATTATTTAATGAACTCCCACTTAGATAGACATCCCTCTGGTCATCTAAGTGATACATAATCTGAATCGACTAGGCCGTGTCCGATCATCACGTGAGACGGACTAGTCATCAACGGTGAACATCTTATGTTGATCGCATCTACTATACGACTCATGTTCGACCTTTCGGTCTCTCGTGTTCCGAGGCCATGTTTTTACATGCTAGGCTCGTCAAGTCAACCTAAGTGTTTTGCATGTGTAAATCTGGCTTACACCCGTTGTATTCGAACGTTAGAATCTATCACACCCGATCATCACGTGGTGCTTTGAAATAACGAACCTTCGCAATGGTGCACAGTTAGGGGGAACACTTTTCTTGAAATTTTAGTGAGGGATCATCTTATGTATGCTACTTTCGTTCTAAGAAAATAAGATGTAAACATGACAAACATCACATGCAAATCATAAAGTGACATGATATGGCCAATATCATCTTGCGCCTTTCATCTCCATCTTCGAGGCACGGCATGATCACATTCGTCACCGGCAGGACACCATGATCTTCATCATCATGATCTCCATCATCATGTCTTCATGAAGTTGTCTCGCCAACTATTACTTCTACTACTATGGCTAATGGTTAGCAATAAAGTAAAGTAATTACATGGTGTTTTCATTGACACGCAGGTCATACAATAAATTAAGACAACTCCTATGGCTCCTGACGGTTGTCATACTCATCGACATGCAAGTCGTGATTCCTATTACAAGAACATGATCAATCTCATACATCACATATATCATTCACCACATCCTTTTGGCCATATCACATCACATAGCATACCCTGCAAAAACAAGTTAGACGTCCTCTAATTGTTGTTGCATGTTTTACGTGGCTGCTAAGGGTTTCTAGCAAGAACGTTTCTTACCTACGCAAAAGCCACAACGGTGATATGCCAATTGCTATTTACCCTTCATAAGGACCCTTTTCATCGAATCCGATCTGACTAAAGTGGGAGAGAAAGACACCCGCTAGCCACCTTACGCATCAAGTGCATGTCTGTCGGTGGAACCTGTCTCACGTAAGAGTACGTGTAAGGTCGGTCCGGGCCGCTTCATCCCACAATGCCGCCGAATCAAGATAAGACTAGTAACGGTAAGCAAATTAAACAAATCATCGCCCACAACTACTTGTGTTCTACTCGTGCATAGAACCTACGCATAGTCCTAGCTAATGATGCCATTGTTGGGGAACGTAGTAATAATTCAAAATTTTCCTACGTGTCACCAAGATCAATCTAGGAGATGCTAGCAACGAGAGAGAGGGAGTGCATCTTCATACCCTTGAAGATCGCTAAGCGGAAGAGTTACAAGAACGCGGTTGATGGAGTCATACTTGCGGCGATTCAAATCGTGGAAGATCTGATCTAGCGCCGAACGGACGGTGCCTCCTCGTTCAACACACGTACAGCCCGGGGATGTCTCCTCCTTCTTGATCCAGCAAGGGGAGAGGAGAAGTTGAGGGAAAGCTCCGGTAGCAAGACGGCGTGGTGGTGGAGCTTGCGGTTCTCCGGCAGGGCTTCGCCAAGCACTATGGAGGAGGAGGAGGAGGTGTTGGAGGAGGAGAGGGCTGCCCCTGGGGAAGGGTGTGGCTGCCCTCTCTCTCCCTCACTATATATAGGGGGAAGGGGGTGGAGGAGGCGCCCTAGGGTTCCCTTGGGGAGGGGCGGCGGCCACAGGGGAAACCCGAGATGGGTTTGGGCACCCCCACCCCTAGGAAACTCCCCCCCCCCCAAGCCGGGACGGGTGGCTGCCCTAGGGGAGGCGCCCCCACCTCTCCACGTTACGTGAGATGGGGTGGGAGGGGCGCACAGCCCCTTAGGCCTTATTTGGTTGCAAGGGAAAGTATCCCAGGGTAGTAATCCCATGGGGGGGGTTTTCCATGGCCATAGGGGATCCCTCTCCCACCACGGGGAGGCCCCCCACGTGAGTTTGGAGATGAGGGGCAGGGGAGGGAATCCCGTTCAGAAAATTGTCAGAAAAGTATCAAATTTCTTATAAAACATTATAATATTCAAAATCCATGAAAAATAACACTGTCTTTTTTACAAAAATATTATATTAGTTCAAAAGTAACTAAATGTTTTCTCTAATTTCATTGCAAACTTCAAGAATAAAACAGAAAAACACGAAACAAGCATAAACGGTAAAAAAATAAAACACTTCAATCCACATCAAACACGCTGACCATAAGTTATACTTGTTCTGTCGCACAAATAACGACACTTGAATAAATTTAGCGTGCTAATCATGGTTTAACAAATGAAATGCTAACTAAGGTAGAAATCCAGCAAGAATAATCATTTAGTTCCATTATTAACATGTATACATGTAAATCATCCATGCCAAAATTTGTTGTCTTTGGGATAGTCACTCTGAAACTTCCAAGATCAACTTCTTTGAACAATTTCATTGGCTAGCTTTAGGAAACCTGCAAAGCAAAAAACAACAACGTAGTCACTATACAATATAAATTTTAAACTATATATAAGCACATATATTTATTTATATCCATGTTCCCAATGAAATAGATGCAAACATAATAAGCACACACCTATTTGTGTTCTTATATGTATAATATTGTTCTCTTTAATTCCTAGATGACCACGGCATGAAAGCCATCATTTCGCAAGAAACGAATGTTAGACTGAAATTAGTTTGAAAATAGCCTTCAGAGCTTTTCGATTGTATAAAAACTATTCCAATTGTAATATTGTATATGTTCAGAATAATATGCACCGGATGGCACTAATGACAAGCTCGTCAGAGCTTTTCTCCTCGATATTGTATAATGTTTAAAGGATTACTACTAACCAACTGCTTCGCTTTGTATAATCTCGTCATGGAACTAAATTCACTGAATTTATTCAAAGCTGCAACTAAAAAACGAGCTCAGAGAAGGACATTGGCATACGATAACTGAAGGTATCAGCTGATGAAAAATGAGCTACAACTGAAAAAAAATCCATCCCACAAGCGATCAGAGTGGACGTCAGAATCGCTCCTGGCGACTAGCTACTCTAGCTAAACTTGCTAATAGATTGGTGAAGAAAGATCAAAGCGAAAACTAGACACTATCTAAAAACGCTGCATGGCAGCAAAACAGAAGTGCCTACCATGGCAGAGAAATATACTAGGTGCGGACTTGGGTTTATTCCAACATACGGCAAGTTCATGGTCGTCTCCGTCGGCTGTGGGCTGAACCCGAAAGAGAGCTACAGCGCCAAGGATGCCGCCAAGTGGGGGATCCTGAACTGAATCGTCAAGGATGGCACTGCCCCCATCATCGACATGTTCAATGCCAGCAGCGCCAACATGGTGGACATAAGGAGCTAAAGTTGTAGAGATGCATTCACACAAAAACACAAGATAATTCCACAAAGAAAAATTGACAAGAGCATGAACTCATTTGTATACACCCTCTGTTTTCTCCACAAGATATTCATCTGCTTATAGTTAGCATGTGCAAATTCATGAACAAATTGTAAAATGCCCAATGGAAGAAAACACAAAACTGCACCTCTAAATTGGTACTCCAAAATTACATACCTTACGTTTTCTTCTTGGTAGCAATTTTCTCCTTCAATCAGTAAAGGCCATTTTCTAACAGTACATTAGTAATTGATGACTTAACAGCACTGCATCGATAATACTATCAATTGGCTTTGCTGCAATCGCATCATCAGTCAAAATTCTTTACAAAAAGATAATATCAATTCAGAAGTCAAAATATATATTAGCACATATTCTTATTTATATGCATCTTTATAAAACAAACAGATCCAAACATAATAAGATGTTGTTCTCTCTTTGAATAATCCGCAGGAAAACTCAAAATCTTAATAGCACATGGTTTCATCTTTTAATTACTTTGCCACTAACATACTTTTTACAAATAAAGCTTGAAATTAAGACAAAAATAGATCAACTCAATGGCGTACGCAAAAAGTGTAAAATGGATAGAGATAATGGAGTGAATGTCCCCTTGGGTCCATAGAGTTTAAACCGAAGGCCAATTATCAAGATTACATATGCTCGAACCTTGGTTCCATATCTTGGTACAAAAGGGAAGAACTTGAATGAGAGTAATTTTAAACTGAACAGTTACCATGATACTAATGCTACTTCCATCAGAGCAATTGAATTCCAATAACTGGTATGTTTATGTTACACCGTTATTATAAGCAAGACAAGCATACTTCAGGTTATCCTAAAGATTCTAAGTTAAAATTAAGACAAAGCTAGTACAGCAATTTGAGTAGTCCCCTTGAAATATACTAGAACATTGTGTGTGTATTAGCATCACAAGGAGGTAGATGTGGTTGTGCTCACTTGTGAGGTCAGGATAGTTAGGTAGAAACACTACTGCAAACGATGGATGTTCTTCCGTATTGGTTCTTGTGATACAAAACTCAAACAAGAGAGAAGGCTCTTGGATCTGTACAGGCGCAAGTTAGTGCGTGTAGCAGGTTAGGAAAAATGGTGGGTGGAAGAGGAGGAGGAGGGGATAACCTTGGACAAAGAGGAGCACGATCTCCTGGCCGTCGTCGTCATCGGAAGGTGAAGATCTTGGGGGCGGAGACTAGATCCGGGAAGTAGTAGGATGGCGACCCCGGCCCCGTCGCCCCATCCGGAGGGGCAGAGCATCGAAGGGAGGAGGGCAGGGGGCGTCGTAGTCGCCGGTCGGAGGAGGCAGGAGCGGTGGACGGATGATGTAGGGCGGAACCCTACGTGGACGATCTTTCACGTTGGAGCGGATCCTACGGTGAATCACGAAGAACACGCGGAAGAACAAGAGGGAAACACGGGGAAAACGAGAGAGAAGTCACTCAACCAAAAAGAGATCAATCACACAAGTGCTAGATCACCGATCACATAAGGTGGCACAAGATTCAAGATCAACAAAGGAAAGATACAAACGGTAGCCGTTCTTCTCCATGAGGAGGCCTTGAGGGGGTCCACCCTAGAAGGGGGTCTTGAATCCGCTTGGGGGATCTTCTCCGTAGAGGTCCTGATCTCCGAGGAGAAGTAGCCAAGTGGATGAGCAAAGGCTCTCACACAAAATATGAGCTAATCCAATGCTAACCTAGAAAGAGGAAGGGGATGGAGTATATATAGTCTAGGGGGCGAAGGGGTACATGGAACTCGTCCGGATACCTGCAGACGCACGGGGAGGCCGGATGTCCGGCGTCGGGCGGATGTCCGGGCGTCGGGCGGATGTCCGGGCGTCGGGCGGATGTCCGGCCTTCATGAGGCGCCGGATGTCCGGGCTATCCGCCGGATGTCGTGGCTGGGGCGGCCACTTCGCCGAATCGGGTGAGGTGCCGGATTTCCGGCTTGAGCCGATATATCCGGTGGGGCGGATGTCCGGGGCCGGACGCCGGATGTCCGGGCCCTGTAGACTTGGGTAGCTTGGCTAATGCTAAGGTGGATGCTCCAGGGGCCGGATGTCCGGGGCTTCGGCCGGATGTCCAGGGCCTGGGAGTTGAACTTGCCCATTTCCGTTGGTTCTCTTCATCCATGGACTTGGTGGCTTGTCCGTCTTGGCGTGCACCCTCGGAGGTTCCCTTGACACCTAATCCTGCATAGCATAGCGGACTTAGGTAGTAGCCATGTCTCGAGTGGATCATATGTGATATCAATAAGGAAGGAAGTCACCTCGTTCTCGAGAGCTCTAGCTCTAGCTCATGTCATGGGTCCTCTTGGCTCTTGATGAGACGGTTGTGGATGCATGGGGATGATCGTGGGATGCTCCGCATCATCTCCCCCCCCCCCTTGGGAGAGATCCGACCTCGGATCAAGAGCTTCATCTCCATGCTATGATGCGAGGTCCTTGACGTTGAAGATGTCGCTCGCGTTGTATTTGTCGCGAGGTATGTCGATCTTGTAAGCATTGTCGTTGTAGCGTGCTAGCACCTTTAATGTCCATCGGCTCGAGGGAGAAGCTTGGACTTGCGTTCTTTGGGGAAGCGGTCCTTGCGAAGGTGTAGCCACACTAGATCACCAATGTTGAAGACGATGGGTTGCTTGTTGGCGTTGAGCTTGGTTGCTTGACGTTGTACTTGGCGCTCAATGGTGTGCCTTGTATCTTCGTGCATCTTCTTGATGTAGCTTGCTCGTGCACTCGCATCCATGTCGGTGCGCTCTTGGAGGAAGTGGTAGAATTTCCAATGGGGACAACGGGTTGAAACCGTGAGCGACCTCGAAGGGGGACTTGCCGGTAGTTGAATGTCTTGCACGGTTGTAGGCGTACTCGGCGATGGGTAGACATGCTTCCCACTCCTTGATGTTCTTCTTGATCAAGACACGAAGTAGAGTGGATTGTGTGCAGTTCCTCACCTCCGTTTGGCCGTCGGTTTGAGGATGGTATGCCGAGGAGAACAAGAGCTTGATTCCGAGCTTGGCGCATAGGGTCTTCCAAAAGTAACTCAAGAACTTGACGTCACGATCGGAGACGATTGTCTTTGGTACGCCATGGAGTCGCAAGATTTCCCTACAAAAGAGATTTGCAACATGTGAAGCATCGTCTATCTTGTTGCAAGGAATGAAATGTGGCATTTTAGAAAATCTATCCACAACAACAAACACGGAATCCTTGCCATTTTGAGTCCTAGACAAACCAAGTACAAAATCCATACTAGTGTATTCCCATGGTTGATATGGAATAGGAAGAGGCATGTAAAGACCATGAGATTGAGCTTTAGACTTAGCTTTGCGACATGTATAACATCGGGTGGTGAAGCGTGAGATGTCGCGGAACATCTTGGGCCAAAAGTAGTTGTTGGAGAGCGTGGCGAATGTCTTGTCGCGTCCAAAGTGTCCCATGAGTCCGCCTCCATGAGCCTCTTGCAAAAGGAGCAAACGAAGAGAAGACTCGGAATGCAAAGTTTGTTAGCTCTCATAAGATAGCCATCCTTGATGTAATATTGTTCCCAAGAAGTATGCGTCAAACACTTAGCATAAGGAGAAGCAAAAGATGGGTCATGCTCATACAAGTCTTTTATATGCTCAAACCCAATAACATTCAACTCAAGTTGAGTGACAAGCATGCTTATGCGTGAAAGCGCGTCGGCAACTACATTTTCTTTACCCTTAATGTACTTGATCACATAAGGAAAAGATTCAATGAATTCACTCCATTTTGCATGACGCTTGTTTAATTTAGTTTGACCTTTGAGGTACTTAAGCGTTTCATGATCGGTATGGATGACAAACTCATGAGGTCTAAGGTAATGTTCCCAAACATGTAGCACACGCACTAAAGCATACAATTCTTTGTCATAGATGGGATAATTAAGTTGAGCACCGGATAGTTTTTCACTAAAATAAGGAATGGCTCGTTTTTCTTGCATCAAAACTCCGCCAATTCCGTTACCACTTGCATCACAATGAACCTCAAAAGTTTTGTCAAAATTGGGCAAAGCAACAATCGGAGCATGAGTAAGCAAAGACTTGAGCTCATCAAAAGCGGTTGATTGCAAAGTTCCCCAAACAAAGGGAGTATTCTTCTTACTCAAGGCATGCAAAGGAGCGGCAATTGTGCTAAAATCTTTCACAAAGCAACGATAAAAACCATAAGACCAAGAAAACTTCGCACTTGTTGCAAATTGGTGGGTTGGGGCCAAGTTTTAATTGCTTCAGTTTTAGATTCGTCAACATGGACACCCTTTGAGGATACTACAAAACCCAAGAAAACCACTTTGTCAACTCCAAAAGTGCATTTTTTCAAGTTTGCATAAAGGCATTCCTTGCGAAGAGTTTGCAACACAGATTTTACATGATTGATGTGCTCTTTCATTGTTTTGCTAAACACAAGGATATCATCAAAGTAAACCACAACAAATACTCCAATGTAAGGACGAAGCACATGATGCATAAGGCCTGCGAAAGTACCGGGAGCCTCCGAAAGACCCATAGGCATCACTAACCATTCATATAAACCAAATTTGGTTTTGAAAGCAGTTTTCCATTCATCACCCTCTTGTATGCGGATTTGGTAATAGCCACTTTTAAGGTCAATTTTTGAGAAAAAGTTGGCTCCACTAAGTTCATCAAGCATATCATCTAAGCGAGGAATGGGATGCCTATAGCGGACAGTGATTGCATTGATAGGTCTACAATCGGAACACAAGCGAAAACTTCCATTGGGCTTAGGCACAAGTATAACGGGAACGGCACAAGGGCTTAAGCTTTCACGTACATCACCGTTGTCGATTAGTTGTTGTACTTGCCGTTGAATCTCCTTGGTTTCTTCAGGATTGACTCGGTATGGAGCTTTGTTTGGTAGAGGCGCTCCGGGGATGAGGTCGATTCGGTGCTCAATGCCTCGAAGAGGAGGTAGACCCGGAGGTAGCTCATCCGGGAAAACATCTTGAAATTCCTGCAAAAGAGATTGAAACACCAAAGGTAGCTCATGAATGGTGTTAGTTTTTGGTTCTCCATCCTTGCACACAAGGACAAAGTGCATCACACTCGATGGGTTCTCACACACTTCTCTCATCTCACTTTTGGTGGCAAATAGGATGCGGTTTTTCTCTCTGGGCGAAGAGGCGCTCAAGTTTGTCTTGTGGCTCTCACTCACTTTTGGTTGGATCACTTTCTCGCTCTTGTCTCTATGATGGGTGGCTTGCTTGTCGGCTATCACTTGAGTAGGAGACATAGGTCGTAGCACATATTCCTTCCCTTTCATCTTGAAGCTATAGTGATTGGTGCGCCCATTGTGGATGACACCACGGTCGAATTGCCATGGTCGAGCACGGAAGTAGGTGGCAAACGGTCATTGGGACCACATCACATTCCAACGTGTCTTCATAACCACCGATTTTGAAGGAGACTTGGACCGTATGCTCGACTCGTATAGTGCCGGAGTCACTTAGCCATTGAACCTTGTAGGGATGCGGGTGCTTCCTCTTGACCAATTGAAGTTTGGAACATAGTTCTTCACTTGCCAAGTTGTGGCAACTACCTCCATCGATGATGACCTTGACGGACCTTCCGTTGATGCCGGCCTTTGTATGGAATATGTGGCATCTTTGGTCGTCTTCTTGTTGATGTTGAAGGGTCAAGACCTTGGAGACAACGAGAGCGGGGCTCGAATCCTCATCGCAAAAGACTTGATCATCCTCATCTTCGTTCACTTGCCGGTGCATGGCCACTTGCTCAAGGGCTTCCATCTCCTCATCACTCATTAAGTCATAGGTGCCGTCGTCGTTGAGGATCATGGTGCGCTTGTTGGTGCAATCGTAGGACTTGTGGCCTCGGCCGCCGCAAGTGAAACACTTGAAAGAGCTTGTTTTGATGGTCTCATCGGTCGGAGTAGACGATGAAGCACGCGGCTTGAAGTTGCTTGTAGTAGGAGGAGGACGATTTGAACTTGTCAACTTTCTCTTGTAAATCGACTTGTCGTCGTTGTTTGTAGAAGGTTTGGTTGATGTAGATGTTGGAGGAGTCGTTGAGGCTTGGTTGTTGGAGAAGCCGTAGGTCTTGGCCGAGTACTTGGCGTACTTGAAGTCATCTTGCACTTGACGTTCCGCATTTGTAGCTTGATGCACAAGCTCAATGAGGGTTGAGTATGGTTGGAAGTCGGCGATCTTCTTGATGGGATGATTTAGTCCATTCAAGAAACGTGCCATAGTTTGCTCATCATCTTCCTTGACATTGGCTCGAATCATGGCTATCTCCATTTCCTTGTAATATTCTTCAACACTCTTTGTTCCTTGCTTGAGTAGTTGGAGTTTCTTGAAGAGGTCGCGGTTGTAGTAGGTTGGCACAAAGCGTGCTCGCATGACATCCTTCATTTGAGCCCAAGTGGTGATTGGAGGTTCACCTCTTGCTTGTCGTCGCTCAATGATTTGTTCCCACCATATGAGCACATAGTCTTGGAACTCAAGTGATGCCATAGCGATTTTCTTCGCTTCATCGTAGTTGTGCAACGGAAGATTTTGTCAACCTTCAATGCCCATGAGAGGTAGTCTTGGGGTCATTGCTTCCATTGAACTTGGGCATGGTGAATTTTAGCTTGCCGTGGCGTTGCTCTTCATTGTGTTGTTGGCGATGTTGATGATAACGTCCTTGGCGTGGATTATGTCGTCTTCATGTTGCTCTTGGCGTGGAGGAAGACAATTATCAACTTGCCATTGTTGATCTTGAGGTTGGAGTGTAGCTTGACGAGCTTGTGGAGGTGCTTGAGGAACTTGACGTTGTACATTCCTCTCTTGGATTTCTTCTAGAAGGGCTTCCTCTTGATTGCGCCGTTCGTGATTGCAGTTGGCGAAGGCTCTACTTGATTCTTGAAGGGCACGTTGCGCCTCAAGAGCTTGCGCCTCACGTTGTTGTTGTTGAAGACATTGAGCCTTGGCGTCTTGTTCGTCTTGGTGAAGACGCGCTCGTTCTTCCTCTTGTTGGCGACGAAGACGTTGTCGTTCTTGAGCTTGAGCAAAAGCCTCTTGGTTTGATTGAGGACGAGGAACTTGATCATCAACTTGTTCTTGTGAATGCTTGTCATGGAGTGGGTTGCGAGATGCCTGACGGTCTTGACGAGCGGCACGACGAAGAGTGTTCGAAGTAGGTGTACTTGAGTCATAGAAGGTGTCGTCGAGTGTCGACTCGGCGGCTCCGTCTTGATGATGAAGAAGTTGAATGATGCCGGTTTCTCATCAAAGCGCGTATCTCGTCCATTCTTGCATCATTCTCTTGCTTGTGAACGTCGAACTTGTTGTCGAAGTAGTCCCTTGTACGTTGCTCGGAGAGTCGCAAGTCGGTGGCGAGGTTGTCGATGCGGTCGCTCATTGCTTGTTGTTCTTGGTGCAACACTCGTTGTGCACCAAAGAGGTGGCTCTTGGTGACGTATGATGACATGTCGTCGTCTTGCTCGATGAAGAGTGGGTTGGTAGAAGTACTTGGCCTATCCATCATTCCAAGCAAAATGTGATTGGTAGAACGGAAAAGAACTTATACCAATGTACCTTTGACCGATGTTGAAGATGAATCAAGTTCACTCAAATGCGGACAATGAAATAGCACTCCTGGTACCGATTCTTGTCGGTTCTCACACCTACACAAATAAAAGCTTATGGTGGAGCTCGGTTAGGATGGTGGCACAAAATTTGATGCAATTGTAAGTGAGACTCAATAATGTTGGAAATGATTCACAAATTTGCAAATGCAACAAGTAGACCAATAGCAAGATATGGTACACGGGAACACACACGCAAATAGATAATATGTGGTTATGCAACCAAGGATGAGCCAAAATGTGGAATTCACCAAGATGCTCTTGTTGCACAACACTAGAGAGACGCTAGCACGATTGCAAAATAGGCGGATACGAACTTGTGCACAACCTACTAAGCAAAAATGCAACGACTTCTATCCCAAGTATGCTATATGTATGGTGTTTCGATGTGTTGATCCAAGATGATCAAGTATGACAATCTTAATGTTGTATGATGCTATGGTTCTTGCTCATAAGCTCTTTGCTTATCTTTCTCTCTTTGCTTAAAAGCTTGATTGGCTCTTTCTCTTTTGAGCTCTTTTCTCATGCAAAACTTCACAAACCAAGATAGCAATTGTGTATGCGATGACAACTTTGTGACACACAAGTTGATGCTAAGATATGCACCACTTTGGTATGGTATGTATGCTATGGAGTATGATCACTAATGTGCACAAGTCACGTTGTCGGCAATACTCAATGGCTAGTCTCGATGGGTAAGCAACGCAAAAGATGGGCTATGATGGTTATCGATGCAATTGCAAGTAATGACAAAGATGTCGACGATGTTACCGTCCTTGCCGAAGATGAGCGGTGGTGATGTTGATGTTGAACCGTACCTAGATAGCCGAAACACAAAAGGATACGGAAACCCCAACTCAAATTCTCAAATCAAAATTAGGCAACATTGTCGGAATTGGTAGTGGGAAAGGCTATGGTGGTGTTATGCGGAAGTGGTGGAGGTATATGGAAGTGTATGTGGGCACCGGGACAAAATTTGGCGAGAGTTAGGCGGTAACCGGGGTGGTGGATGGGGATTCTTTGCTGCCGGAAGCGGATTTCCGGGCAGGAAGCCGGATGTCCGGGCTGGTCGGGCCGGATGTCCGGGATGCCGGATGTCCGGGCTGTTCGGGCCGGATGTCCGGGCTCTGGGTCCGTGGACGAACTCGATGAACACCTCTTGGAGAGGTCTAATCTGGGGCAAAATTCGGACGATTTTGAGGATGGAAATTGTGGAAATGGTGGGGGAATGCTAGATCTACCTGCAACACACGAAATCCGCGGATCAAATCCAACAAAACTTCATCACACCAACAAATCACAAAAAACATTTGGGGCTATTTTTGTGGGGAATTTTCGGAATTATGACAAAAACAACAAAATCAAGCTAGAACAAGAGGGGTAGGGGCTCCAAAAACGTGATCAATGTGGCTCATGATACCAAGATGATGTAGGGCGGAACCCTACGTGGACGATCTTTCACGTTGGACCGGATCCTACGGTGAATCACGAAGAACACGCGGAAGAACAAGAGGGAAACACGGGGAAAACGAGAGAGAAGTCACTCAACCAACAAGAGATCAATCACACAAGTGCTAGATCACCAATCACATAAGGTGGCACAAGATTCAAGATCAACAAAGGAAAGATACAAACGGTAGCCGTTCTTCTCTGTGAGGAGGCCTTGAGGGGGTCCACCCTAGAAGGGGGTCTTGAATCCGCTTGGGGGATATTCTCCGTAGAGGTCCTGATCTCCGAGGAGAAGTAGCCAAGTGGATGAGCAAAGGCTCTCACACAAAATATGAGCTAATCCAATGCTAACCTAGAAAGAGGAAGGGGATGGAGTATATATAGTCTAGGGAGCGAAGGGGTACATGGGACTCATCCCGGATACACTGCACGCAGGCAGGGGAGGCCGGATGTCCGGGCGTTGGGCCGGATGTCCTGGCCTTCACGAGGCGCCGGATGCCCGGGCTATCCGGCCGGATGTCCGGGCTGGGGCGGCCACTTCTGCCGAATCGGGTGAGGGGTGCCGGATTTCCGGGCTTCAGGCCGGATATTCGGGCTGGGGGCCGGATGCCGGATGTCCGGGCCCTGTAGACTTGGGCAGCTTGGCTGATGCTGAGGTGGATGCTCCAGGGGCCGGATGTCCGGGGCTTCGGCCGGATGTCCGGGGCCTGGGAGTTGAACTTTCCCATTTCCGTTGGTTCTCTTCATCCATGGACTTGGTGGCTTGTCCGTCTTCACGTGCACCCTCGGGAGGTTCCCCTTGACACCTCATCATGCATAGCATATCGGACTTAGGTAGTAGCCATGTCTCGAGTGGATCATATGTGATATCAATAAGGAAGGAAGTCACCTCGTTCTCGAGAGCTCTAGCTCTAGCTCGTGTCATGGGTCCTCTTGGCTCTTGATGAGACGGGTGTGGATGCATGGGGATGATCGTGGGATGATCAGCATCAACGGCGGCAGACCGGAGCGATGGACGGAGGAGGTCTTCCAGTCGCCGCCGCCGCCAGTCATTCACGAGTGCGAGACAGAACGAGCGAGGGTTTCCTCCCCGACGTCTACACTCGTGGGAGCCTTTCCCGGGGAAAGGCCAGGGGTACCCCTTCCTCGTGGGCGTCCAAACGTGATCGTGAGAATTCCGGGGTTTATTTTGTCCGTGGTTTGTCGGCCCGGGGAAAAGGCAGGGATCCCGGGGGGATTCGGTGAAACCAAACGAGGCCTTAGTGGGCTGGTGTGCCCCCTCCCCTTGACCCATAAGGCCCCCCAACGCTTGCCGGGGCCTCCGAAACACCTTTCGGCCACGCTGGTCATCACCTGGTACTCCCAGGACAATTCCGGACTCCAATACCCTTCGTCCAATATATCGATCTTCACCTCCGGACCACTCCGGAGTTCCTCGTCACGTCCGGGATCTCATCCGGGACTTCGAACAACCTTCGGTAACCACATACTATTTCCCATAACAACTCTAGTGTCACTGAACCTTAAGTGTGTAGACCCTACGGGTTCGGGAACCATGCAGACATGACCGAGACACCTCTCCGGCCAATAACCAATAGTGGGATCTGGATACCCATATTGGCTCCCACATGTTCCACGATGATCTCATCGGATGAACCACGATGTCGGGGATTCAATCAATCCCGTATACAATTCCCTTTGTCTATTGGTATGTTACTTGCCCGAGATTCGACCGTCAGTATCCCCATACCTCACTCAATCTCGTTACCGGCAAGTCTCTTTACTCGTTCTGCAACGCATGATCCCGTGGCTAACTCATTAGTCATATTGAGTTTTGTTGTGTCGCGTCAACTCATACAAGACCGAGAAGTTTGATTACTACAATGCCCTCTCCCTCGCGGTCTGAGCTCCGGTGCCTTAACTGCACCTGCATTTGGCTGCATGACAGGTGGGCCAACCACCTGTTGGGCCCACCTATCATAGATGCAAAGGTAGGAGCAGCATGTCAATGAAGCTGCTTCCCTACCTCGCGCATGAGCGTGGTGGCTGGCAGGACTAGTAGGAGCTTTTGCTACACGCTTCTTGACGGCGGCGAACTTGCGGATGGAGTTGACCATCATGTCGTCCATGCGAGAGGCGAAGCCGGCGTCGGCGAGGGCTACGACGCCGGCGGTCGCCAGCACCATCTGGAAATGTTGCGCGGTGCGGGGCCACAGGCCGGCGCCTTGTATGATTTGGCACAGCCGACTGCCGCTCGCAACCATCGCCTCCATAGGTGCTTCTGGCTTCTGGTCACTTGGTCTTGGATTGGAGTAAGCGGTGTTCTTGTGAGAGACTAAGGAGTAGATGGATTGGAGTGGTGGGGCACCTTTATATGAGAATCCAAACTACATTGCATTCACATCGTCTTTGGCTCTATTCTGCTTCTCCAATTAATTCCCTCTGCATGTAGAGTAATTTGAGGATGCATCATTGACCGTTCAACGTCTCGAGAACCGCTACCCTCTCCCTCCTTGGCATTCAAGAACCTATGGAGGCGACTAACGCTCACATCTATCGCGTGTCAGGAGACGTTCCCGTCGATGATGAGGTGCCTATGGTGACTTCGTAAATTTCAAGATGATAGTACTAGTATACTCAATATTGTGCACCTCGACCAAGGCCGAGAGGAAAATGAGAGAACTACGTATTTATTTACGGTGTAGATTCACTCATTTTGCTCCATATGTACTCCATCTCGGTGTAGTCTAGTCACTTGTTGAAATCTCTAGAAAGGCAAATACTCCTTTACGGTTTCTGAGGCTATACTAGCAAGTACTACAATAGTGGGCTCACATAACAATTTTGTCTCATGCAAGAGCACGGCTATATGCGTGCTCCAAGGTTCGTGAATCGCCACGTTCGGGTTGCACTTGGCTCTTTGCCTCTTCGAGAAGGCGAACAATGATGTTACTACTGCTGCTTCTCTGATGTCGAATCCGCTGCTGCATGTCCGTCCCTTTGCGGCGGGAGGGATAGCTTGTTGTAGTACTATAAGCAAAAGCATGTCCTCTTCTGCGAGCCACCTCGCGCATGGGCGAGGGAGAAGGCGTTTAGTAGTAAAATCAAACCTCTCCTCGTTGTACAAGTTGACGCGACACATCATAGCACTGGCCCCACATGGTTGCCTCTAAACTTGGCTGAAAGACCCACAATGTACAATACTCCATTTGCTGCAACCTCTAACATTTACCCCACCACAAATTAAAATATATATTCATGTCTTGACTAGATGAGCGTGCAAACTAGAATCACCAGGATGACAGGTAAGGCCATAAGATTACTTTAATAAAAAAATATAGCATGGAGCCGACCCCAACGATTTTAAGCTTATAGGCACGGTACACGCTATCTTAGACTACTCTACACATGAAACTGCCACACGAGCGTCCGTGCTGCGCTTGGCTCTTCGCCTCTTCGGGAAGTCGAACAATGATGGAGTACTACTGAAGTGGAGGAGTACTCTGATGTATATACGGCCATCGACACCGATTGAACTGCTGCATGTCCACCGCGTGCGGGAGGGAGAGCGTGTAGCGAATGAAAGATTCTCCTAGTCATGCCAGCCACCACGCTCATGGGCGAGGGAGGGACGCAACTTCATTGACTTACTGCTCCTGCCTTTGCGTCTACGACAGGTGGGCCCAACAGGTCGGTGGCCCACCTGTCATGCAGCCAAAGTCAGGTGCGGTTAAGGCGAGAGGGCGTTATAGTAATCAAACTTCTTGGTCTTGTACGAGTTGACGCGACACATCAAAGTAGTGCACTCGATATATTTCAATAATTTGCGTTTACTGATGCATTAATTACAATGCATGCATGCATGTCGTGACTCTTCTTTTGATACTTGCATGTGTTGATTTAATGCACCTTGAAGTAGTATGAATATGTGATGGTAAATCTTTGTAATGCCCCGGCCCTAATAAAGCGAGAGATGGTTGTGCACGAGGAGGGCGAGATCATGCAAACGGAACAGGACCCGACGATGGAGCTCTCTATGGTCTCGACGGACCTCACCTTGCTCCACTGACCCTTGTGCCTCCGCCCCTTGAAACCTCCAGTGTATGAGGTTCGAATACACCTCGTCCGTTCGGCTGATCGAGCAAGGTGCAGGTTTCTTGATTGATGTGTTGTTCGATCGATTTGTGCAGTGCAAGGGAGGGCACCTGGCTTGCGCGAACTGCCGCGTCGAGTGCCCCGGGAACCAGCGGCGGTGCCAGAAGTGCGAGCGCGGTGGTGGCTTCGACGTGCAAAACACGGCGGTGGACTCCGTCCTCTCCTTGGTGAGGATGGAGTGCCCGCACGAAGACTATGGGCTTTACGTCACTTACCAGAAGATCGCTGGTCACCAGAGTGTGTGTCCGCTCGCGCCCTGCAAATGCCATGTGCCCGTCTGCGGCTACGAAGGCCCGCCGCCGGTGCTATCCCACCACATCAGCACCATGCATCCCATGCCCGTGTATAGGATCCAGTACAGCAAGACACTCTAGCTGCAAGTGCCACTGTCGGAGCCACGGCTCTTGCTGTTTGCGGAGGAGGACGGCCGCGCATTTTTCTTGGTCGGCGGCGTGATCGACATTGGCGCGCCTATGGCCGTGTCGGTCATCTGCATCAGAGCGGGGGCGTCCCCACTGCCGCACTACATGGCCAAGTTGTGGGCGAACGGCCTGCCGGGCGAGCCCAAAGGCAGGAACGAAGCCGTTGTCGGTGTCAAAACCGGCGGATCTCGGGTAGGGGGTCCCGAACTGTGCGTCTAAGGCGGATGGTAACAGGAGGCAAGGGACACAATATTTACCAAGGTTCGGGCCCTCTCTATGGAGGTAATACCCTACTTCCTGCTTGATTGATCTTGATGAATATGAGTATTACAAGAGTTGATCTACCACGAGATCGTAGAGGCTAAACCCTAGAAGCTAGCCTATGGTATGATTGTTGTTGTCCTACGGACTAAACCCTCCGGTTTATATAGACACGTGAGGGGGCTAGGGTTACACAGAGTCGGTTACAACAGAAGGAGATCTACATATCCGTATCTCCAAGCTTGCCTTCCACACCAAGAGAGTCCCATCCGGACACGAGACAAAGTCTTCAATCTTGTATCTTCATAGTCCAACAGTCCGGCTGTCCGGATACCCCCTAATCCAGGACTCCCTCAGTAGCCCCCGAACCGGGCTTCAATGACGATGAGTCCGGCGCGCAGATTGTCTTCGGCATTGCAAGGCTGGTTCTTCTCCAAATTCTGAATACTTGTTTGAATAGTGTCCGGCTTCCCATAAATGTTGCACTCCTTGACTTCTGCGCCTAATAATGGAGATCCTCCATGCGTCGAACGAATGCGAGAAGCCGGGGCATTTTTACAATTGCGACCCTAGCCATGTAGGCAAATCGCCTATTAAAGAGATGGGGATTCACAGATCCATATCATACCATCCTCCCACAGCGAGTATCCATCGAAGCACGCCTGGAAAAAATCCATTCCAACGTGGCCAGTCGCCGCAGCTCCTCCTCTCGCCCCCGTAGCCCTAAGCCCGGTGATTGGAAGAAGTGTTCCGTCCCGCATAGCCAACTAGTGAGACTACAGACCGAGGATTTCTCCCCAAGCGTATATGGTCCCCTGTTCGAGCCGGGCTTGCCACCTATAATGGCGGAGAACAAGCGAGAGCTTCCCTAATCCCCAAAGGGGAACGGGTATGCCTTGCCCCTTATTTATTAAGGGGACTGGGATTTCCAATCCACCCGTTCCTCCGCGGGGCTCCTGGAGTTCTACGGCCTCCAGCTGCATAATTTCACTCCTGCCTCCATATTGCACATTGCTGGCTATGTCGCTCTTTGCGAACTGTTTCTGGGCTGCGAAGCTCACTTCGAGCTATGGAAGAGGCTATTCTGCCTCGTACCCCGTACACAGGGGGGTCACTGTTTCAAGTGGGCGGAGCCAAAATATGGCGCATCACCGGGACCGGATACCTGTCCGGCACCCTGAAGAAGGCATCCGAAGACTGGCCTTCAGAGTGGTTCTATATAGAGGACGTCCCTCTTCCGGATCCTATTCGGATCGGCCTTCCTGAGTTTAATAATACTCCTCTGAAGAAACGCCTAAGTGGCGACCAAGGAGCCCTCGGGAGGAAAGGCGATAGAGGCGTTTCTTACGATGAGCCGGATAAAGGTCCTGGCTCTATCAGGACTGACTACAACCGAAGTTATGTCAATATGCATTATGCGAGGGGTGCAACCGCTTCAATGCCGAGGCCGCCCAATGTGGGACTTTAACGGGGAAGACGATGCCACCCGCTGCGGCCGTAAGGGGCCAGACTCCGTTGCTGCTCTGGCAAAACTCTGTCCGGTCTATACAAGGGAGAGGAAGAGGAGTTCCTCCGCATCAAACCGCGGGACGGATTCTCCATGTACAATCCTCCGGGCTGGGTAAGCTGCCACTTTTCATGCCCTTCCCTTCCGCATTTCCACAATAAATGTCTTATATTGCCCGTTCACCGCAGGAGCTGCGTAAGGCAGTGAGGGAGATAACTAGCCCACCTCCATAACCAGAGGAACCTGAACGGTCCCTCGACCCCGGTCTTCAAGAGGATCTGGACACATTCGTGGAGCTAATCGATAGGATATTTTATCAATCAAGCCGTTATGGGGCCATGGTGGCTATTACAGCCGACTATCCGGGGCTACTGCCTGCCTCACAGGTAGATGAGACCAGGGGCCCAACATTTGAGAAGTATCCCTTTCCACGCACCTTACCTTCCGTATCTGCACGGTGTCTTACAGGGAAGGTCCTCCGGACGCCATGCCGAGCCCGTGGCTAGTTATCAGCAAGGGGTACCGAGGCCAAGCAGGCTGAAAAGAAAAGCGGTTCGATCGAGACATCGGTATGAAGGTATGATATAAAACCTCGCTCCGTGGGTTTGTCTTTGAAAACATAATAACACCCATGCTTCCCGAAGGAAAAATACTCGCGGACTATATCCGGAGAAGTTGCTGATCACGCCTCCACTAGTCGGGCTCCAGGGCCGGACACGGAGGCGGGGCACGCGTCGGACGTTCCTCCTACAGAGGATGCAGATAAAATCTCCGCTACAAATTCCGAAGTGGAGAGCGCCATGAATCACAGGCGCCGCCGGGCCGTACTCCGTGACGCTTGTTTCTCCCAAGAGGCATTTGATGCCTTCAATTCGGAGGCAGCGTACATCCGTGCTGCTCAAAATGGTCTTGCCAGAGCCACGGACCAGTATGTAAAGGATATACGGGTAAGAGAATTTGATGATTATATATATCAGTAGCCCTCGTGACTTGAAACAGTTGGCACAACTGATTTAAGGATCATTATATGTGCAGGTTCTTACAGAGAAGAATACCCAATTGTCTCAAGAGCTGGAAGAGTGCAAGGCCAAGCTACGGGCCGAAGTGGCCGCATTGAGGGAGTCCGAGAAGGCCCCCTCTGGTAACACCTGCTTTAAAGAGTGACAGGTACCATATAGGATGCAGCATGCATGCAATTTTGACAATAAATATTGCAGATGACGCTGGAGTGAATCCGGATGAGCAACATGCCATACGGAGGCTAAAGGCTGGCGAGCGCGTGCTTACAAAGGTTAGGCAGGAGAAAAACAATCTCCAAGATGCCAATACCCAACTGAGCGTGGAACTAAAGGATGTTTGCGCCCAGCTGTCAGACTCTGTGAAGGAGAACAAGCGGCTTCGGCGCGGCATTTTCAATAAGTGCTTGAACGAACTTCAAAAAGAGTTCGGCGAGGAAGCCCGATAACATAGTTATGTCTGCAGGTATGCTGACAGGTCGTCCCGCGAACGAGATGCCCGGTTCTGCGGGTGATCTTCTACTAGAGCTCTCCCAACTGCACGAACAAGTTCGGCAGGTGATGCAAGGTATTGCCTAGGCCTTGTGGCCATCCGTCTCCCTGCCCGAAGGCCTTGGAGGACTTGTAGAGAAGCTCAAGGGAGCGCGGCGGCGCTTCCGATTATGGAAGGTATCGGCCTGCCGTCAAGGTGCCAGGGAAGCACAGGCCATGGTGAAGACGCGGTATACCAAGGCTGACCCAAACCACATGGCCGAGGTCGGACATGTGGGGCCCGATGGGAAAGAAATCCCTGTCAGTTTGGTGTATCACCAAGTAGAGTTAGCCGCCAAGTATTCCCAACAGGATTGTAGGCTAGACAGCCTGTTGGATGGCATAGAAGAAGAATTTAATCAGTCTAAATGACTATGTAATTTGAGTCACATGTAGAATGTCTCTAGCCGGATTGTAAATCATTTGTCATGGCGGACCTTTTCGCTTCAACCTCTGGACCCGATTGTCCGGAGTGTATCTGAATACCAGCGCAGTTATGTAAAAACCAGGGTATGCGTGGAAACATGGGTAGTAAGAAACATCTTCCAGGGAGAATAGTTCCGTTAAGGGTTCCTTTCCCTGGGTACGCATGCCCTAATGTGCATGTCCGAACTGTGAGAAGAGACACAGGCGAAAACATCTGGGGGCAAGTGGAAAAAACAAAAAGTCATCTTTTATTCACCGACCGAATATTCCCTTAAGAACGCTAGCTTTCGGCTTCACCCAGTCTGAGGTACACATCCGGCTTACCCGGTAGTAACAATCGCAGAGGTCCTCCGTTATGGCCTAGCCGAATTAACGGGAACGTAGGGCATAAATACAAGAGCGAGGCAACCTAGCTTGGCCAAAACTTAAGTCATATCGATGCATATAGTGGCGAAAAAAAAGGTACATGTGGAAGAATAACACATGTGCGGGGCATGAAGCCCATAAAATATTTAAGCTTCTGTATAGGAAGCCCCACGGTATAACGAGCGTGGCTGGCGCATCAAGATTGTGTAGTCAAAACACATTTTAGCTCTTCAAGGCCTCGAAAGAAAAGGGGAAGAAAGAAAGAAAAGACAGATAATGAATGTATAAAAATTTGACAGAGGTAAGGAGACGAACACGGAGTCCGGCACTAGGCATAGAATCTTTGGAGTCTCGCTGCGTTCCATGGATTTGGCTCGAGGCGGTTTTCCGATGCATCCCGCAGACGGTAAGCTCCGCCGGTTAAGACCTGATCAATAATGAAGGGACCCTCCCATTTGGGCTTGAGCTTGTCCTTTTTCTGTTCCAGTATGCGTAGAACGAGTTCGCCAATGTTATAAGTTTTGGCCCGTACTTCTCTGCTTTGGTATCTTCTAGCCTGTTGCTGGTAGAATACGGAACGAGCTTTTGCCACGTCACGCTCCTTCTCGAGGGCATCGAAACTGTCCTGCCGATGGAGCTCGGCCTCTCTCTCTTCATACATGCGCACTCGAGGTGAGTCATGAATTATGTCGCAGGGCAGAACCGCCTCTGCGCCGTACACCATAAAGAACGGTGTGTATCCGGTAGTGCGATTCGGGCGTGGTCCGCAGCCCCCAGAGTACGGAGTCGAGCTCCTCTACCCAGTGCGTGTTAGATTCCTTTAAGGACCGCACTAATCTGGGTTTGATGCCGCTCATGGTAAGACCATTTGCTCGTTCGACTTGACCGTTAGTTTGTGGATGATAGACAGAAGTGTAATCGAGCTTGATGCCCATGTTGCTGCACCATATTTTCACCTCATCGGCAGTGAAGTTCGTGCCATTGTCAGTGATGATGCTATGGGGGACACCATAACGGTGTACAACCCCGGATATAAAGTATATCACTGGTCCGGATTTGGCCGTTTTAACAGGTTTGGCTTCTATCCATTTGGTGAATTTATCCACTATTACCAGTAAGTATTTTTTCTTATGGGTTCCCCCTTTAAGGGGTCCAACCATGTCCAGCCCCCAGACCGCAAAAGGCCAGGTAATGTGGATTGTTTATAGGGCGACGGGTGGCATATGGCTTTGGTTTGCAAAGAGCTGGCAACCGACGCAGCATTGGACCAAGTCCTGTGCGTCTGCTCGGGCCGTCGGCCAATAAAATCCTGTACAAAAGGCCTTACTTACAAGGGCCCGAGCTGCGGCGTGGTGGCCACCGAGTCCGGCGTGAATTTCTGCCAGAAGCTTCCGCCCTTCCTCTTCGGAGATGCACCTTTGAAGGACTCCGGTAGTGCTTTTCTTATAGAGCTCTCCCTCGTGGACCTTGTAGTCTTTAGATCGTCGCACAATGCAGCGTGCCTCATTTTGGTCCTTGGGAAGTTCCTGCCTGGTTAGGTAGGGCAGGAATGGTTCAGTCCATGGGGCGATGACGGACATTATTACGTGGGCTGAAGGTGTTATTTTGGTGGCGGAGCCGCCGATTATGTCAGAGTGTTCGACATCTGGCGTTGTAGCCGGGTCCGGACTGTTGTTGCTTGTTTCCCCTTCCCATGCCATGGATGGCTTAAACAGCCTTTCCAAGAATATGTTAGCTAGGACCGGATCGCGCTTAGCACTGATACGGGCAAGGACGTCCGCCGCCTGATTGTTTTCCCGAGCTACATGGTGGAATTCGAGTCCCTTGAATCGAGCTGACATCTTGAGTACGCCATTGCGATAAGCCACCATTTTTGGATCTTTAGCATCGAAGTCTCCGTTTATTTGGGATATTGTGAGGTTCGAATCCCCGCGCAACTCCAGTTGTTGAATGCCCATGGAGACTGCCATCCGAAGACCATGTAACAGGGCCTCGTATTTGGCGGCATTGCTGGAGTCTGTATACAGTATTTTGAGTACATATTGGACTGTATCTCTGGTAGGGGACGTCAAGGCGGCCTTGACCCCAGACCGGCCAACATTTTAGAGCCGTCAAAGTGCATAATCCTATTGGAGTATGCGCCGTTTTCCTTAGGGAGTTCGGCTTCTGTCCATTCGGCGACAAAATCGGCCAATACATGCGACTTAATAGCTCGCCGAGGTTTATATGTTATGTCGAAAAGCAGGAGCTCTATGGCCCATTTGGCAATCCGGCCTGTGGCGTCGCGGTTGTTTATTATGTCGTTCAGTGGCCACTGTGATTGAACACTCTTGAAAGTAGTGTCGTAGTTTTCGGGATGCCATGAATACCGCATACGCTATCTTTTGATAATGCGGGTAGCGTGATTTGCATGGGGTGAGGACAGTGGATACATAATATACCGGCCTTTGAAGGGAATTTATGTCCGTCCGTTTCGCTCGACAACGAGTGCTGCGCTTACGACTTGATGAGTCGCTGCTATATATAGCAGCATCGGTTCATTGATGTTTGGCGCGGCGAGATTGGGTTGGTGGCGGTATGGCTTTTATTTCTTCCAGTCCGGCCGTGGCAGCATCCGTCCACTCGAAGTGTTCGGTGCGCCGAAGAAGGCGATAAAGGGGTAGTGCCTTTTCTCCTAATCGGGAGATGAAGCGACTTGAGGCAGCAACGCATCTAGTTAACTTCTGGATTTGCTTGAGGTTTGTTGGGACCAATTGTGACAGGGCTCGGATTTTAGCCGGGTTCGCTTCAATCCCTCTACTGGAGACGATGAAGCCCACGAGCTTTCCGGCGGGCACGCCGAAAACGCATTTTGCCGGATTGAGCTTGATGTCATATGTTCGGAGGTTGTTGAACGTAAGCCTCAAGTCGTCTATTAAAGAGTCGATGTGTCTGGTTTTGACGACCACATCGTCTACGTATACTTCCACTGTTTTGCCGATTTGTTTTTCCAGGCATGTATGAATCATGCGTTGATACGTTGCACTGGCGTTCTTAAGCCCGAAAGGCATTGTGTTGAAACAGAAGGGGTTGTATGGCATGATAAACGCCGTTGCGGCTTAGTCGGACTCGGCCATCTTGATTTGGTGGTAGCCGGAGTATGCATCGGTGCGGGGGAGGGGGAAGGGATCCTTTGGGCAAGCTTTATTGAGGTCTTTGAAGTCGACACATAAGCGCCAGGATTTGTCCTTCTTTGGTACCATCACCAGGTTTGTTAGCCAGTCCGGGTGTTTTATTTCTCTGATGAATCCGGCCTCCAATAACTTGGCTAGCTCCTCGCCCATAGCTTGTCGCTTAGGTTCGGAGAAGCGCCGAAGAGTCTGCTTGACCGGCTTGAACCCTTTTAGAATGTTAAGGCTATGCTCAGCCAACTTGCGTGGGATTCCTGGCATATCTGATGCGTGCCATGCAAATATATCCCAGTTCTCGCGCAGGAACTCCCGTAGTGCGGCGTCCACATCGGGGTTTAACTGTGCCCCAATTGAGGCTGTTTTTGTAGGGTCCGTTGGGTGGACTTGGAATTTGACTATTTCGTCCGTTGGTTTAAAAGAGGTGGACTTGGATCTTTTGTCGAGTATCACGTCATCCCTGTCCACGGTCGAGTGTAGCACGGTTAACTCCTCTGCCGCTAGGGCTTCGGATAGTGCTTCGAGGGCTAGTGCGGCTATTTTGTTTTCGGCGCGGAGCGCTATGTCCGGATCACTAGCTAGAGTGATGATTCCATTGGGACCGAGCATTTGAGCTTCACGTACCCGTAATGGGGTATAGCTTGGAAGATCGTAAATGCCTCCCGCCCTAGAAGGGCGTGGTATCCGCTACTGAACGGGGCCACTTGGAATGTTATTTCTTCGGACCTGTAATTTTCCGGTGTGTCGAATACCACATGTAGTGTGATTTTCCCAGTATAGCGTGCCTCCCGACCGGGATGATTCCTCTAAAGGTTGTGCCGCTTTGCTCAACGCGGTTCGATCTATTTCCATTTTGTGAAGGGTTTCCTCATAAATGAGGTTTAATCCTTGCCGCCGTCCATGAGCACTTTAGTGAGCGAAAAGTCGCCCACAATTGGACTAAGGACTAGTGCGGCTGGTGCTCGGGCTGTTCGGCATTTGGGTTAAATCCTTTGGAATTGAAGGTGATAGCCGTGTCGCTCCATGGATTTATTCTTTGTCACTGGCAGATCTCGGCAAGGCTGCGGAGTTCTCGCTTGCCTATTATTTGAGGCGAATGTCTCAAGACTGTTAAGACCGTATTGTAATTCACGGGATGTTGCTCTGCGGTGTTTTGAATGAGGAGATCCTCACCGCTCTTAGCAACCTGCCGGAGTACCCAACATGCTCTAAGGCTGTGTGTTTGTGTGGTATCCACCGTACTGTGAATTTTGCAGGGTCCGTTAAGCCATCCCTCCAATATAGTTCCGTGCCCTCTAGTGGGCTTTTGCTTTTTTGTGATTGAATCGGGTGACTTACGGGGGTGCAACCTTTTGGTTCGGACTGGGTATTTAGCCAAAGCCGGATTGTCCCAAAATTCTGTTTCGGTTTTCCAGGCGCTCTCCATCGCACAGTACTTCAGTACTATGGCCGCCAAGTCAGCAAAGTGTGCTATGTTGCGGCGGCTTATGGCGTTAAGGATTCCCTTCTCCGTGCAATTATTGTAGAAGAATAAAATTGCGTCTTCCTCTCAACAGTCCTTGACCTTGTTCATTACAAGGAGGAATCTGGCCCAATAGTGATGTACTGTTTTCTGGGGCTCTTGTCTAATGTGGGAGAGATCGCTTGTATCTGGGTGGGTGGGTGGATTTAAGTCCGAACCCTGACCCGGTCTGCGACCCGGGGGGGTGGGAGTTTCCGATCTTGGAGGTTCGGGCTCCGGGATGTCGCCCGGTAGGTCTGGCCCACTGCCTGATTCTACGTTCAAGGCTTGGGGGATGTCATTTCGTGTACAAGTATCCAGCTCGGAGAGCTCTGGAATCCGGACATAGCTTGTCCTCAAGATTGAGGGAAAATTACCGCATTGTTCCTCCACCACCGCTATCTGATGGGTGACCGGCGGAGATTTAATCTCCCTTTGGTCGGGTTTAAGCCCGATCCGATCATAGTCCGTAGCGAATCCCAAAGCGGCGATGCAGTCCAAGACCTCGTTTAGGGAAGAGAGCTCCATCGGATCCATCTGCTCGGCAAGTTCCGAGCCGACGTGGAGGCTGTTTTCGATGACCCGAGAAGTCATCCTCGGCGCAGCAGCCGAACGGGCGGTCATGACGAACTCACCTAGCCGGAGAGTCTGGCCGACAACCAGGGCTCCTCCAGAGGTGACGCTGTCCTTGACAACGAGAAGAGACATCCTTCCTTATGGCGACGGCACAGTGGAACTCTCAATGAAAGCACCAATGTCGGTGTCAAAACCGGCGGATCTCGGGTAGGGGGTCCTGAACTATGCGTCTAAGGCGGATGGTAACAGGAGACAAGGGACAAAATGTTTACCCAGGTTCGGGACCTCTCTATGGAGGTAATACCCTACTTCCTGCTTGAGTGATCTTGATGAATATGAGTATTACAAGAGTTGATCTACCACGAGATCGTAGAGGCTAAACCCTAGAAGCTAGCCTATGGTATGATTGTTGTTGTCCTACGGACTAAACCCTCCGGTTTATATAGACACCGGAGGGGGCTAGGGTTACACAGAGTCGGTTACAACAGATGGAGATCTACATATCCGTATCGCCAAGCTTTCCTTCCACGCCAAGAGAGTCCCATCCGGACATGAGACGAAGTCTTCAATCTTGTATCTTCATAGTCCAACAGTCCGGCCAAAAGATATAGTCCGGCTGTCTGGATACCCCCTAATCCAGGACTCCCTTAGCCGTCAAGGTGGAAATGGAGGTGACAAGCAGCTGGAATCCCGGTGACGTCGCCGTGCAGGAGCTGACCTTCTTCATGGTTCCGCCCAAACTGCTGGTCGGGGCTAAGCTGGTGTCCCTCCACATTCAGATTGACAAGCTCCCGTCCTAAATGATTCTACAATGCCTTATGTTTATCTTAGTAATATGCTAATATAGGGGTTAGCTCGGTCTACTTTAGCTTAAGAGATGGTGGGTTTTGGTGGCGATGCAGCAATTACCTCGAAATCAGATCAGTAGTGAAAGTAATTTCGACCAGTCGAATGGATATTTTGTGTCTGCTGGATATAAAGATCCTTTGGGTAAGAAGTAACAACTTATATGCTTTTTCCAAAACGGAACAGCGATAGTATAATTTTTGTTGACATGCACTAATATTTTCGAAACGGACGTCGGGCTGTAGCTAGAAGAGCGGTTGGGACGCGGCATCGGCCCATACCACGGTGACCCCCGATTGGGATGCACCGACTATGGATTTTCTCCCTCGTCGGTGTCGACCGCGTCTACGCAGAACATTGTTCCCTTCCCCCAGTTGCGGGATCAGGCCGGATATGTGACCAGCGGTGTGGCCACCGTCGTTCTATGCTTGTGAAGAGAGCAACCAAAACAAGCAGGCTTGTAGCTTAGGCTCCTGCTAGTGTATATATATAGTGGTTTTCTTTTTCTCTCCATATCAACCATTTTATATTGCGTACGAGTCATTGAAGAGTGAAATGATGGTTGCTTCTTCCGACTAACTTCTTGTGTGATTTGACTGCTCCTTTAGTGGCCCCTACATGTACTCCCCCTACGTGTATGCAACAAATACACGCGTACACATGGACGCAAAAACACGCACGACGCCCTAATGCATGCATGTCCGAGCACACGACGGAACACACACGGTCACGCTCAAGTGCTCAACCTACACGTGCATGCACACACATACTCAGCCAGGGTGAGCTAGTGACCATATAAACACCGGAAAATGTATATATTGAGCGCAATGAGCGTATTATGAAGTCCACTGACCATATTTTTACAAATATGCAGTGATAAACAGTGTATTTATCTCGTTTGAAATTAAGCCATATTAACTGGAGAGGAGGCCGTATGGACTAGCATTACTTTGCTGTGTCCCGTCAACTTGCCGAACGAGGAGAAGCTTGCAGGACGGGAGAAGCTTGCGTGCGGTGGATCGCAGGACAAGGAGAAACTTTTGACTAATGCAAGCTCTCCCTCGCTCAGGCAGTGGACGTGCAACAATTAATTTGGTGTCAGATTGCCAGAAGCATACACAATACTAGTACTATTATTGTTCCACTTCCCGAAGAGGCGAACAGCCAAGCGCAAAGTTTACTAGTACTAGTACTACTACTATAGTCTATAGAGGTATGTACTATACTAGTACTAGGAACCGGATGGAGGAGCGTTTGCACTCTTCTTATTATATTTTTAAAATGTGATAAAGCAATCTTGAACACATTTGGTCCTCTTCGAGGGTTCTCGCATGTGATAATGGAAGTTGATTGCATGGAACACTCACCACAATTCTCGCTTAATTCTGGCTCATATCCTGTTACAAATAGGAGCGCTCGATAATATTTCCTATTTTTTTTTTGTTATTCAACATGTAAACAGGTCAGCAAACCTTGTGGCCCATCTTTGTGCGAACCGTGCTTGCTGCACTTTGAATGTGGCTGAGAGCTGGCTTGATGAAACACCTCGCTTCCTACTTCTTTTTTTGCGGGGTACCTTGCTTCCTAGTGACCAGTGTCTTGGCTGATCGTCCTAAGAATGCTTATATATGAATAAAGCTCTCTTATTTACCTGCAAAAAAGATTAATCCATATTAACCGGAAAGGAGGGAGTATGGACTGGCACTACTTTTTGGTGTGTCCCGTCAACTCGCAGAACGAGGAGAAGCTTGCAGGACAAGGTGAAGCTCGCTTACGCCTTTTGACTCATGTAACGTACCCTTGCCCAGGCGGTGGACATGCATCAGTTCATTCGGTGTTAGATTGCCAGAGCCATACACTGTAGTACCGAACATGCGGAGTACCATCATTGTTTGACTTCACGAAGAGGCGAAGAGCCAAGCGCAAGGTTTAGTAGTACGAGTATTACTACTACTAGAACCGCATGGTGGAGCCTTCAGATTTTTTTTTTAATCTCGATAAAGTACACATTTATTCCAGAGAAGGGCGGAAAACGGCAGCCCAACATGTAATGATGATATCGATCAACCATGCTCGAATATATCTTGGCCTCCGTGCGAGCCCGTTTGTGTGTTCTCGCTCCTCGTCTCTCTCAAGGAACGGCGGGTTGGCCATCTTGCCGTCAATTGAGATCGGTTTGCTCACACTCCGGTCCCACATGTCAGTGATATGCCAAGAGGAGGTGCGTTGACCGACTGGCCATACGCGTACTTGGTTTTGCACCTTCATACTACTCCTCCCTCCGTCACAGTTTACATGGCGCGCTTCATTATGATGCACTTTTTCTCAATGCATTTCCACCACCAGAGAGACTTTAGACGTGTATGGTTTAATGCTCAATTAATTAGGGCGTGGTAACCAAAATCATGTCCACAATTTTCTCTCGATGTACTACGGAGTGGAGTAAGTGCATGCATGTGTGTACCCGGGGTGGAAGCACTGCATGCATGTGTGTACGCATTATTTCCTCTAGTAATAGACGCCGTGCTATAACTACCATTGCTATTTTCCAGGCCGATCGCTAGTCGCCTTGGTCCCAGAGATTTTTTCTTTTTCTGAAGCGCGCTCTATAAACAGTGACGGATGGAGTAGTACGAGCGGATTCAAAGAAGAGCATATTGATGGTTGCTTCTTCCGAGCAACTTACAAAGGGGAAAGGTGGGGCTTATGATTTGACTGCTCATTACTCACTATTAATGCGGCGCAACGACCGGGCTGAGTCTCCCATGCGGCTGTGCACTACCCCCTCGGTTCTTAAATATACTTCGGAGTATTTGTATTTCTAGAGATTCCAACGAGTGACTACTCAAATATTTGTCTTTTTAGAGGTTCAAATGGACTACTACATACGGATGTATATAGACATATTTTAGAGTGTAGATTCACTCATTTTGCTCTGTATGTAGTCACTTGTTGAAATCTCTAGAAAGACAAATATTTAGGAACAGAGGGAGTACACATACAAAGCAAAATGAGTGAATCTACACTCTAAAATATGCCCATTTGAAATTTGTCAAAAGACAAATATTTAGGAACGAAGCAGTATAATTTTGTGCATGGCACATGGACCCGGATGCCGAAGAAGCTTCTGGCAATGCTATCAAGCTTCCAGCATTTGTTTACATAATTGACGTACTACACAAATAATTTTCCAAATGACATGAAATTGTACAATGGTGTGAGCTTTCAGCTTTTGTTTCGTGTGTCTTGCCATTGATGCTCTTTCGGAAACAATAAAAAACTAATTTCCTTGCTAATCAGAGCTAATATTTACATCACAGCTGATGACAAAGTTGTGAGAAGGTGTTAAATTAAAATTGATCCATGCTTTCATTGGCAGCAACGTCCCCCCAGCTCTGTCTTAAATGAACAAGGCATGTTGGGAAAAAAAGGTAGCTGCCTGGAGCATGCAACATTCCGATCATTTTGTGCAGTTCCACTAAAATAGACCTGAGCGTCCCTGTTCCAAAGATATTAAGTGGTTTTACGATAATAGAGGACTGCTGATGAAACAATAAACTCACAAATAGAAGCCGTTCACCTTTGCAGTCTCTCTTAAGACTAACTAGCTGGAGAAGATTAGGCTCGGAGTTGGATGAGGAGGATAGAGGAAAACCAATCTCCCTTTGTGCAGTCGCACTGAAATGTAGAGACGTTGCCCGTGTGACATTTTGGTAGAACTGCACAAAACACTCTTAAGAAAAAAGTGATTTGTGCAGTTCACCAAAAGGTCGCAATAGCAACGAGGTGAAATGGATAGCCCTATTTGCAAAAAAGAGGTAAAAAGGAAACAATTACTGGCCAATAACAGTTGATGACACATGCGACGACAAAAAAGAAGCATATTCCTTGTCCTAAGGGAAGATAACAACACAGTTGTGTTTGTCTAAAACGGTGTAAGGACGAGATTGCAATATGGAAAGTACGTCGGATGAGCTATGTTTTGGGCAAAGAACTATGGAAGATCCACATGCAGCGACGTGGGAAGATGGGCAGTGGAGCAAGGCCGGAGGGGATACCTGGAGGTCGTCGGGATGTAACTAGGTGAGCGGCGGCGGGCGGAAACTGCCCATACTGTGGCAGCGAGCAGGTGGCGTAGGCCCTACCACGCCGAAGCTTGGTCAAAGAGAACTGCGTGTACCGCAGATCAGGACGTGCTGCCTCGGCGCCGTCGAACGGAGAAACGATGCACGTCCTCCCTTTCCGTCGGCGGACGGGATGCGGCCGAATCAGTGACCAATGGAGAGAGAGAGAGAGAGAGAGAGAGAGAGAGAGAGAGGCCACCGCAGCCTTGTGTGAGATACTCTGAAGCGAGACAAACCAGGCAGGCAGGCTCCATTGTATATAGTGGAGCGGACTACCTTTTTCTCCATAAAAATCGTTTTATATTACGTAATGCGTGCCATTGAGCGATATAACTTTATTTAAAAATAACGCGCCAATGCATCAAGTCGAACTTTGTTTCGTGCACGCGTGGTACACGACCTCCGTAGGTAAACAACCGCTACACGCGTTCAAATTAGCACGTGGGCTGCCATTTCGTACAGAAATGAGCTCCACCGTGTACCCGCGTGGGTGCGGCTGGGCACGAATCGTGAGTACATGCACGGTGCACCTATTCTCTTCTTGTATACGTACACCACCTACATGGGTTTGTGTGAGAGAGATACAAACATAGAGAGATATAGTGTGTGGGTTCGTGAGAGTTTTTTTGGGGGGGTGGGGGTCAATCAAAAAATGTAACATATGCAATGTGTGTGAAATAGAGTCCTGGATATATCATATATATAGAGGGGCGATCCATGAGAAGAGAGTGGAGGTATCATCGGCTTGAGGTGTCCATAGAATCGAAGAGAGGGATGATGTGTGTGTGCGCGCGCGATCGATAAAGAGTGCCACCGAATTTGTGTGTGCCCACGTCAAAGATATAGAGTGGCTGGCCTACTAGAACGAGAGAGAGGCAGGTGCAGTTTGTCTCTGTGGCATGGATACCTACTACAGTGCTCGACTATCGGTGTGTGGTGGGGGGAGGCCTAATTAACTATAGAGGTACAATGGCTAGTATATGTGTGGAGGAGGAGAGGCCTACCTCATGTATTAAGGGAGATCGATCTACCTCATGTATTAAGGGAGATCAATCGGCATCCATGCATATGTGTAGGAGAGGAATAAGGTTGGGAGAGAGATAGAGCTAGAGTGTTGGAGGGGGTGGTAGTGGAGTTGCTTCTAACAAATGGTGGGATAGGCTTGCTAGACAACCGGAGGGTACGCCTGCAATATGAATAAGAGAGGGGATGGCTGCCTGTCTGTGCACGTGTGTGTGAGAGACGGGTCAGGAGGCATGCACGAATGATGAGGGGGGACCATATGGCCGTGGTAAGCAGACATAACTACATAGGAAGATCAATCGTCCTTTGTCAGAGAATGATGAAGGGGGGGGAATAGTTAAAGTTGACCTAGGTATATGTTGGGAGATCGATCGGTATACATGCATGTGTGTGTTAGAAGCAAATGAGGCACGGGGAGAAGGATAGAGAGAGAGGGATGCATCTAGGAGGTGGTGCGAGAGTCATACTATATCGAGGGGGAAGGAGTGTGCGAGTACGGGATTGATGAAAAGAGTGGTGGGAGTGAGGCATGGACGGTGATAATAGAAGAGGGGAAGCTTGTGTTTGTGCTAGGCACACCTGGCTAGAGAGGCATATCGATCGATCTGTGCCGTAAAGAAGGAGCTGGGGGGCCTACACACACCATGGGTGAACGACCTAAAGCGAAAAGACGAATTTGCGTGATGGAGCTAGAGAATGCTAAGGGAGGGTGAGAGGGATGCGGGCGTGTGCATGCACGAGAGAAAGTTAGCGCTAGCTACAAAGATAAGAGGATTGTGTGGGTGTAAAAGACGAATAGAGATCATACTTCATTATAAAAGCGAATTCGGATATTTGAAGAATTTATCATAGTGTTTTAAACCGACGCATGTGTGAATATATATAACGGTGATACACATGGTGTGGTTATGGACATGTTATACTACATATAATATATTTTATCTCTACTCTTATAAAAAACGGAGTTGTTGATGATGGTGTGCCTGCCATCCTGCAATATAGGCCATCCGATTTATATCTGATGGATAGGAAGGAAACTATGGCAATTTTGAAAACATATACCCACACCCCTCTCCATATTTGCAAATTAGGCCTCCCCTTGATCATGTTGATGTTCTGTGGAACGCATGGGCATCTTGCTGGTACTATGTATAATATATAGAACATTGATCAGTATTTGGGCTAATGTGTGGCTTTTGCAGCTCGGGTCTAAATACTTGTCATAATGTAGGGGGCGGGGCACTATACTATGTGTGATAAACACGGTGTACGTATGGAACATGGTTTAGATTATGAATATATACTTAGTACATCAAATGTACTATTATTTGGAATCAACATCAAGTGTATTCAAAAAATAGAATTCGAGTTCATGTAGTACACATAGTTCATATCTATCTCTATAGTAATCATGTGGTGTGTTATTAAGGTAATACACGAATGATGGTTGAAGTTGGCAACAATCATGATTGTAGATTCTTATTGAAATAGAGAAACAAATTCAAATTCAGTTCGAATTGCAGCGGTAGTATAGACATTTGGAATGCACTAAAATGTTGGTATGAGTAGGTTACATGCATTATACAGCAAGCAAAAATATTTAATTGGACATAACATGGATTCATACTCCCTCCTTCCATCTATATAGGGCGTAATGCGTTTTTTAAGACCGCATTTGACTATTGACAAGATTAATAGTACATGACATGCACAATGTGAAAATTATATCATTGAAAGAACCTTTCACAGACGAATTTAATAGTGTGCTTTGTGTAAGTTGCATGTCATATATTATTGCTCTAATATTTGGTCAAAGTTACCATTGAAAAACGCATTAGGCCATATATAGATGGAACGAGGGAGTAGCTCTGAATAGCATTTTATAGTAAAACGGGGCAAGACTCTCTCTTTGTGTGGTGTGAATAGTTCTATTTTTTCGTTTTCTTTTTGGTTGAGGGAAGTGCGAATTGATTTGGTACGTACAAGTATAATATTACAGGTTAGGCTTGTCCCTAAAATTCAACCCGCGCCTTGTTATATCCCGAAAATTCAGATATCGTGCTCCCAAAACTGGCGCCTTCACAACCCGCGCCTTGCTATCCCGAAATTACAATGCGCGCGAAAACTCCCTCCAGCTACCAAATCCCGACACGTGAAATCCTCCTTCTAAGCCTGAGCCGAAAGGGCCGCTAGTTCAAATCGGTGGGGGGTACTTCTGTAACACACCCTACATTTTGGACAAGCGCATCCCTAAGTCATGGTTCACCCCCTCCCATCGCCTCCTTTTTGCCATTCGATATCCCAGGCCGCCATAACCTCTCCGCTCCAGCTGCGAAACCTCACCCTCCTACGTCCGCCACCTCACCGCTGCCCAGCCGGAGCCTCCTCCCCGACAACGTCGTCCACCGCAACAGCTAGACGTCCCTCGTCCACCTCCCTGGATGAGGATCCGTCGTCCATCTCATCGTCCGGCCGGTTCAGCTGCCCTGTCCTCCACCTCCAAGGAGCTGCTCTGACGATCGCCTCGTCTATCGCGGCTGCTCCATCTCCACAGCGCCGCCTTAACCTGCTCCACTGAACCGCAGCATCCTCACCGACTCCTCGGACGAAGCCGAGGCCTACTCGGCGCCACCAAAGGGTTGTACACTCATCGCATCGCACCTTCTCCTTAACTCGACCTCCCGGCGCTGACGGTGCTCCATCCCGCACCCCGTGGAGCAATACCTTGAAGCGGCGCCCATGGCAACATCTCCATGGCGGCTCCCCCCAGTGTGAGGCCCCTTTGGCGGCGGCATCCATACCAGCCGGATCTGCTACTGCTGCTCCGGCTCACGCTCGCTCTCTCGCGATGCTGCTGCTGCTCTCGCTCTCGCTCGACCGCTCGCTCGCCCAGCTGCTGCTGCTCCAGCTCTCGCTTGCTCGCTCGCGCTGCTGCTGCTGCTCTCCGGCCCCCTCGCTCGTGCTGCTGCTCTGCTCGATTTAGCTACACTTCAGGCGACTGAATCGACTTTTGGGTCAGTCGATTTTCAGGGGGTGGGGGGGCTCGCCGGAGTTAAGGAAGAACCACCCGCAGCAGGGACGGGGGATCGCCGGAGAGGTACCCCACTATCTACCTTAGGGTTCAGGGTGGGGGCGGGGGGCCTAGAGGGTTGGCCGGGGCGGCGGCGTACAGGCGGTGGGGAGTTGTTTCGGGGCGGCGAGGCGACGCTGGGGCCGGCGGTTCGGTCGGTGGTGGCTGGCGGCTCAAGGGGGTGCAGGTTGAAGATGAACTGCAGGCCCTCCCTAAACTACATGTCAAGGGCCTCGCTGCTACCATTGCGTTCAGTTTCGACAGTAACATTCAGATTCCACAGTAAATTTCAGTTTCGGCAGTTAATTTCAGAGTCAACAGTTTTTACCTCATGTGTGGTAGTCAGGTGGTTTTTGGTGATGTAAATTTTACATCTATTTTACATCATCTATTGGATATGCTATTAGAATCCCACTTGAGATTGACGATATCTGTCTTGAGCTGCTTCAGCCTTGACGTCTTATGGCTCACCGGAGCTGCTCCGACGACAAAACGATCCATCACAACAGAGTAGTGCCCTGGACGCCGTCTACAGATTCCTCAGATCTTCCTCCACACCTCCAACAGCCACCTCTGCCTCAACTGCTTCAGCGACCAACCCAATGATGCTGAGGTCGACATGGCTACGGCATAGAGGTTGTACACTTGTTGCATCACTTATTACTATACATTCATGTCGATCCATTAGGGCTATTTTGGTTCAACGGAAAAACATAGCAATATGGAATTTTCCAATGGCACTCTACTATTCAATTATTCATGCATTTTGTTGAAAGGAATGAAGCAAAACATCCACCTGGACCTACTTTTTGAAATCCTATGCATGAAAACAAGACCAAGTGCATTAGTGGCAGAATAACATTCTAACTGTACACGCTTTCATATGGTTTAACTTTATTTTGGCCATGTTTCTTTGCATTCCTCTGCTCTTCCAACTCCTGTAAACCAAACACCCAAGTTGATAGAAATCCTGTGTTTACAAATGCTCTGTTTACCATGTGCATTCCTATCCTATTCCGGTGTTTTTCCTATCCCTGCGTTTTAAGAATCATGCAGGCCAAATGAGCCCTTACAGAATTACTTCAGTTACAGGTAGGTGTCGAAGGGAACTTTGTGTGGTTTGTCCTCCTCCTGCTGCGACATCGTCCACCTCACCTGAGCTGCTCCATCGACAGAAACATGCACCAAACCAGACATCACGACTCCTGATCGTCTTTCGCCACCTCAGATCTCCTTCCCTGCCGCCGGCACCCACCGCAACGGCATCACCATCATCGACTCAGTAGATGAACCTGAGGAGTACACAGGTCCACAAGAGGGGTCGCATCTTTTGTTTCTGCTTATGTTATGCATTGCTTAAAATTACCTGCTACTTCATCGTCCTGTTCACCTCTTGGACTCCAAGTCAGGTACAAATTAATGTTCAAACTTGAGTTCAAATTATTTGTGGGGCACATATCGAGGGAGAAATGAATAGTATCTCTGTCTAATATCTGGTTCACCTAGGATATGCCTATGTTGTTCATCTTGGGTGGGAAACAAATAGTAAAGCAATCATCATCTGTCTTTTTATTAAATTAAAGCAATCATCAGCCTGCTATCATTATTTTTGGATCCATCCATTGGTTGTTACCATCACTCTAAATTTCTGCATGCTCTCCTTACATAATCTCATCATATTTTTTTTGGTATGCATGTCGATATATTGTACACGATCATGCTGAACATGTAGAGAAAAAGAGAAGAGTTTTGCGGCAATACAATGTCATGCAATCTTCGCTCAATGGTGGGTTCAATGGCAAACCCTCCCCACCCCTCTCCCTATTGTAATCCCGAGGAAGATATCGGTTCTGCGGCGGTTTCAGACGCCGCGGACCACTCCTATTTCCCCCCCCCCCCCAGGTGTTTGCTCTACCTTGGCATGATGATGTTAGTCATATCATGCATATGTTGCCTTGCAGCGCCTACTTTTGACATCATATATGTCATCTTCTTAGTTTAGACATGTTCTGTAATGCCACATGTTTAGTTTCTATATCATATATGGGAATTGTGCACTCTCATGTCTTTTAGCCAGCCATAATATATGTGAAATGTGCAATGCCATCCTGTTTAACCAGGCATCATATATTTGAATGATATCTTGCCCATCCTTTTCTTCATTACATTTCCATTGTTGGACAATGTTTGTACATTAAGCTACTCTTCCTGTGAATCAGCCATTTGGGTGGGAGATTTAAAAATCTAGAGAGAAAACAAGGCCTTCAAAACAGACAGTGTACCTGTCGAAGCAGATCTCTTGTTGGGTCCCGATAGCTCCTCAGAGATGGATTCAGAGATAGATGACCAGTCCTATTCCCCCACCGAGGTGTATGCTCTAACTTGGCATGGTTATACTGCTCATATCATGCATATGGTGTCTTGCATTGCATAGTTTAGACATCATATACACAATATTCAACACCATGTTCTTAGTTCATACATCATATCTATTGCCCTCTGTTTAGCATATAAATCACATATCTGAATTAAATGATGCGATCCTGATTACTTAGATAACATGTAGGTGAATTATGTCATGCGATCCTGTTTAGTTATTCATCATATCTTTGAATTATGTTATGCTATGCTATCAAGTTTAGATAGACATCATATATGTGAAATTATGTCATGCTATCCGCTTTTAGTTAAACAATATACATGTCAACTATTTCATGTCCTCTTTTTCCACACTATCTATTGCATCATCTCCCATACAATGTCTGTACATTCAACTATGTTTCTTGTTTATCAGCCATTTGAATTGGAGCGGTGATGCCAAGATCTAGCGGACTAAAACACGGTCTTCAAATAAAACAGTGCTACCTCTTGGTGGAGATAGCACCCGTTGTACATGCACGAGAACCAGCCCTACCACACGTAACCCAAACTCTCGCAGATTGTACCCCTCTGCGATGGACAGAGAACCAGCTTCACCCAATCTAACCCCAACCCCAAAGAGATAGTAACCCAGTTCCTGTTGACACAAAGCACCATCTCCACCACAGATCTCCCAAACAAGAGCAGTTAGTAAGGCAGCTCCGGTGCCCAAAGGGCCAAGACTACCACAGCGAAACCCCAACTCCACCCGGTTAGTACGCCTATTCCTCGTGGAGGAAGCACAACCAGCTAGTCGTAGTTTAGCATCTATCGCATTTGATGTTGTTAAATCATATGTGCGTATCTTCCCATCTTGGAAATATTATACCGAAGATGAAGGAAAATGCCGATGGTGTGTTTGTCCAAGAGTTATGTGTAAGTAATGTTATTCATGGAAATTACTTTGCTTTGTCCCATACATCCTACTGGTTATAATACAGCAAATTTTCCCATTTTTCTCTATAGAGAAGGACCGATTTGGAAACTCAGGATGAGATAACCTGTGCTAATACCTCTGCTATCTTCAAGAATGCTTGGTGGCGATCGAATTACACGAAGAAAACGTGCTTCACCGGCAAAGAAACTCATCAAATTCCCTTACGTTCTCCCGAGACACATTTATCGGACGATGATCGGGAACGCCTTGTTCTCATCTTGGTCCCGAACCAAGAATGTGGTAAGGTCTATGAGCTCATTTTCTATTTTTAAGTACTATATTCTTGCGTCTAACTGTACTTTGTTCATGTAGAACAAGTGCCTAAACCTGAAGAAGAACTGTTCTAATTTAAGATTCCATTGCTATCATTGTTCAAAAAAGCGCTAGGCGTTAATTGTGCGTTTTTCCACCGTCTTGCGCTTTACTAACCAAAGCGCATGCTTATGCGCAGTTATGCATAGATTAAGCGTAGTTATGCGCAATGCGGTTCGCCAACGCCTAGAGCCTAGGCGAGCTTAAGAGCTCGCTTAGGCGCGCCTTTTTTAACTATGATTGCTATCATGCATACTGCTTTGCTCTTTTATCACTGTATTTACTCATACAAACTTATTTTTAAATTGAAGGATCCAATCAAAACTACAATGGCACAGCAGGTATGTTGACGCATGTTTCTTTAACAGTCTTGCTCTTATCGATAGCTCTATTGATTTCAATTTCAATTGTGTATATAGTTGAGTTCTCATATCATGCACATTACTAGCATCACAACAGAGCCAATAGTGTTGTTGTACATGTAGACCCGTGGTACCCATCTGAAATCTTGTTGTGCCGTGTTGTTTCCCACGCTTTGTATTCTTTCACTTCTGCTTTGTCTTGAATTGATATGATTTGAACCGTGCCTCTATTTTGATTTGGCAAGACAATGCAGTGACCATAGGACATAGATATATGTTCGTTTGATGCTTTTATTATGTACTAGTACTTGGCAATAGAAGACTTGGTAGTTTAATCCTGTCCACCTTACTAATGAACTGGTTCATCGAAAGGAATTTCATATACTAGTACATGCTAAACCTGTTATGTGTCTGCTTGTTTCTTGTTTTAGAATGCTGACAGAATATTGGGGAAGAGTGCCTTATTAAGAAATGGTAAAGGAAGTAATGCAGATAAGGTTCAGGATAGTGACACATCCTTGTTGGTCTCCAACAAAGCTGATAAAATAGCTAAGGAAGACTATCTCGAAGAGAATGAGACAACCCCAAAGTCCTGTCTTGGTTTAGTGTTTGAGTTACTGGCCACTACCGCTTGCACAAGCTATTCAAACTCACTGTCTTGGTTTAGTGTTCGAGTTACTGGCCACTACTGCTTGCACAAGCTATTCAAACTCACTGTCTGAATCAGTTCGGTTTCTTGAGTCTCAACTACAAGCTGAAAGACATCGATCAGTCTGCGACAAGAAGCGGAAGGACTGGAAGTCCTGGAGCATTCAGATGCATACTTTCCGGTGCAATAGCAAGCGTTGGAGGATTTTAGCGTCAAACAGGACAAAGCTAATAAGCTTGCTAAGCTTATTGCCAAAGCATGGTGGATACCGAGGATAACGCTTTCTTGAGCTCTTCGAAGTTGTTTCATTATGCTCTTGTTTTCTTGCCGCATTTGTTTACCTTTGGTGGCCAATTTTGACGGCCAAAGGTATGTAATATGTCGCTTTGTACCCTATATTTGCCTTCGGTAGCGAACTTTGATGCCCAAAGTGGATGTAATATGTGTAATAGCGGTAATAGGCTAGCGTTAATTGCTTGCTTATTTATTTCCTTATTGTCTTGTTTAGTTGTTTGCTTGTAGTCAATGCAGTTCTTTTTCTGTGTTTTTCTAGTGGCCACAGTAACCTATTTTTGGAAACTAGGCCAAAATAATCATGGCAACACACGGACTGTTGTAACCAAGGGCCTCCTGCGGGCCGTATGATCCATGGGCCTTCTACGGGTCGTAGGATCCATTAGCCTTCTATACGGGCCGTAAGATCCATGCACCTTCTACGAGCCGTATGATCCATGGGCCTTTTACGGGCCGTAGGATCCATGGGCCTTCTACAGGGTGTATCATCATTTCACCAATCATGGGCCATACTATTCGTGGACAATAACGGGCCGTTAATAGGCCGTATTTGATAACTCTATGAAAACAGCCCAACGGGTTTTTTTACATGAAAACGGCACAACGTATTAACGGGCCACAAACGGGCCGACTGTAACCACGGGCTGAATTTGGCCCACAAGCAGAAAATGACAGTAACGGGCCGTAAGTAAATGAATGCTGGAAATGAGCCCAAGAATAAATGGGCCCTGAGAAGGCCGAAAGATAACATGGGCTGGAAAAGGCCCAACGGAATAATGGGTCGTTAATGGGTATAAAGTGATACACTGTTCTTTACGGGCCAGTTTTACCACGGGCCGTTAAGGTGCCGAGGGTTACTAAGGGCCTCATATGGACCGAAAGACTTCATGGGCCATACATGGGCCAGATGTTAAAATGGGTTGGAATTATATTGGACGGCCCAGATGACGCTACTGGGCCTAATTCAGATAGGCCGTAAACAGGCCCTGGGTTAGCGGGCTGTAAATGGGCTATATGCGAACAGGTCGTTAATAGGCTTGCCGTGGGCCGGCCCGCCACCTTTTGACCAAGTCAAATGGGCCGGCCTTTTTCAGGAATGGGCCTCTGTTGGGCCATGCCACGTGTTGTCGTATCAAAGGTGCTTTGGGTCCAATGAGTGGATGACATCTGTCCCAACGATGAGCCGACACGTGTTTCCTCCAGCCAATGATGATTTTAAACATGGAAAATCCCCATTGGTCGGGGCTGTTAACGGGTTATCGGATCCAAAACCGGACCCGATAGCTTAACGATGTTCCGTTACGGTGGATGCCACGTGTTGGTCACCCTTGACGAAAAGCACTTCGTGATGACGCGTGATTTATCGTCATGGAAGTGGACACTTCTGTGATGATAATTTTGGTAATGTCATGGAACACTTCTATGACATCACAGGTATGACTATCTTGATTCTGTCATAAAATCGTCATGGATGTACATGCATGACAGAAAATGCGACCTACTGTGACAAACATGTATCATCACGGAAGTGTATTTTTTTTAGTGTACAGGTTCCAAACCATGTGCGTCCGCATACATCGAGCTTGATCAGTCATCGATCTTCGAATTCAGCTCCGCGGACATTTTCCGGCACTTGCCTCTAGGCGATGTGTTAAACTCATTAAAAACACTATCCTTAGCGGGGGACTCACTGCCGAATTATATCCGGTTCGAACCAAAGGCTGATGACGGAGAATTTCGCTTCCCACCCACCGCCCACTTCATAGCCATTGTTGAAGACTTAACCAACATGCTCGATTACGGCTCCGAAGACATCGACGGTATGAACGACGATGCCGATGAGGAGCAGGGCAAAACCCGCCATTTACCGGACGCTGGACGGCCACTTCTTCATACGATGTGTACATGGTGGATACACCTAAAGAAACTAACGACGATGACAAAGAAGATCCAGTTGAGGATAAACCTCTTGAGCGACAGCCAAAGCGCCGGCGTCAGCAGCACCGCTCTAAGTCACTTCGTGGAAAAGACAGCAATACCGGCATGGGAGAGAACAATACTCTAGACGATGCCGAAGACAATGAAGATCCATTGAGGCAACTGAAGGAAATATGCCCTAGAGGCAATAATAAAGTTATTATTTGTTTCCTTATTTCATGATAAATGTTTATTATTCATGCTAGAATTGTATTAACCGGAAACATAATACATGTGTGAATACATAGACAAACAGAGTGTCACTAGTATGCCTCTACTTGACTAGCTCGTTAATTAAAGATGGTTATGTTTCCTAACCATAGACATGAGTTGTCATTTGATTAACGGGATCACATCATTAGGAGAATAATGTGATTGACTTGACCCATTCCGTTAGCTTAGCACTTGATCGTTTAGTATGTTGTTATTGCTTTCTTCATGATACTACTAGATTGGCTGGCGTCCCACGTATTGGCTGGCGTTTTCCACAGCGTGTCAAGCTCCTCTTTCAGCAGCCCCAGATACAGATTGATGTCGTTCCCTGGTTGTTTCGGCCCTTCAATTAGCATACTCATGTGAATGTACTTCCTCTTCATGCACAACTGGGGGAAGGTTGTACATCCACACAAACACAGGCCACGTGCTATGTGTGCTTCTCCGGCTGCCAAACGGATTGACTCCATCGGTGCTCGCGCCCAAAGACGATGTTCCTTGGATCGTTCCCAAATTCGGGTATTCGAAGTTCAACGCTTGCCATCGCTCGCATCCTTAGGGTGACTCAGCATCTTGTCTTTTTATCTATCTCCGGATCATTTGCGTCATCTTCGCTTCTTCTCCTTCCTATCGGCGTGCCAACACAGGAGCTTTGCTACCTTAGGATCCGCGAAATACCGCTGCAGACGAGGAGTGATCGGAAAGTACCACACCACTTTTCGAGGAGCTTTCTTCCTCTTCTTGTATCGAGTGACACCGCACACCGGACATATGGTAGACTCCGCGTGCTCGTCCCGATAAATGATGCAATTGTTCATGCACACATGGTATTTCACGTGCGATAAATCCAGAGGACACACGATTTTCTTCGCCTCCTCCAAACTGGTCGGGCACTTGTTCCCCTTGGGAAGACGTTCGTGCCAGAATGACATGTTCTCGTCGAAGCATGCGTCGGTCATTTTGTGTTTTACCTTCATCTCCGAGCCATGAGCGTTACTTTCAAAGCGGGTATCCTCGGCCTGCATCCTTCATACAATGGAGTAACCGCGTCTAACTCAAGTTGATCCATCTTGGCTTTCTCTCGGCGGCAGCTCTTGTGTTATCCGTGCGCTTGAGAAGCAGCTCTTGAATATGAGGGTCCCGCACCCAGCCCATCGATGGTCCAGCGTCGTGCGCTCCGCCGCATCATCATCATGTCCTGCATCTTCTACATGATGACTGTACAGCATCACCGTCGTGATCATCTCCTCGGGATTCTTCGTCTTCTCGCCCCGAGCCGCGGTGGTTGTCTTGCTGCCCTTCCTCATTTCTTGCCCGGCCCCCATGGACGACTTCGTAGTCATCTTCATCACCTTGCCACCGATAGCCATCCATGAAACCACACAAGAGCAGGTGGTCCTGCACCTTCCCGGAATCCGGGTCCGCAATAAGGCTATTCAACTTGCATCTTCGACACGGACATCTTATCTCCGACTCGTTCTTTTGAAGCATCTCGGCCTTCGCGGACCTCAAAAACCTATTCACGATGCCTTCGGTCATCGTGCGGACCATGGTCGTCAAGGGTAGAGCAAAACGATATTTTAGAACCAAGAAAAATTTGGCATGACTTTCCCTAAAAATAGGACCAAAAGAATGCTTAATGCCAAAATTCTCGCGAAAAGGAAATGAATCAACATTCCGCAAAATATTTGGCAACTATCGCATTTCAAATACCGTACACCTCCAAACACAAACACATATGCAACACCACAAACATATGCAACACCACGAACATACATAGATCTAGCTAGGCCATAAAAAGTGCATGTGCACATTGTTGTAGGGAGAACAACATAAATATAGCTTCCCCTTACTTACCTAGCAAAACAAGGTAACTTAACCACTTAATTTGAATGAATCTATGGTGGAAATGAGGTGAAAAGAGGAGGCACCCGAGACAAGGAGGAGGCGGTGGAGAGAATGAAGTGGGGAGAAAGTGAGTGTGGGAGGAGAGGCTGTCCAAAATATCTTGTTGCTGCCCACTTACTAATGGCGCACCACGGCAACAAATGCGCCATTAGTAATCCAGGTTCTTGGCACACCCCCGGTGGTGCGCCATTAGTACTTTTGCAAAAAGGAATAAAAAAATATAATTAAAAAAAAAACATTAGTGGCGCAATTTCGTAAGGGTGCGCCATTATTAGTTAAAACAACTAATGGCGCACCACCGTGATGCGCCATTAGTATGTTTGGACAGGCGCACTAGTTCAAAAAATTGGTACTAATGGCGCACTGGGCAGGGTGCGCCATTAGTAGTTTCAACACTAATGGCGCATCAGATGGTGGTGCGCCATTAGTATATACTAATGGCGCACCACATGTCTGGTGCGCCACTAGTGTCAATTCCATCTATAGCCCTTTTCCTAGTAGTGTGACTTATACATGTTCATATGATTATGAGATTATGCAACTCCCGTTTGCCGGAGGAACACTTTGTGTGCTACCAAACGTCACAACATAACTTGGTGATTATAAAGGAGCTCTACAGGTGTCTCCAAAGGTACATGTTGGGTTGGCGTATTTCGAGATTAGGATTTGTCACTCCGATTTCGGAGAGGTATCTCTGGGCCCTCTCGGTAATGCACATCACTTAAGCCTTGCAAGCATTGCAACTAATGAGTTAGTTGCGAGATTATGCATTACGTAACGAGTAAAGAGACTTGCCGGTAACGAGATTGAACTAGGTATTGAGATACCGACGATCGAATGTCGGGCAAGTAACATACCAATGACAAAGGGAACAACGTATGTTGTTATGCGGTTTGACCGATAAAGATCTTCGTAGAATACATAGGAGCCAATATGAGCATCCAGGTTCCGCTATTGGTTATTGACCGGAAACGTGTCTCGTTCATGTCTACATAGTTCTCGAACCCGTAGGGTCCGCACACTTAAGGTTTCGATGACAGTTTTATTATGAGTTTATGAGTTTTGATGTACCGAAGGAGTTCGGAGTCCCGGATGAGATCGGGGACATGACGAGGAGTCTCGAAATGGTCGAGACGTAAAGATCGATATATTGCACGACTATATTCAGACATCGGAAAGGTTCTGAGTGATTCGGTTATTTTTCGGAGTACCGGGGAGTTACGGAAATACGGGGAAGAATATTGGGCCTTAATGGGCCTTAGTGGGAAGGAGCCAGGAGGTGGGGCGCGCCCCTCCCAAGCCCAGTCCGAATTGGACAAGGGGTTTAGGGCGCGGCCCCCCTCTCCCTTCCTTCTCCACTTCCCTCCTTTCCCCCTTCTCCTAGTTGGACTAGGAAAGAAGGAGTCCTACTCCTGGTGGGAGTAGGACTCCCCTTGGCGCGCCCTCCTCCTAGGGCCGGCCTCCTCCTCCCTTTATCCTTTATATATACGAGGGCAGGGGGGCACCCCATGACACACAAGTTGATCTTCGTGATCGTTCCTTAGCCTTGTGCGGTGCCCCCTCCACCATATTCCACCTCGGTCATATCGTTGCAGTGCTTAGGCGAAGCCCTGCATCGGTAGAACATTATCATCGTCACCACGCCGCTGACGGAACTCATCCCTGACACCCTACTGGATCGGAGTCCGGGGATCGTCATCGAGCTGAACGTGTGCTGAACTCGGAGGTGCCGTACGTTCGGTACTTGGATCGGTCGGATCGTGAAGACGTACGACTACATCAACCGCGTGGTCATAACGCTTCCGCTTTCGGTCTACGAGGGTCCGTGGACACACTCTCCTCTCGTTGCTATGCATCACCATGATCTTGCGTGTGCGTGGAAATTTTTGAAATTACTACGCCCCCAACAGTGGGATCCGAGCCTAGGTTTTATGCGTTGATGTTATATGCACGAGTAGAACACAAGTGAGTTGTGGGCGATACAAGTCATACTACTTACCAGCATGTCATACTTTGGTTCGGCGGTATTGTTGGATGAAGCGGTCTGGACCGACATTACGCGTACGCTTACGCGAGACTGGTTTTACCGCCGTGCTTTGCACACAGGTAACTAGTGGGTGTCAATTTCTCCAACTTTAGTTGAACCGAGTGTGGCTACGCCCGGTCCTTGCGAAGGTTAAAACAGCACTAACTTGACGAACTATCGTTGTTGTTTTGATGCGTAGGTAAGAAAGGTTCTTGCTCAGCCCGTAGCAGCCACGTAAAATTTGCAACAACAAAGTAGAGGACGTCTAACTTGTTTTTGCAGGGCATGTTGTGATGTGATATGGTCAAGACGTGATGCTATATTTTATTGTATGAGATGATCATGTTTTGTAACCGAAGTTATCGGCAACTGGCAGGAGCCATATGGTTGTCGCTTTATTGTATGAAATGCAAACGCCCTGTAATTGCTTTACTTTATCACTAAGCGGTAGCGATAGTCGTAGAACCAATACATGGCGTAATGACAATGATGCTACGATGGAGATCAAGGTGTCGCGCCGGTGACAATGGTAATCACGACGGTGCTTCGGAGATGGAGATCACAAGCACAAGATGATGATGGCCATATCATATCACTTATATTGATTGCATGTGATGTTTATCCTTTATGCATCTTATCTTGCTTTGATTGACGGTAGCATTTTAAGATGATCTCTCATTAAAAATTATCAAGAAGTGTTCTCCCTGAGTATGCACCGTTGCGAAAGTTCTTCGTGCTGAGACACCACGTGATGATCGGGTGTGATAGGCTCTACGTTCAAATAAAACGGGTGCAAAACAGTTGCACACGCAGAATACTCAGGTTAAACTTGACGAGCCTATCATATAACAGATATGGCCTCTAACACGGAGACCGAAAGGTCGAGTGCGAATCATATAGTAGATATGATCAACATAGTGATGTTCACCATTGAAACTACTCCATCTCACGTGATGATCGGACATGGTTTAGTTGATTTGGATCACGTGATCACTTAGATGACTAGAGAGATGTCTGTCCAAGTGGGAGTTCTTAAGTAATATGATTAATTGAACTTTAATTTATCATGAACTTAGTCCTGGTAGTATTTTGCAAATTATGTTGTAGATCAATAGCTCGCGTTGTTGCTTCCCTATGTTTTTGATATGTTCCTAGAGAAAAAACTAAGTTGAAAAATGTTAGTAGAAATGATGCGGACTTGGTCCGTGATCTGAGGTTTATCATCATTGCTGCACAGAAGAATTATGTCCTTGATGCACTGCTAGGTGACAGACCTATTGCAGGAGCAGATGCAGACGTTATGAACGTTTGGCTAGCTCAATATGATGACTACTTGATAGTTTAGTGCACCATGCTTAACGGCTTAGAATCGGGACTTCAAAGACGTTTTGAACGTCATGGACCATATGAGATGTTCCAGGAGTTGAAGTTAATATTTCCAGCATTTTTTTGACAGAAAGACTGTAAGGGAACCCCTTACAGTATAATTGGTGCAACAAACCCAAATTGCAAGTACCATGCCTTGAACCTGGGTGGGTGGGAAGGCATCAGCCCCTTCCCACCACTAGGCTATGCCTTAGTCTGCTATTTCCAGCAAATTCCCGAGTTGAGAGATATGAAGTCTCCAACAAGTTCTATAGCTAAAAGATGGAGGAGAATCGCTCAAATAGTGAGCATGTGCTCAGATTGTCTGGGTACTTCAATCGCTTTAATCAAGTGGGAGTTAATCTTACAGATAAGATAGTGATTGACAGAATTCTCTAGTCACCATCACTAAGTTACTAGAACTTCGTGATGAACTATAGTATGCAAGGGATGACAAAAACGATTCCCGAGCTCTTTGTGATGTTGAAATCGACGAAGGTAGAAATCAAGAAAGAGCATCAAGTGTTGATGATTGACAAGACCACTAGTTTCAAGAAAAGGGCAAAGGGAAAGAAAGGGAACTTCAAGTAGAATGACAAGCAAGTTGTCACTCCCGCGAAGAAGACCAGAGCTGGACCAAAGCCTGAAACTGAGTGCTTACACTGCAAATGAAATGGTCACTGGAAGCAAAAATACCCTGAATATTTGGTGGATAAGAAGGATGGCAAAGTGAACAAGGGTATATTTGATATATGAGTTATTGATGTGTGCCTTACTAGTGTTTATAGTAGCCCTGAGTATTTTATACTTGTTCGGTTGCTAAGATTAGTAACTCGAAACAGGAGTTACAGAATAAACAGAAACTAGTTGAAGGGGAAGTGACGACGAGTGTTGGAAGTAGTTCCAAGATTGATATGATCATCATCACACACTCCCTATACTTTCGGGATTAGTGTTAAACCTAAATAAATGTTATTTAGCTTTTGCGTTGAGCATGAATATGATTTGATCATATTTATTGTAATACAGTTATTCATTTAAAGTCATAGAATAATTGTTGTTCTGTTTACATGAATAAAACCTTCAATGGTCATACACCCAATGAAAATAGTTTATTGGATCTCGATCGTAGTGATACACATATTCATAATATTGATGCCAAAAGATGCAAAGTTAATAATGATAGTGCAACTTATTTGTGGCAATCGCCGTTTGGGTCATATCGGTGTAAAGCGCATGAAGAAACTCCATAAAGATGGATTTTCGGAATCACTTGGTTATGAATCATTTGATGCTTGCGAACCGTGCCGCTTTGGGCAAGATGACTAAAACTCCGTTCTTGAACAATGGAACGAGCAACAAACTTGTTGGAAATAATACATACCGATGTATGCGCACCAATGAGTATTAAGGCTCGTGGCGGGTATCGTTATTTTCGACCTTCACAGATGATTTGAGCAGATATGGGTATATCTACTTGATGAAACATAAGTCTGAAATAGTTGAAAGGTTCAAAGAATTTCAGAGTGAAGTGGAAAATCATCGTAACAAGAAAATAAAGTTTCGCGATCCGATCATGGAGATGAATATTTGAGTTACGAGTTTGGTCTTCAATTAAAACAATGTGGAATAGTTTCACAGCTCACGCCACTGGAACACCACAACGTTATGGTGTGTCCGAACGTCAGAATCAAGACTTTATTTGATATGGTGCGATCAATGATGTCTCTTACCGATTTACCAATATTGTTTAGGGGTTATGCATTAGAGACAGCTGCATTCACGTTAAATAGGGCACCATCTAAATCCATTGAGATGACACCTTATGAACTGTGGTTTGGCAAGAAACCCAAGTTGTCGTTTCTTAAAGTTTGGGGTTGCAATGCTTATATGAAAAAGGTTTTCAACCTGATGAGCTCGAACCCAAATCGGAGAAGTGCGTCTTCATAGAATACCCAAAGGAAATTGTTGGGTACACCTTCTATCACAGATCTGAAGGCAAAACATTCGTTGCCAAGAATGGATCCTTTCTAGAGAAGGAGTTTCTCTCGAAAGAAGTGAGTGGGAGGAAAGTAGAGCTTGATAAGGTAATTTGTACCTTCTCCCGAATTGGAAAGTAGTGCAGTCCGCACCAGAGTGGTACGGTAATCCTGTTCTGGAAGTCATGTTACTAGACCATGATGAACCTACGAACTATGAGGAAACGATGATGAGCCCAGATTCCACGAAATGGCTTGAGGCCATGAAATCTGAGATGGGATCCTTGTATGAGAACAAAGTGTGGACTTTGGTGGAGTTGCCCGATGATCGGCAAGCCATATTGTATAAATGGATCTTCAAGAGGAAGACAGATGCTGATAGTAGTGTTGCTATCTACAAAGCTCGACTTGTCGCAAAAAGGTTTTCGACAAGTTCAAGGTGTTGACTACAATGAGATTTTCTCAACTGTAGCGATGCTTAAGTCTGTCCGAATCATTTTAGCAATTGCCACATTTTATGAAATCTGGCAAAAGGATGTCAAAACTGCATTCTTTAATGGATTTATTGAAAAAGAGTTGTATATGATGCAACCAGAAGGTTTTGTCAATCCTAAAGGTGCTAACAAAATGTGCAAGCTCCAGCGATCCATCTATGGACTGGTGCAAGCATCTCGGAGTTGGAATATACGCTTTGATAAGTTGATCAAAGCATATAGTTTTATACGGACTTGCAGTGAAGCCTCTATTTACAATAAAGTGAGTGGGAGCACTACAACCTTTTTGATAAGTATATGTGAGTGACATATTATTGATCAGAAAGGATGTAGAAATTTTCTGGAAAGCATAAAGGAGTATTTGAAAGGAGTTCTTTAAAAGAAAGACCTCAGTAAAGCTACTTACATATTGAGCATCAAGATCTATAGAGATAGATCAAGAGGCTTGATAAGTTTTTTCAATGAAGTACATACCTTGACAAGATTTTGAAGTAATTCAAAATGGAACAGTCAAAGAAAGAGTTTCTTGCCTGTGTTACAAGGTGTGAAATTGAGTAAGACTCAAATCCCGACCACGGCATAAAATAGAAAGAGAATGAAAGTCATTCCCTATGCTTCAATCATAGGTTCTATAAAAATATGCATGCTATGGACCAGACCTATTGTATACTCTGCCCTGGTTTGGCAAGGGAGTACAATAGTGATCTAGGAGTAGATCCTTTGGACATTGGCCAAAATTATCCTTAGTGGAATAAGGATATGTTTCTCGATTATGGAGGTGACAAAAGGTTCGGTAAGTAAAGGGTTACGTACAAGTTTTGGCAATCGATCCGTATGACTCTAAGTCTTAATCTGGATACATATTGAAAGTGGGAGCAATTAGCTAGAGTAGCTCCGTGCGGAGCATTGTAGACATAGAATATTTGCAAAATACATACGGCTCTGAATGTGACAGACCCGTTGACTAAACTTCTCTCACAAGCAAAACATGATCATACCTTAGTACTATTTGGGTGTTAATCACATAGCGATGTGAACTAGATTATTGACTCTAGTAAACCCTTTGGGTGTTGATCACATGACGATGTGAACTATGGGTGTTAATCACATGGTGATGTCAACTATTGGTGTTAAATCACATGGTGATGTGAACTAGATTATTGACTCTAGTGCAAGTGGGAGACTGAAGGAAATATGCCCTAGAGGCAATAATAAAGTTATTATTTGTTTCCTTATTTCATGATAAATGTTTATTATTCATGCTAGAATTGTATTAACTGGAAACATAATACATGTGTGAATACATAGACAAACAGAGTGTCACTAGTATGCCTCTACTTGACTAGCTCGTTAATTAAAGATGGTTATGTTTCCTAACACTAGTAGAAAAAGGGTAAAACGTGAAGCACATTAGTGCCGGTTTGAATTTGAGCCGGCACTAATGTATACATTAGTGTCGGTTCCAACGGCTAGCCGGGCCGCTTTCATTAGTACCGGTTCGTGGCGAACCTTTAGCACCGGTTCGTGCCACGAACCGGTACTAATGAGAGTGGTGGCAGGATCTTGTCAGACTGGGCCCTTCCAGTTCTTTAGTACCGGGTTCTGGCACGAACCGGTACTAAAGGTCGTCCTACATAAACCCTTCGTCCACCCGAGCTCGCTCTGTTCTTCCCCTTTCCCCTCTCCTCTCTGTTCTTCCCCTCTTCCTCTCGAGCTCATCACACATTTTGCCCCAAATTTGTCAAGATTTGAAGGCCCCCATCCATTCAAATGATCACAAAGGTTAGCAACTTTGTCATTTCATCTCTCATTGCTAGATTAGATCTTGCAATGCTTTATATAGTGATTAATTTGTGAGTTTAGTAATTTGGGAGGAAATATATATATGTGCTAGTATTTGATTTATATGCAATTTGAGGTCAAAAATAGCACTTAGTTTGCATATGTAGGTGTGGTTTACTTAGTGCCTTCTAAATCTCCGTCAGAATTCACCGCCGATCGCCTTTCGTCCGTCGCCGGCACCACCTTGTGGTGAGCCTCTTGTTCATGAAATTTTATATAAAAATTGATGTTTGTGTGATTTGGATATATAGTTACTCGTATAATTATCTTACTCGTACGTTGTTTGTTATACATATAGTGCCATGGTTTTGATATCCGTCCCCGTCGGCCCTCGTCCTTGTTATGGTTCGGATGTGGTATATATATTCTCTTTTAAAACTAGTTGCATTTCGTGTTTATGACAAATTATGCCCATAAAGTTGACATAGAAATTTTTTCTAGGAGGTATGTGAACCGGAAATTCCAACCGACCCTATTGTCGAGAGGTTAAATTTAGTTGAAAGAGAAAACGACTACTTGAAAGAAAAATTGAAAAGAATTGAGGGGGAGAAGATGGAATTGGAGTTGCATGTTGCCAATGTCGTCGATGATCACAAGATCAAGATGGAGAAAATGCGCTTGAAGATTAGAAAGATTAGAAAATATGCCATCTATAGTGAGGCTTGGTATCATTATGCTTTGTTGGATCGATTGTTACCTTAGTTGCGATCTTGATCGCATTTGTTGTTGCATTTAAATGCTTTAGCTAGAGAGTTATTTGTTTGTTGCATTTAAGTGTTGTATGAACTTTATGTATGAACTTGTATTAATTTGGTCTATTCGGTGTTGTGTAATGAAGATGAGCCGGCAATGGATGTATCGATGACCGATGCTCTCCCCAGTTCGTTGAGGGCGTGCATACTTTTACGCTATGGCTGAGAGGCAAACAAGCGGGCGGATGGTTTTATGCCTTGTCCATGTGTTGGCTGTAAGAATGGTCACAATTACTCTACGCCAAGAACCATTCACGCCCACTGTTTGAGTCCGGTTTCATGCCCCACTATAATGTTTGGACCAAGCACGGAGAAAGATGGGTTATGATGGAAGACAATGAAGAAGAAGAGGATGACGACAGCTATCCCGCCATCGGTTCCCTGAATACGATGATACAACAATGGGGAAGAAGCTGAGCTGGTAATGCGGGAAGAAGCTGAGCCGCAATGCGGGAAGAAGTTGAAGAAGAGGCATCGGATGAGCCCGTTGATGATCTAGGTCGGGCCATTGCCGATGCAAAGAGAAACTGCGCAAGTGATTTGGAGAAGAAGAAGTTGCAGCGCATGTTAGAGGATCACAAAAAATTGTTGTACCCGAATTGCGTAGGTGACAAGAAAAAGCTGGGCACCACACTGGAATTGTTGCAATGGAAGGCAGATAATGGTGTATCTGACAAGGGATTTGGAAAGTTACTGGTAACGATAAAGGATATGCTTCCAAAGGACAATGAATTGCCCGAGAGTACGTACGAAGCAAAGAAGGTTGTCTGCCCTCTAGGGTTAGAGGTGCAGAAGATACATGCATGCCCTAATGATTGCATCCTCTACCGCGGTGAGTACGAGGATTTGAACTCTTGCCCAGTATGTGGTGCATTGCGCTATAAGATTAGCCGCGATGATCAGGGTGATGTCGAGGGCGGCGCCCGGAAGAAGATTCCTGCCAAGGTGATGTGGTATTCTCCTATAATACCACGGTTGAAACGTTTGTTCCAAAACAAAGAGCATGCCAAGGCGATGCGATGGCACAGAGAAGACCGTAAGAAAGACGGAAAGTTGAGAGTACCCGCTGACGGGTCGCAGTGGAGAAAAATCGAAAGAAAGTATGGAAAGGAGTTTTGCAGATGACGCAAGGAGCGTATGGTTTGGTCTAAGCGCAGATGGCATTAATCCTTTTGGGGAGTAGAGCAGCAACCATAGCACCTGGTCTGTGACTCTATGTTTGTATAACCTTCCTCCTTGGTTGTGCATGAAGCGGAAGTTCATTATGATGCGGTGCTCATCCAAGGCCCTAAGCAACCCGGCAACGACATTGATGTGTACCTAAGGCCATTAGTTGAAGAACTCTTACAACTGTGGAATGGAATAGGTGTACGTGCGTGGGATGAGCACATGGGGGAAGAATTTGACCTAAAGGCATTGTTGTTCGTGACCATCAATGATTGGCCTGCTCTCAGTAACCTTTCAGGACAGACAAACAAGGGATACCGCGGATGCACGCACTGTTTGGATGATACCGACAGTATATATTTGAATAGTTGTAAGAAGAATGTGTACCTAGGACATCGTTGATTTCTTCCGGCAGGCATCCTGTAAGAAAGAAAGGCAAGCATTTCAAAGGTGAGGCGGATCACCGGACGAAGCCTCGCCACCGCATCGGTGCTGATGTACATGATATGGTCAAGGATTTGAAGGTGATATTTGGAAAGGGTCTGGCGGACAACCTGTTCGAAGGACGCCGACGGACGACACCCATGTGGAAGAAGAAATCTATATTTTGGGACATGCCATATTGGAAAGACCTAGAGGTCCGCTCCGCAATCAACGTGATGCACGTGACGAAGAATCTTTGCGTGACCCTGCTTGGCTTCTTGGGCGTGTATGGGAAGACAAAAGATACACCGAGGCACGGAGGACCAGCAACGTATGCACGGAGAAGACGGCATACATCAGGGTCATGCAAGCTACGCTCTTACCAAAGAAGATAAGGAAATATTCTTTGAATGCCTGCTCGATTAAGGTACCGTCGGCTTCTCGTCGAATATAAAGGGAATAATAAACATGGCAGAGAAAAGTTCCAGAACCTAAAGTCTCATGACTGCCACGTGATTATGACGCAATCGCTTCCGGTTGCATTGAGGGGCTTCTACCAAAAAGCGCTCGATTAGCCATTGTGAAGCTATGTGCATTTCTCAATGCAATCTCTCGAAGGTAATCGATCCAGAAATCATACCAAGGTTACGAGAATGATTTGGTGCAATGTCTTGTCGATTTTGAGTTGGTGTTCCCACCATCCTTCTTCAACATCATGACGCACGTCCTAGTTCACCCTCTGTGAAGAGATTAACGTTTTGGGTCCTGTATTTCTACACAATATGTTCCCCTTTGAGAGGTTCATGGGAGTCTTAAAGAAATATGTTCATAACCGTGCTAGGCCAGAAGGAAGCATCTCCAAGGGACATCAAAATGAGGAGGTCATTGAGTTTTGTATTGACTTTATTCCTGACCTTAAGCCGATTGGTGTTCCTGAATCGCGGCATAAGGGCAGGCTGGATGGAAAAGGCACGCTAGGAGGGGAACAAATAATATGTATGGACGGACATTCTCTCACTGAAGCACACTACACAGTTCTACAGAATTCCTCCTTGGTGGCTCCGTATATGGATGAACATAAGAATTTGCTACGCTCCAAACACCCGGAGCGGTCTGATGACTGGATTACACATGAACAAACCAGGAGTTTCGCCAGCTAGTTGCGCATACGCATTACCATGAATGACACCTCTATTGAAGATGACATGTACTTGTTGTCCCGTTACCATCTTCGAATATAATGACTTTCAAAGGGTACGAGATAAATGGTAATACATTTTACACGATCGCCCAAGATAAGAAGAGCACCAACCAAAACAGTGGTGTTCGCTTTGATGCAGAAACCAAGACGGGAAAGCAAACATATTATGGTTATATACAGGACATATGGGAACTTGACTATCGACGTGGTTTAAAGGTCCATTTGTTTCGGTGCAAATGGGTCAATATGACACGAGACGGGGTAACGGAAGACCCACAGTACGGAATGACAACAGTGGATCTCAACAATCTTGCGTATGCAGACGAACCATTCGTCCTAGCCAATGATGTGGCACAGTTTTTCTATGTGAAGGGCATGTCTACCAAGCTGAGAAAAAGAAAAGATAAGGAAGCGAATGCATCATACGATGAGCCAAAGCGGCACATAGTTCTTTCTGGGAAGAGAAACATCGTGGGAGTGGATGACAAGACAGACAAGTCAGAAGATTATGAAAAGTTTGATGAAATTGCTCCATTCACAGTGAATATTGACCCGAGCATCCCGTTAAATGATGAAGATTTTCCATGGTTACGGCGCAAAGGGACACACGGAAGAAAAAGTTTCACACCCAAAGATCTGGGATGTGATCGGCTTCACTATCATCACTTTCTTCTGTGTTTCACACCTAGAGTGGAATCTCTGTAATAGTTAGGGTAGTTATGTGTTTTGGCATTTGAAACGCGAAGAAATTTTATGTGCAAACAAATTCTTTCATGCCTTTACTGATTTTTAAAGTTAAGTTATTCACAAACTAGTGATTCACACTAATTTCAAATAATTCAAAATTTAAACTATTCAAATTTGAAAACTACGGGCACTAACAGAAAGTTTGTAATTTTTGTACCTAAAGCAAAAATATTCACAGAGAAACTCTAAATACACAAAAAAACAACACAAAAATAAATAAAGCAAATAAAAAAGCCCGCCTACTAGGCCAGAGCGGCCTGCATACGACTAGAAACCCAACCTGTTGTTGGGCCAGGATGCAGTTCAAGAAGGCTCAAAGTGGGCCACAGTGGCAAAGACAGAACACGAGGCCCAAAGAGGGCCTGCTTTGGAGAGGAGCTCGAGAGAGCTACCGCACGGGGTTTATAAACCAGTGGGTCGCCCCTCAGCTAGCGAGGTGGGACTAAACTTGCCGATCAAGACTGCTTGGCCAAGCCCTCTTTAGTACGGGTCGTAGCACCAACCGGTACTAAAGGGGGGCCTTTAGTACCGGTTTGTGCCACCACCGGTACTAAAGGGGTCGCTTCCGCCGCTTGGGCTGGCCAAAACTGGCCTTTAGTACGGTTGGTGGCTCCAACCGGTACTAAAGGACCCCTATATAAACAACACTTACGAAAATTTCAGTTTCTCATCCGGCTTCCTCTCCTCTCGCGTCGCCGCCGCCTCAGACGTCTCCATCCTCGTCGCCGCCCGTCGCCGCCCGTCCCGTTATTTGCCGCCCGTCGTCCCGTCCCGTCGTCACCGCCGCCCGTCTGGCCCGTCCGTGTCGTCCCGTCCCGTCGTTGGCGCCGCCATGTACGTCCCGTCGTCGCCGCCTGCCCGTCCGTCCCGTCCCGTCGCTGCCGCCCGTCCCTATCCCGTCGTCTTCGCCCGTCGCCGTCCCGTCGCCTTGCGCCCCGTCGTCCCTCGCCTACGCCGGTGAGCGCACACACACACATACATTTTTGTTTTTAGTTATACAAATAGTTAGAAATTTTTCTGTTTTTAGAAATTGTTAGAAACTTTTCTGTTTTCAGAAATAGTTAGAAATGTTAGAATTGTTAGAATAGTTATAAATGTTAGAATTGTTAGAAATTTTTCTGTTTTTAGTTATAGAAATAGTTATAAAAAAGTTAGAATTGTTAGAAATTTTTCTGTTTTTTAGTTATAGAAATAGTTATAAAAAAGTTAGAAATTTTTCTTTTTTTTAGTTCTAGAAATATTAGAAATGTTATACAAATGTTAGTTATATATATAGAAATGTTATAAATTTTTTCTGTTTTTAGTTATAAAAATATTAGAAATGTTATATAAATGTTAGTTATATATAGCATTGTTAGAAATGTTATAGAAATGTTAGTTATATAGAAATGTTAGAAATTTTAGTTATCAAAATCCAATCATTAAAAAATGTTACTTTTTGCGGGCATATAGCTAGTATTTGTTCTCGACGATGCCCGACCCGCATCCTCGCCGTCGACACGTCTCACGACGCCCTGGCTGACCCATGTCCGGACTGGCTCCGCCAGTTGGCACCGGGAGGTGCTTCACGGAGGCGCGCCGCTTGATGAGGAACCCGGCCGGGTCCGTCATCGACCACGATCTCGTTTGGCGGCGTTCGCGTGGGCCAGTTTCGGTCTGGAGGAGCGGCCCCGCCAAGGTGGTACGTCGCCCGTGTCGAGGAGGAGGACGAGCACGTCCATCGCTACATGGTTGCGTTAGAGGCGGCGAGTTCTCCAATACCGGCAGCTTTCTTGAGGATCTCACTTCAGCTATGATCCTGTGAGGGTTCCTTCTCTTTGGGTGTCCACCGCCTGCGCCGCAGGAACCGCGAGTGTCCTAGATTCTTCTGTAGTATTCGATCTTTATTATCTACCTAGCCAGTGATGTATTCGATATTATATCTATTATTTGAGACGATGTATTCGAGATTATATCTATTATTCGAGACGATGTTTTCGAGATTATATCTATTATTCGAGACGATGTATTCGAGATTATATCTATTATTCGAGACGATGTAATTTGAATACTAAATTGTTTTATATTTCTTTTGGATTAGTTAAATAAAAGCTATGGCGAACAATACCGACAGAGAGGGAGAACAGGCCATGTTCGATATGATACGCCATCATCACGGGCCAGATGATGATCAGAATGAAGAAGATTATGATGGCTCCGAATTTCTAAACAACACCGGAGAGGGTGATATGATATTCGATCGCGACGACCGAATTGATGAAGTCATGAACTATGATTATGATGATGACGAAGAAAATGTTGATCTTGAAACAACAAAGACCGGCGAGGTATATATATTTATATAAGCAGGCATCTGGTGATCATCACATGTTTTAAATGACTTGAAGATATATTAACGAATCGATCTTTGTTCTTTCAGCCATCCGGATCGAGCAAATCTTCGTGCAATGTGACGAACGAGGCCCGAACAAAAGTTGAAGGAGGGCGTAAAGTACAATATCGAGGCAATCAGACCTAATGGTGAACCATTAGCGCCTAAGAAGATTGCGGACAAGTTCGTTCGTCAGTGCGGAGTTCTTGTGAAGGACCAACTCCCGGTCTCCCTTCAAGAATGGAGAGAGCCAGCAAAGCCACGTCCAGATGTTACTTTTGTCAACAACAGACAAAAAGGTCTGCTTTGGGATACTCTCATGGAACATTTCACCCTACCAGATCATTTCACAGAAGCAGACGTGCAGAAAGTCAAGGACGCTGCTCTTAGGAAGATGGCGGTTGCATTCAACAACCACAAGAATCGTGAATGGGACAAGTACGTCAAGGGAGGAAGGAAGACTCCAGTATTCGAGGGAACACTAGAGAACCAACGTGCTCATTGGGACGATTTCGTGAAATTCAAGGATTCGGAATTAGCTAAGGAACGGTCGAGAATAAACAAGAAGAATGCCGAAAAAAGGATAAGTTCCATAAGCTGGGGCGGTGGCTATGCGGTGGCAATGCCTAAGTGGGATAAGTCTGAGAAAGAGATGGAGGATGCAGGTGTCACTCCGGTTACTAAGAGCTGGACCCCCAGGTGCAGGACCTGGTTCTATGCGCATGGGCAGGAGTTGGACCCGAAGACAGGCAAAGTTTCGACGAAGGCATGTCTGAACGGAGCCTACGATGCGATACTTGTTACAATAGAAGAGGCACGATCGGGGGAACACCCCAACAGAGAGAACGACGAGCTTACGCGTGCCCTGGGAAATCCTGAACACCCGGGAAGAACACGAGGCAAGGGCGCTATTCCGTGGTATGAGGGGTTTTCAGACTGGAACACCGACTACAGAACCCGTGCGAGAAAGAAGATTGCAGAGGAGAAGAAGAGGAAGATGGAGGAGGAGCAGAGGAAGCGGGACTATGAACGCCTTCAAGGCCTAGAAGCAAGTCAAGCGGAATTGGCAGTCAAATTCCAGCGGCAGCAGGAGCAGATCGACTCACTTAGCCAGCAAAGGGGGTCTCAGCAGCTGCAGCAGCTAGCGGATGATCCAGCATTGGATAGCACCGCCCCATCCATGCCGAGAAGCAGCGTGGGTTCTGCCCCGGACGATGCAATGCTGGATAGATACCCCGTGGATGACATCACGGAGAACACTAACTGCGAGCTACACTTCAAAATGAAGAACATATCCATGAAGGTGGCGGACGCCGTTGCTTTTACAAATCCCCCCGAGGCAACCTTCCATTGCAACCCGATTCCAGCGGGCTATGCTCGTGTCTTGGTTGATGAGGTGGTGGACCCATATTCTGAGCTACAGCTTGACATTCCTGGAGGTGACGACGAGCACTTTCTCGGAGAGGCAAAACATCGTATCATCCTATGGAGAAAGGATTGCATCATATTTCGAAGGCCACCGACACCGCGTCAGCCGACTCCTCGTCGAAGTCTGCCACCGAGTCAGCAGACTCCCGCTCCTGCAAGTCCACCAACGCCACAGCCACTCCTCCTCCTCCAAGTCCGCACAGTCAGGCCTCTCCTCCTCCAAGTCCGGGAAAGTGTCAGCCACTCCTCCTCCTCCAAGTCCGCCACAGGCAGACGTCCACTCCTCCTCCAAGTCCGGCACAACCTCAGGCCACTCCTCCTCCAAGTCCGGCACGGCTTCAGGCCACTCCTCCTCATCCAACTCAGCCCCGTCAGCCATCTCCGCCGCCTCAGCAATCGCAGAAGAGACACCCCACAGCTATGGTGCGTAGCGGTACGAGTCGAGGTAGTACAGGAAGTACAGGCGGAGGCAAGCGACATAAATATGGTCCAAGCCTCACGCCTCTTCCGCAGAGGCCTTATGAAAAGTCCGAGGACGAAAACGCAGCCATATCGAAGGCCGAAACCGCCACCGCCGCCAAGGGAGAAAGTGCCTGAGGAAACGATTGACCACTTCATTCGTGTGGCTCAACCACCAGCTCCCAAGCCTGTTGACACAGACTATGAGCGCCAAATCAGGAAGTTAAATCGAGCACGTCTACGTAAGGAGGCGAGCTCGGGATCGAGCAAACAACAAGCAGCTATCCAAAAATGCGGAAAACCATTCCCAAATTGGGAGAACAGGCGTAATCGATCCCTCGCTTGTTGTGCCAACAACAAGTGATGACGCTGTACCAATATTATTGTGGGCAAACAGTTTATGTTCCCGAGGTGGGCAATGTGGTAATAACCAAGGACCATATAATGCGGCTGAAGTTCTCAACATCACTGTTGGACAACTCCTCGAGATCGAGCCCATGCATGTGCTTACAGAGGATGAAATAAAACGGAAATATGTCCGGGGCGAACCTTTGGTCAAGCCAGACGAGGTCAAGAAGCTCCCAACGAGAATGTATGAATTGCATCAATGGTACATGGACATTACCAAGAGATCCAATCGAGAGTCCCTCATGGTGCAAGTCAAGAAGGATCATTACTACCATCAGAAAGCCGTGACCGTTGAGTATTCTGAACTGTTTCAGTTATACAATCAAGACGCACTCGACAAATCTATAAATCGTTGCTATTGTCCGTAAGTGATTTCTTTCTGTAATTTAAGTCTCAAGCTAGTTGTAGTGATCCTTTTGATCAATCATTACTGTAATTATCCTCACTATATTCTTTTACGTGGTATTATGCAGGATGAAGATGTATGAAATGAGAAAAGGTGGACGCTATGGCATTGGGTTCATTGACCCAAACACCGTTAATGAATACACATGACAAATAAATCCACATCATGAAAAGCAGGTAGAGGACATCATGCTAGAGTTCTTGAAGCGCCTCAAATACAATGAAGATATACTACTTCCTTATAACTTCCAGTGAGTCACACTGTCTTGTACTACAAATTCTCTGTTTTTGCCTACTAGCTAGCTACATGTTTTTGCTTACATATGCCCGCTTAATTAAGACATGCAAACGTGTGTGCATGCAGATTTCACTGGATTTTGTGTATCATTAAAGTTGACGCCGGAACAGTTGAAATCTTGGACTCACTACTCAAAGCAAATACTGACTATAACATCTTGTTTGGGATAGTCAACAAGTAATTTCAATCATTATTAACTATATATCTCGGCCTATTTAGTTCGTCATTTCATGATATGAACTATTTAATAACCCCTTTATTCATTTTCTTTGTCGGCGGCAGGGGCTTGGGCAAGGTTCATCGGCGTCACGGAAGGCGAATGGAAAAAAAAGCTTAAATGGTTTCGAACCAAGGTAAGTAATTAAGTAGTACTAGCTAGCTAGCTAGCTGCCATCTATTTAATTATCATGCTTGATTAATTATTATCTGATCAAATTACATTCTCGTAAAGGCCACTGAAGCGGTAGGGACTGATCTGTGTGCATTCTGCGTTTGTGAGAACATTCGCATGATGGCGTCCGAAAGGAGCAGATCTCAAAGATAGGAATGGGTACGCTTGTCGTAACACTATTCACAATTTTTACACCATTATCGATATCTAGTCACACAACTAATACACATGCATATTGATCTCCTTCTTAACAGTTCACAGAGGTGCGGGACAAGCTCCTAGAAACGGAGCGTAGAAGCACTTCAAGAGGAAATAGCGGGATTTTTGCTCGACCAGGTCATAAATCCAAGGGAGAATACTATTACCCGCTACCGCCCCATGAACCACTTCCGATTGTCATCGTGCTCAAGGCACCAATTAGGCTAATGCCACTGGCTCAAGGCAACATGCATATGTAGGAGAAATTGTATATAGCTATACATGTGTGTATGTGTGAATTAATTAATTTGGTGGTTTGTGAGACATTGATGATATATATATATGCATGATTGGTTCTACTAAAAATTCTATATATATATATATATATATATATATATATATATATATATATATATATATATATATATATGCATAACGTGTACAATGTGTAGTATCGTAAAATACCAAAGAAACGAAAAAGAATTAAAATGGAAACACAAAATTAAATGAAAAGAAATCATAAAACTAAAAAAACCCAAACCTTATAGTACCGGTTGGTGTTACCAACCGGTACTAAAGGGCTCCAGCCCGGAGCTGGCCCGTGCCTCGTGGTTGCCCTTTAGCACCGGTCCGTGCTGAACCGGTACTAAAGGGGGGGGGGGGGCTTTAGTGCCCACACTTTAGTGCCGGTTATGGAACCGGCACTAAAGGTCCTTATGAACCGGTGCTATTGCCCGGTTATGCACTAGTGTAACCATAGACATGAGTTGTCATTTGATTAACGGGATCACATCATTAGGAGAATGATGTGATTGACTTGACCCATTCCGTTAGCTTAGCATTTAATCGTTTAGTATGTTGCTATTGCTTTCTTCATGACTTATACATGTTCCTATGACTATGAGATTATGCAACTCCCGTTTGCCGGAGGAACACTTTGTGTGCTACCAAACATCACAATGTAACTGGGTGATTATAAAGGAGCTCTACAGGTGTCTCCAAAGGTACATGTTGGGTTGGCGTATTTCGAGATTAGGATTTGTCACTCCGATTGTCGGAGAGGTATCTCTGGGCCCTCTCGGTAATGCACATCACTTAAGCCTTGCAAGCATTGCAACTAATGAGTTAGTTGCGAGATGATGCATTACGTAACGAGTAAAGAGACTTGCCGGTAACGAGATTGAACTAGGTATTGAGATACCGACGATCGAATCTCGGGCAAGTAACATACCGATGACAAAGGGAACAACGTATGTTGTTATGCGGTTTGACCGATAAAGATCTTCGTACAATATGTAGGAGCCAATATGAGCATCCAGGTTCCGCTATTGGTTATTGACCGGAAATGTGACTCGGTCATGTCTACATAGTTCTCGAACCTGTAGGGTCCGCACGCTTAAGGTTTCGATGACAGTTTTATTATGAGTTTATGAGTTTTGATGTACCGAATGAGTTCGGAGTCCCAGATGAGATCGGGGACATGACGAGGAGTCTCGAAATGGTCGAGACGTAAAGATCGATATATTGGACGATTATATTCGGACATCGGAAAGGTTCCGAGTGATTCGGGTATTTTTTGGAGTACCGGGGAGTTACGGGAATACGGGAAAGAGTATTGGGCCTTAATGGGCCTTAGTGGGAAGGAGCTAGGAGGTGGCGCGCGCCCCTCCCAAGCCCAGTCCGAATTGGACAAGGGGTTTGGGCGGCCCCTCTCCCTTCCTTCTCCACTTCCCTCCTTACCCCCCTTCTCCTAGTTGGACTAGGAAAGAAGGAGTCCTACTCCCGGTGTGAGTAGGACTCCCCTTGGCGCGCCCTCCTCCTAGGGCCGGCCTCCTCCTCCCTTTATCCTTTATATACGAGGGCAGGGGGGCACCCCATGACACACAAGTTGATCTTCGTGATCGTTCCTTAGCCGTGTGCGGTGCCCCCCTCCACCATATTCCACCTCGGTCGTATCGTTGTGGTGCTTAGGCGAAGCCCTGCATCGGTAGAACATTATCATCGTCACCACGCCGTCGTGCTAACGGAACTCATCCCCGACACCCTGCTGGATCGGAGCCCGGGGATCTTCATCGAGCTGAACGTGTGCTGAACTCGGAGGTGCCGTACGTTCGAAATTTGGATCGGTCGGATCGTGAAGACGTACGACTACATCAACCGCGTTGTCATAACGCTTCCCCTTTCGGTCTCACGAGTGCGTGGACAACACTCTCCCCTCTTGTTGCTATGCATCACCATGATCTTGCGTGTGCGTAGGAAAATTTTGAAATTACTACGTTCCCCAACAGCAACTTCTGAACAGGATGAACGGGAAGACGGGCAAGTCAGCCCTGATGAACAGGCCATACTCGAAGACTCGGAGGATAGTAATTATCTTCCACTCTCCGAGGACGAGGTGAGCCTTGGCAACGAGGATTTTATCGTGCCTGAGGAACCTCTCGACCAGGAGCGCTTCAAGCGCCGGCTAATAGCCACTGCAAGGAGCCTGAAAAAGAAGCAGCAGCAGCTTCAAGCTGATCAAGATCTGCTCAATGATAGATGGACTGATGTCCTGGCAGCCAAGGAATATGGCCTCAAGCGCCCAGCCAAAAGTTACCCGAAGAGCAAATTGCTACCTCAGTTTGATGATGAGGCGTCGGAGCCCATACCATCATCGCGTAATGCGGCTGACCAACCACCACGTGGTCGGGACAAAGCGGCAACTCAAGCCGAACACCAGCCCGCCCTACCTCACCGTAAAGGCAGAGATAAAACAGCTCGGGGTTATGCACATGACCTTCGGCAGGACCCGGACAATAGAGCAGGACATGCCAGATCGATCTACGGATCGCGAGGGCGTGCCCCGACACCCGACGACGGCTATCTATTCGAACGTGACAAGCCTAATCACGCCCCGGCCGAAATCAGCAGACGGAGTCCATCTGAGCTACGTCGCGATGCGGCCCGATATAGAGGCGCCGCACACCCTCTTTGCTTCACTGACGAAGTAATGGAGCATGAATTCCCAGAAGGGTTTAAACCCGTGAATATCGAATCATATGATGGAACAACAGATCCCACGGTATGGATCGAGGATTTTCTTCTCCATATCCATATGGCCCGTGGAGATGACCTTCACGCCATCAAATACCTCCCGCTAAAACTCAAAGGGCCAGCTCGGCACTAGTTAAACATTCTGCCTGAAAACTCTATTGACAGCTGGGAGGACTTGGAGGACGCCTTCTGCGACAACTTTCAAGGCACATACGTACGACCTCCAGATGCTAATGACTTAAGTCACATAGTTCAATAGCCCGAAGAGTCAGCCAGGAAATTCTGGACTAGGTTCCTAACTAAAAAGAACCAGATCGTCGATTGTCCGGATGCTGAAGCCCTAGCGGCCTTTAAACATAGCATCCGCGATGAATGGCTCGCCCGCCACCTCGGCCAAGAAAAGCCGAAGTCCATGGCAGCCCTCACGGCACTTATGACCCGCTTTTGCGCGGGTGAGGATAGTTGGCTGGCCCGTAGCAATAACACGGCAATCTAAGCGAGCACCTCTGAGGTGAAAAACAGCAACGGCAAGTTCTACGTCTCCGTCGTATCTATAATTTTTTATTGTTCCATGCCGATATTATACAACTTTCATATACTTTTGGCAACTTTTTATACTATTTTTGGGACTAACATATTGATCCGATTGCTCAAAGTGCAGTTCCGGTCATTGCATGTTTTTTGTTTCGTAGAAAATCCATATCAAACGGAGTCCAAACGGGATAAAAACGGACGGAGAATATTTTTGGAATATTTGTGATATCTGGGAAGAAGAATCAACGCGATACGATGCCCGAGGGGGCCACGAGGCAGGGGGTGTGCCCCTGACCCTCGTGGACACCCTGTAAGGCGGTTGGAGCCTTCTTTCGCCGCAAGAAAGCTAATATCCGGATAGAGATCGTGTCCAAAATTCAGCCCAATCGGAGTTCGGATCTCCGGTTACAAAAGAAACGGTGAAAGGGCAGAATCTGGAGCGCAGAAACAGAAAGAGACAATGAACAGATCCAATCTCGGAGGGGCTCTCGCCCCTCCCATGCCATGGAGGCCATGGACCAGAGGGGAAACCCTTCTCCCATCTAGGGGGAAGGTCAAGGAAGAAGAAGAAGAAGAAGGGGGGCTCTCTCCCCCTCGCTTCCGGTGGCGCCGGAACACCGCCGGGGCCATCATCGTCACCGCAATCTACACCAACACCTACAAAGTACTTCTAGTTTCATACTTGTTATAGGTTGAGCGAACGTCAAGCGTGCGTAGAGTTGTATCGGTGGTCGATAGAACTTGAGGGAATATTTGTTCTACCTTTAGCTCCTCGTTGGATTCGACAGTCTTACTTATCGAAAGAGGCTACAATTGATCCCCTATACTTGTGGGTTATCAAGACCTTTTTCTGGCGCTGTTGCCGGGGAGTCATAGCGTAGGGTGAATATTCTCGTGTGTGCTTGTTTGCTTTATCACTAAGTAATTTTTATTTGTTGTTCTTAGTTGTTTTCTATTTTTAGTTATTTGTAGGAAACGCAAAATACAATAAAATTAGTTGTACCTACTGAACCAATGGTTGAAGAACCACTCAAAATCTATCACACTCCTGAAGCTTTTTACTTGGATCATCTTCGATCCCTTTGTGCTCGTGCTAAAACCCCAACTAGCTTAGTCACTACTAGGGAAAACCTTATACATAGAACTTTAGCAGTAGCGCCTGTTAAAAAAGCGCGCTAGTGCTAAATAGCAGTAGCGCGTGCAGGATAAGGGCGCCGCAGATACAAACGTAGCAGTAGCACGCCTGACTATAAACGCGCTACAACTAAAATTCTCATGACTAAGCCGATAAGCTACACATAGTAGTAGTGTTCTTATTTAAACCGCGCTACCGCTAAGTCTATTGTAGCAGCGCGTTTACGTAGAAAGGCGCTACTGCTAACGAAAAGAAAATAAATCGAACAACAAATAGAAAAGTAAATGAAAATGAAAGAAATAAAAAAAGGAGAAAGGAAAAAAATAAAATGTAAAGAAAAATAGATGAGAAAGGGAAAAAAGAGACAGGCTTAGTAGTAGCGCATTTTGTGAAACGCGCTATAGCTAACTCCTTTAACGCGTTAGCGCTATGTTTCACTTAACCAGTGGTTTTCCCTCCACCCGGCCACCACTTCTCCCCCAAATCCCTCGCCACCACTTCGCCGCCGTGTCCCCAATTCGTCGTCGCCCCACTTCGCCGTCGTCTCCTGCCGATGTCGACGCCCACGGAGCCACCAGAGTCGCGCGCTGTCGACGCCACCAGAGCTGCCCCCAACGCCACCGGAGCCGCGCGGCCTCATCAACGCCACCGGAGCCGCCCTCGGCGCCACCAGAGCCACCCTCGACGCCCTTGCCTCCCTTGCCACAACTGCCTCCCTCGCCGTCACCGGAGACGCCCCTGCCTCCCTCGCCACCACTGCCTCCCTTGCCACCACCGGAGCTATCGTCTGCAAGCACCCCTCCTCTCTCTCTGATGCATAGCACAAACATTGGACATAGTAACTAGGTAGGTTAACTAGTTTAATTAGATTAATTTTCTAGGTTAGTGCAAAAATATAGTTAGGGCTTTGACAGAGAACTAGTTAGGTTAACTAGTTTAATTAGGTTAATTATCTAGGTTAAGAAAAAAATATTTAGGGTTTTGACAGAGAACTAGCTAGGTTAAATAGTTTAATTAGGTTAATTATCTAGGTAAACTAGGTTAACAAGCTAGGTTACCTAACTAGCTAGGTTAATTTGGTTCGTTAGGTTAACAAGCTACGTTAACTAGGTTCACTAGGTTAGAGGAAAATTTTATTTTCGACCACTCTTTTTCTAGGAAAATAATTTAGGCAAGTTTTACTTTAAAGATGATCCCTTCCTAGACTTTTATTGTTGATTATATCTTTTCATTGAAGTGGTCATGTTATATCTTTTCATTGAAGTGGTTCGATTGTGCCCAAGTGGCCTTTTGTTGTTTCCAGGGAATGAAGCTGAATGGCCTATGTTTTGCCGGAATGTTGATTCATTTCCGGCAAATTTCAGGTTCTCGATTTGTACACTTTTTAGCAAAGGTCATGCCGAAATTTTCCGTGAATTTCAGCATGACTTGTGCTACAAACTAGGACATATCGAGTGCCCGGGATTTGCATGATGAAACTTTATTTGTGATGTAATTAAACCATCCTCCTCAACTAGCGACGATCACTCTAGTTAGGGCATTTTGGGTGCGATCAACTTTGTTATTTATGCTTATGATATGTTGCTTCTATTTTTGCCAAGTCTTTCTCTTTTTGTTCCTCAACTATATATGTTGCATATCATTAACTCATGTGATGATGCAGGTGCATAGATCATCGATGGGGAAGAAGTGCTACGCCAGGAGTATATATATAACGAGTGGCCGGAGTGTCAGGCCCAGGTGTACCGGTTTCCGGTTTTTGAGCGACAGACAGTAGTTAGTTTAAGTTCATGTTAATGCGAGAGAGGGATACAAACTCATGTACTGCATAGTTCTGCTCTCACTCAAAGTGATAACTCTTCTTGCGTATATCATTGTTTAGATATGGATGATGATGTAGTTGCAAGTAATCGAGACTTGAATCGCTATTTTTGAGATGATGACGAGAGAGCACTTTGCGTTGGATGATGATTATGATGATGACGTAATTTGATGAGACTAGTTGTATGTATATGCTATGATTACATTTGTATGTGTATGATATGCTAAAGATTATTCTATAAAGCCTATTCAAATACAAAACAAATATGCAGAATTTTTTTTAATAAAACAATCAGTAGCGAATGGAACAAAGTTAGCAGTAGCGTTGCCTTACCAGTAGCGCTTCCTTCTAAAAAGCGCTGCAGATATTAGCAGCAGTGCTCTTCACCAAAGCGCGCTACTGTTATCCATGTATAGCAATAGTGTGGGATGATAGGCGCTACTGCTACACGTTAGCTGTAGTGCCTTATCAGTAGCGCATCGTCCCGCACTACTGATAGGCAAAATACACGCGCTACTGCTAGGGTTTCCCTAGTAGTAACTTGAGGGCAAATCTTTAGATGAGCATGCTTGTTATGTGCAACACCGCTTATCTCAAAAAGGGAAACATTTACTGGATCAAATTCATCGTTTGCAATGCTATGCTTGGAATTTATGTGAAATATATGATGTTACTTGTTGTTCTGAAAACCCTAAGAAACACCTTCCCTACCAATGTGAGTTTAGTGATAATGGAATCGTATCTTTGTATGCTAAGGGTGTTTATAATTACTATGATGTTCAACAAATTGAAGAATTTGTTGCTTTTAAGGGTGCTTATGGAATTGCTTCTTTGATTGAAAAGTATGATGCTGCTCTTTACAAATCTGAAAATTTTGCCATACTTGAATATTGTTATGATAATTATGCTTCTAATGCCTATGTTAAACCTTATATTGAGGACTCCCCCGCTGTCCAAGAAGAGACTAATATTTTGCAGGAGTCTATGGAAGAAGAAATTAATGACATTGTGTGCTCATTGGATGAAAAAGATGAGGAGGAGAGCGAAGAACAAAAGGAGGAAGAGAGGATTGATCACCCGTTCCCACCTTCTAATGAGAGTAACTCTTAAACTCATACATTGTTTAATTTCCCTTCGTGCTTACCGAAGGATGAATGCTATGATGATTGTTATGATGCCGTTGATTCTTTTGAAATATCCCTTTTTGATGATGCTTGCTATGCTTGTGGCCAAGATGCCAATATGAATTATGCTTATGGAGATGAACTTGCTATAGTTCCTTATGTTAAACATGAAATTGTTGCTATTGCACCCACGCATGATAGCCCTATTATCTTTTTGAACTCTCGCAACTACACTATATCGGAGAAGTTTACCCTTATGAAGGATTATATTGATGGGTTGCGTTTTACCATTACACATGATGATTTTGATAGATATAATATTCATGTGCTTGCTTCTCCTACTTTCAATTATTATGAGAGAGGAACTACATCTCTGCCTCTTTATGTTTCCAACACGAAAAAATTGCAAGAAACTCTTTATACTATGCATTAGCCTTTACTTTGTGTGCATGAATTGTTCTTTTATGACATGCCGATGCATAGGAAGAGATTTAGACTTCGTCGTTGCATGATATATGTTACTTTGTGCTCACTACTAAATTACAAATCATTGTTAACTAAAATTGGCTTTGATATACCTTGGTATCCGGGTGGATTCATTACTTGAGCACTATATGCCTAGCTTAATGGCTTTAAAGAAAGCGCTGCCAGGAGACAACCGGAAGTTTTAGAGAGTCATTTATTTCTGTTGAGTGCTTTTATATAGTTTAAAAACAAAAAAATAAAGAGAGGAACCCAAAACTTTTCAAAAGGAAAGTGAAAGTGAGAGAGACAAGCATTGTTGAAGTGGGGAGCTCCTTGAACTTTGTTCATGCTCACGGAAACTTTGTGAATCTTGATTACAGAAACTTTTCAACAAAAATAATTATCCCCTTGTACAATTCCATTGTATTATAAAAATAATGTGCCAAGGTTTGCCTTTAGGATGTTTTAGATTACTTGTTGGTTTGTGCGGTGTAGGACAGAAACTTTGGCTGTAGTGTGTGATTTTACATTTTTTTACTGGAACGTCAAACGGTTCTGATTCTTTTTGCACTGTATTCGTAATTGTGGAAGAATTTTTGGATTAACAGAAGTATGGTGAATGTTCAGATTACTACAAACTGCCCTGTTTAAGACAGATTCTATTTTTTATGCATAGTTTGCTTGTTTTGATGAAACTATCGATTTCTATCAGTGGATTAAGCCATGGAAAAGTTATATTACAGTAGCTACAATGCAAAAACAAAATATAAATTGGTTTGCAACAGTACTTAGAGTAGTGATTTGCTTTATTATACTAACGGATCTTACCGAGCTTTTTGTTGAGTTTTGTGTGGATGAAGTGTTCAAAGATCGAGGATGTCTTGATGTGAGGAGAAAAAGGAGAGACAAGAGCTCAAGCTTGGGGATGCCCAAGGCACCCCAAGTAAATATTCAATGAGACTCAAGCGTCTAAGCTTGGGGATGCCCCGGAAGGCATCCCATCTTTCTTCAACAAATATCGGTATGTTTCCGGATTCGTTTCGTTCATGCGATATGTGCAAATCTTGGAGCGTCTTTTGCATTTAGTTTTCACTTTTCTTTTATGCACCATGCTGGTATGAGATAGTCCTTGGTTGATTTATAGAATGCTCTTTGCACTTCACTTATATCTCTCGAGTATGGCTTTATAGAATGCTTCATGTGCTTCACTTATATCATTCAAAGTTTGGATTGCCTGTTTCTCTTCACATAGAAAACCGCCATTTGTAGAATGCTCTTTTGCTTCACTTATATTTGTTAGAGCGTGGGCATACCTTTTGTAGAAAGAATTAAACTCTCTTGCTTCACTTATATCTATTTAGAGAGATGACAGGAACTGATCATTCACATGGTTAGTCATAAAATCCTATATAAAACTTGTAGATCACTGAATATGATATGTTTGATTCCTTGCAATAGTTTTGCGATATAAAGGTGGTGATATTAGAGTCACGCTAGTTGAGTAATTGTAAAATTGAGAAATACTTGTGTTGAGGTCTGCAAGTCCCGTAGCATGCACGTATGGTAAATGTTGTGTGACAAATTTGAAGCACGGGGTGTTCTTTGATTGCTTTCCTTATGAGTGGCGGTCGGGGATGAGCGATGCTCTTTTCCTACCAATCTATCCCCCTAGGGGCATGCGTAGTAGTACTTTGCTTCGAGGGCTAATAAACTTTTGCAATAAGTATATGAGTTCTTTATGACTAATGTGAGTTCATGGATTATACGCACTCTCACCCTTCCATCATTGCTAGCCTCTTCGGTACCGTGCATTGCCCTTTCTGAAGGAAATATGCCCTAGAGGCAATAATAAAGTTATTATTTATTTCCTTATATCATGATAAATGTTTATTATTCATGCTAGAATTGTATTAACCGGAAACATAATACATGTGTGAATACATAAGACAAACATATAGTCACTAGTATGCCTCTACTTGACTAGCTCATTAATCAAAGATGGTTATGTTTCCTAACCATAGACATGTATTGGCATTTGATTAATGGGATCACATCATTAGGAGAATGATATGATTGACTTGACCCATTTCGTTAGCTTAGCACTTGATCGTTTAGTATGTTGCTATTGCTTTCTTCATGACTTATACAAAGTTCCTGCAACTATGAGATTATGCAACTCCCGATTAACGGAGGAACACTTTGTGTGCTACCAAACGTCACAACGTAACTGGGTGATTATAAAGGTACTCTACAGGTGTCTCCAAAAGTATATGTTGAGTTGGCATGATTCGAGATTAGGTTTTGTCACTCCGATTGTCGGAGAGGTATCTCTGGGCCTTCTCGGTAATACTCATCACCTAAGCCTTGCAAGCATTGTAACTAATGAGTTAGTTATGAAATGATGTATTACAGAACGAGTAAAGAGACTTGCCAAGATGTGAGATTGAACTAGGTATTGGATACCGACGATCGAATCTCGGGCAAGTAACATACCGATGACAAAGGGAACAACGATGTTGTTATGCGGTTTGACCGATAAAGATCTTCGTAGAATATGTAGGAGCCAATATGGGCATCCAGGTTCCGCTATTGGTTATTGACCAAGAATAGTTCTAGGTCATGTCTACATAGTTCTCGAACCCATAGGGTCCGCACGCTTAAGGTTTCGATGACAGTTATATTATGAGTTTATGAGTTTTGATGTTCCGAAGGAGTTCGGAGTCTCGGATGAGATCCGGGACATGACGAGGAGTCTCGATATGGTCGAGACGTAAAGATAGTTATATTGGACGACTATATTCGGATTTGGAAAGGTTCGAATGATTCAGGTATTTTTCAAGCACTGGGAGAGTTACGGGAATTCGCCGGGAGAAGTATTGGGCCTTGTTGGGCCCTGCGGGAAAGAGAGAGGGCTGACTAGGGCAGGCCGCGCGCCTCAAGGCCTAGTCCGAATTGGACTAAGGGAGGGGCCGCACCTTCCTCCCTTCCCTTCCTTCTCTCCTACTCCTACTAGGAAAGGGGAGTCCTACTCCGGTGGGAGTAGGACTCCCCTTGGTGCGCCTCCTCCCTAGGCCGGCCACCTCCTCCTTGCTCCTTTATATCTGGGGCAGGGGGCACCCCATGGACACACAAGTTGATCTACGGATCGCTTTCTTAGCCGTGTGCGGTGCCCCCTCCACCATATTCCACTTCGGTCATATCGTCATGGAGCTTAGGCGAAGCCTCGCGCCGGTGAAGTCATATCGTCGCGGAGCTTAGGCGAAGCCCTGCGTCGGTGGAGCATCATCATCGCTACCACCACGCCCGTCGTCTTGTGGAACTCATTCTCGACGCTTTGCTGGATCGGAGACCGGGATCGCCATCGAGTGAACGTGTCTTTGAACTCGGAGGTGCCGTCGTTCGGTACTTGGATCGGTCGGATCGTGAAGACGTACGACTACATCAACCGCGTTGTTATAACGCTTCCGCTTACGGTCTACGAGGGTACGTGGACAGACACTCTCCCCTCTCGTTGCTATGCCATCACCATGGTCTTGCGTGTGCGTAGGAAAAATTTTGAAATTACTACGTTCCCCAACACTTTCTCACCTCGAGAGTTGGTGCAAACTTCGAATGATATAAATGAAGCAAACTTTGGACGATTAAAGATGATCAAACTTTCGATGTTCTTGCAAAGTTTCAGACATAAATAACATTCGAGGAGTCATCACCAAAAAAACAAAATCACTGCTCAAAAGTGCACATAAACTTTGAACACTGATTTTGTTTTTTAGTGAAACTCCTCGAATTTTATTTGTGGCTGAAATTTGCAAGAACATCAAAAGTTTGATCATGTTTGATCCTCCAAAGTTTCATATTTTTTATACTCCGTGCGACGTTGCGAACAAAACTGGGATCGTGATTTTTTTTCCGTGATAGTCCTCTTCTTTTCTGGCTGCACACACGGTCCGGAGGCTGCTACAGGCCCATTAGGCCCAATTAATCGGAGACACCCAAAAAGGTGAGCCGACCAGCGGCCCAACACAGCTAGCGATAGGGGCGGTGAATCCTATTTAGTGCTGCAGGCGCCGGTTACTACTGTTTCTGCAAACCGATGATCTCCCCGTTCAAGAGGATGCGCGACAACCACCAGGCCATTAACCAGCTTGTGTATTGTTAGTTCATTTTCTTCTTTTATTTGTTCGTCAGTTCCTTTTGTTCTTTTTCTTTTTTCTTTACTTCTTTTCATTTTTATTTTTTCATTAAATATGCGGTTTTTTATTATGTGAACTTATTTTCAAAACTGATGAACTTTTTTAAAAATTCGATAAACTTTTTCAAAATTGATGAACTTTTTTTCAAATTCGATGAACTATTTTTTAAATTCTATGAACTCTTTTGAAATTCGATGAACTTTCTGTAAAAAATTGATGAACTTCTTTTTTAATTTCAAAGAACCTTTTCATATCAATGAACTTTTTTGCAATTTTGATGAACTTTTTTCTAAGTCGACCAACTTTTTTCAAAATCAGTGAACTATTTTTTTCAAATTTGATTAACTTTTTTTAAATTGGTGAACTTTTTATTAAAAAACAATGAAAGTTTTTCAAAAGCGATGAAGTTTTTTCAAAGTTGTGAACTTTTTTCGATATCGATGATTTTTTTTGGAAATCAATGAATTTTTTTCAGTTTTGTGAACTTTTCTTCCAAAATGAAGAACTTTTTTCTAAATATCGAATTTTTCAAAAATAATTTAAAAAATTAAGTGGTACAATAGATGAATGGTTTTGTGCAATAAAATAGCGCTGCAACAATGTTATTAAGGAGTGGTCGCTGTTAGTTGTAACAAACGCCAAGTAGCTCGAGTGGCTAGTTGCAGAGCAGTATTTTTTTGTGGTTTTTTGGCTTTTTGTGTTCGCTGCTCTGCTCGCTTCGCGGGCCGGCCCACTCGTGTCATCTTTGGGCGCCACGACGCGAACGGGCGCTTGCAGCGCCGTACAGGAGCGGAGATCCCATACGGTACGGGAGCACCTATTTGGCGCCTTCAGCGCCGCCGAAGGCAGCTGGCGCCTGCGGCAGCGCCTGCTGAGCCGGCCCACGAACACGCAAGCAGAAAAAAGTTGTATTATTACGCGACAATGTTATTAAGGAGTGGCCGCTGTTAGTTGTAACAAACGCCAAGTAGCTCGAGTGGCTGATTGCAGAGCAGTATTTTTTTGCGGTTTTTTGGCTTGTTGCGTTCGCTGCTATGCTCGCTTCATGGGCCGGCCCACTCACTCATCTTTGGGCCCGATGGCGCGAACCTGCAGCGCGGTACAGGAGCGTCCTGTACGGTACGGGAACACCTATTCGGCATCTTCAGCGCTGCCGAAGGCAGCTGGCGCCTGCTGGGCCGGCCCATGAACGCGCAAGCAGAAAAAACTTGTATTATTACGCGAAAAGACATCTTTGGGCTCGATGGCGCCATCGGCAGCTCTTCTCGCTTCATGGGCCGGCCCACTCGCTCATCTTTGGGCCCGATGGCGCGAACGGGCGCCTGCAGCGCCGTACAGAGCGGAGATCCTATACGGTACGGGAGCACCTATTAGGCGCCTTCAGCGCTGCCGAAGGCAGCTGGCGCCTGCGGCAGCGCCTGCTGGGCCGGCCCATGAACGCGCAAGCAGAAAAAACTTCTATTATTACGCGAAAAGACATCAAAAGGTGGATCACTTGGATTCGAACTCACGCCCTCAGGCTCATCTTCAAGGTTGGCCAACCAGTACAGCTACATGATTCTAGTGATTCATTTCAGCTTGAATTCATTTAGGAACCAACATAGCAGCACTACTTATGGTACATCCCCTTGCTTAGATTTTGACTTATTTGAACAAATTAATAAAAAATATGAACAAATTTGGAAAGTTGACGAGCATACATAAAAAAGTTGGCTAATGTAAAAATGGTTCATATATTCAAAAAAGTTCATGCATTCATAAATAAAAGTTCATGAAATGGAAAAAAAGTGCACTAATTTTGCAAAAACATTCACAACAATGAAAAACGACCATGAGTTTGAAAAAAGTTCACGGAATTGAAAAAAGTTCATCGAATTTGAAAAGGAGTTCATTGAATTTGAAAAAAAAATCATCGGATTTCAAAAAATTTCATCAACTTTTCAGAAAAGTTCATCGGATTTGAAAATAGTTCATCGCATTTCAAATAAGTTCATCAGATTTGAAAATTAGTTCATCAAATTTCTAAAAAGTTACCAAATTTGGAAAAAAAATTCATCAAATTTTAAAAAGATTTTATCGGATTTGAAATGGTTCATCGAATTAAAAAAAGGTTTGTTAATTTAGGAAAAAGGTTCGCAAATTTTAGAAAAGCGCGTACTAAAGAAAACAGAAAAAACTAATAGAAAAGGATAAGAAAAAAGAAAAAGCGAATGGAACTAAAGAAGAAGAGAAAAAGAGAACAACGGTTCAACAACTGTAGCTTAGACTGCTGGTTGGAACGAAGAGTTTACTTTGATAGGTTGTCGGTTCGAATCCCCGTTGCGCCATATTATGCGTTGGTAAAATAATACTAGATGGGACTGCCCAGTCCGAGGCGCTGCAGGCGCCCGTTTGCAGAATGCACGTGGCGCCAAATAGGCCCCTGGGCCGGCCCATTTAGGGGTTTAACCCCAACCGGTTTTGGGAATGTTCTAGGACCTTCCCTGATTTTAATGTTTTTCTTTCAGTTTTTTTTTAGTTTTTCTTTTCCTTTTTCTGTTTTATCTTCATTGTTTCTTTACTTTTATGTTTTTATTTTTATTCTTGTTATTCAATTTCCGAAAATCTATTAATTCGTGATTTGTTTTCAATAATCTTTTTTTCGAATGATAAACATTTTTTCCAAAATCATGGTTTTATTTTCACTAAATCGCTACTCTTAAATATTGAACATTTTTTTTAAAACTGTGCACATTTCTTCAAACCATGAACACTTTTTTGAAATAATGAAAATTTTAAAATTAAAGACTACTTTTTCGAAATCATGAACATTTTTAGATATACCGAATTTTTTTTGTATCACGAACATATTTTTCAAATTCGTGAACATTTTTCTGAATCGTGAACATTTTTCCAAAATTCGTGAACATTTTTTGAATAAGCGAACATTTGTTTGAATTTTCTAAATTATGAACATTTTTCTAAGTTTGTGAACATTTTTTTACAAATTCATGAACAGTTTTTTGAATTTAAGAGCATTTTTCTGTAATCATGATTAAATTATTTTGCGGATATTTTTCCAAAATGATGAACATTTTTTAGCATTTATGAACATTTTTGAAATTTGTGAACATTTTTTGCCAAATTCATAAAAAAAATTAAATTACGGAGGATCTTTTTGGAAATCTTGATTTTTTTATCATGATTGTTTTATTCAAAATTAGCAACTTTTCTGACATTTAGGACCTTTTTCATATCCCGAATTATTGAATTAAAAAAAAAGAAAAGGGAAAAAAGGAAACATCCGCAAAACAAAACAGGCGGCATCCCAGCCACACTTGAGCCTGCCCAGGGGAGCGGGGGGTGCGCGCCCGCTTTCTTCACAGCGCTCCCGTACAGGAGCGCCCGACGAGGGGAAATGTCGTGTTGATCGCTACAGTATCGGACCGGCCAATAGTGACGCATGTTTTTTGAAAAAAACAGAGTTAATATGGTGCTACAGGGGGGATCGCACTAGGATCGATCGACTAGTAGTCTTCGAGCGATGCTATCCACCGCGCCACTCTCGACATGCTGTAGATTATGTAGAGCGCGCCTACTAAAAGGAAAATGGGCCGGCTTTTCCCCTGTTTACATTCCTTTCATGTTTTTACTTTACTTTTCTTTTCTACCTTTTTCCTCATTTATTCGTTACCTCTGGGTTTTTTCTTTTTATTTTATTTGGTTTCCTTTTTCCTTCTCCATTTTTTGTTTTTTCTTATGTTTGTTTTTGTTTACACTATATTTCTGTATATGTCAAAAACATTCTCTTAATAAGTGATCAACATTTTTGGTATACACGTTCTACATTTTTTAATACTTATTCAACATTTTTCAAATACTTGTTCAACATTTTTTAAATACTTATTTTATATTTTTCAAACACTTATTGAACATTTTTCAAATGTGTTTTTGAAAAGTGTTTTTTGCAATATATATGTTCAAAAAATACTGAACAAGTATTTGAAAAATAAAAAAAAATAAAAAAATGTTGAACAAGTATTTGAAAATGCTCAATAAGTATGTAAGATGGTTTACAAGTATGTTGAACCAGTATTTTAAAAATACAAAATGTTGAACCAGTATTTGAAAAATGTTGTACAAGTATTTAAAAACGAGAACATGTATTTGAAAAATGATGAGATAAGTATTAAATATTGAAAAATATTTTAAAAATATTGAATAAGCGTTGTGATGATGTTGATCACTTATTAAAACAAATTATTGACATATACGATAATGGACGATGGAGCGAAAAGAAACTAAAATGTTGAACAAGTATTTAAAAAATGTTTATCATGTATATAAAAATGTTGATCAGGTATTTCATTTTGTTTGAACATGTAAGTAATAAGTTTTGAACAAGTATTTGAAGAAATGTTAAGCATGTATATGAAAGTGTAGAATGGAAAAGAAAAAGAAAAAAATGAAGAAGACGGTAAATAAAAAAATGAAGAAACAAAAGCAAAGAAATGAAAAAAACGGACAAGAAAAAAAAAGCAAATGAAAAAAGAAAAATAAAAAAAAGGAGAAAACCGGCACTTCAAGTGCGTCGCGCCCTTTCTATTTTTCTGTGCGAACATGGGCCAGCCAGTAAGAGGGTGCTTCTGTTTGGGCGCCCCTATTTCTCGCTTTATGCGAACCCGGGTAGCTCTCTCTCGCCTCGGGGGAGCCCCTCATGGCCCAGCCCAACCGCGCTGGAGGCCAGCCGCCTGCAGTGTCATTTTTTTTCTGTTTTCTGTTCTTTTTCTATTTTCGTACTTTCCTTTATAATTTAAAATTATTTTACATTAAATGTTAAAAAAATGTTGATCAAGTATTTGAAAAATGTTGAATAAGTATTGAGAAAATATTGAACAAAAATATAAAATTGTTGAACAGGTATTTTAAAATAGTGAGTAAGTATTAAAAATGTTGAATAAGTATTGGAAAGTGTTGAATAATTATTAAAAAATGAACGAGTATTTGAAAATGTTAAATAAGTACTAAAAATGTTTAAAAAGTATTCGAAAATGTTGAACACATATTTAAAAAAAGTTGAAAAAGTGTTCAGACAATGTTGAACGTGTGTACAAACACTGTTGATTAGTTACTAAAATAATGTTTTTGACATATACGGAAATGTAGAGTAAAAACGAGAAAAACATAAGAAAAAACAAAAAGTGGAGAAGAAAAAAAGAAAACCAAACAAACAATTGGAGAAGGAAAAAAATAAAAACAAAGATAACCCTATGAAAAAGGAAAAACAGAAAAAAAAATGAAAAACAATGGAAAAAACTTATCGCATGCAAATACACGGGTGTAATGGCTAGCGTCGCGAGTTTTCTTCCTAGCGAGTAGCAACCAAAGATCGATCCCCCCTTCTCCCAATTTCCCGTTCCCTTTTTTTGTTCGATAGCTACGCGAAAATGGGCCAGCCCAAACTTCTCCGCGCGATCATTCGCGCTCCTGTTCTGCGCTTTAGTTGTGCTGGCGCTCGCACGTAGTGCCTAACGGGCCGGCGGAGCAATCTATACCTACTGATAAAAGAAATATGTATTCTTTGTACGTTTTGCTATTTTATAGAAAAACCCCTAATATTTCTGACATTAAACCCACCGTACATATCAAATGTTTTCTAAAATACGCATATCTTCTGGTGCACACATGTCTCCGTAGTGTGCTAATGTGTCATCGTTTGTTTTTGTCGTTTTTCTTTACTCGCCTGTAACAACACCCCATTCCAAACATGACATGAATAAATGGATGGTCACTTGCTCATTTTTTTTGTACGGATTAAATCTATATGCAAGCCGTGTTGAAATAGAACACCTGTAGAATCTTAAACTGCACTTTTATAGGTTAAGACCATCTTTGTTTGGGCCGTAGCTACAAATTCTCCGATTATAGACCATTTTTTGTAGCGTGTAGTATTTTTTTCTTCCGTTATAACGCACGGGCATTTTTTCTAGTATACTGAAAAGGAAACCTGCCCAACTACTCTACAACCTTCAACGAGACATCCCCGATCATTCGCGCTCCTGTTCTGCGCTCTAGGTGCCAGTTAGCTGTGCTGGTGCTCGCACGCGGTGCCTAGCGGGCCGGCCCAGCAACATACTGAAAAGGAAACCTGGAGAAGAAACTCAGTGAGAAGGAGAAATCGACTCAGGACCACAATGTTGAGTGATGCCCTGCCGTAGTAACCACTAGATCGGCCATGACTTGTTGCCTAATACCAGGAAACAATACTATTTAACCCTTTTAATACTGCACATAACATATATTGTATACCCAGTAAAAATTATTTTTAAAAAGTTAATCTCGAAAAGAATGCATAAAAATATAGAAAAACCATGAAGCTAAAAAGTTCATTGATTTTTAAATAGTTCATCAATTTTTGAAAAAGTTCATCAATATTGGAAAACAAAGCTAATCGAATTTGGAAAAAATAATCAATTTTGAAAAACAATTCATCGATTTGAAGAGAAGTTCATCGCTTTGGAAAAAAGTTCACGCATTTAGCAAAAAGGATGAAAGGAAAAGAAAAAAGAGAAAAGGAAAAAAGAAAAGTAGAAAGGACAAAAGAAGGAAAAGGATGAAATTAATCACCTGTGGTTGGGTGGTGGGATGATTAGGGCATCGTACTTCTAGCGTACAAGAACTCCTAGAAAACTAGCGTAGGCGTTTCTTTTTCTTTTTTTGCGGTTGGAAAGGAGTTTTATTAATCAACCAGGAGCAAATTCAGCCTTACAGATGTCTGGAACAACATCCGGCCCCGACCCGAGCCACACCACTGTGCAGCCTTCGGTTCTACCGAAAGCTGCTAAATAACGGCTAACACTATTCTGTTCCCTACATAGATGATGTAACTTAAACCTCCTTCCTTCATTCAGAAGCCTCTGAATCTGATCAATCAGCATAGAATAACGAGATCTGTCTTTCTTTGAAGACTTGATCATGTTTAGCGTGACGAGATAGTCCATCTCCACATATATCGGTTGTCGCGTCCATTGCAGCGTGAGGTTAATGCCCTCCATGCAAGCTAGCAGTTCGGCCTCCAGGGGTCACGCCCATAGTTCTCGGCAAGAGGAGAAGATAATCTCGCCGATGCTGTTGCAGAGGATCATACTCGCCCCGGCCGTCCGTGTGCTGGCGCAGAAGGATTCATCCACATTCAACTTAGTACATCCCTCAACCGATGGAGTCCATGTCGGGGCATGTGGTAATGCAGGCGCACTAGCGTAGGTGTTTCTCAGGAAAAAAAAAAACTACGTACAAGCCCCCTAAAAATACTAGTGTACGTGCTATTGACAGCTAATCTGACGTCTGAACATGTTCAAAAGTGTTTATCGGATGGCCGCGAATGCTGATGGCCTGAGAAGGCTGAAAAAATGCGTAATTTTAATGTCTCTAAATATGCCATACCGTTTTGGAGCGTGCTACATGTTGGCAGGATGATCTATCTAAAAGATCAGCCGGTCACAAGCCGTCTAACCCGATCTTGTGATTGCAACAAAACCCTTGTTACAGAAAAAAATCATGCAATAAGAGCCTTGTTGCAAAAAAAATTGTTACAGAAAAAAAAAACACCTATGACTCATGGTCATGTGTGTCAACATTGCAACAAAAGCTTTGTTGTAAATGCAACATGCCCTGTTGTGGAGCAACTCCAGCCCTTATGTAGCCTTAAGCGAGCCACAGGAAGCGGAGGTGCCCTGTTGGGTGAGGCTACAAGGGAGGCCACGGCGGCTGCCATGGTGGCTGCGGCGTCATAGGGTGACCCAATCCGGCGACATCGCGTCATGGGTGGCCGTGCCTGGCCAGATCAGGCAGCGACGCGCCAGTGGGTGGCTATGCTTGGCTAGATCCGACGACACCATGACAACTACGGAGGAGTGCAGATGCGCTCTCCGACAACACGATGATGATGTAGGTGCGCTCGCTGACGGCATTGGGATGACATAGGTGAGTCGATCTAGTGACAGGGCGTCCCAGGAAAAGGAGGTTGGGGATGACTGCTCGCGGGGAAGGTCTGCAACATACCCCTTGTTGCGGACAACAGAATTGCAATAGGGGCCAAGTTAAACATGAAATATGGGTAGCTCCGAGCCATCAACAAAACCAGATCCAATGGCTAGGAAGACGGTGGACGCATGCACAAAAATTAGCAGGCTAATTCCAAACGTTTCCCTACATTTTTTTCCTATGGATTTTTTCAAAACCCTAATGGGTGATTATTTTTTATGTTGAAAGTATGGTACTAACTCACGAATCCTAGTACTGACTAATAGAACGCCCGTGCGTTGCTATGAGCTATAATGCTTATAAATGAATAAAACAAATGATTAAGACCGTCTATAAGGTTTAACACTAATTTTATTTAACGGGGGTATACATATTCTAATGGTTTAACAAAAATCTTATTGAACATATCTGTATGATTTCATACACTTGGACAACTTTTTAACTTCTTCGTAAGTCACACTGGAAAATCTTCTAAAATAATGTCAAGCACTATCCAAAAAAGGCTTAGGACATTGGGATGTGATTGACCATTGCCTCTTCTTGCAGTTGCTCCATTTTTCTCGATTATTAAATAGGTAATACCTTGACATCTAATGGGTGAATTTCTACACATACAAAATTTATTCAATATCTGGTGGTGGAAGGTCTATTTGCAAGTTTACCAAGTGAGATGAATAAGTCAAACCTTGTGGCTTGGGATCTTAGTATTTTTCAAGATGAACTGAGTTGGGGAGCAGATAATATCAACCGGCACATCATGAATTAGCAGCTTTTCAACAGAAATGTCATCTAGTAATTGATTTTCATGTACTATGCATTACACAAAACTGAAAGTTAACACTCATGCATTGTTGTTTATTCAAGGAATATATGAATGTATATCAAACAGAAACTAATGAAGCACCAATTGTTTGCCAGAACCAGTAATACATATGGATCCGAAAGAGAACGATATTTCCAGCCGGAGTGGCCAGGGAGATGGGGGTATCGATGGTATCTCAGCTATGAGGATGGTGATTTCCCGCCGCCGGCGCCGCGGGCAGTTGCCCATTCGCGGCTGCGTTTCCCGGACAATGGCGGAGCTGGAGGAGGAGGAGGCGGGGGAAAAAGATCCTACACCAGCGGGGAAAGCCACCGACTTGCCACCGCCGGTTTCTCGCAGGCCGGAGGAAGGCATCAGCGTGGTGATGTTAGAAGGGAGGGAGGTCAAGGGAGTGATGGCGACAGAAGGCATGAAGGGGCGCCGGCGACGCAGGAGCCGCCGCTCATTAGACCGATCTGATGAGTGCTTCCTCGCCGGAAAAGGATCCGTTCGCTGGCTCCGAGAGCGCGCCGATCATCGGTGGGCTGCTGCTATCAGTGCAAGAGGGGACGGAGGGGACCGTGAGCCAAGAGAGGAAGGGTGAGAGCGCAGCAGGAGTGCTGCTTTCTGACGGGGATGCCCTCTTTCATGAAAGAGGGAGCGGTCACTCGGCTGACCGCATGGCGCAGCCGGCTGGAGAGGAGCAGAGGGAGAAAAGGCTGGCGAGGTAGGAAGAGGAAAGAAGGATGATCACCAGCCGAGCTTCAGGGGACGTGCATGCCCTCGCTCATGCAAACCTAAATAGTGGTGCATGCGAGCTGGTGGGGATACGTGCAGGAGAGGGGCCCGCAGAGGCGGAAGAGGGCATGAGAGCTTCGACCAGGAGGAGGCTTTGGTGGCTTGCCGTGGGGATGGTGTGGTGGACGTCGGTGTGTATGGGCCGCATTCGCCGCGTGGAAGCCCGGGTAGAAGGATGGGGGAGTCGGAAGTTGGAGATGGTCAAATTGGGCCGTCCATTGCGGCCCAGGCATTGCTGCTCATTGAGGGCGCTGAGGCCGACAAGGCTGGGCCTGGAGCGCAGGATAAAAAGTGGGCCGACCCGCTGAACCGTTTTCTCATTAACCGTGTCTCCCCCCTCCCCACTCCTCTCTTCCCCACCCCGATGGCCGGCGGCAGCTTGGGGGCTGGCCCGGCGGGGCTCGCCGCGAAGCGAAGCAGCGGCAGGCTGGCGTCCAAGCCAACGGCGAGGCTGTCGACTATGGACAAGGTGCAGTTTGTCCTCAAGAAGAATGGCATATGGGATGGAGAGGAGCTGCCCGCAACCCCGACACCGACAAATCTGGAGAGGTACAGGGAGATGTTCAAGAAGCCGCTCCCCGGCAGCTTCATCGCAGCGGTGGAATCCATGCTTGAGGCAACGGGGCCAGCAAAGCAAGGGAAGGTGGGCAAGAAGGGGCGTAGGTGTGCTCCCCGATTCTTCTGCGTCGGTGCAGACTTAGTCGGTCAAGTGGTGTTTCTTCCTAGTTGCCCATGTTAGTGCATCTTCTTCCCTCGCCTGTTAGTGATGGTTGTGTGAGTTGTACGGTGGATGTGGTGTGGTGGTGCCGTTCAACTGTAATCCCCTTTGGGAAGAGTGTGCGGAGTCTAGGAGTTCTGTTGAAATATGATGATTGCCATGAAAGGAAGCTGCTTGAGAGGAGTCAAACTGTTTTATGGATCTCTCCATACTGAGCTGGAATGAGAGGGGATTAAACAATCCCACGGAGAGAAGGGTTGTGCAGATTTTTGTGTCTGATCTCAATTGCAACATAGTGTGTTTGCAAGAAACGAAGCTCAACGATCCTTCAAGTGGGTTGGTTGTGGAGGCACTGGGGCCGAGATTCAAGGATAATTTCAATTCCCTTCCGGCAAATGGATCTAGGGGAGGTGTGCTCATTGCTTGCAATGAGGATTTCGAGATAAAAAATGATCCATCTGCGGCTGGGGACTTTTCAGTCTCGGGAACGATCAGATGCAGAGCCAATGGGGAGAGTGGGTCCATCTCTGGCGTTTATGGACCGCAATTGGAAGAGGAGAAGATCCAGTTCATTGATGAATTGCGAAGGATCAAGTTGCAAATGCTGCCGCGGTGGTTGATCCTCGGTGATTTTAATATGATCAACAGGGCAAGTGATAAGAGCAATAACAATTTAAACCTGAGAATGATGGGGCGGTTTCGGGCTGCCATTGAGGAGATGGAGCTGATTGATTTCCCGTTGTTGGGAAGGAGATCCACATGGTCAAATGAACGGGAGAATGTTACTCACATGAAGATTGATAGAATCATGGTGACAAATGACTGGGAGGCCAGTTTCCCTCAATACCAACTGTCGCCAGCCTCCACCAATATTTCTGATCACTGCCCCATCGTGCTGAAGAAGATGGAGTGCTCGCACTATAAGGCCTTCCGCTTTGAGAACCATTGGCTTAAGTGCACTGATTTTCAGGGGGTGGTTCAAGTGGCATGGAATAGAGAGGTGAAATCTAATGACCCTATTCGGGTTTTGCACACCAAGCTATCCAGAACTGCGCAGGCTCTGTGTCTATGGAACAAGAAAAAGGTGCGATGGGCCAGTTTCATGTCGAGCTTGGCGAGTGAGGTGATCCTCAGGCTTGATCTGGCGCAAGAGGAGAGGGATCTGTCCGCTGAGGAGAGGAGACTGCGTGCTATGTTGAAAGCCAAGCTATTGGGTCTGGCGGCTATTGACAGAGCTAAATGGAGGCAGAAATCGAGGCTTACTGAGATAAGAGAAGGAGATGCAAACACTAGGTTTTTTCAGATCAAAGCTAGTGGAAGGCGCCGCAAGAATCATATACCAAGTTTGAACGGAAGGGACGGAATGGTGACTGATCACGAAGGGAAGGCTTAGATCCTATTCGATAGATTCAAAGGCATTATGGGCATGCCATTCTCGAGGACCACAAAACTGAACTGGGAGGCCATGGGATTGCCAAGGCGAGATCTACAACACTTAGACGACCCCTTCACCGAGCACGAGCTGCAGCGGCTGTAATTGAGATGCATGGTGAGAAGGCACCAGGGCCGGATGGGTTCATGGGGATGTTTTTCAACCATTGTTGGCAGCTGATTAAAGAGGACCTCCTTGCCGCGGTGAATTGTGTTCACTCGCTCCGGGGACACAATTGGAAGCTGCTAAATACGGCAAATATAGTGCTGCTGCCCAAGAAGGACGATGCTCAGGAGGCAAGTGACTTTAGGCCGGTGAGTCTGATGCATAGTGTTCCAAAAATTGTCAGCAAGATGTTGGCTTCCCGGCTGGTTCCTGAGATCAAGGGGCTTGTCACAAATAATCAGAGTGCCTTCATAAGAGGAAGGGCTATTCAAGACAACTTCCTGTACGTCAAGAACATGATCAAGGCTGCTCATTCCACAAATTCGCCTTTGGTGTTCCTGAAGCTTGACATCGCCAAGGCTTTTGATTCAGTAAGCTGGGCATACCTGATGGAGGTCCTGGAGGCGATGGGGAGACCCTTTGTCCCCGCTGCTTTTCATCATTGCCATGGAACCATTGCAGCGGCTCCTATTGATGGCTGCAGAGCGAAGCATTCTATCACCATTGAGATCGCGGATTGCCCGCTTTTGGTACAACTTCTACGCTGATGACGCGGCCCTTTTCATCAACCCCACCATGGATGATTTTCTTGCTGTTCAAGCCATTCTCAAGATCTTTGGTAATGCTTCTTGTCTGTGCACTAATATCAGCAAAACGGTGGCGTATCCCATCGCTTGTCATGGAATTGAGCTGGAGCCCATGCTGGCTGTTTTTGGTTGGATACAAGGGACTCTCCCATGTAAATATCTGGGACTGCCTCTAGGTGTCAAGAAGCCCAGGAGGGCCGAGGTGCAGCCGATACTGGACAAGATGGCAGGAAAGCTATCGCCTAGGAAAGGCAGATTGCTAAACAGGATGGGGAGGCTGGTTTTCATCAACTCAGTGGTCACTAGCACTGCCATTTATTTCTTAACAACCTTCCAACCGGATAAGTGGTTCATTAGAAAGGTGGACAAACTCAGAAGAAATTTCATATGGGAAATTGAAGAAAGAGCGGCTGGAGGCAAGTGTCTGGTTAACTGGAAGCGGGCCTGCTCCCCCAAGATTGTTGGTGGGTTAGGTATCAAGAACATTGAATGTTTCAGCCGGGCCTTGCGCTTGAGATGGGAATGGTTCAAATGGGATGGCGTCGATCAACCGTGGAAAGCATCTCCTCCCCCGTGCGACGCCATTGATAGACAACTGTTCTCGAGCTGTTCCTCTATTCAGTTGGGTGATGGTCGGCTTGCGCTATTCTGGATGGACAGATGGATGCATGGGGAGGCCCCTTATATGATTGCACCAGAGATCTTCAAGCTGGCGCGTTTCAAGAAAATTACTATCAAAGAGGCTTTGACAAACAGCCGGTGGATGCAAGGTCTGCAAATAATGAACAACGAAGAGCAGCTAGCACAATTTGTCAGGATTTGGGAGGAGGTTCAGTTTGTGGGCCTCTCGGAAGCAAAGGATGTGATCAGATGGTCACTTACGGCAAACGGATCCTACTCTGCGTGCTCTACGTATGGCATCCAGTTTGCGGCCAGGATCGAGCAGCCGGATCTTGAGAGAATATGGAGATGCAAGATGGAGGGGAAGGTCAAATTTTACCTTTGGTTACTCCTCCAGAACAGGAACTCGACGACAGATAGACTGCTAGCGCGGAATTGGCAGCATAATCATCGATGCAAGTTGTGTGATCAAGAGCCTGAATCTGCAATGCACTTGACGCTAGGGTGTTCTTTTGCAAAGGAGATATGGTTCCACTTCTAGGGATCTAACAGCAGGATGTGGCGTATTGCGTCTTTGGCTAGCTCGATTACTAATTGGTGGATAAGGCTATGTTCCAGACGCGGTCGGAAGAACAAGGTGTGTTAGAATAAATCCGAGGCATACCATCGATCATCCAAGGATCAAGCAATCACACGAGCACGACACCGAGATTTATTAACGAGGTTCACCGATATGGCTACATCCCCTGGGCTTGACTATGGGCGCTCCTCCCCATGATACCGCTACAATACCGCACCCTGTCGCCCTGGACACCGGCACAAGCCGCCGGCTTCCCCTGCGTTTCGGTGCTATTATGTTGGCATAGGTTACATCGTGTGTCTACCCCCGCTATATATGAGAGGCCTAGGATACAAGTGTCCTATTAGGACACGACTCCATATCCTATCTAAACACAATACAACTACAAGTCCAACTGTAACCTACCTCCACTAGTAGAAAAGGGGGCAATGGCCCAGGCCAGTTCAGCCCATTAGTCCCGGTTCAATCCAGAACAGGGACCAAGGGAGCTATTTGCCCCGGTTCGTGAGCCCAGGGGGCCGGCCGGGCCACGTGGGCCATTGGTCCCAGTTCGTCCGGACCTTTTGGTCCCGGTTGGTGGGACGAACCGGGACCAATGGGCCTGGCTCCTGGCCCACCACTATTGGTCCCGGTTGGTGGCTTGAACCGGGACCAAATGATTCCCTTTAGTCCCGGTTCATGCCACCAACCGGGGCTAATGGTGCTGCCTATATATAGCCCCTCGCGCAAGAGCAGAGCACACTGCTCTGTTTTTTCTGGCCGAGGGAGAGGGGGCTTGGTGGTGCTCTAGCTCACCTCCTATGCACACAAGGTGTTCGATGGAATGCCCGAGCCACACTACTTAGGTTTCTCCTCTCCAAGCTCGACCGCCAAGCTCCATTTTCCTCACTATTTATCTAGGTTTAGCGGTCCGTCACGCCACGTCACCGTCTTCATCGCCGTCGATCACCCGCGCCGATCTCATCGCCCGGCACCACCGTGGTGAGCCTCTTGTTCTTATCTTCTTTACGAAAGGAAAAATATTCTTACTTGTATGTTTAGATAGATACTTGTATTATTTTCTTACTTTTATTATTGCATCTTATATAGTGCGATGGTTTTGGTATCCGCCCGTCGGCCCTCGTCCCATCTATGATTCGGATGTGGTATATATTATCTTTTCATAACTATTGGTTCATTTATTGTTTATGAAAATTATGCCGACCAACGTGACATAGATTTTATTTATCTAGGAGGTTGTTGAACCGGAAATTCCAACCGACCCTATTGTCGAGAGGTTAAATTTAGTTGAAGAAGAAAACAATTTCTTGAAGGAAAAAATAAAAAACTTGAGGAGGAGAAGATGATATTGGAGTTGCATGTTGCGGATGTCGTCGATGATCACAAGATCAACATGGATGCAATGCGCTTGAAGATTAGAAATATTAGAAAATATGCCATTCATACCGAGGCTTGGTATCATTATGCCGTTGGATCAGTTGTTACCTTGGTTGCGATTATGATCGCATTTGTTTTCGCATTGAAATGCTTTACATAGTTTCAATGTATGGTTTAATTAATTTAGATGCTCTGCAGAGCTTTATGTTGTTAGATGAGAACTATGTATGTACTTTGGTTTTTATGTGATGATGAACTTCTATTAATTTGGTCACTTAATTATCTATTCATGATGTTACGTAATGATTTTTGACACACTTAATTATATATAATGCACGCAGATGAACCGGCAATGGATGTACGGTGACAGACACACCTCCGAGTACACTAAGGGCGTGCATGATTTTCTCGAAGTGGCTGAGGCAAACAAGCATAATGGTTTTATGTGTTGTCCATGCCCTATATGTGGGAATACAAAGTCTTACTCTGACCGGAAAATCCTTCACACCCACCTACTTTACAAGGGTTTCATGCCACACTATAATGTTTGGACGAGGCACGGAGAAATAGGGGTTATGATGGAAGACGGCGAAGAAGAGTACGATGACACCTATGTGCCCCCTGAATACGGTGATGCTACTGAACATCAAGAGGAAACAGACGATGTGCACGATGGTGCTGCAACGGGCGAAGCTGCTGAAGATCAAGAGGAACCAGACGATGTGCCCGATGATGATGATCTCCGCCGGTCATTGTCGATGCAAGGACGCAATGCGAAAGTCAAAAGGAGAAGCTGAAGTTCGATCGCATGTTAGAGGATCACAAAAAGGGTTGTACCCCAATTGCGAAGATGGCAACACAAAGCTCGGTACCGTCTTTGGAATTGTTGTAGTGGAAGGCAGAGAATGCTGTGCCTGATAAAGGATTTGAGAAGCTACTGAAAATAATGAAGAAGAAGCTTCCAAAGGATAACGAATTGCCCGACAGTACATACGCAGCAAAGAAGGTCGTATTCCCTCTAGGATTGGAGGTGGAGAAGATACATGCATGCCCTAATGACTGCATCCTCTACCGTGGTGCATACAAGGATCTGAACGCATGCCCGGTATGCGGTGCATTGCGGTATAAGATCAGACGAGATGACCCTGGTGATGTTGACGGCGAGCCTACTAGGAAGAGGGTTCCTGCGAAGGTGATGTGGTATGCTCCTATAATACCACGGTTGAAACATCTGTTCAAAAACGGAGAGCATGCCAAGTTGATGCGATGGCACAATGAGGACCGTAAGAAAGACGGGAAGTTGAGAGCACCCGACGGGTCGTGATGGAGAAAAATCGAGAGAAAGTACTGGGATGAGTTTGCAAAGGACCCAAGGAACGTATGGTTTGTTTTAAGCGCGGATGGCATTAATCCTTTTTCGGGGAACAGAGCAGCAATCAAAGCACCTGGCCCGTGACTCTATGTATGTATAACCTTCCTCCTTGGATGCACATGAAGCGGAAGTTCATTATGATGCCAGTTTTCATCCAAGGCCCTAAGCAACCCAGCAACGACATTGATGTGTACCTAAGGCCATTAGTTGAAGAACTTTTACAGCTGTGGAATGGAAACGGTGTACGTACATGGGATGAGCACAAAAAGGAGGAATTTCACCTAAAGGCGTTGCTGTTCGTGACCATCAACGATTGGCCCGCTCTCAGTAACCTTTCAGGACATGCAAACAAGGGATACCATGCATGCACGCACTGTTTACTTGACACCGATAGTATATACCAGGAAGCTGCAGGAAGAATGTGTACTGGCCATCGTTGATTTCTTCCGACCAACCATCAATGTCGAAAGAAAGGCAAGCATTTCAAAGGCGAGGCAGATCACGGAAGAAGCCCACCATGCGTGCGGTGATCACGCATTTGCTATATGGTCAATGATTTACACGTAATCTTTGGAAAGGGTCCCGGCGGACTAGCTGTTCCGAATGACGCTGACAATCACGCACCCATGTGGAAGAAGAAATCTATATTTTGGGACCTACCCTACTGGAAAGACCTAGAGGTCCGCTCTTCGATCGACGTGATGTACGTGACAAAGAACCTTTGCGTGAACCTGCTAGGCTTCTTGAGCGTGTATGGGAAGACAAAAGATACACCTGAGGCACGGGAGGACCTGCAACGCTTGCACGAAAAAGGGGGCATGCCTCCAAGCGATATGAAGGTCCTGCCAGCTATGCTCTTACGAAAGAAGAGAAAGAAATCTTCTTTGAATGCCTGCTCAGTATGAAGGTCCCGGCGGCTTCTCGTCGAATATAAAGGGAATAATAAATATGCGGAGAAAAAGTTCCGAACCTAAAGTCTCATGACTGCCACGTGATTATGACGCAATCGCTTCCGGTTGCATTGAGGGGCTTCTACGGAAGCGTCCGATTAGCCATTGTGAAGCTATGTGCATTCCTCAATGCAATATCTCGAGAAGGTGATCGATCCAGAAACCATACCAACGCTAAGGAGTGATGTGGGCGCAATGTCTTGTCGGTTTCGAGCTGGTGTTCCCACCATCCTTCTTCAATATCATGACGCACGTCCTAGTTCATCTAGTCGACGAGATTGTCATTACGGGGCCCGTATTTCTACACAATATGTACCCCTTTGAGAGGTTCATGGGAGTCCTAAAGAAATATGTTCAGAATCGCGCTAGGCGGAAGGAAGCATCTCCATGGGCCATCAAGCAGAGGATGTCATCGGGTTTTGTGTTGACTTCATTCTGGCCTTAAGAAGATAGGTCTCCCTAAATCGCGGTATGAGGGGAGACTGATCGAAAAGGCACGCTTGGAAGGGACTCAATAATATGCAGGGACGGATATTCTTGGTCTCAAGCACACTACACAGTTCTCTACGTAACTCTACCTTGGTGACCCCGTATGTCGATGAACACAAGAACAGTCTGCGCTCCAAACACCCGGAGCAGTGCGACGACTGGATTACATGTGAACACATCAGGACTTTCAGCAGTTGGTTGGAAATACGTCTCAGAGGTGACAACACTGTTTGTGATGAGCTGTATTTGTTGTCCAGGGGACCATCTTTGGCTGTAATGATTTGGAAAGGATACGAGATAAATGGGAATACATTTTACACGATTGACCAAGATCAAAAGAGCACCAACCAAAACAGCGGTGTCCGCTTTGATGCACGACAACCGACGGGGAAAGGACACATATTATGGTTACATAGTAGACATATGGGAACTTGACTACGGAGTAAATTTTAAGGTCCCTTTGTTTAAGTGCAAGTGGGTCAATCTGTCAGAGGCGGGAATGCAGGTAGACACAAGACGGAATGACAACAGTGGATCTGAAAAATCTTGGGTACACTGACGAACCGCTCGTTCTAGCCAATGATGTGGCACAGGTTATCTATGTGAAGGACATGTCTACGGACCGAGGAAAAGAAAAGATAAGGAAGCGAATACATCATACGATGAGCCAAAGCGCCACATAGTTCTTTCAGGAAAAAGGACATCCACAGGAGTGGAGGGCAAGACAGACATGTCTGAAGAGTATGAAAAGGTTCATGAAATTCCTCCCTTCAAAGTCAAGGCTGACCCAAGCATCCTGATAAACGATGAAGATTATCCATGGTTATGGCGCAATAAGCAAATGACACAAGCGAAGAAAAAATGAAGACTTTCTCCCGCAACTATTACGATGATAACATGCCAACTTTGTAACAGACGAGTATGATACCATTGTCTGTTTTGTACATGCACATGCTATGCCAACTTTTTTAGAGTTCATTTGAAAACTATGAATTTCAAAAAATTTAAATTTTAACTATTCAAATTTGAAAACTAATGGCACAAACAGAAAGTCTAAAACTAATGGCACTAACAGAAAGTTTATAATTTTGCTGACCTAAAAGCAAAAAGAATTAAAAAATAAAGCAAAAACCAAAAGAAAATAATTAATGCAGAAAACAAAACAAAAACTGGAAAAAATAAAAATAGCAACAATAAGTATTTTGTTGTAAGTAGAAACAAAATAAAATGAATAAAGCAACAAAGAAAACAAAAAAAGTGTTTTCAAATTTGAAAACTAATGGCACTAACAGAAAGTTTATAATTTTTCTAAAACTAAAAGCAAAAAAGAATTAAAAAATAAAGCAAAAAACAAAAGAAAATAAATAATGCAGAAAACAAAACAAAAAACTGGAAAAAAAATAAAAATAGCAACAATAAGTATTTTGTTGTAAGTAGAAACAAAATAAAATGAATAAAGCAACAAAGAAAACAAAAAAAGTGTTTTCAAATTTGAAAACTAATGGCGCTAACAGAAAGTTTATAATTTTTCTAAAACTAAAAGCAAAAAGAATTCAAAAATAAAGCAAAAAACAAAAGAAATAAATAATGCAGAAAACAAAACAAAAAAACTGGAAAAAAATATAGCAACAATAAGTATTTTGTTGTAAATAGAAACAAAATAAACTAAATAAAGCAACAAATGAAAAAAAAGTGCCACCTACTGGGCCCCCACGGCCTGAATACGACTAGAAACCCTACCTTGGGCCAGGATTCAGGCCCGCAGGAGGCCCAGTAGGCCCACAGCACAGATTGGTGGTTAGGCCCGAAGCCTCGCTTTAGAGGGGAGCTCGAGAGGAAGGCGCACCGCACCTTATAAACAGTGCGCCTCCCTCTCAACTAGCGAGTGGGACTAAATATTTGGGTTCGGGCAGACAGGCCTTTGGTCCCGGTTGGTGGCACCAACTGGGCTAAAGTGCATTAGTCCCGGTTGGTGCTACGACCCGGGACTAATGCCCCCCTTTAGGCCCGGTTGGTGGCACCAACCGGGACCAAAGGCCGCCGCTTCCCGCCCTTTGGGCTGCTGAAAAGAGGCCTTTGGTCCCGGTTGGTGGCACCAACTGGAACTAATGCCCACCTTTAGTCCCGGTTGGTGCCACGAACCGGGACTAAAGGGTTTTCTATATAAGCAACACTTAGCAGTTTCTCCAAAATCCATCCTTTCTTCTCCGCCTGACGCCCTCTGCTCTCCCTCGTCGCTGTCTTCTTCTCCACTATTCCTTTCTTCTTCTCCTCTTTTTTTTCTTTGATCTTCTCCTCTAGCTATTCCTTTCTTCTTCTCCTCTTTCTTCTTCTTCTTCTTCTTCTTCTTCTTCTTCTTCTTCTTCTTCTTCTTCTTCTTCTTCTTCTTCTTCTTCTTCTTCTTCTTCTTCTTCTTCTTCTTAATTTTTATCGGGAGCAGGGTGTCGAGGATCGCCGAGGGGTCGAGGGTCGGGAACTAGGGTAGAGGGTCGAGGGTCGTTAAGGGGTCAAGGGTCGAGGGTTTCAGGGTCGAGGGTTCGAGGGTTCTATAGGGTCGAGAGATCGAGGGTCGAGGGTTCCAGGGTCGTCAAGGGTTCGAGGGGTTGAGAGAGGTTTCCTAGTGTCAAAGTATTGAAGAAATCCATGGCTTCATCATTAGCCGGAAGTAACCAGGGCATGATGGTATGAAGTCCTCCAAAGTTATTCTGGAATGGAGTCCCGGATAGGACAATTTGCCTTTTTGTACGAATTTCAGCAAAGGCCTTCCAAATAACGATATTCGGAAGGTTCTTGCTGAACTTTGTACCAAAAAGCTAATTATCCTATCCGGGACTCCGCTCCAAAATAACTTTGAGAGCTGCACCATCATGCATCTCATTTCGCCTAATGATGAAGACATGGTTTTGTTGAATCCTTTGACACTAGGCAACCTCCCGACCTCGGCGATCCTCGACCCCTTGACCCTCGATCGTCCGGGCGATCCTCGACCTGACTCGACCCTCGGCGATCCTCGACTTGATAAAGAAGAGGAAGAAGAAGAAAAAAGAGGAGAAGAAAGAATAGAGGAGTTCTTCTCCTCTATTCTTTCTTCTCCTCTTTTTTTTCTTCTTCTTCCTCTTTTTTTTTATCGGGAACGAGGGTCGTCGAGGGTCGCCGAGGGTCGCCGAGCGGTAGAGGAAACCCTAATTAAATAGCAAGTATCGTCGGTGTGAGATACATGTGGCCGTTGGTGTCGGACACTACATCCACGTCCCACAAGTGACGCGGGCGTCGATGCCCACATCACTTGTGGGACATAGATGTAATGTCGTCGTTGTTGTTGTCAATATACCCCCTCCCGATAGCTTCAACACGTGGGGGGGGGGGTCGATATTATCCCCTCCTTGAAGCGTTCTCGAGGCCACCCCCTAACCCTTGAAGCGTTGTCGAGGCCACCTGAAACCCTAGAGAAGCAACGTCGAGACCACTAATTAATATGATTCCTTATTGTGATTAGCTAGCTAGTTCTACGTTTGCCACTAATATATCCATATCTGTCATGTTTGAATAATAATTGCCATGTTGTAAATATTTGTAGAAACTATGGACACCCGCCCGAGACGAAGCACAAGAAGCGTTGTTGAGGCACATAATCGCAGAAGGAAGTGATGCCATCAACTCGATGATGTTTCTCAACGACACCGATGGTCTGGAAGGAGAGGGTGAAGAAGCAGCTGGCTATGCTTATGATGGCTCCGATGACCCAATGCCGGTGGAAGAAGGAGAGGGTGAAGAAGTAGACCATGAGGACTGCTCCGGTGATCACCGAACTGAGTCCGGCCAGGTATATATATTAGTTAAGCCTGTGCTGACTAGCTAATTGATGCATTCATTGTTTTGGTATGTACACATATTAATTAACTCTCGACTTTCTTCCTTTTTCTAGCCCTCCGGATCGAGCACAACTTCGGTAAGGAGACGAGGCCCGAAGAAAAAGTTGAGCTCGGATGAAAGGTTTGAGATCATAGAAATCGCGCGCGACGGCCAACTGATTGAACCCATCCGGACAAAGAAGGCATTTGTTGCTCAGTGCGGGGTTTTGGTTAGGGACAAGATCCCGATCAGCATCCAGCAATGGTATAAGCCTAAGAACGAAGAGCCTGAGGTGTCTTATGTCAATGATTTGCAGAAAATTGATCTTTGGACTGAGCTGAAGTCAAATTTCACCCTACCGCCAGAGGATGATCCGGAGAAGACAGTTATAGAGCCATTAATAAAGTCTTTTGCTCTTAAGAAGATGTCAGACCTATTCAGGCATTGGAAGAAAGACCTGAATAAGTTTGTCGATAAAAAAGAGACACCGGAATTCAAGGGAAAATATGAGAAGATCGAGAGATGGTAGCCCGCATTTGGGGCCCACAGGACATCGGAAAAGAGTAAAAGATGTCGGCGACAAACAAGCAAAATGCTGCGAAGAAGAAGCTTCACCATCGTGACGGTCGGTGGCTACCTCATAGCCCGACCTAAGTGGGCCAAGGCTGAGAATGATCTGCTTGATAAAGGGATCGAACCAGAGACAATGAATCGCCAGACCGTTGCGGACTTGGTTCTTCGGGCTGGCGGAACCTTGGACCCTGTATCGGGGAAGTGCATTTGAACGGACGAGCAATTGGACATACCATTCAAGAGGCTAAAGCAATATATCGAAGCAGCGCAACAAGGGAAGTTCGTTCCAGACAGGGAGAAGGACGAGCTCACAATGGCCCTCGGGAATCCTGAGCACCCTAGACGGACACGAGGCACGCCAGGCTCACTTTCGTGGAAGGCTAGATTTCCGGACGCAGGGGGTTACAAACCCATGAGAGGAGGAAGAAACTGGAGCAGAGCCAAATGCAGGCGCTGCACGAAAGGATAATGGGGCTAGAGGAACGAGAAGAGGAACGAGAAGCAGCAGATCGCAGCAAACGACCTGCCGAAGCTTCCCCGAGCTACCCCGCCATCTCGGCGGAGAAGCGGCGTGGCTTCCACCGAGCTGCTTCAGCGGAGCATGCCTTGACGGCTCCTGCCAGCTATCCCGTGTATGCTATCACGGAGTCTCAAAATTGCCACCTTATGGCGCAATGGAGCAATTTGAAGGTCAAGGCGGTTGTTGGCTCTGTTTATCCTACAAAACCCGACTCAACTTTTCACTGTCGGCCGATTCCAGAAGGATATGCTAAGGTGATGGTGGATGAAATAACGGAGGGATTTGAGGACCTCCGGCTTGACCACCCTACCGATGAAGGGGAGTATCGGCTGGGTTCTGCTCTGAAGACTCCATGCCTATGGCGGAAGGATCTCATCAACCTTTCGAACTAGACGCCTCCGCCTCCTCCTCCTCCTCTGGCGAGTCAGGGCACTCCGCCTCCTCCACCGCCTCCTCCTCCGGCGAGTGACGATCAGGGCACTCGACCGGCTCCTTCTCCGGCGCGTGGCGGCACTCCGCCTCCTTCTCCACCTGCACCGGCGCGCCCGAGCAGCCAGCCTCCTCCTTCTCCGCCTCGTCAGCAAGGGCGGAAGAGACCCGCCGCCGCTCCGGCTGCTGCGGCCTGTCGTAGTCCTTCTCCTCCGCCTCGTAAGCAAGGAAAGAAGACATCCGCTCCGTCTGCTCTGCCGGCGTCTAGCAGTACAGCCAAAGGCGGGAGGAGATACAGATTCGGTCCTTCTCTGAAGAATCCAGAGAAGTTACCGTACGAGAGGACCGACGAGGAAAACGCGAAGATCGCAGAATCAAGTGCATGACTGGTTTGAAGGGTTGAAAGCAAAGAGACATCCACCTCCGGAGGAGAAGGTAGATTAGGTGAAAGCGAAGCGCACTCGCTGCCTCGACAAAACCACCCAAGTCTCCGCCGAAGGCAACTATGAGCGCATTATTGGAAAGGCATTTGCGAAGCGGAGAGGTTGGGAAGTACTAAAAGTGATCAAAGAATGAAAGAACGACGAGCTGGGAAACAAATTGCCCAGCTTGGCGAACAAGCCGGGCAATCGTGCCCCCGCTCAAGGTGCACGCTAGCGACATCGTCGATCCGAGGATGGTGCCGGTTATGGCAATCCTGAAGATTACCTGCCCGATGATGTACATTATGATTTCTTGGAGGTGTAAATACAAAGATATGAGTACGGGAAGCCTCTCGTCAAAGATGAAAGCTCTCTATCAACGATGATGCGAAGATTGCATGATTGGTACATGAAAACCTGCGAGAGAGTCCGAGGGAGGAGTACTTTGTATGTGAGAGTTAAAAAGGAGCATGACCTCGTTGGAATTGAACTGATGCCTATTCCATTTTGAGGAGTTCTATCAGTTTTTCAATCAATTGGCCCTCGATAAAGCAACGGTCACCTGCTACTGTCTGTAAGTAGTACTACTTCTGTCATTAAGTCTCTCTATATAACTCAGCTATTTTATTGCATGTATTTATAATTATCCTCACTATATTATGCAGATTGAAGATCGCCGAATTGAAGAAAAGACAAGTGGGTTCCATTGGGTTCATTAACACATATCTCATAGATGCAACCGAGGTTGAATTTCATGCCGAAAATACCGAGGCCAACTTGCTACAATCGTTCGTAATAAATGAACACAAGGATATAATACTCTTTCCTTACAACTTCAAGTGAGTGTTCTTGTCTTGTGGCATATTCGGTTTCCTTATTAGTCCAGGTTATAGTAATGTAATATTGATGAGTTATGCATGTGCGCAGCTACCACTATATGCTCCTAGAGATTAAGCTTGAGCAGGGAGTAGTAACTGTCTTAGACTCGAGACGAAAAGATCCCAAGGAGTATGCGGACATGACTGAAATGCTCGAGAAGTAAGTTAAATCGATCATTATCCATCATATCAGCAACTTCGTTCATTTCTGATATCAAGTAATTGTTTTCTTTGTATGGCAGGGTTTGGAGAAAATTCACCAAAAAAGCTCCGGGACTTCCGAAGAAGCTGCAATTTAGACACCCGAAAGTAAGTACTATAGTAGCATATTCCACGCATCTTCTAGTGATTCAAGCGCTAGTTTCATCAATACCATTTAACAAGCTTGCTAATTATCAGTTTGATTGACCTCTATTTCTTGTAAAGTGGTTGTGGCAGGAACAAGGGAATGATTTACATGGATACTACGTTTGCGAGTCCATCCGCCACACGACACTGTGAGCGGGCTACTCGACAAACAATATGAAGTGTGTAAATAACAATATTCACAATTTTATTTTATTACCATCATTTGTGTTGAGTTTCATTCATTCATATATATATGTATTGACCCCTTCTTAAAATTAGATGTTTCGGATGCGGGATGAACTACTAGCACCAGATCGCATGCGAGCAATTCAAGAGGAATTGGCGGCATTCTTTCTTGACCACGTGATCGCTGAAGACGGAGAATACTATGTGGACCACGCGTCCGTATGTTAGGAGATTATTTTTGTAAAATATAATTATTGTATATATGTAGCCGGTAGTGTCGGATAGATATACGAGAACTTGTTGTTCGACCAATCTCTCGGAGAAGGGTGGTCGATATCACTTCCCTCTGTATGCATATATGTTCATGACGATCTTCTGTTTCCTTCGTTTGCTTACTAGCTAGCTAGTGTATCTAGCTAGTCATCTCTATACGTATGTATAGTACATAGCGTCGACCAAGCACGGACAAAAGAGAGGACACTTCTCTCTATTAATTAGCTAGCTAACACAATATATGAAACACCTAAATTAACCCCCCAAAACCACCAAACCCCTCCCCCCCCATTTAAAAAAAAACAAAAACCCCAGCCACGTAAATGTCGACGTGGATGATTGATTGGTCCCGGTTGGTGCCACCAACCGGGACCAAAGGCCCTCCTGCCTGGGCTCAGCGCAGAGGCCACGTGGAGGCCCATCAGTCCCGGTTCTGAATTGAACCGGGACTAAAGGGCCAGGGTATTAGTACCGACCCTTTAGTCCCGGTTCATGAACCGGGGCTAAAGGCCCTCACCAACCGGGTCAATAGGCCCCTTTTCTACTAGTGCTCGTACACTATATTCGACACAACTCTAACAAAATCCACCTTGGCGAATATTCTCCACCACCTTGAATTTGTCCATGCGTCAAACTTCCATGTACATTGGACTTGAGCTCATCCCGTGAGTTCCGCTGCTACTCCAAAGACTCCATATGACTCCACCTGCAACTTGTAGTCCATTCTTTTCTTGACCATAGTCAACACTCGAGCAAAATTAAGTTCCACATTACTCTAGTTTGCGCTCCCAACTTCCCGAGTATCAGTCCAACGCCATCACACACTGATCATTGGCCTGCGTGAAAGTGAACAACTCACATATTGGGTGTCACACATAAGAGTTACCTGAACTCAACTTCACCACTCCTTTCTTGACCGCCTTTCTGAAACTTGAAGGAACCGTTGCTTGTAGTCACCCCGAGTCAAATTCACAGTTGTCTCACCACATGTATGACCACCAGAGCCTTGGCCCATCTCCATGCCTCCGTGCTAACCGCACGCCTCGCCGCTATTACCGCGTCGAGCCTCCGCTGTCCTGGTAGAGTCTCAAGGGTCGCGAACCCACACCACTCAACCCCACTGCAGAGTACCACCGATCATAACCGACCGATGACGAGTTTCACGCTTCCATCAGACCACTGGGCTCCAGTCCAAACTACGTGTCACTCGCTTTTTTTCCCTTGCTGAATAGGCTTCGATTCCCTGGATCCTTAGACCGTAGCCGCTCAATCCAGCTCCACCTTCAACATGACTCCATGGTAGATGATCAGTCCACCCTCGCGCCTCATCGACTTCAAGCTCCGTGAATACACCACCTTGAATCAATCCCGCGCCATAGTCTTGTTGAAGCCACACAAGCCCTCGGGGCCTGCGCCACGTGTTTCCACGCCCAGAAGTCGGTCACCATCAGCATCACGCACCTATGTCGTCGTCGCCGATCCACCACCGTCTTCTGTACCAACCGACTTGCGTCGATCCGTCAGACTGCCTAGTCCGACCCAGCCGAACTCTCGACTGTACGACACGCTCGAGGCTCACAAATCGTCTCCCGCGAATTTTCATCCATCACATGATAATTCCATCCTAACTAGATTGACTTTCCGCAACGCCTTCAAGCATCCCTGTTGTGCCAACAAATCTTTTACCTTTGTCTGCCATAATCCAAGGTTTTCAATTCCATGAACTTCTTCACCTCAAACCTGAAACCGTTGATGTCCTGGTTCTTCCTACAGCTGACCCTGTGAAAAAACTATCTGAGCTTTCCAACACAATGCCCAAGTACACGAGCAGAACCTCTGCGTACTACTAGCAGTCACCAAAATTATTTGGCCTTCACGTGATGTGCTCCCGTGCTCAACTCCTGATGCTAGTGCTGCCTTTTGTGCCAATTCCTTACGCACGTAGTGCTCTCGATGGATACGCCGCTTGATGGATTTTTCTTTTCGCTCAAATCGATCTGTTGCCTTGCATCGTATACGAGGACTCGGTCCTCTTTTTTTTTCTTTAAACAAATCTCACTTAACGTGCCAACGTCTCACGTACTAGCATGATCCCACATGCCTGCCTCTTGGCTTCTGGGTAGCAGCAACGCACAGACATTACACTTCCTGGACAAAGCTCGAGAACCTGCTGTCCTCTTGCTCCCCTCCATGTACGGTCGCCGCCTTGCGCTGCTCCACACTAGCCACAAGCGCTCCACCACATTGATCGATCGAGACCGATCCGATCTGCTTTCAAGCACTTGACTGACTTCGATTGGTACACGCTGCCTGACACAGGTACTTTGCATCGCCGAAATCCCCTCGGTTTGAAGCCGGCCTGTACTCGCATGGTTTCTTGTCCGTCTTGATAACCAGCCAGCTGAACACGCCGAGAAAAAGCCGCAACATCCGATTTTCAACCATACATCGGTCTATCGCCACCGGCAGCTCATGATACCACTTGTTAGAATAAATCCGAGGCATACCATCGATCATCCAAGCAGGGCCGGCCCTGTGTTTCGGGAGGCCCTAGACGAACTCGACGACATGGGCCTCTATGTCCTAAGTCCTAAGACAATATATATGTATGCATGTGTTATATATATATATAACTTATTAAAAGTAACTTTTAATCCAACATCTTTAGTTTAAAATATGAGTATAATAATTCAAATGACTCCATCGAGAACAATAATAACCAAATTCGAACCGACTCCACAAAAAACAATGGTACTAAAAAGATCGCAAAATAAAACTAACATGACATGATTACCTCAAATAAGAACGAAATTAGACTGACTCCATCGATTGCTCAGAAGTAGTTTCTTGCCCTTGTTCTTCACTGACATCAACATTGCTTGAAGATGTAAAGTAGTTATTCAAAGAACCCTTCAGTGCTAGAATTTTTAGATCATTTTCTTTCTTTTTCCTCCTTTTTTCAGCACCTGATAATTGCTTCTTCTTAGATAACATAGCAGGCTAATGTCCTAAAATCATGAAGAAAAAATCAGGGTTAAAGATTGGATGATTGGAACCCTAGGTATTGCCGTATTGCCGCGGTGCCGGATGCCGGATGGCCGATTGGCCGGGCTGCCGCCTGCCTGCCGGACTGCTGTGTGGCGGCGACGGCGAGCCGGCGAGGCGGCAAGGGCCAAGGGGCAAGGCGCCGCGCCGAGCGAGCGAGAAGGCCGACGGGTGGGCGAGGGCGACGAACCTACGAAGGAAACATCGAAACGAGCATGAGTCACGGCGCCGCTTCGCCTACGCGTATCCATCAGCCATTGCTAGCTAGCTATATCTGGGCCGCCGAGCCCATCCTATTTCTTTTCTTTAATTCTTTTGTAATTTTTTACTTGCTTTTTGCTTGACTATAGTATATGTATATACTCCATCATGTGCCCCCCCTCGCCTGGGCCCTGGGCCGTTGCCCCGTCGCCCATGCCCCAGGGCCGGCCCTGCATTCAAGGATCAAGCAATCACACGAGCACGAGACCGAAATTTGTTAACGAGGTTCACCGATATGGCTACATTTTCAGGGCTTGACTATGGGCGCTCCTCCCCATGATATCGCTACACTACCGCACCCGGTCGCCCTAGACACCGGCACAAGCCGCCGGCTTCCCATGCGTTCCAGTGCTATTATGTTGGCACAGGTTACATCGTGTGTCTACCCCCGCTATATATGAGAGGCCTAGGATACAAGTGTCTTATTAGGACACGACTCCATATTCTATCTAAACACAATACAACTACAAGTCCAACTGTAACCTACCTCGTACACTATATTCGACACAACTCTAACAAGGTGCACGAGGATATCACGTTGGCGGCCTATATCGCCTGGCACATTTGGAAGGAGCGCAACAGGAGGATCTTCCAGCAGAAGGAATTGACTGTGTTCATGCATGTTGGCTGACCTAATCAGCGATCATGTAAAATTATACTATGAGGCAACCGGTCAGGACCAGGTTATTACGTAAAACCTGCCCTGTGAGTAACACTGAGTGTTCTCGAGCGGACTCGATCCTTTCCGGGGCCTGTCCCAGAAGGATGTTGTACTGACTGATTTTTTTTCCTCTCTTCTACTATAATGCAAAACCAAAGCTCCTGCTATTCCCGTCAAATCACCACCAAACAATTTATCAAGAGTACAAGACACATACCCACAGGAACAAAATCAGTGGTGCTGCTTGCCTACATCAACATTAGAACCTAAACATGCACGAAAAAAATGAAAAGAATAACACTTTTGCCAACATATCCAACTATGTAGTAAGGAGTGATGTTGAGTAAATTGGCACCACCAACAACAATGGACCTCAAGATCACCTTTTGAAGAATTGGAGATCCTCAGCAAGGGTTGCATTGATTCCCTCCTCACCTGTTGTTGGCACCTGGGTATCGTAAAAAGTAAAAATGCTTCATCATTATTGTTTGGGCAGAACGGAAAGACGCCAAGGATACATAATTTTAGCCAAATAGTTCGAAGCCATCTAGCACTAACAAGAATATGTTGCACTAATCTATCATCAGCAACGTTATAGTGGAATCTAAATTTATAAGTAGCAAATCATGGAATTTTGTATTTAGACACTAATCCATAGTATCACTGGAATTCTCATTCTAATCTTCTCCACTGGTTGCACATCATCTTCCTTGAGTATGAGCAGACCTCACTTCCGATAAGCCATTCAGAACAGTCCACTCTGTACCAAACTTCTCTTTACATAACCTATACTGATATGGTGGCATAATAAACATACTCCCTCCGTTCCCAAATAGTTGTCTTTCTAGTCATCTCAAATGGACTACAACATACGGATGTATGTAGACATGTTTTAGAGTGTAGAACCACTCATTTTGCTCCGTATGTAGTCACTTGTTGAAATCTCTAGAAAGACAATTATTTAGGAACGGAGGGAGTACTTATTTTCTAAATTGCATAATTGAAAATAAATCATGAACTATAAGAAAAAAGAATGACGAACCAAGCATTGTAGATTAGGCAAAGCATGTGACATTCATTGGCATGCATGCTAGTACCTTAGGACCTCCTATAGGTATACTTCTGTGGGTGGTGGCTAGTGCCCGATCTTATTATGAGATCTTAACATTCTTTTTTGTTTCTCATTATCGTTTCCATTTTACTCCTCTTACTGCACAATTAGTGTGCTCACGCCCTTCCTCTATCAATAACAATGCAGCTCTCCTGTGTACTTTCTATGCTCCTATCTGTGTTTTTTTTCGTTGAAGAGAAAGTTCTTGTGGTAGCGAGAGAGAGGTAGCTAGAACTGCCTTATGGACCTCCAATTAATCATGCAGAAAAGCAGGATAATATGAAAGAAGCTCATGTACCAGTAGTTGCCGCTGAATTTATATAAATCTGTGAGAAATTATGCTGCTTAATTTTGGATTGCTTGGAGTAAGATTTTCACATAGGTATGTGCAGCAGGTAATAGCTCTGAATCAAACTGAACAAATCAAGATTGAATCATTTCTATGCCTCCCAATTTCTATGAACTGTACACAGTCATCGTTTAAACACCACATGGATAAAAATTAAAATATGAACTCAACTTGACAAAATTAAAAATCAGAGCCTTCTATGGCTGGCCATCGAACACCATATACAGCAAGGTAAGTAGGCATACACGTACAAAAAAGCAAACAAGCTTGATTAATACTTCAGTTTAACATCAAGTCAGTTGAGTTAGGAGGGTTTAGTAAGCAATAAAAGATACTTCAGTTTAACATTAAGACCTTGTACGTATACTGAGAAAGAAATCAAACAAATATACATTGATCTTCGATTCAGTGGCACAAAGTAGAGAGCAGCATGTGGAACCTCTGTACAGGAAGTAAAATTACCTGAAGACCAATCTTCCTCCAACAGTTCTCAATTCTGTAAACTCCATCATACCGCACACCAGATTCATGACCATATGAAAAACACTTCTCTTTGAGGGACCTTTTTAAGTTCACAAACAAGATGATATAATAACAAATATCAGCAGAATGGTAGATGGCCTCCATATATGCAACAAAATGTAACAGTGAAAAACAAATGATGGAAGATAATAATGCACTGAAACAACACATAAATGAAAATATTTTCAATTTCATTTTGTTTCACTGAAATGACACAAATGGAAATTGAAAACCATTTCATCTACATGAATCAAATTAATTCATCTTCATGCTTTTCTGGTCAAAAAGTAAAGAAAATACTTCAATGGTAGTTAATGCTTCAGTCAATACTTCAAATGGTGAGCAGTTTCAGTCAATGCTACATTATTTTCAGGTGACTACAAAATTATGCACTAATGCGAGAAGTTTCAGTCAATACTTCAAATGGTAGTTAAAAGGAAAAAATAGGAAACGAAGATACATATGTCATGAATCCTAACATACCTTGCAGTCTCAAGGGCAAGTCTGATCAATTTATAAGATTGCAGGCGACCTTTTGTCTCAAGATAACTCGCTAGATCACCCTATTGAGTTAACACAGATCCAGTATCGGCAATAGAAGAGTAATGTTTTCCACGACAATCCAGTAAGATCCTTTCTTATGGTTCCAATAACAAAATAAAATTGTGCACGAAACTTATATGCATACGGCTTTCAAAAACCCTATTACATGGAGGAATGCTTTTCTAGATATTTAGAAAAGGAATACACGCATTTGTTCTGTTTGTAAAGTAATATGGATATGCATAAAGTGACCTGGATATTCAAAAAAAAACTTGTTCACGAAACTTGTATGCATACACGCATTTTCTAAATATGATGAAAAGTATCGTAAAGTGATCTGGATGAGATTATTTGAATAGAAATCATGTCTTGCAGACTCCCTATTAGGCCAATCACAAGCAATATATTAAAGGAAATGGAATATACATGGCTTAACTTGTCCAGTGTTCCATTTACCTGCACAAAAAGGGTACTCAAATAGTGCAACAAGGGTACTTTTCTATAAATAAATGAACAAACAATTATAAGATTTTAAAAAGCATTTTATAAAAAATATAAATGGTTGTACTACTTTCACCTCATCAATCTAGAATATGTTACACATATTATGTGCCAAAGTTTGACATGGTAGCATCTCATTTTCTACAACTTCAACTATTTAATACATCAGGGGCGGTATGCTTCGTAAGTATGTAGCCTATTGCAAGCATATGAATGGGAAATCCCTGCCTTCCGAAAAATGAGTACCATTGTTGATTTAGCTATTGGCTGATTTCTCCTGTTATCATTAATGGGCAACCATGTGTATTCAGTATGAGGGCTGGACCTACTCTTACCACGATTGAGCAGAGGAAGCAATGGTGGCCTGCCTCCGTTTGGAGGCAAAGCTGCGGCGGCGCGCCGTCCGTCCCGTGCCTCGGCCATCTTGACCTCGAGTCCGACCTACCTGCCGGCGCTTGAGCTCGCGACCTTCCGGCGGCATGGCGAATACTAAATTCTCTATCGGGGAGAGCTGCGGCTACTGTGGTTCTTCCCATGGCGGCGTCCGAGATGGGTGATTGGGTCCTTACACGGCGATGGCGGAACCCGGAGAGAGGCGACCTTGGGCGCCGCGCCATGAAGCGACGGAAGTGCTTCTGGATCGTGAGCATTGGCGAGCTCCCTCTCGGATGGCCGGGGGGTGCAAGATGCGGCGGCCAGGGCGGATCCTCTTGGTGTGCATGCGTGTGGTGGTGCCGGCGAGGGTTAGGCTGCTGGCTGTGCGACTAAGTTTTTTTACCGGAACCGGTACCTACCGGTCTGACATCCACCGTTGATGTTGTTTTGGAGATTCGAGCCACTTTTTGATGTATAAGAGACAGAATTGAAAATACACAGAATACATGCATGTGGGTCCTTTGCATGCTATTGTCAGCTTTTGTCAGGAGAGAGAGAGAGAAAATATTCATAGAAGACCGGTTGCATGCATGATAGAATATTCCCTATCTCCCCATCAAAAGACTTCCTTTTAATTTCATTGTGGAACTTTGGATGGTAGATATCTTTTGAATGAAAACTCCAATTTTTAATATTTTTATATATTTGAATTCATAGCGAGAAGACCTTCAAAATAAGATCAATCATGGATACATTTGAACTAGTTTCAATTTCGCTGATTTCACAAAACATATTTCACTCAAATTGGCAAACAAATTTCACTCATCTCCAAAAACCATTTCAGTCAATCCAAAATAACAATTCACTCATTTTAAAAATATGAACTCACTCATTTCAATTGGCAGATTTCATGCATTTAAAAAAAATATTTCACCCATATCTTTAAGCTGATTTCATTCCTTCCAAAAACCGATTTACTTGTTTCATATAACATTCACTGCTTTAAAAAAACGCATGTTTAAAAACTGATTTCAATAATTTCAATCATTTGAAATTTTTGATTTCAATTATTTCTAAAAAGCATTCGCTTCATTAAACAGATTACACTCATCATAAAAATCAGTTTCAAACATTGAAATAGACAATTTCACACGATCGACAATCGATATATTTCTTTTTTTTTCAAGTATCTCATTTCTCACATTCACTAATTTCAGAAAACACATTTCACTCAGTCAATTTAAAACTATATTCAACTTGTTTAAAAAAACCAATTAACCTAATTACGTAAGATAGGTTTCACTCATTTCACTAGTTTCATAAAACACATTACATTCACTAAATTGAAATAACAATTTCACTTGTTTCAAAGATAGGTTTCACTTATTTTTTAAACTGATTGGAAATAATCAGCTTAATATTTTTTAAAATAACTAGTTTCACATTTTTTAAATAACAAGTTTCACATATTTTGCACTGAAATATGTTTAATATACATGAAAAACAAAAAAAACATTTCAAAAAAATTGGTTTCACTCAATTCAAAGAACTTATTTCACTTTATTTCAGAAAACCGATTTCACTCATTTGAAGCGTTGAAACTTAATCATGTTTAAATGTATTCAAGATTGAACTTATTCTAAAGGTCTTGGCGCCATGAGTTCAAATATATTAAATATTTCTAAAATGGAGCTATAGTTTCAAATATATGAATGAATTAAATTGCTAAAGAGAAAATAAGAGGCAGGATTAGAGTTGTGGGGAGAGACAGGAAAGTTACTGCATGCATGCGTACTTTACATTGGGAATAGTTTTTATTCTATTATTGACAGGGACCCACTTAGCTGACACGGATTAGACTATTAACAGAGATACATGAGATAGCTACCACAATACAAAATGCTATACATATACACTGGGCCCCTAGTGCACGAATCACAAAGCAAATATATGGTGGATGTTCCACCGGTAGCTACCGGCTCCGGTAAAAAGCACTTTGCGGCTGGCTGTGGCACTGGGGCGCGCCGAGAGGTAGCGATGCCGCAGGTTGGGGGCATGAGACCACGCGGCGGAGGAGCGAATTGAACCCGAGCTGGCCGTGGTCGCGTAGGTCCGGCTGAAGCTGCTGCCGCAAAGCCGCAGGCGCTTGGGAATATGTGCACACTCCTTCGTCAACTTCTTTATCTAGCCAGCCCTGGCCCGTGCCAGCATCTGGGTGACTTCGCTGCATGTGACGAGCCGTCGGATGGGCGGCGTCCACGTTGCCCTTCTCTAGCTCACCGGCGGGGCGGTGACCTCGAAGTCCACTCTCCACTCATGCTCCACGTACCTGGCGTGCCCCACCTGGTTGTCGAAGTCCGGGTGGCACAGCATCGTCATGCCGTCGCACACACTCTCCGTCGTCGAGTTCCGCCCGTCTTGCGTGCACAACTCGGCCACGGCCGTGTACCGGAGCGCTTTCTCCTGCGGCGCCTACTGCACGATGCCGCTCCCGCGCGTCGGCGTTCGAACCTGTTCGTGGCGAGCAGGGCTGCCAGCTGGAACACACAGAGGAACAACATGCCACTACCAGCGATGCCCCATGCCGTTCGAACCTGTTCGTGGCAACAAGGGCTGCCGGCTGGAACACACAGAGGAACAACATGCCACTACCAGCGATGCCCCATGCCGTTCGAACCTGTTCGTGGCAACCAGGGCTGCCGGCTGGAACACACAGAGGAACAACATGCCACTACCAGCGATGCCCCATGCCGTCTTCAGTCTTCACCGGGTCCTGCGTCGGCATGCACGCCACGCCAGGCTACTGAAGCTGGCGTATAACTGAAACTGCCGTTGCTGGTCGCGCGTCCAGTCACTTCAGGCAGCCCAGTCATGCCGCAGCAGGCTGCTCTCGGTGGCGGCCGCGGGGGAGAACAGGTGGAGCGGAGCAGCGGGCTGATGTTGAACACCGGCTTGGGGATGTTACGCCGGAGCTTTCACCTGCTCCGGCCGCTCCAGCGCGTTGAACATGTTGAGGATGATGCCGTGGACGCTTTCATGGCTGTGACGACGGGCTCCAGCAGCTTGCACGTCGGGTCGTGGTTGTGAAATATGGAAGCGTTCCTACTCTTCAAACAGGGGGAGCCGCAGGTATTTATTGATGTCTTACGAGAGACGTCTCGTGGCGTTACAGAGAGAGGAATTGATAGAACGAACCCCAGAGATACATGCGGGATAGGGAGAAGAGATAAGAAGTTAAAAAAATAAAACAACTCTATCTCTAACTATCTAGCTTGTCATCCAAGATATGTAACGCATATGCAATATACGTATCTGTTATAATGTTTAACACTCCCCCATAATCAAAACCGAACTAGGTTGAGATTACGACGAAATTCTTCAAAACTCCTGGTCGGTAGTGCCGATAGAATAAACCGGATCTCTAACTCTTTGCTGGCAACTCTTTCTTTGACAAAATGAAAATCTATCTCGATGTGTTTGGTTCTGGCATGGAAAACTGGATTGGCAGACAAATAAGTTGCTCCAAGATTGTCACACCAAAAAAGTGGAGTTTCAGTTTGCGATATTCCAAGCTCTTTTAAGATGGCCTGAACCCAAATGATCTCAGCGGTAGCATTTGCCAATGCTTTGTACTCAGCTTCAGTACTGGACCTGGACACAGTAGCTTGTTTCTTTGCACACCAAGAAATCAGATTTGGTCCATGAAAAATAGCAAATCCCCCCGTGGACCGACGATCATCCACACACCCAGCCCAATCCGCATCAGAGAAAGCACTGACTCGAGTGGAGGAGGATCGATTTATCATGAGACCCATACTTACTGTATTCTTTACATACCTCAGAATACGTTTTGCTGCTGTCCAGTGAGCTGTGGTAGGTGCATGTAGAAATTGACAAACTTTGTTAACTGCAAAGGAGATGTCAGGTCTCGTAAGAGTTAAATACTGGAGTGCACCAACAATACTCCTGTAGCTGGTACTATCTTCCTGATTCAGGAGTTCTCCTGCTGTCAGGGAGAGAGGTTCTGAGTTAGACAAAGGAGTAGGTGTGGGTTTGCAATCCTGCATACCAATTCTACTTAATAGATCAGTAACATATTTTCCTTGTGACAGATGAATGCCATGCTCAGTCTTCTGAACTTCAATACCTAGGAAGTAGTGCAAGTCTCCTAGATCTTTGAGAGCAAAGTCTGTTCTGAGATCATTTAACAAGGCTGTCACTGCGGCACTAGATGAACTAGTAACAATAATATCATCGACATAGATGAGAACAAACATGGTAGTATGAAACTTGTTGTAAATAAACAAAGATGTGTCAGACTTGGAAGGAGCAAAACCAAATGCTTGCAGTTTCATACTCAACCGCGAGTACCATGCTCGAGGGGCTTGCTTGAGTCCATACAGGGCCTTATCAAGCTTGCAGACATGGAACGGTGCATTTTGATCCTCAAAACCAGGAGGCTGTTTCATGTACACCTCTTCTTCCAGAACACCATGAAGAAACGCGTTCTGAACGTCTAGCTGTCTGAGACACCATCCCCTGGAAACAGCAACAGAGAGCACAAGACGAATAGTAGCTGCTTTGACGACAGGACTGAAGGTGTCCTCGTAGTCAATGCCATAGCGTTGTTTAAAACCCTTTGCAACTAGGCGAGCTTTGTAGCGATCAATGGAACCATCAGATTTCCTCTTAATTCTGTAAACCCATTTGCAGTCAATGAGATTTGTACCTTCTCGACGAGGGAAGAGATGCCATGTCTTGTTACGGTGCAAAGCAGAGATTTCTTCCTTCATTGCATGTTTCAGTAGCGAAGTCACCAAGAGCTGCAGCTAAAGTCTTAGGCTCGCTAGATTCTCCTGTTAAACATGTGAGACCATATTTGGAAATATTCTTGTAATTAATTCTTGTAGTGACTCCCTTTTGTAACCTGGTGCGTGGTGGCGTAGGGGGTGCTGTAGAAGGTGCAGCCACAGAAGATCCAGGCGACTGGAGCGGAGCAGCCGCAACGGATCCCGAAGGCGATCCGGGAGCGCTGACAACGCCCGATCCCGAGGACGCTTCGTGGGCCGCACCGGCCGAGGCGTCAGACGGATCCGCCTTGGGAAAGAGCGGAGCGTCGTCCGTGCGCGGGTGGTCGGGCGAGAGCGTGCGAGTGGAGGGCCCAGGCGTGGAGGACCGCCACGCGGAGGCCTCTGGCTGGTTGGGCCGGCATGCATGCATCGGGTGGGGAAACCCTGGTGGGGCCCCGCCAACCGCGCAGATCCCGCGGCAGCTGGGTGCGCTACACCTGACGCGCCTGGCGCGGTCTCCTGGGAGGATCCCGAAGGCAATCCCGCTGCAAAGGGCGGCGATCCCGAAGCAGATACGCCAGGGGAACCCGTGCACATAAAATGTTGCACTGTAGCATCAATTTCATCTTGATTTTCTGGTGGATTTGCATCATTTTCTTTGCTGGAACTTGCTGAAACAGTAAACTCAGGCACACCATTAGGAGAGTTAGACAAATATTGATCATTGCAATTATTTTCTTCCCCACTAGCTGCGCCGAAGAGATGTGAGGGCAAGAGAAGAATTTCTTTTCTAAGGAGAGCTCCGGCATTAGGATGAAGAGTGGAAAAAGGAAATTGAGTTTCATCAAAGACCACATCACGGGAGATATATACTCGTCCGGTGGAGACATCTAAACATTTGACTCCCTTGTGTTGTGCACTGTAGCCAAGGAAAACACATTGTTTCGACCGGAACATAAGTTTCCGATTGTTATAGGGACGAAGGTTGGGCCAACAAGCACACCCAAACACACGAAGTGGTGCATAGTCAGGTTTGACACGCAAAAGATGTTCGGTAGGAGTTTCATTCTTAATAACACGACTAGGCAGAATGTTGATAAGGTGTACAACGGTTAGAAAAGCTTCGTCCCAAAATTTCAGTGGCATAGATGCGGCAGCAAGTAATGCAAGGCCTATTTCAACAATGTGTCTATGTTTGCGTTCAACAGACCCATTTTGCTGATGAGCGCGAGGACATGAAACATGATGAGATATTCCCAATTTCTGAAAAAACGAGTTGAGTTTCTCATATTCACCGCCCCAGTCAGACTGGACGGCGATGATTTTGCTATCAAACTTTCTTTCAACAAGTGCTTGAAAGTTGTGGAAAACTTGAAATACATCGGATCTTTTCTTGAGAAGATAAATCCACATATACTTGCTAAAGTCATCAATGAAGCTAACATAATATGCATGTTTACCAACAGAAATTGGAGCAGGGCCCCACAAATCAGAAAAAATGAGTTGTAATGGTTTGGTAGAAACACTAGTTGAGACAGGATATGGTAGCTGATGACTTTTGGCTCTTTGGCACGAATCACAAATTGTTTCAGAATTATGCTCTCCAACAACTGGGAGTTTATTCTTGCTAAGTACTTGCTTGACAATAGAAAAAGAAGGATGACCTAAACGAGCATGCCATCGCTCTAAGGAGAGTTTAATGGCGGCACAAACTTGTTTATTGAATCTGCTAACTTTAGGAATCAACGGGTAGAGTCCGTCCACGCATCTACCTCGGTAGAGGATTTGCCTCGTGACCTGATCCTTGATCAAGAAAAAGAAGGGGTGAAACTCTAAAAACACATGATTGTCAAGAGCAATGCGATGAACAGATAAGAGATTCTTTGATGAACTAGGGCAGTGATGAATATTATTAAGGTGAATATCTCTATAAGGGGAATGAATAATTGAATGACCAATATTGCTTATCTCCATACCTGTTCCATCTGCATTATGAACTTGATCTTGCCCATGGTATCTCTCATGCAATGTGACCTTCTCGAGCTCAAATGCGTGATGTGGTCCGTTGCTCGGAGTCCACATACCAATTGGTGTCTACACCATAGGATGTGTTGGCTGCTGCAGCAACCTTCTTCTTATCTTCAAAGATACCGCCACTTGCATTGCTTTGCTATGTGATTAGTTTTCTTACAAATCTGACACTTGCCTTCATACTCATCATACCCTGCGAAAATTGTTGTTGTAGTTGTTTTGGCCGCCCCTATTGTTGGTGTAGAAGGGTCGGTCTCCTCCCTGATAGTTGTTGTTGGGGTAATGGCTGCCACCGCCACCACCATAGTGGTTGCTGTGGTCGCCATAGTAGCCTCCGCCGCCGCCGCCGTTGTTGGGGTAGTGGCCGCCGCCACCGTTTCCAGTGCCACGACGAGGACCACCGTTGCCGCCGTTGTTGGGGTAGCCTCCGCTGATGAAGTCATGTACGTAGGGTAGGGTCATGGACCTGTCTAAGACACCCTCCCCAAGGACATCTCTAGAAGAAACTACCTTTCAGTCGACCTGGAAGGGTTCCACTCGACCAATTGGAAGACACTCGACCATGAAGCCAACCACTCGACCGCTAGGAGATCTAAAGCCAGTCTGCACCCAAACGGTCGGTCATTACGTAGCTTTTATGGTCATCATAGCACTTTATGTGGGCGTTACTAGTAACCCCCTATCTTAATGTACCTTTAACCCTGCATAACTGAGGGCCGGAGGGGTCTGGCGAACTCTATATAAGCCACCCCCTCCTCAGTGCCAAGGGTTCGCACCCCTGTAACTCTTACGCACATAATACAGTCGACCGCCTCCGGGCTCCGAGACGTAGGGCTGTTACTTCCTCCGAGAAGGGCCTGAACTCGTAAACATCTTGCGTATACAACTACTCCATAGGTAGGATCTTGCCTCTCCATACCTACCCCCATTCTACTGTCAGGCTTAGAACCACGACAGTTGGCGCCCACATGGATGACATTGCGGTCAAGTCACGGAAAGGTTTCGATCTGTTGACTGACCTTGCTGAAACATTTGCCAATCTCAGGAGGTATGATATCAAGCTTAGTCCATCAAAGTGTACATTCAGAGTTCCTGGCAGAAAGTTACTCGGTTTTCTCGTTTCTGAACGAGGAATCGACGCTAACCCAGAAAAAGTTGGCACTATACTCCGAATGAAACGCATGCATGCGTGTGCACGATGTCCAGAAGCTTACTGGATGCTTGGCCGCTTTAAGTCGATTCATCTCTCGCCTCGGTGAAAAGGCATTGCCTCTTTACCGACTGATGAAGAAGTCAGACAAGTTCGAGTGGACTCCTGAAGCTGATGCAACGTTTGCAGAGCTCAAAGCTCTGCTCTCCACCCAGCCGGTGCTTGCTGCCCCAATCAGCAAGAAGCCATTGTTGCTTTACATTGCAGCCACAGGACAAGTCGTCAGTACAGTAGTTACGGTCGAGCGGGAAGAGGAAGGAAAGGCCTTCAAAGTTCAGCGCCCAATATATTATCTTTCTGAAGTATTAACCCCGTCAAAGCAAAGATACCCTCATTATCAGAAGCTTGTGTATGGGATTTATATGACCGCGAAGAAGGTTGCTCACTACTTCTCTGATCATTCCATTACAGTCGTCAGCGACGCCCCATTATCAGAGATTTTGCACAACAGAGATGCAACTGGTCGAGTGGCAAAATGGGCGATTGAACTTCTTCCCCTTGATATCAAGTTTGAGGCAAAGAAAGCCATCAAGTCCCAAGCAATAACAGATTTCATCGCCGAGTGGATTGAACAACAGTTACCGACTCAAGTTCACTCGAACCTTTGGACTATGTTCTTTGATGGTTCCAAGATGCTGAATGGTTCCGGTCTTTGGGGTAGTATTGGTTTCCCCGAGGAGATAAGCTCGGATATGTGCTCCAGATTCACTTTGATTCTTCCAACAACGAAGCAGATTACGAAGCACTTTGTTGTATGGGTTGCGTATGGCCATTTCACTTTCGGCGTCCGTCGCCTCATGGTTTATGGCGACTCAGATCTAGTGGTTAATCGGTGATGAAGGAGTGGACGTCGAAGTCCAGCCATGACTGATTCTTGTAATGCGATGAGGAAGCTAGAGAAGAAGTTTGAGGTTAGAACTTCATCATATACCCGACTGAAAAAATTAAGCTGGCGATGATTTGGCGAAAATAGGGTCCAAGAGGGAAGCCATTCCTAGTGATGTGTTTTTGGAGCACATCCGCACACCGTCGATTCAAGAGGATCCTTTCACTGAAGAAGCTCCACAGCCAAAAAGTGCCACTGATCTGACTGAAGTTGAGGTCCCAGCAGTGGTCGACTTGGCCATGGAAGTCGTGGTCATCACTCCCGACTGGACAGTACCGTACATCGCGTATATCCTGAGGAAAGAGCTCCCGGAGAATGAAGAAGAGGCTCGACAGATCGTCCGCCGATCCAAGGCCTTTACTGTGATCAAGGGACAGTTATTCAGAGAAAGCGTGACTGGAGTCAACCAGAAGTGCATAACGCTAGAAGAAGGTCAGATAATTCTTGATGATATCCACTCGGCGACCTGTGGTCACCATGCGTCCTCTCGGACCATCGTGGCTAAAGCATACCGAGCGGGATTTTACTGTCCAAAAGCAAATGAAATGGCAAAGGAAATAGTCGACAAGTGTGAAGGATGTCAGTTTTACTCCAATATGTCACACAAACCCGCCTCAGCATTGAAGACCATTCCACTCGTCTGGCCTTTTGCTGTTTGGGGGTTGGATATGATTGGACCACTGAGAACTGGCAGGAGCGGTTTCACTCATTTGCTTGTGGCGGTCGACAAGTTCTGAAGTGGATCGAAGCTAAACCTATCAAGAACCTTGATGCGTGTAATCGCTATCAGTTTCATCAGAGAGTTGATATTCAGATATGGAGTTCCGCACAGCATCATCACTGACAATGGGTCAAACTTCGATTCCGACAAGTTCAAAGCCTTTTGCGCCTCTCAGGGCATGCGATTCGACTATGCTTGATTGCTCACCCCGGTCGAATGGACAAGCGAGCGAGCAAATGGTCTAATTCTCAAAGGACTGAAACCTCGATCGATGCGTGATCTCAAACATGCAGCGAGAGCGTGGGTCGACAAACTTCCGTCGGTTCTTTGGGGATTAAGGACCACTCCTAATCGGTCATTGGAAGAACTCCATTCTTTATGGTCTATGGAGCTGAAGCAGTTCTGCCGAGTGACTGCTTCACAATGTCTTGAGTCGAACTCTACTCTGGTGAAGCGAGCAAGCCCGGCAAGATGCAGTTGACCTCCTTGAAGAGGAGAGAGAGATGGCCCTGATCTGCTCGACCATCTATCAGCAGGACTTGCATCGATTCCATGCTAGAAATGTGAAGAGCCGAGCCTTTCAAGAAGGGGACTTGGTCCTGCGAGTGGATCAACAGAAACCACACAAGCTCGCTCCTACTTGGGAAGGTCCCTTCATCGTCACCAGAGTTCTCCACAATGGAGCTTACCATCTTTACAACATCAAACGCCAGATCGATGAGCCTCGAGCCTGGAATGCGGAGCTGCTCCGCCCCTTTTACACTTAAGAACTCACTCGGGTGAGATGTAATAAAAGTACCTCTCTAGTTTGTTTATCAAAGACAAGAATGTTATAATTTTCCCAGTGATTGTTATTACTTTTTCATTTACATAAGAAATTTCCCCCAGTGGGTGGCTTAGCTGCGAACCTGTTTCGCCTAAGTTTGTAAAAAAAAATCCCTGCCGAGTGGAGAGCCAGCCTCCCACTCGGGGGCTTAGCTGCAAATCCATTTCGCCTAAGTATCTGAAAACCCTACCGAGTGGAGAGCCAGCCTCCCACTCGGGGGCTTAGCTGCGAATCCGTTTCGCCTAAGTATCTGAAAATCCTACCGAGTGAGGAGCCAGCCTCCCACTCGGGGGCTTAGCTGCAGTCCAAGTACTCGCCTAAGTATCTAAAAATCCTACCGAATGAGGAGCCAGCCTCCCACTCGGGGGCTTAGCTGCAGTCCAAGTACTCGCCTAAGTATCTGAAAATCCTACCGAGTGAGGAGCCAGCCTCCCACTCGGGGGCTTAGCTGCGGTCCAAGTACTCACCTAAGTATTTAATACAATGTGCACTTTGCAAGGACGACGAGGTACATGTCGACTGTTGCCTTCCCCTTCAGAGCTACGACACAAAAATCCTCCTTGGATGCTTAGCTGCATTCCAGTACTCGCCTAAGTTTGAAAAATCCTACCGAGTGGAGAGCAAACCTCCCACTCGGAGGCTTAGCTGCAGTCCAGTACTCGCCTAAGTTTGAAAAATCCTACCGAGTGGAGAGCAAACCTCCCACCCGGGGGCTTAGCTGCAGATCCAAGATGCTCGCCTAAGTTTGAAAAATCCTACCGAGTGGAGAGCAAACCTCCCACTCGGGGCTTAGCTGCAGTCCAAGATGCGCCTAAGTTTGAAAAATCCTACCGAGTGGAGAGCAAACCTCCCGATCGGGGCTTAGCTGCAGTCCAAGACGGCCTAAGTTTGAAAAATCCTACCGAGTGGAGAGCAAACCTCCCACTCGGGGCTTAGCTGCAGTCCAAGATGCTACGCCTAAGTTTGAAAAATCCTACCGAGTGGAGAGCAACCCTCCCACTCGGGGGCTTAGCTGCAGTCTAGTACTCGCCTAAGATTAAAAAATCCTACTGAGTGGAGAGCAACCCTCCCACTCGGAGGCTTAGTTGCAGTCCAGTACTCGCCTAAGTACGAAATCCATTCCGATCCGCAAGGACGACGAGGTGCAGGTCGACTGTTACCTCCTCCTTCGGAGCTGCGCCACAAGTACAACGTGTGCTCCATCCCGATCCGCAAGGACGACGAGGTGCAAGTCGACTGTTACCTTCTCCTTTGGAGCTACGCCACAAGTACAACGTGCGCTCCATCCCGATCCGCAAGGACAACGAGGTGCAGGTCGACTGCTGCCTTCTCCTTCGGAGCTGCGCCACAAGTACAACGTGCACTCCCTCCCGATCCACAAGGACGACGAGGTATAGGTCGACCGTTTCCTTGTCCTGCACCTGCAAGAACAACGAAGTGTAGGTCGAATGGATCCACCTCAGAGCTGCATCTCAAGTATTGAAGCAAAATCCGAGTGAAGAGCAAAGTTCACTCGAAGGCAAACAAAAGCATATTTTCGACGATAAGTAAAGTTTGGATAGCATCCTAAGGATGCAGAAGTACCCAGGCCTCAAGCCCGTTAAAGTTTATCGGTTACAGGATCACTCGGCATTCCGAGGCAAATTTAAGATGAATCATAGAAGTTTTTACTCCTCGGTGCGGAGGACTGGAAGGCGCTTTAACTGGTCCAGGTCAATACCATCAGCGATTCGGGTGGCAGCACCAATGAAGGTCTCCATGAAAGATCGGAAGTCGTACTTCTTGGTATTGGCAACTTTGATGAACGCCAACCTTTCCTCTCGCGCCTCCTTGCAATGAACGCGGACCAGGATGAGCGACATCAGCACCACATCTGGCAGAAGACTTCTTCCATTCCTGCACTCGACTTGGAACATCATTCAGTCGAGTCATTAAAGACTCGAGGTCATTTTGAAGTGTTTCTCCTGGCCAGAGTGTTGAGTCGATCTGCGACACCGCAACCTTCAGACGAGCGAGGTAGTCCACCACAGCAGCAACACGAGACTCCAGTTGGAGCACGTTCATGGCAGCTTCATCCTTCACGGGGGAGTTAATGGGGTCCAGGCTTGTCTCCACTCGACTAGTCTCCTCCTCGAAGTTCTGACAGAATTCTGCAAACACGACTCGAGTTCAAGCTAATGGTTCTATGATGAGTCGATGATAACAAGTCAGTCGAGTAAGAGGAATTACCTTCAAGCATAAGGAATAGCTTCTTGGCGAGCCCTCCCAGATAAGCCTCTAGATCATTCCTCTTCCCTTGATTCGCTTGACCTTGTCGCTCGAGCTATCTTGTCGTTCTTCAGTCGGCTAACCTCCTTGTTGGCCGCATCAAGAGCAGCTTTCAGATTGGTGTTCTCTTCTTCAAGTTTTCCGACTGAAGACAGCTTCTCTTCCGCGAGCTTGGTCTTGTTCAAAGCCGTTTGTTGCGCCTAGGCAAGGTCATGATCCTTCTTCTTCAGAGCCTCCTCCAATTTGTCTGCAAAATAACAGTGAGGTTAAAATTAGGAAGGGACAGAAAAACAAAAACAGTCGTCAAGATCTCACCAGCCATACCTTTTGCTTTGTCTCTTGCCTTCTGCAAGTTCTCCTGTGCAAGCTTCAAGTCAAGGTTGAGCTGGATCTGTTTGTTCTCCAATTCAGTGTATCGAGCCACAAGCTCACAAGATTTCTGCAAAGAATTAGTCAACAGACGTCACAGATGGGTTACTCCCGAGTGACCAAGAAAAATCATTGTGTTTCTAAGACTACAGCCGAATCAAAATATTCGACAGTAGTCTCGGGGACTACACCCAGTGGGTGCACTTAGTGTGCCCCCACTGATCCTACCAACTCGGTTCGATCAGTCGACCGAAAGAGACAAAAAAAGAGAAAGGAGTTCTTGAGACTACGGTCGACTGCCAACAGTCCACCATAGTCTCGGGGACTACACCCAGTGGGTGCACTCAGCGTGCCCCCACCGGTTTCAAGATCCCACTCGACCTGGTCCGACCAGACCGAGTGAAGAAGTTATCGAAGAGATACAAAGTATAAAGACTATGGTCGACTGTCAGCATTCCACCATAGCCTCGGGGACTACACCCAGTGGGTGCACTCAGCGTGCCCCCACCAGTCCGAAAATTCACTCGACACACCCAGTGGATGTACAAATACGAAGATCTTCAGAAAGAAGAGTTTTTCAGGTAGCATATCCTAATGTAACAAGTGGTGATCAACTAACACGGGCGTTGCTCACGAAGAGCTGAACTGGCGTCATAGGCCGCTTGGCTGGCTTCCGGACCACCTTCATACGCTCCATCATGAGCCCCGCTTGGCGTATAGCCTCCTTAGCAGCACCCACTTGGTCCTCCGGGACATGGTGCGTGGCGAAAGGGAAGCGGATCAGCGATCGACGTTAAAGGCCGGATACTCGTCAGCGGCACAACGAAAGACACAGAAGTCCGAGTGGTGTTGCCACCCTCATGAACCAGCGCCTCAGGCATCGATGCAACCTGAGCGGTCTTGCCGGCAGGTGCCTTCTTAGTTCTCCTCCGCCTCAATGGCGCCTCATCATGATCATCAGGGAGATCAATGACATGAGGAGGGACTACAGGAAAGATTCAAAGTTAAAAACAGAAATCCAATCGACCAAAAGCAAAATTGCAGCGATCATACCAAGGTTAGAGGTAGCAGCATCTTCCATCTCCTGGTCTTCGTTCCTGATTAAGGTCTCAGAGGTGGCAGTGCTGCAGATTTCAGAAATCAGTTGATCAGTCAACAAGTCGACCAAAAGTATGTTCGCGCTGAACAAAAAAGCCCAAGTTCTGCTGTACCCGGAAATAGTGGGGATAGCCATCTTCATCTTGGGCAAAACCTTTGTCGGCTTCGACGGCGTCGCTCGGGGTTGCTTCGGCGCTTTTTCAGTCGGCACCGGAGAGGTCGTCCGAGGACGTTTCGTCGACTGCCCGACAGGCGCGATAGCCTTGCCGGGTGAGCTTGGACCGCCTTTCCATGCGAGGAGGGTCGACTTCTTCCTCCTCTTCCTCCTCCTCCTCTTCGTCGGAGCTGTCGTCGTCTTCGTCCCCCCACCGTCAGACTGCCATTCCTCCTGGCTTTCACCTCCGCTCCCTTCCTCCTCCTCAACTGGTTCCTGCGCCCCGTTGGGCATCGAGTACATCTAAGTGGTGGCCTGGAAGAAGACAAACAAGATGAAAGTCAATCGACCGATTTAAGCAAGCAAGATGGAGTAAGCAGAGCCAGGGTCAAAGATACGGAATTGAACCTTGTCCGGCTCGTACGATTGGTCGAGTGGAGGGATCCTCCTGGCTCCTCGGGGGTTATCTTTGTTCCCAGTGATGGCGGTCATCCATCTCTCCAGTGTGGCATCCTCGACCTCCTCCGGGTGGACCCGAGTGGTGTCTTCAGTGCCAGAATACATCCACATCGGATGGTCTCGATACTGAAGTGGCTGGATGCGCCGTCGAAGAAAAACCTCTAGAAGATCCATACCAGTCACCCCGTCACGGATGAGCTGGACTACATGCTCGACCAAAACCTTGACCTGAGCCTTCTCCTCCAGGATCACCTTCAGAGAGGACGGCTTGCTCACTCGATCCATGGAGAAAGGAGGGAGTCCAGTCGACTGCCCTGGCGTCGGCTGGTCTTGGCAGTAGAACCAGGTCGACTGCCACCCTCGAACCGACTCAGGAAGGATCATGGCTGGAAAAGAGCTCTTACCTCTCATTTGGACCCCAAGACCCCCACCCATCTGAATCACTTGGGTTCTCTCGTCACTCGGATTGGCCTTTTTCACCGTCTGGGAGCGACAGGTGAAAATGTTTTTGAAGAGGCCCCAATGCGGCCGACAACCCAAAAAATTCTCACACAAAGACACGAAAGCAGCGAGATACACGATAGAGTTGGGTGTGAAGTGGTGGAGTTTCCCCAAAAAAGTTCAGAAAACCTCGAAAGAAAGGGTGGGGCGGCAAAGAAAACCCGCGGTCAACGTGAGTGGCTAAGAGGACGCACTCACCCTCCTGAGGCTGCGGCTGCCACTCCATCCCCGGAAGCCTCGCTGATCCATGAGGGATCAGTCCCTCATTGTCCAGGCCGTCAAGATCTTTTTGGCGGATGGTTGAGCGAATCCAGTCGCCCTGGATCCAGCCCTGCGGCAAACCGGCCCGCGACGAGGATCCGCCCCGACTGGTCGCCCTCCCCTTCGCCTTCGCCGTCGCCTTCTTCGCCCGTTCCAAAACCTCCGTCTTTTCTTTCACCATTGTCGCCGGCGGAACGAGCGTGGAGCAGCGGTTCGGAGGTGGAGGCAGGCGCGGCGGATGAATCTGAGGAAGAAAGGAGGAAAGGGGAACACACTGTTCAAAAAAACCCCAGTCCTGGGCCTTATATGAGGTTGCTTCCGAGTGACTGACCGGTAGGCCTAGGCGATCCTGTCAAATCCCGCAACAGTCGCCCGCGCGATACGTGGCGAAAAAGATGGCGCGGAGATCAAGGCGTCCTTGCCTTATCCCGTCCAACTACTGCGGCTCTCTCTCCGTCCCGCTCGTTTCCCGAAGATTCAAATCCCGCTAAATCCGCGCGCCGCAGAGCAAATCGTCAGACAAATGATTCCCTCTGTCCTGTCATTCGGAAATCGCCAAGTACAGAAAACGCACTCGACGGATACAAAGAATGGATCAAGGCGACTGAAAAAGACGTTGATGCCGTCACTTAAGTCCATTTGATCCAAGACAAGACACTATTGCAGTACAAGAATGAGTCGGGAGTATGTTCAACTCCTTCTCCACTCAAACCTCGATCCATTCGGGGGCTAATGATGAAGTCATGTACCTAGGGTAGGGTCATGGACCTGTCTAAGACACCCTCCCCAAGGACATCTCTAGAAGAAACTACCTTTCAGTCGACCTGGAAGGGTTCCACTCGACCAACTGGAAGACACTCGACCATGAAGCCAACCACTCGACCGCTAGGAGATCTAAAGCCAGTCTGCACCCAAACGGTCAGTCATTATGTAGCTTTTATGGTCATCATAGCACTTTATGTGGGCGTTACCAGTAACCCCTATCTTAATGTACCTTTAACCCTGCATAATCGAGGCCGGAGGGTCTCTGGCGAACTCTATATAAGCCACCCTCCTCGGTGCCAAGGGTTCACACCCTGTAACTCTTACGCACATAATGTCTGATCGACCGCCTCCGGGCTCCGAGGCGTGGGGCTGTTACTTCCTCCGAGAAGGGCTTGAACTTCGTAAACATCTTTCGTATACAACTACTCCATAGCTAGGATCTTGCCTCTCCATACCTACCCCCATTCCCATCGGGGCTTAGAACCACGGCATCCGCCGCCGCATTGTTATTAGTGCAGGGCCACCATCACGCCGCCGCGATAGCCCTTGGCCGAGCCACCTCCTCGGCCGCGTGATGCGGCGTTTGCTGATGATTTGAAGGCACCAGCGCCCGTGCCCTGGAACATCTCGACCCTCTGATCGAAAGTGGCCACCATGCCGAAGAGCTCATCGACTGTGACATCATCAGGACGCACATCAAGTGCAGAGATTATTGGCTGATAATCCATGTCAAGACCGGATATGATGTGGGAGACGAGTTCGTTCTCTGTGATGGGTTTTCCTGCTGCTGCTAACTCATCGGCGAGACCGCGCATGTGCCCAAAGTACACAAAGGCGGATTGGGTTCCTTTCTGGGCGGTGGTGAGGGATATGCGAACATGGTTGGCTTTGGATCTGGATTGGGCAGAGAACATATTGGAAAGAGCTGACCATATGGTGGCAGAAGTTTCTAGGGAAGCTACTTGAACTAACACTTCCTTGGAGAGGTTGCGGAGCAGGTAGGCGATGATATGTTGATCTTGGATCATCCAAGGCGCATGAGCAGGGTTTGGAACAACCTGATCTTTGCCCTCGGAGGTTTCTTGGTTAGGGTTCTTGGTGGTTCGGCTATGCTTTGGTCGATGTATCCAAAGAGACCGGCCCCCATGATCTGGGAGCGGGCTTGAGCACGCCAGAGTATGTAGTTGGATCGGGTAAGTGGTTCTGAGACATTGTTGTTGAGATCGGAGAAAACGACGGATGAGGATGTCGACATAGTCGAGTTCAAGGAAGGGGATGGCTAGACGAGATGGAAGAAAATGGCTCTGATTACCATGTGAAATATGGAAGCGTTCCTACTCTCCAAACAGGGAGAGCCGCATGTATTGATTGATGTCTTACGAGAGACGTCTCGTGGCGTTACAGAGAGAGGGATCGATAGAACGAACCCCAGAGATACATGCGGGATAGGGAGAAGAGATAAGAAGTTAAAACAATAAAACAACTCTATCTCTAACTATCTAGCTTGTCATCCAAGATATGTAACGCATATGCAATATATGTATCTGTTATAATGTTTAACAGTGGTGCCTGCCGAGCTGTATCAGGTCGCGCACCCGGCAGCTCGCTCACATCCGTCTCGATCGGATGATGGAGCCAGACTCACCCTGATTTGATGCAGCCTAAATTATCTTAGGCTATATGATGAAACCAGACTAGGCCTAATTTGATGCATGCATGCAATGCTTGGGTGTATGTGAATTTGCATGGGCTATGCTACATTCCTTTTGCCTGGCTATTGAGTTATGAACTGCATGAATGGACCACGTGAGCACTGGTTACCATGGCTATTCTTCTTTTTCAGTTCGCACGCGGACATGCACGCGGTTGTTGGTCGTCGGATATGTGCCGTTTAAGAGTTTATTTTGGCTGTTTGCATGCGGTGATCGTGTTGGTTGCGATATGCATACTGCATGCCAAGAATTTCCTGCCATAAAACAATCAAGGAAGAAGGACAAGAAAACTTCATCGAGTTCCGAACATCCAAATCGGTGCCCAGGCTCATCTGCTCCCGGTCCAAAAAAAATTTAAAACAAATACTAGAAAAATTCAAAAAAATCCAATTTTTTGGGTGGTAGATAATTTGATGCATGAGGTCCTCTTCAAATTTCAAATCAATTGGATATCTGAGCAACTCTCGGCAAAAAAGACAAATCGGATCAAAATAATACGTGAACAATAAACTTTTTTACAGGCCCCGATTTTGTCTTTTTTGCAGAGAGCTGCTCAATTGTCCAAATGAGTTGAAATTTGCAGCAAACCTCACTCATCAAATTATCGACCATCCAAAAAATATTTGGATTTTTTTTTGAATTTTTCTAGTATTTATTTTGATTTTTTTGTCAACGCGGGTACAGCTGAGCCCGGGAGCAGAAACGCCGTCCAGTGCTGCCCCTATTGACACGGTATGCATCTATTTGGAACTTCTATTTAAGATACCGCTTCATGCAAAGTAGTGTAATAACTATCTTAGGCCTGTATACAGCAAGATGATTTAATGGTATATATACCAAGGCGTGCCATTCTTCAAGCTGTCGGCTCGGCGATAAAGCAGGATGTGCAAGGATACCTTCATTGCAGCTACCTTGATGACACGATACAAGTGTCCGTCCACATGGGAGCAGTACAACATCCACGCACTATCAGTGAAAATCCCATGATTTTCAAAGGGGAGCCTGCTGCCACACAAGACGAAGCCCAAGAAGGAGCTGCTCAGGCGGTACTGAACTACCATCAACAATTACAATTACTATATGCTGCAGGTGACAAAGGAAAAGTTATTATCAACTCAAGAAAATAATACGTGCAAAGCAGTGGTAGTTTAACATGGCTAGGTGGGAAATACTAGCACGCATATGCGATGACTTCTCTGATGTGGTGCCCCTTCGTATGCACCCACATCGCCCATTTATTGAAGACCGTATCATCAGTTACACAGATAGTTGCCCACCTATGGGACGGCTGAAACACTTTGTAAAAGCGCTTTATCATTTCATTATTGGTCCTAACGCGGGGGAGGGTTACACCAGGATAATTTGATTTCAAGCTCCAATGTCACTTATGCTACATCTTCCCATAGTAAAGCTATCCCATGTCATGGATTGCAGCAGTTATATCACGTTTGGACTCTTGTGGTATCTCATGTGTCTTCCGACCGTAGGTGTTCCTGTCGTATCAATTTCTTTTCAGTACGTCATATTCAGTGAGAATAAGAGAATCTTTTCCTGAGTGTAGTAAAATCTCTTTTCCATCTTAGCTCTATGTTGTATGTAAGATATTTATGAATGGAAACTTTTTCTTTTTATTTTCCTTTTGATGAAAATGGTATGCATGCAAAATACTCCAATGTATACAATACGCCCGCCTCAACGGGCGCAGCATGCCGCCGCGCGGGATTTCCTAGTATTAAATGATGTACTAGTATGTGTTTTGCACGATAATAAATGAGACTAATATGATACCAAGTTGAGGAGGTGATTCATCATTTTTTTCTTAAATCACAAGTTGAAGAGTAATTTGGTAGTATCATACATTACTATCATATACACGATACTAGTATGTGATACTTCTCATTGTGACCAGCCTAATCTCAGGTGAGGAGGTGATTCGTCATTCTTTTCTTTGGTGGCTGTTGTGGTGGTGCCGGAGACAGGTGACGGGCGTTGGTGTCGAGCTCAAAGATGTTCTGCTATCTTTTCAGTTTTGTTATGTCGGTCTTTACGTGACTTATAATTTGATCTTTATTTTTTTGAGCATCAGTACAGACATAAGCGCTCATATACACGCGCATACACTTATCCATATAAACGCACACACGCACATCCTACCCCTATGAGCACCTCCGAGAGACTGAGCCGGCATATCATCTTGAGATTTACGAAGTCACCGTAGGTGCCTCGTCGTCGACTGGAACGTCTCCTCCCACTGAAAGCGCATCGCCGGAAATCCTGAAATAAATCCAGGAATAATGCGAGCACCAGAATTTGAACCCTGCTGGGTTGGAAATACCACTGTCCACCTAACCAACTCAACCACAGGTTAATTCGCATAATTTGATCTTTATGATATGAATGAGACACATATTACCATGCAAAAAAAAAAAATCCCTGCACTGATCCCCTGCACAAAAATAAAAAAATTCTGATGCGTATATTATGGTTACTAATCGCCACATACTTAAAGGTGATTTACGCATTCCTAATCAGGAATATCTCACACGACGCATATACATGCACTGTACCATAATTGTGCGATTTGCAAATCACATCGCAGGTTTGTCATGCTTGCATGTATCGAATGTTAGACCGGCAACCCCCTATATATACTGAGGCGAGGGAGATCTGCCATTGCCTCAGGTTGCATCTAAAACTATCTCCTAATCTCATATACAGTTCGTTGAAAATACGATGGGGAGCGTGGCGTTCAAGATAGCTGTTTTATTCATCGGGTGCCTAATCGTCGTTGCACAATGTAAGTATACAACACTATCATATTGTTTTTTTACATATATCTGCATACTGTGTACTAATGACTATATAATATTTTACATATGTAATAGGTCGTCCAGAGCCTGAGAACACCTACGAAGATGGCCATGCCAACGCGACAACACAAGTCCCGTCATTAGAGAGCAAAATTATCGTGAAATGGTGTCTCCAAAGGGATTGTGAGACCAAAGGGGAACCCTATAAGTCTTGGAACAGGGAGTGCATCTGTTGCGTCACTCTGCCAGATGTACCGTGTTATCATTCCCAAGACGAGTGTCAGAAGAATTGCCAACCTATATTAGAATAAAACAGCATCTTGATTGATTGATGCACACGTTACCTTTTCATTTGTATATGTATATCCATGCTAATAAATAACTAAGTTGAAATCCAATGCGGCCACTCTTGTCTTAGTCATGTTTACTACACTAGTAGAAAAACGACTTTTAGTACCGGTTCGTAAGGACCTTTATTACCGGTTCTGGAACCTGCATTAAAGAGTGGGGACTAAATGTTCCCCTTTAGTATCGGTTCAACACGAACCGGGACCAAAGGCCCACCACGTGGCACGAGGCGCGACGTGGTCTAGGAGACCTTTAATCCCGATTGGTAAGGATTTTTTTATTTTTATTTTTGAAATAAAGCAAAAACAGCCCGCCTACTGGGCCAGCATGGCCTGCATACGACTAGAAACCCAATCTCTAGTTGGGTCAGGATGCAGGCCCGTACGACCCAGTAGGCCCCACAGGGCAGAAGACTTGCAATAGACCCACAAAGGCCTGCTTAGAGAGGAGCTCGACATGGTAGCCGCGGCGGGGCTTATAAACCGGTGCGAGCTCCTCTCAACTAGCGAGGTGGGACTAAACATTATGCACTGCGGGTGGCAGCGCATCACCTTTAGTACCGGTTGGTGGCTCAAATCGGTACCAAAGACCCTCCTTTTAGTACCGGTTGAAGCCATCAACCCGTACTAAAGGCCACCACCTCTTTAGTACCGGTTCGTGGCACGAACTGGTACTAAAGGTTCGCCACGAACCGGTACTAATAAGCGCTGCCCGCCTGACCGTTGGAACCGGCACTAATGGTCACATTTGTGCCGGTTCAATTACAAACCGGGGCTAATGAGTTTTACATTAGACCCTTTTTCTACTAGTGTAATTTGTGGCACCAGTTGAGCTCTTGATTTAGCCAGCAGGTAGTGCGCGACGACACGCCGTGCCACGTTGATTGATAAGCTATTTAGTTTTTTTTGTAATGTTTGGTAACTTGTTTTAAGACTATTCGTGGCAAAGTAGTTCATACAAGAAAAGGGTACGCCTAGTTGGTACATGCATAAGTGGCAAATTAGTTCATACAAGAAAAGGGTACATCTAGTTCATACAAAAAAAGGTTTCATCTAGTTGGTACATGTATAAGCGATCTACAACACTTAGTGATAATGGGTACTGGATGCAACAAAGCTCTTGTTCGTCTCAGATCTGACACACAGGGACGGAGCTGCCTTGTAAGGATTGGGGTCAATTGGCCCCAATGGAATCAGCAAACCCTTTAGAAACTAAGTAATAATCACCATTCATTAATAGAAGATGACTCCACTGTTATAGACATGACTCCATTAAACTTCTTTCCTAGCTTCGTCCATGATCTGAGATGTTGATCCTCAAGCTGCCATACCATCGTCCCACTATAATTACGGGCACATATGCACGCCATATCGATTGACAGGGTATTCTTTCTGTTGAAGATTTGGTAGTTCATCTTAGGATTTGATTTGCAACAAAGATACATATATGAGAACCGGAGAAAAATTTTCTCGCCCGATAAAAAGGGGTCAACTTTGTGTTTTGGCGTACACCAGTAACAACTTGAGGATATCAACCAGTGCTAAATCAACTTGTACCTAGAATGCTGTGTTTGGTTCAGTTTTTTTTACCAACTTCTGCTTTGAAAAGCCAAAAGCTAACCAAAGGGGTAAATGTTCAAAGCAGCTTTTGAGAATCTGTAGCTTCTTCCTAGCGTAAATTTCAAAGCTGGGGGTACCCAAACTTTTCAGCTTCCAGCTTTTTCACAGCAGCTTTTCCACAGCAGCTTTTCCACAGCAGCTTTTTCATAGCAGCTTTTTTAGAATTTGCAGCTCAACCAAACACAGCCTAACTCTTCACTGCGCTCAGCCTTTCACTCCATCTACCCTTCCCCCTCGACCTCCCTCCCTGAGTAGGTCATATGCACGCGTGGTACTTATCATTTAGGATTAATAAACATGTCCCCGGGATCTTCTAGTTTTTTGAAAAAGGGGCGCTTTATTACTTAAAAAATTTAAGCATTGCACTCGGCCTCTGCATAAGTATGATGCACACAGCCAAACAAGTTCTCTCACACAAACAAAAATTCAGAAGGAGAAATACAAAGAAAGATGTAGAGTCCGTATAATGCCTAAAGCGAAGGTGAGTCAATCCTAAGATCATGTTGCCACACATGTCGAGTAAAAGTATCGCTCGCCGTATCCTCCAATCGTGTACACACCTCCGTAAACAGGTCTCGATTCTCCACACGTTATAGAGAGGACCATAAACAAAGAGTCCCGGTACATCTGTAGATAACCTGTATCAGAGAAGTACTTTTACCATTATCTTCTAGTTAGCACGAAGGTACACTTGCTACCTAAGTCGCCTCCAACATCCAACTCTCTTGGGGCATGGCATGAACACCCATGTTAAAAGAGCAAGTATATATAAGATTGTGTAACATTTTATGAGATATGGCATGCCATGCACGAAAAAAGAGCAAAACTGTGAATAGACATTTAACATTTATCTTTACCAGTTTTTATTTACAATGGCAAGTAAAAAAAATTGTGTATATGACTGGTTCTATAAAAGCCCATGTCTGAAAATCCTATAAGGTCAACTCTACTTTTATTAACAAAGCTTATATGCCATGAAGAAATCAACCACAACTATCTGCATATAAACATGAATTTAGAAAAAAAAACAAAATTTTGAAGATGAGGTGTGCTAAATTTTCATATATTGTGTGAGCTTTGCCTAAAGTTGTACCCTTATTTTTCATATATTGTGTGAGCTTTGCCTAAATCTATGCCCTTCGCCCAAATCCAGCCAGTCTAGGTTTGGAATTGTCGGAGTGGCTGGCTTCCATCTGAGTTTGCCCAATTCCATGGAGTAGCTAGGGGTGTTCTGGGTTGGAAAGGAGGCGCTTTTCCTTCCCTTCCTTCCGGTGGAAGGCGGCCTAAAGTCTAGTGGGGGCGCGGACTCAAACTGTGGATGCCGGGGGCATCGACCCTTAATGGTGAAGCCAGATAAGATCTACTCCCTCCGTTCCTAAATATTTGTCTTTTTAGAGGTTTCCAATGAATTACTACATACAGATGTATATAGATATATTTTAGAGTGTAGATTCATTCATTTTGCTCTGTATGTAGTCACTTGTTGAAATCTCTAGAAAGACAAATATTTAGGAACGTAGGAAGTATAGAACATGGTCAACTCAAATTATTGTTGGGACTAATTCAATAGGGCTAAATCTTGCCTCAATAGTGATAATCCTTGCAATTCTCTATTACCAGGTCTACAGAGAAGGCCATTATCATGGACTATGATTTAAGTTCAGGCTGTGTTGTGTTCTGTGTTCTCTAATTTGACTTGCATACATGTGCCACAAAGCATATGATTTAACACTAGTAGAAAACAGGGTTTTGGTTCGGGCCTGGCCAGCCCATTAGTCCCGGTTCATTCATGAACCAGGACCCATGGGGGGCATTCGTCCCGGTTCGTGAGCCCAGGGGGCCGGCCGGGGCCTCGTGGGCATTGGTCCCAGTTCGTCTGGACCCATTTGTCCCGGTTCTAGGCATGAACCGGGACCAATGGTCCTCGCTCCTGGCCCACATACATTGGTTCCGGTTCCTGCATAGAACCGGGACAAAAGGGGTAGCTTTAGTCCTGGTTTCGGCCACGAACCGGAACAAATGAGTTGCCTATATATACCCCATCGCCGCAGCAGAGGACTCCATAGTGCTCTGTTTTTTCTGGCCGGCGAGGGAGCGCATTTGGGTGCTCTAGTTCACCTCCTATGCACATGAGGTGTTTGATGAAATGTACGAGCCACACTAGTTAATCTTTCTCCTCTCGAAACTCGACCTCCGAGCTCCATTTTCCCCGAGATTTGTCTAGGTTTAGCGGTCCGTCACGTCTCGTCCCCATCTTCACCGCCGTCGATCGCCCGCGCCGATCTCATCGCCGGCACCACCGTGGTGAGCCTCTTGTTCTTCTCTTCTTTCTGAAACAAAATAATCTTACTTCAGATAGATACTTTTCTAATTTTCTTACTTCTATTATTCCTTGTTATTATATCGTGCGATGGTTTTGGTATCCACCCCCGTCGGCCCTCGTCCTGTCTATGATTCGGATGTGGTATATATTATCTCTTTATAACTATTTGGTTCATTTATTGTTTATGACAATTATGCCGACCAACGTGACATAGATTTTATTTATCTAGGAGGTGGTTGAAACGGAAATTCCAACCGACCCTATTGGCGAGAGGTTAAATTTAGTTGAAGAAGAAAACAATTACTTGAAAAAAATAAAAAAATTTGAGGAGGAGAAGATGGTATTGGAGTTGCATGTTGCGGATGTCGTCGATGATCACAAGATCAAGATGGATGCAATGCGGTTGAAGATTAGAAAGATTAGAAAATATGCCATTCATACCGACGCTTGGTATCATTATGTCGTTAGATCAATTGTTACCTTATTTGCGATTATGATCGCATTTGTTGTTGCATTGAAATGTTTTACATAATTTCAATGTATGGTTTAATTAGATACTCTGGAGAGCTATATGTTGTTCAATGAGAACTATGTATGTACTTTGGTTTTAATGTGATGATGAACTTTTATTAATTTGGTTACTTATCTATTCATGATGTTTCCTTTGATCGAAGAAAAGTGAAGACTTTCTCTCCACAACTATTATGATGATGCCTTTGATCTAGAATATCAATGCATTTACATGTGAGGAAATGAAATGCTTGTTGTAACAGACAAGTTTCTGTATGAAACCCTGATACTTCGAAAGAGATTGTCCGTTTTGTACACGAAGTGCATCCAGTTTTTGCCGTAACCCTCTCTACTTTATTGCACATGCTATGTGGATGAAATGATGATACCATGCCAACTTTCAACCTTTCCAGAGTTCATTTGAAATGCTTTTCAATTTCAGGGTCATTTAGCTCAAAACAATCAATAAATGCATGAAAAATAACAAATGAAGTCAGAAAGGTTTGAAAATTGATGATGTGGCTTTGAATGGTGCATTTTGAACACAGAAAAAGTCTGGAGTTCAAATAAGTTCAAAAAAATGAAATCCCTTTGTAACAAATGAGTTTCCGTATGAAACCCTGATACTTCGAAAGAGATTGTCCGTTTTGTACATGAAGTGCATCCAGTTTCTGCCGTAACACTCTCTACTTTCTTGCACATGCTATGTGGATGAAATGATGATACCATGCCAACTTTCAACCTTTTCAAAGTTCATTTGAAATGCTTTTCAATTTCAGGGTCATTTAGCTCAAAACAATCAATAAATGCATGAAAAATAACAAATGAAGTCAGAAAGGGTTGAAAATTGATGATGTGGCTTTAAATGGTGCATTTTGAACACAGAAAAAGTCTGAGTTCAAATAAGTTCAAAAAGATGAAATCCCTTTGTAACAGATGAGTTTCTGTATGAAACCCTGATACTTCGAAAGAGACTGTCCGTTTTGTACATGAAGTGCATCCAATTTTTGCCGTAACCCTCTCTACTTTCTTGCACATGCTATGTGGATGAAATGATGATACCATGCCAACTTTCAACCTTTTCAGAGTTCATTTGAAATGCTTTTCAATTTCAGGGTCTCATAGATCAAAACAATCAGTAAATGCATGAAGAATAACAAATGAAGTCAGAAATGGTTGAAAATTGATGATGTGGCTTTGAATGGTGCATTTTGAACACAGAAAAAGTCTGGAGTTCAAATAAGTTCAAAAAAATGAAATCCCTTTGTAACAGATGAGTTTCCGTATGAAACCTTGATACTTCGAAAGAGATTGTCCGTTGTGTACACGAAGTGCATCCAGTTTTTGGTGTAACCCTCTCTACTTTTTTGCACATGCTATGTGGGTGAAATTATGATACCATGCCAACTTTCAACCTTTTCAGAGTTCATTTGAAATGCTTTTCAATTTCAGGGTCTTATAGCTCACAAAAACCAGAAAATGCATGAAAAATAACAAATGAAGTCAGAAACGGTTGAAAATTGATGATGTGGCTTCGAATGGTGCATTTTGAACACACAAAAAGAGAGGCGCAATGCTCATGTTGCTTAGCTTCAAGCCTTGAGGAAATAGTGTAGACTGCATGGAGCTATGTGTAGTATTCGTCCGAAACCCTGATAGCTCCGTGCAGTCTACACCACTTCCTCAAGGCTGAAGCTAAGCAACATGCAGGTGAGCATTGCGCCTCTCCTTCATCGTCTCTGCACTAAGGTCTTATAAACCGTTGCGGGTGCCTCTCGCTAGACGAGGTGGGACTAAAAAACAGCTGCAGAGAGAATGAACTAAAAAACTCTATTACCGGTTCATGCCACGAACCGGTACGAAAGGTGCTCGTGGGGAGCCTTAGAACCGGCACTGAATGAAATGCCTTTGTAACAGCCTTAGAACCGGCACTAAAGGAATCAAATAAAAAGCTTTTATAAACCTCTAATATTATTGAAACTAAAATTATATAAATTTTATACAACTAAAATTATCAAAGTATTTTCTGTTCAAAACATTATAAGCAAAAAGAAAATAAAATAAATAAGTAGAAACAAAATAAAATAAATAAAGCCTTAGAACCGGTACTAAAGGAGTCAACTAAAAAGCTTTTATAAACCTCTAGTATTATTGAAACTAAAATTATATAAATTTTATGCAACTAAAATTATCAAAGTATTTTCTGTTCAAAACATTATAAGCAAAAATAAAATAAAATAAATAAGTAGAAAATAAAATAAAATAAATAAGTAGAAACAAAGTAAAATAAATAAGTAGAAACAAAATAAACTTTAATAAATAAGTAGAAAAAAATAAAATAAAACAAAATACAACAGTAAGTATTTTGTTGTAAGTAGAAACAAAATAAAATAAATAAAGCAACAAAGAAAACAAAAAAGTGCCACCTACTGGGCCACCACGGCCTGAATACGACTAGAAACCCAATCATGGGCTGGGATTCAGGCCCACAACAGGCCCAGTAGGCCCACAGGCACACAGTGACAGGTTAGGCCCGAAAGCCTGCTATTTAGAGGAGCTCGAGAGGGTGGGCGCAACAGCGCTTATAAACCACTCTCGAGCTCCCTCAGCTAGCAAGGTGGGACTAAACTTTTGACGCGGGCAGCAGAAGGCCTTTGGTCCCGGTTGACGACACGGACCGGGACTAAAGGGGTGCATTGGCGGTTTGTGGCACCAATCGGGACCAATGCCCTCCCTTTAGTCCCGGTTGGTGCCACCAACCGGGACCAAAGATCTCTGCTTCCCGCCTTTTCGGCTGCTGAAAAGCGACCCTTGGTCCCGGTTGGTGGCGACCTTTGGTCCTGGTTGGTGGCACCAACTGGGACCAAAGGGGGGCATTCGTTCCTGTTTGTGCCATGAACCGGGAACAATACTCTGTGTATAAGCCACACTTAGTAAATTTTTTAGAGTTCATCTGCAGTTTGCCCCAACGACGCCGAGCACATCGACGCCGCCAGGCTGCCCCGACGCCGTGGCCGCCCCGCCCCTGAGCCCGCGCCCCTGCCCAACCCCCTCCATCACCGTCACCGAGACCGCGCCCCTGCCCCGCCCCCGCCGTCATTGTCGCCGCTCCCAAGCCCGCGCCCCTTCCCCGCCACCGCCGCCGTCGTCACCGTCACCGAGCCCGCGCCCCTGCCCCGCCACCGCCGTCATCATCGCCGTCACCGCGCTCGAGCCCGCTCCGTGCCCCGCCCTGCCTCGTCGTCGGTGATCTCGAGCCTGCGCCCCTGCCCTGCCACCGCCATCGTCGTCGCCGTACGTCACCGCCCCAGAGCCACCGCCGTCGCCATCGCCACCCACGCTATGAGTTGCCGCCACCCCGGCCCGCTGTCGTGTTTTTATTAGTAAAGTTTATTTATTTTTTTGTTCATATATAATGTAGATGTATATATATATATGTATGTATGTATGTATATATGGATGGATGAAAATATTGATGTGATGTTTTTTCTGTTCATAGATCTTTTTATGTTCATAGAATTAGTATTTTTTGTTCATATATAATTAATGTAGATGTATATGTATGTATGTATGTATGTATGGATGGATGTATGTATATAGAAAATATTGATATTGTGATATATAGATTATTTTTTCTTTAGAATTTTTCTGTAGATGATATGATGATGATGATGATATATAGAGTTCTTTGATTGTGATGATAGATGATGATGATATATATAGAGTTCTTTGATTGTATGAAAACTTTGTAAAATTACCCCCTCCCCGATAACTTCGAGATGAGGGGGGGGGGACATCGGACATGCATGAGAGAGAGGCGGTCCGCTTGCCCGACCAACTATCGAGGCCACCCAAACCCTAGAAAAAGAGCGTCGTCGTTGTCGATCTACCCCGGCCCTCCCCTATAACTTCGACATGAGGGGGGGACGTCGGACATGCATTAGAGAGAGAGAGGCGGTCCGCTCGCCCGACCAACTATCGAGGCCACCCAAACCCTAGAAGAAAGAGCGTCGATGTCGTTTCTCAACGACACCGGACGTCTACGTTTGCCACTAATATATCCATCTGTCATGTTTGAATAATAATTGCCATGTTGTAAATATTTGCAGAAACTATGGAGCACCCCCGAGACGAAGCAACAAAAGCGGTGGTGGGGGACATAATCGCAGCCGGAAGTGATGCCGTCTTGTCGTTTCTCAACGACACCGATGGTCTGGAAGGACAGGGTGAAGAAGTAGGCTACGGTGATCGAACAATGTAGGAGGAAGGACATGATTATGATGGCTCCGGTGACCGAATGCCGGTGGAAGAAGGACACCGTGATGACGGCTCCGATGATGGAACGGAGTCCGGCCAGGTATATATATTAATTAAGCATGTGCTGACTATAGCTAATTGATCCATTAATTGTTTTTGGCATGTACACATATTAACTCTCTTCTTTCTTCTTTTCTAGCCCTTCGGATCGAGCAAAACTTCGGTAACGAGACGAGGCCCGAAGAGAAAGTTGCGCTCGGATGGAAGGTACACGATCATCGAAGTCGATTGCGATGGCCAACCGATTGAACCCCTCTGGACCAAGCAATCATTTTCTGCTCAGTGCGGGGTTCTTGTTAGGGACATGATCCCGATCAGCATCGAGCAATGGTTTAAGCCTAAGGACGAAGACTCTGGGGTGTCTTATGTCGACGATAGGCAGAAAGCTGATCTTTGGACCGCGATGAAGGAAAATTTCACCCTACCGCCAGAGGAGGATCCGGAGAAGCCAGTTAAAGAGCCATTGATCAAGGCTCATGCTCTTAAGAAGATGGCTGAGCTATTCAGGAGGTGGAAGAATGAGCTGAAATCAACGTTTGTCGACCATGACGAGACTCCAGAATTCATCAGCCGATTTGAGAAGATCAAAGATCACCGGGACGCATTTGTCGCCCAAAAGAAATCTGAGAAGGCCAAGAAGATGTCAGCGACAAACAAGATAAATGCTGCAAAGAAGAAGCATCACAATCGCACGGGGTCAGGTGGCTACCTGAAAGCCCGGCCGTTGTGGGACAAGGCTGAGAATGACTTTCTTGCACTACAAAAAAAAGACACATCCGTGACATTTTGGGCCGAACGAATTTTTTTCTGTCATACATATGACACTTCTTTGACGATAATTGTGACAAAACCCGGTATCATCATAGATGTGGTGGGCTCCTACTTCTATGACAAAAAATCATGATGAAAAATGGGCTTTTCGTCACGGGCGGGTCGGAGACGCAGGTTGCATGACATTCTTTGGGCCGTCCATGACGGAAAAACTGTGGTAGAAGCGAGGCGAGGAAAATTTTGGGGAGTTCGGTTACGGTGGGAGGTCGGGGCGAAGCGATGCGCATTTCTCGTACACGTGACACGCAGCGTGTGCGGCGTTAGCTCTAATCGAACCCGAGCGAGGCGTTGGGCTCTAACTGAACCCGAGCGATTGCACTGCAGGCTACGCGTTACTGAACCCGAGCGATCGATCGATGGCTGTTAACTAAACCCGATGGAGCGACGATGCTGCCTCTGGGATGAACAGTGAGCGTTACGGGGGGGGGGGGGGTTGGATGAACAGTGAGCGGTGGCGTTGCCTCTGGATGAACATGACCCCCGTCAGGTGGAGGGCTGGATGAGCGATGAAGCGGTGGAGGGTGGTTGAGCGATGGCGGTGGAGTAGCGCGTAGTGTAGGCTGGATGAACAGGAGCCCGTGGAGGCTGGAGGAGGTCGACGGTGGATGAACAATAGTCCGTGGAGGCTGGAGGAGGTCGACGGTGGAGATGAACAGTATCCCATGGAGTCCCGTTTTGCGGTATGCCACACCCTTCCCGATGAACAGGACCCCCGTTTCGACCGTAGCGCTTCAACACAAGTCCGTTTCGTCCGTTTTGCGGTACGCCACACCCCTGCTGATCAACATGACCCCCGTTTCGACCGTAGGAGGTCCGTTTCCTCCGTTTTGCGGTATGCCACACCCCTCCGATCAACAGGACCCCCGTTTCGACCGTAGGAGGTCCGTTTCCTCCGTTCTGCGGTACGCCACACCCCTCTCGATCAACAGGACCCCCGTTTCAACCGTAGGAGGTCCGTTTCCTCCGTTCTGCGGTACGCCAGGCCTCGTTTCCATCGCCTGTTACGTCCAAGCCCTTCCGATGAACACGACCACGCATTCCGTTCCGACCCAGCCGGTTAGCTCCCACGCGTTCCGTTGCCTCCCGATGAACACGACACATTCCGTTGCCTCCCCATGAACATGACGACGACGCTGTTTCTCCGTTCTGACCCAGCCATGTACACGAGCCCTGGCCAAACGTATGCGCGAGTAGGCATTCGAGACCCCGCCCGTATGTACACATGTGTGGCCGTATTTTCTTTCTTGCACACCGTCAGCCAGACGACGTGTACATGCTACGTGCGCGCCTCTACTACGACACGTACGCACCTCTACTACGACACGTGCACGCCTCTACATCAACCAGTATATATGTACGTACACATTCGCGACCAGAATGACAACGCTACATACGCTTCGACCAGGTGGGTCTCGACTGTCAGGCACTTCCTTGCCTGCGAAGATGTAGCTAGTGGGTCTCAGCAGTCAGGGGGGCGAATCGTTTTGGTTTTTTTTTGCCCGGACGCACTTTCTTGCGTGCAAAGGTGTAGCTGGTGGGTCCCAGCAGTCAGGGGGAAATGTTTTTTTGCAAAATACGATGGTCCGTCTGGTGGGTCCCTGCTGTCAGGTGGAGAAATAATTATTTTGCGCGTAATAAGGAGGCACTTCCTTGCGGCCACCATGGACCCAACTGTCAGCCTCTCCACGTACAGTCCACGTCCGATGGAAGCCCTTCCTTGACCATGTTGACCACGCCGCGCCGAGAGCACCAGGGCGGTGGACGACGGCGAGGCCTAGGAAGGGGACGACGCAGAGCCGGGGAAGACACGCCAGCGGAAGCCCGCACGAAGAGGAGTACGAGGGTTCACTGGTTCGGCTGCGGTGTGAGGCTGTCGTCGTCGCAGAATAACAGGGGGTGTGGGTGAGTAGAGGGATGGCCTGACCAGCGGTGGGAGTAGTAGGGGGCGGTGAGGCCTCCGCCGCATCACAGCCGGCCACGGGAGGCAGGAGCACGAGGCACGACCGGCGCTGGTTTGGCCGGCTGGAGCAAGAAGACCAGAGGTTGAAGAAGCACTACGGCCGTTGGATGGACATCGTACGGTCACTGGAGCTAGAATCATGCATATTGACTAAGTTGACAAAGCCCTCCGTCCCCGTCAACTTAGTAGGCCCACAAGTCAGCCTACCTCTATACTGGGTCCTAGCTAACAGGGGGAGTATTCATTTTTTTGTGCGTAATAAGGAGGCACTTCCTTGCGTGCGAAGATATAGCTGGTGGGTCCGAGCTGTCAGCGGCGGGAGTAATCAAAAAAGACTAGAACTGCCCGATCCGTTGAAATACGATACGAAGGAAACGGACTTCAATCCCTCATTCTTATTGTTTGTTCTTCTGAGTTTTTTAATCCATCCTTTAGCATCGCTTGACTCGGACAAGGTGTTTCCTTCCTTCGCAATACCCGACCAGGGCAATAGGCTCGTTTCATCAGGGGTAACCAAGGAGTAAGAATGATTTGATAAAGTAAACATTACCTTTGAGTTCGGTTCCTTCAGAACAAGCTCTTCCCTTTTCAGATTGCTTAACGTTTTTTTCGCGAAATACAGAGGCCCTTTTGGTGGGTCCCTGATGTCAGGTGGAGGAATCATTATTTTGCGCGTAATAAGGAGGCATTTCCTTGCGGCGTCAGGACCCAGCCGCCGGCCTCTCCACGCATAATCCACTTCAGATGCATGTCGGTTGTTGACCATGTTGACCAGGCCGCGCCGAGAGCACCTGGGCGATGGATGACGGCGAGGCTTAGGAAGGAACAACACGGAGGCAGGTGGAAGACTCGGCGCTTGTTTCCCACGCTGAGGGGAGTAATCGACTGCACGAGGGTTTACCGTTCGCCCGCCGCCGGAGAATAACAGCAGGTGTGGGTGAGTAGAGGGATGGCTAGGCCAGCGATGGGAGTACGATGGGGTGGTGAGGCCTACGCGGCAGCACAGCCGGCCGCGGGAGGAGGGAGCAGGCAGTCCCACCGGTGCTTGTTTGAGTGGCTGGAGCAGGAAGAGCAGAGATTGAAGAAGCACGACGGCCGTTGGATGGACATCCAACGATCCAACGCTTGTACGTCAACCTTTTTTTAGGAAAGCCTCAAATCTGTGGAAAACAGCATACAACCCATCTGCCATCATTTCTAATAATTTACAGCCCATTTGCTAATTCTTAAGGTTTTTTTAGCCCATATTCTTTTTGTTAGCATTACAGCCCATATTGTTGCCACGGTTAAAAAATTATAAGAAATTTTGCATATTTCGGTGCGGTCCGAACTGTTTTTAATCCCAAAATTTCGACTCACATTCAAACTGATTTTAAAAATAAATGTATATCAATATAAAATCCAACAAATTCTCCACGCATAAAAATTAATGTAATTTAAAATCTCAAAATAAAAAGAAGATATTTGAAACTAATTGCCAGTTTGATGTGTTTTAAAAATATACAAACCATTTCTCATTACTGATGGGCCATTTTCTTGGCCAGCCGAATGAAAGCTCTCCTCGTCTTGAAAGATTTGCAGCCCAACAGGCCTGACAAAGCGACTTACTTGGCAAATCACAAAAAAACTGGGCTGTGGCCGTGGACCCAGCTGTCAGCCTCTCCATGTACGGTACTCTTCCGATGGAATGTCGTTGACCACATTGACCACGCCACGCCGAGAGCACCAAGGCGGTGGACGACGACGAGGCCTAGGAAGGGGACGACGCGGAGCCGGGGAAAACGCGACAGTGGATGCCCACACGGAGAGGAGTACGAGGGTTCACTGGTTCGGCTGCGGTGTGAGGCTGCCGTCACCGCAGGGCCTGGCTAGCGGTAGGAGTAGTAGGGGGCGATGAGGCATCAACGCAAAGACAGCCGCCACCGGAGGCAGGAGCAAAGCGGTCTCCTGGCGCTGGTTTGGTAATTTGGTGCAATAAGAGCAGCGATTGAAGAAGCAGCATGACCGTTCGATTCAAATCCAACGGTTACTGCTGCTAGAATTGTTTGTTGACTAAGTTGACAAGCCCTGCGTACGCGTCAACTTAGTAGGCCCACAGGTCAGCCTCCCAACCGGTGCGCCCCAGATGTCAGTGGGAGGAATCATTTTTTTCACGTAATATTTTTTTTAGAGAAGTTGATTGCGTACGGCCAGGCCAGTGGAGGGAGTAGGGTGGGCCGGGGAAGCCTGCGCGACATCACAGCGGGCCACAAGAGGAGGGAGCAGGCAGTCCCGCTGGCGCTAGTTTAGGCGGCTGGAGCAGGAAGATCAGAGATTGAAGAAGCACGTCGGCCGTTGGATGGACATCCAACAGTCACTGCTGCTAGAATCGTGTGTTCACTGACAAAGCCTTGCGTAAACAAGTCAGCCTCGAAATCTGTGGCGTGTACAGCCCACTTGCTATTATTTTTATAATTTTTACTCATTTTCTAATTCATATGTAATTTATTGCAGCCGGTTTTCCATTTTTAGAATTGCTGGCCATTTTCTGGTCAGTACGAGGGTCAAAAACTTAACTAAATATGTGGGAAATTTTGAAAATTCACAAATTTTTGCCGGGGAACGAAATATTCTTAATACAAAAATTAATAGCCATACTAAAACAAATTTAAAAATAAATTAGTACTATGTCATGTTAAATCCAATGAAATACGAAAGATATTAGTGAAGAACAAAAACAAAAAAAAAACTAATATCCCATTTGCTATAATTTTTTTGGAATTTTCAACCCCTTTTGATATTACTTTTAATAGACATTGACCATACTCTTTGGCCAGGACGGAATGCATCCCTCCTCGTCTTGAAAGATTTGCAACCCAGTAATTCGGAGAAAACAAATAGGCCTAGCTTGGGTATTCTTCAAAAAGAAATACTGGGCAACCTATTTTCTCAAAGAACTGGTGCATGGGAATTTAGCTTTATTTATTTATTTACTTATTTATGTTTAGGGGACCATGAGTATGTACCTAGGCCGGATTCATGTGAGAGCCTGCCTTCCAGTTAATTATGGGCTTCTCTATTGGGCCTTTATCAGTGGGCTGCATGTTATAAACAAGTGGAAAATGTGTTCCGTACGAAAAATAGTATGAGCTACGTACGGTTCGGGGTACTAAAGGATCGAACCGTGCAACGACTTCCAAAACATTGTGTTTGTCGTTCTAACAACACATTTATTCAACCAATGCAGAAATATACTACTGATTGTACATTGAAAACAGCAGCAGCAACAACCAGGGCTGGGGGTGCAACAGAAGCAGTAAGCAGGCTAGAAGAGTGAAGACGTAGCTCTCTCTTCCAAACCAAACATCAGCCATCATTACAAAAGGGCTACCAAAAAAGAACAACTGTATGCATCAAACTAAATAAAGATCCTACTACACCAAGTGTACGCATCTAACTAACTGGCTCAGTTAGACGTTACTATTTATTAAGCTATGGAGATTGGTCGACGGCTTGAACGGATGGGTGCTCGACGGAAACTCCACCAAGGTCGAAGTCCGATACTTGCGACCCTCTCTCCTACTTTGGGCTGCAGAGCGTGGCGGCACATATCAGGGTATGGTGCATGCAGAGACGCATGGTACTGTGTGTACACAGTTTTGCTCGATGAACGAAACCGCGCTGCCATCATGATCCTTGCCGTCGGTTATCTCCTAATCGGATAATTCAGTCCGAGAAACACAGAGCGTGTACCAAGGCTACTTACCAGCCTCCATTCAAAAATTCATGAAGGCCCAGAGAAGCTGGGATCTGCTCAAAGACCTTGCAAAGGATCGTGATTGTATTCCGCGAAACAACACGTCCGGTATGTGTGAACCATCATCAATCTTTCGCCGTCGTCTGACCGAGCCAGGAACCAACTGCAACTGCCATGCCGCTTTTCTTTGAAAGGTTCTAGGATTAGGAAGGGTAGGGACACCAGGCAGCCTACAACATCATATCGAGTTGGAGTCAAATAAAAAAGGGCTCTTGATTTAGTCAATCTTAAGAACAGCATGTTATGAACATGAATATTTTTTCAAGAATGTTGACAAGAATATAAGCAAGCCATCATGATATCATAGGAAAGTAACATACCGCTGTAACAGCCCGTCAGAAGCGATGATCGGAGTAGGCCATCAATACGTCCATCCATAGAAGGAGTCGACAGCGTAAATGAAGCCCTTGTGTTCAATGGCATCAGAGAACCATGGAGGATGTATGATCCTGCGATGGACGTGCAGATTTATCCACTTACCGCAGTGACCTGTCAGATAGGCGAGACCACGGTTGAAGAACGCAATTAGCCTGAAGTCTTTATAATTCGCAGATCTTGTGGGCACTTGGCAGATTACAACCTTGAGCAAATCAAACTTGGTATCATGTTGGCTACTGTAAGATTCCGAGTATTCTGGGCCGCGGTGCCAAAGCAGTGCAGTGTTTATCGAAGGAAGGGGGATCAATCGCCGGGTGTAGACCTCGACGAGCATCCAGCTACCGCGACCGTTGACGAGCACCATCCAAGACGTGTTCATGCCGACCCAGTTCATACCGTTAATGTAGTTGAGGCTGACGGGGATCAGATCGCCACCCTACGATCATTATGCTGCGTGACACGCCGTTTCTGAAGATCAGGCGGCATCAGCAAGCAAGGAGCTGTCTTAAAAAGCTCCGGCCTGAGGGCTTTCAGTAAACGGTACAGCCTCGACGAGCACGGCGCGAGCGGCATGGTACTGAGATTGTCCACACGTGAAACAATGAGCTTGATTACCTCTGTGGGGAGCGAATTCCAGCCACTCTTTCAGCGGACGCTGCTCGGTTCTGCCATTGTTAGTGCTTGGGTTTCGGACGAGGGGGGGGGGGGGGAGGTGCCTTAGTGGGGATGGAAGATTGGACGATATTATGTGCGGACAAAGATGGAGAAGCGAATATGTGCTGCAGGAAGTGGACAGGTGATGATTACTACAACACTCCCTTGACTTACTAGACACATACCAGCAGCGTAGGGTCATATCGATGCCAGACAACTTGCTTGAGACTAGTCACAGTGGGAGTAACTTCAGCAGTAACATCGAGTCCAAGTCAGCAAATTTTCTTATGTGGCAGTGAGTTAATGAGGAGAGAGGTAGTTATAGTAACTTAGCTAGTTACTGTAACATCACATCTCCTAATGCAATACGAGTCTATAACCTAATAAATGAAGCTTTGCATGTTACCACACTTATGTTAGTACCCACTACAAACGTAGTAACATACTATAGTACTGGTAGTCTGAGTGATCACAGTACTGGTACTCCCTACAGTACCTACTACAGTACTATGCCCTAGCTTGCTTGAGTAGAGTAGTAGAGTAGGACTCTGCTCTATTACTAGCACCGGAGGAGTAGTATATTCTAATCTAAAATAGTTACAAACTTCAATGCCCGAGCGTGGAACGACTACGAACCGTGCTCAAAGACCGTTTCTACGTGGTGTTTGGAATTATATGCAAAAAATAGCAAGATGCCCGTGCATTGCATGGCACACCATCATCACCTACTCTGTTTTTTCTCTACTCCTACTCCTATAAAAGACTCAATTGCTGATGATGGAGGCGAGGAGGCATGTTCAGCCGGGCGTGCAGCGGACGGTGCAGTACTATTCGATTTGTTATTAAAAACAAAGAAGAGTAGGAGTAGTAGAGATAGAGACTTAGGGAGGAGCACGAGGTTGTGGGAGATAAGGATGAACGAGGCAAGGCCTTATCTGTAAATGTGGAGAGAGGTGCGGGTATCTTTTGTAAAATTGTCATAGTTGGCTTTCTATCCGTCAGATATAGATCGGACGGTCTATATTACAAGATGACAGGCATACCATCATCACCAACTCGGTTTTCTATAAGAGTAGATATAGATAGATAGAGACTAGGGAGTACTAGTAAGGACACATCTACTGCTTCGTGTGCTACTCCTGCGCTCCATTCGGTGGCCGCAACGTCCCCTACAGCCACTCCCTCCTGCGCTCCATTCGGTGGGCGCTGTTGAAATTTGGGGAGCACACTCTCACGACTGCTGGCAGCCACGACTTCACCGATGATGACGTTTTCCCCGACCTCGGCAACCTCTTCCTCAACGACATGGGCGAAAACCTCAACGCCAAAGGTGCTGCTCTCGTTGCACCGTATGTGTTTCTGTCCTTCCTGTTCGAAATCGTGGTAGTTCATGTTTCTACTCTGTATCCTACTACTATGCTAGTCCACATGATTAGTTTCATCTCTGTTATAGCCGTCATGATTTATTTTGTGCTTATTCAGATTAAATCTCGTAGTAACTTTCTCATATATTCAACTGGCGTAACATCCACTACAGCCACTCCCGTTTCATGGACGGCCTGGCCGATGCCTCCAAGGAGCCCTTCGTATACTGCTATGAGTGCCCAATGCCGTTTTGGGGCTCGCCGGCGGACATGGTGCATCACCTCACGGATGCATGTAGCGGTCACTACCGGCCCTTGGCGGAGAACATCAAGTACGAGACGTGCTACCCGTTCACCATGCCGGAGTCGCTGGAGGATCACCGCTGCCTGCTAGTCTCGGAGGAGGACGGCAGCGTCTGCCTCTTGATCGTGGGCACCAGCGAGGCCCGCGCAGGCCGCCGCCCCATCTCTGTAGTGTGCGTCGGCGGCGCCACGGCCGACATCGACACGAGGCCAATGTACGGGTGCGTGCTCACTATTACTACCCCTCCGGGTCACGTGGGCGGCGAGACCGGCCTCATCGGATGGACTTGGACTCTGCGGAGCTGGGACTTTCCCACCGATGTGGACTTGGAAAACCCATGGCATCCTTTACCCACAGACGCGGTGCATAGGGACTCCAAGGAGGTTCACCTGGACATACGCATTATCAAGTTAAATGTTGATCATTAGTCTTCGCTCAATGTAATCCGCTGTCTACGCATGTGGAGACTTCCATGCAGGATCTTGCTCTATTGGAGTATCGCGCATGAATAAAAGTGTATCCGTTTATGGTTTAGTCTAGAATCTTCCATGTATGAATTTTTACTACAGTACTGGTGAAAGACTTACGATGAACCATTTCTTACATCTCCTCTACCCCCTTGCAAGTCATCCTGATTTAATCCCTCCGTCTAGGTGTATAAGGGCATGGTTAATATTACTTAATAGTATAGCCAACTGTTGACTATAAGAAAGTGCCATGTCATCTGTAGCCAACATGTATAACAATCGATACACAAAACTAATTCTTAAAGATCATTTCTTGCAAAGCACAATAAGTGTTATTTCTTCACAAGTTTTGGATGCAGGTTGAGCAGTTGAACGTTTTTGTTTGCAAAAGATACCTTTTATCTATTTCACCCGGATGTTTGTGAGCTCTAGAGATGAAATAATACCCGAAGAAACCTATCGATACCCGTTACACATGAGATGACCCCACATCCTTTGTCAAAATAAACAACTCCCCGATCAATGCATTTCACTCTTCGGTGCAACGCACGGGCACCTTACTACTATAGATTAGAACGAGAAAAAACTGAACTAACATTATATATAGTAAGATAAATGCTGATGCATGTCACCTAAAATTATATCATTCAAAACTATGTTCAAATAAGAATCCAACGATATAGTTTTTGTTGACATGCACTAACATTTTGTCAGTTAAATCTTCAGTCAAATTCAATGGGGGACTAATAAACCACGGCCGATGTAGTACAAGTGTCGGTGGGAAATGATACCTATGGGATCACTGGAACCCCTACTACGGTTGCGGGGCGTGGGGATCGTGAGAAGAGCGGGACTAGTAGACAACACAAAGGGATTTCACCCAGGTTCGGGCCGCAAAGATGCGTAAAACCCTACGATCCTGCTTTGGTGGATGTATTTAGTGTTCTTGAGCTCTCGAACTAGCTCTAGGTGCTGAGAGGTTCAAAAGAGCCAAATCTTCTTGAGGATCCGGAGTCCCCTCCTGCACAGTACGCCTCGGGCCTCCTTTTATATGTCAAAGGGGTCGCCACAGTGGCACACAGGAGGTGGAAGGTATCTACAGTGTACAAGCTTATCACCTGACATCGCAGGACAAACACATTCAATGCGCCGCTTATGCATCCTCTTGCTTTATCGGGGACGGCAAGGAAGCTCGTCCCAACTGTCGCCGCCTCGCCTGACCTTGACACGCGTCCGAGCTGTCGAGGCGTTGTAGCGCCACGTTGGCTGGTTGCTGGGCTGGCGCGGGTGGCGGAGTCTTCAGGAAGACATGCATGCCGCCACGCATGCAGGAGCTTGCTGGATTGGTGTAGAGTCCGCCGTGACGCCGCCACGCTGGCGCCACTTTCTGGTTGAGCTGGCAGCTGCATGGGGACGGCAGTGGAGTCTTGGTAGGTGTGGGCCTGGCCGTGGCCCCACCGATGTCCTCGGCAAGGGCTTGTCGCGGCCTTGCGTATCTTCCCGGCATGGGCCTTGCCGGGGCCTTGTGAGCACCCTCGGCAAGAGGCCTGCTGGGGCCTTGCGGCCGTCTTCGGCAAGGGGCCTTGCCGGGGCCTCATGGGCATCCTCGGCAAGGAGCCTTGCGGTCGTCTCATCTTCTGGTTCTCAGGCTTGGCTGCTTCTTTTTGCCTTGTATCTGTCCTTCCTGGCAGGGCAGGATGCTCCTTGCCGGGAAGATGGCTTGAGTCTTGCTAGCCGATGTAGCGCTTGTCGGAGAAGATGGATTCTCTTTAGTGTAATTGCATACACTTGTGGCCCATGCCCGACGGTTGTGTAGCCCTGGTTTTCACTACACCGACAGTAGCCCCGGGCCCGGCTTCAGTGGAGAACTTCATGAATTCGATGCTGGAGACGGGACCAAGCTTGGCATGGGTCACGGTTGTTGTTGCACTCAAAGGAGTTGCCAGCCCCCGAGCCTACTTCCATGGGAATTTTTTGGCAGAGAACTCTACATATCTCGATGCGAGAGTGTGGTTTTGTTTCCTTTCTTACTCCCGGCAAGGCTATTGCCGGGAAGTCTTATGTTTCTTGAGACTTTTGACGTTCTCGATGCCGGCTTCCGGCAAGCTTGTCTCCAAGAAGGCTTTTATCTTCAGCACAGAACTTTGACGTTCTCGATGCCGGCTTCCGGCAAGCTCGTCGCCAGGAAGGCTTTTATCTTCAGCAGAGAACTTTGGCGTTCTCGATGCCGGCTTCCGGCAAGCTTGTTGCCGGGAAGGCTTTTATCTTTAGCAGAGAACTTTGACGTTCTCGATGCCGGCTTCCGGCAAGCTCGTCGCCAGGAAGGCTTTTATCTTCAGCAGAGAACTTTGACGTTCTCGATGCCGGCTTCCGGCAAGCTTGTTGCCGGGAAGGCTTTTATCTTCAGCAGAGAACTTTGACGTTCTCGATGCCCGATTTCAGTGGAGAACTCCGGAGTTCTCGACACCGCTGGGAAGGCTTATGGCGAAGAACTTCGTCGTCCTTGACACCGGCCCCCGGCAAGATCGTCGTCGGGAAGGCTTATGGCGAAGAACTTTGTTGTTCTTGACACCGGCTTCCGGCAAGATCATTGCCGGAAAGGCTTATGAACTTCGTCGTTCTTGACACCAAGAAGATTGGTCCTAAGGGCGTTGCCAGCCCCCGGGCCATAACTGTGTTTAAACATGACAAGTGATTAGCATCTGAAGTGCACTTAACTCACTTGTAAATTTTAACTTCTGCTAAATATTCCCTATGCCTGCTGGAATGCTTTCTGGTGCGTACGGTCCAGCCAGCAGCGCTTGAGGGAACGGGCCCTTAGTGGCTATTCGGGAACATCGCCTCCCGGAAAGGTTTACTTATTGGTTCTAGCGCAACCGCACAAGTTGCTGAGCAGACTCGGGGCAACATGGAGCGCAACTAGCCCCGAGAAGGTTCCTTGGCATACAGGTCTATTTAGAACTCTCAAATAAATAGCGCATGCTATCTTCCTGTTCAACCTCTCTTCGTACGTCCACCCTACGTTTATCGGGTAGGCTTGCCGGCGCGTAAAACCAGGGCGGCGTCTTGGGGACGGATCCCCAATGGCCTGCCGGGTGTGCTTACCGCCAGGAGAACCACCTTACCGCCCTTAACGCGGCCGCTCGAGCTGTCGAGCTTGACTCGAGTCAGAATCGAGAGTGTTGCCAATTGCGGAAGGCTACCCTACCACTCTCGACGCAACCGTTTGAGCTGTTGAGCGGACTCGAAACAGAACAAGGGCGTTGCCAATTGCAGGAGGGCCCCTTTGCGTGCAGGTTTTCTATACAAAGAACGAGATCTCCGAGGGGAATAACCTTATATAAAAAGGAAATATCTAAAGTTTCGCATGCCTTAGCTTTTCTGTTGCCACACTGGCGTCGTTCTTTTGGCCGCCTGCTTCTTAGGAGCCATGGCGATGAAAAACAGCTGGGTCAACTGCTAGACCGGATTCTCACAATTGCGCCCCTACCTGGCGTGCCAAAGATGTCGGTGGGAAACGACACCTATGGGATCACTGGAACCCCTACTACGGTTGCAGGGCGCGGGGATCGTGAGAAGAGCGGGAATAGTAGACAACACAAAGGGATTTTACCCAAGTTCGGGCCGCAAAGCTGCGTAAAACCCTACGATCCTGCTTTGGTGGATGTATTTAGTGCTCTTGAGCTCTCGAACTAGCTCTAGGTGCTGAGAGGGTCGAAAGAGCCGAATCTCCTTGAGGATCCGAAGTCCCCTCCTTCTCCACAGTACGCCTCGGGCCTCCTTATATATGTCAAAGGGGTCGCCGCAGTGGCACACAGGAGGTGGAAGGTATCTATAGTGTACAAGCTTATCGCCTGACATCGCAGGACAAACGCATTCGATGCGCCGCTTATGCGTCCTCTTGCTTTATCGGGGACGACAAGGAAGCTCGTCCCAACTGTCGCCGCCTCGCGTGGCCTTGATGCGCGTCCGAGTCGACGAGGCGTTGTAGCGCGACGTTGGCTGGTTGCTGGGCTGGCGCGGGTGGCGGAGTCTTCAGGAAGACATGCATGCCACCACGCATGCATGAGCTTGCTGGATTGGTGTAGAGACCGCACGTCGCCACGCGGGCGCCTGCTCAGCTGGTTGAGCTGGCAGCTGCATGGGGACGGCGGTGGAGTCTTGGTAGGTGTGGGCCTGGCCGCGGCCCCACCTATGTCGTCGGTAAGGGCTTGTCGCGGCCTTGCGTATCTTCTCGGCAAGGGCCTTGCCGGGGCCTTGTGAGCGCTTTCGGCAAGAGGCTTGCCGGGGCCTTGCGGCCGTCTTCGGCAAGGGGCCTTGCCGGGGCCTCATGGGCATCCTCGGCAAGGAGCCTTGCGGTCATATCATCTTCTAGTTCTCAGGCTTGGCTGCTTCTTTTTGCCTTGTATCTGTCCTCCCTGGCAGGGCAGGATGCTCCTTGCCGGGAAGGTGGCTTGAGTCTAGCTTGCCGATGTAGCGCTTATCGACGAAGATGGATTCTCTTTAGTGTAATTGCATACACTCGTGGCCCATGCCCGGCGGTTAGTGTAGCCATGGTTTTAACAACACCGACAACAAGTGTAGAGGGCGGCGTTGCACGGGAGTCTCACCTCTCACCCCGCTCGTGGCGCGGCAGTAAAGCCGTCATATCACAAAACCCAACCACTCCCAGTAATAAGTGGCCTGGTAAAATAAACGGACAAGCAACCATCACATCCCTCTGTCTTTTTTGCATTTCATTTCTCTGCATTTACTTTCTCCGGTTCATCTCGCACACTCGATCCCTAGCTACTACTCCTAGGGCCAGTTCTTTTGGCGGCTTCCCTAGATTTTCCCATAAGACTAGTCACAGTGGAGAGTAACAATAAGGCGCCTCACTCATTTATTTGGGCTTCTAAACTACTACTCCGTCCTAGTTTATTCCTCACCATTGTAATTTGTGCTAAATTCTGACCAAAGATTTAACTGATAAAATGTTAGTGCATGTGACATGCACTAACATTTCATTAGTTAAATTTATGATCAAAATCGACACAGATTACAATGGGGACCAATAAACCAGGACAGAGGTAGTAGTTATGGGATTACTAATCTAGAAGCCTAAAAGAACTGGCCCCTGGTACTCCTACTAGTAGTAGTACTCAAGTTGGAATTCCAATTGCACGACACAACTTGTTAGGCAAAAAATTTGATACAGGGTGTAGGAAGCGATTTGGGAATTTGCATGCCTTTCCAACCAGTGAGATACTCCGTAAAAAGTACAACAGAGAAATAACCACAGAGAAGGAAGCTAAAAGTAAACAATCAAATGAGCATTTTTGCATTTGTTTTGCATTGAATCGTTTCACAAGCTTGACCAGTGCTGTTTTTCTACTTTTACAAAAACCGCATCATAATGTTAAAACGTGCATTTGCACATACATAAGTAATAGTAATACTCCCTCCGTCTGGGTGTAAAAGTCTTCCCTCCTTCTTGGTCACGGTGCACAACCAAAGATGACTTATTGACCTGGACGGAGGGAGTAGCCAATCTACTGCAAGCATATATCAAGAGAGACGTGTAGTGCAATAGTATATAGTAAAGTTTGTGCTATATGCACGTACTTGCAAAATGCGTACGAATACACAAGGTTTCCAAACTTTCCCTTTTACATACTTAATTAAGGACGCTAAAAATTCCTGAACATTCGAGATTTATCATTTGCGTCCCAAAACTAATGAGACCGCCTGACGAAACAAAAATTATACTCCTCCTAAAAGCCACGACGCTCGCAGGAGCGCTTGCAGCGTGCCACGAGTGCCCTGGTGCGCGGCCGTTTCCCAGCGCGCCGACACAATGCCTCTTCCTCAGCCTCGCAACTCGCGAGGTGCTGATTAATGACTTGTCAAGGGCGAGCGCGATCTCACTGGTGTGGTGATCCGGCGCCAGCAGGTACTCCTCCTTGCTGGAAGCATGCACCCGGTCCACGTACCGCCAAGCGTAGATGAGGCGCTTGGGCCCGACTGCACTTAGGGTGTCGGCACGGGCGTCCTCCGGCACCCTCACGGCCCTCGCACGAGCCTTCTGCCAAAGAGCCAATTGCCTGATTCTCTTAGACGCGACATAGGCCTCCCATGCAGCTTTTTCCGCGGTGCGCTTCTCTTCCTCGGCCTTTTTCTCCGCCTCTATTTTGGCGCGCTCTGCTGGAGGCAAAGCCTCCCACAAGGCGACATCCATTTCTTTCCAAAGCACCTCAAGGCTGGGGGGCTCGGTGGGCGGCGCGGTGTTCTCCTCGTAGCAGGGAGCCGACGCGTCCTCCGACGCATGTGCTGGCAAGATTGGGAACGCCGGCGTGTCCACCTCGACGTGTCGCGGCGAGGAGCGGAACGCCGACGCGTCCTCCTCGACTAGTGGCGGCGAGGTACGGAACGACGACGCGTCGTGTCGCGGCGAGGAGCGGAACACCGACACGTCCTCCTCGACTAGTGGCAGCGAGGCAGGCAGCTGAACGGCGTCGGCGTGGCGGCGAGAGTAGAACACCGACGCGTCCTCCTCGACTAGTGGCGGCGAGGAACGGAACGACGACGCGTGATCGTCCGCGCGGTGCAGCGGCGAGGCTCCTAGGGCTTGGGAGGCGATGCCATGGTGGTCGATGTGAGAGGGAGGGGAGGAGACAGCGATGAACGTGAACGTGAGGGGATGAGATAGCGATGTCGTGGGAGGCGAGTATTTATAGAGAGCAATGGCACACCTACGTAAGATATGGATCGAGCAAGATCGATTTTAATCAGGTCGGTTATGCCAGCGACATGTGGGCCAGACCCCTGTTGGGCCCATATGTCAGTGACCCAATGCACCTGCAGTTAAGTAACAGCTATGTGGGCATATTTGTTGGACTAAATTACGGGGGAGCGAAGGGGTGGAAATATTGCTGGTCACAACGGATTGGACGAGCGTGGGGGGAGGAGAGTCATGCATGCAGATTTTTTCACACGGGTGGAGTGGTGGGACCGCCGGAGGGAGAAGGAGAGTTTGGCAGGCATATTGTTTCCACACATGGAGAGGAAAAGATTTGGAGAGAACGGGCTTCTTGCAGGTATGGGGAATGGTGCATAATAAATCATCTTGCATGCCGGGCTATGTCAGAGTAAATGACCACGGGTAGCTTAGCCGGCTCCCCCTGGGACTTCTGAAAAAATTACGAGCCAATCAAGCCATCCAACATCCAAGACGCTGGGCCGCCTTCCCTCGGCCGGCTGCCCCTCAGGCCGGCCGTCAGGAGGCGGCCCGGCCCCAAGACATACAGGAAGAAGGTCACAAGAGGGCCGACTTCCAAGGAGCCCGCTACCAGAGGGCCGACTCCACGTTAGCCGGCCACGAAAAGGCCGACTCCAAGAAGCCGGCCACCCAGCAGGCGGCCAAGGCCGCACCCTCAAAATCTGCACCCACATAACGGTGATAAGACGGGGCGTGGCTACAGTGACGTCTGCCACCCCGCATCAAGATCCCGGAGCTTGGCCATAGCCATAGTGCGTCAGACGGGCGGTGACCATCACCCGTCCGTGGCAACCTTGTTACCATCTTGACCATGACATCACCCATGACAGTTGTCAAGACGACCTTGAGGCGGCGGCCCTCCCGGCCGAGGGATGCCCGAAGTGCTCGGCCTCCCCTAGTCGGCCTGAGATATGGCCGGCCTCCCGTAGCCGGCTTGTTCCCTCCCTCGAGGGAAGCGCCTCATTAAGGAGACAAGATGAGGTGACGCTACAGTGATCGCCGCCAAGGCGGCGACACTGTAGCCATGCTTACCTCGACAAAGCCCTCGCCATCAAGATTGAGGCAACAGTAACCAGCCCCCGACAAGGCCCTCAATGGTGGGGCCACTGCCGACAAAGAAGCCGGCAGCGGCATGGACCCACCAATCGGCCGGGCCCCAGCGGGCCGACGGAGAAGCCGAAGCGTGAACACGGCCTGGGCCCGCGCCCACCAGATTACACATTGTACTCGGGGTAGGCCTATATAAACCCCCAGGGCACCCATGCAAAGGGTTGATCTCTTAGAGTTTTAGACACCACATAGAGGAAAAAGGAGAGCTAGCCGTGCCCTTCTTCTTCCTCACACCGAACAACTCAAGGAGCCACTTGTAGCCACTTGTTCATCTAGTGACCATCACGGAGACCTCAGCAGAGCAGAAAGAGGGGTGTTATATCCACGGAGAGCCCCAAGCCGGGTAAGATTCGCCCGGCGTGCATGTCTTTGCCTCATCCCGCTTCTGTGCACCGCAACGTCTTATTGGCTTCCACTATGATTAGCCACCCGTTGGCATATGTCGCACCTACCACCCGACATTTGGCGGCCACCGTGGGGCCAGGTGCACCGTCGTCCGGAGACCTGTTCTGGACGGGAACCCTCTTCCTCCCCCGCGGGCGTAGCCAGCCCGACACGCCTGATGGCGCTTGCCCCGACGCGCTGCAGGGCATCGCTGACGCCTGCGCGGCAAGCTTCCTCGCCGACCTTCTTGGCGAGGCTCGCATCTCCGACAAGCCCGCATCCGACACGGGCACAGGCTGCCTCGAGAGACACCTCGTTAGCCTCCTCGACCAACTCCACGTCTCCAGCGAGCCTGCTGTGGATTTGGAGTCAGTTGGCTCCACCGACCCGATGCTTGTCGACTCCGACACAACATCGCTAGATGCTTTCCCCACCAACGTCGTGGTCTTCAACGACCCGCTCCCCCAAGCGGACAGCTGCGGCAGCGCCATCACCGATGTGCTGGTCATCAGTCACGGCGGCCCCTCTGGCGAGAACGCCCATGACGCCCTGCAAGTGGCGCCGCACGACCTGTCCGCCCCTCTCCCGGCTGACGCCGACGCCGAGGCACTGGAGGCGCGCCGCCTCGCCCTCCACGCGGAGGGCCGGAGGATAGCTTCCATGAGACGCCTCACCGAGGCCCACCAGCGCGAAGTCAACCGCGTCGACTTTGGCACGCCGCCTTTCGATGGGCCGAGCCGAATCGGCGTCGTCAAGAAGCGCGGCGCAGTCATCGCCGACATGCTGGGAGTGGACCGCCCAGTCTACGCCACGCCCCTCGAGAACCTACGCGCCGCCCAGGCAGCCGTAGAAGAGCTTAACGGACTAGGGCCTGACGAGCTCCCCTATATGGCTAGGCGCATCCAGCAACTGATTGGCGCGGCCGCAGAGCGGCAAGAAGACAGCGCCCGCGCCGAAAGCCCTCCCCTGCACCGAGAGCACGACGCGACGTCACGCACGTCGACTGTGGGCAACGCCCGGGCACGACGAGAAAAGGAGCCGGCTGCCAGCCGCAGCCGAACCCGGATCTCCATCGAGCGCGACGCAGAAGGCCGCCCTCGAGCCGTGGAGCGGCGAGGCAACCTGCCCCCTCCTCCACCTCGCGGGGAAAGATATCCCACCCCGCCGCCTGTCACACATCTGACTCTCAGCGGCCGACTAGGCCACCGCGAAGGAGTCGGCGAAAACGACGCCCGCCACCGGATCGACCGCCTGGCGCGATCCCTGGCATTGGAAGAAGAAGATGATGTCGGTCTGCCTTGCTTCGGCTCCCGCATCCGCGACGAGCCCTTCCCTAAAGGGTTCTCGCTCCCAAGAGACATGCCCAAGTATAACGGCTCTGTGAAGCCGGAGGATTGGCTGATCGACTACTCAACCCCAGTCAGCATAGCGAACGGCAACAGGCGCGTTGCCGTGAAATATGTGCCCCTCATGCTTCAGGGCACGACGCGAACCTGGCTCAAGAGCCTCAAGCCGTACAACATCAACAACTGGCTAGACTTCACCGAAGCCTTCATCCGCAACTTCACCAGCACTTACAGGCGGGTTCCCAAGCCCAGGCAGCTCTCCTTGTGCGTACAAGGACCCACCGAGTCGACTCGCGATTACCTCATGCATTGGGCCGAGCTCCGCAACTCCTGCGAGGGGGTGCACGAGGTTCAAGCCATAGAGTACTTCACCGGGTGCCGAGAAGGCACCCTCCTTAAGCACAAGCTTCTCTGCGACGAGCCGACTACCCTCGACGAGCTACTAGTCATAGCCGACAAGTACGCCACCGCCGACTCCTCGATGAAGACCGAGCTCAGGGTAGACGCTTCCCGGAAGGTACTCAACCTGGCTCCGAAAACGCCGGCTGGCGACTCTAGCCGACGTCCGTACCAGAACGACAACAAGCGCAAAGGCCCAATGCCGCCTCTAGCCAGTCGGCAGGTGGCCACCATCGAAGACGAGCAACCCGAGGGGCGGCCCGCACCCAAGAAGCCGAAGGGCGGCAGGCCGGCTTGGCATCCGGCTTTCTCCTACGAGCAAGCCCTCGACGCCCCATGCAAGTTCCACAGCGGCGCGAAGCCGTCCAACCATACAACCCGGAAATGCCACTGGCTCACCCGAATCACCAAAGGCGAAGGGCTGGTGCCGCCTCCGCCAGCTGGACAGCCGCCTCCGGCTCCCCAACAGCCGGCCGCTCGACCAGCAGTCGGGACCATCCAAGACGAGTTCCCCAACGAGCATGCCGCCACGCCGTCTTCACAAGCTAGCTCAAGACCGGCAGCGCAGCCGGGCGCCGACAAAGACCAAGAAGTCAACGCGGTCGCCTCCAACAACCCTGAGTACATGCACTAGTCAGAGAGGCCTATCAGCTGGAGCCAGGCCGACTACCCAGAGGTGATGCCATCCCCGGGCTCTTATGCGTTGGTTTTCGAGGCAACCCTAGCAACGGACAGGCTTGCTGCCCGATTCTCCCGCGTAATGATAGACGGCGGGAGCAGCATCAACATCCTGTACCGAGACACCATGGAGAAGCTGAACATCAAGGCCAAGCACCTCATGCCAAGCCGGACCGTGTTCCATGGCATCGTACCCGGCCCGTCCTGTTCACCAATCGACAAGATCAAGATAGATCTCTTCGGAGACAAGGATCACTTCTGCCGAGAAGCAATCTAGTTTGAAGTGGTGGACCTTGAGAGCCCCTACCATGCGTTGCTTGGCCGGCCTGCTCTGGCCAAGTTCATGGTTGTACCCCACTACGCCTACCTCAAGATGAAGATGCCGAGTACCAAGGGCATCCTCACCATAGCCGGCGATTACAAGAAGTCTTCCGAGGCCTTGCAGCCAAGAGCCGGCTGGCCGTGGTACCTCATGGTCGCCAAGAGAAGAAGATGTTGGACCAAGTCGTGGGCCATGGCCGCAAGCAGCCAGCCCCGCCCCTCGACCCCAAAGGAATGTGATGCTCAAGGTTCCTTCCAAATGCCAAGGAAACAAAGAAGATACCTCCGGACCCGTGAGCACCCGGAATGGTTTGCCGTCATTGGGGCAAACCTGGACAACAAATAGGAAGGCGAGCTCGTCGATTTCCTCCATGAGAATCGGGACATTTTCGCATGGTCCCCCAAGGACATGCCGGGTGTTCCGAAGGAATTCGCCGAGGACAAGCTACACGTCCGAGCGGATGCGAAACCAGTCAAGCAGCCCCTCCGCCAGCTCTCGGAGGAGAAGAGAAGGATTGTAGGAGAAGAGATAGCCCGACTCCTGGCGGCCGGCTTCATAATGGAGGTGTTCTTTCTAGAGTGGCTTGCCAACCTGGTGCTCGTTCTGAAGAAGAATAACAAGTGGCGCATGTGTATAGACTACACAAGCCTCAACAAAGCCTGCCCCAAAGATCCCTTCGCCTTGCTTATAATTGATCAAGTGATAGACTCCACAGCCGGATGCGAGCTGGTGAGTTTCTTGGATGCCTACTCAGGCTACCACCAGATAAAGTTGGACCCGGCTGACCGCCTGAAGACCGCCTTCATCACGCCATTCGGAGCTTTCTGTTACCTGACTATGACATTCTTCTTAGAAATGCCGGTGCCACTTTTCAGCGTTGCATGCAGAAATGCCTCCTCAAGAAACTCGGCAGAAATGCCTCCTCAAACAACTCGGCAGAAATGCCCACGTCTATGTAGACGGTATCGTGGTGAAGACGGAGAAGCACGTCACTTTGTTAGAAGACCTCAAGGAAACATTTGAGAACCTGCGCCGGTTTCAGATCAAGCTCAACCCCGAGAAATGCGTGTTCGGAGTGCCAGCCGGCCAGCTCCTAGGCTTCCTGGTCTCCGAACGCGGCATTGAATGCAACCCAGTAAAGATCAAAGCCATTGAGAGAATGGAGATTCCCACCTAGCTGCGAGACGTCTAGAAGTTTACCGGGTGCCTGGCCTCCCTGAACCGCTTCATCAGCCGGCTTGGAGAAAAGGCTCTCCCCCTTTACCGACTCATGAAGAAAACCACTCACTTCGAGTAGAACGACCAAGCCGACCAAGCTTTTCACGAGCTGAAGAAGATGCTTGCCACGCCGCCTGTCTTGGCGGCGCCGACTGAGAAAGAGCCCATGCTCCTTTACATTACCGCCACCAGCCGGTGGTCAAGATCGCCATCGTGGTCCAGTCAGCGCCCGAGAAGAAGGCCGAGCTCAGCCAGTCCAGGCGGTGTACTACTTAAGCAATCTTGTCCACCTCAAGCGTAACTACCCAGATTACGGAAGATGTGCTATGGCGTATATTTCGCCGCCAAGAAGCTGAAGCCCTACTTTCAAGAGCACTCCATCACAGTCGTATGCACCGCCCCGCTCGCCGAGATCATAGGCAGCCGGGTGGCGAAATGGGACATTGAGCTGGCCCCTTACACGATCTTCTACCAACCTCGCACCGCCATCAAGTCCCAAGCATTGGCCGACTTCCTCGTCGACTGGGCCGAGACTCAAGACTGCCGCCGCCCCGACTCCACTCATTGGCGGATGCACTTCGATGGGTCCAAGATGCGCACCGGCTTGGGAGCCGGCATCATCCTCACCTCTCCCAAAGGCGACAAACTCAGATACACATTGCAAATTCACTTTGCCGCCTCCAACGATGTGGCCGAGTACGAGGCGCTCATACACAGACTCCGGCTAGCCAAAGAGCTCGGCATCCGCCGGATCCTGTGCTATGGCGACTCGGATTTAGTGGTCCAGCAGTCATCTAGCGACTAGGACGCCAAGGACGCAAACATGGCAAGCTACCGCTTCCTCGTTCAGCAAATCAGCGGGTACTTCGAAGGATGCGAGTTCCTCCATGTGCCACGGGCCGACAACGAGCAAGCAGATGCCCTGGCACAAATAGGCTCAACTCGACAAGCTATACCAACCGGCGTCTCTCTCCAACGCCTCCTCAAGCCGTCTATCAAGCCATCTCCAGAATTCGACTCCATCTTCGTGCCGCCTAACCCCGACGCAGACGGATCCGGCTTGGGGAGCCAAGCAGGCGGCCCGGGGACTTCGATAGGCGGCTCGGGGACTGCCATAGTCGCACCCGGCCCGGGGACTTCAGAACCCGGCCCGGGGACTACGGTAGTCGGCCCGGGGACTGCATCAACACCACAGGCGGTGGCCAATTCCAGCTCTTCACCACCCAGCCCACCATACAGTTGCAAGAGCCATGTTGGCTATAGAAGAAGTCACAGCTCCATCATGGGCTCAGCCCATCCTCAACTTCCTGGTAAATAGAGAACTGCTGGCTGACGAGATCGTGGCAAGACAAGTCCAACGCCGAGCCGAAGCATATACAATTGCTAACAGAGAGCTCGTCAGACGCAATATCACTAGAGTCTTCCAGCGCTGCGTCGAGCCAGAAAAGGGCATAGCAATCCTCAAAGACATTCACCAAGGCGAATGCGGCCACCACGCAGCCTCAAGATCCCTCGTTGCCAAGGCTTTCCGCCATGGATTCTTTTGGCCGACTGCCTTGGATGATGCCAAGGAGTTGGTCAAACATTGCAAAGGCTGCCAAGTCTTCAGCTCCAAGCAAGCTCTCAAGACCATTCCCCTCACCTGGCCTTTTGTCGTCTGGGGACTGGACATGGTGGGCCCATTCAAGACGGCGCGCGGTGGCATGACACACTTGCTTGTCGCCATGGATAAATTTACCAAGTGGATCGAAGCAAAGCCGATTAAGAAGCTGAACGGGCCGACCGCCGTGACATTCATCACAGACATTACAACTCGGTACAGCGTGCCACACGGCATCATCACCGACAACGGCACAAATTTTGCCAAGGGAGCATTGGCATGTTTAGCATAACGCAGGGCATCCGACTGGACCTAGCGTCCGCTGCCCACCCAGCGATAAACGGCCAAGTTGAGCGAGCCAACAGCCTCATCCTTTCCGGCATCAAGCCCCGGCTGGTCGTGCCGCTGGAGCGTTCGGCCGGCTGTTGGCTCGACGAGCTGCCGGCCGTCCTCTGGAGTCTGCAACACTACCCCAAACAAGTCAACCGGCTTCACCCCTTTCTTCATTGTATATGGTGCCGAGGCTGTCATCCCAACCGACATCGAGTTCGACTCGCCTCGGGTGACCATGTACACGGAAGCAGAGGCCAAAGAAGCACGAGAAGACAGCGTCGACCTACTGGAAGAAAGCCGGCTGTTAGCCCTCAGCCGGTCCGCCATCTACTAGCAGGGTTTGTGCCGCTACCATAGCCGGAAGGTCAAGCCAAGATCCTTTCAAGAGGGCGACTTTGTGCTCCGGTTGATCCAGCGAACAGCCGGCCATCACAAGCTCTTGGCCCCTTGGAAAGGTCCCTTCGTCATCAGCAGAGCATTGGGAAACGACTCCTACTACCTAATCGACGCACAGAAGCCGAAGGCACGAAAGAGAGATGATTCCGGCAAGGAGTCGGAACGACCATGGAACGCCAACCTCCTCCGAAGATTTTACAGTTAAAATGCGGTATGTATCACGCTACCTTTTGTATTAAGTATGAGACAATGGGCCCCCCGAGGAGCACTCGGGGACTGCCACCTTTTATCTATGAATGACGAGTATCATGCTTATGATTTTGTCATTACACTCTTCCTCCTCGTCCGGCACCGGGTTCAACTAGTTGGCCCGGGGACTGGCCATATGAGTTATATTCAAAGTTCCACCTGCAGTCAGACAAGTAGTGTGCCGGCACCCAAGCCCTCTCTTGTCAAAAGCCGCAGCTCGAAGAACCGACTGTCCGGCTGGCAAGAGTCAAAGGCAGAAAAGGATGCCCACACGAAAAACGGCTAAGGACTAACGAACTCGTATAACAAACGCCGGCTTCCTCCCATTGCCGACCGGCTACCAGAGTAGCCGGCCGGCCAGCTTCCCATTCCACCTTGCCACAATCCAAGAAAGCTCAAGTACTTTCCTTCCCACAAACAGCCAAGTTCCTCCCTAGCCACAGACTGCAGAGCAGCTGTTCGGCTGGGAAGGCGGCAATCAAGGGAAGGCGGCTAAGGAAACAACATAAGGATAAAAGGCAAATTCGAATGGAAGCCAAACACATGCATAATTATATTTACACAAAAGCCTTTGATGGCCGGCATTCAACATAGTTTGAATACACCCCTAGTGGGTGGAACTGCGCAAATTTAATAAAAGTTGTTCAAGGAGCAACAACAGGAAATAAAGAACGGCGGATCAGGCCAAGGGAGCAACAGGCGAGTCGGGCAGGTCGACGGTGGCGGCAGTGCTGGCTGGAGGAGTGGCCGGCTGGCGAGTCTCGGCCTGATCATCACCCCTGGCAGGCGGCGCGCTCGCACACGCCTCGTTGCTGGAGGCACGATCGGTCGGCTGGCTGGTCGCTTCGCCGTCGGGCACGACGTCTTCGCCACCCTCCTCTTCTTCGTCTTCGGCTTCGTCGCTGGAAGCAATCTCCTCCGCCGAGTCCTCGCCTTCCGCCGGGTTCAGCCCGAATCATTCCTCCGGCTAGGCGACGCCCGTTGTCATTCACTTCAGGAGAAAAAATGCTGGTGTCGGTGTACTCGGCAATAGCCGAGGCACGCTGGATGATAGCCGGCTGCACCGCCACCAGCTCCTCGTCAGCCTCCTGCCTCCAGGTGCTCAGCTGGCGCAAGCTCAGCCCAGGATACCAGGCCGAACGAACTCCAGCGCCCGCCCGGCGCTGGACCGAGCTGTGAAGCCTTCCGGGCCTCGAAGCGGCCAACCGCAACCTCCAGCCCGGTCGGCAGTCCGGTAGAAGTACGGAATCACCTCACCAGGCCAGAGAGCGGCCAGCACTTGCGCCCCGGCACGCTGAAGCTGGCGGAGCATGCGGTGAGCCGGCTGCAGCCAGGACTGGATCGCCAAAAGTTGCTCCTCAAGCGTCCGGCTGGCGTCTGGCGCGATCTCAACCCCTGCTTGCCGACGTGTCTCGCGGTGGGCCTCGATGGCTTGGCTGGCAGCGACGGAGTAACCAGGGAAGTAATCTGCATGAAGACAAAGAAACAGCACAAAAATCAGAAGATGAACAAGAGGGCAAGGAGCAAGCAAAGGGGTTAAATGGAAGGTGGCTTACCATCGATCAGATCCTGAACCCGTCCATAGCCGACAGAGACTACGACGCCTCTCCCGCGCGCCGGCGAGGCGCCGACTGCGCCACAAGATCCTTCCCCGCCGCCGACTCGTCCCCGCCGGCTGCTCAGGCGCCGCAGAAGGTCGGCCGCCTTGGCCCGCTCCAGTCGGCGCCGGCTGTGGCGCCTCCCCCAGGATCTTCACGTCATCCTCCCTCCTCTCCAGCACCGGCTGATCGCGGTCGGCTTCCTCCGACGGAGGCACGGGGACATTGGGAGCCATGGCGCGAAGAGGAATGATGAGCTGCGGAGGCTGATTGCGCAGAGCCTCCGCCTCCCTCTCCGCGGCCGCGGCTTCTGCCTGGGCCTTGGCCGCCGCGTCGGCTTGCGCCTCGGCCGACTTCTCCGCCGCCTCCTGGATGGCCCTCCGCTCCGCCGCTTACCGCTCCTCCCGTGCCTCCCGCGCGTTCCGCTCCGTTGCCTCCATGAGGTCGGCGCGGGGATCCACGCGGCTAGAACTCGAAGACCCTCCTGTCGGTCCGACTATGGAGGCGTCATCAACCCGTTCAAGGGAAAGCGGCGCCCTGTTCAAGCAAATCAAGAAGACGACTTAGATGAGCCTCAACCAAAGAAAACAACAAAAAGTACAAGACACCCAACACTTACGCCGAGACCGCTTGTGGCTGTTTCACCACCTTGCGGAAGCGTGCCGCTTTCGCGGCCGCCTCGTCCCGCTTGGTCGCCGCCGCGGAGCTCTTGGGTTTTTTCGGCCGGCCGCTGAAGAGACCCGGCCCGGCCCGACGCTTTTGTGCGCCACCCCGAGCAGCTGGCACGGCAGAAGGTCCCGGGCCTTGGCGATCGGCCGCCGGCTGGTGGCGTGGGATGGTCTCGGCTTCGTCATCATCCGGCCAGTCCCCGAAGCCGGCCGTGAGCTCGGGGCCGCCCGCCTCTCTGCCGGCTCTGACTATGGCGTCGTCCATGGCGGCCGCCCCCAGATCTGGGTCGTCGGGGTAGTCAACCGTGCGGTCGGCCATAAACTGGCACTCCAGCCCTACGACCCCGGACGCCGGTCGAAGAAGGGGGCTCTGCTCAAGGACAAGCCGACTAGTCAAGAGTCGGCCATCGTGAACCCGGCAACAAAAGAAGAAGAAAGTAAGGAAAACTCACCACAGGCGGGGGATCAGCCCGAGAATACGGCGCCTTGCCATACTGCCCCTCTTCAGTGAGTTTGCAGTTGGAGATGTAATTCACCATGTAAGATACCTCGCCACGAGGCATCTCTCTGGTGCTCAGCCGGCATGGGTCGAAGCGGCCGTTCATCTGGAAGATCATGTGCGGCCGGCTTTGGAGCGAGAGCACCCGGTGCTCCACGAAGGCGGCGACCAGGTCGGCCTCCACCAAGCCCTCCGATTGGACCATCACCCGGAGCCGGGTTACGGAAGCGTTCCCCGCCAGGGAGAGCGACCGGGCTCAGAAGGACCAAGACGGCTGCCTCCCAGGCGGTGGGCCGGCTACGTAAGCCGGCAGATTCAAGTAGTCGCCTTGCGAGGCGACGTTCTTCACATAGAAGTACGATTGCTGCCAGAGCTTCACCGATCAGAGCGGGATAGGCAGAAAGGGGTTGTTGTCGGCTGTCCTCCGCCTGGCAATGAAGGCGCCACAGGGGGCGGGCACACCCGCGGAGACGGTGCCGAGCTTGCACTGGAAGAACTCCCCAGAGAGCTCGAGGGTAGGGAGGACTCCAAGAAAACCCTCGCATAGGGTGACGAAGGACGACAGCAGCAACACCGTGTTGGGGGTGAGGTGATGCGGCTGGAGATTATAGAACTCGAGGAAGGAGCGGAAGAACCCGCTCGCCGGCAGGACGAGGCCGCGCAGGCAGTGCTAGCGGAAGATGACCCGCTCGCCCTCCTCCGGTGCCGGGGAAACCTCCGCCTCCGGCGCGAGGTGGGTCTTCACGAGGTCTTCGCCCGGCAACCGCCGCGTCTTGCGAAGCCAATCGATGTGGTCTTCATGGATGTTGGAGCCGTCCCACGAGCTAGACATCGCCATGGGAGCAAGAGGAAATGAGAAAGGCGCGGCGGCGGAGAGCACAGCGACGCAGCGGAGGAACCGCGGCGAGCCAAGAGGGTTCGCGGCGGAATGGTGCGGTGGTGAGTGCGCTGCGGCGGCGGAAGAGCGAAGAACGGGGTAGAGGAAAGAGAGGAGCGAGGGCGAGCGTGCGAGCCTCTACCACTCCCCCTCCTCCCCCTACTTATAGGCTCGTGCGGCGGAGCCGAGGAGGCGAGGCGTGGGGGAACATGGGATTAACTGCGCCCACTCCCCTACGTCCCGCGATTATTGCGCCCTAAAGTTGTGCCGAAACCGCCGCGGGAAGGCGAGCGGTCCGTTCGGGCCGCAGAGGATCCGCACATGGGCCGAGGCGTAGGTTTGGTGGGCCCCGGCCTGCGGCGACGTCCCATCGGGCGCGTGGGCTGGCAGGCCTTTCTGGCCACATGGCGCGTAAGGTGGCGCGCGGTTAACGCGCGAGTCGGCTCGCGTTCTCTCGTTCTGGCTACGGAACTTCCCGAAGACGGCGCACCCATTCAAGGCCGGCTCCTAGCTGCCGGCTCCTCAGGGTAGGAAGCTGATCGAGCTTCTCGTCCTCCTTCCAACCTCGAAGCTCAATCAGCTTCGAGGACTACTGTCGGAGTAAATGACCACGGGTAGCCTAGCCGGCTCCCCCTGGGACTTCTGAAAAAATTACAAGCCAATCAAGCCATCCAACATCCAAGACGCTGGGCCGCCTTCCCCTGGCCGGCTTCCCCTCAGGCCGGCCGTCAGGAGGCGGCCCGGCCCCAAGACCTACAGGAAGAAGGCCACAAGAGGGCCGGCTTCCAAGGAGCCGGCTACCAGAGGGCCGACTCCACGTAAGCCAGCCACGAAAAGGCCGACTCCAAGAAGCCGGCCACCCAGCAGGCGGCCAAGGCTGCACCCTCAGAATCTGCACCCACATAACGGTGATAAGATCGGGCGTGGCTACAAGGACGCCCGCCACCCCGCATCCCGAGCGCTGCGTGGCCACAAAGGCTGACGTGACGGGCGGCCATCACCTGTCCGGCGCGGCACTGTTACCATGCTGACCATGACATCACCCACGACAGGCTGTCAGTACGACCTGCAGGCGGCGGGCCCCTCCGGTCAGAGGGATGCCTGAAGGCGGCTCGACCTCCCCTAGTCAGCCTGAGATATGGCCGGCCTCCCGTAGCCGGCTTGTTCCCTCCCTCGAAGAAAGCGCCTCATTAAGGAGACAAGACGAGGTGAGGCTATAGTGATCGCCGCCAAGGCGGCGGCACTGTAGCCATGCATACCTCGACAAAGCCCTCGTCATCAGGATTTGAGGCAACAGTAGCCAGCCCTCGACAAGGCCCTCAATGGTGGGGCCAGCCTGTCGACAAAGAAGCCGGCAGCCGGCGGGACCCACCAGTCGGCGGGCCCCAGCGACCGGCGGAGAAGCCGGCGAGCGTAGACACTGACGGCTCGGGCCCGCGCCCAACCGGATTACCATTGTACCCCTGGGGGTAGGCCTATATAAACCCCCCAGGGCACCCATGCAAAGGGTTGATCTCTTAGAGTTTTAGACACCACATAGAGGAAAAAGGAGAGCTAGCCGTGCCCTTCTTCTTCCTCACACCGAACAGCTCAAGGAGCCACTTGTAGCCACTTGTTCATATAGTGACCATGCGGAGACCCCGCAGAGCAGCAGTAGGGGTGTTTTCTCCATGGAGAGCCCCGAAGCTGGGTAAGATCCGCCGGCGTTCTTGTCTTTGCCTCATCCCGTTTCCAGGCACCGGCGACGTCTTATTGGCTCCCACTATGATTAGCCACCCGTTGGCATATGTCGCACCTACCACCCGACAGGCTAGGTATAATCTCAAGTCATTAAAAACATACACGCCCCACACATGTTCATATTTCAAGGTGCACTAAATTATTGCATGCGATGATTAAGGCTGGCCATAATGGTGGTATCTTAGCTGGTATCATGCACACGGGAATAGCAAACATGTTGATGTGGCAAAGAATTAAAGAAGAGAGGGGGGGTTAGAGTAACTAGTGTTCATGCATGCATTGGTAAACACATTTTTTTGTGAAGAACGACAACATTAGTTGAATACTTTTGCAGACTTGAAAAACTATTCCACCGCCTCTACTATCTTGCTAAGAGTAGGTGAAATTTTTGAATCGAGCCCTTTAAACTAGAAGGGAGGTAGTGGTACTCTAATAGCTAACCTTGTTGTGATGACAAGATAGGACATGGCACGCACCTGGAAGGAGGAACTAGTCTGCATTGTGCATTTAAGTTTTGTCTGAAGTCAATGTACCTCTACTTTCACCAGACTTATAAAAAAATGTAGTATCAACATTCACAATGTCAAATCAATATTTTTACGCTCATTATAAAATGTAGTTCTTATACTCATTATAATTAGTATTGTAGATATTGATATTTTTAGAATAAATTTGGTCGTGGGATTTCATTGATGCCTGTCAAAGCGTGGAGGAAGCTGAGCTTAGGGCTTGCATTGCCGGTCTCTACATAGGTATTTCTCTTCATAATCCTGTAATTTTAGAGACTGATTGCGCTTTTGTGGTAGCGTCTCTTGCATTAGGGGACTATGACAGGTCTACTATGCGTGACTTGAAGATGAAAGCGTTGAGCATCTTGAAGTTGATCAACAATCTTCAATTGTGAAAGATTAGCCGTTCGGCCAATAAGGTGGCACACTTAATCGCTGAGTATAGCTTTGACAATAGATTAGATGGTATTCTTGTAAATAACGTGCATCACTGTGTGGTGAATATTGTATCGAATGAGTGTACTGGTGTGGCTGGTTAATTAATATAATGTGGTGTTAAAAAAAGTATAAATTTGGTCAAACACCTTGCAAACGGTTGACGGGAGTAAAAAGGACCAGAGGGAGTATCATGCATAGGCAAAAAATTGCTTGTCTAAAAAAAGGCAAAAAAATTGCTCATTTATAGCCGGTCGAAGTCTCAAAGGGCGCGACCGCGCGAGGGAGGCGAAGGTCGTGGGAGGCGCGAAGGTTGACGGAATTAAGTGAAGTTACATCCACGCACCGGCATGGCATGCGAAGAGGCGGTTATACCGTCGTGCCTACGATATGGGTCTAGTAGACATGACATCTAGTGGGTCCCGCATAGTTCTTGAGAACTCTTTGGGGCTTGCAGCCGCTTATCCACCGGGCAAGCCAGCAACCCCACGCCGTTCAGACGCCTCTACTCGTCTCCCCGTCTTCTACCTTACAACAGTTCGCCCTACCATCCCGTCCCTTTCACATTAGTTCGCTCCCGCTTTTTTTTTTGCGGTGGTACAACAGTTCAACTTCTCCCAACCCTCCTCCAAAATCCATGGCCTCCCAAATCTCCATGGTCGTCGCTGAGTACCAGGTTAGAGCCATCACCGGCAACCAGTTCATCGTCATCTACACACGTGGATCCGCGACGGTGAAAGCATGGTTTGCTCGCTTCCTACGCATGTTCAACAGTTCAACGGATGAGTGGGTCGCTGGGCTAGATGTTGAGTACACCACAGTACCGGGACGAGAGAAGGATCTAAAGGACGAAGAGAGGAAGAAGCCCATCGTGATCCAGGTTTGCGTACATAACGTTTGCTTGGTCTACCACATATGCCATGCCGACGTTGAGTGCCAGGATTTTAAGAACTTCCTCAAGGACAAAAGAGTGAAATTCGTTACTGTAGGCTTTAAGAACGACAGTGATGTCCTGCATCGGATAGGTCTCGTTGTAGGCCAGCCCTTCGATCTTCTGAAGGCAAGCCTGGTGTCCTCCTCTCAACCTTCAATGCTGACCCTGGCAGCAGCCATGATTGATCCTTCGTACGCTAAACTAAAGAAACCTCATCACGAGTTTCATCATGCATGGGAGTCGAAGACATTAGATGAAGATCACATCCTGTACGCAACAATGGATGCCTACCTTTGTTTAAATATCTACAAGGGTTGGATGAAGAAGCAGAGCCCAGTGTACGGTTCAAGCAAAGAAGCATCGACGAAGAGGAAGAGGAAGAGGAAGAGGAAGAGGGACGAGGACGAAGTCGAGGACGTGGACTCGGACTCCGAGTAGGTGGCAGTGTCGTCGCTCATGCTGGTTCTACTGCAGTGTCAAGCGGACTAGTTGCTTAGTTTATTTTCAAGGGTGTGTTGTGCTGAGGCCCCAGCAGAACTATGTTTATGTTCTTTCTTGTTATTTGAAATCTTTAGTACATACAGTAGTACTAGTACTATCTCTTACTACTGTTCTTCTTGCAGTTGGTACTACTGCTCGTATCTTCGTGTTCCTACTTTACTTAATACGTTCGTACTAGTAGTATAATTTGGGTCAGCCGATTTGTGAAAGAAGTTCGACGGAGCGAAGGAAGAAGATGGCAGAAGAGGTGGAAGAAGCCCTTCTAGCCATCCATGTTGCATCAAACGGCTCACATGAGTCGACTGACCCAAATTGCTCCTTCAGATTGCAGGATCCACGTGGCATTCAAGGTCTTGAAGGTAGATTCCGCGTCTGCACCCGGTTTGCGGGCTCGAGACGCGCGCGACCGGCTTCCGCCGCGACAACCACCATGCGCCCCTCCTCCGCACGGGCGGAGACGACAATGACACACTAGTTCCTCCTCGCCGGCGTGCTGGAGCACACGCTCGTCCTCCTCTTCGTACGTTGCGTGCATAGACGCGGCACCACCAGCTGCTCGTGTGCTTAGCAGCGCGGCGGCATCGCGGGGAGGGACTGCAGACGACGTGAGCGGGCGAGCCTTCGGCTTCATGGCACTGGGATGACGGCGACACAGCGGTGATGGGCGAGAAATTCTTGGCCGGAGCAGGCGGGCGCCGGTATGTGCAACAGCGGCGGCGGCATATTGATGAGTGCGCGTGTGGGAGCTTACTTTAGTTTTATATAAGGTTGGTCAAACTTAAAAGAAGACCGTACTAGTACACGTAAATATTAGACTTAGGCAGCGCTTTTATTAGTTAGTGCCACAACCACGATACGGAATCCTGGGCAAGCGTGTGAACCGCGGCCGCGCGGTCGATCGAACAGTGTGTCACCGTGTCGCACTCGAAGGACATCCACCGAACCTTTTTGTGTGTGAAAACAATCCTCGAATATTACTCAACTTTTTTCCCTGGGAAAGTTCTTGACGCTGCAATATTTCCATATATTTGAATTTAGCTCCAGTTCGTGTTTATTTGGATTTGTACGTTTTAGGTGCGCCCTAGTTTTTTTTAATACTGATTTTGTGCGTGTGACTGAGAGAGAACGTGTGTATGTGTCCATATGTGTGTTGCGGCGGAAGGGCAATGTGGAGACGGTGTGCGTGTGATACACACATAGAGAGGTGTGAATGTGCAAATGATCATGCATGAGTGAGACATAGACAGATGCCAATACATTGTGTATATATGAGAGAACGGTCTTCTAGTTTACTTGTGTGTGTGTGTGAGAGAGAGAGAGAGAGAGAGAGGAGCATCCGTAACACATCAACCATCTCTCTCGATTCATCCGTCCCTTGCACGATCGCATGCAACACATGCATCAACGCGCACATTTTGACACCCTCACCCGACCCCTTCCCACCTCAAGGCCCGCACAATCTCTTCGTGAATACCCATTTCTCTCCTTAGGTTTGTTTTCTCTCAATATCTGACACACACACACACATGCAGCACAACACACACACACACACGCACTACCCCGAGCGCACAATTCATCCCATCCAAGATTATACGGCGACCACTCTCTCTTGTGCTTCTTTGCACCCCAACATGCACAACACCTCAATCTTCAAAGAGGGCATCGAGCAGATCGAAGACGGCGACCACACCGCGCTAGAGAATGCGGGTCATTTGGAAGCAGGGTGATGTGACAACGGCTGACTGACTCCTCCCCCCACCCTCTCTCTCTCTCTCTCTCTCTCTCTCGCACAAAATTACCAATCCCTCTCTCCCCCGCACAAAATTGTCAATTCCTCAACCCACGAGATCCTTCCCCTCTCGTCCATGTTTTTACAGCTCTCTCATCAAACATGTTGTCTCTTCTCCTTCCACGCATACAGAATCCGGATGCACACGCATCTCACGTATATTACATGTCTCCATCTTTCTCACAGACCTAACTTCTTCCTCTCTCTCTTCTCTCTCTATCTCTCTCTCTGCCTCGTTAGGTTTGTCTCCTACTCTCTCGTCCACATACATAAAATCTTTCCCGCCTCTATCTGCTCCATCTTCAAAAGCTCTCTCAGACGCTTCATTCACACATTGGGATATGTCAAAATGTTGCTTCTATAATGGCTGATGTAGAATTATGGTTGTTTTTGTTGCATCCTACAAAGTAATAACTATGAAATGCATTTAGATTCTCATTTGACTGGGATTATGTGAGTTTGAGCATGTTGTGAAGTACTATAGACCTTGTATACATCTTGGGATTCGACAATGATTGTAACTATTGAATTGTATAAACCATTACATTCGAAGTCAATAGCCTAATATATTTATTTCACAATTTCAACAAATGATTAGTTCACTACAAACTAAAAAAACAAATGTGTACTCCCTCCGTTTTTCTTTAAGTCCGTGTATTAGCATTGGTCAAAGTCAAGTTTTGTAAACTCTCAGAAAGCTTATAACAAAAAATATTAACATATATAATGACAAATAAATACCATTAGATTCATTATTGACTGTACTTTCACATCATACATATTTGTTATGGTAAATGTTTATATTTTTCTATAAACTTGGTCAAACTTTAGGAAGTTTGACTTCGATCAAACCTAATATGCAGAGTTTACTACTACTACTCGCTAGTTGCTTAGCCGAATCACTCAACACGCCACATGGGGAGTCCAGTGTCACAAAATTTTGAGGTCGGCGGGAAAATTTCCTGCGACCCTGATTCGAGCAGTGGGAAATTACCATCATAGCCTTCAGAACAGGCCTATGGATGACGCTTGGTAGGGGGCTGTTTTCGTAACTTCAGGTTCACCCTACCCAGCCAACCCCACCCCGACACCCAGAGTAGTACACCTGAATACTCCCCATTTTCTATCCCCACCGCAAAATAGACTTCTCCACGACACCACAGCCTTCGTGCTCCTCCCCTTTACATCGGCGCACTTCGCCCACCGCAGCAAGATTCTGCCTCATCGACGACCTCAGACGCCAGACCGGAGCTGGTCCACCGTCAGCCGCCGTGACATGGAGCCTCTTCCCGCATCGCCTTCCACAGCCTCGGATCCGCTTCCAAAGCCGACACCAAGCGCAGAAGTACTACCGTCGTGGACAATGAACTGACTCCCGTCGCCGACCATGACTCACAGAGGCCGCCGCGACCATCGTTCTCCTCCTCGATTGGTAATGTGTGTATTGAATCACTTAGCAGTACATGTGCAGTTCCAATTTTGTTCACACCTACCCTTCAAGTTTCCTGTCTGCTATTGTAATTATGCGTCGCTCCTGTATCGCATTGTGCTTGGGTAGGTTTTTCATCTGCAACCAGTAGTGTGGCAAATGATGGAAATGTTTTTAGAACTAGCAAGATGCCCATGCGTTGCATGCATCAAGATGCATTTGTATGAGTAGTTTATCTTGTGGGAGAAAAGGATGAACGAGGGAAGGCCTTATTTGCAAATCTGGAGAGGGATATGGGTATCTTTTTGCAAAATTCCCATTTGTTTCCTTCCTATCTGTCAGATATAAATCGGACGGCCTATATTGCAAGAGCAAAAAGTATAGAGAAAAAAGTAGACAGTAAAGGAAGTAGAAATAAATATTAAATATAAAATATAAAATAAATATAACAGTAGAGAAGAGAGTAGAGATAGCAGAGACATCGGGAAAGGATCGCGCGCGCGGGAAAAAGCGGCCGGACGTGTGCTAGTTTTGGCGCACGGCGTCCGACGCGCTTTATAAAATCCAACGCCCTCCCACCGCTCTGTGCCTTGCCACCGCTCTCTCCCCGCTCTGTGCCTCACCATTGCTCTCTCCCCGCTCTTCTTCGCCTCGCCGCCGCCACGCCACCGTGCCGCCGCGTCGCCCGGAAACTTGGGGATACCGCGGCATTCATGCGCGCCCCTCCGTCGGCTTCTCCGCTGAGATCCGGTTCCGCGGGATGCGCCTCGGCCTCGGAAATTTTGACACCGCCAACGAGGCCGCCCGCGCGTATGACGCGGCGGCGTGGCGCCTCCGGTGGCCTCATAGAACAATGAACTTCCCCAATGTGCCGACGCAGGAGCGGGCACAGGAGCTTGTGCCTCTGCCGCGGCTTAGCACCGACGAGGATCGTCGCCACAGCAGGAGGCGGGAGCACCGTCTCGGCATCACCGAGATGGACGAGGAAGCCATGGCGCTATGGCGCCAACACTTCCCGCAGGACATCATCAACGAGCGCGAGTTCTACGCGCAAAGGAGGGCGGAGAGGGATAAGAGGAGGGCGGAGCGAGCCGCCTATCGCGAGGACAAGCGTAGGCGAAAAGCGGACGCTCAATTCAACATGAGGCTAGGAGCAGCGTCACCATGAGAATCCGACGACAATCGGTATCTTCACGCCTACAGTCAGACGTCGGAGGAGGACATCACCGAGGAGGAGTCGGACGACGAGGAGTAGTTGAATTATCTTTTTTTACCTATCTATGCTGAGAACTATCCTCTACTCTCTAGTATCTACTTCCCGATCTCAAAGACTGTAAATGCTTTTTAAAGCGCCGCGGCTATGATTCTGTTGGAGATGCTCTAAGATGGCGTATTTAGTGCTTTAATGTTGCCCACAAGATGCTTGTGAGTATTACTAGTAGTATATTTTTCTTGCCATGTTGAGATTTTAAAACCATGAGTGCGAACATGCAGAGGAGCAATGAAGACCAAACACGGGATATTCGGGACATCTTCAAGGAGCGTGGCAAGTTAAAGAGGAGCTGCACCGTAGCTGTAAAACGAGCTTTGGTAAGTAACACCCTTTCAATTACTTTCGTTTAGCCTCGTGTTCTTCAATGTGTATATGTTGTAGTTTCTGTTTCTCTTAAGCGTGGTGTTCTTCGATGTGTAATAAGAAGAGTCTTAATCGTCCTGATGCTTCGTTTTTAGCTTGATGTAGGAAGTGGGTGTTCTCACCTTGTAGTATGTTTTTATATTTTTTTTTCCTTTTGAATTCACTTCTCCGAGTTCTGTTTATCTGGCTTCTACTAAATGGATCTAGGTTGCTCTGAGTATTGATCTAAAAAGAAGTAACTTCATGTCGATGCAGTTCCTGCAAGGAGGAAGTATGGTCAACCTCGAGATCATGTTTCCAAAATGAGGCTGGATTACACACAAGGTGCCGGTTCCTAATGATGCTGGATTAGACACAAGGTGCAAATTTGAGATGATGCTAGATTACACACAAGCCGTGTGGAGTCGTCAGCTGTTCGTGTCCTCGTGGCATTAGTAAAGGCTGAAAGAAAGCGTGCAACAGCCCTTGAGAATGTAGCTGAGTTCCTGAAGAAGCGAAAAGAGCAATCAGATTCTCTCTTCACCCAAGCCAAAGAAGAGATGGAATAAGCCAGAAATAAGCTAGCAGAGGCAGAGCAGGCTAGGCGTTTCCTGCTATCTACAGAGTAAAACTGTTGTCAATACAAAATTTCCTTCATAATAGCAAGGTTCAAATGTTTATCTAGTCAGCATGCCTGTTGTGATGTCCGTGCATCTACTGATGTGGCACAAAATGTTTTTTTTTCGGGTCACGTGATAACAACAATTACTTTCCAAACAATAACATACGAAGCATTGGACATGGTATAGTTCACGCGCAAGACCGACATTCCAAGTTCAACTTCCACATCAAACTCATGTTCACAGATATCTGCACATTTCATACATAATGTCCACAACCATGATTCACTTCAAAGCCAAAAAATGTGTGGAGAGTTATAAATAAAGAAAAACCTCTACTAGTTCCTCGCTACCAAAGGCGAGCACAACAAGTCAAGACCATGCGTAAATTAATTATATTTTAGTCATTTTTGTGTTCTAAAATGCCTGCCGGCTCATGGAAGGACGTGTTGCCGCACACGCCGCTGATTCAATGAAGGCAAAGGGCAGTCTTAAGCTGGTTGCACGCGGCGAGGAGGCGTGCTCAGCCGGCTGCAGCTGAAAAGCGACCCTCTTGGTCGGGCGCCACGTTCAATGCCTGCGCTATGAGAGGTCGCGTCCGTGTTAGAGCAATCACTCCCTCCAGTCCTTTTTTGTTTGGGTGTAACAAAATCTCGTTTTCCATTCACATTTTACAAGTAAAATTCGTGGACAAACTTTGACCCAAAGTACGATGGGGACTAGTAAACCAGAATGGAGGTAGTAGTTTTTTTAATCAAAGAAGGGTTTCCCCTTCCGATTTTCATTACTAAAAACCAGCATCTAAATATAACCCATGGTATTTGCCCTAGAACTACCAGGTTCAACATCTTGCAACATAAACCCATACAACCATACGCCAAGGAGGTACGTAGTACTATGAATTCCATTTTCGCTCCATACCAATCGTTCTAAAAACTAGTTACTACTTATAACGTGCCATTGAAAATCGGAACTCTTAAACCCGCTAAAAAAATGATATTTTAAACGTGGCTACTCGATCTGTGGCAACTGGCGAGCCACCGCGCTCCAAGTCGTTCACCTATGGTCTCGACCATCAACTCCTACGGATGAAATTATCACGCGAGCTGACTATTCCTACAAAGGTGCCCCACCACGTACCCGGTACCCGCGAATGCAGCAATCGTGCACCTAGGGTCTTAGGGTTTATTTGTTAACGTCGCCTTTACGTAACACTCATGTGTGCGAGATAGCGAGAGGCCGACTGCGTGCGTGTGCCTCTTCTCTTCGTATATGTACTCCACCGTTTGTCTGATGTCAAAAAAGATTATAATAACTACTAGCAATGTGCCAATGCGTTGCGACACGATCAAAGTAGATTAATACATATTCACCGATTTGATAGAAAAAGAAGTCTAGTTTTGAAATACGTATATCACTAAAAATATGTTATGTTTCACTCAAAGTATATTCCTTTGGCGTTTTTGATGAGATAAGGGAGGAATGTTGTTGGTTTCAAGATTCGAGAAGTGGTATATGTATAATATCTACTCTTACTAGCAAGATGCCCGTTCGTTGCACGGAACATCAAGATATTGTGGGAGAAAAGGATGAACGAGGGAAGGCCTTATCTGCAAATGTGGTGAAGAGTGCGGGTAAATTGCCATATTTTCCTTCCTATCCGTCAGATATAAATCGGACGACCTAAATTGCAGGATGGCAGGCCCACCATCATCACCAACTCTATTTTTTATCCCTACTCTTATAAAAAAGCATTGTCGGTGATGAACGTGTGCTTGCCATCCTGCAATATAGGCCGTCCGATCTATATCTGATGGATAGGAAGGAAACTATGGCAATTTTGCAAAAAGATACCCACACCCCTCTCCACATTTGCAAATAAGGCCTTCCCTCGTTCATCCTTTTCCCCCACAAGATAAACTACTTCTACAAATGCATCTTGATGTTCCGTGCAATGCATGGGCATCTTGCTAGTTGCTGCAAAAAGCCCATGTGTGTGTGACAGAGAGGGAGAGTGGAGGAGGACGGAGTGCATGTGTGACAAAGACACAAGGAGTGTGTAAAAGCGATAGGTATCAGCTTAAAATGAGGCGATAGTGTGTGTGTGCACGATCGAGAGGGCGTGTCTCAAGAAGGGAAGAAAAATCTACATAGATACAAGGAGCAGGAGAGAGACATGTATGTGATAGTGGAAGCACGAGTGTGCGGGTGTATAAACCTATCTAGAGGCTAGCCGATCAATGTTTGTGAGAAATACGAGTCGGGATGTGAAAGCGAGAGTATTGTGTGTGTGTGAGAGAGAGAGACGGTAGTCGGGAAGGGAAGTGGAAGCATGAGCTGTGTGTGTGTCTATGTGAGAGAGAGAGGAGACGGTAGTCGGGGTTGTCTGATAGGTAAACAAATGAATAATGTCAGTCTGGGATGGAGATTTAAAAGGAGACCGCAACAAATGTTGTGTCTACAGGAGAGAGAGAGAGAGAGTAATTTTAGTGGTATGAGTCATATGTAGAGACATATAGGGTGTGTGAGAGAATCCCATAGAGAGAAAGACAAATTGGAAGACGAGTGGAGACTGTGTGTGTGGCGGTGAAAAAGAAAGCTTAGGCACCGAGTGATACCAGAGAACAGTAGAGACGTGAGAGATAATGAAAACCATGTAATGTATAATGATAGGGAGAGTGTGACACTTCTCAAGGGAGATGTCGAGAGACCATGTTTGCGAGGATAGGAGAGACATGAAGTGAGCGTGCGGGTGAGCTGGAGAAAATAGAGTGATAGCTACCTAAAGGAGCATGCATGCGAGAGAGATGGGTGTGAAAGGAGTGAACAAAAAAGGGATTCAAATATTTGAATTCACGATGATGATACATGTAATCCATACTCGAACCAAAATTGATCTATCAAACATGCATACTCATATGAATTCACGCACATCTATGTTATTTAATATGTTGATATTACTGATCCATACATTTTAGTAGAACATAATTTGGTTAAATTTTTTCGAATTCAACCTTAAGATTCCGAGATCGTTGTATTTGTAAATCATATTATACATATAAAGGAGCAGAATTCTTTGTTGTGCTTTTGAAATTATATATAAAAAAATAATGTATATAGAATGTAATTCCAATTGAAAATTGATCCCGCCCGAAAAAAATAGAATACAAACGGGATTCAAATTGAGTTGGCACGGTGAACATGCACTCTCCAAAATTGGAACGTAGCGGGGAAAGTCGCAGTAACCGCCCGAAACAAAAATCTGCGATGGAAATTACTACTGCCTATCCCTGCCACGCAAAGCCTATCTGCTGGATTTCTATAGGTTTCGATAGGGGTAGGTTTGTAATTTCACCCAAACGTGACGTAACCGCCTCTCACCCAGATTCATACACGATTGGCGCCAAAACACAGTGTGTCCTCGGCCGAAATCGACTCCCTCCCCGATTCATATTCATACACGGTGGGCGCCAAAAACAAACTCTCGTCGGCAAATATTCGGTGTATGAGAGATTACCGTCCTATCCCCAACCGACTAATGTTGCTGTGATGTAGTAGAAATTTGAAACGGGGCTAAGTTTGTAAATTTCCTCGCATTTGAGACAAGCGCCCAATACATGGTTCCCCTTCCTCCCTACCTCCCTTTTCCCATTCAGACTTCGTGGGCGCCAAAACACCCTCTCCACCCCACCCTCCTCCGCCCGCCGGGCCCGCCACCCCATCCACCGCCGTCCTCCTCCACCATGCCGGAGTTGATACCCCGACGCCGACGTCCATTACAAGAGATCGACCTCTCTCATCCACGGCTTCGGACCGGGATCATTGCATCCCGTCCTCTCGCTTCATCCCCGCCGTCGCCCACCTTGCTGGCGCCGCTCCTACGACCATCTCGTCCACCGCGCCCCGCCGCCACCGTCTACCCTCCTACATCTGCTTCCACGCCGCCAACAGCCATCGCTACCGCAACACCGTCAAATTCTCAGCAGATGCGTACACGGCGCCGCACCAGAGGTGGTACTCTTTCGTATCTGCTCAACTTATTTATCGCAGCAAGAAAATAGATCACCACTGCTTTACTCTGATTTATTGTCTTGGTTGCGAAGTTGCCTTTCTCCGGTTTGCACCTTCATATCCCCCATGGCACGCTCAACACTATACTCCCAATCCTTATGGTTTTCCCCTTTTATATTCCACACTAGCTAAATCACAGTAGACTAAATTTCAAAATTGGGTCAGTCGATTTTTCAGAGCTCACCGGAGTTCGCCGGTGCGAACGAAGGGGCTCGGGTGGTTGTGGGGCCTCGCCGAACGAAGAAAACTCGACGCGGGTGGGGGTTGGGGTGGGGGTGGGGGGTGGGGGTGGCGGAGGAAAACAGGCGGCGGGGGCCGGTGGTCCGGCCGGTGGCCCGTGCGGTGTTCTGTATGGGAAGAATCAGAGACGACGAAGAAGATGGGTTAGGAGACGTAGGATGTTCATCCAACCGCTTGAAATGGTCGAGAGACAACTGGGAGTTGCATCCTTAATGCGCTCTGGTTCATCATGTGTGGGCACTGCGCAACCAACATTTTATTATCCAAAATCTGCTTGCTCTTCTTTACCATGTTCCTCTTCCGTTCTTCTTTAATATGTACTCTCTCCGCTCCTAAATACAAGTCTTTGTATAGATTCGACCATGGACTACATATGGAGCAAAATGAGTGAATCTACACTCTAAAATGTATCCGGATACATCTGTATATGATCCATAGTGGAAATCTCTACGAAGCTTATATTTTGGAACGGAGGGAGTATGATAGTAGTACAGTATGTTCCTTGTAATCAAGACTAGCAAAGGACATTTGCAGTGTAGAGGTCTATACGGTCGGTTGTGATGGACACTTTGAGCCTCTTCGATTCGTAGGATTTTGTAAACATAGGAATAGGATTTGTAGTCACCTGCCCACTTGAATCCTATAAAAATAGCAAGGAAATGCAGGGAGCTGTGTCGCCTTTGAGAGTTACACTGATATTAACGATCAAGCACCTTCACTTGAAGAGAGCTGGTATCCGAAGCCTTTCTAGCCGTACCAGCAATACTAGCACATATATTCCAGCAAGTTCCACTTTACTGATTTTACTCTGATGCTTACGGTTTTCCCCGTTATATCTACACTATGATCTGTGTAGCTGCTTTGTGTCGCACTAGCAGTAGTGCACTCTTGAAGCTAAACACTGCAATGACTTATAAAATTGGCACCAAGGCATTGAGTGCCATTTTGGATGCAATGAAACTCATACGCTCCCCACCTGTTGATTCTTGTTCAGAATATGATCCTAATGACTATTCTAACCTCGAGGAGTCAAAGGAAGATGGCCTATCCTGTTCACCCATCAAGGTGCCTGTTCTAATTTGGCAATGTTTTATTGATTGCGGGTATCTTGCATATGGTGTCTTGCATTTCTTCTACTTTGTTGCACCACCATCTGCTTAGTTTACTCATCATATATGTCGAGATGCCATGCCCATCCATTATCAATACATATTCCATCTGTCATCATACCATGTTTTCCACTCAAATGCTGTTCTTGTGCATTAGAAATCAAAAAGGAAGAGGGTGATTGCCGAACCTGAAGGAGCACCAAAGAAAGTCCTTGAAAAACATGGTGGTGCCGGAGAAATCAGACAGCACCCCACTTATATTGGTTGTACAACCAGTGACACAAAACGTAGGACCGACTCCAGCAGATTGTACTCATACTTCACTGGCCACACCACTAGCCCCACCACACAGGACCTGCACTCCAAAGCAAAAGGTATACCGATTTCATTTGCCATAGCACCACCGTACCACGTAATAATCCCACTCCAAAGAAAAAGTATAGCAAGTCCACCGGCCGAAGACCTATCACAAGCTGCAGAGACGGCCAATTCTCGCAGATTGGAACCCCATTCCATTTATTCCCGCTTTAAAAGACAATGCTTTCAATCTTGTTAGGGACTACATGCATATATTCCCATCATGGGAAGATTATTGTGAAGACAAACACCATTTTCACATCTTCCTGTCCAACTTACGTGTAAGTGCTATTATCCATGGTTATTATTTTCTTGTTTTCTGCTGATTGAACACGTCAATGATTTACATTACATTGTTGTAACTAGGCGAGGGTCAATCAGGATAGTCATGACAAGCAAAGCTTTCTTGTGCTTTTCAAGGAAGCATTGCAGCAGTATCGGTGTTACCTGAGGAAATCACACTTTGATGGCAAGTCTATAAACGAATTTCCAGTTAAGTCTCCTGTGCTAAATTTAGAAAACATTGAATGGAAAAACCTTGTTATGCACTGGTCTCGTTCCCAGGATGAGGTACTGTCTATGAAATCACATGACAATTGGAACTTCTACTTTTCCGCATGTGCCTTACGGATCTTTTTTGTAGGAAATCTGCTCGAAGAAGAATTCCAGTTTGAAAAGAATGACAGGATATCGCGAATATGCTGCCCACTGCTTTCCTCTTGTTAGTACCTGTTGTCCTATATCACTGTACTTGCATACATACCTGGTTCATTATGTGACAACAGTATGCATGATAGCTTGCTTATCAATTGTTCGCTCCAAATTATCTGATCTGTATGAATGGTTACATTAGTGTAGAATATATCCAATGCCAATGAATTTTTTTAGCTCTGTAGCTTATTTTGATAGGTAGTTGTTCATGTACCATCTCTCTGCAGCTTATTTTCCTTTGCCCTCCATTTTCTACACATCAGATCTATATTTACTCTTACCATAAGGTTGGTACTGAAGAAGTTTAGTTGTGCATTGCTCTGGTCAGTGCCTTTTGCCTATATCGCTGCATATACATTTATAGCTACTTGGTTATGTAGCATCACTCTTCATCTTATCTTAAATATTCTCCATTTTTTCGTATATTATCACATCTATATTTACTCTTAACAAAATGTAGAGGATTCTGTGGTAAACTTCTTGAATTGCCCCCCCCCATCAGCATGGACAAGGGCTTTATAGAGCCTGTCTTCACCAGTAATGTAAGTTTGTCATTCTCAAGCCTTCAAAATTTGTTGTGTATATTTGGTTAGGCATGACTGCAATATTGTTTATTTTTGGTGTTTGCATCAAATTGCATGTTTGAAGTTTATTATGTAGTTCATAAACAAAAGTTTGTCCTTCTCAATTTAAGTTTTCAGTTGTACAACCAAGTTCCTTCTTCATACCATGTAAATTAAACTATACAGAGCAAGTGATCTTCTTTTGCACTGCATGTATGCTTATGTTCTTCATCCGTAATCCAGTGGTGTGGTGAACCTACCCACTACAGCACAATGTCATATTCTGCAATGTCTTAACTATGAACAATGTCATATCATTCTACTATTATTTAAACTGTCTCTTTATTTGCCAATCTGAAATGGGATAAATTGACAGCACACTAACCATTGATACTTATGAGTTCTTGATCTGTAATCCAGTGGTGTCGTGAAGCTGCCAACTCCTTCACAATGTCATTTCCTGCCATGTCTTGACCCGAACAATACCATATTGTGTTAATGCAATTTTAAACTGTCACTTTATTCGTCAGTAAGAAATGTGATGAATTGTCAGCACTTATACTTTTATGTGCAAAACCTGTCATCTGTCTGCTAGTTTATCTTTCAGAGTGAGGAAGATATAAGTGTTGAACAAGCGCAGTCTCATCATCACCGCCAGTGCTTGCGCTGCAGCTCACAAATAGGCTAACCTTTCTTGAACTCTATTGAAGTCTTTGTCGGTTTTGTATATTATTTTGTCGGCGTGTTTATTTGCACCGGTGGCGATCTTTGATGCCCATGTATGTAATCTGTTCTGCTTGTGCTTTATTATCATAGTGGCGAACTTTGATGCCCAGTGGATGTAATATGCCGTAATTTCGTTATTGTATAGTCTAGGTTTTTTCTTATTCACGATGTTGCATTTATTTTACTGTATATATATCATGTCTTCTTAGTAAACCGGCCAAACCGTAAAATTACGATACATAATCGAGCCGTCATGCAATCACGATGTATGATCCGCATCATGGGCCCCGTCAAACTAGCCCACTAGTAGATTCGGGCCTTTAATAGGCCGAGTAACCCCCGGCCCTCTTTTCGCAAGAAAACTCAATGGGCTTTTAGGAGGCTGAGAAGTAGGTTGGGCCTGAAACGTGCCGAATAGCTCACGGGCCGGCAGCAGCCCGAAATGGACCCCGACCCATGATTGTGCGAATCAAATCACGGGCTTTTAACAGGCCAAAGTTGTCTCGGTCCTTGTTTGGCCCAATCAGATATCAGCTGCGAGCAGGCCGGATGCAAACCGGGCCGTAGTTAGGCCCAACTATATGACGGGATTTTAACAAGCCGAAATTAATATAGGGCCGAAATGTTAAATGGGCCCTTAACAGGCCGAAACTAATTCAGGCCGAATTACTAAATGGGCCTTTAGCAAGTGTGCCCAAAAACATAGCGTCCAGTTAACGGGCCGAACCTGATATGGGCCAGAATTAAGCCCAAAGCCTCTTAAAGGGCCGGACCTGATCTGGGCCGTGATTTGGCCCAGAATGTGGGAGGCTTTTAACGGGTCGGATCTCATATGGGCCATTATTAGGTCTTAACGTGGCAGGCCATTAATGGACCGGATCAAATATGGGCCGACATTTGGCCCAAAACGTGGCAACCAGTTAATGGGCCGGCCTACTAGTGTCCTCAAAATCTTGTGGGCCTACAGCTGGGCCGGCCCATTAATGTCGGTGAAATCTCGTGGGCCTTTACAGGCCGCCCATTATGATCCGCAAGAATTTTGTGGGCCTTTACCTAGGCCGCCCATTATGGCACACAAAAATCTTGTGGGCCTTTACCTGGGCCGGCCCATTATGGCCCGCGAAATCTTGTGGGCCTTTAGCTGGGCCAGCCCATTATGGTCCGCAAAATCTCGTGGGACTTTAGCTGGGCCGTCCAATTATGGTCCGCAAAATCTTGTGGGCCTTTAGGTGGGCCGGCCCATTTAAACTTGATGGGCCGTGCCACATGTCGACGTATCATAGGCGCCTTCTGTCCAATGAGTGGATGACATCTGTCCCAACGATGAGCTGACACCTATTTCCTCCAGCCAATGATGATTTTACACGTGGAAAATCCCCATTGGTCGGGGCTGTTAATGGTTTATCGGATCCAAAACCCGACCCGATAGCTTAACGGCGTTCCGTTACGGTGGATGCCACGTGTCGGTCACCCTTGACGAAAGCACTTCTGTGACACGCGATTTATCGTCATGGAAGTGGACACTTCCGTGATGATAATTTTGGTAATGTCATGGAACACTTCTACGACAGCACATGTATGACTATCTTGATTTTGTCATAAAATCATCATGGATGTACATGCATGACAAAAAAACGCGACCTACTGTGAAAAACACGTATCATCACGGAAGTGTATTTTTTTGTAGTGTTGATAAAGGGATCGAACCAGAGACATTGCACTGGCCAGACCGTTCATGGACTTGGTTCTTCGGGGTTGGGGGAACAATGGACTCTGAAACAGGGAAGTGCGTTTGGACGGACGAGCAGCTGAATACATCCATCACGAGGCTTCAGGAGTTTATCGAAAAAGCGCAGCAAGGGACGTTCGTTCCGGACAAAGAGAATGACGAGCTCACACAGGACCTCGAGAATCCTGAGCACCCCGGACGGACATGAGGCACGCCAAGCTCCGTTTCATGGAAGGCTGGGTTTCCCGAGGCAGGCGGTTACAAAGGCCGGGGGAGAAAGAGGAAAGTGGAGTTGACCGAACTACAGGCGCTGCACGCAAGGGTACGAGCGCTACAGGAAAGAGACGCAGTTCGCAGCAAGGGACCTGCTGAAGCTACCCCCGAAGCTACCCGGCCATCTCAGCGGAGAAGCAGCATGGCTTCCACCGAGCTGCTTCAGGAGCCTGTCTTCACGGCTCCAGCTAGCTACCCCGTGGATGCTATCATGAAGTCTCAACATTGCTACCTTATGACACAATGGATGAAATTGAAAGTCAAGGCGGCTGTTGGCTTTGTTACCTCCTGAACCTGGCGCAACTTTTCACTACCAGCCGATTCCAGAAGGATATGCTAGGGTGATAGTGGATGAAATAACAGACGGATTTGAGGACCACGAGCTTGACCACCCTACGGGTGAAGGGGAGACTCGACTGGGTTCTTCTATGAAGACTCCATGCCTATGGCGGAAGGAGCTCATCAACCTTCCGAACTGGACGCCTCTGCCTCCTCCTCCTCCTCCAGCGACTCAGGGCACTCCGCCTCCTCCTCCGGCGAGTGATCAGGGCACTCAGCCTCCTTCTCCAGCGCGTGGCGGCACTCCGCCTGCGCTGGCGCGCCCGAGCAGACAGTCTCCTCCTTCTTCGCCTCGCCAGCAAGAGCGAACGAGACCCGCCGCCGCTACGGCTGCTTCAGCGCGTTGTAGTCCTTCTCCTCCGCCTCGTAAGAAAGCACGAAAGAAGACAGCCGCAGCCGCTCTGTCTACTCCGGCGTCTAGCAGTACAACCAGAGGCGGGAGGCAATGCAGATTCGGTCCACCTCTAAAGCCTCTAGAGAAGTTACCATACGAGAGGACCGTGGAGGAAAAACACGAAGATCGTGGAAAAAGAAGTGAGGGACTTCTTTGAAGGGGTGAAAGCAAAGAAACATCCACCTCCGGAGGAGAAGATAGATCCGGTGAAAGCAAAGTGCACTATCAGTGCCCTGAAGAAGCCACCACCGTCTCCGCCGAAAAACAACTATGAGCGCATTATTGAAAGGTCATATATCAAAGCAGAGCGGTCGGAAAGTACTATCAGTGATTGAAGGCTAGCAGAACGATGAGCTGGGAAAAAAATTGCCCAGCTTGGTGAACAAGCAAACCAATCATGCCCCCTCCCCCGCTCAAGGTGTCTAGCGATACCGTCGCTAATCATCCGGATATTTTGCCCAATACCAATCTTGGAGATTACCTACCCGACTCTGTACATTATGATTTCTTGGAGGTGGAGGAACACAAATACCATTAAGGGAAGCCTCTCGTCAAAGATGAAAGATCTCTAACAACGATGATGCAAAGATTCCATGATTGGTACATGAAAACCTGCAGAGAGTCTGGGGGAGGAATACTTTGACACTGAGAGTTAGAGAGGAGCATGACCTCGTTGGAATTGAACTGTTGTATGTTCCATTTGAGGAGTTCTTCCAGTTTTTCAATCAAAATGCCCTCGATAAATTAACGGTCACTTGCTACTGTCTGTAAGTACTACTTCTGTCATTAAGTCTCTATACATAGGTCAGCTCTTTCATTGCATGTATATATAATTATCCTCACTATATTATGCAGATTGAAGATCGCCGAATTGAAGAAAAGACGAATCGGTGATATTGGGTTCATTAACACAAATCTCATAGATGCATATACGGTTGAATTTCATGCCAAAGATACCGAGGCCAACTTGCTACGATCGTTGGTATTAAATCAAAACAAACCTATAATACTCTTTCCTTACAACTTCAAGTGAGTGTTACTGTCTTTTGCATATTCGGTTTCCCTTATTAGTCGAGGTTATAGTAATGTAATTGATGAGTTATGCATGCGTGCGCAAGTTCCACTATATTCTCCTAGAGATTAAGCTTGAGCAGGGACTAGTAACCGTCTTAGACTCGAGACGAAAAGATCCCAAGGAGTATGCGTACATGATTGAAATACTCGAGAAGTAAGTTAAATCGATCATTATCGCACCATATCGGCAACTTTGTTCATTTCCTGATATCAAGTAATTGTTTTCTTTGTCTGGCAGGGTTTGGAAAAAATTCACCTCAAAAGCTCCGGGAATGCCGAAGAAGCTGCAATTTACACACCCGAAAGTAAGTACTACTAGCTAGTTCTGCACATCTCCTAGTGATTCAAGCGCTAGTTTCATCAATACCTTTTAGCATGCTTGCTTATCAGTTTGATTGACCTCTATTTCTTGTAAAGTGGTTGTGGCAGGAAGGCGGGAATAATTACTGTGGATACTACGTTTGCGAGTCCATCCGCCACACGACCTGTGAACGGGGCTACTCTAACAAACAATATGAAGTGCGTAAGCAATAATATTCACAATTTTATTTTATTACCATCATTTGTGTTGAGTTCCATTCATTCATATATATGTATTGACCCCCTTCTTCAAATTTAGATGTTTCGGATGCGGGATGAACTCCTAGCACCAGATCGCATGCAAGCAATTCAAGAGGAATTGGCGGCATTTTTTCTTGACCACGTGATCGATAAAGACGGAGAATACCATGTGGACCCTGAGTTCATATATAATTAGGGGATTATATTGTAAGAGATCTTATATTGTATATATGTAGCCAGTAGCGTCGGATAGATATAGGAAAACTTGTTGTTCAACCAATCTCTCGGAGAAGAAGAGGTCGATATCACTTCTCTCTGTATGCATATGTTCATGACGATCTTCTGTTTCCTTCATTTTCTTACTAGCTAGCGTGTCGAGTCCTCTCTATACATATAGTACGTAGCGTTGACCAAGCACGGAGATAAGAGAGGACACTTCTCTCTATTAATTAGCTAGCTAACACAATATATGAAACACCTAAATTAAGCCCCCAAAACCCCCAAAACCTCCCCCCTTTCAAAAAAAAACAAAAACCCCAGCCCCTGAAATGCTGACGCGTGGACGCTTATTGGTCCCGGTTGGTGCTACCAACCGGGACCAAAGGCCCTCCTGCCTGGGCTCGCCGCAGCGGCCACGTGGAGGCCCATCTGTCCCGGATCGTATAAGAACCGGGACTAAAGGTATAGGGCTTTAGTAACAACCCTTTAGTCCCGGTTCCACAACCAGGTCAAATGGGCCTTACGAACTGGGACAAATGGCCCTTTTTCTACTAGTGTAAGTTCAGGAAGTGTTGTGTTCTTTGTTCTCTAATTTGACTTGCATACGTGTGCCACAAAGCACGTTGTTGTGCAGAGTTCTGCTAAGGGCAACTCCAACACACAACCCCGAACGGATGTTCGTTCTATCCGGATTTCTCCGTTCGGGGATGGCAATGGGGTCGTATCCGCCCGTATTTCTCGATGCACTTGCTGTGCGCCCAACACGCGGCCTCATCTTGGTCGCATCTCGTCCGCATACAATCTTTTCACATCATTTTTTATATTACTTCATCAACAGTTTTTGATACATTATACTACATTCACCAAATCTTAACTATAATAGTAAAACAAAAAAAACTAGAACCACAAGAAGACATTTTAAAAGATGTCCAATTTTTTGTAACTGCTCCCAGAAGTTGGATTAGTATCTTCTCGATGCCTTCATTGTTGATCTGCGGATTCTCAATCTTGCACTTCTTTCTTCTTAGAGTCTAAAGAAATAGATGTTGCTTCCTCGCGTCTAGACTCATCTCTAGCCTCTATTCTAGCAACAAATACATGGATATCTATCAACACTACTAGGAAAATGCTTATATACAGGAGCTCACCAGTAGCGCTTTTTATAACAAAGCGTTGCTGCTAAATAGCAGTAGCGCTTGAGCACAAACAGAGCTGCTACTATGCATATAGCAGTAGCGTTGTTGCTATAAAACACACTACTACTATAATTGCCAAACCGTTGCAGGCAGGCTGGGTATACTAGTAACGCTCATACGTAAAAAGCGCTACTGCTATTGTACATAGCAATAGTGCTTTCCTCTAATGAGCGCTACTGCTAAATTCAGTCCCTCCTAAGACCAAAGTTTAGTCCCACCTCCCTCCGCGAACAGAATGTTTACCACCTTCAATATGGTGCTTCTCAAATTATCACAACCACTTGGTCCTCATTGTATTCTATTTGTAGGATCTGTGGCAATATGAATCTTTGCCGGTTCCTAAACCGGTGAAGATTCATACTGACAATTTACATTCTACACAAAAAGATCAATGATGACCAATGATTTTTTTAATTTGATGCTTTATTTACATGATAATGATCATAGCCTTAGTAGTAGCGCTGGTTCCACAAAAACGCTACTGCTAATGATCATAGCAGTACGCTTGTTACATCAAAGCGCTACTGCTATGGATCTTAGCAGTAGCGATGGTTGCCGACCAGCGCTATTACTACGGGTACCTTATCCACACCCCGAACCACGTGCGTCCTCACTCTCCCCTCACACTCTCACTCGCCCACTCCGCCGCGCGCGGTCGCCACCATCGCCCGTCGCTTCGCTGCCGTCGCCCCCAAGGTATCTGCCTCCCTCCTCCTCTTGCCGCCCTCCTCTCTCCCTCCTCCCACGACCCTTCTCTCTCCTCCCTCCTCGCGTCGGCAGCCCTCGCTCCTCCCTCCTTCCTCGTCCGACCGCCGCCCTGCTCCCTGCTCCCTCCTCCCACTACCCTCCTCTCTCCTCCCTTCCCTAGCCGCCCGAAGCCCTCACTCCTCCCTCCTCCTCCTCCTCTCACTGCCCTCCTCTCTTTTTATAAAAATTTAGGTATAATTTTTTTAGTAAAATAATTTAGTAATAGAATTTTTTAGGTACAGAAATATATTATGCTATATGAGGTTATTTTAGTAAATGTAGGTTTTATAAATAGAATTGAAAAAATAAGTAAATGTAGGTCTTTTGAATAGAATAGGTATTTTTCTAAGTTATGTGAAATTAGGGCATTTTTTCTATGATTCAAGAAGTAGACAATAGTTAAAAAACCAGGGCATTTTTCTAGGATGTATGAGGATATATAGATAGATGGATGGATGGACAGATGTTAGGGCTAGAACTAGGGTATTTTTAGTAAATGTATATAGATCTTTTCAATTTTTAGGGTTAGAACAAGGTATTTTTTAGTAAATGGGAGGGCTAGAAGTAGGATGTGTTAGACATATGGTTTGACTATGTCTCTAGATGAGGATAATAATATTTTTGTTTATATTTTGTTTATGCAGAAATCAAGGAGCCTCCGACCTCCTCCGACCTCGAGGTGAGAAAGAGCACTATCCCCATGTCGATGATGATGTAGATGTTTTGATAGTTATAGTAGAGTAGTAGCTACATGAGTGGCCTATGTTTGCAGGGAACACCTCACAGTGTGGCCTATGTTTTACCGAACTGTTGATTAATTTCCATTCCGGCAAATTTCACGCGCTCGATATATGTCCTTTTTAGCAAAGGTCATGCTGGATTTTTTCGTGAATTTTGGCATGACTTGTCTACAATATGTAGGAAATATCGAGTCGCCCAGATTTTGTAGAAAGATAATTAAACGACATTTTAGGTTGACTTTAAGTTTGTTAAGGCTCCATACATGATAGCTAGTCAACAAATGAGTGAGGGAGAAAGTCTGCACCATATATGAGAGAAGAAGAATCCCGAATGTTGTCGTGGGGGGTCGTTTCTTCTTCTTCTCCTTGTGCTAGACCTTTGTTATGCACTAGGGGAAGGAGGAGTAATGACCATCACCGACGGTCGAAAAATCAATGAGGGAGTGTGTCCACCATATATGAGAGAGGACGAAGAATCCCGACTGTTGTTGTGGGGGTCATTTCTCCTTCTTCTCCTTGTGCTAGGCTTTTGTTATGCACTAGGGGAAGGAGGAGTAACGACCATCACCGACGGTCGCAAATGTCAGAGAGGAATCAGTGAGGGAGAGTCTCCACCATATATTAGAGCACGAAGAATCCCGACTGTTGTCGTGGGGACGCTTCTCCTTCGTTCCAGTGTGCTAGACATTTTGGTGTAATGCTCTTGGGAATGAAAGGAGGAACGACCATCACCAGCGGTTGAATGTATACACCAAGTGAGCTGAGAGTTTTTCAAGAAAAGACTCAACAGACCGATAGTCAACCCGTGATGAATAATAATGATCTAATTTAGTTTTGGTAGTACATATATTTAATTGTACAAGTTTAATCTTTGAATTATGAACATAGGAAATGTCGTCGATGTCATTGTCGGACGACGAAAGTCTTCCGGAGTGCGATCGGTGCGGGCGATTTAATCGGGTTCTCAGGCGATGTGCCTCACCTGGTAGAAGGTCGGCGCTTCAGCATTAATCTCTAGGAGACCTTCGATGTTGAAACGGTATGAAACGACGACAAGTGTTTTTTTTCGTAATTAAGCACGACTTCTGCTTCTTCAACGTGTAATTTTCTTCTTTTACAATTCGACTAGCTTATCCCATGCCATGCAAGACGCTATGTCTTGGAGAGGATGGATTTTGAAGATCATGAAAGTATGGAAACAAAGATAGTTCACCTAAGGACCCATCATGGTATGGATTTTGCTGTAAATCTATACAATTCTAAGAGCGTATCCCATTTTGGTTGCCCGAATTGGGAAGTACTTTGCAAGATATATGATTTTCATGAGGATATGCTTGTCACCTTGGATCTTGGTGATCCTGATATCGACAAAGATAGTATAGGCATTTGGGTCCTTGTTGATAGACTTCCAATTCTACTGCTACGAGAGTTTCTCAAACATAGTTATTAAGTAATTTATATTGTTTATTTCAAAATAGTTGACAGCTTATTTCCATTGATAGCTTATTTTCGTTCTTCAAAGAATGTACGGAAGATGGTAGACAGAACCTTCTACACCAATGGCACAAAAGTAACTTATCAGGAGAAAGATCATCTTATCTCATTTATTATTGATGTTGAGAATTACAATATCAATTATCATACTCCTTCACATTATGGTCAATACATGCCACTAGTGCACGTGTTGAACTACGGTAGCATCTATGGAGATGGCATGGTAAGATTTTTTTACTATTACAACATCCGTGCATCTTTTGCATAAATTATTATAAAGCTAAACACTACTAGGGAAAACCCTAGTAGTAGCGCGGGTTTTGAGGCTATTAGCAGCGCGGGCAGCCGCGCTACTACTATGGCGCTACAGCTAACTGTTAGTAGTAGCGCAGTCTGTATCCGCGCTACTACTATTGACTATATCAGCAACGCTTTTCCAGAACGCGCTACTATTATTTAGTTGTAGCGATTTCCTAGCCCCGCGCTACTGCTATATCTTTCATCATCCCCCACCCGCTTCCTACCCCGTTTCAGTTTCAGTAAACTGCAATTTTCAGATACTAGGTACTACTAGATATCAATTTCATAAAGCATTATAGGTACTAGGTAGGAGTACTAGATAACAATTTCATATATACTCAACATGCATCCTCAAGCAGTACTAGGTGATATCGACGACGATCATCATATGTAGTTCTAGATGATATCGATGATGATCATCATATGTAGTTCTACATGATATCGACAACGATCATCATATGTAGTTCTAGATGATATATCCACACACACATATGTAGCTCTAGATGATATCGACGACGATCATCATCCTCAAGCCTGGGCAGTGGGTGTTCCTGATAGTAACTAGGATGGCCTGTCCAACACAAAGATTCTTGCCAATGAGGAATCTCTTCCACCCAACCGAGTTTAAGTGTGTGCGACCGTCCGTGTCCATGCGGTAAGTACTGGTGGTGACTGAGCCCCTTGCGGTAAGGCATAGTCCAGCTGAGCCTTCTTCATCAGGCTCGATACCACAACTCACAGATAGACTCTTTGGCAATTTTTGAATAAGAAAAACTTATCGATTAATAAATAGCCTCGCACATACTCTTGCAAAAATATTTTCATTAAGTATAGATTTCTACACTATCGAAATACACAGTACTACACATTTGTACTAAACATGAATTCTACTAATAAGTATATATGGATTATCTAAACTATTAATAGTTCCTTGGATTCTACACTAATAAGCATGTGATCAGACTCTACAGTAAAGGATATCATCGACTTGATTCCACACAGCATATCATCGGATAATTTGCATTTTTAACTATAACATACCATATCATGCTGGTCGACCATGCTACTTGTCAGGCGGGTCACGAATGGCACCCCGACAAAGTCATCACGTGGCGGAATTATGTCCCATAGGTTGCACACCTCCTCCTCGCTCAGCCTCATTCTTTGAGCTACGATGGCTTCATGAAGTGGGTCCTCATCATCTTCATCATCTTCGTCATCTTCATCATCTTCCACCAGGTTTATATAAATGACAGCCAGCTTGGGTCTTTCTACTCTGAAGGAAAAGCTGATCAACTCACCACCAGTAAGACGCATGTGGGCGAGGAAACGGGCACATCCATCTCCTCGAATCGTTGACATATTGCGTCTTTTCTCGACCTCCATAGTGTACGGCCCCCCAGGAGCCTCAAATGTCACAGTCTCTCCTGTCAGGTTGTTGAATTTCAACCTCACATTGCAAGGGATGATCTGTGTATAAAAAGCAAAATGACAAAATGCATTAATGCCAACACTAAAAACAAAATAGTTGTTACATTTCATATAATTTCTTACCGCCGCATGACGAAAACTCGACTGGAAGTAGATGCCGAATAGCTTGCCAGTTGCAAGGCTGCTGGCGCACCTTGACTTGCACAGTCGACATGGTGGTGGTGGTGGTCGCGCCATTTTGCTAAAGCAAATATGAGCAAAGAAAACAATAACTTAGCATGGGATGATCATCAAGCTCAACATGCAAACCAAGATAGCAAACTAGCATCGACTATTCTAAACCCTAGAAACTATCCTATAACGAAGTGTTATATATGACCAGAGGCTTATATCAACTAAAAACTATCAACTATGTCTAAATTTTCATCTCTCTCTCTCTCTCTCTCTAAATGTTGCATATCAACTAGCCTACTAAATCAACTAAATCAAAATGTTCTAAATCAACTAAATCAACTAGCCTACTAAATCAACTAAATCAACTAGCCTACTAAATCAACTAAATCATCTGATTTGGCCCCTATTGCCTAAGATAACAGATTAAAAAACAAGTGGCAAATTAAATTGGGATTAACTTAGCACTTGCAAACCAAATACTTGTATCAAAACCAATATCTAGCAGATCACAGTAGCACCTACCAAAGCATTTCAACTAAATTGGCACCTACATTTTGCCAAAAAAAGTAACTTATTATAGAAAAACAAAAGCATCTAGTTATCCATATGAAATTCGTAAGCCCCCGCTGCATCTAGCTAGGGCAGCCCTCGGAGGGTGCTGACGAGGAGGGGGGATGGCATGGTGACCTCGGTCGGGGGTGCTGACTAGGGGAAGGCCGGTGACTTTCCTACGAGAGGGGGCGATGACAGCGGCCGGCGAGGGGATCGAGGGCGGTCGGCCAAAGGCGCCCGACCAGAGCTCGCGGGCGGCGACAGAGTGGGTGATGAGAGGGTGGAGGAGCAGCGGAGGGAGGGTGAGAGGGGGGAGGAGCATTACATGTGGCGGCAGTGGCGGTGGTGGTGGCGCGCGGTGGCGGAGGAGAAACCCTAACCGCAGCTGCCGGTGTCAGGCGGAGGGGGACTTGAAATATGAGTGCATGCGGGGGGCCGGCCCACATGTTTTCTTTTGTTGTACCAGTAGCGCAGGAACAGGGAGCGCGCTACTGCTAAGCCAAATATCAGTAGCACTTTATACTGGAAAAACGCTACTGATAAGGCTAATCATCTAAAAAACATCTAAAATATACATTGGTCATCATTGATCTTTCTGTGTAGAATCTAAATAGTCAACATGAATCCTCACCGTACCTGTATAGGTACGGGTGAAGATTCATATTGCAGCCACAAATCCTACACATACAGTTCAATGAAGACCAAGTGCTTGTAACAGTTTGAGAACATATTTAAGGTGGTAAACACCCTGTTCGCTTAGCAGTATGGGACCAAACTTAATTAGTTGCAAGAGGGGATGACACTTAGCAGCAGCGAGTGTTGGTGAAACGCGCTGCTCCTAAGTACTTTAGTAGTAGCATGGCCATGATAAGGGCGCTACTACTATACTGAGCCTGGAGGCAACGGCCTGGCAATTATAGTAGTAGCGCTCTTCTCAGCAAGTGCACTACTGCTACTGGGCTATTAGTAGCGCTGTCCGCTGAAGCTCGCTACTGATAATTAGTAGTAGCGTCTGTTTTCAAACAACGCTGCTTCTAAAGTTCTGTGTATAAGGTTTTCCCTAGTAGTGAAACTACATTGCTAACTACAACGTTATTCTTATGTTTTGCAACAGAAATCCCGAAGGATTGTGTGCCTCATCTCTTGCTTCCGAAAGGTCACCTTGATATTATGGGCTTACAGCCAGGTCTGCCTAGGCTTCACTACTGTACATACCGGATTTCTAAAACCGATGAAGCCATGACAATCAAAGCATGGAAAAATGTATGGACAATCATACAGAGCTACTTGAAACCAACATTGTGCGTAAGCGCAAGAATTGGAGACAGGATAGTCTACATTCTCCATAATGGAGAGTCGGGGCCTATCTTGTTTATTCTATTTTACCTTAGAGAGGGTATTTAGGTCCTAGCTAATACTCATGATCATGTGCAAAGAATAATTAAGTAGGGTTGGTTAGATGACTATGATGATGATGAGTATGACTTGTTATATGATAACGAGTAGAACTTGTATGATGATGATGAGTAGGACTTGTTATTATGATACCACTAACGAGTTATTTATTATTATGATCGATTATGCATGATGCTAAGTTGTTATATGAGCATGATGAGTTATTATATATAACAGTGGGTGAAATGAACGTGGATTAGATTCAAGTGGAGGCAACATGTGGTGCATGTTGATTAGTAGTACTTTCAACATGCACCACATGTTGCCTCCCTTGAATCTAATCCACGTTCATTTCACCCACTGTTATATATATTAACTAATCATGGTCATAAAATCATATGATGAAAGAAACACTACTGTATATAAAACTTATACAAATACAGTGACAATAAGCTACATTTTCAAAAATACAGGAAAACGTAGCAGCAACGCTTTTTAAAAGAAACGCTACTGCTACTTACCATTTGGGGTCGTGTGTTGGAGTTGCCCTAAGCATACGAGAGTGAAAAGTGGTCACCACACTTGGAGAAAAAAAGATACAATAGCATACGAGAGTGAGAAGTGATCACCGCACCTGGACAAAAAAAAGGATACAACCTTCTAGTTCTATATGTCAGTACATTTTTTCAGTGGTCGCAGCACCTTATTTAAGTGATAACAAGAAGATGAGTTGATGCAACTTCATGACATTGGCAGAGGACAAATAGGAATATTAAGCCCATAGACACTGTTGCATTATGTTGGGAATATTACACACCATAGTTCAGTAAGCATACAACAAGTTGGCGACCCCATTCGACAGCATAGCCTTCAGAAAGTCCAGCAGTGCCACACGCCACACAGTCAATGCAACAAAAAGGAATTGCACTGGTATTTTTAACATGAAAACATTCAGCTTCTAGATGTTTGCAAGGATCCTTTCACAAACATGCAACCAAACTGAACACTAAATCTTCAGTCATCAACTTTAGTCAGTCTTAATGTCAAAGAATGCTTGAGCAATAGTAAGTTTCATAGTAAAACTAGCTGACCAAAAAGAATCAAGGAGACAAAAAAACTAATTACACAATCTAGCAGCCAAAGTACTAATATATTTCGATATGCTATAATTGTTGGACACGTCGTCAGATTAAAGGCCATTTATTCAAAAAAAGATAAAAGGCCAAAATGGTAGGAGATTAACAGAATGAGAATATATTAAAAAAACAAAGAGTATATGATACACTTAAAGCATCATGAATGTTTGAAAGTACTCCAAACGAGACTCAATGTTGCATACCTTTGGCAAAATGACAGAAACTAATGATAGTTAAGTCGTTTCATAGAGAAGGAACAAAAAGAATAATATCTCTTTGTTATGTATTTATGTCAATTTTCTGTAGACTGTTGTGAACCATATTAGTGATACTGTTAATGGATAAATACAACATCAACAACAACAACAACAGCAACAATAATAACAACAACAACAACAACAACAACAACAACAACAACAACAACAACAACAACAACAACAACAACAACAACAACAACAACAACAACAACAACAACAACAACAACAACAACAACAACAACAACAACAGCAACAACAACAACAACAACAACAACAACAACAACAACAACAACAACAACAACAACAACAACAACAACAACAACAACAACAACAACAACAACAACAACAACAACAACAACAACAACAACAACAACAACAACAACAACAACAACAACAACAACAACAACAACAACAACAACAACAACAACAACAACAACAACAACAACAACAACAACAACAACAACAACAACAACAACAACAACAACAACAACAACAACAACAACAACAACAACAACAACAACAACAACAACAACAACAACAACAACAACAACAACAACAACAACAACAACAACAACAACAACAACAACAACAACAACAACAACAACAACAACAACAACAACAACAACAACAACAACAACAACAACAACAACAACAACAACAACAACAACAACAACAACAACAACAACAACAACAACAACAACAACAACAACAACAACAACAACAACAACAACAACAACAACAACAACAACAACAACAACAACAACAACAACAACAACAACAACAACAACAACAACAACAACAACAACAACAACAACAACAACAACAACAACAACAACAACAACAACAACAACAACAACAACAACAACAACAACAACAACAACAACAACAACAACAACAACAACAACAACAACAACAACATCAACGACGACGACGACGACAACAACAACAACAACGACGACGACAACAACAACAACAACAACAACAACAACAACAACAACAACAACAACAACAACAACAACAACAACAACAACAACAACAACAACAACAACAACAACAACAACAACAACAACAACAACAACAACAACAACAACAACAACAACAACAACAACAACAACAACAACAACAACAACAACAACAACAACAACAACAACAACAACAACAACAACAACAACAACAACAACAACAACAACAACAACAAAAACAACAACAACAACAACAACAACAACAACAACAACAAAAACAACAACAACAACAACAAAAACAACAACAAAGACTTTAGTCCCAAATAAGTTGGGGTAGGCTAGAGGTGAAACCCATAGGATCTCGCAACCAACTCATGGCTCTGTCACATGGATAACAAGCTTCCACGCACCCCTGTCCATAGCTAGCTCTTTGGTGATACTCCAATCCTTCAGGTCTCTCTTAACAGACTCCTCCCATGTCAAATTCGGTCTACCCCGCCCTCTCTTGACATTCTCCGCACGCTTTAGCCGTCCGCTATGCACTGGAGCTTCTGGAGGCCTGCTAAATATGCCCAAACCATCTCAGACGATGTTGGACAAGCTTCTCTTCAATTGGTGCTACCCCAACTCTATCTCGTGTATCATCATTCCGGACTCGATCCTTCCTCGTGTGGCCACACATCCATCTCAACATACGCATCTCCGCCACACCTAATTGTTGAACATGTCGCCTTTTAGTCGGCCAACACTCCGCACCATACAACATTGCGGGTCGAACCGCCGTCCTGTAGAACTTGCCTTTTAGCTTTTGTGGCACTCTCTTGTCACAGAGAATGCCAGAAGCTTGGCGCCACTTCATCCATCCGGCTTTGATTCGGTGGTTCACATCTTCATCAATACCCCCATTGTTGGGGATATTACTACTGGGCGTAAACCGGCTAGGACAGGCCGGGTTAACTTCGTTAGTAGTTGAGTATATTAAAGCCCAAGTAGGAAGATGAGGGCTTAAGGCCCGTAGCCGATTTAGGGCCTATAGCCGTAAACCGGCGTGGGTATGTAACTTGTATTATAAGTTAGGAATAGCAGAGACCGAGCCGGATACATCTATAAGCCGGCGTCGGGACTCTGTGAACTGAGGGCGCCACCCATGAATATAAGGGGACGACCCGGAGGCGATTCAGGACGACAAACAACAACTCGAGACTTAGGCGAAGCTTGTTTGCTCCCTAGTCATCGAAACCCCCATCAATTCCATCACAACTAGACGTAGGCTTTTACCTTCATTGAAGGGGCCGAACTAGTATAAACTCTCTTGCGTCCTTGTGTCCGCTTTAACCCCTTCAAGCTAACCCGTAGCGATGGCTCCACGACTAACTCCTTTCACGAGGACATCTGCCGTGACAAAACCACGACAGTTGGCGCCCACCGTGGGGCTATCACACGACGGTTTCAAGTTCTTGGAGGGCAACTTCGAAGGACTCAAGGGTTATGCTGTGGGCCGGATGACCAAGAGTCGTCGCGGCAAGGTCTACATCGACGATTCAGGATGGGACCCCGAGGCCGGCTCGATTGAGTACGGGTACCGGGTCCCCTTTGGTGGCATACACGTCTTCATTGGCAAGATTGGTGAACTGGGCCCTGAGCCGGACATCTTCACCGACCTCGTCGAAATGGCTCAGCGTGCGAGATCTTCCCAGGGTAAACCGGCCATGAAGCGTGCCTTCGTGGGAGTCATCCACGGAGGAGAATATGATGGTGGATCGGAATCTGGTAGCGAGACTGTCGTTTATTCCGGCGACGAGTCCTCGATCGGAGAAACCGAATCATTGTATCAGCTACAAGACGGCCGGATTGGGGGCTGTTCCGATGGTGACAGTATTCCGGACCCCTCTGATCTGCCCAACCGGGTTGGGCTATTCATGGCCGGTACATAGGCGGCAATCCACTCTTCGACCGCAGCAGCAATGTTCTCCGGGTCAGCAGTGGCGGCCGGGGCAGGAGGCCCTGTGCACCCACCGGCTCAAGTTTTATCTGATCTGTTTGATGCGTTGGCCGTGCTTATGGCAGAGGCTAACCCGGCGAATCAGGACGCCCACAACATGGAAATTGCAAAGGTGAGGGAACAGATCACTCAGGCCAAGGCCGACCTGGCAGCCGAGAACAACAGGATGGCCGCAGAGCAGGCCGATTTGGATGCGCAGGCCTATAAGCTTATGCTGGACCAGAACGCGTCGCATGAAGTCCTGAAAAGGAAGCATCGGTCTCGACTGCTGACGGTTTTCGATGCCAGAAACCTCTTTAATACCCCAGGAGCAGGGACTAGTAACCCGCCAGTGATAAACCGGGCGGAGGCACCTGGGCCGGGTGCGCCGGTTCAGCCTCGCCTGATGGAGCCGCCTCGACAGAATAATATCGTGCCTCAGCCTGTCCAGACACCTCCAGGTCATTATTCCAATCCAATGGACAATCTTATCGCCGCCGCTTCACGGCTGGAGGCCATCCCGATTGAAGGTGATTCTCCGCAAGCGGTGGAGATGCGCCGGGTTAAGGAACTTCTTCGAACAGCCTTGGTTCAGCAGGAAGCATATTCATATAGCCGTGACCGAATTCATTCCACCCCCCATCCAAGCCAGAGTTACAGCAGGCGGATGGATGAACCGGCCGTATCCAGTAACGCACGGAACCATGAAGCGCCCCGTGGCCATAACCCGGCGGGTGATTCTCAGGAAGTGGTGGACCGGGCCCAAGCACGAAGGCATGCCGAGTTAGCAGCGCAACATGAGGCTCGTCAGCTTACGCCGGTTCGTCCAACCACCTCGATCGAGCCAGGAGTTACTTCTAGTTCTTTCGGAGTGCCTTGTCTAGTCCCCGCTTTACGCAATGTGCGTCTGCCCAAGGATTTCAAGGGCCCGCACAAGGTGCCAAATTACACGGCCGATTTGTCTCCGGAAACATGGGTAGAGAGCTATGAGATGGCCATGGAGATGCTTGACGTAGATGAAGCGGCATGTGCAAAGTATTTCACCATGATGCTTGATGGGATAGCCTGTATTTGGTTAAAGAGCTTACCAGCCAATTCTATCAGTTCATGGGCCCTGTTGCAAGCCCGGTTTATCCAGAATTTCAAGGATACATGTAAGCAGCCCATGTCGATAGTGGACTTAGCGGCCTGTGTCCAGGAGGAAGGAGAGTCAACAACTCACTGGGTACGCCGAAGTTTCGGAAATTTTGCACTCATCGCATCAGTATCAACGCCGACTCATGGTTATAACTTTGGAAAGCAACCGCCGTTTAAACCTCGAACTTGAAATTGGGACGGATGAAGCGCCATTGTAATGATATGGGGACCCTCATGACTGCGTTAGTGAAGTATGCTGATTCTGATAGTACCAAGGATCCCGAGTCTGATGATGACAAGACAGGGAAGGGAAAGAAGAACAGCAACTCCAAGGGGCAGCAACACAACACGGCAGGTCATGGTAACGGAGGCAAGCGTAAAGTGGATGGCAGCATGGACTTTGTGGCTAATACTAGCGCGCAGGACAGGGGCCAGCGACGGAAGGGTAAACCGCCAAATCGCGGTGGAGCTCCAAACCCCAACCCGGACCGCTTGACTTATCTATTAAACCAGCCCTGTCCAAAGCATGGGACGAAGGAGACGCCTTGACCACCTACCTTTGGAAGGATTGCTATATTATGCAAGAGTTCAAAATTCTAATGCTTTCGGTATGATCATGGATCGGTGGTGGCTCAGGGATCCGGATTCCATGGGCCGGTCACGGTGGAGGAAATGCCGGTTCAGGCTTCAATGGAGATCGTGGTGGACATAACAATCAAAACAATCAGAATAGCCAGGGTGGTTACAACCAGCAGCAGCAGTCGGGCTATCAGAGCAATCCAAAGCAGTTGAATAGCGGACAATATCATGTATTCACCACTAGCTTAGACAAGCGAGACCAGAAGCTTCACAAGCGAGCAGTGAATTCTGTTGAACCGGCCGTGCCTCGTTATTTACGCTGGTCCGAACAGCCAATCATATGGAGCAGAGAGGATCACCCTCCCCGGGTTGACAATCCGGGTCAGCTAGCGTTAGTGGTGGCACCTCAGGTGGGAGGTTATAAGTTCACCAAGGTGCTCATGGATGGAGAAAGCAACATTACTATATTATACTATGAGACCTTAAACCGTCCAATACGGTATTCCATGGTGTGGTACCTGGTAAGTCAGCATATCCCATTGGCAAGATAGCTCTGGAGGTGGCCTTTGGAGATGATCATGATTCCAGGTCAGAAACATTGATTTTTGAGGTGGTGAAGATCCGGAGCCCATACCACGCTTTATTTGGGCGGCCGGCTTATGCCAAATTTATGGCACGACCTGTTATATTTATCTGCAGCTCAAGATGCCGGGTCACAAGGGGACCATAACCGTTCATGGAAGTCGCAAGATTGCCTTGGAGTGTGAAGAAGGTGATGCGGCCTATGCAGAGTCGGTTTGTGCCATGGAAGAGTTGAAGTACTACAAGGATAATGTTGATCCGGCGGACATGACTCCGTTGAAGAAGCCAACCACAGAGCATGATCCACTCTAAAGTTCAAATCGGCAGCTAAGACTAAGCTTGTTGACTTTGTACCTGGAGATTCGTCCAAGCAGTTTAGTATCAGCACCAACTTGGATCCGAAATAGGAAAGCGCGCTCATCGAGTTCATCCGTGAGAACCGGGACATTTTTGCATGGAAGCCTTCTAACATGCCAGGTGTACCGAGGGAACTCGCTGAGCACACTCTTAATGTTGATCCTAAGTACAAACCGGTGAAGCAGTTTCTCCGCCGATTCAACGAAGAAAGGCGCAAAGCTATTGGAGAGGAGGTGGCCATGCTCTTAGTGGCTGGCTTTATGGTTGAAGTGTTTCATCCTGAATTGCTGGCTAATCCGGTGCTGGTCCTTAAGAAAAATGGCACCTGGCGCATGTGTGTGGATTACACAGATCTTAACAAGGCTTGTCCAGCAGATCCTTTTGCCCTCCCCCGCATCGATCAGATTATTGATGCTACGGCGGATTGTGAGCATTTGAGTTTTTTGGATGCGTATTCTGGTTATCATCAGATCAAGATGGCAGTTAAGGACCAGGAGAAGATGGCGTTCATAACCCCCTTTGGAGCCTTCTGCTATGTATCTATGCCCTTTGGGCTCAAGAGTGCTCAGGCAATTTATCAACGGTGTGTACAAAATTGCCTTCATAAGCAGATCGGCCGTAATGTACATGCATATGTGGATGATATTGTGGTTAAGTCAAGGGAAAAGGAGACTCTGGTTGATGATTTGAAGGAAACCTTTAATAACCTACGGACATACAAGATGATGCTCAACCCGCCAAGTGTGTTTTTGGTGTACCGCGGCAAGTTATTGGGTTTTCGGTGTCCAACAGGGGAATTGAGGCTAATCCGGAGAAGATCACAGCTATCACCTCTCTGGCTAAACCGAAATGTATCAATGATGTCCAACGCTTGGCAGGCCGGATTGCCGCGTTGAGCCAGTTTATCAGCTGCCTCGATGAGAAGGTGATCCCTTTGTATCAGATGCTGAAGAAAGCAGATCCCTTAGTCTGGAGTCCGGCCGCTGATAAAGCACTGGAGGACTTAAAGCGACATCTAGCCAATCTGCCTGTTCTTGCTGCTCTGATTGACAAAGAACCATTGCTACTATATGTGGCAGCTAATGCTCGTGTAGTCAGTGTAGCTATTGTGGTAGAGCGCAAGGAGGTGGGCAAGGAATATCCTGTTCAGCGTCCGGTTTATTATATCAGCCAGGTGCTAATTGAGTCCAAGCAAAGATACCTGCATTGGTAGAAGCTGGTGTATGGACTTTTCATGGCAAGCCGGAAGCTTAAGCAATACTTCCAGGGACATCCCATCACAGTAGTCAGCTCTGCTCCTTTGGGAGATATAATTCAAAACAGGGAGGCAATTGGCCGAATTGCCAAGTGGGCTATAGAGCTTGGGCCGCACAGTTTGAAATACGTGCCTCGGACGGCGATCAAGTCTCAAGCACTTGTGGATTTCATCAATGATTGGACGGAACTACAAGCACCTGAAGAAAAACTGGATCACACCTATTGGACTATTCACTTTGATGGGTCCAGGCAATTGGAGGGCTGGGGGGCTGGAGTCGTATTAACTTTCCCACGAGGTGATAACTTTTGTTACGTTCTCCGCTTAATGTTCCCTTGTACTAACAATGCAGCTGAGTACGAAGCTTTACTCCATGGTCTCCGGATGGCTATGGAGATGAATCTCAGCCGGGTTAAGTGCTTCGGCGACACGGACCTGGTGGCCCAACAAGTGTCTGGTACTTGGGATTCTAAGGACCCGCTCATGGCAGCATACCGTCGTGAGGTGGATATTATTGCATGCCACTTCAAGGGATATCAGGTGGATCACGTGATGACGGAAGAACGAAGCGGCGGATGCTTTAAGCCGGCTGGGCTCTCAGGGTAAACCGGTCCCGCCTAATGTCTTCTTGGATGTCCTGCATAACCCGTCGGTCAAGCTCCCCGGCGAAGAGGATTTGTCTATTCCTGATCCAGAGGCTCAGTTGGTGGCGGCTCTGCATGTCATTCCGGATTGGACAGTTCCTTATCTGGCGTACATGAACTGGGGCGAGTTACCAGAGGATGAGACGCTGGCCAGACAGATAATCCGGTGATCCAAGTCCATGACTATTGTCAATGGCGAGTTGCATCATTGCAGTGTATCAGGGGCATTTCAACGTTGTGTGTCGCCGGAGGAAGGTTGTGACATCTTGCGCGAAATCCACGAGGGAGATTGTGGTCACCACGCCGGTTCAAAATCTCTGGTGGCTAAGGCGTTTCATCACGGTTTCTATTGGTTGACTGCTCATGCTGATGCGGAGGACCTGGTTAGGCGATGTGACGGCTGTCAGAAGTTCTCAAGACGTGCTCATGTGCCGGCTCAAGAATTGAGGATGATTCCAATTACTTGGCCATTTGCGACTTGGGGGCTGGATATGGTTGGGCCTTTCAAACGGTCCAAGGACAAGAAGACCCACCTTTTGGTGGCGGTTGACAAGTTTACAAAGTGGGTGGAAGCGGAGCCCGTCAGCAAGTGTGATGCAGCCACGGCGGTTCAATTCATTAAAAGGTGATTTTCGGTTTGGCTTTCCACACAGATATTAATGCGATAATGGTACCAATCTGTCTAAGGGTGCTATGAAGGAGTTCTGTGAACGTGAGCACATCCGGCTTGACATTTCATCAGTTGCTCACCCACAGTCCAATGGCCAAGCAGAGAGAGCTAACCAAGAGATCTTACGATGCATCAAACCCCGGCTTATGGTTCCTTTGCAGCGGACGCCGGGTTGTTGGGTTGAGGAGTTACCATCTGTATTATGGAGCATCAATACTACGGCCAACAGATCGACAGGATACACACCGTTCTTCATGGTCTACGGAGCGGAGGCGGTTCTCCCCAATGATATCCGTCATGATTCACCTCGCGTAGCAGCTTATGTTGAAGTAGATAACGAGGTAGCACGGCAAGACTCTTTGGACCTGTTGGATGAGGAGCGTGACATTGCAGCTGCCCGTTCGGCGATCTACCAGCAGGATCTTCATCGCTATCGCAGTCGCCGAGTTAGAACCAGAACCTTTCAAGAAGGAGATTTGGTGCTCCGGCTCATCCAAGACCAGACTGATATGCACAAGCTATCCCCACCTTGGGAGGGACCTTTCGTGATCAGTAAGAATCTGCACAACGGGTTGTACTATCTGATTGATATATGAGAGCATAAAGACTCGCGTACATCAAAGGAGGAGACCAATAGGCCGTGGAACATAGCTCATCTTCTGCCCTACTTTACTTGAGCCATAGTCTCTACTTATGTACATATTATGACAATGTATATATTATGATCAATACAATAAACCGGAGCCTTTGCTAAAGCGGGGTCCCTGTTATTTTTACATCATGAGTGTTTACACGGAGTTTTTATCTTAAAGCAGTCTCCGGTTTACCCCTTGAGTTAGGTTTTTAACAAAGCTTCATATCATGTCAATTGGGGGCTTGGTCGTGTCCGAACCAATGCAACACCTTTTGATAGGCGAAAGCCACGGAATCACTTGGGGACTTGGTCACGTCTGAACTAGTCACGCCTCTTGATCGGCCTAAGGCCACATAATCACTTGGGGGCTTTGGTCGAACCCGAAACATCGCCACACCTCTTGATCGGCGTAATGCCACTGCATCATTTGGGGACCTGGCTGACATGAACCATAGCTACGCCTATTGGGGGCTTGGTCGTGTCCGACCATGGTAATGCCACTTGATCGGCTCAAACAGCTCTTTTCGCAAAATATTTTTTCTTTGCCTTTGGTTGAAATTTGTTGGTCTTTTTGCATATTTCTCTTGTTGTGTTCTTAAAACCGATAATTATTAAACCGATTCGACTGTTAGTTGACGGGACACGGTTTGTTTTTCATACGGAGACACTTTGCCCGGTTTGATTTTTGATAAACATCCTATTATGGAGTAACACCGGTGTTCATCTTAACCCGGAACGGTTTACCTGATAAACCGACCCTATATACACAGGAGTTGTTTTCTCCTTCAGCAGAGCGGGTTTGTTACAACTCTGCTTCAAGATTGGCACAGCCAACTTCATGCCCTACGATGGCAGGTATCATACATTCCCATATTTTATCATATGTTTAAATCTAAGGTATTATCTTTGATTTCACATACATAGATATGATGACCTTTGGGTTATACAACCACAATGGCGTTTTCAGCTTTTTTGCTACAGACAACAGTTTAGCATCAGTGATTCAACGGAAGCATAAGTTGTAATAAATATGCACAAAGGCATATCAACACAAAGTGTGGCAGCTAGTCTATTACAAGGCAACACGGTGCCCAAATAAGATAATTGTTTTCTCGCATAACATAAGGAAGCGATAATGTAAACCGCCTACGGTTCATGCTTGGTCGCCACTTGGCACGATGGTTATGGGTCATCTCGCGCCGCTTCAACTTCGATTCCTTACCCAGCGGCTGGAAATCAATAGTTGTCGATCGATTCCCATTAATGCTTGAATACAGCTTCATCATTGATCAGCAATGACGGTTCAATATCGGGAGCGTAAGTATGCTTACGAATTGGAGGTATAAGGTTCTCCGCTTCAGGAATCGGTGCAGGCACTCGTTTATTCTCGCCATCATATTGGGCTTGATAGTGAGATAGATTTGCCTCTTCAGCCAATTGACAAGCCAAAGGGCGCACTTCCCGGTTTATAGCTCGGAGATCTTCTTCACTGAATTCTGTCCCGTCTTCCTTCAAGCTTGGGAAGCCCTGGGCCGCTTCAACAGGATCAAAATCCGGCACCCACGCTTTGGCCCGGATTAAGGCGTTTATGGCACCGGTTCTAGCAGCAGATTTCTTTAATTCTTCAAACCGGGCAGGAAGCATTGACAACCTTTTAATGGTGTCCTGGATCAAGGTCGGAGCCGGGTTGTTGTGAGAAGCGGTGCTGATGATCCGTTGCGCACCAGTATAGAGTTGCTCTATCAATGTATAAGAGGCTTTCAATTTCTTCCGCACGTCTGATCCCAAGTGGCCAATACGTGTCCCTGTATCATTCAAAGGGTTAATAAACCTGCAATTTCATCAGAAGGCCTCACTACGTCAGAAGTCAAAAAGGCTTACCAAAGACAGCGGCGGTCATGCCGTGCACTTGCCGCTTTACACTGGTCAGTTCATCCACTACCAGTTTGAGGGCAACCTCAGCATTCTCTGCCCGTTGAGTTAAAACGGCCTTTTAAGTGGCCCAATCCGCCCGCTCCTTGTTGAATCCCTCCTTAAGCTTTTCCATGACGCTTAAAGCGCTGGTTAATTCATTCTTTGCTTTGGAGGTTTCAGCTTGCTGGGATTTCAAGTTTTCTTGGAGATCAGCGATTTGGTTTTCTTTCTTGTTCAGATCAGCCTAGATACAGAAAATCAATTGATAAAGATTAAGCTGCAGACTTGAGGTACCAACCCCATAACAAGTTATGCCTTTGGTACTTGGGGGCTAATGCATATTTGCTGTTCATCCTACAATTTCTATATCAAGTCCGAAGCTCAATACAAGTATTCAGTTTGGCACTTGGGGGCTAATGCTTATTTGCTCTGTCCTTGAGGGATACTGGATTTCTTATAGAAGTCCCGATTTAACTACATTATGTTGAACCGGCCCTTGGGGGCTACTTTCCCAAAAGTACAGCTTTGCTCAGGATTATATTGGGAAGTCCCGGTTTAAGTTCACATCTTAAAACCGTCACTTGGGGGCTATTAGAGTTGACAGATTGAAATATACAAGCAGAGAGTCATATGTAATTTACCTCATATTTGTCCTTCATCATATTTACCAGACCGGCTTCATGATCACGGCTGGTGTATAACCGGTTCAGATAACCGGAATGAAGATCTTGGGGATTCAAAGCGGCATAAGTAGCCAAATTGGCATTCCACTTGCCTTTACCAGACGCAGTAAATTCATCCTTTGCAGTGTGCTTAGACAAGGCGACATGATTACCTGGCTCGGAATGGCCAAAGCGAGTAATAACAACATCATCATCTTTGGCTTCGCCGGTTCGCACTGGGGTCTGATGTCTACTACACAACCTTCTTCTTGTAGACGTTGTTGGGCCTGCAAGTGCATAGGTTTGTAGGACAGTAGCAAATTTCCCTCAAGTGGATGACCTAAGGTTTATCAATCCGTGGGAGGCGTAGGATGAAGATGGACTCTCTCAAACAACCCTGCAACCAAATAACAAAAAGACTCTTGTGTCCCCAACACACCCAATACAATGGTAAATTGTATAGGTGCACTAGTTCGGCGAAGAGATGGTGATACAAGTGCAATATGGATGGTAGATATAGGTTTTTGTAAACTGAAAATATAAAAACAGCAAGGTATCAAGTGGTAAAAGTGAGCGTAAATGGTATTGCAATGATAGGAAACAAGGCCTAGGGTTCATACTTTCGCTAGTGCAAGTTCTCTCAACAATAATAACATAGATAGATCATATAACAAGCCCTCAACATGCAACAAAGAGTCACTCCGAAGACACTAAGAGTGGAGAACAAAAGTAGAGATTATGGTCGGGTACGAAACCACCACAAAGTTATCCTTTCGGATCAATCTATAAAAGAGTTCGTACTAGAATAACACCTTAAGATACAAATCAACCAAAACCCTAATGTCACCTAGATACTCCATTGTCACCTCAAGTATCCGTGGGCATGATTATACGATATGCATCACACAATCTTAGATTCATCCAACCAACATAAAAGTACTTCAAAGAGTGCCCCAAAGTTTCTACCGGAGAGTCAAGAACGTGTGCCAACCCCTATGCATAGGTTCCCAATGTCACGAAACCCGCAAGTTGATCACCAAGACATACATCAAGTATTCTCATAAAAGACTCAATCCGATAAGATAACTTCGAAAGGGGAAGCTCAATTCATCACAAGAGAATAGAGGGGGAGAAACATCATAAGATCCAACTACAATAGCAAAGCTCGCGATACATCAAGATCGTGTGAAGTCAAGAACACGAGAGAGAGAGATCAAACAGATAGCTACTGGTACCTACCCTCAGCCCCGAGGGTGAACTACTCCCTCCTCATCGTGGATAGCGCCGGGATGATGAAGATGGCCACCGGAGATGGATCCCCCCTCCGGCAGGGTACCGGAAAGGGGTCCCGATTGGTGGCGGAACTCCCGATCTAGGTTCTGTTCTGGAAGTTTTAGGGTACGTAGGTATATATGGGTGAAAGGAGTACGTTGGTGGAGCTACGTGGGCCCCACGAGGCAGGGGAGCGCGCCCAGGGGGGAGGGTGCGCCCCCACCCTCGTGAGCACCTCCCGTATCTTCTGACGTGGGGTCCAAGTCCATCAGGTGGGTTTCGTTCCAAAAATAACTTCTCCAGTTGATTTCGTTCCGTTTTGACTCCGTCTGATATTCCTTTTCCTCGAAACACTGAAATAGGCATAAAACAACAAATCTGGGCTGGGCCTCCGGTTAATAGGTTAGTCCCAAAAATAATATAAAAGTGAATAATAAATCCCAGTATTCCCTAAAACAGTAGATAAAGTAGCATGGAGCAATCAAAAATTATAGATACGTTGGAGACGTATCAGGGTCGCCGGTTTCTCTGTATGCTTTGGTGGACTTGCTGTTTTATCAGTTTGAGCAGGACTCGTGGGTTGATTTGAAGGGCCTGTGGCATCAACATGTGCCTCTTCAATGGTAACATCATGATCTTGCAGTGGTGGGTCATTCAGCATATCATCCTGGATGTGTTCTTCAGGATTGGGTATTTTGGTCGGTTCAGGAGCGTCGTCTTCTTCTGCCGCTTTGTCCAGGCAAGCTTTCTTGCTGGCCTAGGCTTGGCCCTGAAAGGAAAAAGACGGATCAGTCCAGTAAACATTGAAAGTGATATATAAAAACAGTATCATCAGGAATATGGCTCACCCAAGCATTGTTTTAAGTGGTGGGAGTTGGGTGGCTGACGACTCGCCGGACGAAGAATGAGAAGTCACCTGATAATCGGAGTCAGATGGATTAAGAGGTTGACGAATGCAACCCGCTTTAGGATAAGCATTGACGAAACAGTTAGAGACCTTCGAACGGCGTTTCCGAATCGGACTGTTCGGTAAACCGTGGAGGTAACTACCGTCATTGCCGGGTTGCGCGATGAGCTTCATGCTGTTGTGTCTCCATAAGAAAGTTTCGTCCAAATAAGCAAGAGGGTGATAAAATTTAACTTTCCGGTTTGCTCGTTGATTTTTACTGAAGGTAAAGGGTTTGAATCGGAAGAAAGAGCGATTACCTCTACAACATCAGCATGACTGACTTCAGCATCATCCTGGCAATAATCATTATCAATAAGGCGTGTGAAAAATAAACCAAGTGAGTCAAATTCTACCTCAAGATCCGGATTATGCACATCATCGTCAGCTGGTGGATCGGAGGAGGCAGTTGTTTCCTTTCTATTGGCTGGTTTTTTCACAACTCTGGTCTTGGGCCGGGTTATTTTCTCCGGTTCCTCTTGTGGAGTTTCCCTACTCCAAAATGGATCATCACCATGTTTGAAAGATGTTAATATCAACAAAGAGTACTTCAACATAGTCAGATTTTGTAAAGGCATAAGATATGAGTCTTACGGCTAGCGGTTTGTTAATGGCAGAAAAGGGACCTAGGCCGGTTTGGGCGCAAGAAGCCTCCGGTTCATTTAACATCCTCTTAACAACCTCAGTAACTTCATCGTCTGTCAGCTGGATCTCAATATGCCGTAGAGGGTCTTTCACATCTTCTGTATATATACACATCAAACCGGAGCGCAGGCTTAGGGGCAGTATACTCCAAGATATCTAGCAGCGAGCAAGACCAACTCCTGTCAACCCATTGGCCATGAAGGCCCGGAGCTTGGATAGTTGAGGGGCATATTTTCTTCTTTCCTTAGCAGTCAGTATGTGAGGGAGGGGATATGTGTTGCTTAGCCGCTCCGGACGGTAACCCGGTAAAGGATTTTCTCCCTCAGGAGAGGTATCTTTGCAGTAAAACCATGTTGAATTCCACTCTTTGGGATGGCTGTGCAGTTTGGCGTGAGGGTAAGTGACCTCTTTCCATTTTTGAATCGCCACACCACCCAGCTCGGTGTTGGGACCGTCAGAAAATTCAGTGCGGCGGTGTAGATGGAAGCAATCTCTGAACAATTCAACTGTGGGCTCCTCTTGAAAGAACACCTCACAGAGCACTTGAAAGTGATAGATATTGGTTATGGAGTTGGGGCCAATATCTTGTGGACGCAGTTGGAAGTTGGCCAAGACATCCCAATAAAACTTTGAACCGGGCGGAATGAAGCCCCGGGCTAAATGATCAGCAAAAACAACAACTTCTCCATCCTTGGGTTCTGGAGGACTCTCCGGGCCGGGGACCCTCCAGTGAATGACGTCTTTTTTGCCTAAAGCGCCGGTGCGGACTAAGTTATCCAGTTGAGTCTCAAATACCTTTCGAGAAGGGACCCAATTACACTCGTACACTTGCTTGGCCATGGTGCAATCTGCAAAGCAGTAATACCGGTTCAAGAATATGTTGGAAGGCTATATATTGATACATTCATTGTTAAAACAGAAGAAGTTGCTTATAAACCGGAGTTCTGCAAGGTGGCAATACATAACTGGGAAATCCTGGCGGTTCAACAAGGGGACTAATGGTATATGCCGAGTTGTCAATTTCTCTACAAAGTTAAACCGCCTAGTCTGAAACATTGATGAATCAAGAGTGGATGTGCGAAAACAGGTTTCACAAAAGTATTTCACAGTTTTGGACCTAGAGCATACTCAGAAAAGAAATAAATGTTCAAGGTCCAAAAGAGCGGTACCGAATCAATGAGCAAGGGTGCAGGGAGATCTATGGCTTTGAGATGCGCAAGTGACAGCGGATGCTAAAAAACTACCGCTACGCAGAACAAGGATTCACGTATTTAATTAAAAGTTATCATATGAGCAATAAGCAAGCGATGAACGCCGAAGAACATGGAAACCCTAGAACAGATCGATGGTGAAAAGATAGAAGACTTACCAGAGCTGAGGAAGAAACAGAAGACCGCCGCGATGCTCTGGTATACTCAGGGTGATGCAGCGGCCAAGGTTGGTGCAGAAGTTGATGGCGGCGGCGGAGCTCCGAAGCTGGGCGGCGCGAGGAAGATGAAGCAGAGGGGCACGAAGGAAAAAAAAGAAATGGCCCTTCGGTCTTATTTATAAAGCAAGGGACATGTGTCAGGCGTGAGAATCAAGGGGCCGCGAGTTTGGAAACGGAGCTGTCGCCTCGATTGTCGCAGGTCTATTAAACAAAAAAGGTATTGTGGATAGTTTTTATGACAGGTGACGTCACGCCGGTTTACGATGACCAGAGAAGATGACATCATGGCGGTTCACCCAATTACACAAAGTTGCTGAAGACGAAGTTTTTTTGCTGAGGATTGACATGAACCTGTTCAAATCAATCTGGGGCCTAATGTTGGGGATATTACTACTGGGCGTAAACCGGCTAGGACAGGCCGGGTTAACTTCATTAGTAGTTGAGTATATTAAAGCCCAAATAGGCAGATGAGGGCTTAAGGCCTGTAGCCGGTTTAAGGCCTGTAGCCGTAAACCGGCGTGGGTATGTAACTTGTATTGTAAGTTAGGAATAGCAGAGACCAAGCCGGATACATCTATAAGCCGGCGTCGGGACTCTGTGAACCGACGGGCGCCACCCATGTATATAAGGGGACGACCCGGAGGCGATTCAGGACGACAGACAACAACTCGAGACTTAGGCGAAGCTTGTTTGCTCCCTAGTCATCGAAACCCCCATCAATTCCATCACAACTAGACGTAGGCTTTTACCTTCATCGATGGGGCCGAACTAGTATAAACTCTCTTGCGTCCTTGTGTCCGCTTTAACCCCTTCAAGCTAACCCGTAGCGATGGCTCCACGACTAAGTCCTTTCATGAGGAAATCTGCCATGACAAAACCACGGCACCCATCCTCCTGCAGCATTGACCCCAAATACCGAAAGTTGTCCTTCTGGGGTACCACCTGGCAATCAAGGCTAACGTCCTCCTCCTCACACCTAGTAGTACCGAAACCACACATCATGTACTTGGTTTTAGGTCTACTAAGCCTAAACCCTTTCGATTCCAAGGATTGTCTCCATAACTCTAACTTCCTATTTACCCCCGTCTGACTATCGTCAACTAGCACCACATAATCCGCAAAGAGCATACACCATGGGATATCTCCTTGTATATCCTTTGTGACCTCATCCATCACCAATGCAAAAAAGATAAGGGCTCAAAGCTGACCCCTGATGCAGTCCTATCTTAATCGGGAAGTCATCAGTGCCGACATCACTTGTTTGAACACTAGTCACAACATTATCGTACATGTCCTTGATGAGGGTAATGTACTTTGCTGGGACTTTGTGTTTCTCCAAGACCCACCACATGACATTCCGTGGTATCTTATCATAGGCCTTCTCCAAGTCAATGAACACCATATGGAAGTTCTTCTTTTGCTCCCTATATCTCTCCATAAGTTGCCGTACCAAGAAAATGGCTTCCATGGTCGACCTCCCAGGCATGAAACCAAACTGATTTTTTGTCATGCTTGTCATTCTTCTTAAGAGGTGCTCAATGACTCTCTCCCATAGCTTCATTGTATGGCTCATCAGCTTAATTCCACGGTAATTAGTACAACTCTGAATATCCCCCTTATTCTTGAAGATTGGTACTAATATACTCCATCTCCATTCTTCTGGCATCTTGTTTGCCCGAAAAATGAGGTTGAAAAGCTTGGTTAGCCATACTATCGCTATGTCCCCGAGACCTTTCCACACCTCAATGGGGATATAATCAGGGCCATCGCCTTGCCTCCTTTCATCCTTTTTAAAGCCTCCTTGACCTTAGACTCCTGGATTCGCCAAGACAAACGCATCTTGGTCTCATCAAAGGAGTCGTCCAGTTCAATGGTAGAACTCTCATTCTCCCCATTGAACAGCTTGTCGAAGTACTCCCGCCATCTATGCTTAATCTCCTCGTCCTTCACCAAGAGTTGGGATGCTTCGTCCTTGATGCATTTGACTTGGCCAATATCCCTCGTTTTCCTCTCTCAGATCTTGGCCATCTTATAGATGTCCCTTTCGCCTTCCTTCGTGCCTAACCGTTGGTAGAGGTCCTCATATGCCCGACCCCTTGCTTCACCAACAGCTCGCTTTGCAGCCTTCTTCGCCATCTTGTACTTCTCTATGTTGTCTGCACTCCTATCCAGGCATAGGCGTCTGAAGCAATCTTTCTTCTCTTTAATCGCCTTCTGGACATCATCATTCCACCACCAGGTATCCTTATCTTCGCTTCTCCTTCCCCTGGACACTCCAAACTCCTCCGAGGCTACCTTACGAATGCAAGTCACCATCTTCATCTACACATTGTCCGCATCCCCTCCTTCCTCCCAAGGGCCCTCCTTAATGGCCCTCTCCTTGAACGCCTGAGCTACCTCCCCCTTGAGCTTCCACCACTTCGTTCTAGCGACTTTGGCACGCTTATCCCGATGGAAATGAATGCGAAAGCGAAAGTCAGCAACCACCAGCTTATGCTGGGGTACAACACTCTCTCCAGGTATCACCTTACAGTCTAGGCACGCACGCCTATCTTCTCTTCTTGAGAGGATGAAATCAATCTGGCTAGAGCGTTGGCCACTACTAAAAGTCACCAGATGTGATTCTCTCTTTCTAAAGAGGGTGTTAGCTACAATCATGTTGTAGGCTAGAGCAAAGCTTAACACATCTCCTCTTTCTTGATTCCTGATGCCATAGCCAAAGCCCCCATGCGCCCCTTCAAAATCTGTGTTAGATGTACCCACGTGGCCATTGAGGTCTCCTCCTATGAAGAGCTTCTCACCAATCGGTACACTCTTAACCATGTCTTCCAGACCTTCCCAGAACTCCCTCTTGGTGTTCTCATTGTGGCCTACTTGCGGGGCATACGCGCCGATAACATTGAGAACCAAGTCCTCAACTACCAGCTTGACCAGGATAATCCGGTCCCCACGTCTCTTGACGTCTACCACTCCATACTTGAGGCTCCTGTTGATCAAGATGCCTACGCCATTTCGGTTTGCAGCCGTCCCCGTGTACCATAGCTTGAAGCCGGTATCCTCCACCTCCTTTGCCTTCTGTCCTCTCCATTTTCTTTCTTGGACGCAAAGGATATCAACACCTCTCCTCACCGTTGCATCAACTAGCTCCTGAAGCTTCCCTGTCAGAGACCCGACGTTCCAACTACCTAAGTGAATCCTCCTAGGGTCGGCTAGCTTCCTTACCCTTCGCACTCGTTGAGTCAAATGACCAGGATAATCCGGTACCCACGTCTCTTGACATCTACCACTCCATACTTGAGCTCTTTTTGATCAAGATGCCTACGCCATTTCTGTTTGAAGCCGTCCCCGTGTTAATGGATAAATGAAAAATATAATTTCTTTCTCAACCTGAAACCCAGGTTGAGAAAGGCGAAGCTAATACCAGATACTTTCATGCACTCACCAATGGTCGGAAGCGCAAAAGCTCAATTCTAAGTCAGAAAATGACCTTTTAGTGACCCAAAATGAGACAGTGAGTCATATTTATGAGTTCTTCATTGGCCTGTTGGGAACAGCCGAAGAGAAAAGACTCAGCCTCCGGGAAGATTTGTGGGATGCAACAGAGAAAGTGTATCAACAGGAAAATGATGTTGAGGGAGTCCTGGATTAGGGGGTGTCCGGATGGCCGGACTATAACCTTTGGCCGGACTCCTAGACTATGAAGATACAAGATTGAAGACTCCGTCCCGTGTCCGGATGGGACTTTCCTTGGCGTGGAAGGCAAGCCTGGCGATACGGATATGTAGATTTCCTACCATTGTAACCGAATCTGTGTAACCCTAACCCTCTTCGGTGCCTATATAAACCTGAGGGTTTTAGTCCGTAGGACAAACAACAATAATACCATAGGCTAGCTTCTAGGGTTTAGCCTCTCTGATCTCATGGTAGATCTACTCTTGTACTACCCATATCATCAATATTAATCAAGCAGGAGTAGGGTTTTACCTGCATCGAGAGGGCCCGAACCTGGGTAAAAACATCGTGTCCCTTGTCTCCTGTTACCATCCTCCTAGATGCACAGTTCGGGACCCCGTACCCGAGATCCGCCGGTTTTGACACCGACATTGGTGCTTTCATTGAGAGTTCCTATGTGTCATCATCTTTAGGCCCGAGGGATCCTCCGATCATCAACAACGATGCACTCCAGGGTGAGACTTTTCTCCCCGGACAGATCTTCGTATTCGGCGGCTTTGCACTGCGAGCCAATTCGCTTGGCCATCTGGAGCAGATTGAAAGCTACGCCTCGCCACCAGTGTCAGATTTGAAGTTTGAACTACACGGCTGACATCCGCGGAGACTTGATCTTCGACGGGTTCGAGCCACAGCCAAGCGCGCCGCACTGTCATGAGGGGCGTGATGTAGCTCTGCCGCCGAAGAATGTCCTGGAGGCCGCACCAGTGTCCGCTCCAACCTTTTGCACGGAGCCGACTACGCCGATCGAGGACGGGTGGCTGGACACCGCCTTGGGGGCTGCGATCTCTATGGCGATTGAGCCATATACCTACCCCGTCCTTTCGAAGCTCGTGACTCCAAGGTGCCGGACTCCTCTCCGGACTCCGAACCTTCATACTTCGCCAATCGAATCCGATTGGGCGCCGATCATGGAATTCACTGCCGTGGACATCTTTCAGCACTCGCCCTTTGGCGACATCCTGAACTCACTAAAGTCTCTCTCTTTATCAGGAGAGCCCTGGCCGGATTATGGTCAGGAAGGTTGGGATGCGGACGATGAAGAAATTCAAAGCCCACCCACCATCCACTTCGTAGCCACTATCGATGATTTAACCGACATGCTCGACTTCGACTCCGAAGACATCGACGGTATGGACGACGATGCAGGAGACGATCAAGAACCAGCGCCATTGTGGCACTGGAAGGCCACCTCGTCATACGACATATACATGGTGGACATTCCAAAATATGGGAATGGCGATGGAACAGCGGAGGATGACCCTCCAAGAAACAGCCCAAGCGCCGGCGCCAAGGCCGCTCTAAATCCCGCCACAGCAAAAACAGTGATATCGACACGGGAGACAATAACACCCCGGACAGTGCCGAAGACAACCCCCTCCAGCAGGATTCAGCGCAGGAGGATGGAGAAGCCAGCCCTCGTGAGAGAGCGGCAGAAAGAGAGGTAGAGGACGATAATTACATGCCTCCCTCCGAAGATGAGGCAAGCCTCGACGACCATTTAATCTGTCGTGCCCGAGGATCCCATCGAACAAGAGTGTTTCAAGCGCAGGCTTATGGCCACGGCAAGCAGCCTCAAGAAAAAGCAGCAACAGCTTAGAGCTGACCAAGACTTGCTAGCTGACAGATGGACTAAAGTCCTTGCGGCCGAAGAGTATGAACTCGAGCGTCCCTCCAAGAGCTACCCAAAACGCAGGTTGCTACCCCGATTAGAGGAGGAAGCACCCAAACCTACATCACTAGCGCATGATACGGCTGACCGGCCACCTCGTGGCCGCGACAGACAGGCCTCTCTGCCCTCAACTCAAGCCGCACCCCGGCGCCGCTCAAAAAATACCAAGGCACGGGGAAATGCGCCAGACCTGCGAGATATATTGGAGTACAAGGCAAGGCAAACAAAATCGATCTACGGATCGCTTGGGCGCCCCACGACACATGACGATAACCGTCACGCCAGATATGGCAACTCCGGCCGGGCCGAACACACTAGACAAAGCTCATTTGAGCTGCGTTGTGATATAGCCCAATACGGAGGCGCCGCACACCCACTATGCTTCACAGATGAAGTGATGGATCATCAAATTCCTAAGATTTTCAAACCCGTAAACATTGAATCATACGATGGCACAACAGATCCTGCGGTTTGGGTCGAGGACTATCTCCTTCACATCCACATGGCCCGCGGTGATGATCTACACGCCATCAAATACCTCCCACTCAAGATTAAAGGACCAGCCCGGCATTGGCTTAACAGCTTGCCAGCAGAGTCAATTGGTTGTTGGGAAGACCTGGAAGCCGCATTCCTCGACAATTTCCAGGGCACATATGTGCGACCACCAGACGCCGATGACCTAAGCCACATAATTCAGAAGCCAGAGGAAGCGGCCAGACAATTCTAGACACGGTTCCTAACCAAGAAAAATCAAATCGTCGATTGTCCGGATGGAGAGGCCCTTGCAGCCTTCAAACACAACATCCGCGACGAGTGGCTTGCCCGGCACCTAGGACAAGAAAAGCCAAAATCCATGGCAGCCCTCACAACACTCATGACCCACTTTTGTGCGGGAGAGGACAGCTGGCTAGCTCATAGTAACAACATGACCAAGAGCCCTGGTAATTCGGATACCAAGGACAGCAGGCAGGTCACGTCGCAACAAGCACAAGCGCCGCATTAACAACGATAATGCTGAGGATACGGCAGTCAATGCCGGATTCAGAGGCTCTAAACCCGGTCAGCGGAAAAAGCCATTTAAAAGAAATACTCTGGGCCCGTCCAATTTGGCCCGAATACTCGATCGCTCGTGCCAGATACACGGCACCCCTGAAAAACCAGCCAACCACACCAACAGGGATTGTTTGGTGTTCAAGCAGGCAGCCAAGTTAAATGCCGAAAACAATGACAAGGGGCTGCATAGCGATGACGAGGATCAGCCCCGGCCGCCGAACAATAGAGGACAAAAGGGCTTCCCCCCACAAGTGCGGACGATGAACATGCTATACGCAACCCACATACCCAAAAGGGAGCGGAAGCATGCACTAAGGTACGTATATGCGATGGAGCCAGTCGCCCCAAAGTGCAACCCGTGGTCTTCTTACCCGATCACTTTTGATCGAAGGACCACGCCACTAGCATCCGCAATGGCGGATTCGCTGCATTGGTTCTAGACCCAATCATTGACGGATTTCACCTCACTAGAGTCCTAATGGACAGCGGCATCAGCCTGAACCTGCTTTATCAGGATACAGTGCGCAAAATGGGCATAGACCCATCAAGGATTAAACCCACGAAGATGACCTTTAAAGGCGTCATACCAGGTGTAGAGGCCAACTGTACAGGCTCAGTTACACTTGAAGTGGTCTTCGGATCCCCGGATAACTTCCGAAGCGAGGAGTTAATCTTCGACATAGTCCCGTTCCGCAGCGGCTATCACGCACTGCTCGGACGAACCACATTTGCAAAGTTCAATGCGGTGCCGCACTACGCATATCTCAAGCTTAAGATGCCAGGTCCTCGAGGAGTCATTACGGTCAATGGAAACACCGAATGCTCTCTCTGGACGGAGGAGCATACGGCGGCCCTCGCGGCGGAAGTACAAAGCAGCCTCTTAAGGCAATTCTCGAGTCCGACTATTAAACGGCCGGACACCGTCAAGCGTGCCCGGAGTAACCTACAACAAGACCGCCTGGCACGTTCCGAGCACGCATAGCAATGCGGCCCAAACCCCAGCCCTCGCGAAATTGCGAAACCAGTACCACGCGTACATAATTACGCTCTGGAAATACCATGGACATAGGGGGAGGGGCACGACCACGGCATGCCCAGAATGCGGCTCAACCGCACCAGGGGCTCCAGTTTGTGTCATTATGTTTTTTCTTCTTTCTTTTTTACTTTCAGGACTCCGCTCTTACGAAGCCATGTCCGGCAGAAGAATCGCCGAACACACGATGCAACAGCCAGGGAAGCAGAAAGCTACGTCGAGTGTCCAGGTGGACTCTATTACGAGCAGTATACCTATTTTACATACCATCCTGCAGCTTACCCCTGGAGGGGGACATGTTAAAAAGTCCCGTCCCTTGCTTATCGCACTATTTGTATCGTTCTGCTCTTACTGCAACCCTTTTGAGTAAACAATACATAGCTTCTGCCTATTATTTAATTCCCTTTTTCTATTATATATGTTCAGTTATGACATGGTGCAACCGTACACTTTGGTACGGGCAATACACCAGGGGCTTAAGTACCCCACAATATGGTGTGATAAGTTCGAACACTTTCACAAGTGCGGCACCCCGAACTTATAGCATTATGTGCATCGGCTCCGAATCACGTCTTGGGTCAATAGTTGGGTTTGCCCGGCTCCCATGTTTTGGTACCTTATGTTCAGTTATATCAGCTAAGGTAGCGCTGGGAGAACCACCGCGATTGTGCCCCGGTTGAGCTGGGTTAAGCACCTTAGTGGAGAAAGCTAAAACTGACCGTCATGATAGGGCGAGAGCCGGTCGCTGTTCGAGAGGTTTTCAAGTCCCTAAAGACTTATGCCGCTTAGAGCGAGGAGTCGGCATTGTCCGGCCTAGGCGTGGATAGCGCCCCGAACTCGGTCTTTCGAATACCGGGGACTTTGCCGAAATTTAAAATTATAGAATTCTTTGGCTAAGTGAGAGTGTTCAAGCATTATAGTCCGGTTGCCTTGTTCGTTGCGTTGAGCGCCTCCCTCGAAGGACCCAAGAATGGGAACAAGAGCGCTCAAGTTTATGCCGAACACCCCATCACTCGTGGCTTGGGGGCTGAAGCCGACGACTCGCCATCTCTCAAATTTAATAAACGGCCGCACAGAAGGTAATATTTTAAATTCAAAAGTGTTGCTTAATGCATATGAACAAGTTTTCAGCGTACAGGATAACAAATGCGAGTCTACCTAAAAACTACATCTTTGGAGCATTCACCCGCTATAAGGCGGGCACCCTTCAGGATGCCCTCATAATACATTTCAGGCTTGCGATGCTCCTTGCCCGGTGGTGGTCCGTCCGTCACAAGCTTCTTAGCGTCCATCTTGCCCCAGTGCACCTTAGCACGGGCAAGGGCCCTACGGGCACCTTCGATGCAGACGGAGCGCTTGACGACTTCAACCCATGGACAAAGGCCCACCACGGCCGCCTCACAAGCCCAAGTAGCTCCTGTGCATGGCTTCCTTAGGCCTCAGCCGAACTATGAGGCCCTTCATGGCCTGTTCGGCCACCTTATGGAGCTCGACCAGCTGCTTCAACTGGTCGCTTAAGGGCACCGGGTGTCCGGCCTCAGCATACTGAGACCAGAACACCTTCTCCGTTGAGCTTCCCTCCTCGGCTCGGTAGAATGCGGCAGCATCGGACACACTGCGGGGCAGATCTGCGAATGCTCCTGGAGAGCTCTGGATTCGGTTAAGTAACAGATAATTCACTTCCACATGCTTGCTTTGCATATAGAATGCCTTACCCGCCGCTATCGTCTTCCTCGCCTGAATTTCCTAGAGGGCTTTTTGGGCTTCGGCCTTGGCAGATTTGGCGTTCTCAAGGGCCGAGGCGAGCTCGGACTCTCGAGTCTTTGAGTCACGCTCCAAACTCTCGTGTTTTTCCACGAGAGCCTGGAGCTCTTGCCGCACCTCCGCCACCCGCGCCTCATGCTTCTCTCGCCAGCAGCCCGCTGCTGCATCGCTTTCGGCCTTGGACACCGCTTCCTTCAGGGTCGCCACCTCGTTCGTGGCCCCTGCATATTCACGTTATTACTGTCATTTTTTGCAACCACAACTTTTAAATACTCCCATAAGGTATTACTTACCTTCCTTGTCCTTGAGCTGCTTTTTGGCAAGGCCGAGCTCGCTCTCGGACCGCTCGAGGCTCTGCTTCAATGCATCAACCTCCGCATTCACTGCGGCAGAGGTCAGCAGCGCATCCTGCATTCCCATATTGGCATACTTATGTTAGACTCCTACGTATATCTTTTTAGATCCTCAGTTCGGCTTTTTTATTTCCGAACGCCAAACTGAGCATCAGGGGCTACTGTCTATGCGGTAATATTTTTACGTATCTTAAATACATACCTCAAAGCCTGTTAGAAGGCTGGCACAGGCTTCAGTCAGCCCGCTCTTGGCGGACTGAACTTTCTGGATCACCACACTCATAACAGTGCGGTGCTCCTCGTCGATGGAAGCGCCGTTAAGCGCCTCCATCAAATCATCCGGTGCCTCCGGTTGGACGAAGGTCACCAGGGTCGCAGTCTTGCCCTTCTTCCGAAGGGGTCGCCTGCCGGACTCCGGAACCACTGAAGGTTCCCGTACGGAGTCTGGCACAGGGCCGGACTTAAACCCCTTCGGGGTTTTATCCCCTTTGCGCCCGGAGTCCGGGAGGTCGCCTTGCGGCGCCTCTAGGGCCACCTCCTCCTGGCTGGGCCCCTTTTGGGACTCCACCCCAGCGTCATCCGCGGCTGGAGGAGACGAGGCGGTTGGAAGTGAGGTGCTATTCACATCTGACGAATCCAGGGAGCCGCTCGACGAAGCGTCGAGCCCGTCCTTGGGCGGGTTGCATGGTTATACTCGGCGTTCGAAGATGTTGTGCGACAAATAGAATGCCATGAGTTATTCTGGTGTCCGGACACTTACGATTTCGCCAGGGGCTTGGTCCTTGGTGGCCACTCCTCTCCGCCGTCGTCGACGTTGGTGGCGTAGTCCGGAGGGAGGGTCCTTCCCTTCTTGGACCCCCTCCGGCCTCCCCAGTTGGGGGGCCTTCCTTTTCTTCTCTACCCCCGCTGGGGGAGAGGCCTCTTTTTCCTCCTCCTCGTCTTCGCGGGAGGAGTCCACCACGGAGTCATCGGACGATGAGTCCGACAACACTTGGCGCTGGGAACTCCTTCGAGTTCCCGTGGCCTTCTTCTTGGCCTTCTTCTCTGGCACCACGTAAGGTGCCGGAACCAGCAGCCCCGTCAAGCGGGCGTCCGCTGGGTCTTCTGGCAAGGGAGCCGGACAGTCAACCTGTCTGCACGTCTTCCGCCAGTCTGCCAAAGGTGAGGGAGTTTTAGATCCCGCATAGAGTCAAATTATGAAAAAGAGTCCCGTAAAGGGTAAATAGCTTACCTCGCTGGCTTGATGTCGCGAGCTGAATCCGCGATCTTCGGTGGCGGATGCGGAGCCTCGGCGCCCTTGAACAGCACCTTCCGTGCATCTTCAGACGTTGTATCAAGAGCCGCTCAAGGTTCGGTGTCAGTGCCGAATCAAACTCCCACAAGTTGAAGGCCCGTTCTTTGGCATGGGAGGATCCGGCGGATGAGCATAACCTGGACTACATTGGCAGGCTTGAGCTTCTTGTCCACCAGGTTTTGGACGCAGTTTGGAGTCCGGTCAGCTCTTCCGAATTACCCCACGTCGTGCCTGTCTCTTTCCATCGTGAGGCGTGTAGGGAAGCCAGATCGAATTGGGGCCGCTGCCCATTTGGAGTCGCAGCTCGGTGATGTAGAACCACCCCGATTGCCACCCCTTTATGGTCTCCACGAAGGAGCCCTCGAGCCATAGGACGTTGGCCATCTTGCCCACCATGGCACCTCCAAGACTCCGCTTGGCGGCCGCCCACTACCTTCGGCTTGACATTGAAGGTCCTCAGCCATAAGCCGAAGTGGGGCTGGATGCAGAGGAAGGCCTCGCACACAACGATGAACGCTGAGATGTTGAGGATGAAATTCGGGGCCTGATCATGGAAATCTAGGCCGTAGTAGAACATGAGCCCCCGGACAAATGGGTGAAGTGGAAACCCTAGTCCACTGAGGAAGTGGGGGAGGAACACCACCCTCTCATGGGGCCTAGGGGTGGGGATGAGCTGCCCCTTGTCGGGGAGCCGATGCGCAATGTCCTCAGACAAGTATCCGGCCTTTCACAGCATTTTGATGTGCCCCTCCGTGACGGAGGAGGCCATCCACTTGCCTCCCGCTCCGGACATAGTTGGAGAAGGTTGAGGTGGGATGTGCGGACTTGGGCGCTAGAGCTCGAGCGCACGGAAATGGATGAGCAAAGGAGGAAGAAGGCATGTGTGAAAAAGTGGATCCTTATCCCTTTATATGGACGGACAAAGCTATGCGTCCCCACCGGCCTGATAAAACTCGCTTATCTCCCAAGCGCCGTAATCAATGGCGCGGTTGGGTTACCCACACCCGTATTGATGAGAATCCGGAATAAGGGACACGATCTCCGCTTTGACAAGACGTGCAAGGAAACTGCCTCACTAAACGCGTTGAGGTGGGACAAGAAAACGATTCGAATAAAGGCTTGGCCATGGTGTGATGTCACGCCATGGAATACGCCGCCAGATTGAACTTGTGTATTTATTATTCTATCTACGGTGGTATGTGGAACTTATTTTGCAGAGCCGGACACTATCCTTGTGTTCAAAATCTTCTATGAAGTATTCGGAGGAGGAACCCGCCTTGCAATGCCAAAGACAATATGCGCGTCGGACTCGTCGTCATTGAAGCCTGGTTCAGGGGCTACTGAGGGAGTCCTGGATTAGGGGGTGTCCGGATGGCCGGACTATAACCTTTGGCGGACTCTGGACTATTAAGATACAAGATTGAAGACTTCGTCCCGTGTCCGGATGGGACTTTCCTTGGCGTGGAAGGCAAGCTTGGCGATACGGATATGTAGATTTCCTTCCATTGTAACCGACTCTGTGTAACCCTAACCCTCTTCGGTGCCTATATAAACCAGAGGGTTTTAGTCCGTAGGACAAACAACAATCATACCATAGGCTAGCTTCTATGGTTTAGCCTCTCTGATCTCGTGGTAGATCTACTCTTGTACTACCCATATCATCAATATTAATCAAGCAGGAGTAGGGTTTTACCTCCATCGAGAGGGCCCGAACATGGTAAAAACATCGTGTCCCTTGTCTCCTGTTACCATCCGCCTAGACGCATAGTTCGGGACACCCTACCCGAGATCCGCCGGTTTTGACACCGACAGATGCCCTTGCATTGTCCTTCCTGCCGCAAGAAATACATAGGGCCCTTGCTGACATGAAGAACGACAGGGCTCCAGGTCCGGATGGTTTTCCGGTGGAGTTCTTTAAAAAGTTTTGGCCTGTCCTTAGAGACCTGTTTTATGCGATAGTGAACGGCTTCACCCTAGGCACTGTGGACATGTCCCACCTCAACTACGGTGCCATTTTCCTGATCCCTAAGGTCAAAGGGGCGGACTTCATTAAGATGTTTCGTCCAATTACCCTCATTAATGTCCCCTTTAAGATCTGCATTAAGGCCTACGCCACTAGGGCTCCTGTAGCACAACTTACTATTCTTAAAAGCCAAACATCTTTTCTCAAGGGTAGAAATATCCTTGAAGGCCCGATAGCACTTTTGGAGATAGTCCACGAGCTTAAATGAACAAGGAAGAAGGGAGTAATCCTAAAACTGGACTTTCAAAAAGTCTGTGACCGCGTGAACTGGGAGTTTGTGCGGGATGTCCTCCTCAAAAAGGGATTTGAGGCAGGATTTTTGCATCGTATCATGCACTTGATCACCGGAGGGCACACCGCGGTTATAATTAACGGCAAGATGAGGAAATTTTTCTGCATCAAAAAAGGGCTCCGTCAGGGAGACCCCATCTCTCCGCAGATTTTTAACTTTGTAGCCGACGAATTTTTGGCCATGATAGCCAAAGCCAGGGCGGCAGGCCACATCAAGGGTCTAGTACCCCACCTCATCCCTCGAGGGGTGACCCACCTTCAATACACTGACGACACGTTGATGCTGTTTGAACCCGATGATCACAACATTGCCTCTATCAAGCTCTTGTTGCTATCCTTCAAAGTCCTTTCAGGTCTGAAAATTAACTTCCTGAAAAGCGAGGTCATTACCATGGGGATGGATGACCAGGATAGCACGCAAGTAGCTAATTTTCTTAGTTATAAGCTAGGGAGCTTTCCAATTAAATACCTGAGCCTTCTGATATCACACCGAAAACAGCCCATCTTGGAATGGGAGCCCCTCTACGGGAAGGTGGCCAATAGAGTTAGCTCGCGGCGAGGGAGATTTATGTCTTCCGCCGCTCGGATAATCCTCACAAACTCGAGTCTCTCCTCCCTCCCACTGTTTACTATGGGGATGTTTCTCCTAGCTGATGGAGTTAACGCTAGGCTAGATACCCCTTGTTCTATGTTCTTTTGGGAAGGTACCAGCATTAAACATAAATACCATTTAGTTAAATGGACTGTTGTTTGTAGGACAAAAGAATTTGGGGGCCTGGGTATCACAAACTCTAAACTCATGAAGGTGGCATTACTCACAAAATGGTGGTGGCGTGTTGCCCAAAACGACTTGGGACTCTAGGCAAATCTACTACGAGACAAATATTTCCCCAATGGAAACCTCTTCACGGCGTCTTCGTCCGGATCCACGTTTCGGAATGGGATCCAAGTGGTGCGACCCGCGTCTTTGCGATCGAGGCCAAGTTTCAGATCAATAACGGTCAATCCACTCGGTTTTGGCTTGACTGTTGGCTGGGGCCTGTTCCCCTTTGGCAGAGCCACACCTCTATATATCAGGTGGCCACATATGCCAACATAATGGTGGGGGAGGCTTTGATCTCCTCCTCACCCACCATTCACTTTATGCGGGCCCTCACCCCTACCGAACAAGTGTCATGGTATAACCAGGTTCAAAAAGTTGGTGGTTTGCAACTAGGCTTGGGGGCCGACTCGGTGGAATGGAGCATGTCTGCCTCCAGGAAGTTTTTGGTGAATTCGCTATATAGCAAGCTTATCGAGGGGAGTGCACTGGATATAGCCAGGGGCTATGGAAGGCCGATTTTCCACTTAAGATAAAAATCTTCCTATGGCAAATATTTAGGAACCGTCTACCAACTTTCGACAATGTAGCTAAACGTAACGGCCCGTCAGACGGGTCTTGTTCGGTTTGCAGTCTCGGTGAAGACGCAAATCATGTGTTCTTTAGAAGTCACCTAGCCAAGTTTGCGTGGAGCGCGGTTAGGGACGCGTTTCAAATGAACTAGAATTAATCCCTCCTCAGGTGCGGACCTTCTCACCTTGATCAAAACTCAAAAGGGATCCAGTGCTAGAATAGCTTGGCGATGCGTAGGAGCGTTGCTTTGGGCTATTTGGACGACTCGTAACAAAATTATGATAGAGAAGAAATTCCCTAATCACGCCGCTGATGTGATCTTCAAGTGTTATCTATTTTTACAGACTTGGACACCGTTTGTCAGGACCCCGATCCTAAGTCACACCGATCTACCATGTAACACATCATATCACTTTGCGGCCTCACGCACGGTATTCCCACGGGTGTCGCCTTTCCATGGCCCGGGACCGTTTGCGTCTTTTGGCTCACGTATATGACAGTGTCGCTTGCATCCATATGACAAAGAACCCGGGCCGACATGGCTAGTCGTGAACCCAAAGCGGCGCTAACCTATGGGGACAGGCATACATGAATCACATCGAGCATGTCGGTCATCAACGTATAGATTCGGGCTGTAGCACTGGCTAACAGGACTCCGGTGAACCGGGCTGTAGCAGGCTAGGCAGGACTCGAATAACACCGCGACATTTCCCCGAAGGGACAGACATAGGAACGAAGTGACACACATGCCGGCCAGTCAAGTGTCCAAGTAGTAGTGCTGGGCTAGCAGGACTCCGGTGAACCGGGTTGTAGCGGACTACTATCGCTCAGAAGCACGAGATTACATTTCCCCATATGAGAGGCTGCCAAGGATAAACAACTAGTTTGTCGGATCCCACACATACCAAGCATTTCAAACATACACACAATATGCTCAATATGTGTAGATACAACATGGCATCACAACATAACTCTACGACTCAAATATTTATTCAATAGGCTCCGAGGAGCGAGATATTACAAACATGGGTCTCATGACCCAACACTCAGAGCATACAAGTCAAAGCACAAGCGGAAGCTAAACATGTCCGAGTACGCATAACTATCAATGAAGAAGGCTGAGAAGCCCGACTATCTACCGAGATCTGCCGAGGGCACAAGATCGTAGCTGAGGTAACAAGCTAACCGTTGAAGTCCAAGCGGAACTACTAGCGAGACCGAAGTCTCTCTGCAAAACATAAAATAAGCAAACGTGAGTACAAACGTACTCAGCAAGGCTTACATCGGAACTAGCTACATATGCATCATTATCAAAAGGGGTGGTGGAGTTTGACTGCAGCAAGCCAGCTTTGACTCGGTGGCTATCTGAAGTACGATCGCAAGTAACTCTTTTGAGGTGGACACGAGTCCACATATTCACCATATCAATACACCACTACGGACCCGCTCCCGTCTCCCTACGAGAACGCCATCCATAGCACTCACGCTTATCTTGCGCATTTTAGAGTATCCACTTTCACTTGTCTATGAACTGGTATAGGCAACCCAGAAGTCCTTCTCCGTGGACACGGCTATTCGAATAGATCATGTTAACCCTGCAGGGGTGTACTTCTTCACACACGCTCACCACTTACCGCGTTTACACGACATGTACTGCAACCTTCAAGCGGAAGCCCAACGTGGGTGTCGGCCACAGCCTACCTAAACACACAAGTCCCTAGTCCAGTTTATCGCCTATTCGGGTTCCATCCGCAGGGAGTCCGCCGAGGTTTCCCATACAACCCCGAACGATGTGTGCAGGGGTTCCCGAGACACCAAACGGCGAATCGGTACACCGGGCCACGGTGCCTACCGCAACACAACCCACCCCTACGGTCAGCGTATGCGGCTGCCCCAAAGATACTACAAACACGAAACTACTTGCAACTCCCGGACCGAGGACAAGGGTGGTTAAGAAGTTTAGAGGGTCCATTGGTTTCGGGCCCAATGCGTGGTAGTAACTGTTTCATGGATCACAAACACGTAACTCAGTTCCTCGAGGACGGCTGCAATGAGACAACCCACCATGTACTCCTACATGGCCTCTCACCGCTACCTTTACCAAATCGTGTTCACACACTTAGCTCACACACAATAGGACATGTTCATAACAATTCCAATTCATTCCCGATGAATCAGACCCGACTCAACTCTAAGCAGTAGTGGCATGACAAACAAGCATAAATGAGTAGGCACAACATGGCTCAAACAATTCCTACTCATGCTAGTGGGTTTCATCTAATTATCGTGGAATGACAGGTCATGCAAAGGATCAAGGGGTTCAGCTACCGCAGCAAGTAACAGTTGAATCGATGTTGTCCTAATGCAATGAAATAGAGCAGGAGCGAGAGAGTGGGATTGTATCGAGATGAACAAGGGGGTTTTGCTTGCCTGGCACTTCTGAAGATAATATAGTTCTTCATTGGTGTCATCGAACAATCGTCGGAACGTCTTCTACCGAGAGGGGACAAATACCGGCAAACAAGAGAGAACACAATCAATGCAATGCACATTCACATGAATGACATGTCATGTTAAGGTAGTGAATACACCTAATGCAATATCTAGCCAGGTTAATTGAAGTGGAATTCAAACAAGGTTAAACTCCAACTCCAAATGCTAGTTCATAAATTACCCTAATCATGATTCATCCTATTCAGTGAGGTTAACTTGTTTAATCATGCATGAAAATGCCATAAACAGATTCTTCATATTTTTCTGATCATTTTTCATATATAAATTATTTAATTTGGAGTTACAGATTAAAAGTTATGAATATTTGAAGTTTGGGGTATTTTTTGAAATTTCCTGAATTAAATTAAATCCAGAAAATCAAATAATCGCGTCAGCTTTACAGAGGCATGACGTCAGCGAGTCAACCGTGGTTGACCGGTCAAACCTGACGTGTGGGGGCCACACGTCAGTGTCTCAGTTAGTTAACAGGGGGTTTATTTCTAATCTAATTAGATTAGTGGCGCTGGGGGCCCACTGTCAGTGTCAGGGGGGTTAACAGGCGGTGATTAGCACTAAGCTAATCACCTGATGGCCGGGCCCACGTGGCAGGGCTCAGGCGACGGGGCTCGTCGCCGGCGACCTCTGGACGCGGCGGAGTCCGCGCCACAGGCCACGGGGGCGGCGTCTGAGAGCACCGGGGCGTAGCCCGGGCTCTCGCGCATCTGGTGGGGCAGGTAGGAGGAGCTGGGGGGCCCGGGGCTCGCCGGAGCGGAGCTCGCGGCGGCGGCCGGAGTTCGGGTGCAAGTGGGGATGGGGCTGCGATGCGCGAACGAGCGCGGCGAGGTGCCACGGAGGCTCTACGCGACGCGGGGAGCGCGTTGGGCGCATGCCCGGGACCAAATGGTCACCGGAGCATCACCGGCGACGAGTGCGGGCGGCGGCGCGTCCGGGTGAGTGCGGTGTGGTCGCTACGGTGCGCGGCAGAGCGAACGGAGAGGGGGAGGATAGGCAGAAGCTCACGGTGATCGTCGTGGGGTGGACGGTGAGCTCGGTGGAGCACCGGAGCGTGCGGGGCGGCGAGGCGGATCTCCGGCGGCCGAGGAGGAGAAGGGCATCGGGGCGGCGCTTCGGGGCCCTTTCGGTCACATGGCTCGGTGAGGAGGTAGGGAACGAGGTGGCGGAGCTCGAGGATAGCTCGGGGCGGCTCGGGGATGGCCGTGGCCAGGGTAGTGCCTGGGCGTGGCGCGGTTATGCGTTCGGTGGTGCGAGAGAACAAGACAGAGGAGGGGGAGGAGCTCGGGGAGAGAGTGAGAGGCCTGGGGGGGCGCGTGGCTGTCTCCGTGGCGCTGGAAGGCCACGAGGGCGTGAGACAGGCAGGGAGGAGGCCACGGCGTCGCCAGCGCTCGCCACGCCTCGCCTCTGCCTTCTGGCAGAGGAAGACGATGAGCGGTGGGGTAGGTGGGCTGGGCCGGCCAGCTGCAGTGCTGGGCCGGTCGGGTGGCTGTGCAGGTGGGTTGGAGGGGTAAGTTCAGGTGAGTGGGCCACAGGTAAGCGTCAGGTAAGTCCTTCTCTCTCTCTCTTTTATTTGTTTTCTATTATTCTGTAACTTTGTGGAGTTATTTAAAATACTAGAACAACTCCAAAAATCACCAAACTGCTCCTGGTCCAATGTTGGAATATTTCCAACATGAAACATTTTAGTTTGGGAATATTTGGGCATTTGAAATATTTTATAGCATTTAAATGCCCAAATGCAAATACTTAATGAATTAATCCAGTGACCAAATATGTCATGAAAAATGTGCAGCACCTCTGGTTCTAGTTTAAAGCATTTTTCTAGAGATGATGAACATTTTCTAGAGCCATTTGAAATCACTGAAAATATTTTTGGTTGAGCCTATTTGAATTCCTTTACTGCTAGTGTTTAGGCAATCCCCATTTCAAATTTCATGAAAATTAAACATGATGCATGGATGCAATGCCACTAGGTTACAAGCAAGCTCTAGGGCCGTGACAACTCACCCCCACTAAACAAGAATCTCGCCCCGAGATTCAGGACGTGAAGTAATAGGAAAAGGGGAGTCACAAAACTATCACAATCTTCATGATCCATTTGCCCTTCTCGAAGACGTTGATTCATTCCATCATCTTGGTCTTGGCGTCTTGCTTTCGAGATCTTCACTCGACACGACAATGGAAAGAGAGGGAGGTCCATATGATTCGATCTTCACGAAGACCAAGTAAACACGATAGACCCACGGAATGAGATTTAAAAACATCTCGAGTTGAGACACAAAACACATCGAGAGGGATGGAAGAACAAACAACGGTGTGTGGTTAGTGGGCAACAATTCCACGCTTAGAAAGATGGTAGATGGTGTCAAGGTGGCGAGGAAAAAATTGCCACGACTCAATAACGGGCACCCTGGGAGGTGACGCGAGGAACTATTCCTTAAGTGGAAAAAAGAATTACTTTTGATATAACATCATTGAAACTCTTTATACCAGCCTAAGGCATTCGCAAACGATCGTTTGATGGAGTGCAAAGGAATGGCATACCCAGACTAGAATGGATGATGTGGACTACCTTGTTGAAGACAACGCAATGGATGACTTTTGCTTATCACTGGAAATGGATGGGACCCATGGTAAGTCCACTTTTGAAGATAATATTGGACAGCAACTGCCGAGAAAGGCAGCCCATGGGGAGTTGGCACAATAGGGTGCAAGCTGGGAACAAAATGCAAATGCTGGGAATGTTCCAGCCATCATGTCCGCCTCGAGATTCAGATCTGGTTGGTGTTAGGATATTCCACTCATCGAGTCTAGAAAGAAAAATGAAAGTTTGCAACACAAATCGACGGAAAGATGTTGCGAGATTCTCGGGAATGAACTACGATAGCAAGCTCCAAAACATGAGCTGGTTCGCTACTAATAAGTGAACACGTTGTCCTAGACAAGCATTACCACCTAGTAGTCTTATAATAAAACACTACCGAGTTCAGGTTGGGCACCATCAACAAGGATATCGAAGTCGTGTGCATGAACTAGTATTCGCACATCAACTCCTTTTCCTTGAACAATTCAACCAGTGGCTTGGTATGCTAGGAATACATATAGAATGAAGGTTGCAAGTCTCCAGACTACAGAATACTTCGCACATATGCATGACTGACTTGGGATGATTCCAAGGGAACCAAAACAAACCTTTCTCAAATTCATGGCGGCAACTTGCACCTAAAGCACATGAATTAGAGGAAGTCACTACTTTCATCCAAACATATGCTTCATGAACGAAACATGAAGAAATGCTTACACAAGTTTCCAATACTAGGTTGATGTTCAACATGGCTCATGGGGGAGACAAAATGTTGCTGATGGGCTCAACAACAACTCATCGGAATTTCCATATCACTGGACTTCCACCATCATGTGAACACGGTGATAGCATTGGTCAGATCAAAAGATGTAATGGGGTATGCTCGAGGGATCAACCACGAGTAAGACAACATTACGAACATCGTTGGTTCTGATTTGACTTAATAATAGCTCATACTCAAGTCAAAAGATTGATAAGACAACAGGTCCAGCAACTGATCACAGGGACCAATCGATGAAGATATCATCTTTCTTCAACACACACTACACAAGAATATCCCTTTGGAACGAACTGAGTTAGGCAAGCTTATCTTCCAACTCTCCAAGTTGTTGTCTAGCTTAACCAACTAGCTCAGGGATATCCAACACAGATTCTTGGAGAAAGGTGGTTCACAAGAAATCAACTTGATCACGAGCTCAACATAACAGTCAGGAGACAACCCGGTAACACTTCCAAGAAGATATTTGGAAAGTCACGAACCACCGGTATGTTACTAAGCTCGAGATCAATCTTGCTTTTGAGGGCAAGACGATATGATCAAATAAGCAAGGGATTGAATAATCCTAACTCATTGATCGAAGGGTGCACCAGAAATAAGGACTAGGTAGCACGATCAATTTTAGTATGATGATTTAATAACCAACACGCTAAGAATGAAATTATTTTCCATTAGCTACCAAGCAACGAGGTTGCTAGGAGTATCGATTTCACACATCACAATTCACTTGTCGGCATTTCGGTTGCATCAACACGGGACCGAGGAATGAACAATGATGGCGAGAAGTATCACTACGACAAGAATTCATAAGAGAAGGTGCAATTCTCATGATGTTCCTGACATAAGGATGGTAACACTCCAAGGTAGAGCAGAATCAAAGCTAGGTTGGCATTTTGATCTGCGAAGTACAATTGCTTTCACCCAATCCTAGATATGGATGAGGCTCTGGAGTTTGTTTCTCCTAGTCATTCCGAAATAGAATGGCTCAACGGGCCACAAGAGTAATAGGCATTGATAACATGAATTCACAACTACTCCTGACTATCAACTGATAGAGGATGGTCGGGATACAACTAAAGAGAGCAACTCAAAGGAACATAAAATTTTCTGAGTTGTGGATGCATAGGTTAGTATGTCGAACAAAGCTCAACATTTCTTCCGGATAACCCATGCGGAGAAGGTAGAACTGGCAGAGTCACAATTATGAATGGAGAACTCCTCAAGAGCACTCTTATTGTGATCTTTTGGTTCAACGAACTTCTGACATAACTAGTTCATGATATTTGGAAGAAGGAAATACCACGGACCTCGAGGACTATCAAAAAGTTACTAATATCCTAAAGGAACTAGCAAACACTATCAACATTAGGTAAGTAGGGTGAATCTCGGGTTCAAGAACCCAGGAATAGGATGCCTACTAACTAATAACATCACGGGATGCTTTAGAGAATAATGGCCGTAATCATCACACTTTGGGGATACAAAAGCATCGCTAAATTGCTAGATGACTTCCTAAACAACTAGGGTCATAATAATAGCTCCAACATCTATGCCGAGGCAACAAAGTACCTCAACATACTAATTTGTGTGATTAATCTGGCCCGGAAGAACATTAGGAATGGAGGGGAGGGATTTGCAAACGCATCAGACTATTTAGAGACCTGGGATGACTCGGACAGCATAACGGCTGTAAATGCCCAAAAAGATTTGAGACATCCTGCAAAAATGGTGGCATAACCACTCAACATCACAATGCCAAGGTTCCGAGATCAACAATTATCATACAGAAATAGTAGGAACTGAACTGAGGCTTAAAACCAACAATCTCAAAGGTCTACGGATTAGTAACACGTCATCCTGATAGATAGATGAGAAGCCTAATTCTTAAACCCCGTAGAAGAGAAGAGGTTGACTCGCATCGTAAGGCCATGAGGTATAAGGAGTAAAAAGAGCCTTACGTTCCCTTCCACAATCAATTCCCTTACATAACTAAAGCATTTCTAGACACAACTTCGACCAGTTTGGCTTGGTAATCCTACAGGCAGTCAGGCTCTGATACCAATGCTGTCAGGACCCCGATCCTAAGTCACACCGATCTAGCATGTAACACATCATATCACTTTGCGGCCTCACGCACGGTATTCCCACGGGTGTCGCCTTACCATGGCCCGGGACCGTTTGCGTCTTTTGGCTCACGTATAAGATAGTGCCGCTAGCATCCATATGACAAAGAACCCGTGCCGACATGGCTAGTCGTGAACCCAAAGCGGCGTTAACCTATGGGGACAGGCATACATGAATCACATCGAGCATGTCGGTCATCAACGTATAGATTCGGGCTGTAGCACTGGGCTAACAGGACTCCGGTGAACCGGGCTGTAGCAGGCTAGGCAGGACTCCGAATAACACAGCGCGACATTTCCCCGAAGGGACAGACATAGGAACGAAGTGAAACACATGCCGCCAAATCAAGTGTCCAAGCAGTAGTGCTTGGGCTAGCAGGACTCGGTGAACCGAGGTGGCGGACTACTATCGCTCGTAAGCACGAGACTACATTTCCCCATATGAGAGGCTGCCAAGGATAAACAACTAGTTTGTCGGATCCCACACATACCAAGCATTTCAAACATACACACAATATGCTCAATATGTGTAGATACACCATGGCATCACAACATAACTCTACGACTCAAATATTTATTCAATAGGCTCCGAGGAGCGAGATATTACAAACATGGGTCTCATGACCCAACACTCGTGAGCATACAAGTCAAATCACAAGCGGAAGCTAAACATGTCCGAGTACGCATAACTATCAATGAAGAAGGCCGAGAAGCCCGAGTATCTACCGAGATCTGCCGAGGGCACAAGATCGTAGCTGAGGTAACAAGCTAACCGTCAAGTCCAAGCGGAACTACTAGCGAGATCAAGTCTCTCTCGCAAAACATAAAATAAGCAAACGTGAGTACAAACATACTCAAGAAGACTTACATCGTAACTAGCTACATATGCATCATTATCAAAAGGGGTGGTGGAGTTTGACCGCAGCAAGAAGCCAGCTTTGACTCGGTGGCTATCCTGAAGTACGATCGCAAGTAACTCTTTGAGATGGCGCACACGAGTCCACATATTCACCATATCAATACACCACTACGGACCCGCCTCCCGCCTCCTCACGAGAACGCCATCCATAGCACTCACGCTTATCTTGCGCATTTTAGGGTATCCACTTTCACTTGTCTATGAACTGGTATAGGCAACCCAGAAGTCCTTCTCCGTGGACACGGCTATTCAATAGATCATGTTAACCCTGCAGGGTGTACTTCTTCACACACGCTCACCACTTACCGCCGTTTACACGACATGTACTCGGCAACCTTCAAGCGGAAGCCCAACGTGGGTGTCGGCCACGACCTACCTAAACACACAAGTCCCTAGTCCAGGTTTATCGCCTATTCGGGTTCCGTCCGCAGGGAGTCCGGCCGAGGTTTCCCATACAGCCCTGAACGATGTGTGCAGGGTTCCCGAGACACCAAACGGGCGAATCGGTACACCGGGCCATGGTGCCTACCGCAACACAACCCACCCCTACGGTCAGCGCTATGCGGCGGCCCCAAAGATACTACAAACACCGTAAACTACTTGCAACTCCCTTGACCGAGGACAAGGGTGGTTAAGAAGCCGAGAGGGTCCATTGGTTTCGGGCCCAATGCGTGGTAGTAACTGTTTCATGGATCACAAACACAGAACTCAGTTCCTGAGGACGGCTGCAATGAGACAACCCACCATGTACTCCTACATGGCCTCTCACCGCTACCTTTACCAAATTGTGTTCAAACACTTAGCTCACACACAATAGGACATGTTCATAACAATTCCAATTCATTCCCGATGAATCAGACCCGACTCAACTCTAAGCAGTAGCAGGCATGACAAACAAGCATAAATGAGTAGGCACGACATGGCTCAAACAATTCCTACTCATGCTAGTGGGTTTCATCTAATTACTGTGGAATGACAGGTCATGCAAAGGATCAAGGGGTTCAGCTACCGCAGCAAGTAACAGTTGAATCGATGTTGTCCTAATGCAATGAAATAGAGCAGGAGCGAGAGAGTGGGATTGTATCCGGATGAACAAGGGGGTTTTGCTTGCCTGGCACTTCTGAAGATAATATAGTTCTTCATCGGTGTCATCGAACAATCGTCGGAACATCGTCTACCGAGAGGGGACAAATACCGGCAAACAAGAGAGAACACAATCAATGCAATGCACATTCACATGAATGACATGTCATGCTAAGGTACTGAATACACCTAATGCAATATCTAGCCAGGTTAATTGAAGTGGAATTCAAACAAGGTTAAACTCCAACTCCAAATGCTAGTTCATAAATTACCCTAATCATGATTCATCCTATTCAGTGAGGTTAACTTGTTTAATCATGCATGAAAATGCCATAAACAGATTCTTCATATTTTTCTGATCATTTTTCATATATAAATTATTTAATTTGGAGTTACAGATTAAAAGTTATGAATATTTGAAGTTTGGGGTATTTTCTGAAATTTCCTGAATTAAATTAAATCCAGAAAATCAAATAATCGCGTCAGCATTACAGAGGCATGACGTCAGCGAGTCAACCGTGGTTGACCGGTCAAACCTGACGTGTGGGGGCCACACGTCAGTGTCTCAGTTAGTTAACAGGGGGTTTATTTCTAATCTAATTAGATTAGTGGCGCTGGGGGCCCACTATCAGTGTCAGGGGGGTTAAAAGGCGGTGATTAGCACTAAGCTAATCACCTGACGGCGGGCCCACGTGGCAGGGCTCAGCGACGGGGTTTTGCCGCCGGGCGACCTCTGACGCTGGCGGAGTCCGCGCCACAGTGCCACGGGCGACGTCGAGAGCACCGGGCGTAGCAGCTCTCGCGCATCCGTGGGGCCAGTAGGAGGAGCTGGGGCCGGGGCTCGCCGGGAGCGGAGCTCGCGGGCGGTGGCCGGAGTTCGGGTGCAAGTGGGGATGGGGCTGCGATCTGTGAACGAATGGCGCGAGGTGCCACGGAGGCTCTACGCGACGCTGGAGCGCGTTAGGCGCATGCCCGGGACCAAATGGTCACCGGAGCATCACCGGCGGCAGTCTTGCGCGGCGGCGTCCGGGTGAGTGCGGTGTGGTCGCTACGGTGCGCGGCAGAGCGAACGGAGAGGGGGAGGATAGGCAGAAGGTCACGGTGATCGTCGTGGGGTGGACGGCGAGCTCGGTGGAGCACCGGAGCGTGCGGGGCGGCGAGGCGGATCTCCGGCGGCCGAGGAGGAGAAGGGCATCGGGCGGCGCCTGGGCCCTTCCGTCACGTGGCTCGGTGAGGAGGCAGGGAACGAGGTGGCGGAGCTCGAGGATGGCTCGGACGGCTCGGGATGGCCGTGGCGGGTAGTGCTGCCGGGCGGCGGCGGTTGCGTTCGGTGGTGCGAGAGGGAATGAGACAGAGGAGGGAGAGGAGCTCGGGGAGAGAGTGGGAGGCCTGGGGGGAGGGGGGCGCGTGGCTGTCTCCGTGGCGCTGGAAGGCCTCGAGGGCGTGACACAGGCAGGGAGGAGGCCACGGCATCGCCAGCGCTCGCCACGCCTCGCCTCTGCCTTCTGGCAGAGGAAGACGATGAGCGGTGGGGTAGGTGGGCTGGGCCGGCCAGCTGTAGTGCTGGGCCGGTCGGGTGGCTGCGCAGGTGGGTTGGAGGGGTAAGTTCAGGTGAGTGGGCCTCAGGTAAGCGTCAGGTAAGTCCTTCTCTCTCTCTCTTTTATTTGTTTTCTATTATTCTGTAACTTTGTGGAGTTATTTAAAATACTAGAACAGCTCCAAAAATCACCAAACTGCTCCTGGTCCAATGTTGGAATATTTCCAACATGAAACATTTTAGTTTGGGAATATTTGGGCATTTGAAATATTTTATAGCATTTAAATGCCCAAATGCAAATACTTAATGAATTAATCCAGTGACCAAATATGTCATGAAAAATGTGCAGCACCTCTGGTTCTGGTTTAAAGCATTTTTCCAGAGATGATGAACATTTTCTAAAGCCATTTGAAATCACTGAAAAATATTTTTGGTTGAGCCTATTTGAATTCCTTTAATGCTTAGGGTTTAGGCAATCCCCATTTTAAATTTCATGAAAATTAAACATGATGCATGGATGCAATGCCACTAGGTTACAAGCAAGCTCTAGGGCTGTGACACCGTTGGGGAGGAGCGCGATGCTGAGCGCATGATGGAAGTCTTAGAGTGTATCAGGATGACTCAGACGTTGGCCAGGCAAGACCCAACGCACGGCTGAGCCGCTTTTGGGGAGGCCCTTCACCCACATGGAGGTCGATTGGGCTTGTTGGAACTTATGTTTGCTATGTTTAAGCATGCGTGCTTTTGGACTACATGTTATAATGTTGTACTTGCTAGCCGGTATGTTTTTCGTTTGCTTTTGAACCTTGTTCGAATGCTACCGAGTGGCTTTATTAATCTAAAGCGGGACGCTCCTAGCATCTTTGTTAAAAAAAAACCCTGAAACCCAGAGCAAGCATGCAACCTCAATAGATAAGAGCACATCAACTCACTATACATTGGACTTTCTTCTCATGTGTAAGAAAAGAGTCAGAAATGAGTTATACAGAGATGGAGTTATCAATGATCAATGTTGAATGGCTCTATGGTCCTTCACGAAAGGATAGTGTTTCATTCAACATAGTCTTCTAATACAGAGGATGACCTTGCATTGTGGGAAGATATTGGAAAATTTTACATCCAATGCACAATTTTTTTCACTACTATGCGATACGTTAATCAAATATTCGTGAATGATTAGTATTTTACATGTTGAAATCTACAATCGGAGTACCCTGCTTAAATTGGTCCTTCTAGGTAATTAGTACACATCATGCATCTATACATTAATATTACCATGAGTGAAGAAACTGTATGCAAAATAAGGCCATTCGTGACTGATTTCTTCTCTCAAGATGATCAAATCACCCCAACCATGCAAAATTGCTCTTGACAGATGTAGACTACAATCACATAGAGCTAGTAACGGTATATTTCAAATTACTTAGGAAATCCCCAACCTCGTCGGGTCTAAGATGCCATGAAAAACAACAAAAATAACATCAATTAATTCGCTGCTAGCACAAGACATAAGGACCATATGCCTGAACTGTGGCCGGTTCAATATGTTTGTTGTCGTGACACCAATTGAGAATATGTCAGGATACATGGACGAATAAATGGTAGGAACACTGGAATTATCAGCCAAGAAAATACACCCATGCCTTCACACGAGTCCCTCCAAATATACTGATTTCATCAACAAATGGATTACGAAGACAATATGTCTCTCTCAAATAGCATAGAGATTGACGAAGCAATTAACAAGATCAAGGTGCAGCACTATAATTAAGAAAGACAAGGATTAGGGAGTTGGCAAAGCAGAGCATAAACTGAAATGAGCAATGGAGCAAAATAAACACGCGTAAAAGCTAATGCTAGGAAAAGAAATCCATAGAAAAAATATACTGAATTGAATAACTCATGGAAACTTATTTTCAATATTTGAATTATGATTGTCCATGCATCATAGCCCAAGGTTAGATATATTCAACCATGAGCATAAAATTGGGATGAGCACACAAACCACAGCAAACTCCAGTTCTTCACATTTTTATGCTAGATTGGTGAGTGCTTAGGCTGGTCATAGTGAGAGTAATATATGTAGTAACATAAATGTCACATAAGCAAAAATGGTGATGTGGCAAGTAGTTAATGAAGAGAGAGGCAAATAGAGTAACATAATATGTTACCATCACATAGCGCTTCCCAATGCAAAATGAATCTACAAAGCAATAAATAAAGGCATCTATGTTACCACACCTATGACACTACCCACTATGAAGGTAGTAACATAGGGGTGTTTGTTTCAAGGGACTTTTTTGTGTATGGACTAGAAAAAGTCCCTCTTAGAGACTTTTTTACCAAACGGGAGGGACTTTTTAGGGACTAAACTAGGCATTTGGGACTAAATGAAGAAGACTCTCAAGGAGAGTCTTTTTGGGACTTTTTGGGACTTTTCCAACAATGCCCCTCCATGCACCTATTGGCCCGCTACCCCATGGTGTTGTTTGATTGTTATTTTTCTATATACTAGGAGCAACATGGTCATTTAATAGCCTCTAGGAAGGGACTAGGGACTTTTTAGTCTCTGGAAACAAACAGGGAGTGACTTTTTAGGGACTAGGGACTTTTTAGTTGGGACTAGAAAAAGTCCTAGGACTAGAGAACCAAACACCACCATAGACTACTAATATATGCATCTTACTAGTTTAAGTTACTCTCCACTATGACTAGCCTTATAATGATCCACCAAGTACATAGCCCTATGCCTAGAATTCTGTACCATCCTTAGCACATACTGCCTAGAGAATATAATAAGATACTCCCCCGTCCCAAAATAAGTGACTCAAGTATGTACTAACTGCCCAAAATAAGTGACTCAAGTTTGTACTAACTTTATGCTAAAGTTAGTACAAAATTGAGTCACTTATGTCGGCGTTCTGGGAACGGGGGTACCCAGACTTGCCTGCCTGCGGCCTGCGGCGTGGCTCAAGGGGTGGCCCAGTACGGCCCATCTTCATCAACACAAGCACAAGACCCTCGCGAGGGGCCAAGCCTCACGGGGCGGATGACAGGAAGCTTCCTCAGGCACAACCTCGTCAGGCTGGCTCGCGAGGAGGCGGAGAGATCATGGCGGGGTACCTCACGAGGTGCCCATGACGCAAGCCATGACGACCGAGGGCTCCAGTGAGCGCGCCACCCGCTGCAGTTGTCCCTCATTTCCCCTTTGGTGCAAAGGAGGCAAGCGCAGGCCAAGGCATCAGGCAAAGGCAACCATTTCGGTGCAACAAGACCAAGACCAGCAGAGCAGCAGGAAGGAGGTCATCGTGGAGCCCAAGCCGGCATCACCGTCAGAGTCTTTGGCAGCCGAGGACCGACTTTAGTTAGGATAAGTGTACTAGATGTTCCCCTTCAAAATGGCCAATTGTTGGCGCCCTTCCCGCTCAATATTTAGGAAGAGGCCCAGGGCCCCCCTCTATAAATAGGACCAGCCACCATCAGGGAGAGGATCGATCAGAGAGGATCAATCAGGAAGAGGATCGATCAGGAAGAGGATCGATCAGGAAGGGGATCGATCAGGAGGGATCGAGCAGAGAGGATCAATCTGAGAGAGCCCTAGCAGAGTGAGAGACCGATGCGATCGAACTCACCTAAGCAGTTCATCGCACCAGCTCAAGAAGAGCCCCTTGCAAGGCTGTTCTCCCTTTTGTATTGTTCATCATCAGCCCCTTACGCAGTCCACCACACCACAAACTGAAGTAGGGTATTACACCACAACGGTGGCATGAACCAGTATAAACCTCGTGTCCCTTGTGTTGTTTGTTGTGTAGTTTAGATCCTTGCGAGGCGACGAGACGTAGCTAGGTTGGAGGTGCGATCTCCACGTGCACCCCAGAGTTCGAACCTAGAGGGTCCGGCCGGAACCCGAACCGACATTTGGCGCGCTGTAGGTGCACCGAATACGCCGCCGCCTCGCGCCCGTCGCATCATCATCATCATGTCCGGCGACCCAACGGGCAATCCTGATCCCTGGCAGCCTGGCCCGCCACAGAGCCGCCGCCTGTGGCGACCTCAACCTCTGTGCCACAGCGGCCCGCGTCCGTGGGGGCATCGCGGGCCGCGGGCGACGCTGTCAGCGACGTCGACTCTCACGCCGCTGCAAAGTGCGGTCGGCGGCGAGGACTCGAGCCACGCCGTGTACACGGCGCCAGACACCCAACGGGAGCAGGCGAACTCAAGGGCCGCGCCACGGTGGCCCGAGAGCTACCGCAATGCAGGCTGCTGGAGGGCGGCCACGACGTGCTGCTGGAGCGGGTGGCAGAGCTCCTGGGCTTCGCCGCATCGAGGTCTCACCCCTTCTGCACCAGCTGCCGCCTCAGGTCGAAGGAGGACCGCACGGAGGCCCCGCGCACACCCGCGTAGCTCCGAGCGGATTCCAAGGCCACTCCAACGCCAACCAGGCCGTCAGCACCGGGCTAACAACGGCGCCGCCTCCGCCCCCGACCAGCGAAGGAGGACTCGCCACAGCCCACGGTCCCAGTGGGCCGACGCGCTACCACCCCTAGGTTGGCGCCTCAAGCAGGGCTGCATGGCACATGGGGCACTACAGCAAAGCATTCAGGGTGGCGGCCCCGGAAGAGTATGTGCCCCACATGATGGATCAAGGGCATGCGCAGGAGGAAGACCATGGCTCGCTCCACGGCCCAAGCTGGGGGGAAGAGACACCCGAAGCTGAGCTCTTTCAGGAGCCCTGGGAAAGCCCCATCGACCGCGCTGGAGGCAGCGATTATCGGGTACCACTAATTCCTCAGGAGCAGGCATAAGCTAACCATGGATCACAGGAGGTACAGGTCATCACGACGGATGGCTGCCCCAATCCAGCAGCTTCCTACCCCTTAGGAGGAGGGCGTCGGGGGCTGCAGGAGAGGGGCCGAGATCCGGCATCACCACCGCGGTGTTCGGAGCAAGGCGTCCTCAGGAGGTAGGCCCTCTGCCGGGGAGGTGCCTCAGGGCCTACCCCCGGCAGAGGACCCGTGGTCGTCGGGGGAACCGCTGGCGACTGCTCTATCCCATCAGCGGCGTCCTCGGTTTCCGGCCGTCGTCGATGGAAATAGAGTGTGGCGCAAGGCGGGGCCCTCGTCTGGTGATATGAAGCAAGGCCGGTACCTGTGAAGAAGGCCCAGTGCCTGTCAAGGTCGCCACCCCGTGACACTCTCACGTACTAATGAGTGGGGCTGTACACACCCCGGAGTCTCCGGAGAGCCGCCCTCGGGCCTTGGGGGCTCCCGCCCACGCCCAGTGGCAGCACTTAGCTCCGTGCTGGTGAGAAGACGTCGAAGACTAGACTAGTTGCCGGACGCGGCCTTTCTGCTTCTTTTTGCCTTTCCTTTTATTGTCATTTTTCCCCCGTTTGCATTTAAGTTGGATTTGAATTTGAGACTTGTGTTTGTTCGGGGAAGGGGTGTTTAGTCTCGTTCGAGCAATCTCTCGCGTTCTGGTTACCGCTGTGCGTCCGTCCCGCCTCAGCTGCCTCCCCTTGTGAGCCTCTCGCAAGCCGGGCCAGGCCTAGCATGCGTGCAGCCCGGACTGCCATCACCATACCCTATCAGGAGGTTCTCATTACAGGTTCAATGGGCTCGTTCAGGAGGTACTCAGGACACCACAGCCCTCCGCGGGCTATCTCGAGGCCCACGCGGGTCGAAGGTAAACAAGCCAGTCGGCTCGTCGCAAGACCAGCCACTTGGCGTAGGTGTACGGGTGATATCGTGTCTACTAATGCGCTAACTGCAAGTTTTTACACGAGGGGCTCCCCCTCCCAAAATGCTCTTACAACCTTCAGGGCCAAGCCCAAACTCTCTCTGCGCAGGATAGAAAGCGGGAACAGCACGCGGTCAATCGGATAAATCCCCCAATGCATCCTCAAGGGCACCTCCTGAATCGTCACTAGCGTCGCTGGCCTCGCCACCACCCTCTGTGTCGTCGTCGGCAGCGTCCGGGCCGTTCACCACGCCGCCTTCATCAGCAACCACGACCACGCCGTCGTTATCAGTAGTGAAGGCCCTGACGAGGGCAACTATGTTGTCCTCCACCCAGTGCGCCAGGTTGTCCCGGATGGCCAGGGGTACCGGGGCGATGGCGACATCGAAGTCAAAGTGGGGATCCATGTTCTGAAGATGACTGAAGACGCGAGAAAAAGCACGCCCAAGCAGGGCACGGCTCCTCTCCTCCACCAACCTGTTGGCTCTGCCCGACCGCGCCTCCAGCTACGTCACCACATCAGTGAAGAACTAGAGGTTACCAGCATAGTTAACCACATGAGGCTCCCCAACGGCCGCCGCACAGATGTTGCCCAAGGCCGTGTTAGCTCTTTCCCGGAGCGTGCAGAGCATAGGGCCATGCTCGCGCCTGTGGTCTCACATACCGGGCGTATCTCTGCCCCGCCTGGCCGCTTGACGGCCTCAGCCGCATCCACCCTTTGACGGAGAAGAAGCACCTCGGCGCGGGAGGAAGTCAGCTCCCCCCGTGTCGCGCCAAGGGTGGCCCGGGCAGCGTCCGCCCGCCGCGTCACTTCATCCAGCTTGGCGTTCAGGGCGGCGGTCCTACCTTCTGCTTCGACCTTAATCAACTCCAGCCTCTCCTCGAACTCGCGCTCGAGGTTCGAGCGGGCCGCCGCCACCCGGCGATCAACCTCTTCCAGGACTCGGGCCTCCCGCGCAGCGACATCGTCCTCCGCCTGCGCCACCAAGTGCTCTCTCGTCTCCAGCCGCTCAAGTTGTCCAGCGTCAGTGCCTCCTCACGTCTCTGGAGCTCCTCCTGGTCGACGGAAGCCCCCTTCATCGACGCAAGGGCCGTGAGGGAGTCCTGGATTAGGGGGTGTCCGGATGGCCGGACTATAACCTTTTGCCGGACTCCTGGACTATGAAGATACAAGATTGAAGACTTCGTCCCGTGTCCGGATGGGACTTTCCTTTGCGTGGAAGGCAAGCTTGGCGTCTGGATATGTAGATCTCCTCCCATTGTAACCGACTCTGTGTAACCCTAGCCCTCTCCGGTGTCTATATAAACCGGAGGGTTTTAGTCCGTAGGACGAACAACAATCATACCATGGGCTAGCTTCAAGGGTTTAGCCTCTCTGATCTCGTGGTAGATCTATTCTTGTACTACCCATATCATCAATATTAATCAAGCAGGAGTAGGGTTTTACCTCCATCGAGAGGGCCCGAACCTGGGTAAAAACATCGTTCCCCTTGTCTCCTGTTACCATCCGCCTAGACGCACAGTTCGGGACCCCCTACCCGAGATCCGCCGGTTTTGACACCGACATTGGTGCTTTCATTGAGAGTTCCTTTGTGCCGTCGCCATCAGGAAGGATGCCTCATCCCGTCTTTAAAGACGACACTGTTGCTAAAGGAGCTTTGGCTATCGGCCAAACTCTCCGGCTAGGCGGTTTTCTTATGACCGCCTGTTCGGCCGCCGCACCAGCGACTTCTCGGGTCATCGAAAGCAATCTTCACGTCAACTCGGAACTCGCCGAGCAGTTAGATCCGACGGAGCTCTCTTCCTTAAACGAGCTCCTGGATCGCATCGCCGCCCTGGGAGTTGCTACAGACTACGGTCAGATTGGGCCTAAACCCGATCTGAGAGAGATTAACTCTCCCCAGGTCACCCGTCACGTTGCTGTGGTGGAGGAACAATGCGGCGACCCTTCATCTATCTTAAGGACTAGCTATGTCCGGATTCCTGATCCCTCCAAGCCGGATACCTGCGGAGGGGAGGACGTCACTCAAGACCTGAACTTAGAGTTAGGCAACGGGCTAGATTCATTGGACAACATCCAAGAATCCAAACTTCCGAGTTCGGAAACTCCTTGGCCCTTGAGTCTCAGATTGGGTGAGGTTTCAGATTTAATTCCACCCACCCACCCGAACATATGCGATCTATCCGAAATTAGGCAAGAGCCCGAGGAAACAAGACATCATTATCGGGCGATTCCTCCTGGTTATGAACAGGATAAAGGACTATCGCGAGGAAAACGCAATTTCATTCTTCTGCAATAATTGCATGGACAACGGAATCCTCAACACCATAGGTCGCCGTGAAATTACACGCTTTGCTGACTTGGCATCCATAGTACGAAAGTACTATGGCGATGGAAAGCGCTGGAAAACCAGTAAGATTTTGGGACAATCCGCCACGAATACAAACCAGTCAATTAAAAGGGTGCACTATCGCCAGTCACCCAGGTTAAACACCAAAAAACAAAAAACCCCTACAGGGCATGGAACCGTACTGGAGGGATGGCTCAATGGACCCTGTAAAATTAATAGTACAGAGGGCGCCGCACCAACTCATAGCCTTAGAGCATGTTGGATACTCCGGCAGGTGGCCAAAAGTGGCGAAGAGCTTCTAACCCCAGAATCCACAAAGCACCAGCCCAGGGATACCAATATGGTATTAACAGTCTTCGAGACTTTCGCATCAAATAATATGCGGAAATGAACACTCCGCAGCCTTGCCGAAGTCTACCAAGTAGCAACGATAAACCCATGGAGTGACACGGCTATTACCTTTAATGCCAGTGATGAACCTAAATTCCGAACAGCCCGAGCACTAGCCGCATTGGTCCTCAGTCCAATAGTGGACGGCTTTTGCCTTACCAAGGTACTCATGGACGGTGGCAGCGGATTGAACCTCATTTACGAGGAAACCCTTTGAAAAATGGAAATAGACTGGAGCCGCATCGAGCGAAGCAGCACAACCTTTAGAGGAATAATCCCCAGCCAGGAAGCGTGCTGTACAGGAAAAATCACAATGGATGTGGTGTTCGGCATGCCGGATAATTACAGGTCTGAGGAGGTCACGTTCCAAGTGGCCCCATTCAGCAGCGGAAACCACGCTCTATTAGGGCGAGAGACATTCACAATTTTTCAAGCTATACCCCATTACGGGTACATGAAGCTCAAAATGCCCGGGCCCAACGAAATCATCACTCTTGCTAGTGACCCGGACATAGCAGTCCGAGCCGAAAATAAGACAGCCGCACTGGCCCTTGAGGCACTATCCGAAGCCCTAGCGGCCGAGGAACTGACTGCGCTGCGCTCCACGGTGAACAGGGACGACGTGATACTCGATAAAAGATCGAAGTCCACCTCCTTTTAACCGGCGGACGAAATAGTCAAATTCCAAGTCCATCCAACGTACCCTACAAAAACGGCCTCCATCGGGGCGCAATTAAACCGTGATGTAGACGCCAAGACCACGAGAATTCCTACGAAAAATTGGGACATTTTGCACGGCACCCTTCAGACATGCCAGAATCCCACGCCGCTGGCCGAGCACAGCCTAAACATCCTAAAAGGATTCAATCCGATCAAGCAGGCTCTTGGCGTTTCTCCGAACCTAAGAGACAAGCCATGGAGAGGATCTAGCCAAACTATTGGAGGCCGGATTCATCGAGATATAAAACATCCGGACTGGCTAGCAAACCTGGTGATTGTACCAAAGAAGGACAAATCGGGCGCCTATGCGCCGATTTCAAGGACCTCAACAAGGCTTGCCCAAAGGATCCTTCCTCCTCCCGCATCGATCAAATTATCGACGCTACCGCAAGACACGATTCATTGTGTTTCCTCGACGCATACTCCGACTACCATCAAAATAAGATGGCAGAGCCTGGCCAAGCCGCAACGGCATTCATCACCCCATACGGCCCATTCTGCTTCAACACAATGCCCTTCTGGCTCAGAAATGCCGGCACAACATATCAGCGCATGATTCAGACATGTCTGGCAAACCAGATCGGCAAAACAGTGGAGGCATACGTAGATGATGTGGTCGTCAAAACCAAGCATGTCGAAACTCTAGTAGACGACTTGAGGCTCACATTCGATAACCTCCGAACATATGACATCAAGCTTAACCCGGAAAAATGCATTTTCGGCGTACCAGCCGGAAAGCTCTTGGGCTTCATTGTATCCGTAGAGGAATTGAAGCAAACCCAGCCAAGATCCGAGCTCTGCCACAATTGGATATCCCAAAGAACCTCAAACAAATACAAAAATTATTTGGATGCGTGGCGGCTCTAAGCCGCTTTATCTCCCGCTTGGGAGAAAAGGCATTACCCTTTATCGCCTCCTCCGGCACCAACACTTCGAGTGGACGGAAGCCGCCACGGCCGGACTCGAAGAAATAAAAGCCATATTGGCAACAAACCCGGTCCTGGCCGCGCCTAACATGGGCGAACCAATGCTATTATACATCGCGACAACTCATCAAGTTGTAAGTGTGGTGCTCGTTGTCGAACGAGAAACGGACGGACACAAGTTCCCCCTTCAAAAACTAGTTTACTACGTGTCCACTGTCCTCACTCCATGCAAGTCACGGTATCCGCATTATCAAAAGATAGCGTATGCGGTGTTTATGGCATCCCGGAAGCTGCGACACTGCTTTCAAGAGTGTTCGATAACAGTAGCCTCTGAAGTACCTCTTAACGAGATTATAAACAACCGCGACGCGATGGGCCAGATTGCCAAATGGGCCATTGAGCTCCTCCCGTTCAACATAACCTATAAGCTACGGCGAGCTATTAAGTCACAAGTTTTGGCCGACTTCGTCGACGAATGGACTGAAGCCGAACTCCCAAAGAGTACGGCACATATTCCAACTGGATCATGCACTTCGACGGCTCCAAAATGTTGGCTGATGCAGAAAGGCGTCGTTACAGCGTCCCCAACAAGAGATACAGTTCAATATGTACTCCATATAATGTATACGGACTCCAACAACGCAGCCGAATACGAGGCCCTTCTACATGGTCTCCGGATGGCAGTCTCCATGGGCATTCAACGCCTAGAGGTGCGCGGGGATTCGAACCTCGCGATATCCCAAATAAATGGAGACTTTGATGCCAAGGACCCGAAAATGGCAGCTTATCGCAACGCCGTCCTAAAAATGTCAGCTCGGTTTGAAGGGCTCGAATTTCACCATATAGCTCGGGAAAATAATCAGGCAACAGACGTCTTGGCACGCATTGGCGCAAAGCGCGATGCCGTCCCCCCAATATCTTCTTAGAGAGTCTGTTCGAGCCATCCGTATTATGGGAAGGGGAGTCCGGAAATAACAGCCCAGACCCAACTGCACTGCCCGACACCAAACATTCTGACACAACTGGAGGCTCTGCCAACGAAGTAACATCTTCAACCCACGTAATAATGGCAGTCATTGCCCCGTGGACGGAACCATTCCTAGCCTACCTAACCAGGCAGGAACTTCCCGAGGACCAAAACGAGGCACGCTGCATAGTGCGGCGATCTAAAGCCTATAAAGTCAATGAAGGAGAGCTTTATAAGAAAAGCACCACCGGAGTCCTTCAAAGGTGTATCTCCGAAGAGGAAGGGCGGAATCTTTCGGCTGAAATTCATGCCGGACTCGGCGGGCACCACGTCGCAGCCCGGCCCTTGTAAGCAAGGCCTTCCGTACATGATCTTATTGGCCGACGGCCCGGGCAGACGCTCAGGACTTAGTCCAACGATGCGTCGGTTGCCAGCTCTTTGCTAACCAAAGCCATATGCCACCCACCGCCCTCCAAACTATACCCATCACCTGGCCCTTCGCGGTCTGGGGGCTTGACATGGTAGGACCCCTTAAAGGGGGAACCCACAAGCAAAAATACCTACTGGTCATGGTGGATAAATTCACCAAATGGATAGAGGCCAAGCTTGTTAAGACGGTCGAATCCGGACCGGTGATAGACTTCATATGAGGGGTTGTACACCGTTACGGCATCCCCCACAGCATCATCACCGATAACGGCACGAACTTTACGGCCGACGAGGTGAAACTCTGGTGCAAAAACATGGGCATCAAGCTCGACTATGCTTCAGTCTATCACCCACGAACTAACGGTCAAGTCAAGCGAGCAAATGGTCTAATCATGAGCGGCATCAAACCCAGATTAGTGCGGTCCCTCAAGGAATCTAACACGCACTGGGTAGAGGAGCTTGACTCATTACTCTGGGGGCTGCGGACCACGCCGAATCGAACAACCGGATTCACACCATTCTATATGGTATAAGGCACAGAGGCAGTTCTGACATGCGACATAATTCATGACTCACCTCGGCGTGGCGCATGTACGAAGAAAGAGAAGCCAAACTTCGATCGGCGGAGGACAGTTTGGGCCTTGGAGGAGGAGCGTGACGTGGCAAAAGCTCGTTCCTCATTCTATCAACATCAGGCTCGAAGATATCAAAGCAGAGAAGTACGGGCCAAAACTTACAATGTTGGTGAGTTAGTTCTACGCCTGCCGGACAAGAAAAAGGACAAACTCAAGCCCAAATGGGAAGGTCCCTTTATTATTGACCAAGTCCTAACTGGTGGAGGGTACCGTCTGCGAGATGCATCGGATAACCGACTCGAGCCGAACCCATGGAACGCAGCCCATCTCCGAAGATTCTACGCCTAGCGCCGGACTCTGTGTTCGTCTCCTTCCTCTGTCTATTTTTTACACATTAATTGTCTTACATTTCTCTCCTTCTCCCTCCCTTCCCATTACAGCCTTAAGGGCTTGTTCGCGCCTTTGTTCAAGCACATTAAACCGACGCGCTTATCCGCGCCATTATACACGGGGCTTCTTTAACAGAAGCTTATTTATACGGGCTTCACGCCCAACACATGTGTCACACTTCCGCATTTACCTTTTATTCACCATTATATGCATCGATATGACTTAAGTTTTGGCCAAGCTGGATTGCCTGGCTCCTGTGCTTACCCCTACGATCTCGATTGTTCGGCTAGGCGGTAAAGGAAGCACCTCTGCGATTGTTACTGCCGGGTCAGACGGATGTGTACCTCAGACTGGGTGAAGCCGAGAGCTAGCATTCTTAAGGGAATATTCGGTCGGTGAACGAAAAGATGATTTCTCACTTGTTTATTTACCTGCCCCCAGATGCTTTTCTGCTTTTTTTTCGCAGTCCGGACATGCACTTTAGGGCATGCCTCCTGTGGAAAGGAACCCCTAACGGAACTATTCTCCTGGAAGATGTTTCTTACTAACCATGTAATATAACATAACTAGTTGGGCACTTATGCATTCAAGCAATAATGACCCCTACGCCTGGTCTCCATGCATGCCCGGTTCTTATATAACCGAGAGGGTATTCGGACACACTCCGGACTATCGGGTCCCGAGGTCGGGCTTAAAAGGTCCGCCATGACAAACGATCTACAATCCGGCTAGAAGGCATTTTACATGTCATCTTAAATTACATAGTCAATTTGACTGAGCATATTCCTCTTCAATACCATCCAATAGGCTGTTTAGTTTACAGTCCTGTTGGGAATATTTGGCGGCCAACTCTACTTGGCCGTACACTAAGCTCACAGGGATCTCCTTCCCATCGGCCCCCATAGGTCCGACCTCGGCCATGTGGTTTGGGGCCAGCCTTCGTGTACTGCGTCTTCACCATGGCCCAGGCCTCCCTGGCGCCTTGATGGCAGGCCGATATCTTCCATAATCGGAAGCGCAGCCGCGCTCCCTTAAGCCTCTCTGCGAGCTCTCTAAGGCCTTCGGGCATGGAGACAGATGGCCACAAGGCCTGGGCGACGCCTTTCATCCTACCAAACTCGTTCGTGCAGTTGTACGAGCTCGGGAAAAAGGTCACCCGTAGAACCGGGCATTTCCTCTGCAGGACGACCTGTGAGCATACCTACAGACATAAATCTGTTTGTCGACTTCCTCGCCGACCTCTTTTTCAAAGTTCGTTCAAGCACTTACTACAAATGCCGCGTCGAAGCCGTCGATTCAGAGTCCGACAGCTGGGCACGAACATCCTTTAGTTCCTCGCCCAGCTGGGTGTTGGCATCTTGGAAATTATTCTTCTCCAGCCTCACCCTCGTAAGCACGCTCTCGACGGCCTTTAACCGGCGCAAGAGTTGTTGCTTGTCCGAATCTACTCCGGCGCCATCTGCAATGATATTGTCATATTTGCACACACGCCGCACTTCACAACATACTTATCTTTCGAAGCGTATATTACCAGAGGGGGTCTCCTTGGCCTCCCCTGCCGCGGCTAGTGCGGCCTCAAGTTGGGCTTTGCACTCTTCCAGCTCCTGGAACAGTTGGGTATTCTTTTTTGTAAGATCCTGCATAAAAAATGATCCTTAAATCAGTTATTCTAACTGTTTCAAGTCTCGGGGGCTACTGACATATATAACCATCAAATTTTCTCACCCGTATGTCTTTCACATACTGCTCCGTGGCTCTGGCTAGACCATTTTGAGCGGCACGGAGGTACGATTCTCGAATTGAAGGCATCCAATGCCTCTTGGGAGAAACAAGCGTCATAAGAACTGTCCGACGCCTTTGTGATTCATGGCACTCTCCACCTCGGAATTGGTGGCGGACAGTCTGTCCGCATCCTCTGTCGGAGGAGCGTCCGACGCATGCCTCATGTTCGCCTCTGCTTCTGGACCTGGCTTTGGAGCCTGGCTGGTGGAGGCTCGATTGGTAATCTCTCCGGATATAGTCCGGCGAGCCCTCTTTTTCCTAAAAAAGGAGAGCACGGGCGTCAGTATGCATCGTAAGAATAATACCTTGGAATAAGGCAGCACGCCTTACTGCTGTGCCGATGCATCGACCCGGATTGCGTGTCTCTTTAGCCTACCTGCCCTCGCGGTCCCCTGTTGGCTAGTCGCCGCAAGCTCGGCATTCCGCCTCGAGATCCTCCCCTGCGAAACACTATTGGTATACGGTGATAAAAAAAGCACGGATGGATCATCTTCGAAGTATTAGAACTTCGGTCTCGATTACTTGTGAGGCGGGGAGCAGTCCAGGATAATCGGCTGTAATAGCCACCAAGGCATTGTCGATGCTCAGTAGGTGAAATACCCCATCGATCAGCTCCACGGATATGTCCGGATCCTCTTGGGAGGCCGGATCGAGGGACCGTTCCGGGTCCTTGGGTTGTGGAGGAGGGCTGTTTATATCCTTTACGGCCCGGCGCAATTCCTGCGTCGAAATCACAAGATAAGGTACTTAACTATGGGAATATGGAACGGATGGGCAAAAAGAAGTGTCCGCTTACCCAGCTTGGAGGATTGTTCATAGAAAATCCGCCCTGTGGATTGACGCGGAGGAACTCCTCCTCTTCTCCCTTGTACAATGCGGACAAGATCTTCGTCAGAGCGGCAACCGATCCCGGCCCCTTACGGCCGCAGCGGGTGGCATCATCCTCCCCGTTGAAATCCCACATGGGGTGGCCTCTATACTGAAGCAGCTGCACCCCCCGCATAATGCATGTGGCCATGACCCCGATCATGGTCAGTCTGGAATGAGTTAACTACCTTATCCGGCTCATCAGGTAAAGGACGTCCTTGTCATTTTCCCTCTGAGGGCTCCGTGGACGCCAACTTAGGCGCTTCTTCAAAGGAGCATTATTGAACTCAGGGAGGCCGATCCGAACAGGGTCCGACAGGGGGACGTCTTCTATTTAAAACCATTCTGAAGGCCAGTCTTCAGACGCCTTCCTTGGGGTTCCGGATAGATATCCGGTCCTGGCGATGCGCATAGTTCGACTTCGCCCACTTGATATATCGACCCCTCCTGAGAACGGGGCACAAGGCGTAACAGCTTCTTCCACGGTAGCGAAATGACCCTCGATGCCCAAAAACAGCTCGCAAAGGGCTACGGGCCCGAAATATGCAATATGGAGGCAGGCGTAAGGTTGTGCAACTGGAGGTCAGAGAACTCCGTGGAGCCCCGGAGAAATGGATGAATTGGAAATCCGAGCCCTCTTATCGGATAAGGGACAAGGCATACCCTCTCTCCTTTGGAGGGATCGGGACGCTCTCCGCTTGCTCTCCGCCATTATAGGTGGCAAGACCGCTCGAACCGGGACCATGAAGGCTGGGGAAGGAATCCCTTGGTTTGGAGCGTCACTAGCTCAGCATGCGGGACGGAACATCTCTCCCAACCTCCGTGCCGAGGGCTGGGAGGCGAAAGGAGGAGCTGCATCGACCGCCATGATGGAATGGATCTTCGTCGGATGCGCTCCGATGAATGCTCGCTTGAAGGGAAGATGGTGTTATTCGGATCTAAATCCTCGTCTCTTTTATAGGCAGCTCATTTGCGCAGCTAGGGGGTAAATGTAAAAACACCCTGGCTTTTCGCATTCGTTTGACACGTGGAAGACGGCCATTATTGGACGTGGAAGCCAAGGAGCGCAATATTCACGACAAGCCGGACACTATTCAATAGGTACATAGAATTTGGAGAAGAACCCGCCTTGCAACGCCGAAGACAATCCACGCGCCGGACTCATCGTCATTGAAGCCTGGTTCGGGGGCTACTGAGGGAGTCCTGGATTAGGGGGTGTCCGGATGGCCGGACTATAACCTTTGGCCGGACTCCTGGACTATGAAGATACAAGATTGAAGACTTTGTCCCGTGTCCGGATAGGACTTTCCTTGGCGTGGAAGGCAAGCTTGGCGATACGGATATGTAGATCTCCTGCCATTGTAACCGACTCTGTGTAACCCTGGCCCTCTCCGGTGTCTATATAAACCGGAGGGTTTTAATTCGTAGGACGAACAACAATCATACCATAGGCTAGCTTCTAGGGTTTAGCCTCTCTGATCTCGTGGTAGATCTATTCTTGTACTATCCATATCATCAATATTAATGAAGAAGGAGTAGGGTTTTACCTCCATCGAGAGGGCCCGAACCTGGGTGAAAACATCGTGTCCCTAGTCTCCTGTTTCCATCCGCCTAGATGCACAGTTCGGGACCTCCTACCCGAGATCCGTCTGTTTTGACACCGACAGGCCGCCTCACACAGCTCCACCTGCTGCTCCAGGGAGTTACTCCAGGACTGGAGCTCCCGTGCCCGCTCCTCCGCAGCCTCGCGCCGCCGGTCAGCTCCCGGGCCTCCCCGACGGCCCGAGAGTGGGCCTCCCGAGAAGCCGCCAGCGACACCTCGGCTTTCTCATTGTCGAGGTCACGCTGGTGGCGCGCAAGGGCAACGGCCACCTTCAGCTTGCGCCTCTCTTCAGCTAGGCGCAGGCCCTCGGCTTCAAGGCGCGCGTCCTCGTCAGCAAGCTCTACACCGAGCTGGCTCACTGCGTCAGCCGCCCTCCGGAGAAACCCTTGGCGAAGGGCGCGGCGCTCCCGGGCGCGCTCGAGCACGTCTTCCGCGTCGTCCTCCGCCCCAGGCGTGCGCGGGGGGCCACGAACCAGCACTCCCCCTCTGGGCAGGGGGCTGGGGGCTGGCGCCCTCGCGATGGCCGGACACGCCTCGCTAGAAGCCCGGCCCAGTGCCGGCTCGTCCTCAAAGGAAGAACGCAAGGCCGATCTCAGCCAGTCGCCGTCCACGACCAATGAAGAGCCCAAGGCAGGCTGGCTATACCCCGGGAGGGCTCGCGAAGGAGGGTCGCGAGGTGCGCAGAATCATGATGCATCACAGGGTGGCTCACCTCTCCAACCGGCCTCACCACGAGGGCAGTGCTTGAGCTCGGGGCGCTTGGGGACGGTGGAGAGGGCGAGGCCTGGGGGGATGGCTCCTCAGCCGTCTCCGTGAGCTCGGCAGGAAGGGCCCTGCAGGGCAATGATCAGTTGAAGCGACGGGAAAGTAAGGAACTAAGAAAGCGGAAGGCTTACTCATGAATGGCGAAGTACTTCCTGCCCTTCAATAGGCGGCAAGGGTAATCATCACCCAAAGCCTCCTTTCTCTTTCCGAGAGCCTCGAAGTCCACACGGAAGCGGCCTAGGAGCTCGGCGTAGGGGTCGGCCTGTGACGAGGAAGAAGCACCAATGTGACCGGCGTCTGGGGCATCGCCCTGGCCCACGCCGCCAGATGCCGCCCCATGAAGGGTGGCCGGGGCCTCCGCCACGGGAGCCGCGGGCCGCGACTCAACACCTCCAGCCGCCGCAGGGCAGGCCTCAGGGGTTGCCACCTCAGGAGTTCCGCATGGCGTCATCGTCTCGACGACGGCCTCCTCAGCCCCCGGCGGCCCTTGCCTCCCAACTCCACACTCGAGGAAGGACCGCTGGGCAACCTAAGGTCAACCACCTGGCCCAGGTTCTCCACGAGGTCCCATGAGGCCATGCAGGCGCAGTCCCCATTCACAAAGCTGGGCATCCGCTTCACGAAATCGGCCCTGCTCAAGCAAAGGTACAATGGGCACCCTCCCACGGAGGCTGCCGGAGAAGGGTCCCAGTCAGGATCATGAGAACCTTCCTCGGCACTTCAGCATCAGATCTTCCTCCACGAAGCCTCATGCGGTCTCGGCGCCGCTGAGCCCACATCCGGCGAGAATGGCGCTGGAGAGGGGCAATGCGGCACAGGAGGAACTCCTTCACCACCTTGGGTGCCGTCACACCGAGCGCCCTCAAGTTCGCAAAGCGACGCCAGACGAAGACGAGCCGGGGGCTCGTGAGCGTCTCCTGGCCCCAGCCCGAATTGGGGATAGCGGGCGAGGTAGGCTCCGAGAGCCGGGGGCTGGGCACTCCAACCTCCACGTATAGCCACCGCTCTCGGAACCCAGTCGCGGGCGGGGGAAGGCTGAAATCAATCCCCGAGCATTGGGTGGGGTCGCTGAGGCGCAAAGAGAAGAAGTGGCGCAACAAGGCAACTGAAGGAGGAATGCCGACCATCGCCTCGCAAACAAAGGCGAAAACGGCAAGGAGAGTAATGGATTCGGGACCCAAATGCATGATGTAATGGGAAAGTACGGCGTTGAAGAAATCAGAAAATGGGGGAACCAGTCCTGCCCACAGGGCGTCGGCGAAGTACCGGACCTCGGTGACTATTCTGTCAATGGAGAAGTGAGACGCGGGCCAGACCATCGTCCTCCCACACTCGTTGAAGATGGTGGCGAGGGCCGAACTGACATTGCCCAAGCCTTCCAAGTTGAGTATGATCGACCGATCGACAGCAGGAGCCGTCGGCGACAGCGAAGCGGGCGAAGGCACAAGCTTCCGCCCTTTCCCTTCTTCGAGGCGCCATGGCGATGTGAAGGGGAGGATTCGAGATTGGATTGGAAGCAGAAGCTGGAGCTCGAGAGGAGGAAGAGCGGGAGACGCGCGAGCGGCGATAAGAGGGATGACTGTGTGCAACTGCGGGTCTGCCAAGATGGGCGCAAAATAAGGAGGCGTGGGGAAGCAGGGACGCCCACGTCCAATCAACCGCCACGCGGCGCCCAAGGCCGCAGGCTGTTGGGGCCTGCGGCGCTTCGCACTTGCCCTTTCGCTTCTCTGCTAAGCCAAGTCCAGGCGCGCCTTGGGCCCGGGGGCTACTGTCGGCGTTCTGGGAACGGGGGTACCTAGACTTGCCTACCTGCGGCCTGCGGCGTGGCTCAAGGGGTGGCCCAGTGCGGCCCATCTTCATAGACACAAGCTCAAGACCCTCGCGAGGGGCCAAGCCTCGCGGGGCGGTCGACAGGAAGCTTCCTCAGGCACGGCCTTGTCAGGCTGGCTCGCGAGGAGGCGGAGAGACCAAGGCGGGGTACCTCACGAGGTGCCCATGACGCAAGCCATGACGACCGAGGGCGCCAGGCGGGCGCCAGCCAGCGCATTGTCCTCATTTCCCCTTTGGTGCAAAGGAGGCAAGCGCAGGCCAAGGCATCAGGCAAAGGCAACCATTTCGGTGCAACAAGACCAAGACCAGCAGAGCGGCAGGAAGGAGGTCATCGTGGAGGCCAAGCCGGCGTCACCGTCAGAGTCTTTGGCAGGCGAGGACCGACTTTAGTCAGGATAAGTGTACTAGATGTTCCCCTTCAAAATGGCCAATTGTTGGCGCCCTTCCCGCTCAATATTTGGGAAGAGGCCCAGGGCCCCCCTCTATAAATAGGACTAGCCACCATCAGGGAGAGGATCGATCAGGAAGAGGATCGATCAGGAAGGCTATCGATCAGGGGGGATCGATCAGAGAGGATCAGTCTGAGAGAGCCCTAGCAGAGTGAGAGACCGAGGCGATCGAACTCACCCAAGCAGTTCATCGCACCAGCTCAAGAACAGCCCCTCGCGAGGCTGTTCTCCCTTTTGTATTGTTCATCATCAGCTCCTGAGGCAATCCACCACACCACAAACTGGAGTAGGGTATTACACCACAACGGTGGCCTGAACCAGTATAAACCTCGTGTCCCTTGTGTTGTTCGTTGTGTAGTTTAGATCCCTGCGAGGCGACGAGACATAGGTAGGTTGGAGGTGTGATTCCTGCGTACACCCCAGAGTTCGAACTTAGAGGGTCTGCCGGAACCCGAAATCCGACAACTTATTTTGGGACGAAGGGAGTAATATAATATTCCTTCCGATCCATAAGGAATGGCGTGGTTTTGAACTAAGATGAGTTCAACCATAGTTCAAAACTGCGACACTTATTATGGACCAGAGGGAATATAATAGACATCACCCTATGTCTAGAATTCTGTATCATCCTTAGCACATGCTGCCTAGAGAATATACTAAAATAATATAGTACTCCTTCCGATCCACAAGGAATGATGTGGTTTTGAACTAAGGTTAGTTCAACCATAGTTCAAAACTGCGACACTTATTATGGACCGGAGGGAGTATAATAAACATCACTCTATGTCTAGAATTCTGTACCATCCTTAGCACATGCAGCCTAAAGAATAAAATAATATAGTACTCTTTCCGATCCACAAGCGATCCACAAGGAATGGCGCGGTTTTAAACTAAGGTTAGTTCAACCATAGTTCAAAACTGCGACACTTATTATGGACCGGAGGGAGTATAATAGACATCACACTAACCAACAAAAATTTCTGAACTATGATTCCAATAATCAAGTCTGAGGTTGTGCCAGAACCTGCTAAATAAAAAGCTCACAGAGTGAAAATTTTGCTACCCAACTTAGATGAACTACGCTACTGGCATACGAACAATCAGAACATGTAGATTCAGATTATTTGCCCGAGCAACAGAATGCACTGACCTTGTTACGATTAATGTTCGGTAAGCCCATAAAGAAGCTTCTAGCAGAAGACAGAAATATGTGAAATAATGTGCAATGGAACTCCCTCTCATGCTAAGCTCTGCCACTATATTGGAAAACTGAAATTATAATAACTCCCATGATATCAAGAATACAGGGGGCAAATGCACTTTTATCAAGATATGCTACGTGTAAATTAAGGAACCTTGGTGGATTGAGATGAAGTCTTTGCTCGTGCTTCTACCATAAAACGTAAACATGTCAGTAAACAAGTAGTCAAGGGTGCTGCCAGTCTGCCATACACGCTCTTCGATCACCTGCGGTGGAGAACGATAATGACACAACATTGGTGAAAATCAATTGTATGGAGCAAAGAGATGGGTCTAAAATGCTGATTCTCACCAGCTTTAGAGGATTCTGATGGAGTAGGATGTGCTGCGTGAACGACGGACCGCCCAGAGCTTGCTGGTGGAGAGAGGTAAGCGAGGCGGCCTCCGGGCGCCAAAGACGAGGATAGCGACCAAGAAGGAGATGGCGGTACCGGCGGAGGTGAAGACGACGCCGGAGACTGACGGCCGAGACGAAGGCCAGGCGGAGCTCTAGAGGCGTGGAGGCAAGGTGAGATAGCGAGGCATGCTTAGGGAGGTGGCGGACGCTGCTGCCGCCGGCGGGTTGGCGAAGTCGATCTCGAAAACGCCGGCGCATGGACCCAGGATGACGGCGTCCTCGCGTATGACGGGAACGCCACGCCGCCGGCCCGTCTTGGTCGTGGCCTCCACGCGTGTCTCCCAACGGGGGGCGGCGCCAGGAGGGAAGCTGAGCCGCCGGCGGTGGCGAACACATGCCGGATGGATGTGAGCGGCTAGGCGCCGCTGGAATCGGGAGATGAAGACACATGTGAAAACAAGCTCAGTCGAAGTGGTGATGCACCAACAAAATGAAACGTGGACCATGCTTGACCAGGTAAAAAAAAATACAACGCCCGGGAATACCCGTCACACGAGTCACTGGAGTAAATCGTAAAAAAAAGGTAAATGTTTGTGCGCGGTGCGCCGGCCGAAATTTCGGCCGGTCTCATGCCACGCAGGCCTTGCACGCCCACCAAACCGTGCCCCCGCGTGAGACATGTGCATATGGTGGGGTCCAACACAGACCAGCCCTATCATACCTTATCTTCTCCATCGCTTCATCCCCTACCTTCAAGTATTCGTTCTTCTCCTCCCCACTCCCCCCGCGCTGTCGCTCTCGTCCTCTCCGCAACCTCTCTCCCTTCACTACCGCAAGCCCCGCTGCCACCGCTGGTGTTCGCTGTCGCGGCACCGCTTCAAATGCTTGCCGGCATACGAGCGGGTTGACGTGCTGTATGAGGCGAGCTGCAACCATATTTGCTGGAGCTGCAGGCAGCAGAGGCAAGCGGTGGAAACGGCGACGGACACCGTTGCTAGTCGTGGATGCCTAGCTGGACCGGCGACATCGATGCTACATCGAGCAAGACGGCGAGCATGACCCACGCGCGATACTGCACGGGATTTTGCTACAACCATGCAGCAGAATAGCTGGAACCGACATGGAGTTTTGCTGGAATCGGCAATGAGCGGATAGATGGAGGATTTTTTGCTACCATCGCTTGTTTTTCTTGCTGGATCCGGTACTCTTTTTTGCTACCACGGGCGTTTGGTTTTGCTGGAACTAATTCTTTCTTTTGCTACCACAGGTGTCAAGTTTTGCTGGAATGAGCTTGATTTTTTGCTACAAGGGGTTGTGCTGGGTTTGCCCCCTTTTTTTAGCACATGCAGCACCAATGTTATCATCGGTGTGCTGGCATCGGCGGCAATTTTTGCTGGAATCAGTGACTTTTTTTGCTGGGATCCGTAATTTTTGCGTGATTTTTGCTGCATCCGGCATTCGATTTTGCTACGACCGGCATTGAATTTTGTTGGAATCGGCGAGTGTTTCTTTGCTCGGATGTGCAAATGTGACTTTTTTTGATCGAGTTTTTTTTGCTACAACCATGTTTTGATTTTGCTGGAACCGGAGAAATTTTTTGCTACATTCATGTTTTGATTTTGCAGGAACTGCACACAATTTTTTGTTACATCCACCCACGTCGGTGTTGGTCGATGGCGGCGATGGCTATCTTTTGCTGCGTCCGTCTCAGAGTTTTGCTACTATCAGAGATGTCCTTTTCTACTACCAGAGTTCTTTTTGTACCAACGTTTTTTTGCTACTATAGGAGTTGCCTTTTTTTGACAACTTTTTTTTTGTTGCGAGCGTCGACGGCGAGGACGGCATGGCGGCGAGCATGGCACAGAGCTGCAACCGGCGACTGGCGTTGCCGGAGTCGCGACCCAGCGAGGGAAGCTGCATCCCACGGGCGAAGTTTTTGCTGCGTGCATAGATCCGGCGAGAAACATGAGAGAAGACGGCGGTGACCGGCGGCAAGCGCGGTGCCCGATGGCGAGTGTGGCATCCAGCAGCGTGGGGCCGGTAGAGAGAGGAGGCCCAGGTGAGGGTGTGACGGCCGACGGCTGGGAGGACGTCCAGACGACCGGGCTTTGTGGAGAGGAAGAGGGGGAGGGAAAGTCAACGCAGGGATCGAGGATCAAACGGCTGGGGCTAGTCCGGCCCAACCGTTCGGCCGACGCGCCGGCGTCTATAAGCGGCCTAAAAAAATCAGGTAAATGAATCCCCTACTGGCCTAGTCTCTATTCCAATGGAGGAGTTGATAGACTGGTACTTCAGTTTTTTTTCGTCCGTTTTTCTTGTCCTACCTCGCACTAAAATTTGGGAATAGTTTTCGGTTGACCGGGTGCGCTGGGTCGGTTTTTTGGTCCGGCCTCGTTTGGTTCAGGTGTTAATGGGTATGGTCGGCTATGGGTCCAAATAGGTCCGGTTACAAACAGTTTCAATCCACAGTTCAGACCCGGTTGGTAGCATAGGTTTCGTTTGGAGTTCTCCAGCCCGACAGACACGCAGTCTTCTCCGCTCGTCGACCACGCCTGCGACCGCCGCCGCTCGCCGTTCGTGACGGCTGCCGTCACCGCTCGCGCACGGCTCACCGCCCCCCTCTGTGAAGACTATTCTAGGAAGGGAAATGGTTCCAGAAAATGATTCCAACCCTTACGTGCAGATCGGCAAGGGCCAGATCGGAGTTGTTCGGCACCGACAGCGACTCCAGCATGCGGAGGAGCAGCAGGCGCCATGGTCGAAAGTAGAGGTGCATCTGCGAGCATTGTGGAACATGAGACATTAAAGGTGCCCTCTCGCGACGGGTTAGCGCGCCCGGTGGCGCCACCCGATCTCCTCATTCCGGCCACCCCTTGTCAGGCGGAGTCTTCATCCTGGAAGCAGATGCTTCTGGATATGGATTGGGAGCAGTCTTGATGCAGGAGGGAAGGCCTATCTCCTATTTCAGCGAGTCTATTGGACCCAAAGCAGCAGCAATGTCCACTTATGACAAGGAAGCCCTAGCAATTATTGAAGCAGTAAAGAAGTGGAAACATTATTTCCTGACCACATCCCTTGTGATTAGAACAGATCAACTGAGCCTCAAATACATTCAAGAGCAGAAACTAACTGAAGGCATACAGCATAAGTTACTGGTCAAACTGTTGGGGTATAATTTCAGAGTAGAATACAAAAAAGGGAAGGAAAATAGAGCTGCAGATGCCTTATCCAGAGTAAGATACATGGTGTCCATGCTGACAGTTAGTACAAACACTCCCACCTGGGTGCAGGAAGTAGTTAAGAGCTACAAATCTGATGCAAAAGTACAAGAATTAATAGCTGAGTGTGCTGCTAGTAAAGACAGCTCAAGTGCATACTCTTACAAGAATGGCATATTAAGATTTCATAACAAAGTGGTAGTGGGCTCAGCCACCCCCCTTAGACAAGATCTACTTAAAACATTTCATTCTTCTGAACTAGGAGGCCACTCTGGGGAAAGGGCAACCTACCAGAGAGTGAAGTTGGTTTTCCACTGGCAGGGCCTCAAGCAAGATGTCATCAGCTTTGTCAAAGCGTGCCCAGTCTGTCAGGTCAACAAAGCAGAACATTCTCCTTACCCTGGTCTCTTAGATCCATTACCAGTTCCTGATTTTGCCTGGGCGCACATTAGCATGGATTTTGTGGAAGGTTTGCCCCTGTCTGAGAACAAGGATTTGATACTAGTGGTTGTGGACAGGTTCACTAAATATGCACATTTTATAGCCATGAAACACCCCATCACAGTTCAATCAGTGGCAAGGGCTTTTTCTGATACAGTCTTCAAGCTACATGGCATGCCCCTAGTCATTGTAACTGACAGAGACATGATATTCACTAGTCACTTGTGGCAACAATTGTTCAAACCAGTCAAGATCAAACTCCACAAGAGCACAAGCTACCACCACAATCTGATGGTCAAACTGAGCGAGTCAACCAGTGTTTGGAGAATTACCTCAGGTGCATGTGTTTTCAGCAGCCAAAGAAGTGGCATGGATGGCTATCTCTGGCTGAGTGGTGGTACAATACGAGCTTCCACACGGCATTGCAAATGACACCCTTCCAAGCCTTATACGGGTTTCCCCCACTTATGATTGCAGAATCTCCCCTGCCTGACTCCATATGTGAGGACAGTGACAACCTTCTCGAGAACAGGGAAGTAGCTCTGGAGATAATCAAGCAAAATCTCTGCAAAGCTCAGGCTCGAATGAAGCACTATGCTGACAGAAAAAGAAAGGAAAGGGAATTCTCCGAAGGGGACATGGTCTACCTCAAGTTGCAGCCCTACCGCACACATCCTCGAGCTTGCACATGCATCTGAAACTGCATTCCAAGTTTTACGGTCCGTTCAGAATTCTTAAGAAGATTGGCAACGTTGCCTATAAACTGCTATTGCCTGAGGGAAGCCAGCTACATGACACCTTCCATGTGAGCCAACTCAAGAAACACGTTGGACCCCAAGTGGTTCCTACCAAGCACCTGCCTTTGGTTGGATCAGATGGCGTAATCAGAATGGAACCGGAGACAATTCTAGACAGAAAACTGATACCCAGGCCACAAGGCAGCATAAGCATATCTGTCGTCAGATGGCTGGTCAAGTGGATTAACCTACCAGTTGAAGTTGCGACTTGGGAAGACTCCGCCTTCATCAAGAAGGTGTTTCCGTCGTTTCAAGTTTGAGGACAAGCTCGGTCTTAATCGGGGGGAATTGTCAGGCTCTCCCCTGTCTCTGCGTGCCGGATTTCTCCTCTAGCGTCGATGCATCATCCTGTGGCTCTCCTGCGCAGATACCGGTTCGCCAACGGCTGAGGGCTATCGACCGTCCATCTGTAATCTAACGGCTGCGATGCCTTAACCTGTCACTGTTTTGCTTTCCAGAGCGGCATGTGCTCTGTTTCCCCTTTTCTTCCTCGCTCTCACCTATAATGGCTATAAAGCCACTCGTCGCTCCTCGTTTGGGGAAGGATTATTGTACCGGGCTTTGCCCTAAAGCCGCATGTGGCGTGCTACCTTGCTTTCCCCTTCTCTTGAGCAATATAAACCCTAGATCGCTTGCCAATTTCCCTCTGAATTTCATAGTGTGACAGTGCAAATTGAGTCGATCACCGTCAGGTTCCTGACACCCCTGCATCCAACTCGCCCGGATCCGTGATCCCCACCGCGCCCTCTCTCTTCTCAACCCGGAGCTCTGCTCCCTCATGCTCCCGCCCATCCTTGCGCGCCATGGTTCCTCAGCCCTGCTCCCGGCCTGTCCCTGCGTCCTGCTGCTCATCAGATGTGCCCCGGCGTCCTCCTACTTGGAAATACATGAGGGAGAACGCGGGCATCATGTCCTCGCGTGCGGGCCTGGGGAAGCCGGCGACGATGGCCACTCCATGCACAAATTGTTTTCAAACCATTTCAGGAAATGGTTTCAATTCACATATGGACACTCAGTTTACTTCAGTTTGGGTAAAAAGTCAAATAGGTTTGGTTTTGGTTGGGTTGACGGGAATACAAATAGGTTTAGTTTGGGTTGGGTTGCCAAGTTTAGACTACCCACAGTGAAAGTAAGACTATCCATAATGGGAGTAACATAGATAATAACATCACACATATATCTAGATAAAATAAATGATGTGACAAGCAATAAATGAAGAAAGAGAGACATGTGGTAACACAGCTAGTTACTACCCTCCTCCGTCCGGTGAAGAGTGTACATCTAGGCCCAAAATTTGTTCACAAAAGAGTGTACTTCTATCTTCGCAATGCAGTTTAAAGTAGGAAAAAAATACTTCTCTCTCATCACACGGTAATCAAGACCAATAGCAATCTACATATGATCTTAATTTCTACGTGCACTTAGCTCATTGAAGGGTGGGTAATTAAAGAGGAGAGAGATAATGGCTTACACCTTTCCAATGCATTTTTTACTCAACTCCATAATTTGTCCTAAATTTTTTAAATGTACATTCTTCATCGAACGGAGGGAATACTAAGACTAGCCACAATGGATAGTAATATAGACTAGTAACATGCCTATGTTGCTGATCTATTTTACTACCTCTATAGTGGGGAGTAACATATGTGTGGTAACATGGAGCACTCCATTTATTAGGCTATAGACACATTTTAGCTTGATATGTGTGATGTTAATTTCTACTAGTATATAACATAATAAATTAAGTGTTGCATGTTACCACACGTATGTTACTTCCCACTATAGAGGTAACATAGAGTAGTAACATGGGCATTGTTACTACTCTATGTTGCTACCCATTTTGGCTAGTCTTATCCATTCAGGTTTCCTTGAGGTGTGTAGTTTTCAAACTTTTCTCAGGATTTGCACCACCCCCTCCCACTAAACCCTCCACGTTTTTAACTGTTTTTATTTTCACAGTTCACACCCACCTCTCCCGTACACCAGTTCGATCTAGATCCAGACGAGAGAGACATGAGAAGCCCGTGGCCGAGAAGCAGGTTTGGCGCCGCCGTATGGAGTGTCGGCGCAGGCTCCAGGTATGCCCTTGGCTAGGTCATGCCCGGGCTGCCTCGGGCAGGTCCACTCCATAGCCCAGGGCAGCGACGATCAGGCTGACAACGGCCACAGCCACTCCGTTCAACCATGCCCATGCCCCCACTCCCATGGCATGAGTACCAACTACCAACCCCGCAGGTTGAATTGATGGATACTAGTATTATTCTGTTCTTGATATGATTGAATTACTAGTAGATAGATAATCTGCTACTTTGGGATTTTTAATTTTTTTATCCATGAATGCTTCTATTAGGCAACCTGTACGTGGCGAAAGAAGTTGAAAGAAGTTTAGCAATCTTGATGCTGTGCTGTCACCGTGTCATCGTGGCCAGAGGAGCGAGGAAACGACTCAGGCGATTGCTTTGCTTTATACTCCTTCCGTTTCTAAATAATTATCTTTTCTAGCCTACGGATGTATGTAGACATATTTTAGAGTGTAGATTCATTTATTTTGCTCTGTATGTAGTCACTTGTTGAAATCACTAGAAAGACAATTATTTAGAAACGGAGAGAGTAGAATGTTAAGGTAACGTAATTAATGTTCCCTGCAAAATATAGTATTTGGTATTGCTGTTCTTACAAAAATATACTCCCTCCGTTCGCAATTACTTGTCTCGGAAATGGATGTATCTAGAACTAAAATACGTCTAGATACATCCATTTCTGCGACAAGTAATTCCAAACGGAGGAAGTATCAATGTACATTTTTGCTTGTTCAAGTGAGCACATGCATGGCCCTATATAATACGTATAGGATAAACATGTTTATTTTCTATCCGATTTCTTTGGTGTTTCAGTAAATGGATTCACTCCCATGTCTTGATTCTTTTGTTTTCTTTGGTCTGAAGTTTCAGCTGACAACACAATTTTACAATCTGCCATCTATTCAAAATTCTATCGATCTATATTTGTGATATAAAGATGTTGTGAGATTAAATATTCTAGGTCTTTCCAATCAAGTCATTCAGATAAATAAATCCAACAAAACTCGGCTACAATGTAAAAGTTGTGTTGCTGCTAAGTGTGGCGACAAATATAGAAGTTGAGGCAGTAAGGTGTGGTCTCTGCCGTTATGTTTTCTACTCCCTCAGTTCACTTTTTAGGTCGCGGAAGGAAATTTCCGACGGCCCCAAAAAATCGGTAATGGACAACTATACCCCTTCGATCAATTTGAAATTCAAAAACCATCAGGATTGATTCACCCAGTATGTCACCGCCCGTTGCCGCCGAGCTTCTCCCTGCCCACCTCGCCCAGATTCTCCTTGCCAAGATCTCCTCCTCACCCAGATTCCCCTCCGCCTAGGATCTCCTTGTGAGGTTCTCCTTGCTAATTCCACACAATCGCCATGAATTCGTTTACTAGCTCGAGCTGCAGGAGGAAGAGAGAAGGATTACAGCAGGGGGAGGAAGAAGGTGAAGTCTATCCTAAGCCAGAGTCAAGCCTCGGCTGAAGCCGTCATCCAGGTCCAAGCCAACTCGCGTGTAGCTGCCTCCCTTGTATATGCAGTCCATGTCTTCCTTGTGGGCTGGGTCCTGGCTGAGGCCCAGCGAGGCCCAGGTCGCTGACAACCCCCCCCCCCCCCCCAGAGGGATGCCTAATTCACTGATTTTAGCCAGTTTACGGATTTGGTTGAGGATTGTGTTTTGATTGAGGACGATAACACCAAGCTAGTAAGAGGTGGTCTTATTTGGCCATGATCGAGGAAATGAAATGATCCATGTTTTAGCCAGTTTACGGATTTGTTAGTCGTTGCTATGCGTCGCAGTGATTGTTTGCTAAATGTATTATAATGTTGTAGCTTCACTACTAGGAAAAGGCTTACTAATGGCACATCAGTTTTGCCTACTAATGGCGCACTACTGGTGCGTCATTAGTATCACGCCACTAGTATTTTTTACTAATGGCGCATCACTGATGCGCCATTAGTATCTGGTATACTAATGGCGCACCATGCAGTGCATCATTAGTATAGAACACCATGCGTCATTAGTATGCCTCCCAGGAGGCCATATGTAACCATGTGCTTTATCATACTAATGGCGCAATGTGGGGTGATGCGCCATTAGTATCCTTTGGCATACTAATGGCGCACTATGTAGTGATGCGCCATTAGTATCCTTTGGCATACTAATGGCGCACCTTGAGGTGATGCGCCATTAGTATGAATATTAGGTTTAATTTTTTTTTATTTTTCTGATTTTTGCACAGGTTACAAAATATATTATTGGACAGAATATAGATAGCAGCACACAGCAACAGCAGATTCATCGAATACAATAGAAGATTAGTCTCTGAATACAATTCATCATATTAGTCTCTGAATTCAAAAGACCGAACAAAGATAAAACATTACAAGTCTCGAGACCGCGAGTATCGAGTTTGTCTTCACATTACAAGTCGATATCGATCATATAAACTACCATCACATAGAAGAGAGCTGCGGTCATCACGATGAGCATCATCACGATGAAACTGGTCTTCATCCGGTTCCTCCAACGCTCCCTCCTCTCTCCCGCTAGATAGCGGGCGTATCTAGATTCCGCCTCCACCCTAGTGGTGTACCCTTTGTAATCTATTATCGCTGAAGCGGTGAACCTGTCTCAAACACTCCTCCCAGTCATCGTAGACTCCGGGAACCTTACCCTTGTACACGACATACGATGGCATCTCTATGCACAAGCCAAACAACAGACAATACACAAGCAATATATAAGTATGCAACAAAAGGATCAGAAGAGAAAAGCAAGACATTAATAGCACGATTCATGGTCCTACTAATAAATAGCATCGATTACATCTAAGTTGAACGGCTGCCCAAACCAAAGAGACATACAATTCATTAAAGTTTAATTACAACATGAGCCAATCAATGTTTCAGAACTACACATCACTACTTTCGACTCGACTCATGGGACTGGAGCGTGGATGAAGCCGCCGTCTGTCGTGATGGTCATGAAATCATGAGCGTTGTCGACTGCATTTGTAGCGTTCCGTCTATCTCACTGTTGGACGGTTGATATCTGAGGAAGAACTGCCCCGAGGTATGAAGGACATCTTGATGGATGATGTCCGCAAACTCCGACTGGATGCGAAAGAATTCTTTTCTGATGTCCGCGTCCTGGATTGCCGACAAGCTCGTGGCCCAATCTTTTAGATTATCTGGTAGCAGAATATGATGATGGTCCCTTACGATCGCCCGCATGTGATGGAGGGCGTAGTAGGCATCCTTCTGACCGCCAGTCGGCTGCTTGGCGAAAGGTAACGTCAGATTGTGGGTGAACATGTGCTTGCCGTGCATTTACGAACTGCCCCGTGAAGGTGCCTCCAGATTTGGCGTGGCGGAGAGAACATCATCAAGAACTTTCTTGATATTTGTGTAGTCTATCTTGGAGTCACGGTTTGGGTCGAAATACGTGGCCATGGAATATTTCGGGCTTAAGAGGATGAGTGTGCAATGTGTGTCCTTTGCACGGAACACGGAATGTTAGGAAAAAAGAACGATCAAAATCTAAGAAATCATATGTTACGGGCGGTTAAGGGATGACTTACTCGGGAAAGTAAGCCACAAGGAAGTTATCCTTATCTGGGTTTGCCAGAATGACGCCTTCGAGGTGTGAACTCGCGACTTGGCGGTCCCTAGCGCTGCTCAAGAGCTTGGCACGCATGTAGAAGGTGTCGACTATCATGATGTCCGGGGTCTTGTCTCTAATGATCCGCATCTCCATACTCAGCGAAAACAGCCGAACGAAGGTGTAGTGCAGCGGATGAAGGTTAAACATAGCAAAGATGTCATCAAACCGTAGGACGATCGTACCCCCGATGTCGCCATCCACAAAGCCCTTGCCCTCGGCACCTTGGCCACGTAAAACCGGGTATGCCAGATCATTCTCTACGAGACGCCGCTTCTCCAAAGAAAGAACAACATCGATGCGAGACTCCGCATAGCACCGGTGGCAGTATTGAGCATATTTGGCGGTAGCATCGCCCTACCTGCCACATGCACCCTCCTCGAGATATCCTTAGGTGAAGGTGGCCCGTCCTGAGCACGGATCGTATTCGGTGCCGGCTGGCTCGCACCGGCGCCCTCATTAGTCTTTCGTTTCCGTCCCTTCTTCTTGATCGGCTGTAATGGGACCGAGTTCTGCTCACAGACCGCCTTCTTGAGCGTGTTGGGGCTGATAATATTTCGCACCTCAGCTATCTGAGGCTCGGTGAAGACGGGAGCTGGAGGCGTCTCCTGAGAACTGAACGCCAGACACCGCCTGTTGCAATTGGATTTCTCCGCCGTACCAGCTAGATCGCGGTCGTCTTGGTTGGGTTCTCGAGAAGGAGGCCCACAGAACTCGTCAGCGTACCCATGTTCGGCAAAGTACTTATCGACGTTGGTAAATTTACCGTCGTCGTTGTCGTCATCGTCCGGATCATGTGCCATAGGGATGTCCGGCAGGTCCGGTAGCGTTGCGGCGTTCTTGCCATGGCTTGGCGCCGACACAACTGACGGTCTTGTCTGTGGGGTGGTGTCCCCTGCCCCCAAACGAATCTAGCTTTTCGGCCAAAGCAGGGGCCAGCTTACGCAGGCGCTGAGGGTCATCTCATCTTCTTCGTCGGCCCCAGCGGGTCGAATCGGAGGTAATGACTCGTCACAACTGGTAGCACCCGAACCACTTCAACCCTATACACTGTGGGTGGCATCGGATTACCGTGGAACACAGGGTTGCCCGGTTGAACGATTCTGCCCTTGGCGACATCGACCAACTCACCGCCCACGAAGTGCAGGAGAGTGCAAGGAACGTCGGTGGCGCCCTGCGAAAACATGTAGGGCGTCAGGGATGCCGAGTCAAAGGCAAGGAGATGAAGTCATCGGCCAAGAGGCTTAGTTACCGTGATGTAGTCGAGTGTCAGGTGGTAGGTGCAACATATGCCAACGGGTGGCTAATCATAGTGGGAGCCAATAAGACATGGCCGGTGCCTGGAAACGGGATGAGGCAAAGACATGCACGCCAGTGAATCTTACCCAGCTTCGGGGCTCTCCGTGGACATAACACCCCTACTGCTGCTCTGCGGGTCTCCGCATGATCACTAGATGAACAAGTTGCTACAAGAGGCTCCTTGAGTTGTTTGGTGTGAGGAAGAAGAAGGGCATGGCTAGCTCTCCTCTTCCCTCTACGTGGTGTCTAAAACTATCAGAGTCCAACCCTTTGCATGGGTGCCTTGGGGGGTTTATATAGGCCTACCCACCAGGGGTACAATGGTAATCCGGCTAGGCGTGGGCCCTAGCCGTCAGTGTCTTCGTCCGCCGGCTTCTCCGCCGGCCGCTGGGGCCCGCCGACTGGTGGGCCCTGCCGGCTGCCGGCTTCCTGGTCGACAGGCTGGCCCCACCGTTGAGGGCCTTGTCGGGGGCTAGTTACTGTTGCCTCAATCCTGATGACGAGGGCTTTGTCAGAGTAAGCATGGCTACAGTGCCGCCGCCTTGGCGGCGATCACTGTAGCCTCACTTCGTCTTGTCTCCTTAATGAGGCGCTTCCTTCGAGGGAGGGAACAAGCCGGCTATGGGGAGCCGGCCATATCTCAGGCCGACTGGGGGAGGCCGAGCCACCTTCGGGCATCTCTCTGACCGAAGGGGCCCGCCGCCTGCGGGTAGTACAGACAGCCTGTCGTGGGTGACGTCACAGTCAACATGGCAACAGTGCCGCGCCGGACGGGTGATGGCTGCCCCGTACGGCGCACTGTAGCCACGCGCGCTCCGGGATGCGGGGGTGGCAGGCTTCACTGTAGCCACGCCCCGTCTCATCGCTGTTATGTGGGTGCAGATTCTGAGGGTGCGGTCTTGGCCGCCTGCGGGATGGCCGGCTCCTTGGAGTCGGCCTTCTCGTGGCCGGCTGCGCGGAGTCGGCCCTCTGGTAGCCGGCTCCTTGGAAGTCGGCCCACTTGTGGCTTTCTTCTATGGATCTTGGGGCCAGGCCGCCTCCTGACAGCCGGCCTAAATGATAGCCGGCCGGGGGAAGGCGGCCCAGCGTCTGGGGAGTTGGATGACTTGATTGGCTCGATTGGCTTGTAATTTTTTCAGAAGCCCCAGGGGGAGCCGGCTAGGCTACCCGTGGCCATTTACTCCGACAGTAGTCCCCGAAGCTGATTGGGCTTCGAGGTTGAAGGGAGGACGAGAAGCTCGATCAGCTTCCTATCCTGGGAAGCCGGCAGCTAGGAGCCGGCCTTGAATGGGTGCGCCGGCTTCGGGAAGCTTCGCAGTTAGAAGGAGGGAAAGCGAGCCGGCCTGCTCGTTGACCGCGCATCACCTTGCGCGCCATGTGGCGAAAAAGGCCTGCCAGCCCACGTGCGCGACGGGACGTCGCCGCAGGGCCGGGCCTACCAAGCCTACGCCTGGCCCACGCATGGATCTTCTACGGCCCAAGTGGACTGCTCGTCTTCTCGCGGCGGTTTCAGCACGCCTTTAGGGCGCCATAATCGCGGGATGTGGGGGGAGTGGGCGCAGTTAATCCCATGTTCCCCCACGCTTCGCCTCCTCGGCTCCGCCGCCCGCGCCTATAAGTAGGTTGAGGAGGGGGAGCGGCAGGGGCTCGCACGCTCGCCTTCGCTCATCTCCTTCCTCTACTTTCTTCCTCACTCTTCCGCCGGCGCAGCGCACTCACCGCCGCGCCGCTCCACCGCGAGCTATCTTGGCTCGCCGCGGTTCCTTCGTTGTGTGGCCGTGCTCTCCGCCGCCGCGACTCTTTCCTTCCACTCGTTCCCATGGCGCTGTCGAGCTCGTGGGACGGCTCCAACGTCCACGAAGATCACATCGATTGGCTCCGCCGGACGCGGCGGTTGCCGAGCGAGGACCTCGTGAAGACCCGCCTCGCGCCGGAGGCGGAGATTTCGCCGGCGCCGGAGGAGGGCGAGCGGGTCATCTTCCGCTCGCACTGCCTGCGCGGCCTCGGCCTGCCGGCGAGCGGGTTCTTCCGCTCCTTCCTCGACTTCTACCATCTCCAGCCGCATCACCTCACCCCCAACACGGTGATGCTGCTGTCGGCCTTCGTCACTCTGTGCGAAGGCTTTCTTGGCGTCCTCCCCACCCTCGAGCTCTGGGGGGAGTTCTTTCAGTGCAAGCTCGGCACTGTCTCCGCGGGCGTGCCCGCCCCCTGCGGCGCCTTCATCGCCAAGCGGAGGACGACCGACAACAACCCTTTTCCGCCTATCCCGGTGATCCAGTCGGTGGAGCTTTGGCAGCAGTCGTACTTCTACATGAAGAATGTCGCCGCGCAAGGCGACTACCTCAATCTGCCGGCTTACGTAGTCGGCCCGCCGCCTGCGAGGCCGGCGTCTTGGTCCTTCCGAGCCCGGTCGCTCACCTTGGCCGGGAACGCCGCCGTCACCCGGCTCCGGGTGATGGTCCAATCGGAGGGCTTGGTGGGGGCCGACGTGGTGGCCGCCGTGGGCGCGGGTGCTTCCGCTCCAAAGCCGGCCGCACATGATCTGCCAAATGAGTGGCCGCTTCGACCCGTGCAGGCTGAGCACCAGAGAGATGCCTCGCGACGAGGTATCTTACATGGTGAATTATATCTCCAACTGCATACTCACCGTGGAGTGGCAGTATCGCAAGGCGCCATATTCTCGGGCCAACCCGCTGCCTGTAGTGAGTTTTTCCTTATTCTCTTCTTCTTTTGTTGCCGGGTTCACGATAACCGACTCTTGACTAATCGGCTTCATCTTTGAGCAGAGCCCTCTTCTTCGACCGGCGCCTGGAGCCGCAGGCCGGAGCGCCAGTTTATGCCCGACCGCGCCGTGGACGACCCCGACGACCCACATCTGGGGACGGCCGCCATGGACGACGCCGTAGTCGCAACCGGCGGAGAGGCAGGCGGCCCCGACATTACGGTCGGCTGCGAGGAATGGCCGGAGGATGACGAAGCCGAAGCCATCCAGCGCCGCCAGCCGGTGGTCGATCGCCATGGCCTTGAGGCCTTCAGCTGCACCAGCGCTTTCCGGGTGTACGAAGAAGCGTCGGGCCGCGCCGGGTCTCTTCGGCAGCCGGCCAAAGAAACCCAAGAGCTCCGCGGCGGCGACCAAGCGAGACGAGGCGGCTGCGAAAGCGGCCCGCTTCCGCAAGGTGGTGAAGCAGCCACAAGCAGTTGTGTGTCTTGTACTTCTGTTGTCTTATTTGGTTGGGGCTCATCTGAGCCGTCTTCTTGGTTTGTTGAACAGGGCGCCACTTTCCCTTGATCGGGTTGACGCCACCTCCATAGTCGGGCAGACGGGAGGGTCTTCGAGTTCCCGCCGAGTGGACCCCCGCGCCGACCTCATGAAGGCAACGGAGCGGAACGCGCGGGAGGATCGGGAGGAGCGGGAGGCGGCGGAGCGAAGGGCCATCCAGGAGGCGGCGGAGAGGTTGGCCGAGGCGCAAGCCGACGCGGCGGCCAAGGCCCAGGCGGAGGCCGCGGCCGCGGAGAGGGAGGCGGAGGCTTTGCGGAATCAGCCTCCGCGGCTCGTCATTCCCCTTCGCGCCGTGGCTCCTGATACCCCCGTGCCTCCGTTGGAGGAAGCCGACCGCGACCAGCCGGTGATGGAGAAGAGGGAGGACGACGTGACGATCCTGGGGGAGGCGCCACAGTCGGCGCCGACTGGAGCGGGCCAAGGCAGCCGACCTGCTGCGGCGCCTGGGCAGCCGGCCGGGGGCGAGTCGGCGGCGGGGGCGGATCTCGTGGTGCAGTCAGTGCCCCACCAGCGCGTGGGAGAGGCATCCTCGACGCCGGAGCCGCAAAGGGCTGCAGGCGCCAGCTCGATGGCACATGACCTGGAGGTGGCCAGCGCCAGCATGTCCGAGTGGTCGCCCAGCGGTGGGACGGCTGAGCTGCACGGGACGGCCAGTGTTGGAAATATGCTCTAGAGGCAATAATAAATTAGTTATTATTATTATATTTCCTTCTTCATGATAATCGTTTATTATCCATGCTATAATTGTATTGATAGGAAACTCAGATACATGTGTGGATACATAGACAACACCATGTCCCTAGTAAGCCTCTAGTTGACTAGCCCGTTGATCAATAGATGGTTACGGTTTCACGACCATGGACATTGGATGTCGTTGATAACGGGATCACATCATTAGGAGAATGATGTGATGGACAAGACCCAATCCTCGCCTAGCACAAAGATCGTAGTTCGGTATGCTAAAGCTTTTCTAATGTTAAGTAGCATTTCCTTAGACCATGAGATTGTGCAACTCCCGAATACCGTAGGAATGCTTTGGGTGTACCAAACGTCACAAAGTAACTGGGTGGCTATAAAGGTGCACTACGGGTATCTCCAAAAGTGTTCATTGGGTTGGCACGAACCGAGAGGGATTTGTCACTCCGTGTGACGGAGAGGTATCTCTGGGCCCACTCGGTAGGACATCATCATAACGTGCTACGCGTGACCAAGGGGTTGATCACAGGATGATGTGTTCTGAGCGAGTAAAGAGACTTCTTGGTAACGAGATTGAACAAGGTATCGGCATAAGACGATCGAATCTCGGGCAAGTACAATACCGCTAGACAAAGGGAATTGCATACGGGATTGCTTGAATCCTTGATATCGTGGTTCATCCGATGAGATCATCGTGGAACATGTGGGAGCCAACATGGGTATCTAGATCCCGCTGTTGGTTATTGACCGGAGAACGTCTCGGTCATGTCTGCATGGTTCCCGAACCCGTAGAATCTACACTTAAGGTTCGGTGACGCTAGAGTTGTTATGGGAAATAGTATGTGGTTACCGGAAGGTTGTACGGAGTCCCGGATGAGATCCGGACATGACGAGGAGCTCCGGAATGGTCCGGAGGTGAAGATCGGTATATTGGACGAAGGGTATTGGAGTCGGAATTGTTCCGGGGTACCGGTGATGACCAGCATGTCCTAGAAAGGGGTTTGGGAGGCCCGACAAGCTTTGGGGGGCCTTATGGGCCAAGGGAGAGGGCACATCATTCCACTCAAGGAGCTGAGCGCCCTCCCACCCCATCTCACGTAACTGGAGAGGTGGGGCGCCACCCCTAGGGCAGCCGCCTCCCGGCTTGGGGCAAGTTTCCTAGGGGTGGGGCCAAAAACCCATCTAGGGTTTCCCCTATGGCCGCCGCCTCCCCTAGGGACCCCTAGGGCGCCTCCCCTCCCTTCCCCCTATATAGTGAGAGAGAGAGGCAGCCGCACCTTCATTGGCGCAGCCCTCTCCCTCCCAAACACCTCCTCCTCCTCCGAAGTGCTTAGCGAAACTTAGCCGTAGAACCACGAGCCCCATCACCACCATGCCGTCGTGCTGTCGGAGTTCTCCCTCAACTTATCCTCTCCCCTTGTTGGATCAAGAAGGAGGAGACGTCCCCGGGCTGTACGTGTGTTAAACGCGGCGGCACATTTGTTCGGTGCTTAGATCGGAATCAACTGCGATCTGAATCGCTGCGAGTACGACTCCTTCAACCTCGTTCTCTTGAACGCTTCCTCTTAGCGATCTACAAGGGTATCTAGATGCACTCTCCTTCCCCTCGTTGCTAGATTACTCCATAGATTGATCTTGGTGATGCGTAGAAATTTTGAATTTCTGCTACGTTCCCCGACACGCAGGAGGTCCGACGCCGGCTTCAGGCTCAGGCCGGCTTGCTGCAACGATACACCCAGGAGTTCCTTGCTACGCGCGCGGTTGTCCGCGTGAGTCTTCTGGCTTTGATCGATTTCTTTTTTGATTTCTTCCATGGGGGCGCGTCAACGCACCCACTGGGTGTAGTCCCCGAGTTTCGAGTCGGCTGCTGAGCAAGCGACTTGAAACTTCTTAGCAGGCTTTGGTAGCAATCTTGTTCTTATACGCACTCCGTCTGATTTCCAGGAGTATCACAATCTTCGCGCGGCCGCCTTCAACTCCCAGGCCCAGGAGCTGAGCCAGAAAGCCGCCGATCTGACGAATAGCCAGAGTGAGAACTTGGTTTCTTGTATCTCAAGTGGGGGCGCGTCAGCGCACCCACTGGGTGTAGTCCCCGAGATTCAGGCCGGCTGCTAAGCAGCCGGGTCGGATCTTCCCTGACAACTTTTCCCTTACTGCTTTTTTCCTTTTTCTCCATGCTTGCAGGAGCTAACGCCGACTTGAGGGGGCAGCTAGGCGAGGCCCAGACCGCTCTTCGCGCCAAGGAGGCCGAGATCGTCGCCTTGGCCCAGGAACGCGATCGCCTGGCCAAGAGGCTGGCCGACCAGGAGGAGAGCCATCAGGCGGCCCTGAAGAAGGAGCAGGACAACGAGGCCGCCCTTAAGGCCGAGTTCGAGACCGAGGCGGCGGGCTGGGCTGAATCAAGGCAAGCGCTGAGCGAGGGTTATGGGCGGGTGGAGGATCTGATCGACGGTAGGCCGCCTTCCTCTTCTCACTCCTTTGCTTGCTCCTTGCCGTCTTGTTCATCTTCTGATTTTTGTGCCGTTTCCTTGTTCTTCCCGCAGATTACTTCCCCAGCTACTCAGTCGCCGCCAGCCAAGCCATCGAGGCCCACCGCGAGACGCGCCGGCAAGCAGGGGTTGCAATTGCGCTGGACGCTATCCGAATGCTCGAGGAGCAGCTCTTGGCGATCCAGGCCCGGCTGCAGCCGGCTCACCGCATGCTCCGCCGGCTTCAGCGTGCCGGGGCGCAAGTGTTGTCCGCTCTCTGGCCCGGCGAGGTGATCCCCCGTACCCCCAGTCGGACTGCCGACTGGCTGGAGGTTGCGGTTGGCCGCTTTGAGGCCTGGAAGGCTTCCGCTACTCGGTCCGGCGCCGAGCGGGCGCTGGAGTTCGTCCGGGCCTGGTATCCTTGGCTAAACCTGCGCCAGCTGAGCACTTGGAGGCAGGAGGCTGACGAGGAGTTGGTGGCGGTGCGGCCGGCTATCATCCAGCACGCCTCGGCTATCGCCGAGTACATCGACACCAGCATCTTCGCTCCTGAAGTGAACGACAGCGGAGTCGCCCAGCCGGAGGAATGGTTCGGGCTCAACCCGGCGGAAGGCGAGGATTCGGCGGAGGAGATTGCCTCCAGCGATGAGGCCGAAGACGATGAGAAGGAGGGCGGTGGAGATGCCGCGCCAGACGGCGAAGTGACCAGCCAGTTTCAACCTGATCGTGCCTCTAGCAATGAGGCACGCTCGAGCGCGCCGCCTGCCAGGGGTGAAGATCAGGCCGAGACTCCTCAGCCAACCACTCCTCCGGCCAGCACTGCCGCCTCCGCTGACCTGCCCGACTCGCCTGTTGCTCCGCTGGCTTGATCTGCCGCTCTTGCTTTTCTGTTGTTTCTCTTTGAACAAATTTTATTAAATTTGCGCAATTCCACCCACTTGGGGTGTATTCAGACTATGTTGAATGTCGGCCTTTCGAAGGCTTTTGTGTAAATATAATTATGCATGTGTTTGGCTTCCATTCGAGTTTGCTTTTTATCCTTAGGCTGTTTCCTTTGCTGCCTTCCCTTGATTGCCGCCTTCCTAGCCGAACAGCTGCTCTGCAGTCTGCGGCTGGGGAGGAACTTGGCTATTTGTGGGAAGGCAAGTACTTGAGCTTTGTTGGATTGTGGCAGGGTTGAATGGAAGCCGCCGCCGGGTTATTACGTAGCCGGTCGGCAATGGGAGGAAGCCGGCTTTTGTTATATAAGTTCGTTAGTCCTTAGCCATTTTTCGTGTGGGCATCCTTTCCTGCCTTTGACTCTTGCCATCCGGACCGTCGTTTCTTCGAGCTGCGGCTTTTGACAAGAGAGGGCTTTGGTGCCGGCATACTACTTATCTGACTGCAGGTGGAACTTTAAATATAACTCAAGGCGGCCAGTCCCCGGGCCAACTAGTCGAACCCGGTGCCGGACGAAAAAAGGTGAAATGACAAAATCATAGGCATGATACACGTCATTCATAGATAAAAGGTGGCAGTCCCCGAGTGCTCCTCGGGGGGCTCATTGTCTCATACTTAGTACAAAAGGTAGCGTGATACATACTGCATTTTAACTGTAAAATCTTTGAAGGAGGTTGGCGTTGCATGGTCGTTCCAACTCCTTGCCGGAATCATCTCTCTTTCGTGCCTTCGGCTTCTGTGCGTCGATTACGTAGTAGGAGTCGTTTCCCAATGCTTTCGCGATGGCGAAGGACCTTCCCAAGGGGCCGAGAGCTTGTGCTGGCCAGCTGTTCGATGGATCAGCCGGAGCACAAGGTCGCCCACTTGAAAGGATCTTGGCTTGACCTTCCGGCTGTGGTAGCGGCGCAAACCCTGCTGGTAGATGGCAGACCGACTGAGGGCTAACAGCCGGCTTTCTTCCAACAGGTCGACATCGTCTTCTCGTGCTTCTTTGGCCTCTGCTTTCGTGTACATGGTCACCCGAGGCGAGTCGAACTCGATGTCGGTTGGGATGACAGCCTCGGCGCCATATACAAGGAAGAAAGGGGTGAAGCCGGTTGACTTGTTTCGGGTAGTGCGCAGACTCCAGATGACGACTGGCAGCTCGTCGAGCCAACAGTCGGCCGAGCGCTCCAGCGGCACGACCAGCCGGGGCTTGATGCCGGAAAGGATGAGGCCATTGGCTCGCTCAACTTGGTTGTTTGACTGCGGGTGGGCAACGGACGCTAGGTCCAGTCGGATGCCCTGCGTCACGCAGAAACGTGCCAATGCTCCCTTGGCAAAATTCGTGCCATTGTCGGTGATGATGCTGTGTGGCACGCCGTACCGAGTTGTGATGTCTGCGATGAATGTCACGGCAGTCGGCCCGTTCAGCTTCTTAATCGGCTTTGCTTCGATCCACTTGGTAAATTTATCCACGGTGACAAGCAAGTGTGTCATGCCGCCACGCGCCGTCTTGAATGGGCCCACCATGTCCAGTACCCAGACGGCAAAAGGCCAGGTGAGGGGAATGGTCTTGAGTTCTGAAGCCGGCAGGTGTTGCTTGGAGCCGAAGACTTGGCAGCCTTTGCAATGCTTGACTAACTCCTTGGCGTCGTACAAGGCAGTCGGCCAAAAGAATCCATGGCGGAAGGCTTTGGCAACGAGGGATCTTGAGGCTGCGTGGTGGCCGCATTCGCCTTGGTGAATGTCCTTGAGGATTGCTATGCCCTTCTCTGGCTCGAGCAGCGCTGGAAGACTCCAGTGACACTGCGCCTGACGAGCTCTCTGTTGGCGATTGTATATGCGCCGGCTCGGCGTTGGACTTGTCTTGCCGCGATCTCGTCAGCTGGCAGCTCTCTGTTTATCAGGAAGTTGAGGATGGGCTGAGCCCATGATGGAGCTGTGACTTCTTCTATAGCCAACACGGCTACTGCAACCAGGGCGGGTGGGCTGGGTGGTGAAGAGCTGGAGCTGGCCACCGCCTGTGGCGTTGAAGCAGTCCCCGGGCCGACTACCGTAGTCCCCGGGCCGGGTTCTGAAGTCCCCGGGCCGGGTGCGACTATGGCAGTCCCCGAGCCGCCTATTGAAGTCCCCGGGCCGCCAGCTTGGCTCCCCAAGCCGGATCCGGCTGCGTCGGGGTTAGGCGGCACGAAGATGGAGTCGGATTCGGGAGATGGCTTGAGGAGGCATTGGAGAGAGACACCGGTTGGTATAGCTTGTCGGGTTGAGCCTATCCGCGCCAGGGCATCTGCTTGTTCGTTGTCGTCCCGTGGCACGTGGAGGAACTCGCATCCTTCGAAGTACCCGCTGATTTGCTGAACGAGGAAGCGGTAGCTCGCCATGTTTGCGTCCTTGGCGTCCCAGTCACCAGATGACTGCTGGACCACCAAATCCGAGTCGCCATAGCACAGGATCCGGCGGATGCCGAGCTCTTTGGCTAGGCGAAGTCCGTGTATGAGCGCCTCGTACTCGGCCATGTTGTTGGAGGCGGCAAAGTGGATCTGCAGCGTGTATCTGAGTTTGTCGCCCTTGGGAGAGGTGAGGATGATGTCGGCTCCCAAGCCGGTGCGCATCTTGGACCCGTCGAAGTGCATTCGCCAATGAGTGGAGTCGGGAGCCGGCGGCAGGTACTGGGTCTCGGCCCAGTCGACGAGGACGTCGGCCAATGCTTGGCACTTGATGGCGGTGCGAGGCTGGTAGAAGATCGTGTAAGGAGCTAGCTCAATGGCCCATTTTGCCACCCGGCCGGATGCGTCCCGGCTGCCTATGATCTCGGCGAGCGGGGCGGTGCATACGACCGTGATGGAGTGCTCTTGAAAGTAGGGCTTCAGCTTCTTGGCGGCGAAGTACACGCCATAGCACATCTTCTGGTAATGCGGGTAGTTCTGCTTCGAGGTGGACAGTACTTCGCTTAAGTAGTAGACCGGCCTCTGGACTGGCTGAGCTCGGCCTTCTTCTGGGCGTTGGACCAGGATGTGATCTTGACCACTTTCGGTGGTGGCGGCGATATAAAGGAGCATGGGCTCTTTCTCGGTCGGCACCGCCAAGACAGCGGCGTGGCAAGCATCTTCTTCAGCTTCGTGAAAGGCTTGGTCGGCTTGGTCGTTCCACTCAAGTGAGTGCTTTTCTTCATGAGTCGGTAGAGGGGAGTGCCTTTTCTCCCAGCCCGGTGATGAAGCGGTTCAGGGAGGCCAGGCACCCGGTAAACTTCTGGACGTCTCGCAGCTTGGTGGGAATCTCCATTCTCTCAATGGCTTTGATCTTCACAGGGTTGCATTCAATGCCGCGTTCGGAGACCAGGAAGCCTAGGAGCTGGCCGGCTGGCACTCCGAACACGCATTTCTCGGGGTTGAGCTTGATCTGAAATCGGCGCAGGTTCTCAAATATTTCCTTGAGGTCCTCCAACAAAGTGTTGCGCTTCTCCGTCTTCACCATGATATCGTCTACATAGACGTGGGCATTTCTGCCGAGTTGCTTGAGGAGGAATTTCTGCATGCAACGCTGAGAGGTGGCACCAGCGTTTCTCAAGCCGAATGTCATCGTCATGTAGCAGAAAGCTCCGAACGGCGTGATGAAGGCGGTCTTCAGGCGGTCGGCCGGGTCCAACTTTATCTGGTGGTAGCCTGAGTAGGCATCCAAGAAACTCAACAGCTCGCATCCGGCTGTGGAGTCTATTACTTGATCAATCCTGGGTAAGACAAAGGGATCTTTGGGGCAGGCTTTGTTGAGTGTGTAATCTATACACATGCGCCATTTGTTATTCTTCTTTAGCACGAGGACCGGGTTGGCGAGCCACTCCGAGAAGAAAACCTCCAAGATGAAGCCGGCCGCCAAGAGCCGGGCTATCTCTTCTCCTACGATCCTTCTCTTCTCCTCTGACAGTCGGCGGAGGGGCTGCTTGACTGGCTTGGCGTCTGCTCGGACGTGTAGCTTGTGCTCGGCGAAATCCTTCGGAACACCCAACATGTCCTTGGGGGACCATGCGAAGATGTCCAGATTCTCACGGAGGAAATCGACGAGCTCGCCTTCCTATTTACTGTCCAGGTTTGCCCCGATGACGACAAACCTTTCTAGGTGCTCTGGGTCCAGGGGTATCTTCTTTGTTTCCTTAGCCGGCTGGAAGGAACCTTGGGCATCACACTCTTTGGGGTCGGGGGACAGGGCACGCTGCTTGTCGGCCATGGCCACTACTCGGTCCAACATCTTCTTCTCTTCGGCGACTACAAGGGACTCGGCCAGCCGGCTGCTGGCTGCAGCACACTCGGAGGACTTCTTGTAGTCGCCGGCTATGGTGATGATGCCCTTGGTACTCGGCAACTTCATCTTGAGGTAGGCATAGTGGGGTACAGCAATGAACTTGGCCAGAGCAGGACGGCCAAGCAGCGAATGTTAAGCGCTCTCGAGGTCCACCACTTCAAACTAGATTGCTTCTCGGCGGAAGTGATCCTTGTCTCCGAAGAGAACATTTATCTTGATCTTGTCGATTGGTGAACAGGACAGGCCGGGTACAATGCCATGGAACACGGTCCGGCTTGGCATGAGGTGTTTGGCCTTGATGTTCAACTTCTCCATGGTATCTCGGTAAAGGATGTTGATGCTGCTCCTGCCGTCTATCAGTACGCGGGAGAACCGGGAAGGAAGCCTGTCCGTTGCTAGGGTCGCTTCCAAAACCAAGGCATAGGAGCCGGGGACGGCATCACCTCTGGGTGGTCGGCCCGGCTCCAGTTGATAGGCCTCTCTGACTAGTGCATGAATTCAGGGTTGTTGGAAGCAACTTCATTGACTTCTTGGTGCTGTCGGCGCCGGCTGCGCCGGTCTTCGGGCTGGCCCGTGAAGGCAACGTAGGCGGCATGCTCGTTGGGGAACTCGTCTTGGACGGTCCCGACTGTTGGTCGAGCGGCCGACTGTTGGGGAGCCGGAGGCGGCTGTCCAGCAGGTGGAGGCGGCACCAGCCCTTCGCCTTTGGCGATTCGGGTAAGCCAATGGCACTTCCGGGTTGTATGGTTGGACGGCTTTGCGCCGCCGTGGAACTTGCATGGGGCGTCAAGAGCTTGCTCGTAGGAGAAAGCCGGCTGCCAAGCCGGCCTGCCGCCCTTCGGCTTCTTGGGCGCGGGCCGCCCTTCAGGTTGCTCGTCTTCGACGGTGGCCACCTGCCGACTGGCGGGAGGTGGCATTGGGCCTTTGCGCTTGTTGTCTTGCTGGTATGGGCGTCGGCTAGAGTCGCCAGCCGGCGTTTTGGGAGCCGGGTTGAGTACCTTCCCGGCGGCGTCTACCCGGAGCTCGGTCTTCATTGAGGAGTCGGCGGTGGCGTACTTGTCAGCTATGACAAGTAGCTCATCGAGGGTAGCCGGCTCGTCGCAGAGAAGCTTGTGCTTGAGGAGGGTGCCTTCTCGGCACCCGGTGGTGAAGTTATCTATCGCTTGAACCTCGTGAACCCCCTCGCAGGAGTTGCGGAGCTCAGTCCAACGCGTGAGGTAGTCGCGAGTCGACTCGATGGGTCCTTGTATGCACAAGGAGAGTTGCCTGGGCTTGGGAGCCCGCTTGTAGGTGCTGGTGAAGTTGCGGATGAAGGCTTCAGTGAAGTCCAGCCAGCTGTTGATGCTGTACGGCTTGAGGCTGTTGAGCCAGGTTCGCGCCATGCCGTGAAGCATGAGGGGCACATATTTCACGGCAACGCACCTGTTGCCGTTTGCTATGCTGACTGCGGTCAAGTAGTCGATCAGCCAATCCTCCGGCTTCACGGAGCCGTTATACTTGGGCGTATCTCTCGGGAGCGAGAACCCTTTTGGGAAGGGCTCGTCGCGGATGCGGGGGCCGAAGCAAGGCGGCTCGACATCATCATCTTCTTCCAACGCTAGGGATCATGCCAGGCGGTCGATCCTGTGGCGGGCGTCGTTTTCACCGACTCCTTCGCGGCGGCCGAGTCGACCGCTGAGAGTCGGATGGGTGATGGGCGGCGGGGTAGGATATCTTTCCCCGTGAGGTGGAGGAGGGGGCGGGTTGCCTCGCCGTTCCACGGCTCGAGGGCGGCCTTTCGAGTCGCGCTCGATGGAGATCCGGGTCCGGCTGCGGCTGGCAGCCTGCTCCTTTTCTTGCCGTGCACGGGCGTTGCCCGTAGTCGGCGTGCGTGACGTTGCGCCGTGCTCACGGCGCGGGGGAAGGCTTTCGGCGCGGGCGCTGTCTTCTTGCCGCTCTGCGGCCGCGCCGACCAGTTGCTGAATGTGTCTTGCCATGTAGGGAAGCTCGTCGGGCCCTAGCCCGTTCAGCTCTTCTCTGACCGCTGGCGTAGCGGTTCTCGAGGGGCGTGGCGTACACGGGGCGATCCACTCCCAGTATTTCGGCGATGGCCGCGCCGCGTTTCTTGACAATGCCAAGTCGGCTCGGCCCTTCGGGAGGCGGCATGACGAAGGCGGCGCGGTCGACTTCGCGCTGGTGGGCCTCGGCGAGGCATCTCAGGGAGGCTATCCTCCCGCCCTCCGCGTGGAGGGCGAGGCGGCGTGCTTCCAGCGCCTCGGCGTCGGTGTCAGGCGGGAGAGGGGCGGACAGGTCGTGCGGCGCCCCTTGCGGGGCATCGTGGGCGTTCTCGCCCGAGGGGCCGCCGTGACTGATGACCAGCACCTCGGTGAAGGCGCTGCCACAGCTGTCGGCTTGGGGGAGCGGGTCGTCGAAGATGACGATGTTGGTGGGGAAGGCGTCGAGCGATGCCGTGTCGGAGTCGACAAGCATCGGGTCGGTGGAGCCAACCGACTCCAAGTCCTGATGGGCTCGGCTGGAGACGTGGAGCTGGTCGAGGAGGCCGACGAGGTGGCTCTCGAGGCAGCCGGTGCCGCGTCGGATGCGGGCTCGTCGTGAGATGCGAGTCTCGCAAGAAGAAGGTCGGCGAGGCAGCTTCGCCATGACGCCGACGCCATTGCGATCTTGTCGGGGCAAGCGCCATCGGCGTCTTTGGGCTGGCTACGCCAGCGGGAGGAAGAGGGTTCCGTCGAGCAATGTGTCTCGGACGACGGTGCACCTGGCCCCATGGTGGGCGCCAAATGTCGGGTGGTAGGTGCGACATATGCCAACGGGTGGCTAATCATAGTGGGAGCCAATAAGACGTCGCCGGTTCCTGGAAATGGGATGAGGCCAAGACATGCACGCCGGCGAATCTTACCCAGCTTCGGGGCTCTCCGTGGAGATATGAGGGATCTTGAGAAGAGGTGTCTAGAGGGGGTGGGGGTGATTAGACACTAAGTACCAAAGTTGCAGTTTTTATCTTCTTTTTGGTTTAAGTGGAGTTTAGGCACAAGTTTAATATTCTCAATACATAACAAGCAAGCATGCAAAGAGTCTATAGGCAGCGAAAAGTAAAGCATGCAACTTGCAAGAAAGTAAAGGGAAGGGTTTGGAGAAATCAAACGCAATTGGAGACACAGATGTTTTTGTCGTGGTTCCGATAGGTGGTGCTATCGTACTTCCACGTTGGTGGAGACTTCAACCCACGAGGGTAGCAGTTCTTGTGAGTCCACGGAGGGCTCCACCCACGAAGGGTCCACGAAGAAGCAACCTTGTCTATCCCACCATGGCCGTCGCCCACGAAGGACTTGCCTCACTAGCGGTAGATCTTCACGAAGTAGGCGATCTCCTTGCCCTTACAAACTCCTTGGTTCAACTCCACAATCTTGTTGGAGGCTACCAAGTGACACCTAGCCAATCTAGGAGACACCACTCTCCAAGAAGTAACAAATGGTGTGTTGATGATGAACTCCTTGCTCTTGTGCTTCAAATGATAGTCTCCCCAACACTCAACTCTCTCTCTCTCATAGAATTTGGATCTGGTGGAAAGAAGATTTGAGTGGAAAGCAACTTGGGGAAGGCTAGAGATCAAGATTCATATGGTAGGAATGGAATATCTTGGCCTCAACACATGAGTAGGTAGTTCTCTCTCAGAAATAGGATGCTGGAAATGTAGGTTCAGTCTGATGGCTCTCTCCATGAATGAAGAGGAGGTGGAGGGGTATATATAGCCTCCACACAAAATCTAACCGTTACACACAATTTACCAATGTCGGTGGGACCAAATCAACAAACTCGGTCAGATCGATTTTAGTAAACCTAGTGACCGTTAGAGTTTTCGGTGGGACTGACTTGCATCTCGGTCGGACCGATATGGTTAGGGTTAGGGCATAACGTAATCTCGGTGAGACCGATTACACAAACTCGGTGAGACCGATTTTGGTAATTAGCTAACCAGAGAGTTGGTCAGGCAAACTCGGTGAGACCGATTACTCAAACTCGGTGGGACCAATTTTGGTAGTGAGTCAACCAGAAAGTTTGCATTGTAATCTCGGTAGTACCGATTCTCAAACTCGGTGAGACCGATTTTGATAATGGACATACATTGAGATATTACAATCCCATCTCGGTAAGACCGAGATCCCTATCGGCGAGACCGATTTCCCTAGGGTTTGTGGCAGTGGCTAAGACATCCAATCTCGGTGGCTGGATAGGAAGAATCAGTGGGGCTGAGTTTGACTTTAGGTTTTAGGACATATGTGTGGAAGTGGGAAAGTAGTTGAGGGTATTTGGAGCATATCACTAAGCACATGAAGCAAGAGGCTCATTAAGCAACACCTCATCCCTCCTTGATAGTATTGGCTTTTCCTATAGACTCAATGTGATCTTGGATCACTCAAATGTAAAGTGAAGAGTCTTTAGCTTGAAGCTTGAGCCAATCCTTTCTCCTTAGCATCTTGAAGGAGTTCCCACATCCTTTAGTCCATGCCACTCCATTGTTGAACTTATCTGAAACATACTAGATAAAAGTGTTAGTCCAACAAGAGATATGTTGACATTAATTACCAAAACCACCTAGGGAGCACTTGTGCTTTCAATCTCCCCCTTTTTGGTAATTGATGACAACATACATCAAAACTGTAGATAAAGATATAGAGAATAGCAAGTAATGCTTTGGAAAGACATGTAACAGGCATAGGCTCCCCCTACATGTATGCAATCATGTGAATATGGAATATAGAAGCATGTGATAGCATAACCATGATAGAGCAGGCAATGTGTTACATGTATCTTGGCCATATGCATCAGAGCAAAGAAAATTAAAGAAAATACCTTCATGCCCATGAGTCCTTCTTGCAAACAGTATGTACATCAGCAAGAATTCCTCATACACATGATTGTGATGCATATACTTACCTTGTAGTCTTGAGTTGGCTTAGGATGAAATGAACCTGCGTAAACAAGGTTAGATAACACAGATGCACCTACTAGCCAGAGAAAACAAAAGAAACCACAAGAATACCAAGACTGGGATGACATGTAGAGAGTGAGTACTAAGTACTACATTGGATTAGACATGTCCCCAAGATTAAAGATATGCAATGAATTTAGATGATTTCTTTCCCTTAGATGTCTTGCTCCCCCTGAATCTAGCATGGGATACTGGGAGAAGATAGGGAACAAAAAATCAGAGCTGAAAGATATAAATGAACAGAGCTAATGCAGATAAGCACATATGAACATGTCTTTCCCCTCAAGAAGACATGTGGCATCTCTCCTCTTGAACACCAAGCATCTGGGTGTTGGGGAACGTAGCAGAAATTCAAAATTTTCCTACATGTCACCAAGATCTATCTATGGAGAAACTAGCAACGAGGGGAAGGAGAGTGCATCTACATACCCTTGTAGATCGCTAAGCGGAAGCGTTCAAGAGAACGGGGTCGAAGGAGTCGTACTGCCGTGATCCAAATCACCGGAGATCCTAGTGCCGAACGGACGGCACCTCCGCGTTCAACACACGTACAGCTCGGTGACGTCTCCCATGCCTTGATCCAGCAAGGAGAGAGGGAGAGGTTGGGGAAGACTCCATCCAGCAGCAGCACGATGGTGTGGTGGTGATGGAGGAGCGTGGCAATCCTGCAGGGCTTCGCCAAGCACCGCGGGAGAGGAGGAGGACTTGGGAGAGGGGGAGGGCTGCCCCAGGGGCAAGGGTGCAGCTCCCATGCGCCTCCCTACTATATATAGGGGTGGAGGGGGATTATTTCTTTCCCTCAAAGTCCATTGGGGCGTTGGCAAAGGTGGGAGGAAAGAAATCCCATCCTTTCCTTTCCCCACCGATTGTTATCCCCCTTTTTTAGGGATCTTGATCTTATCCCTTCGGGATATGATCTTATTCCTTCTAAGGGGGATCTTGAGTGCGCCTTGACCAGGGGTGTGGGGCCTTGCCCCACTACCCACGTTCATGTGGGTCCCCCATGCAGGTGGGCCCCACTCCAGAACCTTCTAGAACCTTCCCGGTACAATACCGAAAAATCCGAACATTTTCGGTGGCCAAAATAGGACTTCCCATATATAAATATTTACCTCCGGACCATTCCGGAACTCCTCGTGACGTCCGGGATCTCATCCGGGACTCCGAAAAACATTCGGTAACCATGTATATCTATTCCCTATAACCCTAGCGTCATCGAACCTTAAGTGTGTAGACCCTACGGGTTCGGGAACCATGCGGACATGACCGAGACGTTCTCCGGTCAATAACCAACAGCGGGATCTGGATACCCATGTTGGCTCCCACATGTTCCACGATGATCTCATCGGATGAACCACGATGTCAAGGACTCAATCAATCCCGTATACAATTCCCTTTGTCTAGCGGTATTGTACTTGCCCGAGATTCGATCGTCGGTATGCCGATACCTTGTTCAATCTCGTTACCGGCAAGTCTCTTTACTCGTTCCGTAACACATCATCCCGTGATCAACCCCTTGGTCACATTGTGCACATTATGATGATGTCCTACCGAGTGGGCCCAGAGATACCTCTGTTACACGGAGTGACAAATCCGATCTCGATTCGTGCCAACCCAATGCAGACACTTTCGAAGATACCCGTAGTGCACCTTTATAGCCACCCGATTGCCAGTGACGTTTGGTACACCCAAAGCATTCCTACGGCATCCGGGAGTTGCACAATCTCATGGTCTAAGGAAATGATACTTGACATTAGAAAAGCTTTAGCATACGAACTACGATCTTTGTGCTAGGCTTAGGATTGTCTTGTCCATCACATCATTCTCCAAATGATGTGATCACGTTATCAACGACATCCAATGTCCATGGTCAGGAAACCGTAACCATCTGTTGATCAACGAGCTAGTCAACTAGAGGCTTACTAGGGACATGGTGTTGTTTATGTACCCACACATGTATCTGAGTTTCCTATCAATACAATTATAGCATGGGTAATAAACGATTATCATGAACTAGGAAATATAATAATAACTAATTTATTATTGCCTCTAGGGCATATTTCCAACAGTCTCCCACTTGCACTAGAGTCAATAATCTAGTTCACATCGCCATGTGATTAACACTCACAGGTCACATCGCCATGTGCCTAACATCCATAGAGTTTACTAGTGTCACTAAACTAGTTCACATCATCATGTGATTAAGACTCAATGAGTTCTGGGGTTTGATCATGTTTTGCTTGTGAGAGAGGTTTTAGTCAATGGGTCTGCAACATTCAGATCCATATGTACTTCGCAAATCTCTATGTCATATTGTAAATGCTGCTTCCACGCTCCACTTGGAGCTATTCCAAATGGTTTCTCCACTATACGTATCCGGTTTGCTACGACGTAACCCTTTACGCCGAACTCTTTATCACCTCCATAATCGAGAAACATGTCCTTATTTACTCCAAAGACAATTTTGATCATTGTACAATGATCCATTCCTGGATCACTCTTGTACCCCTTGCGGACTCATGGAAAGGCACACTTCGGTCACGGTACACAGCATAGCATACTCTGAGCCTATGTCCGAAGCATAGGGACGACCTTCATCCTTTCTCTCTCTTAGGCCGTGGTCGAGCTTTAACTCTTAACTTCATACCTTACAACTCAGGCAAGAACTCCTTCTTTGACTGATCCATCTTGAACACCTTCAAGATCATGTCAAGGTATGTGCTCATTTGAAAGTACCATTTAGCGTTTTTATCTATCCTCATAGATCTTGATGCTCAATGTTCAAGCAGCTTAATTCAGGTTTTCTATTGAAAAACACTTTTCAAATAACCCTATATGCTTTCCAGAAATTCTACATCATTTCCGATCAACAATATGTCATTCACATATACTTATCAGAAATTCTATGGTGCTCCCACTCACTTCTTTGGAAATACAAGTTTCTCACAAACTTTGTATAAACCCAAAATCTTTGATCATCTCATCAAAGCGTACATTCCAACTCCGAGATGCTTACTCCAGTCCTTAGAAGGATTCTTTGGAGCTTTGCATACTTGTTAGCATCTTTCGGGATTGACAAAACCTTACGGTTGTATCACATACAACCTTTCCTCAAGTATAACGTCGATGAAACAATGTTTTGACATCCTATCCGCAAGATTTCATCAATCATGCAGTAATTGCTAATCCAATTCCAACAGACTCTTAGCATCGCTACGGTGAGAAAGCCTCACCGTAGTCAACTCCTTGAACTTGTCGGAAAACATCTTTAATGACAAGTCGAGCTTTCTTAATGGTGATACTTACCATCATTATGCATCCTCCTTTTAAAATCCATCTTTACCCAACGTCCTTAGGACCATCAAGTATTTCTTCCAAAGTCATGGATCCTCTCTCGGATGTTATGGCCTTGAGCCATTCGTCGAATCCGGGCCCACCATCGCTTCTTCATAGCTCAGAAGTTCATTGTTGTCTAGCAACATGACCTTCAAGACAGGATTACTTGTACCACTCGTAAGTAGTACGCATCCTTGTAACCCTCACGAGGTAATGCATCGACTTGATCCAAAACTTCATGATCACTATCATAAGCTTCTACTTCAATTGGTGTAGGCGCCACATGAACAACTTCCTGTGCCCTTCTACACACTTGTTGAAGTGACGGTTCAATAACCTCATCAAGTCTCCACCATCCTCCCACTCAATTCTTTCTAGAGAAACTTTTCTCGGGAAAGGACCTAATTCTAGAAACAATCCTTTTTGCTTCCGGAATCGAGATCGGAGGTATACCCAACTGTTTTGGGTGTCCTATGAAGAAGCATTTTATCCGCTTGGGGTTTGAGCTTATCAACCTGAAACTTTTTCACATAAGCGTCGCAGCCCCAAACTTTTAAGAAACGACAATTTAGGTTTCTCCAAACCATAGTTCAAACGGTGTCGTCTCAACGGAATTATGTGGTGCCCTATTAAAGTGAGTGTGGTTGTCTCTAATGCCTAACCCATGAACGATAGTGGTAATTCGATAAGAGACATCATGGTACGCATCATATCCAATAGGGTGCAACTATGATGTTTGGACACACCATCACACTATGGTGTTCCAGGCGGTATTTATTCTGAAACAGTTTCCACAATGTCTTAATTGCGTGCCAAAGCTCGTAACTCAGATACTCATCTCTATGATCATATCATAGACATTTTGTCCTCTTGTCACGATGATCTTTAACTTCACTATGAAATTACTTGAACCATTCAATAATTCAGATTTGTGTTTCATCAAGTAAATATACTCAACATCTACTTGAATCATCTGTGAAGTAAGAATATAACGATATTCACTGCATGCCTCAGCACTCATTGGACTGCACACATCAAAATGTGTTACTTCCAACAAGTAGCCATCTTGTTCCATCTTACTGAAACCGAGGCTTTTCAGTCATTTTGCCCATGTGGTATGATTTGCATATCTCAAGTGATTCAAAATCAAGTGAGTCCAAACGATCCATCTGCATGGAGCTTCTTCATGCGTATACACCAATAGACATGGTTCGCATGTCTCAAACTTTTCAAAAACGAGTGAGTCCAAAGATCCATCAACATGGAGCTTCTTCATGCGTTTATACCAATATGACTTACATGGCAGTGCCACAAGTAAGTGGTACCATCATTACTATCTTATATCTTATGGCATGAAAATGTGTATTACTATGATCGAGATTCAATAAAACATTCCTTTAGGTGCAAGACCATTGAAGGTATTATTCAAATAAATAGAGTAACCATTATTCTCCTTAAATGAATAACCGTATTGCGATAGACATAATCCAATCATGTCTATTCTCAACGCAAACACCAAATGACAATTATTCTGGTTTAATACTAATCTTGATGGTAGAGGGAGCGTGCAATGTTTGATCACATCAAACTTGGAAACACTTCCAACACATAACGTCAGCTCACCTTTAGCTAGTCTCCGTTTATTCCGTAGCCTTTTATTTCGAGTTACTAACACTTAGCAACCGAACCGGTATCTAATACCTTGGTGCTACTAGGAGTACTAGTAAAGTACACAATAACTTAATGTATATCCAATATACTTCTATCGACCTTGCCAGCCTTCTCATCTACCAAGTATCTAGGGTAATTCTGCTCCAGTGGCTGTCCCCCTTATTACAGAAGCACTTAGTCTCGGGTTTGGGTTCAACCTTGGGTTTCTTCTTTAGAGCAGCAGCTGATTTTCTGTTTCATGAAGTATCCCTTCTTGCCCTTGCCCTTCTTGAAACTAGTGGTTTCACCAACCATCAACAATTGATGCTCCTTCTTGATTCCTACTTTCGCGGTGTCAAACATCGCGGATATCTCAAGGATCATCATATTTATCCCTGATTTGTTATAGTTCATCACGAAGCTCTAGCAGCTTGGTGGCAGTGACTTTGGAGAAACATCACTATCTCTGGAAGATCAACTCCCACTCGATTCAAGTGATTGTTGCACTCAGACAATCTGAGCACAAGCTCAATGATTGAGCTTTTCTCCCTTGGTTTGCAGGCTAAGAAAATCGTCGGAGGTCTTATACCTCTTGACGTGGGCACGAGCCTGAAATCCCAATTTCAGCCCTCGAAACATCTCATATGTTCCGCGACGTTTCGAAAACGTCTTTGGTGCCTCAACTCTAAACCGTTTAACTGAACTATCACGTAGTTATCAAAAAGTGTATGTCCGATGTTCGCAACATACACAGACGACGTTTGGGGTTCAGCACACTGAGCGGTGTATTAAGGACATAAGCTTTCTTCTGTCCGCATAATCGATACTGTCAACTTTCAACTATATTTTCTCTAGGAACATATCTAAACAGTGGAACTAAAGCGCGAGCTTACGACATAATTTGCAAAGATCTTTTGACTATGTTCAGGATAATTAAGTACATCTTATGAACTCCCACTCAGATAGACATCCCTCTAGTCATCTAAGTGATTACACGATCCGAGTAAACTAGGCCATGTCCGATCATCACGTGAGACGGACTAGTCATCATCGGTGAACATCTTCATGTTGATCGTATCTACCATACGACTCATGCTCGACCTTTCGGTCTCTTGTGTTCCGAGGCCATGTCTGTACATGCTAGGCTCGTCAAGTCAACCTAAGTATTTCGCGTGTGTAAATCTAGCTTACACCCGTTGTATGTGAACGTAAGAATCTATCACACCCGATCATCACGTGGTGCTTCGAAACGACGAACTTTACATAGCGGTGCGATTAGGGGAACACTTTCTTGAAAATTTAATGAGGGATCATCTTATTTACTACCGTCGTTCTAAGCAAATAAGATACATAAACATGATAAACATCACATGCAATCAAATAGTGACATGATATGGCCAATATCATTTTGCTCCTTTTGATCTCCATCTTCGGGGCTCCATGACCATCATCGTCACCGGCATGACACCATGATATCCATCATCATGATCTCCATCATCGTGTCTTCATGAAGTTGTCTCGCCAACTATTACTTCTACTACTATGGCTAACGGTTAGCAATAAAGTAAAGTAATTACATGGCGTTGTTTAATGACACGCAGGTCATACAATAAATAAAGACAACTCCTATGGCTCCTGCCGGTTGTCATACTCATCGGCATGCAAGTCGTGATTCCTATTACAAGAATATGATCAATCTCATACATCACATATCATTCATCACATTCCTTTTTGGCCATATCACATCACATAGCATACACTGCAAAAACAAGTTAGACGTCCTCTAATTGTTGTTTGCATGTTTTACGTGGCTGCTATGGGTTTCTAGCAAGAACGTTTCTTACCTACGCAAAAGCCACAACGTGATATGTCAATTGATATTTACCCTTCATAAGGACCCTTTTCATCGAATCCGATCCGACTAAAGTGGGAGATCGGCACCCGCTAGCCACCTTATGCACCAAGTGCATGTCACCGGTGGAACCTGTCTCACGTAAGTGTACGTGTAAGGTCGGTCCGCCGCTTCATCCCACAATACCGTCGAAACAAGATTGGACTAGTAACGGTAAGCATATTGAACAAAATCAATGCCCACAACTACCTTGTGTTCTACTCGTGCAAAGAATCTACGCAATAGACCTAGCTCATGATGCCACTGTTGTGGAACGTAGCAGAAATTCAAAATTTTCCTACGTGTCACCAAGATCTATCTATGGAGAAACTAGCAACGAGGGGAAGGAGAGTGCATCTACATACCCTTGTAGATCGCTAAGCGGAAGCATTCAAGAGAACGGGGTTGAAGGAGTCGTACTCGTCGTGATCCAAATCACCGGAGATCCTAGTGCCGAACGGACGGCACCTCCGCATTCAACACACGTACAGCACGGTGACGTCTCCCATGCCTTGATCCAGCAAGGAGAGAGGGAGAGGTTGGGGAAGACTCCATCCAGCAGCAGCACGACGGTGTGGTGGTGATGGAGGAGCGTGGCAATTCTGCAGGGCTTCGCCAAGCACCGCGGGAGAGGAGGAGGACTTGGGAGAGGGGGAGGGCTGCGCCAGGGGCAAGGGTGCAGCTCCCATGCGGCTCCCCACTATATATAGGGGTGGAGGGGGATTATTTCTTTCCCTCCAAGTCCATTGGGGCGTTATAAAGGTGGGAGGAAAGAAATCCCATCATTTCCTTTCCCCACCGATTGTTATCCCCTTTTTAGGGATCTTGATCTTATCCCTTCGGGATATGATCTTATTCCTTCTAAGGGGGATCTTGGTGCGCCTTGACCAGGGGTGTGGGGCCTTTCCCCCACTACCCACGTTCATGTGTGTCCCCCCATGCAGGTGGGCCCCACTCCGGAACCTTCTAGAACCTTCCCGGTACAATACCGAAAAATCCCGAACATTTTCCGGTGGCCAAAATAGGACTTCCCATATATAAATCTTTACCTTCGGACCATTTCGGAACTCCTCGTGATGTACGGGATCTCATCCGGGACTCCAAAAAACATTCGGTAACCACGTATATCTATTCCCTATAACCCTAGCATCATCAAATCTTACGTGTGTAGACCCTACGGGTTCGGGAACCATGCAGACATGACCGAGACGTTCTCCGGTCAATAACCAACAGCGGGATCTGGATACCCATGTTGGCTCCCACATGTTCCACGATGATCTCATCGGATGAACCACGATGTCAAGGACTCAATCAATCCCGTATACAATTCCCTTTGTCTAGCGGTATTGTACTTGCCCGAGATTCGATCGTCGGTATGCCGATACCTTGTTCAATCTCGTTACCGGCAAGTCTCTTTACTCGTTCCGTAACACATCATCTCATGATCAACCCCTTGGTCACATTGTGCACATTATGATGATGTCCTACCGAGTGGGCCCAGAGATACCTCTCTGTTACACAGAGTGACAAATCCCAGTCTCGATTCGTGCCAACCCAACAGACACTTTTGAAGATACCTGTAGTGCACCTTTATAGCCACCCAGTTACGTTGTGACGTTTGGTACACCCAAAGCATTCCTACGGCATCCGAGAGTTGCACAATCTCATGGTCTAAGGAAATGATACTTGACATTAGAAAAGCTTTAGCATACGAACTACGATCTTTGTGCTAGGCTTAGGATTGGGTCTTGTCCATCACATCATTCTCCAAATGATGTGATCCCGTTATCAACGACATCCAATGTCCATGGTCAGGAAACCGTAATCATCTGTTGATCAACGAGCTAGTCAACTAGAGGCTTACTAGGGACATGGTGTTGTTTATGTACCCACACATGTATCTGAGTTTCCTATCAATACAATTATAGCATGGGTAATAAACGATTATCATGAACAAGGAAATATAATAATAACTAATTTATTATTGCCTCTAGGGCATATTTCCAACACTGGGATCCTTGAGAACTACTTTTATCTAGTATTCTCTCCCCCTGGAGATCTCTCTCTCCCCCTGGAGATCTCTCTCTCCCCCTGAAGGATCTCTCTCTCCTTCTCTGATGTGATCTCTTTTAGTGATAAGCTTTGATGTGATCTCTCTTCTTTAAGTGACAAGCTTTGATGTGATCTCTCTCTCCCCCTTTGACATCAATTTCCAAGAAGGGATTGATAAAAAAAAATTGAGCTCCCTCTCCCCCGCTGGAATTTGTCGTGAATGGGTTTGATCCTTAAGTCACAACCTAAAGCAATGATAAAAATGTGAGGCTTGTAGAGGACAAGATTCATTGAGTGGAGCTGGATCAAAGGAGACACAAAATAAGTGGCAAACTGTTTTTCCTGTTGTGAAACCGGTGGCACCGAGTGGTATGCTTCGGTGGTACCGAAAGTTTTCGGTTGGACCGAAAATAACAAATCGGTGTAACCGAGTTCATCACAGAGAAAACACTTCTCACCTCAGCTCACTTGACTAATAATATCTCACAAATATTTGCAAGGAATTTACTGAATGATATGCAATGAATTGGAATGCAGAAGATGCAGAGCAAACAGAATGAAATCTAGATGAAGTTTTTTTAAAGGGGAGACACATATGCATGAGACAAATGCAAAAACTCATAAAAGAACACAAGAGAACTTCATCTAGAGATGGTCGGCGACAAAGTCACCTATGTTAGAGTATATTGACTTAGGAGTCAAGTGAGATCACTTGATCATAGGTCATACTCATTGTTTAAGCTCAAAATGGGGTTGCAATTTTTCATTTAAGCATCTTGATGTATTCACATCTTGTCGAGTTGCTTTAACTCATGACTTGGAGTAAAGCTTCTCTAACATGAAATAACATACCTTGGTTGGTGGTGTCGTCCATGTAGTTGAACTTGTGTGGGTTGCTCAAGGTTGATGTAGCTCATCAAGAATTTGGAGCACCACTTGGAATTTGAGTCCATCTACCTACATGGGTTAGTTCGTGCAAGGAAGAGCACTTGTGTATCCAACAGTGACAATCATGAAGCTCAACATAGAATTTGTCAAAGGATATGTTTAAATGGTTTTGTGCTTCCTTGGCTTCAACCACCTTGTGTAGAGACTTGGTGATGTAGAGATTGCTCAAGATATGAGTAGGTTACAACCTCATGGAATTTGATTCAACCAAGTACCTACATGGGTTAGATAACATGCAAGATACAAATATATCCAAGACATAAGATTTCCATCATAAGAGAGATATCAAGGATTAGGCATAAGCTCATGTCTTGCATGTATCCAATGGAGTTTCTACTCCAAGTTTGAAGCATCAATGATGTTCAATTCTCCTCTTAACCTGCAAAACACTTTCTCATCAAGGGGTTTAGTGAATATATCTGCTAATTTCTTTTTGGTGCGAACATGCTTAAGATCAATGTCACCCTTAGCAACATGATCTCAAATGAAATGATGACGAACTTCAATATGCTTAGTTCGAGAATGTTGTACGGGATTATGACCAATTTTGATGGCACTTTGATTGTCACAAAGCAATGGAACATGTTTCACATATATCCCATAGTCTTTAAGAGTTTGGGTCATCCAAAGTAATTTAGCACAACATGAACCAGCGGCAGTGTATTCCGCTTCGGCAGTGGATAAGGATACTGAGTTTTGTTTCTTGGAGGACCAAGACACAAGAGATCTACCAAGAAATTGACAAGTACCCGAAGTGTACTTTCTATCAACCTTGTCTCCGGCATAGTCCGAGTTGGAGTACCCAACAAGATCGAAAGAGGCCCTCTTAGGATACCAAATGCCAAAATTTGGTGTATGGATTAAGTATCTCACTATCCTTTTCATGGCCTTAAGATGACATTCTTTAGGAGCAGCTTGATATCGTGCACACATGCACACGCTTAGCATAATATCGGGACGTGAAGCACATAGATATAACAATGAACCAATCATAGAGCGATAAACCTTTTGATCAACTGGTTCATCATCTTTGGTTAAGTCAAGATGTCCACTAGTAGGCATGGGTGTAGACATACCTTTGTATTCTTGCATATTGAACTTCTTGAATAAGTCCTTAGTGTACTTCGTTTGAGAGACAAAGGTACCTTCCTTAGTTTCCTTGATTTGCAACCCAAGAAAGAATTTGAGTTCACTCATCATTGACATCTCAAACTTCTCCGACATTAGCTTTCCAAAGTTTTCACTAAAATGGGGGTTAGTTGATCCAAATATGATATCATCAACATAAATTTGGCATACAAATAATTCTCCATTAACCCTTTTAGTAAAAAGTGTGGAATCAATTTTCCCAATTTCAAAGCCTTTTTGTAACATCCCAAATTTTCAATTTTGAATGTTATACATTAGGTCATCATGCATATCATATTTTTCTCGCATTTTTCCGATCCTAGAAAATTTCATGCAACTCAAGGACCCTCGGAGAGAGTTGGAAGTTTCATTATTTTCATATTTGGGATTTCTCAAATTTTGGAAATAGGATCATTGGATTTATTTAAATTATCTTCATAAAGTTTTTCCTATAAAAATATTTTGAGAGGGAATAATATGACTTTCCCAACATTTAGGAAAAGCGAAGATTTTATAAATAAATCAAATTTGGTTTTGGGAGATTTATTTTGCTTAGGCAAAAATGAGCATTTTAAAAATTTTATGCATGTTTGCCGTTTTTAAAGTTCATTATTTTCGACTCATTGTTAGGAGTCGTGGAAAAATTGTTTTATTTAAATAGGAGTTCATTTGGCATTTTTTTTAATTCGTTTTGTTTTAATTAAAAACGCGCCTGGGGCCAAGGCCCAGCCAGCCAGGCCCGGCCAGCGCCCGCCTCCTCTCCCTCACAAGACGCCATTGAAAGTCCCGCTGGGACGACGGCCGCCGGAGTCCGGCTCCGCCCGGCTCGTTCTTCCCCAAGCCGGAGCACCCTCCTATTTAACCCGCGGACCCCTCTCTCTCACCTCGCCCGTCGCCGCCCCCCAAGCCGAGCCGCTCATTGCCGAGGACGCCTTGCCGCCGTCGCCGGAGCACCCGCCGCCTCGTCGCCCTCCCGACCCCGCCGCCACTCCACCGCCGTCGCCCGACCCGGAGCATCGCTGAGCCTGGCGAGCCGCCGGAGGTAGCCCCTCGCCGCCGCTCCGATCCGATCCGATCCGATCTGGTTTTCCCTAGAAAACCCGGTCCGGTTTTTTTTGCAAAGTTCGGTTTTTTTAAAAACAAACAAAAAAACCTAGACGGTTTTATTTTTTTTCGATTTTCTTATTTAGTGAACGTTCACCGACCCGTTCGTTTCAATGAACGTGTTCGTTGGATTAGTTCTATTAACGAACGTCCGTTATTTAATCCGTTCGTCGTTTTCTTTTAAATCGGATTTAATCCGTTATTTTTCAGATTCGATTTCCGATCCGATTTTCAAATCAGTTTTATTTCTTGCTCGTTTATCGGAATCAGGTGATTCAAGCGCCTGGAGTTTCGTAACGAAACCGCCGTTCCGACTAACCTATTTTCACAGAGTTTTGCTACTGTAAAATTTTGACTTAATTTCAGATTTGTTAAACCGAGTCGTTCTCTCTCGAGTTCCGACTTTCGATGCTTTATTTGATTCGATTCTTTTGCAACCAGGGTTCTTAAGTTGAACTATCTGGTTAGATCTTTTATTCGAGATTTCCTGTGCATTAGATGAGTACTTATTGTATGCTTGTTGTTTGTCTGCGTTAGATCACCCGAGTGCGCTTGTTACTTCGAATCTCTAGGACTCGCGGATCATCAGCAAGGCAAGTAACACTTTGATCGTACCTTTTCTACTACCCAGTTTTATTGCATTAGATCAAACCCCTCAAACACTTGCATGATTAGGATCTAATTAAATTGTGGGTTTGGGAAGTAGATTGAGGTAGTACCTATTACCTGTTTTATTATCAAACCCTTGGGAGTTACTTCTACGTTTGCTTGTTTAAGCCATGCTATGCTAGTAGACGTGGATTGGGTGAGTGAATATCCATGACAGATGTGAGATTGTTAATTAATGGTTTATTTAAGGTGGCAACCTAAACACACATCTGGGTGGATTGAGGCACCTGGTTTCTATCGAGGACTTGCCTCGTATTTCTTTGGACCGCCACCTGTGCTCTAAGGGATCATGAGATTTTTCAAACTAGAAACTTCCGTGTGCAGCCACAAGCCAATTATGGGCTCTGGCGTAGTTGACTAAGTTGTGCGAACTCTTACGGGTAGGCTAGCTGATGTAGGGGATGTAGGTTGGTACGGTCTACCCACATGTAAGGTGCTAGCGCTTCTGAAAGACTATGTCTCGGTCATCCGTTTCTCAAACACCATGTAGTGCGAGAACCAAGCGGAGGCGATCGAGTCTTGTGGGGAAAAGTGCGCAAACCTCTGCAGAGAGTGTATAAACTAATCATGATTAGCCGTGTCCCCGGTTATGGACAAATCTTGAGTATCTAGTACTTGAATATCATGTGAATCTCAACATGTTATTTCTAATAATAAAGTTATTGGGTTTTTAATGAGTACTTTTTAATTGGGATTGAGGATGCTGTCAACCATTCTCAATGTTTAACAACCACCATGATAGTTAAATAAAATTATTCCTTTGATGTAGGGAAAAATCAGCTTTATGCAAAAAATGTAACCGTAGAGCCTTACCACCAGCCATATATGCATGTAGTATAGGCTTATTCCTTCATTGCTCTTTATGTGTTACATTGCCAGCATATTCCATGTCTTGACCGTTTTGGGCTGCAACTTTTCACGTTGCAGACTTTTCTGCATTTACGAATAAGGTGTTAGGTCGTGGTTCTATACTCAGTGATGCCGTTGGAGTTGATGGACTCACTCGTTTCCAAGCCTTCCGCTGTTATTATTAGATGGCCTTAAGCCATATTATTGTATTAAGTTCCCTTGTGGACAACGATGTAATAAGTGTGTGATTGCTACTCGCTATAAATCCTTCAAGTAATCTTGTGTGGTGTCGGCATTCTTGATCCAGGGATGACACCGAGCACGAGCGCTAGATCCATTCGGTCTGGTCGCTCTGAAGAATGGTATCGAGCACACGCCGATCAGAGGACACGACCACTAAGAAAAAGCCATAGATCACTATTCTCTTCTCATTTTCTAACTCCTCATCTTTTCTACTCTCTTTAGGATGAAAGACGCGAAGATCAAGTACACCCAACCGGATGAAGGCACACCTTTTGGATTTCACTTGAAGGAAGTTACCAAGTACCTGAACATTGGACTACCAAGCTTCACCGGACTTTCAACGCCACTCTGCCTCAAGAGGAGCTACTGAAGATTCACGCTCACGTTCGAGAACGACATTCGCCCCAATCACCAAGCCTATAGATAGTGTTTTCGATTGCACCGACTTGGAGTCCGGGAAAGAGCATGGCAGCTCACATCACCATGGGACGCATTGGAGAAGTTTATCAAGAAGACCTCAAGGACACAATCTACCAGATTTGCGGACGCCGAGATGCCAAATGGGACGTCGTCAAGACCAAGAAGGATAGATCCATTGCAGCATTCATCCAGAGTTAAACCAGCACATTCGATGCCGTGGAGAACCAGATGTGCAATGATATGTTGGAGTTGCAGAATGCAAAGGGAAGGATCATCGAACTTGAAGAAGAACTAAAGACAACTCGCAAGGACTATATGGACAAGATCGTAGCTCTAGCAAGACACAATAACGATCTTAAGTACGAGATTGAAGAACTGAAGAAGAAGTTGGCGCTCAGGAATGAAGACCAGTATGTCGATTGCCCAAGCGACTATATCAACATCGACGACACCGATTCGGATCCAAGTGAACCCGACTTTGAAGACAAAGTCGAGCAGACATTATGGAGTCTTCCACCGTTCAAATTAGTAGAAGTCCCCACATATTAGTAGTATTTCCTCCATGTAAACATTATAGTACACGCACTTTTGCGATAGTTAGATCGTTGTAAGCCTTTGTTTGATTGAATGAAGTGATTTTGTGTGTATTTGCTCATGTGCATTTGGGTAGTGATTCCCCTTAGACCTCATTCTATTCTACATTTCTCTTCTTTTCTAAACCCATCGGATGCCTCCGAGACGCGACCCGGATTCGCTTTTCCCGCCAGAGATCACCCAACTGATCCAAAGAGAATACCCTGATTCAAACATTGGTGCGTAACTGTGGCAACAACAACAACAACAACCCACCGCCACCACCACTGCGGATCATCCGACTCGCTTCCTTAGACTGAACCCGCGGTGTATTCCAAAGAGCACCGAGCCAATTGTAGCAGATGGTGGCTCCGCAAGATAGGAAGGAGTTGACCATCGCAGGATGCACAGATGGTGAAAGAGTGAAGTTTGCAGCACATCAGCTTGAAGGACCCGCAGCAGCATGGTGGGAGAATTTCACAGCCACTTACCCGGTAGGCACTGTCACATGGGATCAATTTCAGCAAGCTTTTCGCACTGCCCATGTTTCAGCAGGAGCTATGGCCATGAAGAAGTGTGAGTTTCGCAACTTACGCCAAGGAGGAAGGACTGTTGGCCAGTACGTGGATGACTTTAGTAAATTAGCACGTTATGCCCTGATGACGTTGCTCTTGATGCGACTAAACAGAGAAATTTCTAGAAGGACTAAATGATGAGTTCAGCATGCCGTTGATGGTAGCAAGTTTCAATAACTACCAGGAGTTAGTAGACCGAGCCCTCATGATTGAAGGAAAGCAGCAGCAAATTGAGAACCGCAAGCGGAAGTATGGGCAAGGGAAGTATAACTCTGGAGCTCAGCAGAAACCTCGTTATACCCCTAAATCAGGAATTCAGTTTCAGCATACCCATGGAGGAGGTAATTCGCATAATCATAATGGCACTAAGAATGGGAACGGGAATGGAGGAAGCAATGGACAGAATCGCACCAACCCGTCAACACCATCCAAAGTAGACCTGAGTCATATTACTTGCTTTAAGTGCCGCAAGACTGGGCATTATGCCAATGATTGTCCGTAAGGCCAGAATGGAAATGGCAATGGAAGCTCGGAAAGAAGCCTAACCCTTTCAACAGGGGACGGGTGAACCACATTGAAGTGGAGGAGGTTGAAGATCACCGATGCAAAGAATCGGTAAGTTTTTGGTTAAGTCATTTATCGCAGCTTGTTCTTTTCGATCTGGTGCATCGCATTCATACATATCAAGGGATTTGTGGATAAGTACAAGTTACCAACCCAAGCCCTTAGGTCACCCATGCTAGTAACCTCACCCGGAGCAGAGTACATGGCTAGTAAATGGTGTGATCGACTGCCATTAAGGATTGGACACTATGTTTTCCCCTCAGACCTAATAGTTCTGGAATCTCAAGGATTGGATGTGATATTAGGAATGGATTGGTTATCAAAGTATGGAGCAAACATAGATTGTACCGCAAGGTCAATTTTGCTCACCACACCAGAAGGAAGAAGGATTAAGTATGTATCACGGCACGAGCCGAGGAGAGCACAAGTTAATTGCTTATCAGGAGTGGTACAGGAAGAAGTACCAGTGGTGAAGGATTTTCTGATGTATTTCGGAAGAGTTGCCGTGAATGCCACGGATAGAGACATTGAGTTTTGATAGAACTTTTGCCGTGAACAGGCCCGATATCGGGTTTACCATATAGGATGCCAAAGACAGATTTGGCGGAAATCAAGAAGCGATTAAGGAACTATTGGATAAAGGTTTTATACGCCCAAGTTCTTCACCTTGGGGATCACCCGTTTGCTAGTGGAGAAGAAGGATGGATCGTTAAGAATGGTTGTTGATTATCGTGGATTGAATGAAGTAACAATCAAGAACAAGTACCCACTACCTATGATAAATGATCTGTTTGATCGCTTGCAAGGAGCCAAGGTGTTTTCCAAGATCGACTTGCGATCGTGGTACCATCGATTGAAGATTCGGGAGCAGGACATACCCAAGACAGCATTTACCACGAGATATGGACTATCTGAGTATACCGTTATGTCATTTGGACTGCTAACGCACCAGCCTATTTCATGAACCTGATGAACAAAGTGTTTATGGAGTTTCTGGATAAGTTCGTCGTGGTGTTCATTGATGACATTTTGATTTTCTCGAAGAATGAAGAGGAACACAAGGAACATTTGCGATTGGTTTTGGAGAAACTGAGGGAACACCAGTTGTATGCCAAGTTCAGCAAATGTGAGTTTTGGTTAAAGGAAGTTGGATTTCTCGGACATGTTATATCCGGAGAAGGGATAGCAGTTGACCCCACAAAAGTTGAGACCGTAACCAAATGGGAAGCACCAACGACAGTTGGAGAGATTCGGAGTTTCCTTGGACTCGCAGGATACTACCGAAGGTTCATTGAGAATTTCTCAAGGATTGCTAAGCCTATGACAGAATTGTTGAAGAAGGAAAACAAATTCATATGGACTAAGGACTGTGAGGCAAGTTTTCAGGAGTTGAAGAAAAGATTGGTCACCTCACCAGTCTTGATATTGCCCGATCAGACTAAGGATTATGAGGTGTATTGCGACGCTTCACGTCGAGGACTTGGAGCAGTGCTTATGCAGGAAGGAAGAGTTGTTTCGTATGCCTCACGACAACTTAAGCCCCATGAGTTGAATTATGCCACTCATGATTTGGAGTTAGCAGCCGTTGTGCATGCCCTGAAGACGTGGAGACATTTTCTCATTGGAAATCATTGTGAAGTCTATACGGATCACAAGAGTTTGAAGTACATCTTCACACAGAAAGAATTGAATCTCAGACAAAGGAGATGGTTAGAGCTTATCAAGGATTATGACATGAGATTGCATTATCACCCTGGGAAGGCTAACGTCAGAAAGGCGCATTGAGCCGTAAGAGCCACGTCAATACCCTAATGATGGGAGGAATACCCAATGAGTTAGCCGAGGACCTTCGAGAGCTATGTTTGGAAATAGTTCCGAGAGGCTATGTAGCAGCATTGGAGATTGATCAGCTGATGGACAAAATCGAGAAGCCCAAAAGGCGAGATAAGGAAGTTGCCTCTATAAAGGAGAAAATGAGCAAAGGAAAAGCTAAAGGATTTCGTGAGGATGAGCACGATACCCTATGGTTTGAAGACCGTGTTTATGTGCCCAATAACCCGTAGATCGGGAAGTTGATTTTACAAGAAGCCCATGATTCACCCTATTCGATTCACCCAGGAAATACCAAGATGTATTTGGATTTGAAGAATACTTTCGGGTGGACCGGAATGAAGAAGGATATTGCGGAGTATGTAGCAGTTTATGGCGTATGTCGAAAGTAAAGGCAGAACATCGAAGCCAGCAGGATTGTTACAACCATTGCCGATACCCGAATGGAAGTGGGATAAACTAGGCATGAATTTTATCACGGGATTGCCAAAGACTCGTTCAGGATATGACTCGATTTGGGTTATAGTCGATCGTTTGACCAAGGTAGCTCATTTTATTCCAGTCAAGACTACCTATAACAGTGCTAAGTTGGCAAAGATATACATGACCAGAATTGTGTGCTTACACGGAGTTCCGAGGAGCATCGTATCAGATAGAGGAACCCAGTTTACCTCGTAATTTTGGAACCGGTTACGAAAACATTGGGAACCCGATTGGAATTGATGCGACTTTCCACCCACAGACCGATGGACAGACCGAGAGAGTCAATCAGATTTTGGAGGACATGCTGAGAGCTTGTGCCCTAGATTATGGATCTAGCTGGGATGAAAATTTGTCGTATGCAGAATTTTCCTACAACAACAGTTACCAAACCAGCTTGAAGATGGCACCTTTTGAGGCTTTGTATGGAAGAAGGTGCAGGACACCGTTGTTATGGGACGAAACTGGAGATCGTCAGTTGTTTGGACCAGATTTGATTAAGGAGTCACAATGTAAAGTTAAGTTGATTCGAGACAGCTCAAGGTAGCGAGTCCGGACAAAAGAGCTATCTTGATTCAAAGCGCAAGCGATTGAGTATGAAGTTGGAGACAGAGTATATCTCGAGTATCCCGCCGAGAAGTTAAGCGTTTTGGAGTTAAAGGAAAGTTAGCACCCGTTTCGTTGGACCGTATAAGATTTTGCAACGCATGGGAGAAGTTGCTCATAAGTTGGAATTACGGAAGGACTGTCGGAGTTCATGATGTATTCCATTTTTCTCGATTGAAGAAATGTCACCCGAGATAGCGAGAGGTACCGTTAAGAGACACGGTGCACCGGAAGCAATTCAGTTGAAGGATGATTTGACATATGAGGAAAAACGGTTAAGATTCTCGATTATGCCACAGAGTTACCCGCAGCAAGGTTATCAAGTTTTGCAAAGTTCGATTGGAGCCACCACACCGAGGATGAAGCCACTGGGAAAGAGAGGAAGTTTTGCTCAAGGACCACCTCACCTATTTTCTAGCCAACCCGAATCTCGAGGGAGATTCATCTTAAGAGGTAGGTTTGTAACATCCCAAATTTTCAATTTGGAATGTTATACATTAGGTCATCATGCATATCATATTTTTCTCGCATTTTTCCGATCCTAGAAAATTTCATGCAACTCAAGGACCCTCGGAGAGAGTTGGAAGTTTCATTATTTTCATATTTGGGATTTCTCAAATTTTGGAAATAGGATCATTGGATTTATTTAAATTATCTTCATAAAGTTTTTCCTATAAAAATATTTTGAGAGGGAATAATATGACTTTCCCAACATTTAGGAAAAACGAAGATTTTATAAATAAATCAAATTTGGTTTTGGGAGATTTATTTTGCTTAGGCAAAAATGAGCATTTTAAAAATTTTATGCATGTTTGCCGTTTTTAAAGTTCATTTTGTTCGACTCATTTTTAGGAGTCGGGGAAAAATTGTTTTATTTAAATCGGAGTTCATTTGGCATTTTTTTTAATTCGTTTTGTTTTAATTAAAAAAAACGCGCCGCCCACAGGCCAAGGCCCGGCCGGCCAGCCAGGCCCGGCCAGCGCCCGCCTCCTCTCCCTCGCGCGCCGCCGGCGCAAGTCCCTTCGGGGGCAGCGCCCGCCGCCGGAGTCCGGCTCCGCCCGGCTCCCGTGCCCCTTCCCAAGCGGAGCACCCCTCCTATTTAACCCCGCGGACCCCCTCTCTCCTCACCTCGCCCCTTGTCGCCCGCCCCCCAAGCCGAGCCGCCGCCGCCGAGGCCGCCCTTGCGTCGCCCGGAGCACCCGCCACCCCTCGTCGCCCTCCCGACCCCGCCGCCACCCACCGCCGTCGCCCGACCGGAACATCGCTTTGAGCCTGGCGAGCAGCCGAGTAGCCCCTCGCCGCCGCTCCGATCCGATCCGATCCGATCCGGTTTCCCTAGAAAACCGGTCGATTTTGCAAAGTTCGGTTTTTTTTAAAAACAAAAAAAAACTAGACGGTTTTATTTTTTTTTCGATTTTCTTATTTAGTGAACGTTCACCGACCCGTTCGTTTCAATGAACGTGTTCGTTGGATTAGTTCTGTTAACGAACGTCCGTTATTTAATCCGTTCATCGTTTTCTTTTAAATCGGATTTAATCCGTTATTTTTCAGATTCGATTTCTGATCCGATTTTCAAATCTGTTTTATTTCTTGCTCGTTTATCGGAATCAGGTGATTCAAGCGCCTGGAGTTTAAATATGAAAACCGCCGTTCGACTAACCTATTTTCACAGAGTTTTGCTACTGTAAAATTTTTACTTAATTTCAGATTTGTTAAACCGAGTCGTTCTCTCTCGAGTTCCGACTTTCGATGCTTTCTTTGATTCGATTCTTTTGCAACCAGGGTTCTTAAGTTGAACTATCTGGTTAGATCTTTTCTTCGAGATTTCCCTGTGCATTAGATGAGTACTTATTGTATGCTTGTTGTTTGTCTGCGTTAGATCACCCGGAGTGCGCCGCTTGTTACTTGAATCTCTAGGACTCATGGATCATCAGCAAGGCAAGTAACACTTTGATCATACCTTTTCTACTACCCAGTTTTATTGCATTAGATCAAACCCTCAAACACTTGCATGATTAGGATCTAATTAAATTGTGGGTTTGGGAAGTAGATTGAGGTAGTACCTATTACCTGTTTTATTATCAAACCCTTGGGAGTTACTTCTACGTTTGCTTGTTTATGCCATGCTATGCTAGTAGACGTGGATTGGGTGAGTGACTATCCATGACAGATGTGAGATTGTTAATTAATGGTTTATTTAAGGTGGCAACCTAAACACACATCTGGGTGGATTGAGGCACCTGGTTTCTATCGAGGACTTGCTGTATTTCTTCGGACCGCCACCGGGCTCTAAGGGATCATGAGATTTTTCAAACTAGAAACTTCCGTGTGCAGCCACAAGCCAATTATGGGCTCTGGCGTAGTTGACTAAGTTGTGCGAACTCTTACGGGTAGGCTAGCTGATGTAGGGGATGTAGGTTGGTACGGTCTACCCACATGTAAGGTGCTAAGCGCTTACGAAAGACTATGTCTCGGTCATCCGTTTCTCAAACACCATGTAGTGCGAGAACCAAGCGGAGGCGATCGAGTCTTGTGGGGAAAAGTGCGCAATCCTCTGCAGAGTGTATAAACTAATCATGATTAGCCGTGTCCCCGGTTATGGACAAATCTTGAGTATCTAGTACTTGAATATCATGTGAATCTCAACATGTTATTTCTAATAATAAAGTTATTGGGTTTTTAATGAGTACTTTTTAATTGGGATTGAGGATGCTGTCAACCATTCTCAATGTTTAACAACCACCATGATAGTTAAATAAAATTATTCCTTTGATGTAGGGAAAAATCAGCTTTATGCAAAAAATGTAACCGTAGAGCCTTACCACCAGCCATATATGCATGTAGTATAGGCTTATTCCTTCATTGCTCTTTATGTGTTACATTGCCAGCATATTCCATGTGCTGACCCGTTTTCGGGCTGCAACTTTTCACGTTGCAGACTTTTCAGACGACGAATAAGGTGTTAGGTCGTGGTTCTATACTCAGTGATGCCGTTGGAGTTGATGGACTCACTCGTTTTCCAAGCCTTCCGTTGTTATTATTAGATGGCCTTAAGCCATATTATTGTATTAAGTTCCCTTGTGGACAAAGATGTAATAGTGTGTGATTGCTACTCTGCTATAAATCCTTGAAATCTTGTGTGGTGTCGACATTCTTGATCCAGGGATGACACTGAGCACAGAGCGCTAGATCCATTCGGGTCTGGTCGCTACACTTTTTCAATAAGGAACTTGGTGAAGCATTTATACCATGCTCTAGGAGCTTGTTTAAGACCATAAAGAGCTTTGTGAAGTTTGTAAACATGATTGGGTTTCTTAGGATTGACAAAGCCGGGAGGTTGCTTAACATAAACTTCCTCCTCTATTTCACCATTTAGAAAAGCACTTTTAATGTCCATTTGGTATAAGGTGATATCATGATGATTAGCATAGGCAAGTAAGATGCGAATGGACTCAAGTATAGCAACGGGAGCATAAGTCTCACCATAGTCCATACCTTCGACTTGTGTGTAGCCTTGGGCGACGAGACGTTCTTTGTTGCGAACTACTTGTCCATCTTCATCTTGCTTGTTGCGAAACACCCATTTGGTACCGATGATGTTGTGGTTGTTGTCGGGCTTCTCAACCAATGTCCAAACTTGATTCCTCTCAAAGTTGTGTAGCTCTTCATGCATAGCATTTATCCAATCCGGATCTTCCAATGCTTCTTCAACCTTCATAGGTTCAACGCTAGATATGAAAGAATAGTTTTCACAAAAGTTAGCTAAACGAGTTTTAGAGCGAGCGATTCTCGGTTTGAATCTCATTGTAGATTTGCTCGACGGGATGGTCTTTAGCAATTCTTGCTCGAACTCGTGAAAGCTTTTTCTTGGGTCTTCGTTGAACATCTTCTTCATCTTGTTCTTCTTCTTGGCCTTCTTCATTATTGGCGTTGTCGTTCTCTTGTCAAGGTGGAGAAGGGGGTTGTTGACGTTCTTGATGTTCTTCCTCGTTTTCTTCATCTTGGTGTGTCCCACTTGTGGATGCTTCCGTATCAACTCTTGGTTCACCTTGTCGTGAAGTAGAAGCTTCCACTTGGATGGACGAGGTACTCTCCTTCACCTCCTTGGACGGACCTTGCCAATAAACAAGTCTTGGATTGCTTCCGAAGGGTCTTTGGCTCCTACATCAATTGTTAATTGCTCTATTTGTGAGCCGTTAGATTCATCAAACTTCACATCTACCGTCTCTTCAACCTTTAGGGTGAAATTGCTGTAGACACGGTAAGTGTGAGAGTTTGAGCCATAACCTAGTAGGAAACCTTCATGAGACTTAGGAGCAAATTTAGAACGATGATGCTTATCAAGAATGTAGCACTTTGAGCCGAATACTCGAAAGTATCCAACTTGGAGTTTGTTACCGGTGAGGAGCTCGTATGCCGTCTTGCCGAGTAGCTTGTGAAGGTACACGCGATTTGTTGCATGACAAGCTGTCTCAACCGCTTCTGCCCAAAACTGCTTCGGTGTCTTGTACTCATCAAGCATCGTTCTCGCCATTTCGATGAGCGTCCGGTTCTTCCTCTCAACAACTCCATTTTGTTGAGGTGTGTACGTAGCCGAGAACTCGTGTGAAATCCCTTCTTCGTCAAGAAAAGTGTCCACATTTGCGTTCTTGAACTCCGTTCCGTTGTCGCTGCGAACCTTCTTGCTCTTCACTTCAAATTGATTTTGGGCCTTTCTAGCGAAGTTTTTGAAGATCTTTTGGACCTGCAATTTATCATCGAGAAAGAATACCCACGTAAATCTTGAAAAATCATCAACTATAACTAGACCAAAAGAATTTCCACCGAGACTCTTGTAGGAGTTGGGACCAAAGAGATCCATGTGAAGTAGCTCGAGTGGCCTCTTTGTGGTCATGATGCTCTTCACGGGATGCCTTCCTCCAACCTGTTTACCTGCTTGACAAGCACTGCAAAGTCTATCCTTATTAAATATTACATCGTTAACTCCAAGGATATGATTCCCTTTAATAAGCTTGTCAAGGTTTCTCATGCCAAAGTGACCTAATCGTCTATGCCATAACCAACCTTTTGAGGATTTAGCAATGAAGCAAGTTTTAGGTTGAGCCTTTTAGTGAAATCAACAATGTATAGATCACCTCTCATTATACCGGTAAAGACCATTTTATGATTGTCTCGACGAAACACTTGGCAATCAATTTCAGTAAATAGGACATTGAATCCGAAATCGGCAGCAAGTCTGAGATCTTTGAAAGTAAGTTGTAGCCAAGAGATTCAACGAGCATGACATTCTGAATGGAGCTATCATGTGAGATGGCCACCTTAACGAGGCCAACCACCTTACCTTTTGAGTTGTCACCGAAAGTGACAAACTTTCGAGGACCATCATTTTTAGCAAGCTCACGAAACATGTCTTTATCTCCGGTCATCTGATCGGTACATCCACTGTCAAGAACTCATTCCTTTCCTCCTGACATATATCCCCGAAGATTTGCCATAAGACCAAAATGCCTCATTGCATCATCAAGATCGAAGTCACTATCATCATCCTCATCATAGTATCCATGTTCAACATCGTCATGTGGTGGATCAAATCCTAGAGAGGGTGATTCATTAGAATGAGTTTGACAATAATCTTGTGTATGAATTCTTATAGCTTCAGAAATAATGTCACTAATAATACCAACATTTCCTTTGGCACGCATAAGGTTTGTAAGCTCAAATAGACGATCACCAAACATAGGATCACTAGTATTCATTTTACTCAAGGCAATAGATTTATGGAGAATTTCATCTAGATTTTTCAAGGAATAATCTGGAAATCGTTCCTCAAGAAATTTCCATATAGTGTAGGCACACTCAAAAGTAGGCAAGATTCTAATCAAGTTTCTAGGCAAGCCTCTAGTAATAAGATTAAAAGTTCTAAGATTCCTAGTCATGTCAATGGATTCATCAAGGGTAGGATGCATAGGATCAACATGAGGTGCACAAGGGCTAGCAATGTACTTGTTCAAATGATATTGATTGAAAATTACAAGCATCTCATTTTTCCACTCATGAAAATACTCTCCATCAAGAATAGGCACTCTATGACTAAGACTCCCAAAAGTAGACTCATCCATATTCCTCCAATGGTGATTAAACCAATGCAATGGAGACCAAAGCTCTGATACCACTTGAGGGATCTTGAGTAGAGGTGTCTAGAGGGGGGGGGGGTGATTAGACACTAAGTACCAAAGTTGCAGTTTTTATCTTCTTTTTGGTTTAAGTGGAGTTTAGGCACAAGTTTAATATTCTCAATACATAACAAGCAAGCATGCAAAGAGTCTATAGGCAGCGGAAAGTAAAGCATGCAACTTGCAAGAAAGTAAAGGGAAGGGTTTGGAGAAATCAAACACAATTGGAGACACAAATGTTTTTGTCGTGGTTCCAATAGGTGGTGCTATCGTACTTCCACGTTGGTGGAGACTTCAACCCACGAAGGGTAACGGTTGCGCGAGTCCACGGAGGGCTCCACCCACGAAGGGTCCACGAAGAAGCAACCTTGTCTATCCCACCATGGTCGTAAGCCCACAAAGGACTTGCCTCACTAGCGGTAGATCTTCACGAAGTAGGCGATCTCCTTGCCCTTACAAACTCCTTGGTTCAACTCCACAATCTTGTTGGAGGCTCCCAAGTGACACCTAGCCAATCTAGGAGACACCACTCTCCAAGAAGTAACAAATGGTGTGTTGATGATGAACTCCTTGCTCTTGTGCTTCAAATGATAGTCTCCCTAACACTCAACTCTCTCTCATAGGATTTGGATCTGGTGGAAAGAAGATTTGAGTGGAAAGCAACTTGGGGAAGGCTAGAGATCAAGATTCCTATGGTAGGAATGGAATATCTTGGCCTCAACACATGAGTAGGTAGTTCTCTCTCGAGAAATAGGATGCTTTGGAAGTGTAGGTTCGGTCGATGGCTCTCTCCATGAATGAAGAGGAGGTGGAGGGGTATATATAGCCTCCACACAAAATCTAACCGTTACACACAATTTACCAAGGTCGGTGGGACCAACTCAACAAACTCGGTCAGATCGATTTTAGTAAACCTAGTGACCGTTAGAGTTTTGATTGGGATCGACTTGCATCTCGGTCGGACCGATATGGTTAGGGTTAGGGCATAACGTAATCTCGGTGAGACCGATTACACAAACTTCGGTGAGACCGATTTTGGTAATTAGCTAACCAGAGAGTTGGTCAGGCAAACTCGGTGAGACCGATTACTCAAACTCGGTGGGACCAATTTTGGTAGTGAGTCAACCAGAAAGTTTGCATTGTAATCTCGGTAGTACCGATTCTCAAACTCGGTGAGACCGATTTTGATAATGGACATACATTGAGATATTACAATCCCATCTCGGTAAGACCGAGATCCCTATCGGCGAGACCGATTTCCCTAGGGTTTGTGGCAGTGGCTAAGACATCCAAACTCGGTGGCGCCGGATAGGAAGAATCAGTGGGGCTGAGTTTGACTTTAGGTTTTAGGACATATGTGTGGAAGTGGGAAAGTAGTTGAGGGTATTTGGAGCATATCACTAAGCACATGAAGCAAGAGGCTCATTAAGCAACACCTCATCCCTCCTTGATAGTATTGGCTGTTCCTATAGACTCAATGTGATCTTGGATCACTCAAATGTAAAGTGAAGAGTCTTGAGCTTGAAGCTTGAGCCAATCCTTTGTCCTTAGCATCTTGAAGGAGTTCCCACATCCTTTAGTCCATGCCACTCCATTGTTGAACTTATCTGAAACATACTAGATAAAAGTGTTAGTCCAACAAGAGATATGTTGACATTAATTACCAAAACCACCTAGGGAGCACTTGTGCTTTCAAGATAACACTAGATGAACAAGTTGCTACAAGAGGCTCCTTGAGCTGTTTGGTGTGAGGAAGAAGAAGGGCACGGCTAGCTCTCCTCTTCCCTCTACGTGGTGTCTAAAACTATCAGAGTCCAACCCTTTGCATGGGTGCCTTGGGGGGTTTATATAGGCCTACCCCCCAGGGGTACAATGGTAATCCGGCTAGGCGTGGGCCCTAGCCGTCAGTGTCTTCGTCCGCTGGCTTCTCCGCCGGCCGCTGGGGCCCGCCGGCTGCCGGCTTCCTGGTCGACAGGCTGGCCCCACCGTTGAGGGCCTTGACGGGGGCTAGTTACTGTTGCCTCAATCCTGATGACGAACGCTTTGTCGGGGTAAGCATGGCTACAGTGCCGCCGCCTTGGCGGCGATCACTGTAGCCTCACTTCATCTTGTCTCCTTAATGAGGCACTTCCTTCGAGGGAGGGAACAAGCCGGCTATGGGGAGCCGGCCATATCTCAGGCCGACGGTGGGAGGCCGGGCCGCCTTCGGGCATCTCTCTGACCGGAGGGACCCGCCGCGGGGTAATGTCTGAACAACTTTGTCGTGGGTGACGTCCACGATCAACATGGCATGATCTTGCGCCCGGATGGGTGATGGCTGCCCGTCTGACGCCTGTAGCCACGCAGCGTTCCGGGATGCGGGGTGGCAGGCTTAATCGTAGCCACGCCCGTCTCATCGCCGTTATGTGGGTGCAGATCGAGGGTGCGGTCTTGGCACGCTGCTGGATGGCGGCTCCTTGGAGTCGGCCTTCTCGGCCGCTTCTTGAGTCGGCCCTCTGGTAGCCGGCTCCTTGGAAGCCGGCCCTCTTGTGGCTTTCTTCTATGGATCTTGGGGCCAGGCCGCCTCCTGACAGCCGACCTAAATGATAGCCGTCCGAGGGAAGGCGGCCCAGCATCCGGGGAGTTGGATGACTTGATTGGCTTGATTGGCTTGTAATTTTTTCAGAAGCCCCAGGGGGAGCCGGCTAGGCTACCCGTGGTCATTTACTCCGACATCAAGCTCGGCTAATGTCGAGGCACCGCCAACGGCAGGCTTGCAACTGACGGAGGGGCCGCTTGCTGGCGAGGTGCCGGCCGGCGTACACCCGGGTGCATTAAGCTCCAATGCCCGTGCCGGCGCAGGAGACATGAATACCACCTCCGCCGGAGACACCAATGGCGCCGCCAGAGACACCAATGGCGCCGCCTGCGCGCTGTGCGAGTTGCTGGCCGTGAAGCTGGATCCGGGGGAGGCCCCTGTTGGCCTCCCGGAATCCACGTCGTCAGCCCATGAACCAACGTAGGCACCATGGCGTTGAGCTTCGTTCCCAGTTGTTGTTCCACTTGCTCTTGGACAAGCTCCGGAATCCGCGCCACTTGTGCTTTGAGTGCTTCAACCTCACGCGACTGGCTTTCCGAGCTGGTCTTTTTCTCCTTTCGCCCACCAGCGGTATAGTATGACGACCATTTTGTGGACAAGCCTTTGCCGGCCACACAACCAGCTGACGTCGACTTACTAAGCTTATCCTTGTTTTTCATTATGTTCAACGCCCTATTTAAAGGGGTGTCGAAAGGGGAGCTCTGAGACGACCCCGCGCTACTGCTTTCAGTGTCCTGCGGAAGGTACGTGAACCATTTAGAAATATTGGGGATTAATTAGAATGCAACCATATGGAGCTAATTACGCTGGGGTGTATTCCTTACCAGAACAAGCTCAAGCGCCCTGGTCTTCGGATCTGTGGTAAGCTCCTTTGTTACCGGGTCCTCCTTGTACTGGGCTGTCGGTGTCAAAACCGGCGGATCTCGGGTAGGGGGTCCCGAACTGTGCGTCTAGGCAGATGGTAATAGGAGAAAAGGGACACGATGTTTTTACCCAGGTTCGGGCCCTCTCGAAGGAGGTAAAACCCTACTCCTGCTTGATTAATATTGATGATATGGGTAGTACAAGAGTAGATCTACCACGAGATCAGAGAGGCTAAACCCTAGAAGCTAGCCTATGGTATGATTGTTGTTCGTCCTAAGGACTAAAACCCTTCGGTTTATATAGACACCGGAAAGGGCTAGGGTTACACAGAGTCGGTTACAATGGGAGGAGATCTACATATCCGTATCGCCAAGCTTGCCTTCCACGCCAAGGAAAGTCCCATCCGGACACGGGACGAAGTCTTCAATCTTGTATCTTCATAGTCCAGGAGTCCGGCCAAAGGTTATAGTCCGGCTATCCGGACACCCGCTAATCCAGGACTCCCTCAGTAGCCCCCGAACCAGGCTTCAATGACGATGAGTCCGGAGCGCAGATTGTCTTCGACATTGCAAGGCGGGTTCTTCTCCAAATTCCGTGTACCTGTTGAATAGTGTCCGGCTTCTCATGAATATTGCGCTCCTTGGCTTCCATGCCCAATAATGGCCATCCTCCACGTGTCAGACGAATGCGAAAAGCCAGGGTGTTTTTACATTTACCCCCCTAGCTATGTAAATGAGCTGCCTTTTAAAGAGACGAGGATTTAGATCCAAATCACACCATCTTCCCTTCGCGAGCATTCATCGAGTGCATCCGACAGATCCATTCCATCATGGCGGTCGACGCAGCCCCTCCTCTCGCTCTCCCCCAGCTGAAATTGGAAGAGATGTTCCATCCCGCACAGCGAGCCAGTGATGCTTCATACCAAGGGATTTCTCCCTCCAGCCTTCATGGTCCCAGTTCGAGCCGGGCTCGCCACCTATAATGGCGGAGAGCAAGCAGAGAGCGTCCCCAATCCCTCCAAGGGAGAGCGGGTATGCCTTGTCCCTTATTTGATAAGAGGGCTTGGATTTCCAATTCATCCGTTTCTCCGGGGGCTCCTAGAGTTCTACGGCCTCCAGTTGTGTAAGTGCATCTAGTGCCCCTTAGTGATTTTGGTGTATTGAAGACTTATAGGTTAAGGGACTAATGTGTTTATGCGTGTACACAGGTCTATAAGTCTATGAGGAGTTTGATATTTACAGAGAAAGTAGACCCCTAAAAATGAAGTTCTTATTTGAAGACTTTGGTATTCTGTAGACTTTCTGAAGACTTTGATAGTGAAGAAATTGGTGTGACCTTGAAGACTTGGTATTCATTTGAGGAACATGAAGCGTGAAGACTTTTGTTTTCGTAGTTTCATTTTCTCTTTCTTGAGTCATAGGAAACACCGTACTGTTAAAGGGGTCGAGGAAATACTAAGGAAAAATTTCCATGTGATGCTCAACTCAAAATCCTACACCTACCAATCCCTTCGAGTGAAGCCTTTGGAAATCTCATACAGTTCAGTCACTTTCTTCAAAGGATGAGACGAAGTTCTTACAGTCACGAGGATTTGTTCTGACCGAGGAGTTAGGAATTCGCCGATTCGGATTGCCTACAGTGAGGAACATGATAGCCCCGAGAATTTGAACCTCAAATTTCCGGCCAGATTCTTTATCTTCTTGGCGCTGTTGTCCCAAAATATCTTATCCACCTAACGGCCATATCATTGAAGGGCATTTATGTCTTATCATGTCGGGCTGCTCCCTAGGCTATAAATAGCGCCCCTACAACCACTAGCTGGTTGGCTGCTCCGAGAGAACTTGACACTTGTCATTTGAGAGCAATCCATCCTCCGAGGACTTTTGAGCGAAAATCATCGAGTGAGGAAAAACCCAAAAATCAAACCCCTACAAACCCAGAGTGATTGAGCATCACTGAAGAGATTGATCCTGCGTGGATCCGACGCTTGTTACCTTTGAAGACTGTGCTTCTTCCAGACGGTTAGGCGTCATGGTCTAGAGCATCCAAGAGGAATTATGGATCGCCGAGTGACCGAGTCTGTGAAGGTTTGGAAGTCGCTCAAGACTTACCACGAGTGATTGGACGAGGTCTGTGTGACCTTAGTTCAAGGAGAATACGGTGAGGACTTGGTGTCTGAGCTGCGTGCTCGCCGATCGGGTGTCCGGACTGTGTCCTCGAGTTTAAATACTCGGCCGCTCCAACAAGATGTACAACCGAGACAGTTAGTTGGAACTGGTCTACCAAATCATTGTCTTCACCAACCTTCTTGGTTCTATTTCCTCAACTCATTCATTTCCTCATTACTGTGTTGAGTGGTTGTTCATATCTATGTTTAAAGACTTTGACTGAAGACTTTCTCAATTTCCTCAGTTCAATTTCTTCAGTCTGTTTGTCTTCATCTTGTGCTATCCTGTGTTTACGCTTTCTGTACTCTGTGATTGTCTTCATTTCATTATGATGACCATGCATGTATTCTGTTATGCTTACTTCTGAGTAGTTATGCCGCTGCAAGTAGTTCTTCACTAAGGAATTTCCTCACCGGCAAATTCCTCAGTGAAGAATTCATAAAAATCACCTATTCACCCCCCTCTAGTCGGTATAACGCACTTTCAATTGGTATCAGAGCAAGGTACTCTCTTGTTCTGTGTGGTTTTGGTTTAACCACCTGGAGTTTTAGTTATGTCGACCACAGGTATGATCAAGGTCTCGGCTGGGTGTCCTACCTTTGATGGAACGGACTACCCCTACTGGAAGAACAAGATGCGAATGCATCTTGAGGCAATTGACAACGATCTCTGGTATGTTGTGGAAAATGGTGTTTCCTCTGTCTCACCCTCACTGAACGCTACAGATGTGAAGAGATTCAAGCAACTCGATTCTCAAGCAAAGAATATCATATGTGGCCATCTCAGCAACAGACAATATGGAAGAGTGAGTGCTTTGGAAACTGCTAAGCTCATCTAGGACAGGCTGTCCAAAGTAAATGAAGGAGTCTCAACTCAGCGTGACTCTCGAGTTGATGTTCTTCGCAATCTCTTCAACCGCTTCAAAAGACTCGACAATGAAAATGTTCAACAAACCTTCGATCGCCTCATCGACATCTCAAATGAGATTCAAGCGTTTGGTGCCAGCGACATCACCGACCATGAGGTGGTGAAGAAATTGTTGAGATCGCTTGATTCCTCATTTGATACTCCGCAGCGATGATACAAGAACGTCTTGACTACAAGTCACTTGATCTAGCCGATATCCTCGAGAGGCTAAATACTCATGAGTTCCGACATCTTTGAAAAGAGAGATCTCTCTGGTTCTAGCTATGGCAAATCACGTGCCCTGAAGGCCAAGGCTGTGTCTGAATCTGATTGTGAAGACTCTGGTAGTAGCCTTGGTGACCTGAAGAATTGAGCCAGGAGCTAGCACTTCTTGTGAAGAAATTCCAGAAGTTCTCAAGACGTGGTCACTTTGGAAAATCCTCAAGGAGTAGTGATTCCTCATCCAGTGACTATAAGAGAAGACTTTGCTACAAATGCAAGAAACCTGGTCACTATATTCAAGATTGTCCTCAGTGGGAAAAGGAATTAAAGAAGAAGAAATACAAGGATTACAGTTCTGATGACGCTAAGAAGAAGAAGAAATGGTCAAAATCTTCATCATCAAAATCCTTAAAGTCTTCATCTCACAAGAAGACAGCTCCAAGAAGGCTCGGGCATTCATCGGCAAGGAAATGGACTCTGAAGCTGAATCTGAGGAACATGAGGAAGAGGAGGCATCAGAGGAGTCCGAGTCTGGTGTGGCGAGTCTGGCTCTCGCTACTGCATTCGTCAGCAAGTCCATCTTCAACTCTGAAGAAACTGACCTCACCAACAAGGCTGATGAAGATAGTGATGACTACGCTCCCACCTATTGCTTCATGGCAAAGGGTGCCAAGGTACTCAAATATACCTCCTCTGAATCTAGTGAAAATGAATCTGATGAAGATCTCAAGCCCAGCTACTCTAAACTTGCTAAGATTGCTGTAAAACAACAAAGGGCTTTTGAAAAGGTTCAAAACATGCTAGACAAAAGTGATGATATGTTGAGTGAAGAAATGGATCGCACTAAAGCCCTGACTGAAAATCTTCAGAGACTTCAGTCTAGGTTTGACAGCCTTCAAGGTCATCATAAATCTCTCTTATCTGATCATGAGAAGCTTCCTTATGAGTTTCTTCAAAAGAAGCAAGATCTTGAGAAGCTAAGAGTGAGTTATGAAGATCTTCAGAAGGAGCGCGATTCATTGCTAGCTCAACAAATCAGCGCTTCTCAGGAAGAATTTGTTCCTCCATGCTTAAACTGCATTGAACGTGAATCTGCTAATTCTTCACCTGAATGTTCAAATGCTTCAATTGTTACAAATTCTTCACCTGCCTCTGCTATCACTAATTCCTCATCTTAGGACATTGCTAGTATCACTGACGATGCAGGGCTGAAGGAATTGTACATGACATGCATGTACAAAAGCCTCAAAGGGCATCAGACTCTTTGTGATGTGCTTAAAAGCGAGATCCTCAACAGAACCCTAGGAAAGAGGGTATTGCCTTTGAGAGGAAACTCAATCTTGATGGAACATATTGGAAGCTTTGAGCGGTACCCCAAAACCTCATGGGTTGCTGCAAAGGGACCTCCAGTAGATCCATCTACCTTATCTGGCTTTACATGTGAATCTCCTCATTCTTCTGATGAGTCATTTGACTCCAACTATAAACTGTTCAAGAATCAGAATGGTGAAGTGTTTGCTAGATATGTTGGCACTAACTGCAGGAACGGTTCTCCTATGAAGAAAATTTGGGTTCCCAAAAGGTGGCTTGAAAGTCTTCAGGTGAATGTCCTCATGACACCACCTGTGAAGAATAGGAACCCCATGTCAAACTATTCATATGGACCAAATTCTTCATATGGATCCATGTCCTCATACGGACCAAGGTCCTCACGTGGATCAAATTCCTCAAAAGGATCAAAGTTCTCATATGATCATCATCGTGCTAACAACTCTGTTTCGCAGGGCAGAGCTAAGGGCTATGAATATGTGCATTATTCTTCAAACCAATATGTTCATAAGTCCTCGAAGAATTTCTCTGCTTATTCATATGCTTACCCTAACCCCTCTTATGTGAAGCGAAATGGATTGGCTTCTATGCCACCATTCTCATATGGAGCTCAGAGTGATGAACTCTTTGCCACCCCTTGAGATGTGGGTGGTGAAGAAAAAGAACTAATCTTTTCTGCGAGTCGAGGTCTCGAGACGAGCTTTAACGTCTGAAGAATTTGCTAGGGGCACGACAAAATTGCACGAAAGGGCCTTGAGCTAATCATGAAGAAATGAACTTTCATTTCACATGTCCTCATACTGCTATATCTGTTTTACTGCCTGAAAGGACGCAGGATAATCATGAAGAAATGAACTCTCATTTCACACGTCCTCATACTGCTGTATCTGTTTTACTGCCTGATGAAATTCATCTGATGAATTTGATATCATATTCTTCACTGATGAAGTATATGAGATCGTAAGTTGCACTAATTCATCTGCAGGATGATCAACCCAAAGCAAATGAGTGGGTCCTCGATAGTGGATGTACAAATCACATGACTGGTGAAAATAATCTATTGATGGATGCTCCCTTATCACCGTCATATCTGAAGCATATCATCTTTGCTGACAAAGACAAAAGTCAGGTATTGGGTCTTGGTAAGGTTGCCATCTCTAAGGACATACACATGGACAAAGTCATGCTTGTTGAGTCCTTAGGATACAACCTCATGTCGATCTCAATGCTTTGTGATCTTGATATGGTTGTTGTCTTTGGCAAGTATCATTGTGTTGTGATTATGGAAGCTAACAATTCCAAAGTCTTGAAGGCTTTAGGAGAGGAGACTTGTATATTGTTAATTTCTCTCTGAGGACCACAACCAGCCGTGTGTCTACTTGCAAAAGCTTGAAGGCTGGCTATGGCATCGGCGACTTGGTCACGCAGGCATGAGGAATTTACTGCACGCTTGCGAAGAAGAAGCATGTCATTGGCATTGAAAATGTCAAATTCCTCAAGGATCACTTGTGTGGAGCCAGTGAAGCTGGAAAAATGACCAAGTCCAAGCATCCAGCAAAGACTATCATGACCACTACTCGTCCATTCGAATTGCTTCACATGGACCTCTTTGGTCCTAATCATTACTCAGCGGTCACTAATGATGCATCTCTATATGGCTTTGTTATTGTTGATGATTACTCTCGTTACACATGGGTACACATTGTTACTTACAAACATGAAGTGCAGGAAGTCTTCAAGCGATTTTCCTCGAGGGCTTCAACCAACTTTGGTGTGAAGATCGGGCACATCGGAGTGACAATGGAACTGAGTTCAAGAATTCGGTCTTGATGACTATCTTGATGAACTTGGTATTACTCATGAGTTATCTCGCTCCCTATACTCCTCGGCAAAATGGCGTAGTGGAGCGCAAGAACATAACTCTTGTTGAAATGGCTCGCATTATGCTTGATGAATACAAAGCCTCGTCGTTTTTGGATTGATGCAATTGATACCGCGTGCCACATCATCAACAAGAGTATATCTTCACAAATTCTTCAAGAAGACTGCCTATGAACTCCTCAGCGATAAGAAACCCAATGTGAGTTATTTCAAAGTCTTCGGTGCTAAATGCTGGATTAGAGATCCTCATCACAATGCTAAATTTGCACCGAAAGCACATGAAGGTTTCATGCTTGGTTATGGAAAGGACTCGCACACCTACAGAGTCTTCAACAATGTTCTTTACAAGATTGTTGAAACTGTAGGTGTGCAGTTCGATGAAACTAATGGCTCGCAAAGAGAGCACCTACCTTCTATGATAGATGAACCATCACCTGACGAATCAATCAAGTTCAAGGCAACTGAGGATGTCATTCCTACTGAAGAATCTGCTGAAGAATTCATTCCTGAACGCGAAGAACGTCGGTGATGCACTGAAGATAATCTTTGAAGAACATCTTCTTGAACAAAATGCTGATCAAATTCCTCGATGACAACCAGCTCATCCTCGCGTTGCAAAAGAAGTGCAAGTTGACAAGATCATCGATGACATTGAAGCACAAGGTCCTCTCACACGCTCAAAAGCTTCACATTTATCTAACTTCTATGGGCACTATGCTTTTGTATCTATCACAGAGCCTACTAAGGTAGATGAAGCATTTCTGGAGCCTGAGTGGATTCAGGCTATGCAAGAAGAATTACATCAGTTCGAGCTCAACAACGTCTGGGAACTGGTCAAACGTCCAGATCCTTGCAAGCATAATATCATTGGCACAACGTGGATCTACCGCAACAAGCAAGATGAAAATGGCATTGTGGTGAGGAATAATGCACGACTTGTAGCTCAAGGCTACACACAGGTTGAAGGAATTTATTTCGATGAAACTTTTGCACCTGTTGCTAGACTTGAGGCTATTCGCATATTACTTGCTTATGCTAACCATCATAATATCACTTTATATCAAATGGATATTAAAAGTGCATTCCTCAATGGTAAGCTTGAGGAAGAAGTATATGTTGCTCAACCCCTGTGTTTTGAAGATCCAAAGAATCGACAAAGTCTTGAGACTCAACAAGGCCCTCTATGGCCTCAAACAGGCCCCACGGGCGTGGTATGATACTTTGAAGGAATTCTTCGTGAAGAATGGCTTCACACCCGGTTCACTCGACCCTACTCTCTTCAATAAATCTGATGACGGTGAACTGTTTGTGTGCCAAATATACGTTGATGATATTATCTTTGGCTGTACTGACCAACGTTATAGTGATGAATTTGCCTATATGATGAGTGAAGAATATCAAATGTCTATGATGGGAGAGTTGAAATTCTTTTTAGGTCTTCAAATTCGTCAACAACACAATGGCATATTCATATCTCACGAGAAATACCTCAAAGATGTTCTGAAGAAATTCGGCATGCAAGATTGCAAAGGCGTCAAAATTCCTATGCCCACAAATGGCCATCTATCTTGTTGATGAAAATGGTATTGACTTTGATCACAAGGTATACTGCTCCATGATTGGTTCTTTATTGTACTTATGTGCATCTAGGCCAGATATAATGCTTAGTGTTTGCATGTGTGCCCGATTTCAAGCTACACCGAAGGAATCACACCAACACTAGGATTATGGTATCCCAAGGGCTCTACTTTTGATCTCATTGGATATTCTGACTCTGACTATGCTGGTGATCGTGTCGACCACAAGTCAACATCTGGTACTTGTCATTTCCTCAGACGATCTTGGGGCTGTTGGTCCTCGAAGAAACAGAACTGCGTATCACTGTCTACTGTGGAAGCTGAGTACATTGATGCTGGTTCTTGATGTGCTCAATTGCTGTGGATGAAGCAAACTCTCAAGGATTACGGCATCAACGTGAAGAATGTGCCTCTCTACTGTGACAATGAGAGTGCCATCAAGATTGTTCACAACCCAGTTCAGCACTCGAAGACAAAGCACATTCAGATTCGTCATCATTTTCTTCGTGATCATGTGTTGAAGGGCGACATCTCCATCGAGCATGTGAAGACTGAAGAATAGCTAGCCGATATCTTCACAAAGCCCTTGGATGAGAAGAGATTTAGCAAGTTGCGGTGTGAGCTAAATATCTTAGAATCTTTGAATGTTCTTTAAAAAGGACACACATCCTGACACTTATGCAAAATTGATGAATTAGATGTGCAACACATGAAGAAACGTTTTTCTTCAATGAATGAAGAATAACACTCTAAGTGTGAAGAAATTAATGAAGAATTCGATTCTCAGAACCCTACGACAATTGTATGCGGTGTCTGAAATCATCATTCTTATACGGTGGGTCATGCCACCACCAAAGTTGAAAATCTTCAATTTGAGTTTTTCCTCAGTTTTGAAATTCTTTAGTTTTTCAAATTCTTCAACTTTGCAAAATCTTCACTGTTTCCGTTGTCTTTCTTCATTGGTTATATATATATTTATGGGTTTATGTCCTCTACAGCATTCACTTATGGCTATTTCTTCAAGTTGTTTTTTTGCTAAGTGAATGTGATCGGACCCTTCCCCCTCTATGCTATACTCAACCCAATCTATTCACAAATTCTTCATATGCGTTCTATTTGAAACTCGTTCAAAATCTTCACTGTGTCCTTGTCAGGTGAAGAAATTGTGAACGGAACTTTTAACTTATCTTATCCAAATTTTCGGCTTTGCCGCTTGATCCGTTCCGCTTCCTATGTTAGACTTATCTATTCACCCACGATCTAACACGATCTCCACTTTTCAGTACGTGGGTGACACATGTCAAGCGAATGAGAAGGGTCAGGGGCACGTTCGTCCTAAATCTTTGTGCGAACAGTTTTTCACTGCGGCTATATATACCCCCTCTCCCCTTCCTCACTTCCTTTACTCCGCTCGACCGCTCTCTCTCTCGCTTGAGCTTCTCAAACCCTAGCGCCGCCGCTACTCCATCGTCGCCGGTGAGGAAGAGCTTCACTGCCTCGACCTCGTCGCCGTCGTACTCGCGCCGACCGCGGAAATCTTCACTCCGCCGCCGCCGTAGTTGTCTTCCTCCGCCGAGTTAGGGCGTGGGAGATCTGAATCGATTTAACTTCTAATCTACACTTCTCAGTTCGTCGTGTTCTTCGGTTCGGGTAATTAAAAGTTACTTTTATTACTCGCTTTGTGTCGGTGTACTAGAGTAGGGGTACCCTAGTATCCCGAACTTGTGCACGGGCAGTTGCAGCACCCCGCGGCAAGGCTTGCCTGGTCGCCGCCAAGATCTTCCGTGGTTCCTATGGAGCCATTCAAGAACAAAGTATTTAACCAAGAAGACAAGGCCCCGGCAAGAGGAGCTTGCCGGGAAGGCCACTCAAGGCACGCAGAAGACAAGACCCGGCAAGAGGAGCTTGCCGGGAAGACTCGAGAGCGACAAGCCTCCGGCGCGACAAGATTCAGCCGTGGCAAGGCACTTGCCGCGGCAGTAACCTCTCTTCATCTCCGCTCCAGCTCATCCACCAACGTGTCGCCATGGGACCATTCCATGCGGCGTGTGTCAAGATTTGTGCGGCCAGCGAGGAGCAGCGATAAGCGGCCGACAAGCTTACCATCGTGGCAAGCGGTGGCGCACTGACGGTCTCTGTTGCCTTGTTTACGCGACGAGGACGGGCATTTAATGCTTTTGTCCCTTGCCGTCGGGGTTAGGTATATTCAGACCTTTATAATCGCTCAAGTAGGTGTACCAACTACTGTTTTTCCATTTGTACCCTCATCTACGTTGCCACCTGTCGGAGACCCCTTGAGCATATAAAAGGAGGCCCATGCGTAACGTAGAAGGGGTTCGATCCATTCGACTCATACGTGACCAGAGAACACTCGCGCTAGGTCTTGTAGCTCTCATCGCTCCCTAGCAAGAACACAATACATATCCGACACGGTAGGAGTATTATCTCTCCGGAGAGCTCCGAAGCTGGGTAAAAATGCTCGTGTGCTTCGCCTCGATCCGCTCTTCGTGCGATCTCCGCCCCCCTCCGAACCAGAAGGGGCCTGGTCCGCCCGGCCCCATAGGTGTTCGTGGGTCCGATCAGCCTCCCGACATCTTTGGCGCGCGCCGAGGTAGAGGCGTCGAGGTTGTGAGAACCTGATCCGGCGTTCACTCGAGCGACATCTTCAACATCTTCATCAACATGCCACCGAAGAAGAAGGCTTCGGCGGCAGAAGCCCCGTCCGCGTCGAACCCACCGCCACTTTGATTCTCAAACCTTCCTGAAAATCTTCAAAGGTGTTTATTCTTCAAATCTTCACACATATGAACACCTCAAACGAAATACGCTCTTGATTTGTTTCTCTGAGCAATGATTTTTCTTCAAGATTCCTCAATTGTGTAGATCCTCGATCTATACAACTCCGGAACCTAAGACAAAGATTGCTTAGTGAAATTCTTCAATGCTCATCTGGTCAAATTCCTCAAACTTGTTCTTTTTGAAAAACCTTGTGAGAACGCATATGACCTCTCCAAATTCCTCGCAACTATACTCTGTTCACAGGTACTCATGTCCGCTGCTGAATCACTAGGTTCTCATCAACTTAACTCATTTGCAGTGTTCCTCGAAGAAAAGTTGCATACTTCTTTAGAGAATTCGATTGTTCAAATTCCTCGGTGAAGAATATGGCGAGAAGGAAAGAAGCCACAAAAAGGAGGAAAGAGGCCTGAGGTCATTATCGCTTTCGAGATACCTGAGGACATCTATGCTGACTATTGCACACCTGATGAAGCCAAGTTTGGCAAGGAAAACAAAAATCAGCGCAAGGTGCGCATTCAGAGGATTGAAAGGAGATGGGCAAGAGAATGTATGGAGTACAGGTATGTTACTCCAAAGTACATGAAGAAATTCGCACTGAATCCTCCATGCCCAAGAGCTCCATTGGCACTGCCAAGAAGTCGACCCCACCAGCATCAAGCGTGGTGAGGACTTTCCTGAAGAATGGGCCAAGCGCCAAGCCAAGTTGGCGAGACAAGCCAAAGAAGAAGTGAGGAAATTCAATGAAGACTCTTCTACTGCTGCTGCCACTGAGGCCCCTGTCAAGCCCAGAAAATCAATGGCAAAGAAGCCAGCGCACAAGCCAAGTGCTTCACCTGTGATTGCCCTCACGGCCAAAATCCTCAAAGCAATGCCCTCACGGCCAGAATCTTCAATGCCCTCATGGCCAGTTCCTCATCTTGCTCCTGCTCCACCCAAATCCTCGGCTCTTCCTCCAAAGTCCTCATTGCTCCGACAAAGTCCTCAAGACTGCATCCGCCACATGCCAAAGGACTGCAGGCATCTCTATTGCCTCTGGTGTCTCAGCAAGTTCCTCAGCTGCACCAAATTCTTCATCAGGCCCCACTCTGCTGAAGAAAAAGGCAATGGCTGGTCGAGGTCCTCGGCCAAGTCCGAAGAAGAAACAGGTTGCCTTTCAAGTGCCATCTGACGATGAAGCTGATGATGATGAACTTGCAGAAATCATCAGAGACCGACAAGAAAGGGCAGCTAGAGCCAAAGGTACACCTGTGCCACTGCTTTTGGATCCAAGGGCGATCCTCGAGTACATTGATCTCTGGCACAAGGATCCAGAGGCACATATGCCTGATTTTAATTTGACTCCTGGACAAATTCATATGCTAACCCATTTCATTTCTGAAGAGAAATGGACATTTGAGAAGGCAAGGCAGATCAAGAAGGCTTAGTTCAGGAAAGAGAAGTTCCTGAGGAAAAACGTTGTCAGAATGACAACTGAGGAACTCCTCAAGATCCAGTCTGAAATCAAAGCCCTGAGTGATGACTTTGATGCCTACTATGCTGATTGGCAAGGAGCCAAAGTCAGATTTGTTAATCTGACAAAGAAGTTCACAAATGTTGCAGCCCCAACGCAACAAGATATTCCTCAGGCTGGAGCCTCTGCTCAGCCTACTGAACAACATGCCAGCACCGCTGATGATTTTCAGCCTGCTGAAGACAATGCTAGTTCCAGGGCTGATGACTCCATTCCAACCGCTGAAGAAAGTGCCAGGGCATCCACTAGTGGTGCGCCTGAAGAAACTGAAGAAGTCAGGGCAACTGCATCAGTTGCGCCTGAGGAAATTCAAACAGATTCCTCAGCTCCTCCCGCACCTACACCAACTCCTATTCTTCCATCTACACCAGAGGTGAAGAAGACTAAGGCTGCAGAGCGAGCTGCTGTGAAGAAAAGGAAAGCATCAGCTGCTTTAAATTCTTCGGCCCCGAAGAAAATGAAGCCAATGACCAGCTCATTTGAAAATACAATTGATGATGTTCCGATTTCCTCCATGCCATCAAAGGACCTTGTTCCTTTTGGTGAAGAATATGAGATCCCAAGCGGATCTGATCAAGAAAGTCATTCTGCTGCTTCGTCAGAGCAGATTGACGTAGAAATTGAAGTGGATGCGATCCCTTCTACTCCTGTCATTTCCTCGCCAATGCCTCAGTTCACAGCTGAAGAGGCTGGCGTTGAAGAAAATGAAGAAGATGTGGACATTGGAAGCACAACGCCAGTGATGAACGATGAATTTTTGGAAAGTCAACATCCAAATTCTCCACTCTTCACCCCAATCCAACAAATTCCTCAGTCCCCTGCACCAATAGTTCAAATGGGCTCTGAAGAAACTCATCCCACCTCGTCCGTGCATGAAGAAATTCCAGCCACTAGTCTTTGAAGAACACCAACGATCTTGATCCTTTGAACACGCAGACTGCATATGAAGAGGAACCAGAAAATCCTCAGCCTAAAGAACCTGATATTGCTATTCCTGAGGTAGTGATGCAACTCACTGACACTCCACTGCCAAAGCCAAAGAATCCATTCTCAACGAAGAAAAAGTTCAAGGCTGAAGATTTCTTCAGCGAGCATATATATTCTTCACTGACTACAACCCATATGACTCTACTCGCATAAGGAAGAGGCGTTTCTGGACAGCTAGTCAAGCCAACTTCTATTCCTCTGTGCTATTCAACAAAGACAAAGTCTATGATCATGCACATATTCCTCACGTGGACATGGAATCTCTGCCAGGCTTCGAGCCAGTCCTCAGTGTTCTTCACGATACAGGATTGCTGAATTTCTGCACTGACATCTATGATTGGAATGAAGAACTCATTCTTCAATTCTATGCGACGCTGCACATCACGGAGATTCTGAAGATGTGAACTCATGGTTATTGGACTGGATGACAGAAAATACTCACTACAAGGCACCAGCAACTAAATTGCTTCGTGCCCTCCCACTCAGTCCTCCCCTTGATGGTGCTCGTTGCATCTACAACAAACCTGAGCTTTCAAATCACTACATGCAAGTTCTGATGAAGCCTTTGAAGCCAGGGCAGGCACCTCAAACCAAATTCCTCGTCAAGGAATTACTGTATGTGCCTCGGACTGTCTATCGCATTCTGACGAAGACAATGAGTCCTATCAAAGGCCACGACTCAAATGATGAAGAAGTCGTTGGTATCAAGAATAATATGCTTTTCAATATCATTCATGGCGTTCCCGTCAACTTCCATGATTTCTTCACGAGGACTCTGGCAAACATTGCTATGTCACCTTTTGAGCTGAAGCCTTATGCACCATGGATTATGAGGTTCATCAGGACAAGGTCTTCACTCAATTACAAGGATGATACTCTGAACCACTGCAGCTACTTGCCTCCAATTGAAGTCCTCAAACGGACATTTTCCTCGGTGATGACAAAGGCAAGGCAACTGCTGTGATAGATGAAGGCATTCGTCCATTGGATGGTCAATTTCGCAAGGCTGCATCCTACTCCACCAATGATGACTACGCCACACATGACTCGCCGCCAACAACTCGCCAAGCAAAATCCTCAAGCCACATCACCTGGGTGATGGTGATCGTGAGTTACTCCTTAGTCTTCATCGGAAAGTTGATCGCAATCATAAATGGGTCAAGCGTCAGTTTGGTTCAATTCTTCACAACATGACCTCAACACACAATGCAGTGAAGAAAAACCAATACTACCTCCATGAAACCTTCAACCGTACCTGGGCTATTTTATCTCATCTCTACAGCGCAGAAGATCTGAAGAACATGGGTCTCAAGGAAGAATTTGACTGGTCTGCACCTCCGCCGAAGAAATTCAAGAAGGTCAAGGTTCCCTCCTTAGTGGCCAGCTCCCATTCTTCATCGCGCGACACTGATGAAAATGAAGACTTAGACGACACTACGGCATGCCTTACTACGACAACCGACCCCGACAACGTTGGCGCTCCTTCATCAACTTGATATTCTTCAGGGGCGTTAGTCCTCAGTTTTGATTCTTTTGGTCATTCGATGACAAAGGGGGAGAAATTTGAGTTAGTCTTCAAGCGGGTCTATTATATGGGCGTTTTTTGCTAAGTTACAACTCTCGTTCTTCTGAAACTTTTATTGGATCGAGTTGTAATCTTAAACCCGATGGTGCTCTGATACTTTTGATATGTTCCTCTGCATGCTTATTCCTCGTTATATGTTAATATCCGCATGCTGAATTACATGAGTCACCATATTTCATCATGCATTTCAAATTCTTCATATTATATGTCAAATGCATGTATGAATTACAAGATATAGGGGGAGATCTCCATGATTCAACTCTTCAAATGTGCAATGCCTCAAAAAAAAATTCCTCACTATGCACATCTTCAGGGGGGAGTTCTTCTATATCTTGCAATCAAATTCCTCAATATCAGTATTTACACTTCATATGTTTATCCCCGTTGAAAACTTAACCTATATTGTCATCAATCACCAAAAAGGGGGAGATTGTAAGTGCATCTAGTGCCCCTTAGTGATTTTGGTGTATTGAAGACTTATAGGTTAAGGGACTAATGTGTTTACGAGGGTGCACATGTCTATAAGTCTATGAGGATTTTGATATTTACAGAGAAAGTCGACCCCTAAAAATGAAGTTCTTCGACTGAAGACTTTGGTATTCTGAAGACTTTCTGAAGACTTTGATAGTGAAGAAATTGGTGTGACCTCGAAGACTTGGTATTCATTTGAGGAACATGAAGCGTGAAGACTTTTGTTTTCGTAGTTTCATTTTCTCTTTCTTGAGTCACAAGAAACACCGTACTGTTAAAGGGGGTCGAGGAAATACTAAGGAAAAATTTCCATGTGATGCTCAACTCAAAATCCTACACCTACCAATCCCTTCGAGTGATGGCTTTGGAAATCTCATATGATTCAGTCAATTTCTTGATGTGAGGACGAAGTTCTTACAGTCATTGAGAAATTTGTTCGACCGAGGAGTTAGGAATTCGCCCGTGCGGATTGCCTACACAGTGAGGAACATGATAGCCCCGAGGAATTTGAACCTCAAATTTCCGACCGTTCTTTATCTTCTTGGCATTTGTGCCAAAATATTTTATCCACCTAACGGTCATATCATTGAAGGGCATTTATGTCTTATCATGTCGGGCTCCCTAGGCTATAAATAGCCACCCCCCTACAACCACTAGCGGGTTGGTTGCTCCGAGAGAACTTGACACTTGTCATTTGAGAGCAACCCATCCTCCGAGGACTTTTGCGCGAAAATCATCGAGTGAGGAAAAAGCCAAAAACCAAACCCCTACAAACCCAAAGTGATTGAGCATCACTGAAGAAATTGATCCTGCGTGGATCCGACGCTTGTTACCTTTGAAGACTGTGCTTCTTCCAGACGGTTAGGCATCATGGTCTAGAGCATCCAAGAGGAATTGTGGATCGCCGAGTGACCGAGTCTGTGAAGGTTTGGAAGTCGCTTAAAGACTTACCACGAGTGATTGGACGAGGTCTGTGTGACCTTTGTTCAAGGAGAATACGGTGAGGACTTGGTTTCTGAGCTGCATGCTCGCCTGCGGGTGTCCGGGAGTGTGTGTCCTCGAGTTTAAATACTCGGCAGCTCCAACCAGACGTACAAGCCGAGACAACAGTTGGAACTGGTCTACCAAATCATTGTCTTCACCAACCTTCCGGTTCTATTTACTCAACTCATTCATTTCCTCATTCTTTGTGTTGAGTGGTTGTTCATATCTGTGTTTGAAGACTTTGATCAAGACTTTCTCAATTTCCTCAGTTCAATTTCTTCATTTCGCTTGTCTTCATCTTGTGCTATCCTGTGTTTACGCTTTCTGTACTCTGTGATTGTCTTCATTTCATTATGATGACCATGCATGTATTCTGATATGCTTACTTCTGAGTACTTACTCCGCTGCAAGTAGTTCTTCGCTAAGAAATTTCCTCACCGGCAAATTCCTCAGTGAAGAATTCATAAAAATCGCCTATTCATCCCCCTCTAGTCGATATAACGCACTTTCAAGTTGAACAACCTTACGCCTGCCTCCATATTGCATATTGCGGGCTTCGTAGCCCTTTGCGAGCTGTTTTTGGGCTGCGAGGCTCATTTCGCGCTGTGGAGGAAACGGTTCTGCCTTGTGCCCCATTCTCAGAAGGGGTCAATATATCAAGTGGGCGGAGCCGAAGTATGGCACATCGCCGGGACCGGATATCTATCCGGAACCCCAAAGAAGGCGTCCAAGGCGGCCTTGAGAATGGTTTTATATAGAAGATGTCCTCCTGCCGGATCCTGTTCGGATCAGCCTCCTGAAGTTTGATAATGCTCCCTTGAAGAAGCGCTCGAGTCAAGGCCCACGGAGCCCCCTGTAAGGAAAATGACAAGGGCGTTCTTTATCCGATGAGCGGATAAGGCTGTTAGCTCATTCGGACTGACCATTATCGAGGTCATGGCCACATGCATTATGCGGGGTGCAGCCGCTTGAGATAGAGGCCACCCCATGTGGGATTTCAATGGGGAGGATGACGCCAACCGCTGCGGCCGTAAGGGGCGGACTCGATTGCCGCTCTAATGAAGATCTTGCCCACTTTGTACAAGGGAGAAGAGGAGGAGTTCCTCTGCGTCAATTCTCAAGGCGGATTCTCAATGTACAATCGTCCAAGCTGGGTAAGCGGACACTTCTTTTTGCCCATCCGTTCCATATTCCCATAGTCAAGTACCTTATCTTGTGATTTCGACGCAGGAATTGCGCCGGGCCGTAAAGGATATAAACAGCCCTCCTCCACAACCCGAGGATCCGGAACGGTCCCTCGATCCGGCCTCCCAAGAGGATCCGGACATATCCGTGGAGCTGATCGATGGGGTATTTTATCAGCTGAGCATCGACAATGCCTTGGTGGCTATTAGAGCCGATTATCCTGGACTGCTCCCCGCCTCACAAGTAATCGAGACCGAAGTCTTAATACTTCGAAGATGATCCGTCCGTGCTTTTTTTGATCACCGTATACCAGTTTCGCAGGGGAGGATCTCGAGGTGGAATGCTGAGCCTGCGGCGACTAGCCAACATGGGACCACGAGGGCGGGCAGGATAAATATACACGCAGTCGGGGTCGAGGCACCGGCGCAGCAGTAAGGCGTGCCGCCTTATTCCAAGGTATTATTCTTATGATGCATGCTAACGCCCGTGCTCTCTTGTCTTTTAGGAAAAAGAGGGCTCTCCGGACTATATCCGGAGAGATTGCCAATCGCGCCTCCACCAGCCAGGGTCCAAAGCCAGGTCCAGAAGCAGAGGCGAACACGAGGCGTGCGTCGGACGCTCCTCCGACAGAGGATGCGGACAGACTGTCCGCCAACAATTCCGAGGTGGAGAGTGCCATGGATCACAGGCGCCGCCCGACAGTTCTTCGCAACGCTTGTTTCTCCTAGGAGGCATTGGACGCCTTCAACTCAGGAGATGCGTACCTCCGTGCCGCTCCAAATGTTCTAACCAGGGCCACGGAGCAATATGTAAAAGACACACGGGTGAGAAAATTTGATGATTATATATATATATCAGTAGCCCCCAAGACTTGAAACAGTTAGAATAACCGATTTAAGGATCATTTATTATGCAGGTTCTTACAGAAAAGAATACCCAACTGTCCCAGGAGCTGGAAGAGTGCAAAGCCCAACTTGAGGCCGCACTAGCCGCGGCAGGGGAGGCCAAGGAGACCCCCTCTGGTAATATATGCTTCGAAAGATAAGTATGTTGTGAAGTGCGACGTGTGTGAAAATTTGACAATAACATTGCAGATGGCGCCGGAGTAGATCCGTACAAGCAACAACTCTTGCGCCCGATTAAAGGCCGGCGAGAGCGTGCTTACGAAGGTGAGGCAGGAGAAGAATAATCTCCAAGATGCCAACACCCAGCTGGGCGAGGAACTAAAGGATGTTCGTGCCCAGCTGTCGGACTCCATGAAGGAGAATCGGCGGCTTCGACGCGGCATTTTTAGTAAGGGCTTGAACGAACTTTGAAAAAGAGTTCGGCGAGGAAGTCTACTAATAGAGTTATGTCTGTAGGTATGCTCACAGGTCGTCCTGCAGAGGAAATGCCTGGTTCTATGGGTGACCTTCTTCCCGAGCTCTTACAACTGCACGAACGAGTTCGGCAGGTGATGAAAGGTGTCGCCTGTGCCTTGTGGCCATCTGTCTCCATGCCGAAGGTCTTGGAGAGCTTGCAGAGAGGCTTAAGGAAGCGGCGGCGTTTACGATTATGGAAGATATCGGCCTGCCGTCAAAGGCGCCAGGAGGCTGGGCCATGGTGAAGACGCGGTACACGAAGGCTGACCCAAACCACATGGCCGAGGTCGGACCTGTGGGGCCCGATGGGAAGGAGATCCCTGTGAGCTTAGTGTATGGCCCGGTAGAGTTGGCCGCCAAATATTCCCAATAGGACTGTAAACTAGACAGCCTGTTGGATGGTATTGAAGAGGAATATACCCAGTCAAATTGACTGTGTAATTTAAGATGACATTTAAAATGCCTTCTGGCCGGATTGTTGATCGTTTGTCATGGCGGACCTTTTCGCTTCAACCACGGGACCCGATAGTCTGGAGTGTGTCTGAATACCCTCTCGGTTATGTAAGAACCGGGGCATGCATGCAGACCAGGCGTAGGGGTCATTAGTGCTTGAACAGACAAGTGCCCAACTAGTTATGTTATATTACATGGTTAGTAAGAAACATCTTCCAGGGAGAATAGTTCCGTTAGGGGTTCCTTTCCCTCGGAGGCAGGCCCTAAAGTGCATGTCCGGACCGCGAAAAAAGCAGAAAAGCATCTGGTGGCGGATAAATAAACAAGTGAGAAATCATCTTTAGTTCACCGACCGAATATTCCCTTAAGAACGCTAGCTTTCGGCTTCACACAGTCTGAGGTACACATCCGGCTGACCAGGAAGTAACAATAGCAGAGGTGCTCCTTTACCGCCTAGCTGAACAATCGGGAGCGAGGGGTAAGCACAGGAGCCGTGCAACCCAGCTTGGCCAAAACTTAAGTCATATCGATGTATATAATGGTGAATAAAAGGTACATGCGGAAGTGTGACACATGTGTTGGGCATGAAGCCCGTATAAATAAGCTTACATTAAAGAAGCCCCGGAGTATAATGAGCGGATAGCGCGTCGGTTAATGTCTTGAACAAGGCGTGAAGCAGGCCCTTAAAGGCTGTAAGAGAAAGGGAGGGAGAAGGAGAGAAATATAAGACAGCTAATGTGTAAAAAATAGACACAGAAAGGAGATGAACACAGAGTCCGCGCTAGGCGTAGAATCTTCGGAGACGGGCTGCGTTCCATGGGTTCGGCTCGAGTCGGTTATCCGATGCATCTCGCAGATGGTACGCTCCACCAGTCAGGACTTGGTCAATAATAAAGGGACCTTCCCATTTGGGCTTGAGTTTGTCCTTTTTCTTGTCCGGCAGGCGTAGAACTAACTTCGCCAAACATTGTAAGATTTGGCCCGTACTTCTCTCGCTTTGATATCTTGAGCCTCTTTGTTGATAGAATGCGGAACGGGCTTTGCCACGCCACGCTCCTCCTCCAAGGCGTCCAAACTGTCCCGCCGATCGAGTTCGGCTTCTCTTGCTTCGTACATGCGCACGCAAGGTGAGTCATGAATTATGTCGCAGGGCAGAACCGCCTCTGCGCCGTATACCATAAAGAATGGTGTGTATCCGGTGGTGCAATTCGGCGTGGTCCACAGCCCCCAGAGTACGGAGTCGAAGCCTCTACCCGGTCGTGTTAGATTCCTTGAGGGACCGCACTAATATGGGTTTGATGCTGCTCATGATTAGACCATTTGCTCGCTCGACTTGACCGTTAGTTTGATGGTGATAGACTGAAGCATAGTCGAGCTTGATGCCCATGTTTTTGCACCAGAGTTTGACCTCGTCGGCCGTAAAGTTCGTGTCGTTATCAGTGATGATGCTGTGGGGGACGTCGTAACGGTGTACGACCCCTGATATGAAGTCTATCACCGGTCCGGATACAACCGTCTTAACAGGCTTGGCCTCTATCCATTTGGTGAATTTATCCACCATGACCAGTAGGTATTTTTGCTTGTGGGTTCCTCCTTTAAGGGGTCCAACCATGTCAAGCCCCCAGACCGCGAAGGGGCAGGTGATGGGTATAGTTTGGAGGGCGGTGGGTGGCATATGGCTTTGGTTAGCAAAGAGCTGGCAACCGACGCATGGTTGGACTAAGTCCCGAGCATCTGCCCGGGCCGTCGGCCAATAAAATCCTGTACGGAAGGCCTTGCTTACAAGGGCTCGGGCTGCGGCGTGGTGCCCGCCGAGTCCGGCATGAATTTCAGCCAGAAGATTCCACCCTTCCTCTTTGGAGATACACCTTTGAAGGACTCCGGTGGTGCTTTTCTTATAAGTCTCTCCCTCATGGACTTTATAGGCTTTAGATCGGCGCACTATGCAGCGTGCCTCGTTTTGGTCCTCGAGAAGTTCCTGCGAGGTTAGGTAGGCTAGGAATGGTTTTGTCCACGGGGCAATGACTGCCATTATTACGTGGGCTGAAGATGTTACTTCGTTGGCAGAGCCTCCCGTTGTGTCAGAATGTTCGGTGTCGGGCAGTGCGGTTGGGTCCGGGCTGTTATTTCCGGATTCCCCTTCCCATAATACGGATGGCTTGAACAGCCTCTCCAAGAAAATGTTGGGGGGGACTGCATCGCGCTTTGCGCCAATGCGTGCCAAGACGTCTGCTGCCTGATTGTTTTCCCGGGCTATATGGTGAAATTCGAGCCCCTCGAACCGAGCTGACATTTTTAGGACGGCGTTGCGGTAAGCTGCCATTTTCGGATCCTTGGCATCAAAGTCTCCATTTATTTGGGATATCGCGAGGTTCGAATCCTCAGCACCTCTAGGCATTGGATGCCCATGGAGACTGCCATCCGGAGACCATGTAGAAGGGCCTCGTGTTGACTACGTGGTTGGAGTCCGTATACATTATCTCGAGTACGTATTGAATCTGTATCTCCTGTTGGGGACGTCAGAACGACGCCAGCCCCCAGACCAGCCAACATTTTGGAGCCGTCGAAGTGCATGATCCAGTTGGAATATGTGCCGTACTCTTTAGGGAATTCGGCTTCAACCCATTCGGCGACGAAGTCGGCCAAAACTTGCGACTTAATAGCTCGACGTGGCTTATAGGTTATGTCGAACGGGAGGAGCTCAATGGCCCATTTGGCAATCTGGCCCGTCGCGTCGCGGTTGTTTATAATATCGTTAAGAGGTACTTCGGAGGCTACTGTTATCGAACACTCTTGAAAGTAGTGTCGCAGCTTCCGGGATGCCATAAATACCGCATACGCTATCTTTTGATAATGCGGGTACCACGACTTGCATGGAGTGAGGACAGTGGACACGTAGTAAACTGGCTTTAGAAGGGGGAATTTGTGTCCATCCGTTTCTCATTCGACGACAAGCACTGCGCTTACAACTTGATGAGTTGTCGTGATGTATCATAGCATTGGTTCGCCGATGTTAGGCGCGGCCAGGACCGGGGTTTGTTGCCAATATGGCTTTTATTTCTTCGAGTCCGGCAGTGGCGGCATCCGTCCACTCGAAGTGTTCGGTGCATCGGAGGAGCCGATAAAGGGGTAATGCCTTTTCTCCCAAGCGGGAGATAAAGCGACTTAGAGCCGCCACGCATCCGGTCAATTTTTGTATTTCGGTGCGCTGGAGGAGGCAATTATTGCAGAAGAATGAAATCACATCTTCCTCGTGGCAGTCCTTTATCCTGTTCATGACCAGGAGGAATCTGGCCCAGTAATGGTGTACTGTTTCTGCGGGCTCTTGTCGAATTTGGGATAGATCGCTTATGTTTGGGTGGGCAGGTGGAATTAAATCCGGAACGTCGCCCAATCTGAGACTCAGGCGCCAAGGGGTTTCCGAACTCGTAAGCTTGGGTTCTTGGATGTTGTCCAATGAATCTAGCCCGCTGCCTGACTTTAGGTTCAGGGCTTGAGTGACGTGCTCCCCTCCGCGGGCATCCGGCTTGGAGGGATCGTGAATCCGGACATAAATAGTCCTTAAGATAGATGAAGGCTTTCCGCATTGTTCCTCCGCCACTGCAATGTGATGGGTGACCAGGGGAGAGTTAATCTCTGTCGGATCGGGTTTATGCCCAATCTGATTTAGTCTGTAGCGACTCCCAGGGCGGCGATGCGATCCAAGAGCTCATTTAAGAAAGAGAGCTCCGTCGAATCTAACTGCTCGGCGAGTTCCGAGTTGACGTGAATATTGCTTTCGATGACCCGAGAAGTCGTCGTCGGCACAGCGGCTGAACAGGCGGTCATAAGAAAACCGCCTAGCCAGAGAGTTTGGCCGATAGCCAAAGCTCCTTTAGCAACAATGCCGTCTTTAAATACGGGATGAGGCATCCTTCCTGATGGCAATGGCACAACGGAACTATCAATGAAAGCACCAATGTCGGTGTCAAAACCGGCGGATCTCGGGTAGGGGGTCCCGAACTATGCGTCTAGGCGGATGGTAACAGGAGACAAGGGACACGATGTTTTTACCCAGGTTCGGGCCCTCTCGATGGAGGTAAAACCCTACTCCTGCTTGATTAATATTGATGATATGGGTAGTACAAGAGTAGATCTACCACGAGATCGAGAGGCTAAACCCTAGAAGCTAGCCTATGGTATGATTGTTGTTCGTCCCCACGGACTAAAACCCTCCGGTTTATATAAACACCGGAGAGGGCTAGGGTTACACAGTCGGTTACAATAGGAGGAGATCTACATATCCGTATCGCCAAGCTTGCCTTCCACGCCAAGGAAAGTCCCATCCGGACACGGGACGAAGTCTTCAATCTTGTATCTTCATAGTCGAGGAGTCCGGCCAAAGGTTGTAGTCCGGCTATCCGGACACCCCCTAATCCAGGACTCCCTCACGGGCCCTGAGAAAGTTCCTGGTCTGCTTGTCACGGTATTTCTCGAAGCGGGGCGGTAGGCCTTGCTGGGCACGCTCCGCGTCCTCCTTCTCCCATATAGGCTCCGCCACTCTGTAACCGCCGGGGCTGAGTTGGTGAACCCCTAAGTTGAACTGCCGCATTTCTTTCCCCACTGACTTGATTCAGAGGTTGCGCTGCTCTCGCACTTGATCTTGAACTCCTTGTAGTCATCTTCGCTCATCAAAGGATGTTTCTCCTTGATCTTGTCATAACTATCACCTTTTTCAATCATTGCCTTCACCGTGCTTCTCCAAGTAGACAGGGCCGTGCTCATCCTCGTGAGGGCGGCACTGTTCACTTTATTCCCTGAGAGGCGTGTGTTTGCAAACTCAGCGGGGAACTTGTATTGTTCGTGCAGCTTCGTGAAGAGGAGGCTGCGCAAATTCCCTCGGTCCTTATGCCTTAGGTTCTCGGTGTTGATCGAGACGGTGCTCCGAAGAATGCACCCGAGCTGAACCGAGTACCCCTTGACTACTTGTTTGGGCGCCGTCGGATGCCCGTCGGAGTTCACTTCAGTAAATTCCTCCCTAACGGTGCCGAGCACGCTCGGGCGTAGGTCCTTCCGTTGCCTCTTCGGTTGGCTGCCATCTGTGCGTGCGCCGCCATCATCAGTGGTGGCATCCTCGGCGGCGCCATCAGTGATGTCATCCCCGACGCCACTAGGGGTTGTGTAGTCAGGATCGGTGTCTTCCGCGGCGTGCTCATAGCGGTGACGTTCTTCCTCTAACTCCTGGGACAGCTACCAGAATTGCTTGCCACCCGAACCACCGGCCTCATCTTTGTGGGCCATGTTTCGCTCTAAATAGGAAAAAATTTGGCCAAAAGTTGGTTATTGTCAAGGAACAAGATCATGGTCTCATCATTTAGGGTTTGTCGACACCGAGGCATCCTAAAAGCTAAGCTTTTATCATTTAGGGTTTGTCAACGCCGAGGCACCCTAAAAGCCTAAGCGTACATCATTTAGGTTCTCATCGACACCGAGGCATCCGGGGCAGCCAAGTTAAGTTTTCATCATTTAGGGTTTATTGATGCAGAGGCACCCTAGGTTGGCCTAATCACTTGGCACTAATCACTTGGCTCTATTGCCACCTATGTTGAGTTTATCATCTAGGGTTTATCGATGCTAAGGAGAATTCTAAGTTGGGCCTAATCACTTGGCTCTATTGCCACCTATGGTTTAATGCAGCAAGAATGGCAGGGCAGCTGATCCTACTTAACTAAGTACTAAGATACCTGCCCATGCATTAGTCGCATAGTACCCCATATGTCCAATTTTTAGCAAAGTCATGCTAAAATTCATGGAAAATTTCAGCATGACCTTTGCTGAAAATAGGACATATGGATTACCCGAATTTGCTTGCATTTAAAGTTAATCGACATTCCGATAAACTCAAGGGCCTCCCGGGTACCTGCAAATTCATCACGACACAATGGTCGGAGACAAAACCCAGCAAACTAGCAAAGTTACTGACGTGTTTACATAAATTGTTTTCTGTAAAAGATGATCATCATCTTTGCAAGTCTTTCTCAATGTGATCACAAGTAATTCAGAGGCATCACAATAAAGCAACACCCTGCACTAGTCTAAAAATAAGTGAAATTTCACCCATATAAGAACAACTTTATAAAATCAGAGAAGTTGCTAAATTTTTTGTATCCTTCATACACACTGGAGTACAATGCTTTATAATGTTCCATCATCATTACGTAAATCCAAGACCATGTGTTCCATCATCATCATCATTACAGAAATCCAAGAAACATCATGCTTTATAATGTTCCATCATCATCATTACACAATGGAGTACAATGCAGATTTTGACCAAAAAACACATGGTGTTTTTAACAGTTTTCGATTTGGATGAGAATCGAAAACTACAGTTTGGACAGAATTCCTAACACTTTGGTCTTCTAGTTACAAAACAAAACTGACATAATTCTAGATGCCATAACTGAATTTTTTGAGAGTAGCTCAAGTTTTTGACAGTAGCTCCTAACTGTACCTGGAATTTTTTGACAGTAGCTCAAGTTTTTGACAGTAGCTCCTAACAGTAGCTCCTAACTGAATTTTCTGCTTAAAGGGAAGGCTGACTTAAGTGGCAAGATGATACAATTTGCGTAACATAACAATATATGCACCTTAATATAACACCATCTCCTAACAAAAATACTATCCCAGGTTTCCATCTTAATACCACAAAGAATACCATAAAAAAATCCAGGATCATTTTTTCTAGAGAAAAGCATCATTATAAGGGGAGTTCCTTACTCTACCAGATCTACTAGGGGCAAAGTAGAACTGATATTCTTTTGCTGACTTCTAGTACAAGGTATAGAAGAGGAGGTAAATACAGTAGACATGTAATTGCAGTGTATTAACAGTATAATTTCAATAGATTTATAGTGCAAATTTATAGTAGTGTAATACAGTGTGAGCCAAAACCATACTCCAAATGTAGTAGAAGATACCTTCTGTCCAGCTGTCAATCTAAAGGGCTGCAACTTGGGCTTTGAAATGAAGATAAGTGGCCAGTTAACACACTGTCAAAAAAATTCAGTTAACACACTGTCAAAAAAATTCAGTTAACACACTGTCAAAAAAATTCAGTTAACACACTGTCAAAAAATTCAGTTACAAACATACATTCAGTTTGAATTAATCTCTCATATTCCCTTCACATTGCTAACCATATGGCCAAAATATTGTCCCTAGACATCTCCTGGTCCTACCCAAGATAAACCCTAGTTACAAAAATGCAGTGCGAAAATTCAGTTAACACACTGCCAATACATTCAATTTGAATTATTTCTCATGGTGATCCTCAACAAAATCTTATGACAGAACTACCAACTTTATAAACCCAAGATAAACCCTAGGGATTGGCAGTTATACTCTATTTTTAGAATACATCTACAAATATTTTCAGAATATACACTATTTTCAGAATACATCTACAAATATTTTTACTTAGTTTCAGTATAAAAACTTGAGCAATGCAAGCAAAATAAACGCTAGGGATGACCTACACTGCCATGGTCGAGGGGAGGGAGGGAGGGAATGGGGAATGGTGGAGAAAGGGAGGAAGGAGGAAGGAGGAGAGGTACCTGGTCGCCGGAGGGGTCGGGGTCGGGGTCGGCGAAGGGGTCGGGGTCGGGGTCCGAGCTCGTCCGGGTCCTTGCTCACCGCGGTCGAAGGAGAGCAGGGGCCGGTGGCGGAGGACGGCAGGGGCAAGCAGGGTGGGCACGTTGGGGCCGCGCTCGCCGGCTGCTGCAAGGGCCGGAGGAGGCCCTCGCTCGTCGGAGGAAGGAGGAGAGGAGAGGAGCGGGCGGCGCGCGCTCGACCGATCCCGTTCGGGGGGCGCGGGGGCGGCGGGGGTGGAGTCCCGTGAGGGTTGGGGCGGCGGCGTCGAGGCAGCGCAAGACCACAGCGGCTGCGGCGTCGCCCACGGCGTGCAGGCACGGCGGACGGAGGTGGCGGAGCAAGGGGGCGACGGCGTACGGTTGGGGTCGAGTGGGGGATCTGGCGAGGGAGGGAGGGAGGCCACAGTGTGAGGGGAATAGGTGGAGTGGGGGGAGGGTTAGCAATGGCGCACCTCCCCCTAGTGCGCCATAAGTACGACGATTCTAATGGCGCACCTCCCCCTGGTGCGCCATTAGAATTTTGTTTTAATTACTAGCCCGACTGGTCAGGATTTATTCCACCTAACCCTATCTCCATCAGAACACGCCCACTAGCCCGACTGGTCAGCACGTAGCACACACACTAGGAGGTCCTGGATTCGATTCCGAGGCTCCCCAAATTTTGTTTTTATGCATTTAAAATGATGTTTGATATTTATTTGTGTTTAAATATGTTCAAACTTGTTATTTGAAAATTTTGTTATTTGAAAATATCATCAAATTTGTAATAATTTTTTAAAAAATATCATCAAATTTGTTATTTGAAAATATTTATGAATATGAAAAAATATCATCAAATTTATTATTTGAAAATATCATCAAATTTGTTGGAGCGGGGAGGTGCGGTGGGTCATCGGTGGCGGTGCAGTGGGGAGGGTGCGGGGTCGTGGCGGCGGTGGTGGAGCGGGGGATGGTGCGGGGGTGCTCGGCGAGGGGACGGATCTGGCGAGGTGGGATAGCGATCGAGATGGAGGGGGATCGAGATCGAGTGTCCATGAAATTTAAAAACATTCATGAGTTCAAAAAGTGCCATGAAATACAATCGAGAAATGAACACTAGGATTTAAATAAAATCGATCTTAGCTAGCTATGTGTTCACAATCTTCTTGCCCTTCTTTTTCGCAAATGGAGTTCTTCTGTGGAACGGACGTCCTTTAGGTAGGGTGGTCCTGCTTCTTCTTGTGGTGTATGCTGCTGCTTCATCGTCGTCGTCATGTTCGATCTTCGGGTCGCCGTACTTGTCGAAGTCTTGCTCATTGGCTACTCCATCCATTCCGATGATCTTCCTTTTGCCTCTCCTGACGACAACACGACTGTGCTTTGGCGGGTCGGTAATGAAGAAGCATTGATCCACTTGGGAAGCCAGTACCCATGGCTCATTTTTCACGGTGACGTTTGCGCCCGCAGTCTTGGATTTGGCTTCGGGTATAACAATGGTGGTGAAATACCGGTCTTCTTTTAGTACGCTCTTGGCCCATCTGACACGGAACATCGGGACCTTCTCTCCAGCGTAGCTCAGCTCCCAGATCTCCTCGATCCTTCCGTAGTATCTGTCCTTGTCGTTACGGTGTAGGATTCCATCGTTACCCGAAGTTCGATAACCATCGCTCTTCATGTCCTTGTCCTCGGTGTAGATTGTGTAGCTGTTGATATCGTGACGCCTCATAGGTCATCGAGGTTGTGCTCGGCGCTGTGACAAGGCGAATATGAGTTGTTCTTCCGGAAGAATCCTCGTGTAAAGGGTACGGCGAAGTTTCTGCTTGAACCAACGCGTGAAACATGAGTTGTGCTCTTTGATTATATCTCCCTCCGTCCTTTGTTGGCCTCGGTCATTGTACGTCTTCTCAATAAAGGTTTTGTGCTCTACCACCCAAGGATCGACCACGTCTATGTGTTGTAGCGCGACTAGGTTTGCTCTATCAAAGTCGCGAGTCGACCCTCGAAGTCGACATGCATTTCGCGGCGACCCTCACGGTGACCCCATCCAGCGAGCCTGCCGAGGTGCCTGTTGACGAGCAGACCAACAGGGTTCTCGATGCCTAGATAATTTGTGCAGTAGGAGATACACTCTTCGGTCAGAAAGCCCCTGTCTATACTTCCCTCTGGACGTGACATGTTGCGAACGTATCCTTTGATGACACCATTCATCCTTTCGAACGGCATCATGCTGTGCAGGAACGTCGGCCCGAGTTGGATGATATCCTCCACGATATGGACCAGCAGATGCACCATAACATCGAAGAATGCGGGTGGGAAGTACATCTCAAGCTCGCATAGTATCACCACAATCTCTTCCTGTAGCCTTCTGAGTTGCCTCACGCCAACCGACTTCCGAGAGATGACGTCGAAAAAGTTGCATAGGCCAAATAGCGTTTCATGGACGTGCGCGTCCATGATCCCACGGATTGCAACTGGAAGTATCTGCATCATCAGCACGTGACAGTCATGAGACTTCATCCCACTGAACTTCTTCTTCACTGGGTCTAGGTATCTGTTTATCTTCCCCGCGTAACCGTAAGGAAGTTTTACTCCTACGAGGCAGGTGAAAAACTGCTTGATCTCCTCCTGACTTAGAGTGAATCACGCGGGAGGGTAGTCATTTCTGGTCTTCTTGGCCTTTTTGCCTTTGCGACGACTTTCTGTGTCTTGCTTCGCCTCATCATCATCATCATCATCATCATCATCATCATCATCATTAGCGTGAAGCTCCTGCCTGATGTCCATTGAGTTCAAGTCTGCCCTTGCTTTCGGCCCATCTTTGGTCCTCTCTGGCATGTTGAGCAGGGTACCAAGCAGACTCTCGTACACGTTCTTCATGATATGCATGGCATCAAGGCTGTGAGGCACACGGTGGATCTTCCAGTACGGCAAGTCCCAGAAAACAGACCTTGTTTTCCATACCTTCAGAAGCGGCTCTGGCGCCTTTCGCTTCTTTCCCGGCTCTGGCGCCTTTTGCTTCTTTCCCGGCAGTGGGCAATCTTTCCAATTTTTCAACAGCTCGTCTATTTCCTCGCCGCTCCTCGTACGCGAGCGCCTTCGGGGTTCGGTTTCACCATCGAACAGATCCTTGCGTTTCCTCCACGGGTCATCGTCGCTGTAACACCCCGGATGTACTTTCCATATTTGTAACTCCAACTCTTGCCATTTCCGGGATTGTGATATGATATTCCCTCCGTGGCTGGGTTTTTCTTCATTTTTTTTGCATTTTGTCCATGTCTTGCATTTCATATCATGTCATCATGTGCATCTCATTTGCATACGTGTTCGTCTCTTGATTCCGAGCATTTTCCCCGTTGTCCGTTTTGCAATCCGGCACTCCTATGTCCCCCGGCGTCCCTTTTACGTTTTTCCATGAGCGGGTACTAAACTTTCTCGGAATGGACCGAGCCTTGCCAAGTGGCCTTGGTATACCACCGGTAGACCACCTGTCAAGTTTCGGGTCATTTGGAGCTCGTTTGGTACTCCAACGGTTAACCGCACTCTCGCAAAAGCCTCTTTTAAGTTGCAGCCCAACACCCCCTCAAGACAGCCCAATAACCCATCTAAGTCACTTCCATGCTCTCCGTCGTTCGATCACGATCGTGTGGGCGAAAACCGCACGTCATTTGGAACTCCCTACCTCCTTCTACCTATAAAAACACCCCCTCCCCCGAATTTTTCGGATCAATCCTACTCCAAACCCTAGCTCCGATCCCCTCCGCGCTGCCGGACATGTCCGGATCGGACTGACGCGCCCGCGCGCCAAGCAGCCAACCAGGGCTGCCACGTGGCACCAGCGCCCACATCGCCGCCGACCCAGCAGCCCGCGAGGCCGTCTTACCCTCTGCCCAAGCAGCGCCCATGATCGGCCACCAGCGCCGCCGCCGCCTCCCGGCAGCAGCCCGGCCACCGCCCGCTCCGCCGCCTCGGCCCGGCCCGCCGTCGCCGCCCGGCCGCCCAGCCATGGCCCAGCCCGCCGCCTCCGGTCGCCGCCTCCGCCGACCCCGCCTCGGCCGCCCGTCGCTGCCAACGCCTGCCCACGCCCGGCTTCTCCTTCCTCCACTCCGGCCGGCCACCTCGTCCCGCGCCGGATCTCAGATCCAATCGAAGGGTTGACTTTCTCCTTCCCCCCGAAATCGTGATAATTTGTTGCATTTTCATCGTGCCATAACTTCGCACCTGTGACACCGTTTCGTGCGTGTAATATGTCAAAATATTCGCACCAAAGAGTAGATCATTTAATCTCATTGCATCATTTTCATTTGGGCTCATCTCGGTGCCCGAAATGCTGTTAGAAGAGAGCTATGTGATGTTAGTTTCTGTTTCGTAACAGAACATGCACTTTTGTCATTTATTCCATGATTGATGTGTGCATCCTATGAATTTGAGTCCTACATGTGTTTTGTAATATGCCATGCCAGCTTTCCAGGGGTGTATTCCATGTATTTTTGTGATCTCTATGGTGACTAGCACAAGCATGCAAACTAGGCTACCTGATGTTGCTGATTTCAGCCCCTGTTTTGCTGATATTTTTATGCCATGTTAACTTGATGCTACCGAGAGATCCATGCATATTTTGAGATACTTCAGTAAGTATATGTTTTGAAAATATGTTTTTGCTATATCCATCTATGCCCTTGTTTGCAATTATGGAGTGCCATAGCTTGACTCAATTGAGCTCTACTTTTGCTATAAAATGTTTCCTGGCAGATTGTTTACATGTTATGCAATTTTTCCAAGGTTGTTGTGGTTGATTCGTGTATGCTATGATGTTGTTCTTACCATGTATATCTTCTATGCCATGTCTTCTTGATGTATGTATGCTTAGTTTATCATGAAATATTATTTAGTGAGTTCATCAAGCTCGCGAACATGCCTACTTGTTATCTGTTTGTCATGCCCTGTTGCTGAATCTGTTAACGAAACTTGCTATATTGACCAGGGTGTTACTATATTTTCGGATCCCTTTTGGCTTATGGTCAATAAGGGACTTTTGTTTTACGCTTTGGGTAGATTCATGCCGTGCCTTGGTTTGCTATTATAAGTTCCTGTAGCATGTCGTTTGCTTGCTCTGAACATTGCTTCCTGATGCTGATTTTGCCATGTTCAGTAATTTTCCTAAGTCTGTGAAACAGATATGTTTTGCACTTTTGCCGTGCTTGTTTGGACCTGTTGTGATGTGATTTAGCCGTATCTCAGTGTTCATCTTTTGTCAAGCATCTTGAGTAGATCACTGCCATATGCTTTTCTGGTACGTTTGGGTGCAGTAGCTTAATTTCTTGTTGCTTGCTATGTGGTATGATGCTGTTAATGGCAGATTTGTGCCATTCTTGTTTTGCTTGTCATTTGCAAACCGTGCATCCGATTCTGGTGATCTTTATATCGATTTCAACCGAAATCATCTCATTTTTCCAGCGGCATACTTGGTTTGCCAAGTTGATCCCTGGTTCATAATTTTCCTTCCGGAGCACGCATACGCATTGCATATCACATGCCGCATATCATGCCATATATTGCATCATGTTGCTTGTGCATTGCACCGTGATTTATTGTGGTTCCTTTGTTTGTGTTCTTGCTTTGGGTAGAGCCGAGATACGAGTACATGAACGAGGAACCTGTTGAGAACGCTTCACGAGGATCAAGCTTTCGACAACTCGAGAACCTTGCAGGCAAGATGACCATACCTCGAAATCACTTCTATCTTTGCTTGCTAGATGCTCGCTATTTTTCTATGCTTATGCTATGATGCCTATCACTTGTTATATCTTGCCACCCATATCGTTTGGGTGCAGTAGCTTAATTTCTTGTTGCTTGCTAGATGCTCGCTATTTTTCTATGCTTATGCTAGGATCAAACTTTAGTAAGGATGTTTTGAAAATATGGTTTTGCTCTATCCAGCCATGCCCTTGTTTGCAATTATGGAGTGCCATAGATTGAGTCAATTGAGCTCTACTTTTGCTATAAAATGTTTCCTGGCAGATTGTTTACATGTTTTTCAATTTTGCTAATGTTGTTGTGGTTGATTCGCGTATGCTATGTTGTTGTTCTTGCCATGTATATCTTCTATGCCATGTCTTCTTGATGTATGTATGCTTATTTTATCATGAAATGCTCTGTAGTGAGTTCATCGAGCTCGCGAACATGCCTACTTGTTATCTGTTTTTGTCATGCCTGTTGCTTTGAATCATTATGAAACTTGCTATATTGACACGGGTGTTACTATATTTTCGGATCCCTTTTGGCTTATGGTCAAGAAGGGACTTTTTGTTCCATGCTTGAGTAGATTCACGTGATGCCTTGTTTTGCTATTATAAGTTCCTGTAGCATGTCGTTTGCTTCCTCTGAATATTGCTTCACGATGCTGATTTTGCACTTTTGCCATGCTTGTTTGTACCTTTTATGATGTGATTTAGCCGTATCTCAGTGTTCATCTATTGTCAAGCATCATGAGTATATCACTGCCATATGCTTTTCTGGTACGTTAGGGTGCAGTAGCTTACTATCTTGTTGCTTGCTATGTGGTATGATCTTTGTTAATGGCAGATTTGTGCCATTCTTGTTTTGCTTGTCATTTGCAAACCGTGCATCCGATTCTGGTGATCTTTATATCGATTTCAACCGAAATCATCTCATCTTTCCAGCGGCATACTTGGTTTGCCAGGTTGATGCCTGGTTCATCATTTTCCTTCCGGAGCACGCATACGCATTGCATATCACATCCCGCATATCATGCCATATATTGCATCATGTTGCTTGTGCATTGCACCGTGATTTATTGTGGTTCCTTTGTTTGTGTTCTTGCTTTGGGTAGAGCCGAGATACGAGTACATGAACGAGGAACCTGTTGAGAACGCTTACGAGGATCAAGCTTTCGACAACTCTGAGAACCTTGCAGGCAAGATGACCATACCTCGAAATCACTTCTATCTTTGCTTGCTAGATGCTCGCTATTTTTCTATGCTTATGCTATGATACCTATCACTTGTTATATCTTGCCACCCATATTGCCATGTCAAACCTCTAACCATCCTTTCCTAGCAAACCGTTGGTTGGCTATATTACCGATTTGCTCAAATTTCTCTTATAGCGTTGCTAGTTGCGAGTGAAGTTGAAGTTTGTTCCTTTTGAACATGGAGATGTTGTTCCTTGTTGGAACATGTTTACTTGTTGAGGATATCACAATATATCTGCTATAATTAATGCATCTATATACTTGGTAAAGGGTGGAAGGCTCGGCCTTATGCCCGGTGTTTTGTTCCACTCTTGCCACCCTAGTTTCCGGCCATACCGGTGTTATGTTCCTTGATTTCGCGTTCCTTACACGGTTGGGTGATTTATGGGACCCCTTGACAGTTCGCTTTGAATAAGACTCCTCCAGCAAGGCCCAACTTTGGTTTTACCATTTGCCACCTAAGCCTTTTTCCCCCGGGTTTTCGCGAGCCCGAGGGTCATCTTTATTTTAAACCCCCCGGACCAGTGCTCCTTCGAGTGCTGGCCCGAACTAGAGCCCTGTGCAGCGCCCCCTCAAGGAAACTTGAGGTCTGGTTTTAGTTGTATGGACTGCTCATCCGGATGTGCCCTGAGAACGAGATATGTGCAGCTCCTATCGGGATTTGTCGGCACAATCGGGCGGCTTTGCTGGTCTTGTTTTATTGTTGTCGAAATGTCTTGTAGTCCGGGATTCCGAGATTGATCGGGTCTTCCCAAAGAGAAGGAATATCCTTCGTTGACCGTGAGAGCTTATAATGGGCTAAGTTGGGACACCCCTGCAGGGTAATATCTTCGAAAGCCGTGCCCGCGGTTATGAGGCAGATGGGAATTTGTTAATGTCCGGTTGTAGAAAACCCGAAGTTGACCTTAATTAATACACATCAACCGCGTGTGTAACCGTGATGGTCTCTTCTCGGTGAGTCCGGGAAGTGAACACGATGTTGGAGTTATGTTTGGCGTAAGTAGTTTCAGGATCACTTCTTGATCGCTACTAGCTTCACGACCGTGCCTTGCTTCTCTTCTCGCTCTCTTTGCGAGTGTAGCCACCATATATGCTAGTCGCTGTCGCAGCTCCACCTCACAACTCTGTCCTTCCTATAAGCTTAAATAGTCTTGATCTCATGGTGTGAGATTGCTGAGTCCCCGTGACTCACATATTCTACCAAAATAGTTGCAGGTGCCGATGATGCGGTGCACGGTGACGCAACCGAGCTCAAGTGGGAGTTCGACGAGGAACGTGGTCGTTACTATGTGTCTTTTCACGATGATCAGTAGTGGAGCCAGTTGGGACGATCAGGGATCCGTGTAGCATTTGGGGTATCTTCTTTTATTTTGGTTCCGTAGTCGGACCTTGAGTGTAATCTGAATGATGGATGTTTATTTATGTCTTGTGTGAAGTGGCATTGTAAGCCAACTATGTATCTCTTTCCCTTATGTATTACATGGGTTGTGTGAAGATTACCTCACTTGCGACATTGCTTTCAATGCGGTTATGCCTCTAAGTCGTGCTTCGACACGTGGGAGATATAGCCGCATCGAGGGCGCTACAAGTTGGTAATCGAGCCATCCCCGACTTAGGAGCCCCTCGCTGATTGTTTCTTGGCGTTGTTGAGTCTAGAACGGAAAATGTTTTGAGTCTTAGGATTATATATATCGAAGAGTAGGATTCTTTTTACTCCCGGTCCTTAAATCGCTCTGGTGAGGTCTCCTGACATAGAAGTTTTGACTCTCCTCTCCTCAAATTTCACTAAAAAAATTTTAGGATCACGCGGGTATCTTGGGATCGTTCCGATGGTTTTGTGACGAGAACATTGTTCTTGGTGCCTCCTGACAGTTAGGGGTTGTGGCAGTGTCCCGGGGAGTTGAGCTCCGAGGTGTTGTCGTCACAATTTTATCGTTGCAGGTTTGGAATACCTGAGTTTTGCCGACATCGAAATCTCTTTTGTGCAGTTGTTGGTGAGATAACCCCGATAACCCAGTACTGGGGCGAGCTCGGGAGTATTGCCACGACTCGTATAACGGATGCTTTTCGAAGGTCGAGGTACACGATTTCCGAAGCTTTCTTGGTTATGTGTTGACGGATGGATACAGCTGGATCTAGGTATTGTTAGTTTGGGTGATATATTCTGTGTCCCCTGTATCCCCAACACCAGATTGCATAACCAGAGAGTTTCGGGAGTTTATAGGTGGGAATTCTAGTAGCTTATAGGATATCTTTCCGGCGGATGTATGATTTGAGATTGGGGTCCAACGTCTAGTGGTCCGCCCATCCACGGTCGATTTATTGGTCGCGAGGCGTCTTAAAGAATCCTTGGCTATGCTGATTCGGCACGTCTTGTTTGTCATTCGTGACGTCCGTTGTACGTCGTGCCTGTAGGGCCCCACCACGAACACTTTGGGCGTAAATCTCTATCATGTGTTTGTTCCGGCTTATTCTAGAAGCCAATCTTTTGTTTTGTTTTCAGTTGTGTTATTCGAGTTGTTTGAAAGGCAGATGATGATTCCATACCTTTATCTAAGTGGCTTCTCACCTTAATGGACGTGTGATATTAGCTTTTGGAATTCATTCGTTCATCCTTGTTCGAATGTTTATTGTGAAGACTATGTGTTGCAATTTCTATCCGTTGATTCAACTTGTCTATCTGTCTATCAAGTGCTAACGGATGTCACCCTCTTCAGGATGGCTCCGCCATGGCGTACGAATCCGGATCGCAATGATGAGAGTCCCGAACCCTCCACCTCCACCTCCGCCTCCGGAGGCATGGCAAGCTATCATGGCAGCCACCAATGCCAATGCTCGATGATTTTGCAACTCTTGCAAGAGCGTACTCAAGGGCAAGGCAATCAAGGAAATCAAGGTCAAGGCAACAACCAGCCGCACTTTGCTACCCTCAATCAGTTCCTCGCTAATCAGCGAAGTCTTTCGGTTTACGTAGCCGAGGCCACAGACGCCGACGATTGGCTTGTGGACATCTGCAAACATTTTGAATGTAGCAATGTCAGACCTGAGGACTTTGTCAAGTTTGCTTCGTTTCAACTCAAGGACCAAGCTGCTGAGTGGTTCCAGCAATACAAAGATTCCAGAGGAGGTCGTGTCATTACCTGGGATGAGTTCCAACGAGACTTCATAGCTCACCACTTTCCGAAAAGTGTTGTTGAGAGCAAGCGTGAGGAGTTCTGCAATCTTAAGCAAGGCAACATGTCTGTCTATCAATACAATATCCAGTTCTAGAAACTCGCTCGCTTCGCTAAGCAAGGCGTCCCTGATGAAAAGAGTATGATCTATCAATTCAGAGGTGGCCTCAGAGAAGATCTGCAATTAGCTCTCGTGCTTTTTGAGCCAGAAAAGTATGATGAATTCTACAACATGGCCCTGAAGCAAGAAGCTGCCCAGCTCAAATGTGAGGCTTCTAAGAAGAGAATCAGGGATGCGATTCAGTCTTCTTCTTCCTCTCAAGTGGCAGCTAAGCGGCAGAAGTTCTACCTTCCTCCTCCTCCGTTCCGTCGGCCTTATCAAGAGAAGAACTCAGGTGGTCGTGGATCTTCCCACCCGCCCAACCCAAAGCTATCGTAACAAGTCTAATTCTCAAGCTCCAAGGTCAAATGCTCCTTATCACCGTCCGCTCTCAGAGGTGACTTGCAACAAATGTCAGCAGAAGGTCACTATGCGAACAAGTGCTTCAACCAAAGGCGCCTTTCCGCCTCCTCCTCCTGTGAAATCTTCCAGCAATGCGGGTCAAGCATAATCCCAACCATGCCAAGGTGAATATGATGAATGCAGCTCAAGCGGAGGAATCTACTGATGTGATAATGGGTAATCTCTCAGTTAATGATATTCCTGCAAAAGTCTTATTTGATATTGGTGCATCGCATTCTTTCATCTCAAGACCTTTTGTGGCTATGCATGATTTGGTTACTCAAGCTTTGCCGAGACCTTTGTCTATTGTTTCTCCGGCTAAGGAGATGACTTCTCGAGTTTTGGTTCCGAATGTCGGTATCAAGATGGGCGACTATAGATTTCTGGCTAAACCAATTGTTCTTGGTGACTCGGATATTGATCTTATTCTCGGGATGGACTGGCTTTCTCAGCACAAAGCTCAGCTTGATTGTGCTGCCAGGGAAATTCAATTGACTCACTCTTCTAATGATGTGATCATCTATGCCGCTCGTGATGAAACCATTCGGTTGTTTTCTCTCAATGAGAAGGGCGAATTGGATGCTATCTCTCAGATTCCAGTCGTTTGTGAGTACCAAGATGTCTTTCCAGAAGAGCTTCCGGGTATGCCTCCTCACCGGCCAGTTGAGTTCGTTATCGATCTTGAGCCTGGCACTGAACCCGTTTGCAAGCGTCCATACAAGCTTGGACCTAATGAGCTGAAGGAATTGAAGAAGCAGCTCGATGAACAAGAGCGTCTGGGTTTGATCAGACCGAGTTCATCTCCTTGGGGTTGTGGTGTTCTTTTGTCCGTAAAAGGATGGCACGGACCGACTTTGCGTCGATTACCGTCCATTGAATAAGAAGACTATCAAGAACAAGTATCCACTTCCCAACATCAATGAGCTTTTCGAGCAACTCAAAGGTGCTAAAGTGTTCTCCAAGCTTGACCTTCGTATGGGTTATCATCAAATTCACATTCGTGAACAAGATATTCCCAAGACAACATTAGAACAAGCTTTGGTTCTTATGAATATACTGTCATGTCTTTCGGCCTTGTCAATGCTCCTCCAACATTCTCTCGAATGATGAACTTCATCTTCAACCCCTACACCAATGAATTCGTCTTGGTCTATCTTGATGATATTTTGGTCTTCTCCAAGAATAAGAAGGATCATGCCAAACATTTGCGATTGGTGCTCGACAAGCTCGTAGAGTATCAATTCTATGCGAAGTTTTCCAAATGTGAATTTTGGCTTGATGAAGTGCTTTATCTTGGTCACATCATCTCCGCTTAAGGGCATCGCTGTTAATCCCGAGAAGGTGTCCGCAGTTGTGAATTGGGAACCTCCTCGAATGTCAAGCAGCTCCATGATTTTCTTGGTCTTGCAAGCTATTGCCGAAGATTCGTTGAGAATTTCTCCAAGATTGCAAAGCAGCTTTCCAACCTCCTTCAGAAGCATGTGAAGTATGTCTGGTCTCCTGAGTGTGACGTTGCTTTCAATACTCTCAAAGAGAAACTCGTCACAGCTCCTGTCTTGACTCCTCCTGATGAATCCAAGCCATTCGAAGTTTTCTGTGATGCTTCTCTTCAAGGTCTCGGTGCTGTGTTAATGCAAGAGAAGAGAGTTGTGGCCTATACCTCTCGGCCAATTGAAGCCCAACGAGAAGAACTACCCCACTCACGATCTTGAGTTGGCGGCAGTTGTCCATGCATTGATAACATGGAGACATCTCTTGTTGGGAAGGAAAGTGGACATTTTCACCGATCACAAGAGTCTCAAGTATATCTTCACTCAACCCAACCTCAACCTCGGGCAAACTCGATGGGTCGAAATGATTCAAGAGTACAACCCAAGTATTGAATATACTCCGGCAAGGCCAATGTGATTGCAGATGCTTTGAGCAGAAGGCTTATCGCAACAGTTTAATCCTCAAGCCCTTCCAACCGGGATCTCTGTGAAGCTTTCCACAAGCTGAATCTTCAAGTTGTTCCTCAAGGCTTTCTTGCCAACCTCATAGTCTCTCCTACTTTGGAAGATCAGATTCGTGAGGCTCAACTCCTGGATACCATGGTGAAAAAGGTGAAGCGTGGTATCGACAAGGGCATTTCCAAGTACAAGTGCTTCCACATTGATGACAAAGATACTCTTTTCTTCGAGGACGGATTGTGGTTCCTAAGGGTGATCTACGTAAAGTCATTATGAACGAGGCGCACAATTCGCTTCTATCCATTCATCACGGAAGTACGAAGATGTACCATGACCTCAAGCAGTCATATTGGTGGACTCGAATGAAGCGAGAAATTGCTCAATTCGTGAATGAGTGTGATGTCTGCAGAAGAGTGAAAGGTAACAGCAAAGACCAGCTGGTCTCCTCCAACCTCTTGCTATTCGAATGGAAGTTTGATCATATCGAAATGGACTTCGTGACTGGATTTCCTAAGTCCAAGCGTGGAAATGATGCTATCTTCGTTGTCATTGACAAGCTTACTAAAGTGGCTCATTTTCTTCCTATCAAAGAGTCTATCACAGCAGCTCAGTTGGCAGAGCTATACACCTCGAAATTGTCTCCTTGCACGGCATTCCACAAGTGATCTCTTCAGACCGTGGCAGCATCTTTACCTCCAAGTTTTGGGATTCTTTTCAGAAGGCCATGGGTACCAACATTCGTTTCAGCACAGCTTTCCGTCCTCAAACAAGTGGCCAAGTCGAGCGAGTCAATCAAATCCTTGAAGATATGCTCAGGGCTTGTGTCATTTCCTTCGGTATGAAATGGGAAGATTGTCTTCCATATGCCGTGTTCTACTACAACAACAGCTTCCAAGCGAGTTCGGGCATGGCCCCATTCGAAATTCTCTATGGCAGAAAGTGTCGTACTCCTCTCAATTGGTCCGAGTCAGGTGAACGCCAACTTCTTGGCAACGACTTGATCACGAAGTCAAGAAATGTGCAAAGTCATTCGTGAGAATCTCAAAGCCGGCATAATCGCGCCACAAGAGCTATTATGATGACAAGCACCGTGATGTGGCTTTTGAAATCGGAGACCATGTCTACCTCCGCCTCTCCAATGAAAGGCACTTTCGCCCGGTATCAAAGGGAAGCTTGCCCCTAGATACGTGGGTCCTTTCAAGATCATTGGCAAAAGAGGCGATCTCGCCTATCAACTTGAGCTCCCGTCCAACTTCGCGAACGTGCACGATGTGTTTCACGTGTCACAGCTTCGCAAGTGCTTCAAGACGCCTGAATGCACTATCAACTTCGAAGAAATTGACCTCCAAGAAGATCTCTCTTATCATGAGCACCCCGTTGCTATTCTTGAAGAAACCGAGTGCAAGACTCGCAACAAGTCAATCAAATTCCTGAAAGTGAAGTGGTCACACCATTCCGACCGAGAAGCCACACAGGTGCGCGAGGATCACCTCCGTTCCGAATATCCGGAGTTCTTTCAGTCCTAGATCTCGGGACGAGATCCTCTTGTAGTGGTGGAGTGTTGTAACACCCCGGATGTACTTTCCATATTTGTAACTCCAACTCTTGCCATTTTCGGGATTGTGATATGATATCCCCTCCGTGGTTGGGTTTTTCTTCATTTTTTTTGCATTTTGTCCATGTCTTGCATTTCATATCATGTCATCATGTGCATCTCATTTGCATACGTGTTCGTCTCTTCATACCGAACATTTTCCCCGTTGTCCATTTTGCAATCCGGCACTCCTATGTCCCCCGGCGTCCCCTTTTACGTTTTTCCGTGAGCGGGTACTAAACTTTCTCGGAATGGACCGAGCCTTGCCAAGTGGCCTTGGTATACCACCGTAGACCACCTGTCAAGTTTCGGGTCATTTGGAGCTCGTTTGGTACTCCAACGGTTAACCGCACTCTCGCAAAAGCCTCTTTTAAGCTGCAGCCCAACACCGCCTCAAGACAGCCCAATAACCCATCTAAGTCACTTCCATGCTCTCCGTCGTTCGATCACGATCGTGTGGGCGAAAACCGCACCTCATTTGGAGCTCCCTACCTCCTACCTATAAAAACACCCCCTCCCCCGAATTTTTTGGATCAATCCTCCTCCAAACCCTAGCTCCGATCCCCTCCGCGCCACCGGACATGTCCGGATCGGACCGGACGCGTCCGCCGCCGCGCCCGCAGCCAACCAGGGGCTGCCACGTGGGCACCCGAGCCCCACATCGCCGCCGACCCCGCGGGCCCGCGAGGCCCGTGGCGAGAGCCCTCCCGGCCCGAGCAGCGCCCGCCTTCGGCCACCAGCAACCGCCGCCGCCTCCCGGCCCGGCCGCCCGGCCGCTGCGCCGCCGATGGGCGCCGCCCATCCGCCGCCTCGGCCGCCCCGCCGTCGCCAGCCGCTGGCCACCATGGCCCCGACCTCGCCGCCTCCGTCGCCGCCTCCGCCGCCCCCCCACCTCGGCCGCCGTCGCAGGCCACCGCCCCGGCCCGCGCCGGCTTCTCCTTCCTCCACTCCGGCCGGCCACCTCGTCCCACGCCGGATCCAATCGAAGGGTTGACTTTCTCCTTCCCCCCAAAATCGTCAAAGTTTTTAATTCTATGATAATTTGTTGCAGTTTCATCGTGCCATAACTTTGCACCTATGACTCCGTTTCGTGCGTGTAATATGTCAAAATGTTCGCCTCAAAGAGTAGATCATTTCATCTCATTGCATAATTTTCATTTGAGCCCATCTTGATGCCCAAAATGCTGTTAGAAGAGGGCTATGTGATGTTAGTTTCTGTTTCGTAACAGAACATGCACTTTTGCCATATTTTCCATGATTGATGTGTGCATCCTATGAATTTGAGTCCTACATGTGTTTTGTAATATGCCATTCCATCTTTCCAGGGGTGTATGCCATGTATTTTTGTGATCTATGTGGTGACTAGCACAAGCATGCAAACTAGGCTTTCGGATGTTGCTGATTTCAGCCCCTGTTTTGCTGATATTTTTATGCCATGTTAACTTGATGCTACCGAGAGATCCATGCATATTTTGAGATACTTTAGTAAGGATGTTTTGAAAATATGGTTTTGCTCTATCCAGCCATGCCCTTGTTTGCAATTATGGAGTGCCATAGATTGAGTCAATTGAGCTCTACTTTTGCTATAAAATGTTTCCTGGCAGATTGTTTACATGTTTTTCAATTTTGCTAATGTTGTTGTGGTTGATTCGCGTATGCTATGATGTTGTTCTTGCCATGTATATCTTCTATGCCATGTCTTCTTGATGTATGTATGCTTATTTTATCATGAAATGCTCTGTAGTGAGTTCATCGAGCTCGCGAACATGCCTACTTGTTATCTGTTTTTGTCATGCCCTGTTGCTGAATCTGTTAACGAAACTTGCTATATTGACCTGGGTGTTACTATATTTTCGGATCCCTTTTGGCTTATGGTCAGTAAGGGACTTTTGTTCCATGCTTCGAGTAGATTCACGTGATGCCTTGTTTTGCTATTATAAGTTCCTGTAGCATGTCGTTTGCTTCCTCTGAATATTGCTTCCTGATGCTGATTTTGCACTTTTGCCATGCTTGTTTGGACCTGTTATGATGTGATTTAGCCGTATCTCAGTGTTCATCTTTTGTCAAGCATCTTGAGTAGATCACTGCCATATGCTTTTCTGGTACGTTTGGGTGCAGTAGCTTAATTTCTTGTTGCTTGCTATGTGGTATGATGTCATTAATGGCAGATTTGTGCCATTCTTGTTTTGCTTGTCATTTGCAAACCGTGCATCCGATTACGGTGATCTTTATATCGATTTCAACGAAATCATCTCATCTTTCCAGCGGCATACTTGGTTTGCCAGGTTGATGCCTGGTTCATCATTTTCCTTCGAGCACGCATCGCATTGCATATCACATCCCGCATATCATGCCATATATTGCATCATGTTGCTTGTGCATTGCACCGTGATTTATTGTGGTTCCTTTGTTTGTGTTCTTGCTTTGGGTAGAGCCGAGATATGAGTACATGAACGAGGAACCTGTTGAGAACGCTTACGAGGATCAAGCTTTCGACAACTCTGAGAACCTTGCAGGCAAGATGACCATACCTCGAAATCACTTCTATCTTTGCTTGCTAGATGCTCGCTATTTTTCTATGCTTATGCTATGATACCTATCACTTGTTATATCTTGCCACCCATATTGCCATGTCAAACCTCTAACCATCCTTTCCTAGCAAACCGTTGGTTGACTATATTACCGCTTTGCTCAGCCCCTCTTATAGCTTTGCTAGTTGCAGGTGAAGTTGAAGTTTGTTCCTTTTCGGAACATGGAGATGTTGTTCCTTGTTGGAACATGTTTACTTGTTGGGGATATCACAATATATCTGCTATAATTAATGCATCTATATACTTGGTAAAGGGTGGAAGGCTCGGCCTTATGCACAGTGTTTTGTTCCACTCTTGCCACCCTAGTTTCCGTCATACCGGTGTTATGTTCCTTGATTTCGCGTTCCTTACACGGTTGGGTGATTTATGGGACCCACTTGACAGTTCGCTTTGAATAAGACTCCTCCAAAGAAGGCCCAACTTTGGTTTTACCATTTGCGACCTAAGCCTTTTTCCCCGGGTTTTCGCGAGCCCGAGGGTCATCTTTATTTTAAACCCCGGACCAGTGCTCCTTCGAGTCTTGGCCCGAACTAGAGCTCCTGTGCAGCGCCTCCGGAAACTTGAGGTCGGTTTTAGTTGTATGGACTGCTCATCCGGATGTGCCACGAGCGAGATATGTGCAGCTCCTATCGGGATTTGTCGGCACAATCGGGCGGCTTTGCTGGTCTTGTTTTATTGTTGTCGAAATGTCTTGTAGTCCGGGATTCCGATACTGATCGGGTCTTCCCGGTAGAAGGAATATCCTTCGTTGACCGTGAGAGCTTATAATGGGCTAAGTTGGGACACTGCAGGTATTATCTTTCGAAGCCGTGCCTTGATTTATGAGGCAGATGGGAATTTGTTAATGTCGGTTGTAGAAAACCCGAAGTTGACCTTAATTAATACACATCAACGCGTGTGTAACCGTGATGGTCTCTTCTCGTGAGTCCGGAAGTGAACACGGTGTTGGAGTTATGTTTGGCGTAAGTAGTTTCAGGATCACTTCTTGATCGCTACTAGCTTCACGACCGTGCCTTGCTTCTCTTCTCGCTCTCTTTGCAGTGTAGCCACCATATATGCTAGTCGCTTGCTGCAGCTCCACCTCACAACTCTGTCCTTCCTATAAGCTTAAATAGTCTTGATCTCATGGTGTGAGATTGCCGAGTTCCCGTGACTCACAGATTCTACCAAAACAGTTGCAGGTGCCGACGATGCGGTGCAGGGTGGCGAACCGAGCTCAAGTGGGAGTTCGACGAGGAACGTGGTCGTTACTATGTGTCTTTTCACGATGATCGGTAGTGGAGCCCAGTTGGGACGATCGGGGATCTGTGTAGCATTTGGGGTATCTTCTTTTATTTTGATTCCGTAGTCGGACCTTGAGTGTAATCTGAATGATGGATGTTTATTTATGTACCGTGTGAAGTGGCGACTGTAAGCCAACTATGTATCTCTTTCCCTTATGTATTACATGGGTTGTGTGAAGATTAACTCACTTGCGACATTGCTTTCAATGCGGTTATTCCTCTAAGTCGTGCTTTGACACGTGGGAGATATAGCCGCATCGAGGGCGTTACAGTCGCGAAGCCACCTTCGATGTCCCATGAACACGGTTTTTGAAGACCCGGGATCTCTATCTAGCTGGCGATACGTTGTGTCATCCATGCACCTTACGCATCCAGAAAATCCGTGGACCACCTGCCCCGCGAGATATCCGTAACTGAGATAATCGTGCACCGTTGTGAGCAGTGCGGCTCTCATAGGGAAATATTCTTTCTCTGTGGCGTCCCACGTATTGGCTGGCATTTTGCACAGCGTGTCTAGCTCCTCTTTCAGCAGCCCCAGATACAGATTGATGTCGTTCCCTGGTTGTTTCGGCCCTTCAATTAGCATACTCATGTGAATGTACTTCCTCTTCATGCACAACCAGGGGGGGAAGTTGTACATCCACACAAGCACAGGCCAGGTGCTATGTGTGCTTCTCTGGCTGCCAAATGGATTGACTCCATCGGTGCTCGCGCCCAGCACGATGTTCCTTGGATCCTTCCCAAATTCTGGGTCTTCGAAGTTGAACGCTTGCCACTGGCTCGCATCCTTAGGGTGACTCAGCATCTTGTCTTTTTATTTATCTCCGGATCATTTCCGTCATCTTCCCGCTTCTTCTCCTCCCTATCTGCGTGCCAACGCACGAGCTTTGCAACCTTAGGGTCCGCGAAACACCGCTGCAGACGAGGAGTGATCGGAAAGTACCACAACATTTTTCGAGGAGCTTTCTTCCTCTTCTTTTATCGAGTGACGCCGCACACCGGACATATGGTAGACTCCGCGTGCTCGTCCCGATAAATGATGCAATTGATCATGCACACATAGTATTTCTCGTCTAGTAAATCCAGAGGACACACGATTTTCTTCGCCTCCTCGAAACTGGTCGAGCACTTGTTCCCCTTGGGAAGACATTCGTGCCAGAATGACATGTTCTCGTCGAAGCATGCGTCGGTCATTTTGTGTTTTACCTTCATCTCCAGAGCCATGAGCGTTACCTTCAGGCGGGTATCCTTGGGTCTGCATCCTTCATACAATAGAGTAACCGCGTCTATCTCCAGTTGATCCAGCTTGGCTTTCCCTCGGGCGGCAGCTCTTGCGTTATCCGTCTGCTTGAGAAGCAGCTCTTGAATATGAGGGTCCTGCACCCAGCCTCCATCGTCGTCTGCTCCGGCATATTCATCTTCATGATCATACCCTTCATCTTGATCTTCCTCATCATCATGTCCGGCATCTTCTACATGATGACTGTGGTACAAAGATCACCGTCGTGATCATGTCCTAGAGATTCTTCGTCTTCTCGCCCGCCCTCGCTTGTGGTGGTTGTCTTGCTGCCCTTCCTCATTTCTTGCCCGACCCCATGGACGACTTCATAGTCATCTTCATCACCTTGCCACCGATAACCATCCATGAAACCATGCAAGAGCAGGTAGTCCCGCACCTGCCCGGAATCAGGGTCCGCCATAAGGCTCTTCAGCTTGCATCTTCGACACGGACATCTTATCTCCGTCTCGTTCTTTTGAAGCATCTCGGCCTTCGCGGAGCTCAAAAACCTATTCGTGATGCCTTCGGTCATCGTGCGGACCATGGTCGTCATGGGTAGAGCAAAAGCGATATTTTAGAACCAAGAAAAAATTTGGCATGACTTTCCCTAAAAATAGGACCAAAAAGAATGCGTAGTGCCAAAATTCTCGCTGAAACGGAAATGAATCAACATTCCGGCAAAATATTGGCAACTATCGCATTTCAAATACCGGTACCTGCAAACACAAACATATATGCAACACGACAAACATATGCAACACCACAAACATACATAGATCTAGCTAGGCCACAAAAAGTGCATATGCACGTTGTTGGAGCGAGCTAGGGAGAAAAAAAGTAGATCTACAGCATGAAGATAGCTTTCCCCTTACTTACCTATCAAAAAAAGGTAATTTCACCACTTAATTTTGATGAATCTATGGTGCAAATGAGGTGAGGAGGAGGAGGCAGTCGACAAGCTTGGAGAAGGAGGTGGAGGGAATGAAGTGGGGAAAGTGAGTGTGTAGGTGTGGCTGTCCAAAATATCTTGCTGGTCCCAGGTTACTAATGGTGCACCACACAGACATGCGCCATTAGTAACACAACATACTAATGGCGCACCACACAGCCATGCGCAATTAGTAGTTTTGCAAAAAAGTATATATATATATATATGTATGTGTGTGTGTGTATATATATATATATACTTTTTTGCAAAACTACTAACACCGTGGCATAGTGCGCCATTACTAGTTTAAACTAGTAATGGTGCACTTAGCCACGGTGCGCCATTAGTAGTTTTGCAAAAAAAGAATAAAAAAATACAGTACCGGCGCACTCTATGGCTGGTGCGTCATTACTAGTTAGAATTAGTAATGATGCACTTTGCCCGGATGCGCCATTAGTATGTTTGGAAAAATGAAATAAAATTGTTACTAGTGGCGCACCTTGTGTCTGGTGCGCCATTAGAGTCTTCCACACTAGTGGCGCATCACCACATGGTGCGCCATTAGTATATAGTAGTGGCGCAGCACTTCTCTGGTGCGCCATTAGTGTCAATTTCATCTATAGCCCTTTTCCTAGTAGTGTTATCCAATGATATAACTAAAAATGCCAGCCCTACTAACCTATACAATAATTAAATGCAACAAATCATATGTATTTTCAATATCAGTTCTCATACTATTAATCCAAATATTCATGTTTCACACAACAAATTTCCTTGAATATTGCAACCAATTCATGTACCAACGTGCGAGGTATAATCTAGTTTCTTGAAACATGCACCTACCTCCTGATAAAAGATTAAAGCAACTGAAATATATGGGGCACAAATATTTTAGTGCTAGTACATGGTCCATCCTCTTACTCTGGTGGCTGGCTGTCGGTGCCTCTTCCCGCTTTGTATTGTGTTGCTCCACGCTTCGCCGTCGGAGGAAGCACAATATGTAGCATAGACGTCGATCCACTACAAGAAAACTGTTAATCCATGACGGATTTTCAATGACATTCTCGGAACTGTCATGAACAAACTGCTACAGCTCCGCAAGCCCGCCGAAGCCCACCGAACCTTTACCCATATAAAAACCTAACCCTAACCCTCCTCCCGTCCCCCTCTTCCATAACCCCCTCATGATTCCCCATCGCCTCAACACAGCGCCGCCACCCAGTACCTTCTTGCCTTCCTCCTTGTATAGCTCGTCGGCGCCACCCCATCTTCTCCCTCCCCTGCACCTCCACCTCAACCGCCAAGTGACGGCACATCACCGCCGCCCGCACCCACCAGCCACCTTGCTCACGGGCTCGGCCCTGTCCCCCACCCTCCCCTCACGTTCTCTCCCAGATCAGATCAAGTAGCCGCCAGCCAGATCCGCTGTGGTGCTTCCGGTGCCCAAGCTATGGAGCTCGTCCACCAGGCCCTTTCTTCTCCCCGTGCCTCCCTCTGCCCCCTTCTCTCATTGATTTGATTTAATTCAATTTTGCAAGTGTAATTCGATTTCGTCAAGTTGGTGCTGCTGCTGCCTCGAAGGACCTGTCGAGGTGGAGAAGAAGGACCACTGGCGCCATGAGCTAGCGGGAACCAAGTCAGGACCTCGAAGACGCTATGGAGCTCCAGCACAACATCATTCGCACCTCCCCCTCTCCTGGAGAGCGTCAAGGTCTTTCTTCTCCTCTCCGCAACATGAATCTCTCTCTTTTGGTGAAGTCAGAACCCGTATCAATACAGTTACTAACCTGGAAATATTCTAGAATGGACAAAACGCTAGCATGTAGCACATGCAAAAGGATTTTTTTTCCTCTCTATGTGGTTTCATAGATTAGTTATCATAAAATTGTTGTGCATATCTATTCAGGTTTTCTCCTTTCACATGCTCATTCCCCTTTTTGCTCCTGCAAATGAAAAAGTTATATTTGTTGACAGCTGGGAGCAAATCTTAATTTCTTAATGGTTTTTTTCAAGGTTTTTGAAACTAAATACCATGCAGTTATGTTCCAGCTAGTTCCTACTATTTGTAGTTCTAATGTGCTTCCTGCTGATTCAGTGCCATTGTAAATTTCTCTTACAACATTGATCTGGTTTAATATTTTCCCACTACTGTTAGACAGCCAAAACTATTATGCAGCCACTTTGTACATCGTCACTTGCCTGTGTGAGAAGGATGTAGGGCTGTTGAGATAGGTGAGGGACGATAGCAGCCAGTGGAAAGTCGTAGGTGCCTGCGGTGGTGCACTCCTCATCAGTCATCTCTTGTTCCCTGTCAAAAGTGCAACATGTACAATTAGTTAGTACTTGTCTATACAAGCTTCAGTAGTAAAAAATGCAGATTGGAAGTTTGTACAACTAGGAGCAATGGTTTGCATTTGTCATGATTAGATAATCAAGCTTTATACTATTTGATGGTAGTTTCTTGTTGTAACAATTTACTTGATTGAAAGATGAAATACATAGAGAAAAGAAATACACAGAGAAGTTATTTCTGTCCTTAGGTTGCTAAATTTTGTTATATTTTTACATGAAAACTCTGAACCTGACATATCCTTTTTTTACAGACACCAGATTGGAACCTTCATTAAGGGAAGAGGTACGTCGGCAGTTCCCAGGTTAGCAGGATCTGAGAACAAGATACATGAACTCTCTGTTGTGCTGCTTGCTATACTGTATCCAGTGAGTACCCCCACCCATATCATTATCACAAACTAGGAATTATTCCTTCATTGAGATAAGTAAATGAAGATGTATGTACGCACTAGCCAGTTTGCTGGCTTAAATTTTACTTCCTAAAGTAGTCTGTTATGTTGTCTCTGAGTCGGTTTACAAACATGTTAATTATTAAGTTAAAGAAAGCAAATTCAACTAATATTATTGTACATCTGCACAATTGGAATGGTGAATCTGAAGGTTACTTAACCTGACTATTTACTTGGTGGAATGAGCTCAACCCGAGTAAATAAACATAATACTATTTATCACCATTCATTCTCATTGTTCATGATACTGAAAATTTCGCAGCGCATTGGAAAGATGTTGCTGAAGAACAACCAGGCCCGTATGCTGCCACTGTTATAGCACTTCGAGTTTTGTGATGTGTGTTGTGTCTCTGTCATTTGACTTTCATTTGACACAAATTTCCTTTGCATTAATTTTAAGAGACCTCATGTTTCTTCTTGTTTTATAGTAGATGCAATGTTATTCTTATTTGTAGCACTGTTAAGATTTCAGAATCTTAGACATCATGTAATTCATTTTTATCTTTGTTGCAATTCTCTTATTTCTACTACCTATTCATATCTACAAATATCTAATATTCTTGTAAATATTCTAGGTAAGATTGGGTGGCGAGCTACTTGGTGTTGCCTATCACAATTAGCCACGACATGATAATTGCCACAAGAGGGACGAGGAGTCTTAATAGTTTATATGTCATGTTGATGTAAAATGGATTGTACTGGTTCCTATCCTTGATGTGATATATTTTGTCAATCTTTGTTGCATTTCATAGAGGATTTTGGAGGAATAAACTGCTACGTTGTAGATACATACAGTGGGCTGCATACTCAATGAACTGTGTAATGTTTGACACTTTGCAAATACTTCCTCTTGGGTCAAAGTTGGCATTAAAGATCTGTGATGCATTATGCTAAAAACGTACTAGGTGAAAATTAGGCCGAAATAAATGGGCTAGTGGGAAATCCATGATGATTTTTATAACGAAAAATAGTATCCACGTAGGCATCCATGTTGGTTAATCAAAAATCCTACGTGGCATCAATCCATGACGGACTGTTCCGTCACAACGATTTGGGCCTGGGCGGGCTTGGGACAGATCCATGACGGTCAAGAACCGTCAAGGAAAGTCCGATGTCAAATTATGACGCGATATACATGACGGACTTCATGTCCGTCATGTATGGGCATCCATGACAGCTTTCCACTTATCAGTGACGGATTAGATCCGTCATGTATTAACAGATTTCTTGTAGTGATCTGTCATGGTCTCTACCTCTCTCCCTTCTCTCATTTGCCTGAAACATGATGCCCCCCCCTCTCTCTCTCTCTTTGCTCACCACCAATCATGTATCCGACACCGCTACATTGACCCAGTGGAATCATGCATGAGAAAACCGTGGATAAGAGCGAGAACCTCGTTCGCTTGAACCATAGCAGACGATGAGGATTTGGGGATCGGTTGGTTTATCTTTTTGGTTGCTTGATGAAATCTGTTTTGTTAAACTTGGAGCAGCTTATTCAATACAGAGGAAATGGAATTACGCCTACAAGTAGCAAAGGTCATTTATGATCACACTACCCAAATAAATAGATAATAAATTTTGCCATCACATGCTTGAGGAGCTTCTTCTCTTGCTTGCTTACGCCGTGCAAACTTGCAGTAATATGATTGGAGACTTGAAGTGAGTGGTAATAGATAGCAAATAAATTATAGAATAATGTCATATCTTGGCATAGCTCATGTGAGGTTTGTGATTAACCGAAACACTTCAAGCATGTATACCTCAAAAAATTTAGTACAATGGCAAGGTAGAGACATGTTGACACTTGATGCATGAATCATCGTAATATTGCAATGAGTCCACACGAGATAGAACTACATGTGAGTTCACATCTCACAGAAGTGTAATTTGTAGCCTCCTCTTTGGAGTCGTCTTCTTTGCTAAAGCTGCAATGGGTATCCTCTCTAGACTAGTTCTGGTTTGTGATGAAATACTTCTCCGAGAAAGAAAGCAAGGAGGATGCACATATACATGCTATCAAATTTATATAAGCATTTTGTTTCTTATTTTTTTACATTGCCGAACATGTAACTATTTGTTTTGTTACCTTCTAGCGAATATGCCCGGATTGTCATGTAGTATTTGTTCTCTACCTAGCTTTTGTGGGTTGCTATATTCACCTATCATAGCTTTCGTATTGCTCTTTATAGGTTTCCTATTCTTGAAATTAAAGAAAACAAGGTTTATTTTTGGCATGAGTGATAATTTAAGCTTTGAACAAAAAAATAACAATTGCCTTCTCTTGGTTCTAAGTGAGCACTTGTAACCTATGACCCTTTGTGCCACATTTCTTGCAAGTCGCTAGGCCTCTAATCATTTTCTTCACCTTGCATTTGTGGGAGTAGTGCTACCATTCTTGGAACCTTTCTTCATGTGCCCACCTTCAAGGGAATCCTTTAATCCTCATTTTTTCTTTACCTTCCTTTATTTCTTGTCTTAAGTATTGTCACCACAACAAATGGAAGCTCCACCCATGACCACTATGATTTTTCTATTGCTGGCTCATTCTATCTCCCATAAGAGCCTTGAAATTATCCACAGAGTGGTACTAAAGCACAAAATTGTTCAAGGCATTTTTGTGATGTCACAATTGCCAAGGAATATTGACGTTGTTTACCACAACGCTTTCATTCAAGACAATTACAAGTCTTCTGATTAGCTTTGCAATATGCGTTTTAAAATTCTTTATATTGTCTGAAACCTCTACTCTCCAATCAATAGAGTCCACAACTTTCAAGTGCGTAAAACCTCTAGTATTTGCCCTCAACTGAACCGTAATACTTGGTAGTATCCGTCTAGATGGTAGTCTTCCTCAAATCCTTCTCCTCTTCCTCCACAAATCCTTCATCATCTCTCTAAGATTGTGAGCTAGTTCAGCAACATGTAAGTCCTCAAAGTCTCCGCTCAAGTTGTAGAAAACTCTCGCTATATTATTAGTATGTAGTCACACTTGATGCCCGGAATGAATACATACCTTATCGATTTGAGAGTGATATCAACTTAACCGAAGTCATAGCTCATTTGATTCTCCAATAGTTGTGTCCATAAGTTACGTGAAAATGTCTTTCATATAAGCCATTGCGGCAGAAAACGTCCTTCTGAAACCCTAGGACCTCTCTGCAAAATTATTCATAAGGTGAAAAATTGTTCCCCTTGTTCAACATTATAAAATATATTCTTCATTGCATTCTATAAGCCTTTGCAAGCATTTTTAAGTCGATTCATAAACCAAGTTCGATTGTCTTCAGTATCAGAAGCTATGAACCATAGGCAAGTGGATACATCCAATTGTGGCCATCAATTAGCCTCGGCTACAAAAATCCAACTCTACTTGCAAAGGCTTAGAGAACGCGGTGAAGACTGTATTTCCCAATGCTGAATAAAGGGAATGTTTTCCCACATTATGGAGAATTTTCTGAAATGGTTCCATGTGTTTGGAAGGGTGTATCTATTGGCAAGGGCTTATATGGGAGAGGTGTTCACAGAACATATGGAAGCAATTATTTGATAATAAAATGGGGTATGGCTTTTGTTAAGTTAGTGCATACTCTCAAGCGGGCGAGGTGTGTCCTCAATCCAGACATTAAGTGTGAGCTCATCTCTAGTAACATAGGACGAGGTTTTCAACATCTGGTTCAGAGAAACTTATTGCTAAACTAGCCGACAAGATTAGAGGGATGATCATGGGTCTCTAGAGAACAAGGAGAAGGCTTGGAGGAAGACTGCCATCTGGACCGATCCTACTTATGGGGGAAGAGGGAAAATACTAGAGGATTGGGGCACTTGAAAGTTGTGAAACCTGTTAACAGGAGTGTAGAGATTTGATACAATAGCAAAACTTATTGAAAGGCATATTGTGAAGCTCAATCAGAAGACATGTAGTTTTGCCTTGAAGGGCAGCACACATACAAGCGATGTTAACATGTCTTGCCTTTGTGTCATCATAAAAGGGAGTAGATCTTGAACAGTTTATGCATATGTGTACTATGCGGGCAGATTCAAGGATGTTATATGGGAGAGAGATTGAGCCAATGACAGACAAATCACAGTGGACACGAGTGGAGCTGTCATTTGATGTGGTGCCACCACTTTAAAACAAAAATAAAGGACAAAAAATGGAGGATTCAAAGGATGTGTTAAGGAGGTCACGAGGTGTTAATGATGATAGCACTGATCCCGCAAATGCCAAGGGGAAGAAAATGATTAGATGCCTAGTGATTTGCAAGAAATTTGGTTAAAAGTATCATAGGCAAGCTAGTTACAATGTCCACTTAATTGAACCCAAAAAAGACAATTGGCGTTCTTTCATTCAAAGCTTGAATTATCACCTCATGACAAAAGTTTATTGTTTAATTCAAGAAAGAGGAAGCCTAAAAGGAACAACACATAAGGTATGCAAGGTGAACCGAACACCCCAAAAAGGACAACTAGAGAACAAATACTATGGGATAGTTAAGCCATGCACTAGAAAGCAATCAACTAATAGTTCTATGTTTAGCAATGTAAAAATGAAACAATTTTCTTATATATAAATGCCATAACATATATGTGCAACTTCCTTGCTTTATTGCTAACAGAGGGTATTCATTCACAAACCAGCACAACTACTCCAGAGAGGATACTAGTTGCAGCTCTAGCAAAGAAGATGGCTACAAAGAGGAAGCTACAAATTGGATGAAAAATCTCCATTAAATTTACAATTCAAGCTGTGCATCCACATGGGCTGCTCTTTTAAGCGTTATCTTCAGTTGCCTATAAAAATGCAAAAGTACATCACCTATTGGAATATTTTTTAGCAATATTATTTGGTATCACGGTTACGTGAAATTCATGAAATCGAATTGGGATATATGAGACGGCCTCCACGCTCACTATACATATTATAAATTAGAAAGTAGTATCAAAGCCTAAGTATACTAAAACTCCATGATCCACAGAAACCACGGATCGACAATATTTGTGAGACAACGCTAAGAAACCATATGTGTTTTCGAATGCAGATAAGCATCCAACTGATTTTGCAACATGCTAGAAAAAAACAATTTGAATTGAAGAATTCCACCATACCTCCTTGCTTTCTCCTTCCACAAACATAAGACTTCCAATGCATTGGCATGTACGTCTTGCATGGATATAACACCTGTTGATTTGTTAAATCTGGAAAAGCTATTGAACTTCATTCTTGTGCACAATTAAACGCCATGTCTAACAAATGTTGACTTCCACCTGCCAAAACAATGGTTTAAACTGTAGTAAACATACAATCTGCCATATGTACCTCAGTACCCGAGTCTCTACATGAATGTATAGCTTATTGTGTTGAAACACTACAAAGATAGACTAGTGTAAATTTTTTTCTCGAATACGCACGAGTGTGCGTACTATATTAGAAAGAAGGGATCGGGGTAAAAGAGCCCGTCCACGTTAGCGTTACAGATTACATATATACACTGTACACTAACTCCACCCTCCACCTCCCTCTCCTATGTTTACCTACGCTCCACTGCCCACTCTTCCACTTCTGCAAAGAAGGCGTCCATGTCTCCTCGTAGTATGCCCGCTTGCTTCCATATGCGGCCCTCACGGACGACTGCTTGAATGATCCTGTTCTTCGAAGGTGTGGCTCCATCAAAAACGATAGAGTTGCGATGCTTCCATATCTGCCATAGCCCTAGAATGATGATTGCATTTGCATCTCTCTTAGCATGCCTTCTTCCTCCCTTGCCTGAGACCATGCCCCGAGGCTTTCAGTCACAGTAAGAATCCACTCCGTCTTGTGCATGGGATGCAGATAGCCGTCCACACTTCCCGTGCGACCACACACTAAAGTAGAACGTGGTTGATGCTCTCCTCTTCTTGGCTGCACATAGGGCAACAGTCTTGATGATCCAGTCCACGCCTTGCTAGCCGATTGGACGTCCAGCACCTGTCCTGGATTGCGAGCCATGTGAAGAAGCGACATGGCGCCGGTGCCCTTGATTTCCATGTGAATTCGGCCGTGGGGTCGACCTCCCGGCCCCAAAACTTGGCTGCATAGGCGGTCCGCGCTGAGTTGCATCCACTTGTTTCCCATGTCCAAGAGATGGCATCACTTTGTGCTAGGTGGAGCTCGACCCTTTGGATCATCGTCCACAATTGCAGGTATTCACGCAACGATTCAGCAGTGACCTCCGGGCTCACCTGGGTGACCCAATTGTCGTTCAGAAGCGCCTGGGAGATAGTGCATGTTCTTCTTATTTTCTTCCTGACTCGCCTGTATGCCAAGGGTGCGATCTCTTCAATCCGGTGGCCTTCAAGCCATCTATCTTCCCAAAAGAGTGCTGAATTTCCATCCCCTAGGGTTCAGCGAGCAGCCGCGTTGAAGATTTATGTTGAGGCTTTTGGTACCTTGATGTCAAACTCTGCCCATGGCCTCGTTGCGTCCGATCGTTGTAACCAGGGCCATTTTGCTTGCACCGCCTTGTTCATCCATCCTAGGTTGGGGATGCCTAGTCCACCCGCCCACTTGGGGGCGCATACCGAATCCCAAGCGACCGCGCAGCTGCCACCGGACAAATTTGCCTCCGCGCACCAAAGGAAACTGCGGCATATTCTGTTCATTGCTGAGACTGTCTTCTGCGGGAGGTCGAGTGCCATCATCGCATGCAGCGGAATCGCACACATCACATATTGTACGAGGAGCATTCTTCCACTCTTTGGCATCATCGTCGCTTTCCACTTTGGCAATGTCGTGGCAAGTTGATCCACAAGACCTGATAACTGAATATGGGATTGCTTTCTAAGGGTGAGCGGCAACCCAAGGTACTTGCACAGGAAGGCACTGCTCGGGAATCCAAGTGCCCGCTCCACTATTTCCATGGTCTCGGCAGAGCACCGTATAGGATAGGCCGCACTTTTGGCAAGGTTGACTCGGAGGCCTGATGCCTCTCCAAACAGGGTAAAGAAGTGATGCGCAGGTGTTCAAGTCCCTCTCGTTTGTCTTGAGGAAGATCATTACGTCGTCGGCAAACATCGAGAGGCGATGACGCAGCCCGGTTCCTGCCAAGGGAGCTAGCAAGCCCCTAGCGGTCGCGAGCTCAAACATGCGGTGCAGGGGCTCCATGATGAGGATGAATAGAATTGGGGATAATGGTGCACCTTGCCGTAAGCCCACGATGTTGTATATTGGCCGACCCGGCGTACCGTTGATCATAATTCTTGTTGATGTGCTTGCCAGCAATCCACAGATCCACGTGATCCATCGCTCACCAAAACCGGCCTTGTGTAGTACTTCTAGAAGGAATGGCTAATGTACCGACTCGAACTCCTTTGATATATCAAGCTTGAGCATGATGGCCGGGTCCCGCAGGGCGTGTAGCCTCCGTGCCGTGCATTGGACGAGCATGAAGTTGTCGTGAATCGAACGCCCCCGCACGAAAGCGCTCTGGTGGTTCCCCACAATGGAAGGAAGATCCACGGCCAGTCGCGTGGCCAGAGTCTTGTCAAAAATCTTGATCTCACTATGAACAAAGCTCACCGGTCGAAAGTCGCGAATATCCACTGCTCCATCCTTCTTGGGCAGCAGGGACACAATTGCCTTGTTGATTGCATGCAGACCTCTCTTGTCCCCTTGGTGAAAAGCGTGAAGTGCCCTCATTAAGTCCTCCTTGATTATAGGCCAGCAAGTTGCAAAAAACCGACCCGTGAAGCCATCTGGACCCGGCGCCTTGTCCATGGGCATGTTCTTCACAACCTTCTCGACCTCCTCCATGGTGAAAGGCTGCTCAAGATGCGTCAGATCTACTGTCGGCAGGTTTAGGAGGTCAAGATCAATGGTGTGTGCCCTTCCTAGAGTGCCAGCAAACACATTCGTGTAGTAGTCATCCACTTCCGTTGCAATTTCATCATGCGTGCTGGCTGTGGTGTCCCCGTTTCGGATTGTCGTGATCATGTTCCTTCTCTGTCGGTGGCAAGCGTGTTGGTGGAAAATTCTTGTGTTTGCATCTCCCTCCCGTAGGGAGAGAATTCTGGATCTTTGCCGCGCGATTGATCGTTCCAGAGAGCAAAGGCCGAGTAACTTCAGCTTCAGAGTGCGCCGTAGATCCTGCTCCTGTGGGGATAGTGCTCTTGTATCCATTGCTTTGTCCAGGCGTGTAATTATCTCCATGGCAATGCCAGTCTGCAGTTTGATTTTGTCTATCCAGCGGTCGCTCCACTTCTTCAGCCCCTTTGCCGTGGCTCGCAGCTTGAGGTCGAGCGTAACATAGGGGCTCTCTTCTCTGGGCACGGAGTTCCACCACTCCTCCACCTTTTGCATAAAACCTTCTGTTCTTGTCCAGAATGCCTCAAACTTGAAACCTTTACCCATGCGCAGATCTGCCTCCATGTCCAAAGAAGAGAGGACAAGTGGTCCCAAATTGAGGAGCCCAGTGCAGTGAGTTGACACGTCGGGTATAGTTCCTCCCAAGATGACGTTGTGAAGACTCGGTCAATCTTCTCCATTGTCTATTGCGCCCGTTCGTTGGACCAAGTATACCTCCACCCATTCAAATATACCACCTTGAGCTCGAGGCTGTTGAGCTTTGTACAGAAGCGTGCCATCATCCGCCTGTTCACTAAAGTGTTGTTCTTGTCCTCCGGGTTGACCAATAAGTTGAAATCTCCCATCAGCGTCCATGGCCCAGCAATCAGCTCACGGATGCCCACCAATTCCTGAATGAACTCCACTTTTTCATGGTCATGTTGTGGGCCGTAGACCCCTGTCAACCACCATTGCGCCCCTCCCGCGTGCGTGACTAGCGCGGTGAGTGCGTTCGTTGTATAGTGTGGGTTGGATAATTTAACCACGGTTGCATCCCAAGCTAGAAGGATGCCTCCCCTCGTTCCTATCGCGGGCAAGTAGTATAAGTTGTCCATTTTATTCCCAAGGCAGTGGGTGAACACCTCCGCCGATACATGCTCCATTTTCGTCTCTTGGAGACAGACAATGCTCGGTGTGACCGAGTAAACCACCTGAGATATTGCACTCCGACGCGCCGGGGTATTAAGGCCTCTCACATTCCACACTAGGGTCTTTAGAGATGGCATACTCATTTTGCAAGCCTACGCAGTGAACCACCATGACCGACCCTAAAGTCGTTCCTCCACGACCATCTCTGCGTCGCCAAGCGGAAAAACAGAGGCCTCCCATCCAAACAAGGCTAGGATTGCCTTGATGTGGCCCTCCGAGAGTGGCTGGTTGAATAGCTGCGCATATGCGTCAAGCGCCTCGTCTGTGATGATTTCCTCTTCATTTGCTAGGCATAGTTTCCGGATCAGCACCCCCTGTTGCTTCGTTGCTGTCGAGCCCCGACCAATGCCCCTAGCAATTCTGGCGCTCCTCCGCGGGTTGGAAACCGGAATTCTCCACTGCCTCGTACGCCTTTGTGACACGACATGGGCTTTGGCTGGTGGGGTCGACAGAACTGGTGTTAGGGCCTTCCTCAGTTGGGCACAAAGCACATCTACTTGGCTCACCGGGCTCGCACGGGGCGGCGACGTGCATGGGCTGCCCGATCTGCATGGCGGTCAACCATCCCTAGGTGGACAGGTGGGAGCATCTCGTTCGCTGGAGAGGGAGACGCAGAACATGCTCCCCACCGGTCCGCAGCGTTGGGAATTCGCGCCTGAGCTACCTCCTATGCATCCACTGCATGGGAGCGCGTCCTCAAAAACCGCGTCCATCCAATCCTCCTCTCGCGCCATTTTGTCGTTGTCCGGATCCAGAACATGGTCACTGGCCCTCTCTGAGCGCGCAGGTGCGTGCCCCGCCATAAGTTTGAACCCCGCGCCCTCGATTAACGCGCATTCTATGGACCCCACCTGAATCTGCCTGTTGCCGTGTCTTGTAGCCATATCCGTCTCGGTCCGCATCGGATCCCCCACCGCCAGCCCGTTGGTCAAAAGCATGGCAGGACTGGCTTTGCCCGGCCCGCGCTGCTTCCACCTGCTCAGACAGACCGATGGTGGGGAGCCCAGGCTGTCCTCTAAGACGCAGCCGACCGCTTTGGGCGCCTCCCCGTTTGAACCGCAGGACGACGCTGCGCTGGGCTTTGACGCAAGCACGCCCACAACACTACGGTCCAGGAGAACAGACTACAAAGCAGAGCGGGGGGAGGGGCCACCTGTGTGCCTTGGACGCAAGCGGCCACGTCAGAGGGCCCACCATCGGTGCCCGGCCCCACTGATGAGTGTCGGGCTCGCAACTCCACCTCCACGCCCAGGGGCAACCCTTCTATGCGCCGGCGCCGGCTCCGGCGCCGCCGTGGAGCCGTGCGACTCGCCGGAAGTGTCCTGCCCCGGCTCCGCCGAGTCACCATGCCGATCCTGCTCGTGGTCATCCTCATTCGACGGCAGGGAGGGCGGCGGCGGAGGTGGCGGTGGGGGATGAGGCATGCCCCCACCCCTGGAGCCGTCACGCACCGGCGGCACCAGCTTGATGATCTGGACAGGGTACCACAGCGCCTCCGGTGCCCCATCTACCAACTCAAGTTCCGGCACGTAAAGCATGCGGCGCGCCGGAATTCTTGAAGGATCAGCCGTCTTGAGCCAGACATGGAACCCGGACATGTCGAATCTCCGCGCCGTGCGCTCAGCCACCTGAACAACGAAACCCAGACCGCGCAGGATAGAGGCTCTTTGTCCGAATTGCATTTGCTAGCACCAAAAGATGAGAGATGGTCGTGAACTAAATAAATATGAAAGTGGTTAATTGAAAATACCACATTACTATGGCACGAGTTCTTTGAAACCGTGATATCCATATAAAATGGCATTTGGTGCATCTTAGCTAATAATAGTACATGTGTTGAGTCTATAAAAATAACTAAGAAGTTTTGAAGATGTAATGTAAAGTTTGGTAACCGCAGCCAATATTTACATTTAGTGGGATGTGCAAAACTTGAAAAAGGAAAATGGAAGACACTATTATAGAAGTACAGAGTGTCCATTGCTAACCTCCAACTTTTGTCAGATCCGAATCAGATCACCACTAGAATGACTTCTAAGCATTTTCAATATGAAACCGTACACCAAAATATTTCAGCTAGTACAATGGAGAATTTCCAATTCCTAGTAGATAAATGTTCAGGTTGTAGTATTTTCCACACAATCATTTGAGAATCTTCTTATGCTCAGGCAGATATTGATAACACATAATGTGCATATTATCATCTCACACACATAGATCACCTTCTGTGCACACATATAGATCACCTTCTATGCAGAGCTACGTCTACTACTATATATATCATCTCATTTCCTCTCTGCCACATCGTATATGAGTTTGACAACATGTCAGGTACGACAGAAGGAATCTAAAATGGACATCAGCGAGAAGAAATGTGGCATGCATTATATTGGTTTATGAAAATAGGTGATAGAAGAGCCTATTGTCATTTTAGCACAGAAAATACCTCTAGAAACCAAGTCAAGGTTCCTATATATTTTGTTTAGTGTAAATTAACACGGGCTTACTTTTTATACCAAAGTGGAAAGAAACACATGGCTCGGTTAGTCGGAGTTTACATTCATAGAAAACGTAGAACAAATAATTTACCGTGTAGCATATACATAAGTGACAACTCTTGCAGACCTTGCCTATAATAAATTAGCAAAAATACATAACGAAAGTACTAAGGTGAACATGGTTCCACGGGCACCCAAGTAAATAGTAAATAAAAGAAATACTAATTTTCTTTTAAAATCTGAAATTTTGGGGTATCAAACTTGGTCGACACATAATCATGTGTGAAGTTCGGTGCAGGAATGACAGCCGGGGTATTTCTTAGTAAAGAAAATATAATCCGACCTTACTATATATTCCGTCTAATGGTGCTTTTGAATAAAACTTTCATCTGTCATTTTTACCCAAAATACCACGGATGTCATTTCTTCGTGAAGCTTCATACGCGAGTATAGCAATCAACCGTGTATATTACAAAAAAGTCAGATTTTTTCTGAATTTACTATTTATAATGGGTGCATGTGGAACCATGTTCCACTAATCCGCGTCTAGTTACACAAGCCTTAAAGAAGAGTAGGTTCAACAAGGAAATAGTTTGCTAAAAAACAACTGTAATTTTCAAGGAAAATAGGATCTTTAGGACACCATTACCGAAGACAAAACAAAATTCACGGTAAAGCACATACTTTCAGGTCCATTAGAGAAACAAAATACCCGTACGTGTTCCTTTTCTTCCAACAATGTTCGAGTTTTGCAGTGCATATATCTAAACCCACTTTCTTGGCAAGCAAACAATTCACCAAACACTTAGGGTGCCTTGCCTAATGCCTGCAGTCGATATCAGAAGGAAATAAGGAGGTAGAGGAGGAACGACTGGACCTGCAGCATGCAGGCCATGCGCGTCGTGTATGCTAACCTTTCTCGTGATTTTGAACCGAAGTTTCTCTCGTGATTCACCATGGCGCCGATTACCGCCGCTCCCTCCTTCTCCTCCCCGTCCTCGAACCTATCAAGTAAACGTACCGGAGGTGCTGGACACCGAGAGAAAGAAAGAAGAGGCGGGGGACTGCGGCGACGCGGGGGACGGGGAGAGGCGCCGTGGATGAGCTCGTGAGGTGACGGATAAATACAGAGGGGACACGGCTGACAGGGAGAGGCGGCGGTGGATGAGGTCGTGGGATGATCTGGTGCCCGTGATCCGAGGTCCGAGTGGCGTTGAACCCTTGCTTGGCACCCGAGCTAAATAAAGAAATCAACGGCTGGAGAATAATTCAAACGGTCATCGGACGGGCCAGCTTTCATGATAGCATGAGTTTATCCGGATTAAACGTGAGTCAAACCTTTTTCCAGTTTGACGAACTTTATAGAGAAAAATGTTAATACGTATCAACAGCTTACTACTGAACTTTTGTTATGCTCGCTAAGGGCATTTCCAATGCCAACTCTCAAACTGATCGTATACATCCGGACCGCGCGGTCCGGACGTGTTGTGCCATCCAACACGGTCCTGCATCGGTTCGTAGGGTGATCCGAATGCATTTTTCCCCTCAAACAGGAGACAAATGTGGGAGTTTTATAGGAGTCCAGACAACAGTCACGCCCGCTTCTGACCATCCTGACCCATCCCAAACCATCCTCCCTTGCGCTCCCACGTTTTCGCGCGGCGCCTGTTGCCCGCATTCATGCCGTCGTAGAGCGTCCGCTCCACATTGAAGCCGGCTCAGAGTAGACGCGGCATCTCACTGCCTCCGCCATTGAAGCTGCGTGCGGACCGATGGCGCCGCCCGCTGCACGCCCTGCTAAATACGCTTCCTTGCCACATTCAAACGTCTCCATTAAACCCGCGCGTGTGCCGAGAAAACTACTCCAACCATATGTCCATTCACTAGCGGGTCGACATTAACCACAACTCCTGGCAAGCTCCTCTCATCAACCGGCTATTTAAAGGAGGCCAGACGCCGGGAAACAATTGCACCACTCCGCCGCTCCCCATCTCCATCTTTCATCATTACCTCCATCCTTTCGATGGCATCCGATGAGCAGCAAGAGCAGTTCTCTGGCATAAAAGCCGGCTGGGAGACCCGCCAAGCCCGTTGGATACGAGCCAGGCAACTCGCTGCTCCATCTCCCTCCCTACACTAGTAGAAAACAGGGCTTTGGTTCAGGTCTGGCTAGCCCATTAGTCCCGGTTCTGTCATGAACCAGGACCCATGGGGGGCATACGTCCCAGTTCGTGCGCCCAGGGGGGCGGCCGGGCCTCGTGGGGCATTTGTCCCGATTCGTCTGGACCCATTTGTCCCGGTTCCAGGTATGAACCGGGACCAATGGGCTGGCCTCCTGGCCCACATCCATTGGTCCCGGTTCATGGCTGGAACCGGGACAGAAGGGGGGCCTTTAGTCCTGGTTCAAGACACGAACCGGGACCAATGAGGTGCCTATATATACCCCCTCGCATGCAAGCAGAGCACTCCACACTGCTATATTTTTCTGGCCGGCGAGGGGAGAGCTTTGTGGTACACTAGCTCACCTCCTATGCATAAGAGGTGTTCGATGAAATGCCCAAGCTACACTAGTTAAGCTTCTCCTCTCGAAGCTTGACCTGCAAGCTCCATTTTCCTCGAGATTTGCGTAGGTTTAGCAGTACGTCATGTCCCGTCCCCGTCTTCACCATCGTCGATCGCCCGCGCTGATCTCGTCGCCGGCACCACCGTGGTGAGCCTATTGTTCTTATCTTCTTTCTAAAATAAAAAAATCTTACTTTTATGATTAGATAGATATTTCTCTAATTTTCTTACTTTTATTATTGCTTGTTATTATATAGTGCAATGGTTTTGGTATCCGCCCCCGTCAGCCTCGTCCTTTCTATGATTCGGATGTGGTATATATTATCTTTTGTAACTATTTGGTTCATTTATTGTTTATGACAATTATGCCGACCAACGTTACATAGATTTTATTTAGCTAGGAGGTATGCGAACCGGAAATTCCAACCAACCCTATTGTCGAGAGGTTAAATTTAGTTGAAGAAGAAAACAATTACCTGAAGGAAAAAATTGAGGAGGAGAAGATGATATTGGAGTTGCATGTTGCGGATGTCGTCGATGATCACAACATCAAGATGGACGCAATGCGTTTGAAGATTAGAAATATTAGAAAATATGCCATTCATACCGAGGCTTGGTATCATTATGCCGTTGGATCAATTGTTACCTTGGTTGCGATTATGATCGCATTTGTTGTTGCATTGAAATGTTTTACATAGTTTCAATGTATGGTTTAATTAGATGCTCTGGAGAGCTATATGTTGTTCCATGAGAACTATGTATGTGCTTTGGTTTTAATGTGATGATGAACTTGTATTAATTTGGTCACTTATCTATCCATGATGTTCTGTAATGGTTTTGACACACTTAATTATATATAATGCACGCAGATGAACCGGCAATGGATGTACGGTGACAGACACACCTCCGAGTACGTTAAGGGCGTGCATAATTTTCTCGAAGTGGCTGAGGCAAACAAGCAGAATGGTTTTATGTGTTGTCCATGCCCTATATGTGGGAATACAAAGTCTTACTCTGACCAGAAAATCCTTCACACCCACCTTCTTTATAAGGGTTTCATGCCACACTGTAATGTTTGGACCAGGCACAGAGAAATAAGGGTTATGATGGAAGATAGCGAAGAAGAAGAGGACGATGACAACTATGTGCCCCCGGAATACGGTGGCGCTGCAACAGGGGATGCTGCTGAAGATCAAGAGGAACCAGACGATATTTTGCCCGATGATGATCTCCGCCGGATCATTGTTGATGCAAGGAGACAGTGCGAAAGTCAAAAGGAGAAGCTGAAGTTCGATCGCATGTTAGAGGATCACAAAAAAGGGTTGTACCCCAATTGCGAAGATGGCAACACAAACCTCGGTACCGTACTGGAATTGCTGCAGTGGTAGGCAGAGAATGCTGTGCATGACAAAGGATTTGAGAAGCTACTGAAAATATTGAAGAAGAAGCTTCCAAAGGATAACGAATTGCCCGACAGTACGTACGCAGCAAAGAAGGTCGTATGCCCTCTAGGATTGGAGGTGCAGAAGATACATGCATGCCCTAATGACTGCATCCTCTACAGAGGTGTGTACAAGGATTTGAACGCATGCCCGGTATGTGGTGCATTGCGGTATAAGATCAGACGAGATGACCCTGGTGATGTTGACGGTGAGCCCCCCAGGAAGAGGGTTCCTGCCAAGGTGATGTGGTATGCTCCTATAATACCATGGTTTAAACGTCTGTTAAAAAACGAAGAGCATGCCAAGTTGATGTGCATGAAGCGGAAGTTCATTATGATGCCAGTTCTCATCCAAGGCCCTAAGCAATCCGGCAACGACATTGATGTGTACCTAAGGCCATTAGTTGAAGAACGTTTATAGCTGTGGAATGAAAACGGTGTACGTGTGTGGGATGAGCACAAACAGGAGGAATTTAACCTGCATGCATTGCTATTTGTAACCATCAATGATTGGCCTGCTCTCAGTAACCTTTCAGGACAGACAAGCAAGGGATACCACGCATGCACGCACTGTTTAGCTGACACCGAAAGTATATACCTGGACAAATGCAGGAAGAATGTGTACCTGGGGCATCATCGATTTGTTCCGACCAACCATCAATGTCGAAAGAAAGGCAAGCATTTCAAAGCGAGGCAGATCACTGGAAGAAGCCCGCCATGCGTACCGGTGATCATGTACTTGCTATGGTCAATGATTTACACGTAATCTTTGGAAAGGGTATCTGAGGGAGTCCCGGACTAGGGGGTGTCCGGATAGCCGGACTATCGTCACGACCGGACTCCAAGACTATGAAGATACAAGATTGAAGACTTTGTCCCGTGTCCGGATGGGACTTTCCTTGGCGTGGAAGGCAAGCTTGGCGATACTGATATGTAGATCTCCTATCATTGTAACCGACTCTTTGTAACCCTAACCTATCCGGTGTCTATATAAACCGGAGGGTTTTAGTCCGTGGGGACGAACAACAATCATACCATAGGCTAGCTTCTAGGGTTTAGCCTCCTTGATCTCGTGGTAGATCTACTCTTGTACTACCCATATCATCAATATTAATCAAGCAGGAGTAGGGTATTACCTCCATCGAGAGGGCCCGAACCTGGGTAAAAACATCGTGTCCCTTGTCTCTTGTTACCATCCGCCTAGACGCACAGTTCGGGACCCCCTACCCGAGATCCGCCGGTTTTGACACCGACATTGGTGCTTTCATTGAGAGTTCCTCTGTGTCGTCACCAATAGGCCCGATGGCTCCTTCGATCATGAACAACGACGCGGTCCAGGGTGAGACTTTTCTCCTCGGACAGATCTTCGTGTTCGGCGGCTTTGCACTGCGGGCCAATTCGCTTGGCCATCGGGAGCAGATCGAAAGCTACGCCCCTGGCCATCAGGTCAGATGTGGAAGTTTAAACTATACGGCCGATATCCGGGAGACTTGATCTTCGACGGATTCGAGCCGCATAGCAACGCCCGCCTTGTCTCGATGGGCATGACCTAGCTCTGCGGCGAGCAGTGCCTCGGAGGCCGCAAAGATCCGCTCCGACCCTTAATCCGGAGCCAGATTCCCCGATCGAGGACGAGTGGTTGGACACCGCCTCGGGGGCTACAATCTCTACGGCGATTGAGCCGAACTCCCTCCCTGTCCTTTGCGAAGACCTCGGCTCCAGGGTGCCAGACTCCTCTCCGGACTCCGAACCCTCCGCGCCCTTGCCAATCAAATCCTATTGGGAGCCCGTTATGGAGTTCACGGCCGCGGATATCTTTCAGCACTCGCCCTTTGGCGACATCCTGAATTCACTAAAGTCTCTCTCTTTATCCGGAGAGCCCTGGCCGGACTACGGTCAGGAAGGTTGGGATGCGGACGACGAAGAAATTCAATGCCCACCCACCACCCACTTCATAGCCATGCCGAAAGCTTACACGACGTGCTCGATTTCGACCCCGAAGACATCGACGGTATGGACGACGATGTAGGAGACGACAATGAACCAGCACCTATAGGATGCTGGACAACCTCATCCCATGATGTATACATGGTGGACACACCTAAAGGAAATGAAGACGAGGAACAACGGGGCGCTCTGAAGGATAAATCCTCGAAAAGCAGTCAAAACGGCAACTTAAACGCCGAACAAAGTCCCGCCTCAACAAAGACCCAGCCATAGAGCAGGGCGAACCGGTGGACAACGAACAAGCTATCGAGAAATTGTCCGAACAAGACAACTTGGATAAACAATCTGTCCCCGGCGAAGACAACAGTCCGGACGATCTCACGCCGGACAAACCATTGGAGCAAAATGACCTCCAGAAAAGGCTCGTCGCCACTGCGCGTAGCCTGAAAAAGCAGAAGCGGAAGCTCAAAACAGCGGAAGATGCACTCAGGATTAGATGGAGCAAAGTATTCAGCACCGAAGATAAGTACGGCGACAGTCGCCGAACAAAGAGCTACCCGAAAAGAAAGCTACTGCCCGAATTCGACGAGGAGGCCTTAGAGCCACCACAATTAAAAAGCAAGAAGACCACCCGATCTGATGGACGACCTCACGGCAAAAAGAGAGCGGCGAATGGTGCCGCACACAAGCCAATATGCGATCCGCTTAAGGATTCACATCAAAAGGATGGCCCAGTTAGGTCCATCTATGGGCCAAGAAAGCATGCTCGTCAAAGCCAAAATTCCGAAGATCACGGCACACCCAAATATAGGGGCGCCGCACACCCCCTATGTTTCACCGATGAGGTGCTGGATCATGAATTTCCAGCGGGATTCAAACCCGTAAACATAGAGGCATACGACGGAACAACAGACCTTGGAGTCTGGATTGAGGATTACATCCTCCACATACACATGGCTAGAGGAGATGATCTCCACGCCATAAAATACTTACCCCTTAAACTCAAAGGGCCAGCTCGGCATTGGCCTAAGAGCCTCCCGAAAATACCATTGGAAGCTTGGAAGAGCTCGAGGATGCATTTCGGGCAAATTTTGAGGGGACCTATGTCCGCCCTCGGACGCTTGACGATCTAAGTCACAAAACTCAACAGCCCGGAGAGTCAGCTCGGAAATTCTGGAACAGGTTCCTTACTAAAAACCAAATAGTCGACATTGTCTGCACGCCGAAGCCTTAGCAGCTTTCAAACACAACGTCTGAGACGAATGGCTCGCCAGACACCTCGGCCAAGAAAAGCCAAGAACAATGGCCGCATTAACAAGCCTCATGACCCGCTTTTGTGCGGGAGAGGATAGCTGGCTAGCAAGATGCAGCACCAGCGACCCAAGTACATATGAAATCAGGGATGGAAACGGGAAACCACGGTGCAACAAGGACCAGCGCCGGATTAAAAAGAACAGTCCAAAGATTACGACAGTCAACGCCGGATTGAAAAGCTCACGACAGAACAACAAAAAACTGCCCCTTAAGAACAGTAGCGATGAGCTATCCAACTTCAACAAAATCTTGGACAAGATATGTCAAATCCACAGTACTCCTGGGAGGCCTCCCAACCATACCCACAGAAATTGTTGGGTCTTCAAACAGTCCGTGAGCAGCCCGAACACAAGGGGCTCGACACACCAAGTGAAGATGACGACGAGCACCAAAAGCAGAGCCTCGGAAAACAAAAAACTTTCCCGCAGGAGGTCAAAACAGTAAACTCACTTCACGTGATCAAAGGGAAAAACAGAGCGGCGCCCACTAAAAGGCGCGCCGCACACTGGTTGTCAAAACCAATCACCTTCGACCATCAGGACTATTCCGATAATATCCGGAACGCAGGATGGACTGCCTTGATATTGGATCCTATAATCGACAGATTCCAATTTACACATGTCCTCATGGATGGCGGCAGTGACATAAACCTGATATATCAGGACACAATCCGCAGGATGAGGATAAACCCAACCAAAATTCGCCGTAGCAACACCTCCTTTAAAGGAGTAATGCCAGGCCCATATGCCCTTTGCACGGGCTCCATACTGCTAGAAGTTGTGTTTGGTTCATCCGACAACTTCCGTCGCGAAAGGTTACTCTTCCATGTCGCCCCATTTAAAAGTAGCCATCAAGCACTCTTGGGATGCGAAGCTTTCGCCCGCTTTAACGCAATACCGCATTATGCATCTCTAACACTTAAAATTCCCGGTCCACGCATCATCATCTCGTTAAAAGGAAGTATTAAGTGTCACTTGAGCATGGAAGAACGGGAGACTGCCTTGACAGCCCCACTGCTATCCGGCTCTGCCTGGCAAAGAACCTGAATCGGTCATTCAAACCCCGGACACGGTTAGACGAGTCCGGCGCCTACTAGCGGCATACCCCCATACGAGGGGCCGCATACATGAATAACAAGAAACAATAAAGCTCAATTTTATTCAATTCTTCGAACCGTACTCTGTTTATTTAATATTAAGTACATCTTTCGCATGATCCTTTTTCTTTCAAACTAAGTTCCTCTCTTTTACAGATGAACAACGTGCTACACCCGTCGAGGATACGGCTGCACAACGGAGACACAGCGCAGACATGCAGAGGGACCCGTTGCAAGGATTCTTTTCAGATTAAGACCTGCGTAAACCTTTTTTTTCACTGTCTATTGTTGACATACATCCACACTTATCCTTAATATAACCGAGGAGGAGGCTCGTGCTTTGGCAATTGCCACACCAGAATTTTTTGCGCCTCCCTAGACACCAGGGGCTTAGGGCATTATTCTGCCCATTTTTATAAAGACCGAATACCTTAGGGAGTATTCGGCGTCTCGAGTTAGGCCTTATATGCATCGGCTCCGAATCATGTCTTTGGTCAAATGTTGGGTTGCCCGGCTCCTTTGTTTTGCTGCCTTACGTTCCGTTTTCACGGCTAACGCGGGACCAGGAGAACTACTGCGATTGTGCCCCGGTTCTGCCGGGAGAGTACCTGATTAGAGAAGCCAAAAACTGACTGTCATGATTTATCAAGAGACTGGTCAACTACTCGACGACTCACGGGAATGTTTAGGATTCCTCCGCATTAACGAAGGACCGGTTTTCGGTCGTGCACATACGCACTTCTGAATTCGGGAGAGTGCGGTGCCCCTGTGGGCTATATAGTAGCCCCACCCTCGAACTCCTATGGCTAAGTGAAAGTGATAAAGCATTATAGTCCGGTTGCCTGGTTTGCTACGCTATCACCTCCTTAACAGGACCAAGACGTTGGATTAAGTGTGAAAAAGTGCTATTTTTTGCAAACACCCCCGCACTATGTGCGTGGGGGCTGAAGCCAAGGACTGCCATCTTTCAGGGTATATACACATATACATAAACGGCCGCACAGGGAGTAGTTTACTACTTGAACGCACAAGTATAAAAAGCCCTTATATTACATTGAAAATTTGTTTTCACAAATCATATATGTCATTTAAACATAATATCCTTCGAGCACTGCGTCTCTATTAAACGAGCGCCCGACTGGACTTCTTCAAAGTAGTGCTCGGCAGGTACTCGGCTTCGGTCCGAATCTTGGGATGCAACGTCGGTGGCCTTCATCTCTGCCCAGTTGTCTTGACATGGGCCAGAGCCATCCGCGCTCCCTCAATACACGCCGATCGCTTCATCGCGTCGATACGCGGTACCGCACCAAGGAACTGCTGCACCAAACCAAAATAGCTCTTCGGCTCGGGTCCGCCCGGCCACCAGTGGGTCAAGACATGCTTCATGGCAAATCCGGACAGCCGATTCAGCACGGCCCATTCGTCCAACCGATCGGTCAGCGGCAGAGGACGCTCCGGACTGTGGAATTGCGACCAATATAGCTCTTCCCTTCGATGCCCCTTCTGGCCCCGGAAGTGCTCCACCGCGTTCGCAGCGCTCGCCGCCAAGTCCAGATAAGCATCCTCCGAACTCCACAACTTATCCAGCTGAGCATACTTTGGATCTGTATATTTCCTCCGCAGCAGAAACGGTTTTCCAGCCGCAATTGCCCCAGCCTGACTCAGCTCCTCCTTGGCAGCTCTCAAAGCCGATTGGGCATTTTTGGATTCGTGGCGGCCTTTTTAAGGCCCTCTTGTTCCGCTTGACGCTCTTTTTCAAGAACCTCGCAGCGATCGGTAGTATTCCTTAACTTTTTGGACATATCGGCCATCTCCTCTTTGCTTCGGCAGTGAGCAGCCCGTTCAGCTTCTAGCTCTTCGGTCGCCTTTAAAGCGGCCGCATTACTAATTCTGGCTTTCTCTTTCGCTCGGGCGAGTTCTGCCCGCAACTCCTCCACGACAGCGGCACCATCTGCATTAAGCATACAAATAGTAAGACATGGGCGTCAAGCTCCCTTACAAGGTGTCCGCATAGAGGTTGCATACCTTGTGACTCGTCAAACCGTTTATTGACCAGCGCGATGTCCGCATCCACCTCGTCAAGTTGTCCCTTAAGTTCGGCATATTCAGCAGTCCGGCTGGCCTCCGGACGCCCCGCCACCTGTTTAGGAGCGGTGATATGTTATAACTGAGAATTTGATCCTCGGCACATTGTCAATTTTGACAACATACCGAGTCTCAGGGGCTACTATCTATACAGGGTGCATTTTATATGCATAACTGTCAGAAGGTACATCATTTTTGCGTACCTTAAACCCCGTCAGTAAGCTTCTGACGGCTTCATGCAATCCGCTCTCCGCGGATGCAATTATTTCAATCACTGTATCCATTAGAGCACGGTGATATTCTGAAATAGCCGCTCGCCCGAGTAGATCCTTCAGCTCCTCCGTCCGCACGCCACTTGGCGTCGGACCTTCCGGCCCCGCCGGACTTGGGGGAACCCTCCGCGACGACACCTCCGGGTCGTCCGCTTCACATGAGGGTGCGACAGGTGGAGGCGTTTCGCTCTCCATCATCTCCGGAAGAAGATCCCCCGAAGACGAGCTCTGCTGAGAAGGGCTGAGGTCCGAACTACAAGGTACAATTTCGGTTATCTTCAGGAATAAATACAGGGATGGTCCTTAGTTACAAGTCCCCTTCTTTTTACTTACGGCTCATTTGGAGGGCTGATCCCTCGGGAAATAATGCGGCTGGGTTACTTCCCAGCGCGGACTCTCTCAAGATTCCCTTCCCCTCTTTGAGGCCTTGACCTCCGGATCTTCCGAAGCGGTCCTATTCTCTCCTCGGAAGGTGGGACTCTTAATCCCTCCTTCCTTGATAGCCTCCTTCGCAGAGGCAGCTGCTACCCCGCTCCCCCCTTCGCCTTCTTCAAAAGGCGTGACCTTCAACATCTTGGTCAGCATGGGATCCGGCGTGGCCTCAGGGAGGGGAGCCGGACACCTTATTAACTTTGCCTTGGCTATCCACTCATGTTCAAGAAACGGCTCCTTTAAAGGGCATATATCTATAATAAATGAATGAACAGTTTGTCTGGTTACCGGACTACTTACTTGAGTATCTGGACGATTGCAGCTTAGTCCTGCGTCCTCGGTCAAGTCCGGACACTTCTCTTGTGATCCGAAGAACAGTTTATACATCTCCACGGGCGTCGTGCCCAGAAAATTTTGGAGAGCTCGTGGTCCCTCCGGATTGAATTCCCACAGGCGGAGGGGGCGACGTTTGCAGGGCTGAAGGCGCCGGATCACCATAACCTGCGCCACTGCGACCAGATTGATTCCTCTTTCCTGGAGGTCTCGAATACGGCCCTGCAACAAGGGAACGTCCTTGGACGGCCCCCAGTCGAGCCCCCTGTTGACCCATGATGCCAGCCGCTGTGGTGGACTTGAGCGGAAGGCAGGAAGCGCCGCCCATTTGGTGCCCCTGGGAGCGGTGATATAAAACCACTCCCGTTGCCACAAACCAAGCTCCTCTTGAAAAGAGCCCTCGGGCCACGGAGCATCAGCACATTTGCTTATGACCGTCCCTCCGACTTTTCTGCTTGCTGCCCCTTGATCATCTTTGGCTCCACCTTGAAGGTCTTGAGCCACAATCCAAAGTGGGGGTAATATGGAGGAAGGCCTCACATACGACAATGAATGACGAGATATGGAGGATGGACTCCGGATTCAAGTCATGGAAATCAAGCCCATAATAAAACAGGAGCCCCCGCACAAAGGGATCCGTCGGGAAGCCTAAACCCCGAAGGAAGTGGGACACGAACACCACGTTCTCGCCGGGCTTAGGAGTGGGAATAACCTGCCCTGGAGCAGGCAGCCTACGCGAGATCTCGCCGGTTAGATACCTGGCGTCTCGCAGCTTTAGCACATCCTCTTCTATGACGGAGGATAACATCCATCGGTCGTGCTGGTCGGAGCCGGACATCGTCGAAAGTCCGAAGCGCCTAAATCTGAAGCTTTGGGTGTTGGAACTTCGGCGAGGCGAACTCGATGGAGGGTGTAAAAAAGAAGAGGGCCTTGGTCTCATTATAAAGAGGTTGAATACCAAGAGCCCACCCCGTGGTCGATTGGGACTCGCCTTTGATAGAGAAGGCAGGCCAACGGGCATGGTTGGGTTACCTACGTCCGTATTGATGAGAATCCCGGAATAAGGGGGCACGATCTACGCTTTGATAAGACGTGCCAAGGAAACCGCCTCGCTAAACACGCTGAGGTGGAAAAATAAAAAACGATTCGTATAAAGGCCTGGCCATGGTGTGATGTCACGCCGCAGAATACGTCAGCAGATCTGTGCAAAAAATTATTCTCTCTACGGTGTTATGTGGAACTTGTTTTGCAGAGCCGGACACTATCCTTGTGTTCAAAACCTTCTATGAAGTATTCGGAGGAGGAAACCCGCCTCGCAATGCCGAAGACAATCAACGCGCCGGGCTCATCATCATTGAAGCCTGGTTCAGGGGCTACTGAGGGAGTCCCGGACTAGGGGGTGTCCAGATAGCCGGACTATCGTCACGGCCGGACTCCAAGACTATGAAGATACAAGATTGAAGACTTCGTCCCGTGTCCGGATGGGACTTTCCTTGGCGTGGAAGGCAAGCTTGGCGATATGGATATGTAGATCTCCTACCATTATAACCGACTTTGTGTAACCCTAACCTATCCACTGTCTATATAAACCGGAGGGTTTTAGTCCGTAGGACGAACAACAATCATACCATAGGCTAGCTTCTAGGGTTTAGCCTCCTTGATCTCGTGGTAGATCTACTCTTGTACTACCCATATCATCAATATTAATCAAGCAGAGTAGGGTATTACCTCCATCGAGAGGGCCCGAACCTGGGTAAAAACATCGTGTCCCTTGTCTCCTGTTACCATCCGCCTAGACGCACAGTTCGGGACCCCCTACCCGAGATCCACCGGTTTTGACACCGACAGTCTCGGCGGACTATCTGTTCCGAATGACGCTGAGGGAAGCGCACTCATGTGGAAGAAGAAATGTATATTTTGGGACCTACCATACTGGAAAGACCTAGAGGTCCGCTCTTCAATCGACGTGATGCACGTGACGAAGAACTTTTATGTGAACCTGCTAGGTTTCTTGGGCGTGTATGGGAAGACAAAAGATACACCAGAGGCACGGGGGGATCTGCAATGTTCGCATAAAAATGATGGCATGCCTCCAAAGCAGTATGAAGGTCCTGCTAGCTACGCTCTTACCAAAGAAGAGAAGGAAATCTTCTTTGCATGCCTGCTCAGTATGAAGGTCCCGTAGGGATTCCCGTCGAATATAAAGGGAATAATAAATATGCCAGAGAAAAGGTTCTAGAACCTAAATTCTCATGACTGCCACGTGATTATGACGCAACTGCTTCCGGTTGCATTGAGGGGGCTTCTACAGGAAAACGTCCAATTAGCCATTGTGAAGCTATGTGCATTCCTCAATGCAATCTCTCAGAAGGTGATCGATCCAGAAATCATACCAAGGCTAAGGAGTGATGTAGCGTAATGTTTTTTCAGTTTCGAGCTGGTGTTCCCACCATCCTTCTTCAATATCATGACGCACGTCCTAGTTCATCTAGTCGACGAGATTGTCATTCTGGGCCCCATATTTCTACACAATATGTTCCCCTTTGAGAGGTTCATGGGAGTCCTAAAGAAACATGTCCGTAACCGCGCTATGCCAGAAGGAAGCATCTCCATGGGCCATCAAACAGAGAATGTTATTGGGTTTTGTGTTGACTTCATTCCTGGCCTTAAGAAGATTGGTCTCCCTAAATCGCGGTATGAGGGAAGACTGACTGGAAAAGGCACGCTTGGAGGGGACTCAATAATATGCAGGGATGGGCATTCTTGGTCTCAAGCACACTACACAGTTCTACAGAACTCTACCTTGGTGACCCCGTATGTCGATGAACACAAGAACAGTCTGCTCTCCAAACACCCAGAGTAGTGTGACGATTGGATTACATGTGAACACATCAGGACTTTCGGCAGTTGGTTGGAAACACGTCTCACAGGTGACAACACTGTTTGTGATGAGTTGTACTCGTTGTCCAAGGGACCATCTTCAACTGTATTGACTTACAAAGGATACGAGATAAATGGGAATACATTTTACACGATCGCCCAAGATCAAAAGAGCACCAACAAAACAGCGATGTCCGCTTTGATGCAGCAACCAAGAGGGGAAATGACACATATTATGGTTACATAGTGGACATATGGGAACTTGACTCTGAGACATGATTTTAAGGTCCCTTTGTTTAAGTGCAAATGGGTCAATCTGTCAGAGGCGGCGAATGCAGTAGACCCACAAGACGGAATGACAACAGTGGATCTGAACAATCTTGGGTACACAGACGAACCGTTCGTCCTAGCCAATGATGTGGTGCATGTTCTATGTGAAGGACATGTCTGCCAAACCGAGAAAAAGAAAAGATAAGGAAGCGAACACATCATACGATGAGCCAAAGCGCCACATAGTTCTTTCAGGAAAAAGAGACATCGTGGGAGTGGAGGGCAAGACAGACATGTCCGAAGATTATGAAAAATTTCATGAAATTCCTCCCTTCAAAGTCAAGGCTGACCCAAGCACCCTGATAAACGATGAAGATTATCCATGGTCACGGCACAATAAGCAAAGGACACAAACGAAGAAAAAGTGAAGACTTTCTCTCAACTTTTGAACACACAATAAGTCTAGAGTTCAAATAAGTTCAAAAAAATGAAATCCCTTTGTAACAGATGAGTTTTCGTCCGAAACCCTCATACTTCGAAAGAGATTGTCCGTTTTGTACACGAAGTGCAACCAGTTTTTTCCGTAACCCTCTAAACTTTTTTGCACATGCTATGTGGGTGAAATGATGATACCATGCAAACTTTCAACCTTTTCAGAGTTCATTTGAAATGCTTTTCAATTTCAGGGTCTTATAGCTAAAAAAATCAGTAAATGCATGAAAAATAACAATTGAAGTCAGAAAGGGTTGAAATTGCTGATGTGGCTTTGAATGGTGCATTTTGAACACACAAGAAGTCCAGAGTTGTAATAAGTTATTAAAAATAAAAGAGGCGCAATGCTCACCTGCACGTTGCTTAGCTTCAGGCCTTGAGGAAATAGTGTAGACTGCACGGAGCTATGTGTAGTTTTCATCCGAAACCCTGATAGCTCCGTGCAGTCTACACCACTTCCTCAAGGCCTGAAGCTAAGCAACGTGCATGTGAGCATTGCGCCTCTCCTTCATCGTCTCTGCACTCAGGGCTTATAAACCGCTGCGAGTGCCTCTCGCTTGGCGAGGTGAGACTAAAAAATAGCTGCAGAAAGAATCAACTAAAAAAACTCTATTACAGGTACATGCCACGAACCGGTACTAAATGAAATGCCTTTGTAACAGCCTTAGAACCGGTACTAAAGGAATCAACTAAAAAGCTTTTATAAACCTCTAGTATTATTGAAACTAAAATTATATAATATTTATGCAACTAAAATTCTCAAAGTATTTTCTATTAAAAACTTTAAAAGCAAAAAGATTTTTCATACAATAAATAGAAAATAAAAAAAAAATAAGTAGAAACAAAATAAACTTTAATAAATAAGTAGAAACAAAATAAACTTCAAAAAATAAGTAGAAACAAAATAAACTTTAATAAATATGTAGAAATAAAATAAAATAAATTAAAATTTAATAAAATAAATAAGTAGAAACAAAATAAAATAAAATAAACTTTAATAAAATAAATAAGTAGAAACAAAATAAACTTTAATAAAGTAAAATAAATAAACTTTAATAAAATAAATAAAAATATCAACAGTAAGTATTTTGTTGTAAGTAGAAACAAAATAAAATAAATAAAGCAACAAAGAAAACAAAAAAATATAAAAAAGTGCCACCTACTTGGCCACCACGGCCTATATACGACTAGAAACCCAACCATGGGCCAGGATTCAGGCCCGCAGCAGGCCCAGTAGGCCCACATGCACATAGTGACAGATTAGCCCCGAAAGCCTGCAGTTGAGAGGAGCTCGAGAGGGTGGGCGCAGCAGCGCTTATAAACCACCCTCGAGCTCTCTCAACTAGCGAGGTGGGACTAAACTTTTGGCCACGACGCGAGCAGCACAAGGCCTTTGGTCCCGGTTGGTGGCACCAACCGGGACTAAAGGGGTGCATTGGTACTGGTTCGTAGCACCAACCGGGACCAATGACCCCCTTTTAGTCCCGGTTGGTGCCACCGACCAAAGGCCTCTAAAGAGACCTTTGGTCCCGGTTGGTGGCACCAACCGGGACTAAAGGGTGGCTTTGGTCCCGGTTGGTGCCATGAACCGGGACTAAAGCCTTTGCTATATAAGCCAGCACTTAGCATTTTTTCAGATTTCATCGCCAGTTACCGCCCGACGACGCCGAGGTCATCGACGCAGCCAGGCTGCCCTGCCCCCATCCGCCGTCTCCGTCGTCGCCGTCGCTCCTGCCCTGGCCTCACCGCACCCTACCTCGACCTCGACGCGCCCTGCCCCGACCTCGCAATCGCCGATCCCTACCTCGACCTCGCCGTCGCGCGCACCGAGCCCTGCCCCGACCTCGCTGTCGGACTCGCCGAGCCCTGCCCCGACCTCGCCGCCGCTCCCCTCCACTGTGAGCCTCACCGCACCGTTCCCCCTCCTCCCCCAGCGCCTAACGCCGCCCGCCCCGACGCCGACGACGGCCCTGTTCATAGATTTTTTTTCTTTTCATATTGTCGTAGTAGATGATGATGATGATGATGATGATGTATGTATTGTAGTAGTAGATGATCATGATGATGATGATGTATTGTAGTAGTAGATTTTTTTCTGTTCATAGATTTTTTGGTGATATTATTGTAGAATATGCAAATGTTTGTATGTTCATATGCAAAGAATATGTCATTTTTTCATAGTATTTTTTTGATTTTTTTCTGTTGTAATTTTGTTCATAGAATTTTTATGATTTTTTCTGTTGTAATGTTGTTCATAAAGTTTTAGGATGAAAAAAAAGAAGAAAAAAAGGGAGGAGGAGAAGTTTCGTTTAGTTTTAGGATTATTTGAGTTTATGTTTAGTTTAGGAAGAAGGAAAAGAAAAAGGAGAAGAAGAGGAGAGGAAGAAGAGGACAAATAAATAAGAAGAGGAAAAAAGAAAAAAAAGAGGATAAGAAGAAAGATATAGAGGAGAAGAAGAAAAAAATATATAATATTCTATTTTTTCTTCTTCTCCTCTATTCGTTTCTTATTCTCCTCTTTTTTTTCATCTTCTTCCTTTTCTTATTTTTTATCGGGTATGTCGTTATCGATATACCCCTCTCCGATAACTTCTACATGAGGGGGGGAGGGGTCGCCGAGGGTTCGAGGGGCGAGGGTCGGGAACTAGCTAGGGTAGAGGGTCGAGGGTCACCGAGGGGTCGAGGGTCACCGAGGGGTCGAGGGTCACCGAGGGGTCGAGGTTCGCCGAGGATTCGAGGGTCGAGGGTTCGAGGGTCGTCGAGGGGCCGAGGGTTCGAGGGTCGAGGGTCGTCTAGGGGTCGAGGATCGCTGAGGGGTCGAGAGGTTGCCTAGTGTCAAAGTATTGAAGAAATCCATGCCTTCATCATTTGCCGGAAGTTACCGGGGCATGTTGGTATGAAGTTCTGCAAAGTTGTTCTGGAACGGAGTCCCGGATAGGATAATCCGCCTTTTGGTACGAATTTCAGCAAAAAGGCCTTCCAAATAGCGATATTCGGAAGGCTCTTGCTGAAATTTGTACGAAAAAGCGAATTATCCTATCTGGGACTCCGTTCCAGAACAACTTTGAAGAGCTTCGTGCCATCATGTGCCTGTTACTTTTGCCTAATGAGGCAGACATGGTTTTGTTGAATCCTTTGACACTACACAAACGTGACATGAGGGGGTCGAGGGTCGGGAACTAGGGTAGAGGGTCGTGGATCACCGAGCGGTCGAGGGTCGTGGGTCGAGGATCGCTGAGGGGTCGAGAGGTTGCCTAGTGTCTAAGTATTGAAGAAATCCATGGCTTCATCATTAGCTGGAAATGCTTAGGGGCATGATGGTACGAAGTTCTCCAAAGTTATTTTGGAAGGGAGTCCCGGATAGGATAATTCGTCTTTTCGTATGAATTTCAGCAAAGGCCTTCCCAATAGAGATATTCGGAAGGCTCTTGCTGAACTTTGTACCAAAAAAGCGAATTATCCTATCAGGGACTCCATTCCAAAATAACTTTGGAGAGCTTCGTACCATCATGCTCAAGCATTTTCGCCTTAATGATGAAGACATGGTTTTTTTGAATCCATTGACGCTAGACAAACGTGAGAGAGGCGGTCCGGCCCAAACACTAGAAGCGCTGTCGAGGCCACCCAAATTTACCAAGTTAAAAGAGCGTTGTCGAGGCCACCCCGAACCCTTGAACCGTTGCCGTGGCCACCCCAAACCCTAGAGAAGCGTCGAGGCCACTAATATGATTCCTTGTTGTGATTAGCTAGCTAGGTCTAAGTTTGCCACTAATATATCCATCTGTCATGTTTGTATAATAATTGCCATGTTGTAATATTTGCAGAAACTATGGAGCACGGCCGAGATGAGGAAGCAGAACAGGTGCTGGACGACATAATCGCAGTCGGAGATGATGTCAGGTCATATCTCAACAACACCGATGGTCTGGAAGGACAGGGTTGAAAGATCATGGATGTCTCCTAGAGGGGGGGTGAATAGGCGCTTTAAAATAATTACGGTTTAGGCTTGAACAAATGCGAAATAAACCTAGCGGTTAATTTGTCAATCACAAAACCTACAACAACTAGGCTCACCTATGTGCACCAACAACTTATGCTAAGAAAGATAAACTACTAGGTGATAGCAAGATATATGACAATAAACAATATGGATATCACAAAGTAAAGTGCATAAGTAAAGAGCTCGTGTAAGAGATAACTGAGGCACGCGGAGACGACGATGTATCCCGAAGTTCACACCCTTGCGGATGCTAATCTCCATTTGGAGCGGTGTGGAGGCACAATGCTCCCCAAGAAGCCAGTAGGCCCACCGTAATCTCCTCACGCCCTCGCACAATGCAAGATGCCATGATTCCACTAAGGGACCCTTGAGGGAAGTCGCCAAACCCGTACAAATGGCAACCCTTGGGGGCGGTCACCGAACCCGTACACTTTGGCAACCCTTGGGGGCGGTCACTGGTACCTGTCAAATTGCTCGGGGCGATCTCCACAACCTAATTGGAGACCCCGATGCTTGACCAGGGCTTTACACCACAATGATTGAGCTCCGAACACCACCAACCGTCTAGGGCGCCCAAGCACCCAAGAGGAATAAGCTCAAGGGTACCAAGCACCCAAGAGTATTAAGCTTCTCAAATTGTAACTTCCACGTATCACCGTGGAGAACTCAAACCGATGCACCAAATGCAATGCAAAGGGCACACGGAGTGCCCAAGTCCTTCTCTCAAATCCCACCGAAGCAACTAATGCTAGGGAGGAAAATGAGAGGAAGAACAAGAAGGAGAACACCAAGAACTAGATCCACGGGGTTCCCCTCACATAGAGGAGAAAGTGATTGGTGGAAATGTGGATCTGGATCTCCTCTCTCTTTTCCCTCAAAAACTAGAAAGAATCCATGGAGGGATTGAGAGTTAGCAAGCTCGAAGAAGGTCAACAATGGGGGAAGAACACGAGGTCAAAGGATAAGGTTCATTGGGGAAGAAGACCCCCTTTTATAGGTGGGAAAAAATCTAACCGTTATGCTCACAGCCCGCACAGAGCGGTACTATCGCTCGTCCTCACGGTACTACCACTAGGGGTAGCGGTACTACCGCTAAGGGTAGCGGTGCTACTGCTTGCGAGCGGTACAAAAAAAATACATCCATGCCTACCACCGCTGTACTTGTGATGAGTTTTTGGTCCGGAGCGGAAGTAGCCACGGAAGTAGCCGCGGTAGTACCGCTCCAAGCGGTAGTACCTCTCCCAAGAGTGGTAGTAAAAAATACATCCCCTCCAAGCGGTAGTACCGCTCCCACGAGCGGTAGTACCGCTGCAGCTTTTATAAGGACAAATCCTTCAAACATAACTCAATGCAACCATTAGTCCATACAGAATGTCATCAATTAACAAAACCACAGATGGGGGCACCGCATGTCCTTTCAATCTCCCCCCATTTTGGTAATTGATTACAATCACTTTCAAGAGAGTTTATATAAGGAATTATGCATCACCATGCAATGCAACCACTACTAGAAAAAGGGCTATAGATGGGATTGACACTAATGGCGCACCAGAAAGTTGGTGCGCCATTAGTATATACTAATGGCGCACCACCTCCTCATGCGCCATTAGTGTTGAAACTACTAATGGCGCACCATGCAAAGGGTGCGCCATTAGTATCAATTTTTGAACTAGTGCGCCTGTCCAAACATACTAATGGCGCATCCGTCAAGTGCGCCATTAGTAGTTGTAACTACTAATGGCGCACTGTGCAAAGGTGCGCCATTAGTATAGAAAATTATTTTTTGAACTAGTGCGCCTGTCCAAACATACTAATGGCGCATCCGGATGAAGTGCGCCATTAGTAGTTGTAACTACTAATGGCGCACCGCCCGGTGGTGCGCCATTAGTATTTTTTTGAAAACTACTAATTACAAGACCGCCAGAGGGTGCTCGATTAGTAACCTGGATTACTAATGGCGCATTTGTTGCTAGTGCGCCATTAGTAAGTGGGCAGCAACTAGATATTTTGGACAGCCTCTCCTACCCACACTCACTTTCTCCCCACTTCATTCTCTCGACCTCCTCCTTGTCTCGGGTGCCTCCTCTTTTTCACCTCATTTCCACCATAGATTCATTCAAATTAAGTGGTTAAATTACCTTGTTTTAATAGGTAAGTAAGGGGAAACTATATTTATGTTGTTCTCCCTACAACAATGTGCACATGCACTTTTTATGGCCTAGCTAGATCTATGTCTGTTCGTGGTGTTGCATATGTTTGTGGTGTTGCATATGTGTTTGTGTTTGGAGGTGTACCGGTATTTGAAATGCGATAGTTGCCAATATTTTGCCGGAATGTTGATTCATTTCCGCTTTGGCGAGAATTTTGGCATTAAGCATTCTTTTGGTCCTATTTTTAGGGAAAGTCATGCCAAATTTTTGTTTGGTTCTAAAATATCGTTTTGCTCTACCCCGCAGGCGACCATGGTCCGGACGATGACCGAAGGCATCGTGAATAGGTTTTTGAGGTCCGCGAAGGCCGAGATGCTTCAAAAGAACGAGACGGAGATAAGATGTCCGTGTCGAAGATGCAAGCTGAAGAGCCTTATTGCGGAGCCGGATTCCGGCAGGTGCGGGACCACCTGCTCTTGCGTGGTTTCATGGATGGCTATCGGTGGCAAGGTGATGAAGATGACTACGAAGTCGTCCATGGGGCCGGGCAAGAAATGAGGAAGGGCAGCAAGACAACCACCGCGGCTCGGGCGGGCGAGAAGACGAAGAATCCTCGTGGAGATGATCACGACGGTGATCTTGTACAGTCATCATGTAGAAGATGCAGGACATGATGATGAGGAAGATGCCGGAGCGGACGACGGGCATGATCATGAAGATGATGATGCCGGCGGACGAACGACGCTGGACCATCGATGGGCTGGGTGCAGGACCCTCATATTCAAGAGCTGCTTCTCAAGCAGACGGATAACGCCAGAGCTGCCGCCCGAGAGAAAGCCAAGATGGATCAACTTGAGTGAGACGCGGTTACTCCATTGTATGCAGGATGCAGGCCCGAGGATACCACCGAAAGTAACGCTCATGGCTCGAGATGAAGGTAAAACACAAAATGACCGGCGCATGCTTCGACGAGAACATGTCATTCGCACGAACGTCTTCCCAAGGGGAACAAGTGCCCGACCAGTTTGGAGGAGGCGAAGAAAATCGTGTGTCCTCTCGATTTACCGCACGTGAAATACCATGTGTGCATGAACAATTGCATCATTTATCGGGACGAGCACGCTGAGTCTACCATATGTCCGGTGCTTGGCGTCACTCGATACAAGAAGAGGAAGAAAGCTCCTCGAAAAGTGGTGTGGTACTTTCCGATCACTCCTCGTCTGCAGCGGTATTTCGCGGACCCTAAGGTAGCAAAGCTCCTGCGTTGGCACGCCGGATAGGGAGGAGAAGAAGCGAGAAGATGACGCAAATGATCCGGAGATAGATAAAAAGACAAGATGTTGAGTCACCCTAAGGATGCGAGCGGTGGCAAGCGTTGAACTTCAAGACTCAGAATTTGGGAACGATCCAAGGAACATCGTCCGGGCGCGAGCACCGATGGAGTCAATCCATTTGGCAGCCGAGAAGCACACATAGCACTTGGCCTGTGTTTGTGTGGATGTACAACCTTCCCCTGGTTGTGCATGAAGAGGAAGTACATTCACATGAGTATGCTAATTGAAGGGCCGAAACAACCAGGAACGACATCAATCAGTACCGGGGCTGCTAAAAGAGGAGCTTGACACGCTGTGGAAAGCGCCAGCCAATACGTGGACGCCGCAGAGAAATAATATTTCCCTATGAGAGCCGTGACCGCTCACGACGGTGCACGACTATCTCGGTTAAGGATATCTCAGCAGGTGGTCCACGGATTTTCCGGATGCGTAAGGTGCATGGATGACACAATGTATCGCCAGCTAGATAGAGATCCCGGGTCTTCAAAATCGTGTTCATGGGACATCGAAGGTGGCTTCATGACGATGACCCATGGAGGAAACACAAGGATCTGTTCGATGGTGAAACCGAACCCCGAAAACGCCTGTACGAGGAGCGGCGAGGAAATAGACAAGCTGTTGAAAAATTGGAAAGACTGCCCTTGCCGGAAAGAAGCAAAAGGCGCCAGAGCCGGAAAAAGCGAAGGCGCCAGAGCTGCTGAAGGTATGGAAAACGAGGTCTGTTTTACGGGACTTGCCGTCTTGGAAGATCCACCGTGTGCCTCACAGCCTTGATGTCATGCATATCACGAAGAACGTGTGCGAGTCTGCTTGGTACCCTGCTCAACATGCCGGAGAGGACCAAAGATGGGCCGAAAGCAAGGGCAGACTTGAAATCAATGGGCATCGTGCAGGAGCTTCACGCTAATGATGATGATGATGATGATGAGGCGAAGCAGGACACGAAGAAGTCGTCGCAAAGGCAAAAAGGCCAAGAAGACCGGAAATGACTACCCTCCGCGTGCTTCACTCTAAGTCGAGGAGATCGAGCAGTTTTTCACCTGCCTCCTAGGAGTAAAACTTCCTTACGGTTACGCTGGGAAGATAAGCAGATACCTAGACCCAGTGGGCGAAGTTCAGCGGGATGAAGTCTCACGACCGTCACGCGTCGATGACGCAGATACTTCCAGTTGCAATCCGTGGGATCATGGACATGCACGTCCGTGAAACGCTATTTGGCCTATGCAACTTCTTCGACGTCATCTCTCGGAAGTCGATTGGCGTGAGGCAACTCAGAAGGCAACAGGAAGAGATCGTGGTGATACTATGCGAGCTTGAGATGTACTTCCTACCTGCATTCTTGACGTTATGGTGCATCTGCTGGTCCATATAGTGGAGGATATCATCCAACTCGGGCCGACGTTCCTGCACAGCATGATGCCGTTCGAAAGGATGAATGGTGTCATCAAAGGATACGTTCGCAACATGTCACGTCCAGAAAGAAGCATAGCCAGGGGCTTTCTGACCGAAGAGTGCATCTCCTACTTCACGAATTATCTAGGCATCGAGAACCCCGTTGGTCTGCCCGTCAACAGGCACCTCGGCAGGCTCGCTGGATGGGGTTACCGTGAGGGTCGCCCGAAATGCATGTCGACTTCGAGGGTCGACTCGCCGACTTTGAAAGAGCAAACCTAGTCGCGCTACAACACATAGACGTGGTCGATCCTTGGGTGGTACAGCACAGAACCTTTATTAAGAAGATGTACAATGACCGAGGCCAACAGAGGACGGACGGAGATATACTCAAAGAGCACAACTCATGTTTCACGCGTTGGTTCAAGCAGAAGCTTCTGTCGTACCCTTTACATGAGGATTCTTCCACGGAAGAACAACTCATATTCGCCTTGTCATAGGGCGCCGAGCACAACCGATGACCTATGAGGCGCATTTATATCAACGGCTACACATTCTACACCGATGCCAAGGACATGAAGAGCGATGGTTATAAGAACTCCGGGGTAACGATGGAATCCTACAACGGTAAAGACAAGGACATATACTACGTAAGGATCGAGTAGATCTGGGAGCTGAGCTACGCCGGAGAGAAGGTCGATGTTCCGTGTCGATGGGCCAAGAACGTCATAAAAGAAGACCGGTATTTCACCACCATGGTCATACCCGAAGCCAAATCCAAGATCATGGGCGCAAAGCGTCACCCTTGAAAAATGAGCCATGGGTACTGGCTTCCCAAGTGGACCAATGCTTCTTCATTACCGACCCGCCAAAGCCCGGTCGTGTTGTCGTGAGGAGAGGCAAAAGGAAGATCATTGGAATGGATGGAGTAGCCAATGACCAAGACTTCGACAAGTACGGCGACCGAGGATCGAACATGACGGCGATGATGAAGTAGCAGCATACACCACAAGAAGAAGCAGGACCACCCTACCTAAAGGACGTCTGCTCCATAGAAGAACTCCATTTGCGAAAAAAGAAGGGCAAGAAGATTGTGAAGAGATAGCTAGCTAAGATCGATTGTATTTAAATCGTAGACTTCATTTCTCGATTGTATTTCATGGGCACTTTTGAACTATCATGAATATTTTTAATTTCATGGACACTCGATCCCCTCCATCTCTATCGCTATCCCACCTCGCCAGATCCGGTCCACGGCCGCGCCCGCCGACCGCCCGCACTCTCGATTCCCCTACTCAACCGCCGACCCCCGCACCCTCCCTACTCAACCGCCACCGCCGACCCCTGCACCCTCCCTACTCAACCGCCATGGCCGAGCCCCCGCACCCCAAGACCCTCCCCGCTCCACGGGCATTACTGTTTGTGATATTTTTTATAAAATATTACTGTCTTATAAAAATATTACTGTTATGATTTAAACAAGTTTGAACATATTTAAACACAAGTAAGTATCAAACAGCATTTTTAATGCATAAAAAAATTTGTGGAGCACAGGAATCGAACCCGGGACCTCTGGTGTGAGAACTGGCTCTTGACCGGTCGAGCTAGTAGAGGGACTTGGTGTGGATGAGGTCAGGTGGGAGATAACCATTGGCTCGAGCAGAAATAAAAAAAAAGTACTAATGGCGCACCCGGGTGAGGTGCGCCATTAGTATGGATGTACTTATGGCGACCGAGGTGTGGTGCGCCATTAGTATTGTGGACGCTGGGCCCACACCTATCCCTCTCCTTCGCCCCTCGCCCTCGATCCCTTTCCCCTCTCCTCTCCCGACGCTGCCCGCCGCCTCGGCCGCCGCCCACCGCCTCGGCCGCCGCCCGCCGCCTAGCCCCTGCGCCCATCGCGGCACCCGTCGTCCCTGTCGCCTGTCTCCAACCACCGCCGCTGAGGCCCGGCGTCGGCGCCCGCTCTCCCCGTCCACACCACCGTCGCCCCCTCCGTGACCGGCCGCACTCCGCCAGGTACCTCTCCTCCTTCCTCCTTCCTCCCTCTCCACCCTTCCTCCCCATTCCCTCCCTCCTCCCTCCCTCCCTCCCCTTTCGCGCCCTCCACATCCCTCCGCCTCCTCCCCCGTCAGCCCCGCCTCCCAAGTCCGGCTCCCTCCCTCCTCCCCTTCCGCGCCCTCCACATCCCTCTCCCCACCCCACCCCCACCCGCTCTTCCTCCCTCCCGTGCTGCCGACCGCCCCACCCCCATCCTCCTCGCCGCGGCCTCGCCCCCCACCTACTCGGACCCCTGGACCCCTCTCGTTCCTTCGATCTTCTCCTCCACCCACTCCCCCCGATCCGGTCCTCCTGATGTTAATTTTGTTAGTTTTACTGTAATTTTAGAGCCTAGGAATGGTAGTTTTACTGTTAATTTTGTTAGTTTTACTTGTAGAGCCTAGGAATGGTAGTTTTACTGTAATTTTACATGAGTTTGAAGCACTGATTGTTCAATGGACTTACATTGATGTGTTGAGTGTATTCATACTACTACTACTACATTCGGTGATGATTGTCTTATGGTATTGTGACTTGCGTAAGCTCGATTGTTTTCTCTGGAATTTTTCAACATTTTGTTACGAGAGTCTTGCTTCATATTAACTATAGCTTAGGCCGGCAGCTTGGGCCACTTGTTGTATTTATAATCATCATTTGATTAGTGAGTGCGTTTGAGGCGCTTAGTTCCATGTACAATTCGAGGCAGTTAGTTTTTCATCACGTGGCCACTCTGTATAGTTTTTAGTGTGCAAGAGATGCACTATTCTATTCCTACCTAGACTGAATAGTCTTATTAAAGACAGTCAAAACACTTATGTTGTGTACATTTATTTGATGTGAATCGATTACCTCCTGGACCCGTTTTGGCAAATATATAGTATACAGTGTATTTGCCCGTAGTGGCAAATATATAATCAACTACCTAGAGTTAATAGTCATTTTGCCTGGTAGCTACTGCTTTTTTGGAAGGAATTTGTTCCAGTGATTGAATGGAAGAATCATACGATTCCATTTTTGGTACAACTCGTCTCTTTTTAGTTCTGTGGTGCTGTAGATTTTTTATTTTTTTTAAGAATCCATTGTCAACAATTGTTGTTTACTTCCTCCAGATATAGTTTTTCGCTACCTACAGATACACACTAGGGAAAGCAGAGTGCTCTGTGTTTGACAAAGCAGAGTGCTTTGTGATACGAAAGTATCAAATCGCTCCATGTGTTCAAGAAAGCAGAGTGCTACTGTGATGATCGATTATAGCGTTGTTTGTCTTGGCTAGTCTTTGCTGATAATAATCATCAACTTGTTGTCTTTTCCTCTCAAGGTTCTTGAACAGAAACAAGAAAGGCATACTGTGACTCTATATGTTTCCAAGAGTAGGTAGAATTTGCACGCAACCACCTGTTGTATGTGGAGGTCGGAACATAGGGAGTTGAGCAAGCTAGCGGTAGTTTGACTCCAAGTCTCCTCCAAGTCAATAAATTCAAACACCAAATGTTTACATTCACTTGATAAATATTTCACATCTCTGTACATGCAAATATTCAGTACGGCTTTGCTCAGCTCGATAACACCATCGAGTAAAGCTATTTCAGACACAATAAAGTTGCAAAATTCAGATACTTCATAGACATATGTGTGTTGCTTTTGTTTCTGCTAAACTGTCTATGGTAGATAAACTGAGTGTTGTGGCCATGCTTGATGCAGGAGCTCAAGAACCTGCAGCAGCAGCTCTACTCCGCCTCCGAGTACTTCAAGAAGTCCTACCTCAACACCCACTAGAAGTAGATGTGAGTAGCCACCTCAGATGTTCCTCCTCTCCTCCATTAGAACAGTTGATCAGTGTAAAGTAGTCTGAGTTAGAGAAATGTTGATCAGTGTTATGAGTGTTGGCCAAAAAGCTCTGTCAGTAGCTAAGTGCCTCATGTTCTGCTCTGTGAACTGCTATGTGGTGCTGCTCATGGATGATCGTAGGAATTTATGCAAATATTCAGAGACACAAAATATTGAAGTTGTTGTAACTGATTACTTTCCCAAGTGAGAAAAATAGATTCTATTCTACCTATTTCATACTCAGTGATTGTTGCAGCCAAGAAATGCATAGCCAATGTTAAATGGTCCTATAAATGACAGTACCCTAACAACTATTCTGCTCATGATCTTATTTTTATTTGTTTGATGAAAGTTGGTTCTTTTCTTCCCAAGTTCACAAAAAATCTTTTACATTTGTAGTGGTTGCCAAAAGCATAATATGACCAAGACAAACATGAACTTTGAGGCTGAAAGGAAATCAAGTAATGAACCACATAGGAATAGAAGGTAAACAAACTATGCTAGTTGAGAATGTACCTCAGGAGTCGATCAGAAGTGCGACGTCTCAATATTTCCTGAAAACCCATGTTGGCTAGGATAATTTGCTTTTATTACCTTATTTACACCAAGTTTTAGTTAAACAATGATACTTGAATAATTTTGTGCTACTGCTTTTGGTTTTGTGGATGATTTGACCTTATGGTAACTAGTTGGGGTCAGGTTTTGGGGTTTTGATTATTGGTATGAAGTAATCTTGACAGAGGATCTTATTCACACCAAGTTTTAGTTAAACACTGGTACTTGAATGATTTTGTGCTACTACATTTGTGGTTTTGTGGACAGTATTTGAACTTAAAGGTAACTAGTTGGTTATGAAAGCATGATATCGCTATGACTTTAGTAGTAAGCGAGAATAGATCGTGCTACTGAGAGCTCTAGGCAGAGAATGGCATGTTACTACCATAGAGGTACCCAAATATGTAGGTGTAGTTTGTGTTTTTATTTGTTCACACTGTCATTGTATTGCTCAATTAGACAATTAGTCTTTATGAAGAAGAAGAATAAAGTTGCTTCTTTGTTATGGCTGTATTCACTTCTTCTGTTGTACTTGTGATGATGTTGTACTTGTGATGATGCTACTTGTGATCTTCTGAAATGACCCATTGGGGACTTCATTACAGGGATAATGATATTGCAGGTACCCGAGAGGCCCTTGAGTTTGCCGGAATGTCGATTAACTTCCGTTCGGCAAATTGGTACTCCATATGTCCTATTTTCAGCAAAGGTCATGCTGAAATTTTCCGTGAATTTTAGCATGACTTTGCTAAAAATAGGACATATGGGGTACTTGTGACTAATGCATGGGCCGGGGTATCTTAGTAGTTAATTAAGTAGGATCAAGTGCCCCGGCGTACTTGTGACTAATGCATGGCTTTTAGGGTGCCTCGGTGTCGATAAAAACCAAAATGATGAAAGGTTAGGCTTTTAGGGTGCCTCGGCGTCGAAAAACCCTCAATGATAAAAGCTTAGATTTTAGGATGCCTCGGTGTCGACAAACCCTAAATGATGAGACCATGATCTTGTTCCTTGACAATAACCAACTTTTGACCAAACTTTGTTTCTATTTAGAGAGAAACATGGCCCACAACGATGAGGCCGGGGTTCGGGCGGCAAGGCATTACAGGAGTTGTCCCAGAGATGGAGGAACAACCTCACTTGTATGAGGACGCCGCCTTCCCCACCGATCCCGAGACCACCGATGGTACCGCCGAGGATGACCCCATCGATGCCACCACCGATGGTGCCGCCGAGGATGCCACCATCGATGATGGCAGCGCACGCACGATGGCAGCCAATAGAAGAGGCAACGGAAGGACCGGCGCCCGACCGTGCTCCGCACCCTCAAGGAGGAAGTTCTTGAAGTGGACTCGACGGGAATCCAACGGCGCCATACGAATAGTCAAGGGGTACTCGCTTCAGCTCGGGTGCATTCTCCGAGCACCGTCTCGATCAACACCGAGAACACGAGGAATCTGACCGAGGGAATTTGCGCAACCTCCTCTTCACGAAGCTGCACGAACGATACAAGTTCCCCGCTGCTTTTGAAAACACAAGCCTCAAAGGGAATAAAGTGAACAATGCTGCCCTCACGAAGATGAGCAAGGCCCTGTCTACTTGGAAAAGCAATGTGAAGAGAATGATCGAGAAAGGTGAGAGTTATGAGAAGATCAAGGAGAAAAATCCTTCGTTCACCGAAGATCACTACAACGACTTCAACATCAATTGCTCGAGCACCGCAAACTCCCAATCAAGTCAGTGGGGGAAACAAATGCGGGAGCTGAACTTAGGGGAACACATACTCGATCCCGGCGGTTAGAGAGTGGCGGAGCCTATATGGGACAAGGAGGACGCGGAGCGTGCCGAGCAAGGCCTACCGCCCCTCTTCGATACATACGGTGACAAGCAGACCGGGAACTATATCAGGGCCCGGTACAAGAAGGACCCGAAAACAAAGGAGCTTACCACGGATCCGAAGACCAGGGCGCTTGAGGTTGTTCTGGTAAGGAATACCACCCTCGGGGTAATTAGCTCCATATGGTTGCATTCTAATTAATGAAGCCAAATTTCTAAATGGTTCACATTCCTTCCGCAGCGCATGAAAGCAGTGGCTGGGTCGACTAAGAGCAACCCTTGGGACACCACTCTAAATAGGGCGTTGAATGTAATGAAGAACAAGGATAAGCTCAATGAAGCCGGCGTCGGCTGGTCGTGTGGCGGCAAAGGCTTGTCCACAAAATGGGGTCATACTATACCGCTGGTGTGCGGAAGGAGAAAAAGACCAGCTCGAGAAAGCTGTGCACGCGAGGTTCAAGAACTCAAGGCACAGGTGGCGCGGATTTCGGAGATTGTCCAAGAGCAAGTGCAACAACAACTCGGAGCGACGATCACCGCCATTGTGCCTACCTTGATCGAGGGGTTGAGTGCGTGGATTGCGGGCGGCCAACAGGGGCCGCCCGATTCCTAGCTTCACGGCCAGCAACTTCGCAGAATGCGATGGCGGGGCCATTGGTGTCTCCGGCGGAGGCGGCATTGGTGTCTCCGACGCCGCACTGGAGCTTAATGCACCCGGTGTACGCGGCGGCACCTCTGCAGCAAGCGGCCCCTCCGTCAATCTGACGCCCGCCGTTGGCGGTGCCTCGACATTAGCCGAGCTCGACGCCATCATCACGGTAACTAATTAAGCCTCTCTCGGTCGAGGACTTCATCTCCTTGCCTTTGACGGGCATCCCGACGCCCTACATGTTTTCGCGAGCGCCGCCGACGTTCCGTGCACTCTCACGCACTTCGTGAACAATGAGTTGGTCGATGTCGCCAAGGGCAAAATCGTTCAACCGGGCAACCCCTTGTTCCACGGTACCCAGATGCCACCCAACTTGTTTAGGGTTGAACTGGTTCGGGTGCTGCCAGGCTGCGATGAGGTGTTACCTCCGATTCGACCCGTCGGGGCCGACGATGATGACGTGATGACCCTCAGCGCCTGCCTGAGCTGGCCCCTGCTTTGGCCGAAGAGCCAGATTCGTTTGGGGGCGGGGGACAACACCGCCAGTCGTGCCGTCGCCAAGTCGGCCCCATGGCAAGACCGCCGCAACGGTGCCGGACATCCCTATGCCACTGGATCCAAACATGCATATGGCACAGGATTAGAACGACGACGACGACGACACATTAGCCAACGTCGATCAGTACTTTGCCGATCATGGGTACGGTGGCGACTTCATGGGGCCTCCTTCTCAAGAACCCAACCCAACAAAAGACGTGCGCGATCTAGCTGGTACCGCGGAGAAGCCAAGTTGCAACAGGCGTCGTCTGCCGTTCAGCTCTCAGGAGACGCCTCCTGCTGCCGACTTCACCGAGCCTCAGATAGGCGAGGTGTGAAATATTATCAGCCCCAACACACTCAAGAAGGCGGTCAGTGAGCAGAACTCGGTCCCATTACAGGAGAAGAAGAAGGCACGCAAAAGAAAGACTAACAAGGGTGCGGGCCAGCCGGCATCGAGTATGATCCGTGCTCAGGACGGGCCACCTTCACCTGAGGATATCTCCAGGAGGGTGCATGTGGCGGGTAGGGCGATGCTACCGACAAATATGCTCAATGCTGCAACCGGTGCTATGCGGAGTCTGCATGATAGTGTTCTTTCTTTGGAGAAGCGGCGTCTCAGAGAGAAGGATGTGGCATACCCGGTTTTCGTGGCCAAGGTGCGAGAGGGCAAGGGCTTTGTGGATAACTCCATCGGGCGTCTGATCGTCCTGCGGTTTGATGACATCCACGCTATGTTGAACCTTCATCCGCTGCACTACACCTTCGTTCGGCTATTTTCGCTGAGTATGGAGATGCGGATCATTCGCGACAAGACTCCGGACATCGTGATAGTCGACCCCTTCTACATGTGTGCCAAGATCTTGGGCAGGGCTGGGGACTGGCAAGTCGCGAGTTCTTACCTCGAAGGCGTCATTCTGGGAAACCAAGATAAGGATAACTTCCTCGTGCCTTAATTTCCCGAGTAAGTCCTCCCCTCAACCGGCCCGTAACATATGAATTCTTAGATTTCGATCGTTTTTCTTTTAACATTCCGTGTTTTCTGCAGTGACACATTGCACGCTCATCCTCCTAAGCCCCAAATATTCCATGGCCACGTATTTCGACCCGACCGTCGGTCGAAGGTAGACTACACAAATGTCAAGAAGGTTCTTGATGATGTTCTCCCGCCACGCCCAATCTGGAGGCACCTTCACCAGGCCTATTCAGAATACGGCAAGCACGTGTTCTCCCACAATCTGACGTTACGCTGCGTCAAGCAACCGCTGGCGGTCAGAAGGGTGCCTAGTATGCCATCCATCACATGCGGGCGATCGTACGGGACCATCATCAACTTCTGCTACCGAGTAAACTCAAAGATTGGGCCGCGAGCTTGTCGGCAATCCAGGACGCGGACATCAGACAAGAATTCTTTCGCATCCAGTCGGAGTTTGCGGAAATCATCCATCAAGATGTCCTTCGTACCTCGGGGCAGTTCTACCTCAGAAATCTACCGTCCAACAGTGACATCGACACAATGCTACAAATACAGGCTGACAACGCCCGTTCTTTCATGACTCCCACGATAGACGGCGGCTTCATCCACACTCCGGTCCCTTGAGTCGAGTCGAAAGCAGTGATGTTGTGTCTAGTTCTGAAACATCGATTGGCTCATGTTGTAATTAAACTTTAATGAACTTGTAGTATGTCTCTTTGGTTTCGAGAGTCGTTCAACTTAGATGTAATCGATGCTATTAATGTCTTGCTTTTCTCTTCCGATCGCTACATTGCATACTTATATATTGCTTATGTATTGTCTGTGAATTGGTACTAACGTTTACGTTTGGCTAGTGCATAGCGATGCCGACGTATGTCGTGTACAAGGGTAAGGTTCCCGGAGTCTACGATGGCTGGGAGGAGTGTCGGAGACAGGTTCACCGATTCAGCGGTAACAGTTACAAAGGGTACACCACTAGGGCCGAGGCCGAATCTAGATACGCCCGCTATCTAGCGGGAGAGGGGAGGGAGCGTTGGAGGAACCGGAGGAAGACGAGTTTCATCGTGATGATGCTCATCGTGATGACCGCAGCTCTCTTCTATGTGATGGTAGTTTAGATGATCGATATCGACTTGTAATGTGAAGACAAACTCGCTACTCGCGGTCTCGAGACTTGTAATATAATGTTCTATCTTTGTCCGGTCTTTTCAATTCGGAGACTAATATGATGAATTGTATTCGGAGACTAATATGATGAATTGTATTCAAAGACTAATCTTCTATTGTATTCGATGAATCTGTTGTTGATGTGTGCTATCTATATTTTGTCAAATTATACATTTTGTAACCTGTGCAAAAAACAGAAACTAAAAAAATAAAATAAAGCTAATATTCATACTAATGGCGCATCACATGATAAAGGCGCCATTAGTATGACAAAGCATACTAATGGCGCATCACATGTCGATGCGCCATTAGTATGCCATGGTTACTAATGGCGCATCTCCTGGTTGTGCGCCATTAGTATGCCAAAGCACCTGGCTATACATGGCCCCTGGGAGGCATACTAATGGCGCACCGTAGCCTATACTAATGGCGCACCAGTGGTGCACCATTAGTATACCAGATACTAATGGCGCACCAATGGTGCACCATTAGTAAAAGTTACTAATGGCGTGCTAGTAATGGCGCACCAGTGATGCGCCATTAATGGCCAAATTAGGTGCGCCATTAGTAGCGGTTTTTCTAGTAGTGAACAACCAATAATGCATGCGAATGAGATGCAAATGCTAAGGAAACATAACCCAAAGCTTCTCCACAAAACTCTCTAAAACTTCTCCCCCATTGGCATCGATCGCCAAAATGGGCGAAAAGCTTATAAGGCCAACATAAATTGTGGTCCTCCATAAATTGTGTATTTTTCAACAAGAGAGTGGAATGCAATACACATATCCAACGGTAAATACTTGGTGGAAGACAAACTATATTGAGGCCCAAAGATTGTAAAAGAATGATGTGCCGCAAATACATAACAAAGAGAGAAACAAGCAATCAATAGATACCAATTAAAGCAAGCTATCAAAAGATACAATTGAACCAACTAGGCCAATGATCCTACGAGCCACATGAATAAAGGATATTATGATAAGAGCAAAGGAGTGATCTAAAGAAACTAGAGAATCTCCCCATGATTTGTGCACACATAAGAATTTTTTGTATTAGGATACCAAGTGCACAAAATAGGATCATAGCTCCCCCAAAATCAATAGAAACTCACAACAAGTGTAAGTGAGCATATAGGAAACAAAGCCTAGCACTTGCAACAAACACATGGTTGAGCAACATGTAAAAGAGGCAACTTAAGAATAGGCTCAACCAACATGATGTGTGTGAGTCATGGCAAAGCACTTGAGAAGGCTAAAATAAGGATGAGCATTAAGCATCAACATAGTCTTGGATAAATGAGATACACGGTGCATGACATTCCTTCCCACACACACCCACTAGCAAATGGCTTCACAAGCTCACTAAAAAGATAACAACAAAGCTTGTGACATACCATGGTAAACATAGAAGATGAAAGCCTCATCAAGATGAGGGATACCAATTAAGATGGTAAAAGCCTCGTAGAGATAAGCATGAGGAAAATAATCTTCACCACACAAGAGTGTATCAAGATGCAACGAGATAAGACACGCACTGAAGGCAAAAACTTTCATGGAGCCACCAAAGAAATAACATAAGAAAGACAAGATGGACGCAAAAGAAAGAATATCATCTAGATATGTAATTTCTCTCAAGTGTATAAGGTTCTAGGTAGACAAAATCATGATGATATATATCTACAAAAAAGGATGTACACCTGAAATAGTTACAACACGAAGGAACAAGATATCCAAAAGGAAGTCATAGATATACGAATAAGATATTTGCTTGGAAGCAGAGCACATGGCTAGATATGGTCTTATTGTATATAAATGAATTCCTACCACACAACCATCAAAGACATCACAACTAGCAACATGAGATCATCGTTGAGATGCTTTGAGAAAGGAAACAAGTATCACAAGATGGAATGAATATCATGCCAAGATGCAACCTACACAAGGTTGAATGCAAGAAAAGAATGCATGAATAGATACTTGTTACCGAGATATCATTGGACGGATGTAGAAGAAACCAATTGAAGGTAATAGATAGTAGTTCATTGAGCATCCTAGCTTGACTCCAATAAGCACATGGTGACACCACCTTCCTTGTGAGTGAGCCGAGCATCCAATGCATCTCCAATTGTTCCTAGAACAACAACACAAACAAAATTTTACCCAAACTCATTGGGACCAAAGAGTTAGAAACACCAACAATACATAGGACAAACTCCACATAAATATGTGCATATAGATATGGAAATGAAATTCATGCACATCTCATCCAATTTGAAACTTGGTGGATTTTCCCCTATATATTGGGTCAAATAAAGAAAGCATGCCAAGGAAACTACTTGAAGTTAATATGCATGCTCAAGACTTTCAAGAACCGATACCAATTGAGAAAGAAAAACCAAGTGAAGAAAAGATACCAAAAGAATAAATCATCACTTGGAGGATATCAACTGAAAGATACATCAAGGAACGAGATATCCAATGATACACGTAAAAAGAAAGATGTCAAACTCCCAAAAGGGAGAATGGTTCCATACAAACAAGCTCTCTACAAAGTTTCATGATGGCACAAAGTACGAAAAAGAAACGGTTTGCGTTCCACCAACACACACTTGATAAGGACCACAAGATGAGTGTTTTATAGAAAATAGGATAGCTCCCCAAAGACTAGTGCATTATATAGAATTTGCATTTGAATACAAAATGCACAAGGCGGGATCACCACTTTCACTATATCTAGAAAACACTAGACAAGGTCAAGAAATTAACAAGATCCACAAGTGGTATGGAAGACAAAGGGAGTTGAAACATTCCTTGGCAAGATAAAAGGAAATAAGAAGCAAACACCAACGTGGAGATGATCAATAATTTCTACCGCACATAAGTGAGTACCAATTGTCAAAAGACAAGAAGTGTTTGGAAATAATTCCGGGTGGTAGATAGCAAGGATATCCGACATCATCTTCACACCAAACAAAAAGCAAATTTCAACTTGTAGAGTTAACATGCCACCTAGGAACAAGATAATTTACAGTATCAATTCTAGGTGACAATATCTCAAATGTACACATTTTCTAGGCTTGTAATATGCACATAGCATATTACTCCCCCATAATGTGATACCAATAAAAACTTAACAAGAGGCAATAAGAGGATCCAACAAGAGATAATTAATGGACTATTTAGAATTTAAATTTCTCATGAGAATACATACCACATAGCGACTAGATAATCTTGTAATATCAATACTAGATGGTATTACTCATGTACACACATTTATAGGATTGTGAGGTGCACAAAGCACGTCACTCCCCCACAATGGGATATTCCATTAATCTCTCACAAGAGCCAACTAAGATACAAACAAGATGCACAAAGGCTCAACATATGACACACATGTACATGAAGTACAGACCAACATACACATACTTGATTACTCAAGATAAGCAATTTGGAGACACAACATATACAAACACATGCAAGGAACAAAACCAAAACATGCAAAGGGGCAAGTAACTTTCAATGTAAACAATTTAAGTACAAGTTAGCAGAAGGAGGTACATTGGATATAGTATAGAAACTTGATAACCCAATTGACTTGGCTTGAGACAATAAGAATGATGAAGTCCCCTTAATTCTTCACAATGTAGCCAAGTCTCCAATGCCCTCCAACAAGACCTATTGATCAAGTTTGAGCTTGTTGGTCCCCAACCAAGTTGGGTCCTAAGAGGTTAGTCACAATAGGCTTGGCAACCCAAATGGTTCTTTGCTTGAAACCACTTTGAGTACCAAGAAACTTGGCAAACACATTGCCAACCTTATCCTTCCCAAGAGAATAAATATCATCAATGATAATTGGGTTGGATAAGTTACCACTAGTGCATGAGGAAGCAAGGTGACCTTTCTCACGACATAGGTAGCAACGTCTACTCTTCACTTTCTTCTCACTTGATTTCTCAACTTGAGAAGCATTAGCTTGAGTTTTCTTGGGAAGAGGTCTTTCTTCAACTTGAGGTTGAGCATGAGAATGAACCTGTGGCCGCTTCCCTTGTTGCTTGTCACTAATGGCCTTCTTCTTCAAAGGGCAAGATCTAATATGATGCCCTTCAATTTTGCACTTGAAGCAAATGATCTTGGCAGAATTCTTGACTTGTTTTTGGACCTTCTTCTTGTTGCTCTTGGACTTCTTCTTCTTATTGGAGTTAAATCCAAGTCCACCTTTGTCATTGGGGGATTTTTGCACACTCAAGATATTGTTGAGTGTGGCCTTCCCTTCATGACACTTTTCCAAGTCTTTCTTCAAAGAAGTTACTTGGACCTTGAGCTCTTTGATTTCTTCTACATGGTTAGTCTCAACACAAGCACTAGAGGAAGTATAAGCTTCATCATTAGAGCGACACAGCAAGGAAAGAAATTCATCACAAGATGTACCAATGTTATGCATGGATGAATCACGAGGACTAGCACAAGGCAATATAGCATTTTGACTAAAAGTAGTGCTAGTATCCACATGAGGCTCACTAGATGTTACCTTAGCAATCATGGCCTCAAGAGCTATCTTTAGCACATTATGGGATACTAGAAGATCATCATGAGAGCTTGAGAGATTTTCATGACTTTATTCCAATTTCCCATAATGTCTAGATAGCACCTCAAGTTGAGCCTGTAGCTCAACATTCTCCTCCAAAATGGATGCTTCACAAGTAATAGAGTTAGTAGCACAAGCATCATCATTTACAATAGGAGAGGACAACTTGGATAAATCTTTTAAATAAGAATCTTCAAGTTGAGCATGAGACCCGGTGAATTTGATGAGCTCACCCTTAATGACCCTTGAGCCATTTTTGAGGTGCTCAAAATCCTCAAGGAGTCTAGAATGAGCAACTTCAAGCTTAGTATTTTTTTAGTTTTAAAAACATTGGCCACCTCAAGAGCTCTATCATGAGATTCCTTCACTCTAGATAATTCTAGAGCAAAAGTCTCCTCAAGAGATTCCTTGGTGGTTTGTTCAAGTTCAAGAGCTTGAGAGAGGTCCGCGATCTCATTAACGTAATCACGCTCATGACCTTCCATTTTATCAATGGTGACCTCATGCTCCTCGAGATGAGATCCCAACTCCTCAATGTATTTCTTGCCCTCAATGGCAATTACATAATTTACATGATGTTGGAACGAGCAATTTTATTCTTATGAAGAGCTTTAAATATCATTTCTCCCTTAAATTTTAAGGAAGCAACATTATCATTATCCTCATCATCATTAGCATTAACATTATCATCAAGAGACATATTGGGGTTCAAAGTAGGAGATATCTTTGAAGCCTTAGCCATAAGGCAAAAAGCAATAGATGATGATGTAGGATCCCTTGAAGCGACGTTCAAGACCACATCTTGTTCCATGGAGTGTTGGGTTTCCTCTACATTGTTAGCACAACAACTCGAGGAGATACAAGCATTTTTATCATGGCAACAAGATATAGCAAGCATATCATCATGAGATTTAGTCAAGCAATTTCTAAATGATATGCACGGACTATCAACACAAGCATGAGAAACATGTAAGGTGCACGAAGTGTTAAAGTCCAAAGATGGAGCATTGCAACAAGATAGTGATGAAGAGTCATCAACGATAAGCACACTATCATCATTGCAATGACCAACACTACTCACCATAAAATTACCTTGTGGCAATCCACATGCAGGTGAAGTAGAAGAAGTTGAGAAGGCAACACGGCCGGAGGTGGAGGGAGAACAATCATCCCCACAAATCTTGGACACACCATATTTATCTTGAAGCTTTGTCCACAACTCATGAGCATCCGGAACGGCATGAGTTGAAATATAACTACATTGCTCAAAGCATCGAAAAGCACATTAGAAGCTTGAGCATTGAGATAAGAGTTTTTCTCATCCTCTAAAGATAATTTTTGGGGATCCTTTGGAGGAGAAAAACCCATATCTACAATTCGCTCTAAATTTGGGTCCATGAGCCTAAAGAGATTAAGAATGTGAATTACCCAAACATCAAAATTTGTGCCATTGAAACTAAGAGTGTCAAAGAATCCTAAACCCCTAGTAGACATCCTTACTCTCTAGGCGATTAAGCCCTATAAAGAGAGATGAGGCTCTGATACCAATTGAAAGATCGTGGATGTCGCCTAGAGGGGGGTGAATAGGCGCTTTGAAATAATTACGATTTAGGCTTGAACAAATGCGGAATAAACCTAGCGGTTAATTTGTAAAGCACAAAACCTACAACAACCAGGCTCACCTACGTGACCAACAACTCATGCTAAGCAAGACAAACTACTAGGTGATAGCAAGATATATGACAAGAAACAATATGGCTATCACAAAGTAAAGTGAATAAGTAAAGAGCTCGGGTAAGAGATAACCGAGGCACGCGGAGACAATGATGTATCCCGAAGTTCACACCCTTGCGGATGCTAATCTCCGTTTGGAGCGGTGTGGAGGCACAATGCTCCCCAAGAAGCCACTAGGGCCACCGTAATCTCCTCACGCCCTTGCACAATGCAAGATGTCGTGATTCCACTAAGGGACCGTTGAGGGAGGTCACCGAACCCGTACAAATGGCAACTCTTGGGGGCGGTCACCGAACCCGTACACTTTGGAAACCCTTGGGGCGGTCACCGGTACCCGTCAATTTGCTCGGGGCGATCTCCACAACCTAATTGGAGACCCCGATGCTTGCCCGGAGCTTTACACCACAATGATTGAGCTCCGAACACCACCAACCGTCTAGGGCGCCCAAGCACCCAAGAGGAACAAGCTCAAGGGTACCAAGCACCCAAGAGTAATAAGCTTCTCAAATTGTAACTTCCACGTATCACCGTGGAGAACTCAAACTGATGCACCAAATGCAATGTCAAGGGCACATGGAGTGCCCAAGTCCTTCTCTCAAATCACACCGAAGCAACTAATGCTAGTGAGGAAAATGAGAGGAAGAACAAGAAGGAGAACACCAAGAACTAGATCCACGGGGTTCCCCTCAAATAGAGGAGAAAGTGATTGGTGGAAATGTGGATCTAGATCTCCTCTCTCTTTTCCCTCAAAAACTAGCAAAAATCCATGGAGGGATTGGGAGTTAGCAAGCTCGAAGAAGTTCAACAATGGGGGAAGAACACGAGCTCAAAGGATAAGGTTCATTGGGGAAGAAGACCCCTTTTTATAGGTGGGAAAAAATCCAATCGTTATGCTCACAGCCGCACAGAGCGGTACTACCGCTCGTCCTCACGGTATTACCGCTAGGGGTAGCGGTACTACCGCTAAGGGTAGCGGTGCTACTGCTTGCGAGCGGTACAAAAAAATACATCCATGCCTACCACCGCTGGACTTGTGACGAGTTTTTGGTCCGGAGCGGAAGTAGCCACGGAAGTAGCCGCGGTAGTACCTCTCCAAGCGGTAGTACCTCTCCCAAGAGCGGTAGTAAAAAATACATCCCCTCGAAGTGGTAGTACCGCTCCCACGAGCGGTAGTACCGCTGTAGCTTTTATAAGGACACCAAAACTGACACAACTTCCGCAAACGGACTCCGAATTCAACGAAACCAAATTTGTTGGAAAGCTAGCGACAAGGGCTAACACAATGCTGAAAGAAATAACAATAAGAAGAAAATTGGAAAAGGCCCATAAGAAAATGGTGAGAACAATTCCTCAAGTAAGACCGGTAAAACCTCCAACACCGAAAACGCAATAGAAGAAGCATGTGAACTCCGTTTTCAATGAACTCGAGCTTGTCATCTAGATGACCATAAGCTCTAAGACTCACAAAGAGAACCAAACAAGAACCAAGAAAGATGATGCAAGGATGCAATGGTTTGAGCTCTCTACGAACGATACGATCACGCTACCAACTTGAGAGCCCCCCTTGATAGTACGACAAATGATCCTATAACCCGGTCTCCCAACTACCACCATGAGACCTGTAAAATAGAAGACCTATCAAGGGCAAACCTTTGCCTTGCACATGATCCACTTGAGCTAGATGATGACGATCTTGTCCTCCTCAAGATGGACCACCTTTCTTGATTGCGTTGGGTCGATGGAGACTATATGATTGCTCCCCCATACTCCACTATGGGTGAGCCACTCATCGGCACATCTTCACAAGTCCATTGACACCACAATGGATGGCAAGCTTCAAGCACTTGATCTCTTCATGATGCTACACTTGAACTTGCACACGACAATCTTGATGACGATCACCACTTGATGTCATCCTTTCCATGGGTTGTATGATATCTTCCTCTTGACGCAAGCCCATGGACACGTACCTAACCCCACATAGAACTCTCACATAGACCATGGGTTAGTACACAAAGTGCAATGGAAAATGCTTACCGTACCATGGGATCACTTGATCCCTCTCGATACATCTTCTACGCTTTGTGAGTTGATCAACTTGATTCACTCTTGATTAGTCTTGATCAACCTTGAATCTTTCCAACTCTCTTCATTTGGATGATGTCTTGAAGGTAAAAATGAATGATCACACAATCTTGTTCTTCAAGACATGCTTGCAATAAGCTCAACACTCACATGACAATCTTTGGATAATTCCTTAATAGCACCTTGGTCAACTCATAAACTCTTTGAAACCAACACATGGACTTCAAGAAATGCCCATGGACAAATCCTTCAAACATAACTCAATGCAACCATTAGTCCATACAGAATGTCATCAATTACCGAAACCACACATGGGGGCACCGCATCTCCTTTCAAGGGTGAAGAAGCAGGCTATGGTGATCGAACAATGGAGGAGGAAGGACATGATTATGATAGCTTCGATGACCGAATGCCGGTGGAAGAAGGACACCGTGATGACGGCTCCGGTGACCGAACGGAGTCTGGCCAGGTATATATATTAATTAAGCTTGTCTTGACTATAACTAATTGATGCATTAGTTGTTTTGGTATGTATATTAACTCTCTTCTTTCTTCTTTTCTAGCCCTCCGGATCGAGCCAAACTTCGGTAACGAGATGAGACCCGAAGAAAAAGTTGCGCTCGGATGAAATGTTCACGATCACAGAAATCGCGTGCGATGGCCAACCGATTGCACCCATCCGGACCAAGGAAGCATTTTCTGCTCAGTGCGCGGTTCTTGTTAGGGACATGATTCCGATTAGCATCCACCAATGGTATAAGCCTAAGAAGGAAGACCCTGAGGTTTCTTATGTCAACGATAGGCAGAAAGATGATCTTTGGGCCACGCTGAAGGCAAATTTCACCCTACTGCCAGAGGAGGATCTGGAGAAGCCAGTTAAAACGCCATTGATCAAGGCTCATGCTCTTAAGAAGATGGCTGATCTATTTAGGAGGTGGAAGAATGAGCTGAAATCAACGTTTGTCGACATTGACAAGACTCCATAATTCACCGGCCGATTTGAGAAGATCAGAGATCACTGGGATGCATTTGTCGCCCACAAGACATCGGAGAAGAGTACGAAGATGTCAGCGACAAACAAAAAAAATGCTGGAAATAAGGAGCATCACCATCGCATGGGGTCAGGTGGGTACCTCAGATCCGGGCCGTTGTGGGACAAGGCTGAGAATGACCTGCTTGATAAAGGGGTCGAACCAGAGACATTGCACTGGCCAGAACGTTCAAGGAATTGGTTCTTCGGGGTTGGGGGATCATTGGACCCTGAAACAGGGAAGTGCGTTTGGACGAACGAGCAAATGAGAATACCCGTCACGAGGCTTCATGAGTATATCACCGCAGCGCAGGAAGGAATGTTCGTTCCCGACAGAGAGAACGACGAGCTCACACAGGCCCTCGGGAATCCTGAGCACCCTGGACGGACACGAGGCATGCCAGGCTCCGTTTCATGGAAGGTTGGGTTTCCCGACGCAGGTGGTTACAAAGGCCGGGAGAGGAAGAGGAAAGTGGAGCTCACCCAACTGCAGAAGCTGAACGAAAGGGAACAAGCGCTAGAGGAACGAGACGCAGTTCACAGCAAGCGACCTGCCGAAGATACCCCCGAAGCTACCCCGCCATCTCAGCGGAGAAGCAGCGTGGCTTCCACCGAGCTTCTTCAGGAGCCTGTCTTCAGGGCTCCTGCTATCTACCCCGTGGATGCTATCACGGAGTCTCAACATTGCCACCTTATGATGCAATGGCAGCAATTCAAAGTCAATGCGGCTGTCGGCTCTGTTGCACCTTGAAAGTGCTAGTTATCTACTAGAGGGGGGGGTGAATAGGCGATTTTTATGAAAGTCTTCAAAACATGAGAGTTTCGAAGACAAACAATAGAAATGAGCCTATTGATATGCAGCGGAAGGTAGACTACACTAAGAAAGCCTTAGTCGAGTATTCAATGAAGTGAAAGCATGAAGACTAATAGCAGCTAGGTAGTAAAGATCAGGATGGATCATGGTATGAAGCCAAACAACAATAGTAGTCACATAGTGAAGTCAAACAAGTAATGCAAACAGGAAATGACTTCACGAAGACAAACTGTAAGTAAAGAGAGGGAGAGGATAGAACCAGTCACTTGGTGAGGACAAGGATTTGTTGGACCAGTTCCAGTTGTTGTGACAACTGTACGTCTGGTTAGGGAGGCTGAGATTCAACTCAGAAGACCGTGTCTTCACCTTATTCCCCTTGAGCTAAGGACACCCAGTCCTCGCCCAATCACTCTAGTAAGTCTTCAAGGTAGACTTCCAAACCTTCACAGACTTCGTTCACCGGCGATCCACAATGACTCTTGGATGCTCAGAACGCGACGCCTAACCCGCTGGAGGATTCATAGTCCTCAAGTGTAACAAGTCTTCAGGTCACGCGGACAGAAAGACTTCAGTGATGCCTAACACTCTTTGGCTTGATACGTCTCCAACGTATCTATAATTTTTTATTGCTCAATGCTATATTATCTTCTGTTTTGTACATTATTGGGCTTTATTATTCACTTTTATATTATTTTTGGGACTAACCTATTAACCGGAGGCCCAGCCCAGAATTGCTATTTTTTGCCTATTTCAGAGTTTCACAAAAAAGGAATATCAAACAAAGTCCAAACGGAATGAAACATTCGGGAACGTGATTTTTGTAACGAACATTATCCAGGAGACTTGGACCCTAAGTCAAGGAAGCTTCGAGGAAGCCACGAGGTAGGGGGGCGCGCCTACCCCCCAGGCGCGCCCTCCACCCTCGTGGGCCCCCTGTTGCTCCACCGACGTACTCCTTCCTCCTATATATACCTACGTACCCCCAAACGATCAGATATGGAGCCAAAAACATAATTCCACCGCCGCAACCTTCTGGACCCACGAGATCCCATCTCGGGGCCTGTTTCGGAGCTCCGCCGGAAGGGGAATCGATCACGGAGGGCTTCTACATCAACACCATAGCCTCTCTGATGAAGTGTGAGTAGTTTACCTCAGACCTTCTGGTCCATAGTTATTAGCTAGATGACTTCTTCTCTGTTTTTGGATCTCAATACAATGCCCCCCCTCTCTCGTGGAGATCTATTCAATGTAATCTTCTTTTGCGGTGTGTTGGTGGAGATCGATGAATTGTGGGTTTATGATCAATTTTATCTATGAACAATATTTGAATATTCTATGAATTCTTTCGTGTATGATTGGTTATCTTTGCAAGTCTCTTCGAATTATCAGTTTGGTTTGGCCTACTAGATTGATCTTTCTTCCAATGGGAGAAGTGCTTAGCTTTGGGTTCAATCTTGCGGTGTCCTTTCCCAGTGACAGTAGGGGCAGCAAGGCACGTATTGTATTGTTGCCATCGAGGATAACAAGATGGGGTTTTTATCATATTGCATGAATTTGTACCTCTACATCATGTCATCTTGTTTAGGGCGTTAGTCTGTTCTTATGAACTTAATACTCTAGATGCATGCTGGATAGCGGTCGATGTGTGGAGTAATAGTAGTAGATGCAGGCACGAGTCGGTCTACTTGTCTCGGACGTGATGCCTATATACATGATCATACCTAGATATTCTCATAACTATGCTCAATTCTGTCAATTTCTCAATAGTAATTCGTTCACCCACCGTAAAATACTTATGCTCTTGAGAGAAGCCACTAGTGAAACCTATGGCCCTCGGGTCTATCTTCATCATATTAATCTTCCAATACTTAGTTATTTCTTTTGCTTTTATTTTAGTTTGCATCTTTAACATAAAAATACCAAAAATATTATCCTATCATATCTATCAGATCTCACTCTCGTAAGTGACCGTGTAGGGATTGACAACCCCTTATCGTGTTGGTTGCGAGGATTTATTTGTTTTGTGTAGGTATGAGGGACTCACACGTAGCCTCCTACTGGATTGATACCTTGGTTCTCAAAAACTGAGGGAAATACTTACGCTACTTTGCTGCATCACCCTTTCCACTTCAAGGGAAAACCAACGCAGTGCTCAAGAGGTAGCAAGAAGGATTTCTAGCACCGTTGCCGGGGAGGCCTACGCAAAAGTCAACATACCAAGTACCCATCACAAACCCTTATTTCCCGCATTACATTATTTGCCATTTGCCTCTTGTTTTCCTCTCCCCCACTTCACCTTTGCCGTTTTATTCGACCTCTCTTTTCCGTTCGCCTCTTCTTGCCCGTCCCTTGTTTGCTCGTGTGTTGGATTTCTTGTTTGTCACGATGGCTCTACCTAGATTTGGTGATCTTCACCTTAAAAGGTTAGAAGAGATCGAAAGCAACGTCAGGAGTTTTATGGTTTTGCAATTTGAGCATAATAATTTCTTCAGAAATGAGCTTAAAGAACAAAAAAGCTTTATGAGTTATATGAATAAAGAGCTCGATGATATGTCTAAAGAATTTGATGGTTTGAGATTCCAAATTGCTCGTCTTGAAAAGTTAACAGCTGAAATACCTATAAGATGGCCGCTAAACCGGATTTTTTCTATGAAAATAAAGATGAAGATCTAAAAGTTATTCATGTGTCCCCTATTAAATATTTGTTTTGCAATATGAATCTTGATAATGATGGGACTGAATATGATCCACCTTTACCTAGAAGACGTTCCAAAAATTCAGAGTATTTAGATCTTGATGCTAAATTTGATAAAAGTGGGAATGAAGAAAACAAAACTCTAGATATTAATGAACCCACTATTTTGGATTTCAAGGAATTTAATTATGATAATTGCTCTTTGATAGGTTGTATTTCCTTGTTGCAATCCGTGCTAAATTCTCCTCATGCTTATAGTCAAAATAAAGCTTTTACCAAACATATCGTTGATGCTTTGATGCAATCTTATGAAGAAAAGCTTGAGTTGGAAGTTTCTATCCCTAGAAAACTTTATGATGAGTGGGAACCTACTATTAAATTAATATTAAAGATCATGAATTCTATGCTTTGTGTGATTTGGGTGCTAGTGTTTCCACGATCCCAAAAACTTTGTGTGATTTGCTAGGTTTCCGTGATTTTGATGACTGCTCTTTAAATTTGCACCTTGCGGATTCCACTATTAAGAAACCTATGGGAAGAGTTAATGATGTTCGTATTGTTTCAAATAGGAATTATGTGCCCGTAGATTTTATTGTTCTTGATATAGATTGCAATCCTTCATGTCCTATTATTCTTGGTAGACCTTTTCTTAGAACGATTAGTGCAATTATTGATATGAAGGAAGGGAATATTAGATTCCAATTTCCATTAAAGAAAGGCATGGAAAACTTCCATGGGAATAAAATAAAATTACCATATGAATCTATCATGAGAGCCACTTATGGATTGCCTACCAAAGATGGCAATTCCTAGATCTATCCTTGCTTTTTATGTCAATATTGAATTTTTATCTTGAATCTTTCGGATCTGAATATTCATACCACAATTAAGAAGAATTACATTGAAATTATGCCAAGTAGCATTGCACATCAAAAATTATCTTTTTTATCATTTACCTACTCGAGGACGAGCAGGAATTAAGCTTGGGGATGCTTGATACGTCTCCAACATATCTATAATTTTTGATTGCTCCATGCTATATTATCTTCTGTTTTGGACATTATTGGGCTTTATTATTCACTTTTATATTATTTTTGGTACTAACCTATTAACCGGAGGCCCAGCCTAGAATTGCTGTTTTTTGCCTGTTTTTTTTGCCTATTTCAGAGTTTCGCAAAAAAGGAATAGCAAACGGAGTCCAAACGGAATGAAACCTTTGGGAACGTGATTTTTGGAACGTACATGATCTAGGAAACTTGGAACCTAAGTCAAGGAAGCTTCGAGAAAGCCACGAGGTAGCGGGGTGCGCCGACCCCCCTAGGGCGCGCCCTCCACCCTCATTGGCCCCTGTTGCTCCACCAACGTACTCCTTCCTCCTATATATACCTACGTACCCCCAAACAATCAGATACAGAGCCAAAAACCTAATTCCACCGCCGCAACCTTCTATACCCACGAGATCCAATCTTGGGGCCTGTTAGGAGCTCACGGAAGGAATCGATCACAGAGGGCTTCTACATCAACACCATAGCCTCTCCGATGAAGTGTGAGTAGTTTACCTCAGACCTTCGGGTCCATAGTTATTAGCTAGATGGCTTCTTCTCTCTTTTTGGATCTCAATACAATGTTCTCCCCCTCTCTCGTGGAGATCTATTCAATGTAATCTTCTTTTGCGGTGTGTTCGTTGAGACCGGTGAATTGTTGATTTATGATCAATTTTATCTATGAACAATATTTGAATCTTCTCTGAATTCTTTTATGTATGATTGGTTATCTTTGCAACTCTCTTTGAATTATCAGTTTGGTTTGGCCTACTAAATTGATCTTTCTTGCAATGGGAGAAGTGCTTAGCTTTGGGTTCAATCTTGCGGTGTCCTTTCCCAGTGACAGTAGGGGCAGCAAGGCACGTATTGAATTGTTGCCATCGAGGATAACAAGATGGGGTTTTTATCATATTGCATGAATTTATCCCTCTACATCATGTCATCTTGCTTAAGGCGTCAGTCTGTTCTTATGAACTTAATACTCTAGATGCATGCTGGATAGCGGTCGATGAGTGGAGTAATAGTAGTAGATGCAGGCAGGAGTCGGTCTACTTGTCTCGGACGTGATGCCTATATACATGATCATACCTAGATATTCTCATAACTATGCTCAATTCTGTCAATTTCTCAATAGTAATTCGTTCACCCACAGTAAAATACTTATGCTCTTGAGAGAAGCCGCTAGTGAAACCTATGGCCCCCGGGTCTATCTTCATCATATTAATCTTCCAATACTTAGTTATTTCTTTTGCTTTTATTTTACTTTGCATCTTTAACATAAAAATACCAAAAATATTATCCTATCATATCTATCAGATCTCACTCTCGTAAGTGACCATGTAGGGATTGACAACCCCTTATCGCGTTGGTTGCGAGGATTTATTTGTTTTGTGTAGGTATGAGGGACTCGCACGTAGCCTCCTACTGGATTGATACCTTGGTTCTCAAAAACTGAGGGAAATGCTTACGCTACTTTGCTGCATCACCCTTTCCTCTTCAAGGAAAAACTAACGCTGTGCTCAAGAGGTAGCATGGCTCTGGGTGTTTGGGTTTTGTCCTTGCAAGGATTTTTCTCTCTCAAAAGCTTCGGAGGTGGGTTGCTCTCAAACGAAAAAAGCCGTGCACTAAATCTGAGCAGCCACCAATTTATGATGTAGGGGGTGGGCTATTTATAGCCACTAGGCAACCCGACCTGATTTGTCCGAAATGACCTTGGGTCACAAAGGAACTGACACGTGTTCCAACGGTCAGATTCAAACACACGCGACAGCTTGACTTGGGCTACAAGTAAAGCTGACTCATCCAGCTCTGGATAAGATTTGCTCTCATTGTCTTCGCTCGAAGACATAGGATTTGGTTGAGCATCACTTCAGGCACTCTGACTTTGTTCACTGGGACCCCACTTAATAGTACGGTGATTCCTATGACTCAACAAAGAAGAAAAGGAAACAACGAAATAACGAAACAACTTAGTCTTCGCGCTCCATAGTCTTCACGTGATGTCTTCTCTTTTCATAGTCTTCAATGTGAACTAGATGACCCGTTGCGCCAATGGAGCAAAGGGCGAAGGCAGACCAAGCATTCTGAACATGCACGTTAGAATATTTAGATATCGATTGGGTCTTAAGAAAATAGATATTTAGGCATGAAGTTGATAGGTACCCAAGGAGGGCCTCCCTTATTTCATTAAAAACAGAAGCCAAAAGGTAAAAAAACTACAATAATACCCTCAAGATACACGTGTTGAGAGACAACGTCAATAGTTGTTTCACGAACAACCACCACGACGCACAGCACCAACCACTTGTCAGGCATGACTACTAGTCTTGGTTCCATCGACCTGTTCTTTGTCCCGTTCCTCTCTCCATGTACTTGTACTAAAGTGAAGTGAGAAAGCAACTGGAGGACATCGACCAGGCCACCTTGCTCCATCTTCAGGGTGGCTCATGCTGCAGCTTGGTAGTGGAGCGGATCCCTCGCGAGAGCTCCCCCGCCGCAGCTCAAAGGCGTTGCCGCTCCATCTGCATCATGGCGGCCCGGCGACGCAGCGACTCCATCTTCAGGGTGGCTCATGCTGCAGCTTGGTAGTGGAGCGGCTCCCCCCTGCAGCTCAAAGGCGCTGCTACTCCATCTGCATCATGGCGGCCCGGCGACGCAGCAGCTCCATCTACATCATGGCGGCCCGGTGGCTTGGAGCTCCATCTCCATCTCGGCGGCCCATTAGCTCCCACTACAGCTCGGAGCTGCGGAATCGGCATATGGTGTCATCATTGCTCGTATCGGCGAGCCAAATCTTCATAGTTGCCACTATCGCTGGTACACTCCCGTACTGGATGCTTACGTCCTTGTAGGTCGGAAAAGAGGAAAAGGAGCACCGACATCCGTGGCCGCTGTTTTTGAGCATAACATACACTATAAATGTATATATAATTCTCCTACATGTTCACAAATAGCAGAATATATTCATTTTTCTCACAGCATCTCATGTAAACAATTTCTTACAATGTATTTTCGAGTTTAACAACAATTTTCCATCTATTCTGCATCCTTGCTTTCCATGCCAATTTATTCATTATTACCACCTTCAACAGTCAATCGCCACATGTAAAACGAACAAATTGTAATATTTTCAAAGAAGTAAGTAATAATTGTGGAAAAGGATCACAAGCATCAAAAGATCTTTAAGCCTGGTGTCGGTGTCAAAACCGGCGGATCTCGGGTAGGGGGTCCCGAACTGTGCGTCTAGGCGGATGGTAACAGGAGACAAGGGACACGATGTTTTTACCCAGGTTCGGGCCCTCTCGGTGGAGGTAATACCCTACTCCTGCTTGATTAATATTGATGATATGGGTAGTACAAGAGTAGATCTACCACGAGATCAAGGAGGCTAAACCCTAGAAGCTAGCGTCTGGGATGAGTGTTGTTAGATCCACGGACTAAAACCCTCCGGTTTATATAGACACCGGATAGGTTAGGGTTACACAGAGTCGGTTACAATGGTAGGAGATCTACATATCCGTATCGCCAAGCTTGCCTTCCCCGCCAAGGAAATTCCCATCCGGACACGGGACGAAGTCTTCAATCTTGTATCTTCATAGTCTTGGAGTCCGGCCGTGACGATAGTCAGGCTATCCGGACACCCCCTAGTCCGGGACTCCCTCAGTAGCCCCCGAATCAGGCTTCAATGATGATGAGTCCGGCGCGTTGATTGTCTTCGGCATTGCGTGGCGGGTTCTTCTCCAAATTCCATATACTTGTCGAATAGTGTCCGGCTTCTGATAAATGCTGCGCTCCTCAGCTTCTATGCCCAATAATGGCCATCTTCCACGTGTTTGAATGAATGCGAAAAGCCAGGGTATTTTTACAATATTCCCCCTAGCCGCGCAAAGGAGCCGCTTATAAAAGGGGCAAGGATCTAGATCTGAGTCACACCATTCCCCCTTCATGAAGCTTTCATCGGAGCGCCTCGACCAAAGCCCATTCCATCATGGACAGTCGACGCGGCTCCTCCTCTCGCTCCCAGCCCCAGCCAGAAATTGGGAGAGATGCTCAGTCCGCATAGCGAGCTAGTTATACTCCAAGCCAAGGGATTTCTCCCTCCGGCCTTCATGGTTACAGTTCGAGTCGGACTTGCCACCTACAAGGGCGGAGCATAGCGAAGAGCGCCCCGATCCCTCTAAAGGAGAGCGGGTGTGCTTCATCTCTTATCTAGTAAGAGGACTCGGATTTCCAATCCATCTGCTTTCTCCGGGGCTCTTGGAGTTCTACGGCCTCCAATCGCACCATCTTACTCCTGCCTCCATCTTGCACATCGCGGGCTTCGTGGCCCTTTGCGAACTGCTCACAGGCGTCGAGGCTCATTTCGGGCTGTGGAAGAGAATATTCTGCCTAGTTCCCGTTCTCATGAGGGGTCAATATATCAAGTGGGCGGAGCCGAGCTATGGCGCATAGCCGGGACCGGATACCTGTCCGGAACCCCAAAGAAGGCGTCCGAAGATTGGCCTTCGGAATGGTTTTATATGAAGGAAGTCCCACTCCCGGATCCTGTTCGGATCGGCCTTCCGGAGTTCAGCAATGCTCCTCTGAAGAAGCGCCTAAGTTGGCGCCCTCGGAGCCCCCGAAGAGAAGATGACCGAGATGTCCGTTATCTGATGAGCCGAATAAGGTTACTGGCTCATGCCGGACTGACCATGACAGGAGTCATGGGAATCTGCATTATGAGGGGAGTGCAGCCGCTCCAATACAGGGGCCACCCCATGTGGGACTTCAACGGGAGGACGATGCCACCCGCCATGGCCGCAAAGGGCCAGGATCGGTCACCGAACTGGTGAAGATCTTATGCGCCATGTACAAAGGAGAGGAGGAGGATTTCCTCTGTGTCAACCCACTGAAGGAGCTTTCTTCGAATAATCCTCGAAGCTGGGTAAGCAAACATCCTTGTGACCTATCCGATCCATATTCCCGTAGTTAAATATCTCATTTCATGGTTTTTGCGCAGGAATTGCGCTGGACTGTGGAGAAGATACACAGCCCGCCCCTACAACCCGAGGATCCGGAGCGATCCCTCGATCCGACCTCCGAAGAGGATCCGGATATAACAGTGGAGTTGATCAATGGGGTGTTCTACCAACTTAGCATTGAAATTGCTTTGGTAGTCATTACGGCCGATTACCCCGGAATACTTCCAGCCCCACAGGTAACTGAGACCAAGATCCCAAAACCCTGATAATGACCCATCCGTGCTTATTTTTGATCGCCGTATACCAATGGTGCTTCGCAGGGGTACCTTCGAGGGAGGAAGCCGAGCCCGGCGGCGGCCAACAAAGGGCAAAGGCGGCCCGCATGCTAAAAAGAAGTGTGGTCCGGATCGAAACTCTGCCGCAACGGTATGGCATGTCACCATACTTCCAGGATTCATTCCGGGAAGGCGTACTAACGCTGATGCTCTTTTCAGGAAAAAGAGCGCTCGCCGGACTGAGCCCGGAGAGGCTGCCAATCGAACCTTCACCGGACAAGCTTCAAAGCCGAGTCCAGAGGCTGAGGCGAGCACGAGACGTGCGTCGGATGCTCCTCCGATAGAGGATGCCGACAGGTTGTCCGCCACCAACTCCGAGGTGGAGAGCGCTTTGAATCACAGCGCGCCGAACGGTTCTTCGTGACGCATGTTTCTCCCGGAGGCCCCGAATGCCTTTGATTCGGGAGATGCGCATCTCCGTGCGCTCAAGATGGTCTAGCCAGAGCCACGGAGCAGTATGTGAAGGACATATGGGTAAGGAAATTTGACAGTTATATATGCCAGTAGCCCCCGAGACTTAAAATAGTTAGAATAACTGATTTAAGGATCATTTGTTATGCAGGATCTTCTGAGAAAGAATACCCGACTGTCCCAGAGCTGGAAGAGTGCAGGGCCCAACTTGAGGCCGCACAAGTCGCTACTGGGGAGCCACGAAGACCCCTCTGGTAATATACGCTTCAGAAGATAAATAATTTTTGAAGTGCGGCGGGTGTGTAAATCTGACAAAAACATTGCAGATGGCGCCGGACTAGATACGGACAAGCAACAGCTCTTATGCCGGTTAAAGGCCGGCGAGAGCGTGCCACGAGTCTTGGCAGAGAAGAATAACCTCCAAGACGCCAACACCAAGCTGGGTGAGGAACTAAAGGACGTTCGTGCTCAGTTAGGCGACTCCGTAAAGGAGAATCGGTAACCGTCGCGGCATTTTCAGTAAGCGCTTGAGCGAACTTTGAAAAGAGTTCGGCGAGGAAGGCCACTAACATAAACATGTTTGTAGGTTTGCTCACAGGTCGTCCTGAGGAGGAGATGCCCAGTTCTTCGGGTGATCTTCTTCCCGAATTGCGTCAGCTGCATGAACGAGTCCGGCAGGTGATGAAAGGCATCGGCCAAGCCTTGTGGCCATCTATCTCCCTGCCCGAAGGCGTTGGGGAGCTGGCGGAGCGGCTTCAAGGAGCACGGCGGCGCTTCCGGCTATGGAAGATATCGGCCTGCCGTCAAGGCGCCGAGGATGCAGGCCATGGTGAAGACGGTACACAAAGGCTGACCCAAACCACATGGCCGAGGTCGGACCTGTGGGGCGGATGGGATGGAGATCCTGTAAGCTTAGTGTATGGCCAAGTAGAATTGGCCGCCAAGTATTCCCAAAGAAGATTGTAAATTAGATAGCCTATTAGATGGCATTGAGGAGGAATACAATGAGTCGAGTTGACTATGTAAAAATATGACATGAAAGAATGTCTTATAGCGGATTGTAGATCGTTTGTCATAGCGGACCTTTTAAGCCCGACCTCCGGACCCAATAGTCCGGAGTGTGTCCGAATACCTTCGTGGTTATATAAGAACCGTGGTATGCATGGAGACCAGGCGTAGGGGTCATTGTTGCTGTATCAGACAAGTGCCCAACTAGTTACGTTATATTACATGGGTAGTAAGAAACATCTTCCAGGGAGAATAGTTCCGTTAGGGGTTCCTTTCGCAGGGATGCATGCCCTAAAGTGCATGTCAAAGCTGCTATAAAGCAGAAAATCATCTGGGGCAGATGTGTAAATAGTTAAAAATCATCTTTCAGTTCCATCGACCGAATATTCCCTTAAGAACGCTAGCTTTCGGCTTCACCCGCCGAGGTACACATCCGCTGACCCGACAAAGAATAATCGCAGAGGTGCTCCCTTTACCTCCTAGCCAAGAATCGGGAACGTAGGGGTAAGCACAGAGCCGTGCAACCCAGCTTGGCCAAAAACTTAAGTCATATCGATGCATATAATGGTGAATAAAAGGCACATGCGGAAGTTTAACGCATGTGTTGGGCATGAAAGCTCAGATAAATAAGCTTCATTAAAGAAGCCCTGTGTATAATGAGCGCGGACAGCGCGTCAAGTGTGTGCAAAAAAAGCGCGAACGAGCCTCTAGAGGCTACAAGAGGAAGATGGGGAAGGAAAGAAATAGAAGACAGCAAAAAGCAAAAAATAAAGAATGCGACCGGAGGAAGGAGACGAACTTGGAGTCCGGCACTTAGGCGTAGAATCTCCATAGACGGGCTGTGTTCCATGGGTTCGGCTCGAGTCAGTTATCCGTTGTGTTTCGCAGACGGTATGCTCCGCCGGTCAGGACCTGGTCGATGATGAAGGGACCTTCCCACTTGGGCTTGAGTTTGTCCTTTTTCTTGTCCGGCAGGCGTAGAACTAGTTCGCCAACGTTATAAGCTTTGGCCTGCATTTCCTGCTTTGATATCTTCGAGCCTGCTGTTGATAGAATGCGGAACGAGCTTTTGCCACGTCGCGCTCCTCCTCTAATGCGTCCAAACTGTCCAGCCGATCGAGCTCGGCTTCTCTTTCTTCGTACATGCGCACTCGAGGTGAGTCATGTATTATGTCGCAGGGCAAGACTGCCTCTGCGCCGTACACCATGAAGAATGGAGTGAATCTGGTGGTACGATTCGGCGTGGTCCGCAGCCCCCAGAGTACGGAGTCGAGCTCCTCAACCCAGTGCGTGTTAGATTCCTTGAGGGACTGCACTAGTCTGGGTTTAATGCCGCCCATTATTAGACCATTTGCCCGTTCGACTTGGCCGTTGGTTTGAGGGTGATAGACTGAGGCGTAATCAAGCTTGATGCCCATGTTTTTGCACCATGATTTGACCTCATCGGCCGTGAAGTTGGTGCCATTATCAGTAATGATCTTGTGGGGACACCGTAACGGTGCACTACCCCGATATGAAGTCTATCATGGTCCGGATTCGCCGTTTTAACAGGTTTGGCCTCGATCCATTTGGTGAATTTATCCACCATGACCAATAGGTATCTTTGCTTGTGGGTTCCTCCCTTGAGGGGTCCAACCATGTCAAGCCCTGCACCGCAAAAGCGGCGGTGATGGGTATAGTTTTAAGGGCGGTGGGTGGCATGTGGCTTTGGTTAGCAAAAAGCTGGCAACCGATGCATCGTTGGACTAAGTCCTGTAGCGTCTGCCGGGCCGTCACCAATAAAATCCTGTCTGGAAGGCCTTGCCTACAAGGGCCCGGGCTGCGGCGTGGTGCCCACCTAGTCCGGCATGAATTTCAGCCAGGAGGTTTCGCCCTTCCTCTTCGGAGATGCACCTTTGAAGGACTCCGGTAGTGCTTTTCTTCTAAAGCTCTCCTTCATGGACTTTATAGGCTTTAGAGCGCCGTACTATGCAGCGAGCCTCATTTTGGTCTTCGGGGAGTTCCTGCCTAGTTAGGTAGGCTAGGAATGGTTCCGTCCACGGGGCGATAACTGCCATTATTTCGTGAGCAGAGGGTGTTATCTCGGGGGCGGAGCCTCCGTTTGTGTTAGAGTGTTCGGCGTCAGGCGGTGCGGTTGGGTCCGGATTGTTATTGCCGGACTCTCCTTCCCATAGTACGGATGGCTTGAACAGCCGTGCCAAAAAGATATTGGGTGGGACGGCATCGCGTTTTGCACCGATGCGGCGTAATATATCCGCCGCCTGGTTGTTATCCGGGCTATATGATGAGATTCGAGCCCTTGAACCGTCCGACATTTTTAGGACGGCGTTGCGGTATGCTGCCATTTTCGGATCTTTGGCGTCAAAGTCTCCCTTTATTTGGGATATTGCGAGGTTTGAATCGCGCACCTCTAGGCGTTTAATGCCCATGGAGACTGCCATCCGGAGGCCGTGCAGGAGGGCCTCGTATTCTGCTGTGTTGTTGGAGTCCGTATACATTATCTGAAGGACGTATTGGACTGTGTCCCCGGTTGGGGACGTCAGGACGACGCCAACCCCCACGCCTGCCAACATTTTGGAGCCGTCAAAGTACATGATCCAATTGGAGTATGCGCCGTACTCTTTAGGGAGTTCGGCTTCAGTCCATTCGGCCACGAAGTCGGCCAAAACCTGCGACTTGATAGCTTGTCGTGGCTTATAAGTTATGTCGAATGGGAGGAGCTCTACTTCGGAGGCTACCGTTATCGAACACTCTTGAAAGTAGTGTCGCATCTTCCGGGATGCCATGAACACCGCGTATGCTATCTTTTGATAGTGTGGGTACCGGGACTTGCATGGAGTTAGGACAGTGGACACATAATAAACCGGTTTTTGAATAGGGAACCGGTGTCCGTCCGTTTCTCGTTCGACAACGAGCACCGCGCTGACAACTTGATGTGTTGCGGTGATGTATAATAGCATTGGTTCGCCCACGTTGGGCGCGGCCAGGACCGGATTTGTTGCCAAAATGGCCTTTATTTCTTCGAGTCCGGCCGTGGCGGCATCCGTCCACTCGAATTGTTCGGTGCGGCGGAGGAGGCGGTAAAGAGGTAATGCCTTTTCTCCTAAACGGGAGATAAAGCGGCTTAGAGCCACTATGCATCCCGTCAATTTTTGTATTTGTTTGAGGTCTTTTGGAATATCCAATTGTGACAGAGCTCGAATCTTAGCTGGGTTTGCTTCAATTCCTCTACCGGACACAATGAAGCCCAGGAGCTTTCCTACCGAACGCCGAAGACGCATTTTTCCGGATTGAGCTTGATGTCATATTTTTGAAGATTGTCGAATGTGAGCCTCAAGTCGTCTACTAGAGTTTCAACGTGCTTTCTTTTGACGACCATGTCATCTACATATGCTTCCACTGTTTTGCCGATCTGGTTTGCCAGACATGTCTGAATCATGCGCTGATATGTTGCGCCGGCGTTTTTGAGACCAAAGGGCATTGTGTTGAAGCAGAACGAGCCGTATGGAGTGATGAATGTTGTTGCAGCTTGGTTCGGCTCCGCCATCTTGATTTGGTGGTAGCCGGAGTACGCGTCGAGGAAGCACAATGTGTCGTGTCCTTCTGTAGCGCCAATGATTTGATCAATTCGAGGGAGGGGGAAGGGATCCTTTGGGCAATCCTTATTAAGGTCTTTGAAATCAACACATAGGCGCCAGGATTTATCCTTCTTTGGTACCATCACCAGGTTTGCTAGCCAGTCCGGATGTTTTATATCTCTGATGAATCTGGCCTCCAAAAGTTTGGCTAGCTCCTCTCCCATGGCCTGTCTCTTGGGTTCGGAAAAGCGCCGAAGAGCCTGTTTGACCAGCTTGAATCCTTTTAGGATGTTTAGGCTGTGCTCAGCCAGCTGACGTGGGATTCCTGGCATGTCTGATGGGTGCTAGGCGAAGATGTCCCAGTTTTCTTGTGGAAATTCTCGTAGTGCGGCGTCTACATCAGGGTTTTATTGTGCCCCGATGTAGGCCGTCTTTGCAGGGTCCGTTGGGTGGACTTGGAATTTGACTATTTCGTCCGCTGGTTTAAAAGAGGTGGACTTGGATTTTTTTATCAAGTATCACATCGTCCCTGTTCACCCTGGAACACATCGCGGTGAGTTCCTCGGCCGCTAGGGCTTCGGATAGTGCCTCGAGGGCTAGTGCGGCCGTCTTATTTTCGGCGCGGAGTGCTATGTTCGGATCACTAGCGAGAGTGATGATTCCGTTGGGACCGGGCATTTTAAGCTTCATTTACCCATAATGGGGATAGCTTGAAAAATTGTGAATGCCTCTCATCCTAGTAAAGCATGGTATCCGCTGTTGAACGGGGCCACTTGAAATGTGACCTCCTCGGACCTGTAATTGTCTAGCGAGCCGAACACTACACGGCCCAAAGATGATTTTTCCCTGCAGCATGCTTCCCGGCTGGGGATTATTCCTCTAAAGGTTGTGCTGCTTCGCTCAATGCGGTTCCAGTCTATTTCTATTTTTCGTAGGGTTTCCTCATAGATGAGGTTTAGTCCGCTGCCTCCATCCATGAGTACCTTAGTAAGGCGAAAGCCGTCTACTATTGGGCTGAGGACCAATGCGGCTGGTGCCCGGGCAGTTCGGAATTTAGGTTAAATCCTTTGGCATTGAAGGTAATAGCTGTGTCCTCCATGGATTTATTGTTGCTACTTGGTAGACTTCGCAAGGTTATGGAGTTGTCGTTTCGCATGTTATTTGATGCGAAAGTCTCAAAGACTATTAACACTGCATCTTTGGTGTTCTTGGGCTGGGATTCGAAGCTAGAAGCTCTTCGCCACTTTTGGCCACCTGCCGTAGTATCCAACATGCTCAAGGCTATGAGTTGGAGTGGCGCCCTACGTGCTATGAATTTTGCAGGTCCGCTTAGCCAACCCTCCAAAGACGGTTCCGCACTTTAGGGGGTTTTGGTTTTTTGGTATTCAACCCATGTGCTTGATAATGATGCACCCTTTTGTTCCGGACTAGGGATGTATTCGGGGCCGGATTATCCCAAAATTTACTTTCGGTTTTCCAGGCGCTCTCCATCGCACAGTACTTTTGTACGATGGTCACCAAGTCAGAAAAGCGTGTGATTTCGCGACGACTTATGGCATTTAGGATTCCCTTGTCCGTGCAATTATTGCAGAAGATTGGTATTGTGTCCTCCTCTCGGCAGTCCTTTATCATGTTCATAACCAGGAGGAACCTGACCCAGTAATGATGTCTCGCTTCATGGGCTCTTGCCGAATTCGAGAGAGATCGCTAATGTTTGGGTTGGCGGGTGGCACTAAATCCAGAACCCGTCCAATTTAGGACTCAAGGGCGGGAAGTTTCGAACTCGGAAGCTTGGATTTTTGAGTGCTATCCAATGAGTCCGACCCGCGCTGACTTAAAGTTCAGGGCTTGATCGACATCCGTCCCTCCGCAGGAATCCGGCATGGAGGGATCGGGTTTCCGGACGTAGCTAGTCCTTAAGATAGGAGAAGAGTCGCCACATTGCTCCTCTATCACATCAACATCATGGGTAGCCTAGGGAGAGTTGATATCTCTCAGATCGGTTTTAGGCCCGATCCGGTCGTAATCTGTGGCGATTCCCAGGGCGGCGATGCGATCCAAGAGCTCGTCTACGGAGGAGAGCTCGATCGGATCTAACTGTTCGGCAAGTTCCGAACTGACATGGAGATTAGTTTCGATGACTCGAGAGGTCATCGTCGGTAGCAACAACCCGAACTAGCGGTCATGAGAAAACCGCCTAGCGAAGAGTCGACCCGATGGCCAAGGCTCCTTTGGCGATGGTATCGCCTTTAAAGACGAGATGAGGCATCCTACGATGGCGACGCACAGAGGAAATCTCAATGAAAGCACCAATGTCGGTGTCAAAACCGGCGGATCTCGGTAGGGGGTCCCGAATCGTATGCGTCTAGGCGGATGGTAACAGGAGACAAGGGACACGATGTTTTTACCCAGGTTGGGGCCCTCTCGTTGGAGGTAATACCCTACTCCTTCTTGATTAATATTGATGATATGGGTAGTACAAGAGTAGATCTACCACGAGATCAAGGAGGCTAAACCCTAGAAGCTAGCCTATGGTATGATTGTTGTTCGTCCTATGGACTAAAACCCTCTTGTTTATATAGACACCGGGTAGGTTAGGGTTACACAGAGTCGGTTACAATGGTAGGAGATCTACATATCCGTATCGCCAAGCTTGCCGTCCACGCCAAGGAAAGTCCCATCCGGACACGGGACGAAGTCTTCAATCTTGTATCTTCATAGTCTTGGAGTCCGGCCGTGACGATAGTCCGGCTATCCGGACACCCCCTAGTCCGGGACTCCCTCACCTGGCAAGGAACAAAGAGGTTTAACATTTTCTAACAAATAACTAACTATAAAAGCCATGCCAGAACAGCCAGCTATTTCCCCTTACTAAACCCTCTTTTCCAAGCCAGATCAATGCAACAGCTTTCAAGATGAAGGAAGTAGCACCTTTCGATAGAGAATAGGCAATAATAATCAATTGTGTCTTCCTAAGCCAGCTCTTTAATCACATCGACCTACAACCAAGAAAATTGGACATTTAAAAATTTCATCAAGCAACTGGTATACAATTCCAAATGAAGCTAAAATTAATTATTCCATGAGGTGATGAAACCTACCTCTGTAGGTGATGCAATTCAAATCATGCGAGGGCAATGAACAAAATAGCCTGTAGCATTCACCTAACACACATCAGAGCTGAAAGGCAGTATTTCTTTGGTTCTCAAAAAGGGACAGTAGCAACACTAACAACATAGTAAGGTGATGCCAAGCATCCAAGATCCAACTTTATGCCTACACATAATTGCAGACAAATGGATTTCTATCTACAGAAGTAAATAATGACTACTCGTCCTTTTGTTTAGCAGTACCTCACCCTCCGAACCAACACAACATGGTTACATATTTGCCTTTTTCCTGAAACCATTTGCATTTGGGAAGCATTTAACCCCTCGTAATCGGGGAGGAGCTGCAAGTTTTCATTTCTATACTTGCTAATTTCCAACATGTGTAATAGCCTACTAAACCAAATCATCCAAAAGAAATGAGATAATCTTCTCCACTATGATTCTTGTACAATAAAGTCCATGAGGTAAATAGAAATAAAAGTATCCTCATCTCCTTCAATACCTAAATTGCAACTACTCAACTTGTTATCTTTTACTGGAACAAAATTACAGAAAAATCAAATCACATGACTAATAGATTAATCCTGCCCTGTCAGCATTTTTGGATTTTCATCAAAGAACTTGTAGACACAGAGAAACAAAATCTGGACAAACAAAATGAGAAGCTCCGGGAGCAAAGGACTTGAAGAAAAGGAGAGGAATAAATCAGTAAGAAGAGAAGGGACCTCAAGTCAAACTGCGACCGGGCGAACTCTCGGCCATGCTGGCTGATCGAGCTTCTCCTGTTGAGCACCTACGACGAGGAAGAGGAGTTACTCACAAATTGTTGAACTTCCTCAGAGGTAACCAAGGGCGGTCTTTCCTTAATAATGTCCCCTGAGCCCGATAATCGAATATCTACAGTAGCCCCAAGTAAGTAAACACATTTGCATGCAAGATGAGTATACCACTAACTTACTTGAGAAAATTATTTGTTTTAATACATGATTACACATCAAACCAAAGTGTCGGATTTTGGCTTCTCGCAGACCCTTAAGGTTCGAACTCTGGGGTGCGCGCGGAGATCCAACTCTCCACCGTCTCGTACCTCGCCGAATCGCATGGACCTAAACTACTAGCAAGAACAGCACAAGAGACGCAAGATTTATACTAGTTCGGGCCACCGTTGTGGTGTAATACCCTACTCTAGTTTCTGGTGTGGTGGATTGCCTCTGGGGCTGGTGAAGAACAGTACAGGGGAGAACAGCCTCGCGAGGGTCTGTTCTTGGTGGGTGTGATGAACTGCTAAGTGGTATCCCGTCGCTCTAGCTTGAGGATCGGGTCTCTCTCTCTCTCTGGATTCCAAATGCCGAATCCTTTCTCTCCGATCGTCCCTCTCCTCTCTCTCTGGATTCCAAATGCCGGATCTTTCTCTCCGATCGTCCCTCTCCTCTCTCTCTCCACGATGGTGGCTAGCTCTACTTATATAGACGAAGGCCCTGGGCCTCTCCCCAAATATTGAGCGGGAAGGGCGCCAACAATTGGCCATTCTGAAGGGGAACAACGGGTACACTTATCCTGACTAAAGTTGGTCCTCGCCTGCCAAAGGCTCGTGATGACGCCTTCTTGGGCTCCACGATGATCGCATTCCAGCCGTTGGGGCTGGTCTTGGTCTTGTTGCACCGAAACGGATGCCTTTGCTTGTTACTCTCGCTGCGCTTGCTCCCTTTGCACCAAAGAGAAAGGAGGACTGGCTGGCTGGCGCCCGACTGGCGCCCTTGGTCGTCATGGCTTGCGTCATGGGCACCTCGCGAGGTACCCTGCCTTGAACTCTCCGCCTCCTCGTGAGCCAGCCTGACGAGGTTGTGCCTGAGGAAGCCCCTTGTCGTCCGCCCCGCGAGGCTTGGCCCCTCGGGACGGTCTTGAGCTTGCGTTGATGAAGATGGGCTGTCCTGGGCCTCCTTTGCGCCACGCCGCAGGCCGCAGGCAGGCAAGTCTGGGGACCCCCGTTCCCAGAACGCCGACAGTAGCCCCCGGGCCCATGGTGCGTCCGCACTTGGCCGGGCAGAGAGGCGAAAGGGCAAGTGCGAAGCGTCGCGGGCCCTAACAGCCTGCGGCCCTGGCCGCCGCGTGGCGGTTGATTGGACGTGGGAGCCTGCTTCCCCACGACGCCTTGGTAACCGCCCGGATTCGACAGGTCCTTGCATGCAGAGTTGGTCATGATGATCGGTGATCGTGGAGGCCGACGGTTGGCCTCCGCCGGCTATAAGTACGGAACGGCATGCGCCCCTCCAGTCTATCCTTCTACTTCTCCTCTTCCTCGTCTCGTCTAGCTGCCATGGCTCTGATTCGCCGGTTCTCCAGGGAAGAGAAGGGAAAGGCTCCTCAAGTGGATCCTGACCCGCTCCCCCCAAAGAAGCGGCTAGCTCTCTAGTGTCAGGGCAGGAGCGCGCGCGAGGAGGCGCCCGTGCCCTGGTGTGTGCGGCCGCCACCAGGGTTTCCTCTTCCCTTGTACGCGCAAATTGGTGGCCCTGAATAAGGCAACGCCGGGTGCCACGAGCGGCGCCGCCGCCAACGCCGGCGGGTCACGAAGTTGTGCGTCTTCCCCCCTGGAGTCCACGCCGAGGGCTCCTGCCGGGAGTTCGTGCTTCGCGTCGCCGCGCCTCCTAAGTCTTGGATTCGCCTTCCTTCTTTCTTCGCCTCCGTTGTCCGGCAGGGGGAGCCCCTGGGACTCTGGCTGCAGCACGCCGCCTGCGGCACCCTCGCGACCGGGGCAGAGGTCGCAGTAGTTGCCCCGGGCGAGGTCTTCATGACTCGAGGCTGGGACGAGGTCGCCCGGGTCTGCAGGACGAGGGGTGCCCTCACGATCCACCTGGAGTACGATGGTGCTTTGGTGATATTCTTCAAGCTCTTCGACGCGGAGGGTCGCCGGCTGGAGTGCTGCCCCGGGAGGGGATGTCGGGGCCCTGCTGTGGTGAGACGGAGGCCGACCGACCACTCCCTTGGCAGCTTCTCAGGCGACGAAGGCGCCGGAGGATCCAGCGACTCTGCCGAGCTCCTCGTGACGTCGGAGACGAGCGACGACTGATGAAGTCATGTACCTGGGGTAGGGTAATAGACCTGCCCAAAGGTACCCTCCACAAGGACACTCACAAGAGAAGCAGCCTTCCAGTCGACCTGGTAGGTTTCCACTCGAATGATTCATAGTCACTCGACCATGATGTCCCACTCGACCACCAGAGTCCAAGAGCCACTCGGTACCCAAAGCGGTATGTAGTTAAATAGTCTTTATGAACTTAATGACACTTTATGTAAGGCGTTACCAAGAACGCCTAGCTTTAACGCACCTTAAACCATCTACTACATGGGCTGGCTGGGGTCTGGCGCACTCTATATAAGCCACCCCCCTCCACAGGTAGAAGGGTTCGCACCCCTGTAACACATACGCATATAATCCAGTCGACCGCCTCCGAGCTCCGAGACGTAGGGCTATTACTTCCTCCGAGAAGGTCCTCAACTCGTAAATCCCTTGCGTATACAACTACTCCATATCTAGGATCTTGCCTCTCCATACCTACCCCCCATTCTACTGTCAGACATAGAACCACGATAGTTGGCGCCCACCGTGGGGCAGGTGTTCTAGAGATTTGTTGGAGAAGTTGGGATTCTTTCGATCTCTGGCATCATGGTTTCAGGTGGAGTTCTGGTCGACGGCCACGAGATCCGTCTCGGTGCGCTCACGTTCGTCGCCGATGAAAGGACCACGATGTCGCCTAGAGGGCGGGGGGTGAATAGACTATATCCTAATGCGGAAATAAACTAATTAAGCGGATACTTTTCAAGCACAAATCCTAAATATACTAGGCTCACTAAGTGCACCAACAACTTAGCATAAACAAGATGAGAACAATGAGGATATGAGTAAGCACAAGTAAGTTACACAAACTTACTCAATGTATATCACGAGATATGGAAATGAATAATACACAAACCCAAAAGTAGGCAATACAAGCTTACACAAATTGTATCACAATATATGGAATTGAATGATACAAGCAAACTCAAGTAAGCATTACAAGCTTACACAAGATATGTTGCAAGCTAGCAATTCACACTAAACACAAGATAGAACAATAGTAGGAAGTATGAATTGCGGACTATAAAGTGTTGGCCTAAATAATCTCTACGATATGGTAACCAACACAATATAATGAGGACAACAAGAATAGTGAATGTGCGGTCAAGTTACCAAGGTAAACCACAAGTAAGGAGTTAGGGTTAGGGATAACCGAAGTCACGGAGACGATGATGTATCCCGATGTTCACTTCCTTGGAGGGAAGCTAGTCACCGTTAGAGAGGTGGATGTTACCACGAAGGCACACCAACGCCACGAAGGCTCACCCTATTCTCCTTGAGATATCACCACGAAGGCGATTCCCAACCACTAGTGGAAGACCTTGAGGTGGCCTCCAAACCTTCACAAACTTTCCGGGGGACAAATCACAAGTTGATTCCTCACCGGAGCACTCCTACCGCCTAGGAGTCTCCAACCTCCAAGAGTAACAAGATCAAGGGGGGAATGCTCAAGACTTGCTCAAATCACGAATTCCTTTGGTCAAGAGAAGGAGAGGGAGGAATCTCTCACAAGAACTCTCACAAATCTCTCCGGGATCTAAGATTTGAGGTAGGATAAGGGAGAGGGAGCTTTTCTTCAAGTGTGGGTCAAGATAGTTGTGTTGCTCAGCCCATCCACGAAGTGGTGAAGGGATATTTGTAGTATGGGCATAAATCTGGCCGTTGGGGGGGAATTCTGCTCAGGAAAGTGTCGGACGTCCGGTGGATTACCGGACGTCCGGTGGCAAAACAGGCTCCGGACGTCCGGTGGAACACCGGACATCCGACGGCTGTAGCACGCCATCAGACAAATGTATCAGGATATTTGCGAAACAGGTTTGACGGACGTCCGACATTTTCCGGACGTCCGGAGACCGGACGTCCGGAACTTACCGGATTTCCGTCCGTTTGATTCTGGATAGGCGCACCGGATTTCTGGACTTTACCGGACGTCCGGCCAAAATAACAGCAGGAACCCCAAAACTAAAACATGCATAACTTTCACATCCGGACTCCGATTTTGATGATCTTGGGCTCGTTTTGAAGCTATGGAAAAGCTCCAAGTCCTCAGATAGAGAAACACCCAAAATAAACCAAAATGGAGGGTTCAAATTATGCAAAGGTTAGATCATATATTTTGGGAAACTATTTGGCTTTGGCTTTTCTTTGGTATATAGGATATGAGTGGAATTGTGTATAGAAGATGTTGACTTGAGCAAATCCATCACAAACCCCTTTGATCCCCTCTTAATAGTGCGGGATCCCTATAACTCAAGAACCATAAAAATAGCTACACTATATAGCTATCAAGAATCCATTCTTGAGTGTATATGTTTCTTTGGTGGTCATCACTCCACAACACTAACGTCAAAGGAACTAATACCTTTGACACGAGCCGTTCACTTGAGCTTGATGTTGATGTTTCTTCTTGGCTCAAGATGAAGGCAAGACATTGGTGATGTCTTCAAGTCTCTCCCACATACACAATGTGGGGAAGCTTTGCTTTGTATTCATCTTCACTTGTCCATCATGTGATCATCCACAAGCTTCAAGCATGTAATCCTTTGGGATTGTTATCTTGAACTTTCCCTTGTCAACCATGATCACCAACACTTGATGTCATCCTCTCATAGACACTTGAAATTTCTTTCTCGATGCAAGCCCTTGAGAATCACCTAACCCTCAAAAACATAGACAACACATAATATGGGTTAGTACACAGAGTGCAATTTATAATTTCTTATCATACCACAAGATCCTATGTGGTGCATCATTTCTTTCGTGTGTTGACCATTTAGAGTTCGATCTTTGAGCTTCAACTTGGTCAACCTATATCTCTACTCCATGTTTAATCTTGACGTCATGAAGGATATATTGAATTCTTCACTTGAATAGCTTGCTCAATCATGACTCAACACATGAGTCCATTATGATCATATCTTTGAGCCACTCCTAGAATTCATCATTTAAATCATCCTCTTTAAGATCTTGATCCATTATGGCTCAAACCATAGCTCTAAGCATGGAAACCCTTAAGATACTCCAATGAACTCCATTTTGATCATCTCGATGTAATTGTTGCTTCAAAGGAGTTTTCTTCCATTATTCTTCAATCATTTTCCAATGGGACTAATCTTCAAATGTATATCTCAATGCAAACATTAATCCATAAGGATTGTCATTAATTAATTACCAAAACCACACATGGGGACTACATGTACTTTCAATCTCCCCCATTTTGGTAATTTATGACAATCTCAACAAGAGGGTTTATATAATGAATAATTTGTATACTTGGGATGGTTGTACTATCATCAAGACACTACACAAGCATTTGATGATAGTACACCCATAGTATATAGAGCAAACTCCCCCACAATATATGCATGTGTGAATGAACTTTGAATGTCATTGCATATATTGGTTGACATAAACTAGGAGGAGATTTCTCTATATAAAATGCTCATTCATGCACTAAGAATATATAACAAGGGTAGATATGCATGAGTGACAACAAGAATTACAAAAGATATTTATCTTAAACCCTCTAAACTTCTCCCCCATTGGCACCAAATGCCAAAATGGAAGACAAAACATCTAGCAGACCAATATAGTACGAAGTTCGTCCTTGATGTGTGCATATACCAACATGTGAGTGAAAACAAATGCACATATTCAATGATGAACAATTAAAGGAGCTCGGAATCTATAGAATGCAATCAGATACAAAGATATGAACGTTTTCATGTATAAAAATTTCTAAGTGGCCAATAATAATCATGATATGTATCCATAAAGAAACTCATATACACAAAAAGAAAGCTTGCAATTGATAAGAACATGATATCCACAAGTGAATCAACTATTATACAACTTGAGCCTAGTCATAATAGCAAGGTACATGGCACAAAGCTCATGACACAAATTGATCTCACTTGCATAACACAAAGTGAATCAAGCAATCAAAAGATCCGACGAGCCAAAAGGATAAAAGAATATTACGATTTGGGTAAAGGAGTGTTCTAAGAAAAATAGAGAAGATCCCCATGATTTGTGCACAATTTAGATTTTTTTATTTGGATACGAGTGCACAAAATAGGATCATCACTCCCCAAAATCAATAGGAACACACAACAATTGCAAGCAAACATAGATAAGAAAAGAAGCCTAGCATTTGCAACAAACATATGGTTGAGCAACATGTACATGAGGCAACCTAAGAATAGGCCCAACCAAAATGATGTGTGTGAGTCACGTAAAAACACTTGAGAAGACTAGTATAAGGATGAGAATTAAGCATCAACATAGCCTTGAGTAAATGAGATACAAGGTGCAAGACATGTCCTTCCCACACACATGAAGTTAAGAAGGTCCCACACACATCAAGCAAATGGGTTCACAAGCTCACTAATAGCAACCTAAAAATCAAAGCTTGTGACAACCCATGATGAATATAGGAAATAATAGGCTTGTCAAGACAGGCATGAGGACACAAATCTTCACCAAACATGAGTGCACTAAGATGCAAAGAGGTAAGACATGCACTCATCCAACAAATGCTTCCATGGAGCCACCAAAAAGATATAAAGAGTGAATGAAATGGTGGACATGAAAGAATAGGGATATCAACTAGAGATGTCTCTCACGTGTATAAGATACTAGGTAGATGATATCCACAAAGAAGGATGTACACATAAAATAGTTACAAAAGGAAGGAATAAGATATCCAAACGGAGTCATAAAATATACCAATGAGATCTTTGCTTGAAAGCATGGCACATGGCTTAATATAATCTTATTGTATATTAATGAACTCCAAACAACATAACCATCAAAGACATCACAACTAGCAACAAGAGATCATTGTTGGGATGCTTTGAGAAAGGAAACAAGTATCACAGGAACGAGTCAAGAAATTTATGCCATGATGCAGCCTACACAAGGTTGACCTCATTTATATATATATGCATGAAGTAAATACTTGTTACCGAGATAGCATTGGTATGAAGTTGTAGATCAATAAAATGTCCAAGCTTGGCTCTAATTTCCTCATAGTGCCACCACCTTCATGAATAAGACAAGCACCCAATGCTTCTCAAATGTACCTAAAACATTTTAAGTACAATATGGTCCCCAAACTTATTGGGTCCAAAGTAGTTAGCATAACTACAACACATAGGGTAAAACCACTTAAATATGTGCCTATTGATATGAATTTGAATTTCATGCACATCATAGCTATTAAGAATTTGATGCATTTTACCATATATATATTGGATCAAATAAGGCAAACAAGGCATGTGAATTTACACATAGTAAATATGCATGCACAAGCCTACCAAAATCCAGGGAGATACAAATTGGACAAATGACCACATAACCGTTAATACTTCCAATATTGACCAAAATGAATCAAAGTGACAAACCAACATATGATAGCACCCAAAGTTCAACATATGAACAAAAAAAACAATGAGCATATCAGATATGCATTGCACACATACTCATAGGAATATCTCACTCAAATAGATATAGGACACTATAAACAATGAGATAAAAAAACTCTCATATAGAGCAATAAGATGAATTCAAACAAAAAGGTATTTCGGATTATCATTCGGTGTAGAAACCAAATAAGTACATGATCATCTATACTAACACAAGCATAACATGAGAGTTTAGAAATAAACACAATGCTTGGATAGAATAATATTAACATTCCAACTAGATAGATCATTATGCAAAGCAATAATTGGAATAGCTTTAATCAAATGATTTTCCAAATATGATTTTAAAGATAACCATGAGCAAAACCGCACAAGAATGTCATACGTAAACAAGACATTGCATGCCACGGAGATATAAGATAATCTCAAATATAAATTCTAAGTGGCATCCTCAATTGTTCATATTAACAAGGATTGTGATATGCACAAAGCATATCACTCCCCCACAATATGATGATCCATGTATAATCCACAAGAAGCAAATGAAACCCAACTAAGGATAATTAATGGATGAGAATTTGAGTTTCAAATGAGCTTTACATACCACATAGTAACTAGATAATATTGCACTAACAATACTAGGTGGTATCCCACATACATACACATTTAAGGTTTGTGAAATGCGTAAAACATAGCATTCCCCCATAATGTGATGATCCATTAATATCTCAAAAGAGCCAAGTAAGATTCAACTAATGAAGCAATAAAGGCTTGAAACCACACACACAAATATATGAAGTGCATTGCGACCTACACATGCTAGATAACACAAATCAAGCATACTAGGAAGCACAACTATAAAAGCACATGCTAGGTACAAAACCTAAACATGCAAGGGACATAGTAACTTTCAATGTAAACAATGCAAGTACAAGTTACCGCAAAGAGGAGCATTGGATTGATAAATATGATGATAATCCACTTGACTTGGCATTAACCATAACATATGGTGAAAATAGTTTTTCTTCATGAAGTAGCCAAGTCTACAATGCCCTCCACACACCTATTGATCAAGTTTGAGCTTGATGGTCCCCAACCAAGTTGGGTCCTAAGAAGTTAGTAACAATAGGCTTGGCAACCCAAATGGTCTTTTCCACTTTCAAACTTATTTGGGAACCCACAAACTTGGCAAACACATTGCCAACAATATCCTTCCTTAGCGAATAATGATTATTGACTATAGGAGACTTAGATATGTTACCGCTGGGACAAGATGAAGCTATGTGTCCCTTCTTATGGCAAATATAGCAACATGTGCTCCCCTTTCTCTTCTTCTTTACCTTTTCAACTTGGAGAGCATTATCTTGGTTAGGCATGGGAAGAGGCCTTTCATTATCTTGATATTGAACTTGAGGCCACTTCCCTTGATGCTTCACATTTGAAGCCTTCTTCTTCAATGGACATGATCTCACATGGTGTCCAACATTCTTGCACTTGAAGTAAGTAATGTTGGCCGAATTCTTGACTTGATCTTGTTCCTTCTTCTTGTTCTTGGACTTCTTCTTGTTGGAGATGAAATCAAGTCCTATTTTGTCTTGAGGGTCCTTTTGCACACTCAATATATTATCGCAACATTTTTCCAAGTCTTTCTTCAAACTAGTGACTTGGGCCTTGAGCTCTTTATTTTCCTCTACAAGGTTAGTATTAACAAAAGAACTAGAGGAAGTAGAAGCTTCATTGTTAGAGCAACAAGGCATGGTGAGCAATTCATTACAAGATGTACCAATATCATGTAGAGAGGAATTGCAAGGACTAGCACATGACAATAAGGCATTTCGAGTAGAAGATGTGCTAATATCCACATGAGACTCACATGATTTTACCTTGGTGACCATAGCCTCATGAGCTAAATTTAACTCATCATGAGAGATTAGAAGATCATCATGAGTGCCTGAGAGCTTTTTATGACTTTCTCCAAATTTCCCATAATTTCTTGTTAGCAAAGCAAGTTGAGCACATAGCTCAACATTCTCCTTCAAAATTGATGCTTCACATGAAATCGAGTTAGTAGCACAAACATCATTATCAATATGAGAGGAGCAAGTAGAACTTAGTGACTTCTCATGAGTTGATTGAAGCTCCTCATGAGACTTAGAGAGTTTTATGAGATCTCCCTTGACACTATTGCATTCAAGGAGAAGGAGCTCAAAATCCTCTTTAAGCTTACAATGAGTAACGTTAATCTCTTCTTTTGAAGACCTCAAGTCACTAAGCGTTTCATGAGCCTTATCAAGTTCATATTCAAGCTGTTCACTTTTAGCTTCCCCATTGAGAAATAAATCGTTACGTTTTTCAAAGCAAGCAAGAACATCTTGGAACCTTTCATAAGTGTTATTTTTAGCTCTACGAAGAGTTTTCCCAATCTCATAGACATTTTGAGTCAAGACTTCATCATCTTCCTCCTTACAACTATCATCATTATCACTAAGAGAAGATGATACCTCGTCATTACCTCTTGCCATGAGGCACATGTGAACACAAGGGGTTGATGATGATTCTTTTGGAGAGGAGGATTCTTCATCAATCAAGCATGCCTCATCTTTATTGATTTCCTCTTGTGGTATGCCACATGTTGGTGAAGTGAAAGATGTTGTGGTATGCAAGTAATCGGAGGTGGAAGCAATATAGAGATCTTCATGATTTAAAAATATGGAGAACTCCTCCATTAACTCCCCAAAAATAATAATGTCTTCATGAAGATTGGACCCACCATATATATCTTCAATTTTGGTCCAAGCATCATGAGCCAACGAACAAGACGAAATTGACTTGAACACCTCAAAGGTTATAGCTTGGTGAATGATACTTAAAGCTTCACTATCAAGATGCATATCACCAAGTGACGGAGGTTGTCCATCCTTTAGATTTGAATTCCCTACAACCACAATCCGCAAAGCATTTGGACCCATGGCCCGAAAGTGACAAAGCATGCGTAATCTCCACATAATGTAATTTGTGCCATTAAAACAAAATGTGTCATCATGCACTAGTTCACTAGTCGACATCGTTACTCTCTAGGCGATTAAGCCTAATAAGGAGAGACCTAGCTCTGATACCAATTGAAAGGACCACGATGTCGCCTAGAGGGGGGGGGGTTGAATAGGCGTTTTAAAATCTTTTACGGATTTGGCTATATCCTAATGCGGAAATAAACTAATTAAGCGGATACTTTTCAAGCACAAATCCTAAATATACTAGGCTCACTAAGTGAACCAACAACTTAGCATAAACAAGATGAGAACAATGAGGATATAAGTAAGCACAAGTAAGTTACACAAACTTACTCAATATATATCACGAGATATGGAAATGAATAATACACAAACTCACAAGTAGGCAATACAAGCTTACACAAATTGTATCACAATATATGGAATTGAATGATACAAGCAAACTCAAGTAAGCATTACAAGCTTACACAAGATATGTTGCAAGCTAGCAATTCACACTAAACACAAGATAGAACAATAGTAGGAAGTATGAATTATGGACTATAAAGTGTTGGCCTAAATAATCTCTACGATATGGTAACCAACACAATATAATGAGGACAACAAGAATAGTGAATGTGCGGTCAAGTTACCAAGGTAAACCACAAGTAAGGAGTTAGGGTTAGGGATAACTTGAAGTCACGGAGGCGATGATGTATCCCGATGTTCACTTCCTGGGAGGGACGCTAGTCACCGTTAGAGAGGGGGATGTTACCACGAAGGCACACCAACGCCACGAAGGCTCACCCTATTCTCCTTGAGATATCACCACGAAGGCGATTCCCAACCACTAGTGGAAGACCTTGAGGTGGCCTCCAAACCTTCATAAACTTTCCGGGGGACAAATCACAAGTTGATTCCTCACCGAAGCACTCCTACCGCCTAGGAGTCTCCAACCTCCAAGAGTAACAAGATCAAGGGGGGAATGCTCAAGACTTGCTCAAATCACGAATTCCTTTGGTCAAGAGAAGGAGAGGGAGTGGATCTATCACTTGATTGGAATCTCTCACAAGAACTCTCACAAATCTCTCCGGTATCTAAGATTTGAGGTAGGAGAAGGGAGAGGGAGCTTTTCTTCAAGTGTGGGTCAAGATAGTTGTGTTGCTCAGCCCTCCACGAAGTGGTGAAGGGATATTTATAGTATGGGCACAAATCTGGCCGTTGAATTCGGCTCAGGAAAGTGTCGGACGTCCGGTGGATTACCGGACGTCCGGTGGCAAAACAGGCACCGGACGTCCGACGGCTGTAGCACGCCATCAGACGAATGTATCAGGATATTTGCGAAACAGGTTTGACGGACGTCCGACATTTTCCGGACGTCCGGAGACCGGACGTCCGGTACTTACCGGATTTCCGTCCGTTTGATTACGGATAGGCGCATCGGATTTCCGGACTTTACCGGACGTCCGGCCAAAATAACAGCAGGAACCCCAAAACTAAAACATGCATAACTTTCACATCCGGACTCCGATTTTGATGATCTTGGGCTCGTTTTGAAGCTATGGAAAAGCTCCAAGTTCTCAGATAGAGAACCACCAAAAATAAACCAAAATGGAGGGTTCAAATTATGCAAAGGTTAGATCATATATTTTGGGAAACTATTTGGCTTTGGCTTTTCTTTAGTATATAGGATATGAGTGGAATTGTGTATAGAAGATGTTGACTTGAGCAAATCCATCACAAACCCCTTTGATCTCCTCTTAATAGTGCGGGATCCCTATAACTCAAGAATCATAAAAATAGCTACACTACATAGCTATCAAGAATCCATTCTTGAGTGTATATGTTTCTTTGGTGGTCATCACTCCACAACACTAACGTCAAAGGAACTAATACCTTTGACACGAGCCGTTCACTTGAGCTTGATGTTGATGTTTCTTCTTGGCTCAAGATGAAGGCAAGACATTAGTGAAGTCTTCAAGTCTCTCCCACATACACAATGTGGGGAAGCTTTGCTTTGTATTCATCTTCACTTGTCCATCATGTGATCATCCACAAGCTTCAAGCATGTAATCCTTTGGGATGGTTATCTTGAACTTGCCCTTGTCAACCATGATCACCAACACTTGATGTCATCCTCTCGTAGACACTTGAAATCTCTTTCTCGATGCAAGCCCATTAGAATCACCTAACCCTCAAAAACATAGACAACACATAATATGGGTTAGTACACAGAGTGCAATTTATAATTTCTTATCATACCACAAGATCCTATGTGGTGCATCATTTGCGCCGTGTGTTGACCATTTAGAGTTCGATCTTTGAGCTTCAACTTGGTCAACCTATATCTCTACTCCATGTTTAATCTTGGCGTCATGAAGGATATATTGAATTCTTCACTTGAATAGCTTGCTCAATCATGACTCAACACATGAGTCCATTATGATCATATCTTTGAGCCACTCCTAGAATTCATCATTCAAATCATCCTCTTTAAGATCTTGATCCATTATGGCTCAAACCATAGCTCTAAGCATGGAAACCCTTAAGATACTCCAATGAACTCCATTTTGATCATCTCGATGTAATTGTTGCTTCAAAGGAGTTTTCTTACATTATTCTTCAATCATTTTCCAATGGGACTAATCTTCAAATGTATATCTCAATGCAAACATTAGTCCATAAGGATTGTCATTAATTAATTACCAAAACCACACATGGGGACTACATGTACTTTCAGCCGACGACTCCGCTTGGCTTCAGGAAGCTCCACTCAAGTGGACGCGCTCCCCGTCCGCGGGGCGATGCACTTTCGCGCGTGTGTCCGTGGGGTCCTCCTGCGGCAACCGTCGACCCAGTATGGGTCGGCTCTTGCGCTGTCTTCACTCCCAGTCTCCCACCGGTGCAAGCGTTCCGGTCGGTCGAGGCTTCAGCGGTGGGTGAGGCATGCGGTGGCCCGCCAGTCGGCCATCCCCCAAGTCGCGGCGATCGAGCCCGACGAATCTCTCTACGGCCTGTTCGACCTGTCGGTGGCTCGTGAGAGCGCATCCGAATGCGATAGCGATGACCCGGCGAGAGGTTACGATGGTCGATGGACCACGCGGTCCCCACAGATTCACCCGCACCAGCGGAGGTGGCGGTGGAGACGATCCGGAGCAAGCCCACGAAGAGTACTTGCCGAGCCCCTCACTTCGCTCCGGAGGAGGAGCCGCCATCGGAACATGGATGCACTTCACACTCCTATCGTTGGAGAAACCTCGAGGCTCGCGCCTTGGAGGATGGGCGCAGCCAACTGGCTGAGCGCACTTTTCGGCTGGAGAATCTTCGGTGAGTACTCGGCGAGCGCCGCGACCAAGGGTTCCGGAATCCGGTCGGCGTCGGCTCTTTCAACCGCCAACTCAGGTATATCGAACTCCGATTCAGAATTTAGCAGCTGCCGCCCGTATAGCAGAGTCAATTCAGCCTTCCCAGTCGGAGGCGGGTAGAGGTTTGCAGCAAATCAGGGATTTGCTCCGGGCGGCAGGAGATCAAAACTCAGTTGTATCCCAGTCGCGGAACAGGGTTCACAGCCGATCCGTCGCTGCGAATTCAGTCCAGTCGGCCCATAGTCCAAGATCGCCCCCGAGGCGTGAGGAACGTGGGGGCCGGCGTGATGATCAATACAAGGGCCGCGAGCAGTATGGGCACCGATTCGATCGCAACAATCGACGTTGAGTGCCCACTCCTCCCCCAAGGGGTGGATAATACGCTCCTCGGCAGCAGGACGACAGACGCCAAAATAGTGCTGGGCGAAGAGTTCTAGTCGACCCCAGGGAACCAGGCTTTGATGCGAGATCTATTATCGTTCAAGGTTTGGTCGACAGGAACAGAGCTCACCGAGACGGCCATGATAGAGATGTTCCTTCCAGCAGCAGAGTTCATGTCTCGAGACGAGTGTTTCAGAGAGCCATCGTGAGCCGCGATGATTCCTCCCAACTTCAGGTTGGCGGCGGAGTCGATAAGTTCCTTTGGAGAATCCAAGCCTGACACTTGGCTTGAAGATTACCGAGTGGCGGTTCAAATCGGCGGTGGCAACGATGAGGTAGCCATGAAGCATTTGCCTCTTATGTTGGAGGGTTCAGCCAGGGCGTGCTTGAATCAGTTAGCACCCGGCAGTATTTACACTTGGGAAGATCTTGCCCGAGTGTTTGTCAGGACATTTGAAGGAACTTGCAAACGACCAGCAGGTCTAACGGAGTTGCAGTCGTGTGTGCAAAAAGTCGAGTGAAACTTTGAGAGATTATATCCAGAGGTGGATCACTTTGCACCACACGATCGAGAATGTATCGATCACCAGCGATCTGTGCCTTCAAGGAAGGTGTCAAGAACAGAGAATTGAGTTTGAAATTTGGTCGAACCGGAGATATGACCACGAGTCGGATGATGGAGATTGCCACCAAGTATGCAAATGGTTAAGAAGAGGATCGGCTCGGAGTGGTAAATATAAATCGGCCGCCAATGAGGCGGCGGAGAAAATTCAATCGGAAGCGAAGCACAAAGCCGAGCGGCAGCTCCGGAGAGGCCTTGGCCGTGACCCGAGGAAAGTTCAAGGAAACCCAAGGGTCCTTGGAACCCCAAGAAGGTGAAAGACCAGGATGGAAATGACGTGTTGGATTTTCCATGTCATATTCATACAAAGAAAGATGAAGAGGGTAAACTCATTTACCCGAAACATACCACTCGACAGTGTCGGCTCTTGATTCAGCAGTTCCAAGGGAAACAACTCAAGGATAAGGATAAGGAGACAGACAAAGTTGAGGACAGATATGACAGTCATGGTGGATATCCCCAGGTCAATTCCACCCTGATGATTTTTGCTGACGTTGAAAGCAAAAGTCGATTGAAGGTTATCAATCGGGAAGTGAACTTGGTTGCTCCGACGACTCCCAATTATCTGAAATGGTCCCAGACCGCCATCACATTCGACCAGTTTGATCACCGGCGACATTGCCACCCACAGGAGGCAAATATTGGTGGTCGACCCGGTTGTTGAAGGCACCCGGTGACCAAAGTCCCGATGGATGGTGGTAGTGGCTTGAACATATTATCTGTGAGACGTTGAAAGGGATGGGCATTCCGATGTCGGACTCGATTATCAATAACATGAGCTTCCACGGAGTCATTCACGGAAAGAAGGCTGAGTCACTCGGCCAAATTGCTCTTGATGTAGTTTTTGGTGATTCAAAGCATTTCCGGAAAGAAAAGTTGACCTTTGAGGTCGTGGATTTCAGGCGCTTATCACGCTATGCAGGGAGACCAGCTTATGCACGTTTCATGGCCCGACCATGTTACGTGTATCTTAAACGAAGATGCCTGGTCCCAAGGGCGTGATCACTATCACAGCAATCGGAAGAAGGCGGAAGAGTGCTTCGAGAAGGCTCTAAGATCGCCGATGCTCGGTTGGCGATGGTAGAGCTACAAGAGTATCGAAAACTGCAGATCCGAGTGATTTGTTGCGAGCTAAGAAGCCCGCCACGGAGTCAGCATTTCGATCATTGGCGAGACGAAACAGGTTCACATTCACCCGGTGATCCCAATGCTGCTCCGACCAACATCTCAACAACACTCGACTCAAAATAGGAAGAAGCGCTCATCCAGTTCCTCCGTGAGAAGTGGGACATCTTTGCATGGAAGCCTGCTGACATGCCGGGTGTTCCCAGGGGGCTGGCTGAGCATCGCCTATGAGCCGACCCAAAATTCAAACCGGTTAAAGAGTATCTTCGGCGGTCCGCCGTCGGAAGAGAAAGGCCATTGGCGAGGAGGTGGCTCGGCTCTTAGCAGCAGAGTTCATCCGAGAGATCTACCACTCCGAGTGGCTCGCCAACGTTGTCATGGTCCCCAAGAAGGACAAGTCATTGTGCATGTGCATCGATTTCAAGCATATCAATCGGGCTTGCCTGAAAGATCATTTCCCTCTTCCTCGCATCCACCAAATAGTCGACTCAACTGCGGGATGCGAGAGGTTGTCTATTTTAGACGCCTATTCCGGGTACCATCAGATCCGTCTGTATGGACCCGATGAGATTAAAACAGCGTTCATCACTCCATTCGGGTGCTTCTGTTATGTCACCATGCCGTTCGGTTTCAAGAATGCCGGAGCCACATTCATGAGGATGATTCAGAAGTGTTTGCTCACTCAAATCAGTCGGAATGTGGAAGCGTACATGGGCGATATAGTGGTCAAGTCACGAAGAGGTACCGACCTGTTGACTGACCTTGCTGAAACATTTGCCAATCTCAGGAGGTATGATATCAAGCTTAAACCATCAAAGTGTACGTTTGGAGTTCCTGGTGGAAAGTTACTCGGTTTTCTCGTTTACGGCGAGGAATCGATGCTAACCCGAAAAGGTTGGCACCATACTCCGAATGAAGCGCATACATGCGTGTGCGATGTCGAAACTTCTTGGATGCTTGGCCGCTTTAAGTCGATTCATCTCTCGCCTCGGTGAAAAGGCATTGCCTCTTTACCGATTGATGAAGAAGTCAGACAAGTTCGAGTGGACTCTAGAAGCTGATGCAGCGTTTGCAGAGCTCAAAGCACTGCTCTCCACCCAGCCGGTGCTTGCTGCTCCAATCAGCAAAGAGCATTTGCTACTTTACATTGCAGCCACTGGACAAGTCGTCAGTATCGTACTTACGGTCGAGCAGGAAGAAGAAGGAAAAGCCTTCAAAGTTAAACGCCCAGTTTATTATCTTCCTGAAGTACTGACCCCATCAAAGCAAAGATACCCTCACTATCAGAAGCTTGTTTATGGGATCTATATGACCACGAAGAAGGTTGCTCGTTATTTCTCTGATCATTCCATTACAGTCGTCGACGACGCCCCTTTGTCGGAAATTCTTCATAACAGAGATGCAATTGGTCGAGTGGCAAAATTGGCGATTGAACTCCTTCCCCTTGATATCAAATTCGAGGCAAAGAAAGCCATTAAGTCCGAAGCAATAGCAGATTTCCTTGCCGAGTGGACTGAACAACAGCTTCCGACTCAAGTTCACTAGGAACACTGGACTATGTTTTTCGATGGTTCCAAGATGCTGAACGGTTCTGGGGCAGGGGTTGTATTGGTTCCCCCCCGAGGAGATAGGCTCAAGTATGTTCTCCAAATTCACTTTGATTCTTCCAACAACGAAGCAGAATATGAAGCACTCCTATATGGGTTGCGCATGGCCATTTCACTTTCGGCGTCCGTCGCCTTATGGTCTCTGGCGACTCGGATCTGGTTGTTAATCAAGTGATGTAGGAGTGGGATGTCGAAGCCCAGCTATGACAGGTTATTGTAATGCTGTGAGAAAGCTGGAGAAGAAATTGAGGGTTAGAGCTTCATCATATACCCCGACTGAAAAATCAAGCTGCAGATGATTTGGCGAAGATAGGATCCAAAAGGGAAGCCATTCCCAGTAATGTATTTTTGGAGCACATTCATGCACCTTCAGTGCAGGAGGATCCTTTCACAGAAGAAGCCCCGCAGCAAAAGAGTGCCAATGATCCGACTGAAGTTGAGATCCCAGCCATGGTCGACCTAATTATGGAAGTGGTGGTCATCACTCCCGACTGGACGGTGCCGTACATCGCTTATATCCTAAGGAAAGAGCTCCCGAGAGAATGAAGAAGAGGCTCGACAGATCGTCCAACGATCCAAGGCCTTCTGATGATCAAGGGACAGTTGTTCAGAGAAAGCGTGACTGGAGTCGGCCAGAAGTGCATCACGCCAGAAGAAGGACAGATAATTCTTAAGGATATCCACTCGGGGACCTGTGGCCATCATGCGTCCTCTCGGACCATTGTGGCTAAAGCATACCGAGCGGGATTTTACTGGCCAAAAGCAAATGAAATGGCAAAAGAAATAGTTGACAAGTGTGAAGGATGTCGGTTCTATTCCAACATGTCGCACAAGCCCGCCTCGGCCTTGAAGACCATTCCACTCGTCTGGCCCTTCGCTGTTTGGGGATTGGACATGATTGGACCGTTGAGAAGCTGGCGAAGCGTCTTCAATCATTTGCTAGTAGCGATCGACAAGTTCACCAAGTGGATCGAAGCCAAGCCCATCAAGAACCTCGATGCATGCACTGCTATCGGTTTCATCGGAGAGTTGATATTCGATATGGAGTTCCGCATAGCATCATCACCGACAATGGGTCAAACTTCGATAATGACAAGTTCAAAGCCTTCCGCCTCTCAAAGGCACGCGGTCGACTATGCTTGATGGCTCATCCTCGGTCGAATGGACAAGCAGAATGAGCAAACGGCCTCATTCTCAAAGGGCTGAAACCACGGCTGATGCGTGATCTCAAGCACGCAGCAGGAGCTTGGGTCGACAAACTTCCATCAGTTATCTGGGGATTGAGGACCACTCCTAATCGGTCGACTGGGAGAACTCCATTCTTCCTGGTCTATGGAGCTGAGGCAGTTCTGCCGAGTGACCTGCTTCACAATGCGCCTCGAGTCGAGCTATACTCTGAAGAAGAAGCGGAGCAAGCCCGACAAGATGCAGTTGACCTCTTGGAAGAGGAGAGAGAAATGGCCCTGATCCGCTCAACTATCTATCAGCAAGACTTGCGTCGGTTCCATACCAGAAATGTGAAGAGTCGAGCCTTCCAAGAGGGAGATTTAGTCCTCCGAGTGGATCAACAGAAACCACACAAGCTCGCCCCCACTTGGGAAGGTCCCTTCCTCGTCACAAGAGTCCTCCACAACGGAGCATATCATCTCTACAACGTTGATCGCCAGATCGACGAGCCTCGAGCTTGGAGCGGAGCTGCTCCGCCTTTTACACTTAAAACTCACTCGGTTGAGATGTAATAAAAGTACTTTTTTAGTTTGTTTATCTAAGACAAGAATGTTATAATTTTCCCGATGATTGTTATTGCTTTTTGTTGAAATTTCCCCGGTGGGTGGCTTAGCTGCGAATCCGATTCGCCTAAGTTTGTAAAAATCCTTTCCGAGTGTGAGCCGGTCTCTCACTGGGGGCTTTCTTGAATCCGCCGCCTAATTATTCAAAATCCTACCGAGTGGCGAGCCAGCCTCCCACTCGGAGGCTTAGATGCAGTCCAAGTACTCGCCTAAGTATTCAAAATCCTACTGAGTGGCGAGCCAGCCTCCCACTCGGAGGCTTAGCTGCAGTCCAAGTACTCGCCTAAGTATTCAAAATCCTATCGAGTGGAGAGCAAACCTTCCACTCGGGGGCTTAGCTGCAGCCCAGTGCTCGCCTAAGTAAAAAAAATCCTACCGAGTGGAGAGCAAACCTCCCACTCGGGAGGCTTAGCTGCAGCCAGTGCTCGCCTAAGTAAAAAATCCCACCGAGTGGAGAGCAAACCTCCCACTCGGGGCTTAGCTGCAGCCAGTGCTCACCTAAGTAAAAAAATCCTACCGAGTGGAGAGCAAACCTCCCACTCGGAGGCTTAGCTGCAGCCTAGTGCTCGCCTAAGTAATAAAAATCCCTGCAGTGGAGAGCAAACCTCCCACTCGGAGGCTTCGCCGCAACCTAGTGTTCGCCTAAGTAATAAAAATCCTACCGAAGTGGAGAGCAAACCTCCCACTCGGGGGTTTAGCTGCAGCCCAGTGCTCGCGTAAGTAAGGAATTCATCCCAATCCGCAAGGCCGACGAGGTGCAGGTCGACTGCTACCTCCTCCTTCGGAGATTCGCCACAAGTACAACGTGCGGTCCATCCCAATCCGCAAGGCCGACGAGGTGCAGGTCGACTGCTACCTCCTCCTTCGGAGCTTCGCCACAAGTACAACGTGCGGTCCATCCCAATCCGCAAGGCCGACGAGGTGCAGGTCAACTGCTACCTCCTCCTTCGGAGCTTCGCCTCAAGTACAACATGCGGTCCATCCCAATCCGCAAGGACGACGAGGTGCAGGTCGACTGCTACCTCCTCCTTCGGAGCTTCGCCACAAGTACAACGTGCGATTCGTCCCAATCCGTAAAGACGACAAGGTCAGTCGCAGTCTGTGTTCCATCTCTACCTACAGGATAGATGAAGCACAAGTCTACTGGAATTTCAACGGAATATCTTCTGGATGAGGAATAAAGTTCTCTCGAAGGCAAACAAAGCATATTAAAGGAAAAATGAAGTTCGGATAAACGTCCTACGGATCCAAAGGTGCTCAGGCGTTAAGCATGTTAAAGTTTATCGGTTACAAAAACCACTCGGCATTCCGAGGCAAATTTAAAGTGGGACTTAGAAGTTTTTACTCCTCCGGCGGAGGACTGGAAGGTGCAACAAACTGGTCGAGGTCGATTCCGTCGGCAATACGGGTAGTAGCAGCGATGAAAGTCTCCATGAAAGATCTGAAGTCGTGCTTCCTGGTATTGGCAACCTTGAGAGACACCAGCTTGTCCTCTTGTGCTTCATTGAAGTGGACACTAACCAGTGATAGAGCATCATCAGCACCACACCTTGCAGAAGACTTTTTCCATTCTTGCACTCGACTTGGAATCTCATTCATCGAGTCATCGAGACTCAAGATCATTACGAAGAGTGCATTACGGCGAGAGAGTCGAGTCGATCCGCGACATCGCAACTTTACGTCGAGCAAGATAATCCACCATGCTAGCAACGCGAGACTCGATCGGAGCACATTCATAGCAACCGTCCTTCACATGAGAGTTGATGGGGTCCAAGCTGGTTTCCACTGACCGGTTTCTTCTTCAAAGTTTTGGCAGAATTCTGAAAACACAGCTCGGACTCAAAATAACGATCATGTGATGAGCCGGTGAGAGCAAGACAGTCGGATAAAAGAGATTACCTTCAAGCATGAGAAACAGCTTACGGCGAGCCCTCCAAGATAAATCTCGGTCGTTCGCTTCCCGATTGGCCAGCCTTGTCGAGACAAAACAATCTTGTCGTTCTTGATCGACTAACTTCCTTGTTAGTCAGCGTCAAGAGCGGCTTTCAGCTTGGCATTTTCATCTTCGAGTTTGTCGTGAGGCAAGCTTCTCTTCAGCGAGCTTTGTTTTCTCCAAAGCCGCATTACGTGCCTCTGCAAGGTCAAGGTCCTTCTTCTTCAAAGTCTCTTCGGTTTATCTGCAAAGCAACAATGAGAACAGAGTTGAGAATGAACAGAAAAACAAAGGTAGTCGTCAAAAATTCTCACCAGCCATACCTTTTGCTTCATCCTTTGCCTTCTGCAAATTCTCCTGAGCAAGCTTCAAATTAAGGTTGAGCTGGATTTGCTTGTTCTCTAAGTCAGTATAGCGAGCCACAAGCTCGCAAGATTTCTACAAAGAGTCAACCAACAAAAGACATCAAAGACAGATCACTTCCCAGTGATTAAGGAAAAATAGTAGCATTTCTAAGACTACAGTCGAATCAAAACATTCGACAGTAGTCTCGGGGACTACACCCAGCGGGTGCACTCAGCGTGCCCCCACTGGTTTACCAATTTGGTTCGACCAGTCGACCAAAAGAGGCAAAAAGGTTATGATTCTAAAACCATGGCTAATTGTCAGCGGTCAGCCGCAGTAAAAATATATATATATATAGCTCTTTAGACTATAGTCGACTGCACGCAGTCGACCATAGTCTCGGGGACTACACCCAGTGGGTGCACTTAGCGTGCCCCCACCAGTTTTACGGTTCCATTCGACTTGGTCCGTCCAGGTCGAGTGAAGAAGATCACAACATAAAGACTATAGCAGACTGCACGCAGTCGACCATAGTCTCGGGGACTACACCCAGTGGTTGCACTCAGCGTGCCCCCACAAAAGTTCAATCGACACACACACCAAGTGGGTATACAGATATGGAAATCTCCAGAAGGAAGCAGTTTCAGGTAGCATATCCTAACAAAGCAAGCAACGACAAACTTACTTGGACATTGCTCTGGAGAGCTGAACTAGCATCATAGGCTGCCTGACTAGCCTCTCGGACCGCTTTCACCTGCTCCATCATGATCCCTGCCTGGCGTATGGCCTCCTTAGCAGCACTTACTTGGTCTTCCGGGACGTGGTGTGTAGCTAAGAGAGATGGTGGATCAGTAGTCGGCGAAGTAGGTCGGGCACTTGTCGCTGGTACAATGAAGACACGAAGTCCGAGTGGGGTTGCCTCCCTCGAAATCAGCGTCTCGTGAATCGCCATGACTTGAGCAGCCTTGCCATCAGGCACTTTCTTGTTCTTCCTCTTCCTCAATGGCGCTTCCTCGTCATCATCGGGGAGATCAATGACGTGAGGCGGAACTACAAGAAAGATTCAGAAGTAAACATGGAAGTCCAATCGACTAAAAGCTCCAGTCGACTAAAAGAGAAACCTCAGAGATCTTACCAAGGTTAGAGGTGGCCGCATCCTCCATTTCCTGATCTTCGTGCTTGGCTGAAGTCTGGGAGGTAGCGGCGCTGTAGATTTCAAGACTCGGCTGATCAGTCATCAAGTCGACCAAAAGTTCACTCATATTGAATAAGGAAATACAAGGTTCTGTTGGTTACCCGGAGATGGTGGGGATGACCATTCGCATCTTGGGCAGAGCCTTCACCGGCTTTGACGACGTCGCACGAGGTTGCTTCGGCGGTTTCTCAGTCGGCGCGGGAGAAGTTGTCCTAGGTCGCTTCGTCGACTGCCTGGTGGGCACAACAGCTTTACCGCGCCCGGTCGCCGAGTCATGCGTCGACTTGGACCTACCCTCCGAGCGAGGAGGATCGACGTCTTCCTCCTCTTCCTCCTGCTCCTCCTCGTCAGAGCTATCATCCTCCTCATCCTCCTCGCCGTTGGACTCCCATTCCTCCGGACTTTCACCTCCACTTCCTTCTTCTTCTTCGGCTGTTTCCTGAGCCCCGTTGGGCATCGAGTACATCTCAGTGGTGACCTAGAAGACAACAAAACAAGGTGAAAGTCAGTCGATGAATTGGCATCACTGAGTAATGAATGCAGCAGAATCACGATCGGAGATAAGTGGTTATACCTTTTACGGTTGGTAACTCTGGTCGAGTGGTGGAATCCTCCTAGCTCATGAGGGTTGTCTTTGTTTCTGTGATGGCAGTCATCCACTTCTCCAGCGTATGGCGTCATCGACCTCCTCTGGATGGACCCGAGTGGTATCATCCGTGCAGTACATCCACATCGGATGACCTTGGTATTGGAGTGGCTGAATACGCCGTCGGAGAAAAACCTCCAGGAGATCCATGCCGGCCACCCCATCGCGAATAAGCTGGACTACACGCTCCATCAGCAACTTTACTTGGGCCTTCTCCTCTGGTAACACCTTCAGGGAAGATGGCTTGTTCACTCGACTCATGGAGAAAGGAGGGAGCCCAGTCGACTGTCCCGGCATCGGCTTGTCTTGGCAGTAAAACCAGGTCGACTGCCACCCTCTAACCGAGTCGGGGAGAGTCATAGCTGGAAAGGCGCTCTTCCCCCTCATCTGGACCCCGAGTCCCCCACACATCTGGATTACTTGGGTCCTCTCGTCATTCGAGTTCGTTTTCTTCACCGCCTGAGAGCGACAGGTGAATATGTGCTTGAAGAGAAGTGCGGTCGACAACCCAAGAAATTCTCGCATAGCGAAATGAAAGCAGCAAGATAGACAATGGAGTTTGGAGTGAAATGATGGAGTTGCACTCCAAAAAAGTTAAAAAACCCCCGGAAAAAAGGATTTGGTGGCAGAGAAAACCCCCGATCTACGTGGGTAGCCAGGAGGACACACTCACCCTCTTCAGGCTGCGGTTGCAACTCCGTGCCCGGAAGCCTCGCCGACCCATGGGGGATCAGTCCTTCATTGGCCAGATCGGCGAGATCCTTCTCGGTGATGGTCGAGCGGATCCAGTCTCCTTGGACCCAGCCTGCGGCAGCTTGGACCCGTGAAGAGGAGCCGCCCGGTGGCGCTCTCCCTTGGCCTTCGCCGCCGACTTCTTCACCGTTCCAAGGCTGCGGTCTTCTCCTTCACCATGGTCGCCCGGCAAGGCAAGTACCGAGCTTCTACCGGATGTATTTAAGAGCGCGGCGAGAATGTTTGGAGGCGGAGAGAGGAGAAGTCTGAGGTCGCACTGTTCAAAATGCCCTGTCCAACGCTTTATATGGGGCCGCTTCCGAGTGGCTAACCGGTAGGCCCAGGCAATCCCGTCACAATCCCGCAACAGGCGCGCGCACGATACATGGCGAAAAAGGCGGCACGAAGATCGAGGCTTCATCGTCTTATCCCATCCGAGTGCCGCGGTTTTCTCCGCTTCGCGCGCTTCCCAAAATTCGGATCCCGCGAAATCCGCTAACCGCAGAGCAACTCGTCACATAACAGATTTCCTCCGATCCATCGCTTGGAAATCCTCAGGTTCACAAAGTTCACTCGACAAACGTGAAGAATGGATCAAGGCGACTGAAAGAGAAGTTGATGCCATCACTGAAAGATCGTCGATCCAGAGTAAGACGCACTCACAACACGAAAAACAGGTCGGAAAGATTATCAACTCCTTCCTCACTCAAACCTCGATCCATTCGGGGGCTAATGATGAAGTCATGTACCTGGGGTAGGGTCATAGACCTGACCAAAGGTCCACTCCACAATCACACTCACAAGAGAAGCAGCCTTCCAGTCGACCTGGTAGGTTTCCACACGACAGATTCAAAGACACTCGACCATGAAGACCCACTCGACCACCAGGAGTCCAAGAGCCACTCGGTACCCAAACGGTCTGTAGTTAAATAGTCTTTATGACCTTAATGACACTTTATGTAAGGCGTTACCAGTAACGCCTAGCTTTAACGCACCTTAAACCCTCTACTACGTGGGCTGGTTGGGGTCCTGGCGCACTTTATATAAGCCACCCCCCTCCACAGGTAGAAGGGTTCGAACCCCTGTAACACATACGCATATAATCCAGTCGACCGCCTCCGGGCTCCGAGACGTAGGGCTATTACTTCCTCCGAGAAGGGCCTAAACTCGTAAATCCCTTGCGATACAACTACTCCATAGCTAGGATCTTGCCTCTCCATACCTACCCCCATTCTCTTTGTCGGACTTAGAACCACGACAACGACAGCTGAGCCCCGAGCCTGCGCCGCTCCGGCGAGGCGAAGCTCGTCAGGTCGTCGCCGCCCCTGATCTGGATGGGGTTGGCTCCGGACTGGGTGGACCACTGTTGATGACGGCGCCTGCCGCCGTGGTCCCTGTAGATAGGACTCCTTAGGATTCGCGTCTTTTGTTCCTGCGAGGAGCCAAGAATGTACCCCGCGGGGGCTTGTAAGATATTTGTAGCTTCGTTTGTCAATATGATCCTTATTATGAGGCAATGCGGGATGCTCATCCCGTTCTAGCTCAGTTTCTTCCTTTCGGACCTAGTGAGGGCCTGGTACTCTGTGCCGACAGGTCCCAGTCCCAAGGCGGCTTCAGCCGTCGCTGGTATGCCAGGTCGCGATGCCGTGGTCAAGGCCAGGAGGTGAGCGGCCTGAGGTCCGGTAAGAGCCTCTGAGTCGCGATGCTCAGGGGGTCCCCCTTGGCGCTCAAGCAGCCATCATTCGGTGAGAAAGGAGAGCGACGTTGCTAACACGGAGTTGCATTGAGTGTGGGGATGGTGTTGCGATGACTAGTGTGTCCGGAGGGCGACTTATCTCGAGGGTCAGGACAATGCTTCCTGGTGCGGCGCCAGGTCTGTGCCCTGGCCGACGAGAGATTGCGTGGCGAGGTCGTTTCGTTCTCCTTGGAGGGGCCCTGCAGGTTCACCACAAAAGGAACAAGAGCTCGCCGTGGCGATTGTTAGTCCTGCCGTTAGTTGCTTTGGAGAGGCACGAGGGGCCTCGCGAGGTGTGTCGGGGCACCCGTGAGCCAGCGCGGGACTCACGAGGCCCTACCTCAAGGCGGGTTGCGCTGCACTGGGCCTTATCTTCGAGTGTGTTCACTGCAAATTTGGCGGATGCGGTGCTCTACGTCTTGGTCCTGGTCTCGGGCTGGTCTCAGCCGTCATTGGCAAGCCAGGTCGCGATGCCATGGACAAGACCAGAGGGTGAGGGCCGGAGAGCCGGTAGGAGCCCTGAGTCGCGATGCTCAGGTACCCCCCGCCCCTTTAACGCACAAGCTAGGTTAGATGACGCAACTCTACGTCCTCGGGTCCCGGCTCTCGGGCTGGTCTCAGCCGTCGCTGGCAAGCCAGGTCATGATGCCATGGACAAGACCAGAGGGTGAGGGCCGGAGAGCCGGTAGGAGCCCTGAGTCGCGATGCTCGTGCACCCCCTTTAACGTGCAAGATTGCGCCACCCAGGAGAAGGCACCAAATAACAAGCATGGTGGAACGAGAGCATAATCCTAAGGAAAAAGCATGAAGGATACATGCCGCTGGGACTGGCCCGAGCGACTTGGGGATGATGCAGCCCGAGGGGCGCCCCCAACAAGATAAGCTAAAGACATGAAATAAAAGGGATACATGCCGCAGGGACTGACCCACACGACCTGGGAATAATGCGACCTGAAAGGCGCCCCAGTAGGAAATAAAACTTAAAGATGTCACCTGGTGATGTTGGGGATGAAGGGTTGTTGATGTTGCTGACTCGGTGGGTTGCGCGAGCCGATCCTCACGTGCCCCTGTGCACGGGGCCTCGGGAGGCTCCGGAGGGCAGCGGCTCCTCATGGGCCATCTCCATCTCCGCCAGGGCTGCGGCGTGGCGACCTCTTGAGCCTCGGGATGGTCCTCATGAGACAGTGCGCGGCAGCCGCATTTGGCGAGCCATAAGGCATGCGTCTGGTAAGTGGGGCGGACCTCTCATAGCGTCCCACTCGCGAGGGCCAGGCGCTCTTGAGATGCGGCTCGGTTGAGCCCTGGTATGTCGATGCAGACGCGCAGCCCACCATCCTCGCCTGGATGGGGGCCACAGTGAGTGGCGGCGGTTGCCCCTCATGACCCTTGACTCCAGAGCTCTGAATGGCCTTGGCTGATGAACTCTTGAGGGTTCTGTCCTCCTGGTCTTTCTCCTGCTTATGGAAGCGTGCTTGGCACGCCTCCATGTGGTGCCCAAGCGCCTCCCTCAAGACCTTGGCGAGGTCGGCGGCCCTCCAGGGGAGAGCCCCCGAGCCCTGCCTGAGGAGGGCGCCGGGCGCGCTTTCCTATGCGATGGAAGGAGGCTCCCCCTGGCCCGGTGCGGGCCCTGAGGGGCCTGTCTCTTGAAGAGCTGGGCCGGTCGATGTCTTCTTCTTCTTGGGTGTGGCCTCGGGAGGCCTCTCGCTGCTTGTGGTGCAGGTCTTCCAGTGATGCGGCTCAAAAGCTCGCCTGGGAGCACACCGCATCTCTCTCTTCACAGTGGCACCGTGATGACTCCGCCGCTTCGGCATCTTGAGGATGTTGTAGCCATGGTGGGTTACGGCCATGAACTTGGCCAACGCTGGGTACCCGAGGATGGCGTTGTACGGCAGGCGAATGTGGGCGACGTCAAAGTCGATGAGCTCGATGTGGTAGTTGTCGCGGGCCCCGAAGGTGACAGGAAGGCGGACCTGTCCGATCGGGACCGTGGACCGTCGGTGACTCCGGAGAAAGGCTTGGTTGGCTGGAGCTGACTATAAGGCGCTTGAAGATTGTTGAATGTCTCCACGGACAGGACGTTGAGCCCTGCTCCGCCGTCGATGAGGGTCTTGGTGACCAGCACGTTGCTGATGATTGCGGAGCAAAGCATCGGGAGAACTCCGGCTGTGGCTGCGCACTTGAGCTGATCCGCTAAGCTGAACGTGATGGCGCACGCCGACCACCCGAGAGGGCGCGTGGACTCGAGCTTGGGGAGGACTGCATTCACTTCGCGGGCTAACTGCTTGAAGATGCGCTGAGAGGCCGGGCTTGAGCTCCGCCAGGATGCAAAGCGATCGCACGCGCTTCCTGGAAGCCCCCAGCCCCCTCATCCTGATGACAGTCTTCGGCTCTCCTTGGTGGCGGCGGCAGCGGAGGGAGGCCTGCGTTCCCTTGGGGACGATCCTCATGAGGCTGATCCCTCCAGCCCCCCTCGCGAGGTGGGTCTTTCCAGCGGTCCTCGCGAGGTTGGTCGCGCCACCCTTGGCGCGGGCCGCGGTCTTCCCAACGTCCTGTATTCCTTCCTCCTCCTCGGCCGTAGCCCCGGTCGCTGCGCTCGGGGCGTCTGCCGACCCTTCCTTCGCGCACGGCCCGGAGCTCTTGACATTCATTGGTGTTGTGGGTGTGGAGGTCGTGGTACACGTAGTACCGGCTGCCCTTAGAGGACTCGGGCTGATCTCTGCCTCGCTTGGTGTCTGGTTCGGCCGCGAGCACGGCAGCCCCCTTGCGCTTCATGTCCTTCGCCTTGGACTTCTTCTCTTCGGGATCTGCGGCAGGCAGCTCGAGGAGGGAGAGGCGCCCCTCCTCAGCCCTGGCGCACTTGGTCGCCAAGTTGAACAGCTCCAGGGAGGTTCATAGATCTTCATTCATCGCCAACTCCTCCTTCATCTTGACGTCGCGCACGCCGTCGGAGAAGGCAGAGATGATGGCCTCCTCCGTTACCCTGGGGATCTTGAGGCGCGCGTTGTTGAAGTGCTGGATGTACTTTTGCAAGGTTTACCCTGGCTGCTGCTTGATCCGGCGCATGTCGCTCACGACGGGTGGCCGGTCGCGAGTACCTTGGAAGTTGGCGATGAAGCGAGTGCGCATCTCGGCCCGGGAGGAGATCGTGCTTGGGGCCAGATTCGGGAGCCAGGTGCGGACTCTGTCCTTGAGCGCCATGGGAAACCAGTTCGCCATGACCTTTTCATCCCCGTTGGCAGCCTCGATGCCCAGCTCGTAGAGCTGGAGGAACTCCGTAGGGTCAGCCGTGCCATCGTAGCGTGGAGGCAGGTCTGGCTTGAACTTGGCGGGCCACGCGACGCTGCGTAGCTCGGTGGTGAAGGCGCGGCATCCCGTCGTGGCCGCGGGGGGCCTCGGACGGCAGAGAGCTTGGTCTTGCAGGCCTCCCTGCGCCGCGGTTGGGGGCAGCGCAGGGTCTTGACGTGCTGGAGCAGGGAGCACTCGGGCAGCTTCTGGCGGGCGAGGAACTTCTTGGCAGCTCTGCTCTTGCCGCGCCGGCACCTGGCGGAACGGGTTCCGCCTAGGGGCCGCGCGCCTTGGGGCCAGGGCGCCGTCTTGAGGAGGAGGCGGCTGAGGCGCCGGAGCTTCATCGCCCGGGCGGGTGCGGTGCGATGAGACGGACGGTGCGGGTCGCCTCCGCAGCGTGAACGAAGCTTCAGCGGCAGCGGGTCGAGCCATTCGTCAGAGACGTCGTCGACGGGGCGGTAGCGCAGGAGCTCGTTGGCCGCGTTGAGTGCAGCTCGGGCCTCCATGGCCGCGAGGTGCGCGCGCGACGAAGAACCAGCGGGGGTGAGCGAAGGGGTGGCGGTGCGGCCGTCCCGCCTTATGGACGGGTGCTGGGACGACGCTTGCTGCTCGTTCCTCGCCGGGCCGGTGGCGGTGTTGACAGCAGGTGACGGGGAACGACGAGGACGCCCGCCGACGGGAGCCGTCTGGGCGACATGGGAGGCGAGGCGGCTCGGCGCAGCGGCCCGACAGCGTCGAACATATGGTTGCGGTGGTCGGGGAAGAACGAGGCGACGAAAGCAGATTCCGGCGCACTCTACCGGGCGCGCCAAATGTCAGATTTCGGTTCCAGCAGACCCTTAAGGTTCGAACTACAGGGGTGCGGAGATCCAACCCTCCACCGTCTCGCACCTCGCCGAATCGCAGGGACCTAAACTACTAGCAAGAACAGCACAAGTGACGCAAGATATATACTAGTTCGGGCCACCGTTGTGGTGTAATACCCTACTCTAGTTTGTGGTGTGGTGAATTGCCTCTAGGGCTGGTGAAGAACAGTACGGGGGAGAACAGCCTCGCGAGGGTCTGTTCTTGGTGGGTGTGATGAACTGCTATGTTTTATCCCATCGCTCTAGCTTGAGGATCGGGTCTCTCTCTCTCTGGATTCCAAATGCCGGATCCTTTCTCTCCGATCGTCCCTTTCCTCTCTCTCTCCCTGGATTCCAAATGACGGATCCTTTCTCTCCGATCGTCCCTCTCCTCTCTCTCCACGATGGTGGCTAGCTCTACTTATATAGACGAAGGCCCTGGGCCTCTCCCCAAATATTGAGCGGGAAGGGCGCCAACAATTGTCCATTTTGAAGGGGAACAGCGGGTACACTTATCCTGACTAAAGTTGGTCCTCGCCTGCCAAAGACTCGTGATGACGCCGCTTGGGATCCACGATGATCGCAATCCAGCCGTTGGGGCTGGTCTTGGTCTTGTTGCAATCAAACGGATGCCTTTGCTTGTTGCTCTCGCCGCGCTTGCTCCCTTTGCACCAAAGAGGAAAGGAGGACGCCAAGGCGGCCGGGCGCCTCGATCGGGCGCCCTTGGTCGTCATGGCTTGCGTCATGGGCACCTCGCGAGGTACCCTGCCTTGAACTCTCCGCCTCCTCGTGAGCCAGCCTGACGAGGTTGTGCCTGAGGAAGCCCCTTGTCGTCCGCCCCGCGAGGCTTGGCCCCTCGTGAGGGTCTTGAGCTTGCGTTGATGAAGATGGGCTGTCCTGGGCCTCCTTTGAGCCACGCCGCAGGCCGCAGGCAGGCAAGTCTGGGGACCCCTGTTCCCAGAACGCCAACACAAAGAGATGATTCCACACTGAAATCATATAAGGTTCTTGCTTTTTCCAATATGCAAAGCCAGTTTCCATTCAAAATGGAACATCTGCACGAGCATTTAATCAACAGTGACTTGAGCCACTGGTACACAGTTACCAAGAAAATGTCGACATACAATAGCGGGCAAGCTTCTTCGAGATGCAGATATGAAAAACCAGTATCCTTATCTGATAGCAACCACACAGTTCCTTTGTTAGATGCAGTCAGTGGTCAAAGAAAAAATGGATGTGAACAAATTAGAACTGCACACACACCTCCAATAGTGTTTTAGCCTGTGTAGGAGACAAGTATGTGTTTGCACCCAGGAATTTAAGCATTTGCTGAGATATCTTGTAATGCGGTTCCAGGCAATCCCGACCCTCTTCTTAACAACCCCAAGCTGCTGAAAGAAACCTGCAAAATCATCCAAACCAACAATGATGATATTAGGACGAGACCCCTTGCATCACCTACCCTTATCCAAGCTATACAGGTAGACATACCTTGCATCTGGTCCTTGTAGAAGCCATGGGGCGTGTTCTCCGGCTCCTGACTGCTTTCCTAGATCCTCTGCTCTTTCCCCTCCAGCGGCTGCACCAATCACAGCAGAACATCAGGGACAAGAACGCCCCAAACACCCCGAGCTCCATGCCCAGTGGGGGTGGAGGTAGAGGTGGCGCCTCTCATGGCGCATAGGAGGCAACGACGCGGTGGCACGGTGCCGGCACCGCTCCGGACGATATCGATGTAGGTGGGGGAGGCGGCGACCAGGCGAGCAAGCAACGTTGCAGCATGGTGGTTGGGGAGCAGCAACGGCGTGTATCGCAGGAGTACTGCGGGAGCAAGGAGGCACGGGAGAGCGAGAGAGAGAAGGGGGAGCAGGAGGCTGTGGCTGCCTCGGTTCCTCTCAGATCGAGAGAGAGAGAGAGAGAGAGAGAGAGAGAGAGAGAGAGAGAGAGAGAGAGAGAGCGCACGGGGCAGCCGCAACTCGGCGTCGTCCATCCTGGGCAGGGTCGGCGGCGGCGGCGAGAGGAACGAGGGTTGCTGCCGTGCGGGGGGAAAAGCGGGCTAGGTCTCTCCCTCGCTGCCCGCTCGCTTCGCTCCTTCTTTTCTTGCTGCTCGCTAGCTTTTTTTTCCTCAAGCGGGGCGCTCGCTGTGCGTGGCCCACAACCACGGGGTCCATCCGTTAGCGACAGAGGCTAGGCAGGGCGTTGGGTGAAAACGGACAGAAGTTGGAAGTGTTGGCCGCGTGGATGGCCTGAGAAGTGCCGGTAGTCTATCATCCTTTATATGTTCAATATCTTCACATACCACCATTGTCTTCAAAGACTTCATACATTTTTAGGGGTCATCTCCGGTAGGTAAACCGAATCAATGAGGGACTACTACCTGCGTTATCCTGCAATTCTCACAAACACATTAGTCCCTCAACCAGGTTTGTCGTCAATACTCCAAAACCAACTAGGGGTGGCACTAGATGCACTTACAATCTCCCCCTTTTTGGTTATTGATGACAATCTGGTTGAAGTTTTCAACAGGGATAAAAGTATGTGAAATTGTAAAGGATTAAGGTATTGTCTTCATAAGTAGCAAAAGGCTCCCCTGAAGATGTGCATATAGGTAATTTGCTTTTGGAATGCAAATGCACATGGAAGGTTGTACTTGTGGAGATCCTCTTCAACTTATGAATACAATTCATCATGCATGATTTGATATGACGAAGATAATGACACGTATAATGAAAAATGGACGTCTGCAATATGACTTTGTGCGGGATTTATCATCGCACATGCGGAATTTATCATCGCATCACAGAATAGCAAACAAGTAGCAGACGACCATCAAGTTTAAGTGTTACAACTCAAAAGAACCAAATGTATCAAAAGCGAGAGTTGTAAACACTAGGCAAAATATAAACCAACTGCCCATATGGACCCGCTTGAAGACTATCAACCCATATGCTTCTCCCCCTTTTGTCAGTAAGGACCAAAAAGGTTTGAAGACATAGAGCCTCTACTCGTTCCCATTAGGAGTAGGTGAAGCTGCAGGGTCGTCATTGGCATTTGGCGGTGCAGAAGAACTTGGTGCAGTGTCGACACGCGTTGAGGTTGGAGGTGGTGAAGTAGCATCATCTTGGTCCTCAATGACTCTGGCATTCACCGTTGCAGCTGAGGAGGAATAGTCAGAGTCTTCAAGAGAGGGAGTACAACGCAGAACAACACTCCTTGGAGGAGTGGAGTCAAACTTGAATCTTTCAGTGAAGCCATCATCTTGAAGATCTGCTTCAGCACTCAGCAATGTCAAACTCTTCCATGACCTCCGACAGGTTTCATGAGTGACAAATGCATTCTTGGTGGCAAGATTGCAAATGCGATTGACGTCCACCAAGAGGCTTTGCATCTGCTGCTTTAGCCAATAGTGATGCTTATCCTGTTTCTGATGCAGGGCGACGAGAAGCTCACGGCGTTGAGAACACGAGATCGCTTCCGAGGCCGTTGAGCAATAGTGCTTTCAGTGGCTTCAGTTTGGGCACGGTGAGGTGAACGTGTATTGCCAGCCAAAGGATAAACACGAGTGATAGCCTGAACTCCTTCAATGGGCTGGGTGAAGCTTTGGTGATCAGCATTGTGAAGATAAATGGGCTCCTTGGCAGGCTCTGGGTATATGGCTTCAACTGACATATCAACCTCTGGCAAAAAGATCAGATGGTTGCGAGCAGAAGGCTGATAGTTGACAGCTGAATGAAGCTTGATAAGGCGCATAACCCATGGAGTGTAGAACTTCAGACCAAAGTGATCAGAGCCTGATGCAGCCAATTGCCTGATAAAGAAGTCTTGAGCATTGAAGCTGATGCCATTTAAGATATAAAAGACCAATGTCTTCGTCGCTCCTTCAAGCTTTGCTACAGAAGAATGTCCCTTGATGGGCCATAGAGTTCGCCTTATGATATGCTAGATTGTTCGAGGCAGATACTCTAGGTCTTCAACAAAGAACTCTCTTGGGTATTCAGCATCGCATGGAAGAGGCTTCATCATGCTTAGAATTTGGCTCATGTTGGGCTCTGGCTTCTGAAAGATGCTCTCCAATGCATTGCGGTGAAGCTGACAAGCAGGCTCAAAGAGTTCACCTGGAGTGGGCAGGCCAGTTAGCTCAATGATATCAAGAGCTTTGGCTTCATGATGGACATTGTCTATCATCCACTCAAGGACCCAAGTCTTTGGATCCCTGTTGTTGCCGCGAATGTGGAGGGTAGCATAAAATTGTAGCAGAAGTTCTTCATTCCAATGCTCTTTATCAGTCACAAAGTTCAGTAGACCAGCATCACGGAAGCAGGCAATGGCTTCTTCAAGGCAGGGCAGTCCAGCAATGGCTTCACAGTCTAGACGCATATGTGGAAAGATGCGCCCTTGGTCATAGAGAACACAAGAATAGTAACTGCGCTGCTGATAGCTCCAGAATCGATCAGATGAAATCCTTGGCTTTGAATAGGGGTTCTTGGCACTATCAAAGAAAGTGTTGTACGCAATGAAGCCATTTGCATTGAAGGACCCAGGTGAAGTGGCAGTACCTAGAAACCTGGGCAACCTTGGCTTTGGCTTCTGGACCCGAGGCCTGTGCTCGACATGATAGTCAAATTTCGGGCCAGCAGCAGGTGGAGGAACCAGAATGGGCCGTCGGACTGTAACCAGCTGACCACGATCAAATGCTTGCTCGATAGTGTGAGGCCTTGGAGGTGGTACAGGAGCAGTGGCAGTGGCAGTGACTTCAGGCTGCAGATTTGCATCAGGTGCAGCATTGGCTTTAGGTGCAATCACTTTGGGCACCACATTAACTTCAGGCATCACATTAGCTTCAGCCATGACAACGTCATTGGCTTCAGTGTTGGTGTTGGTGGTCGCCTCAATGTTATCAACCTCCACTCGAGTAGCTGGAGGGTCGGACACGTTCTCCTCGAGAACAACTTCAGGGTTGGCTGGGTGTGTAGCAACACGTTCTTCTTCATCTCTTGGCTCTTCTTGTTCATCGACTGATGCAGCCGGAATATCTTCAGCTGCTTTGGCTTCAGACTCGGGGATGTTCGCAGTAGGAGAGGCTTCAGGAAATACTTGGCGTGATACTGATTGGTGCTCTCCGCCTTCTGGAACACTCGACAGAGTGATTTGTGGCCTTGGTCCTTTACGAAGCCTGCGAAACGCTGGCGACGCTTGTGGAGATGGAGTTGGTTGGGCCACAAAGTCATCATCTTCAAGCACCAGAGTGGTGACTTGAGTTGGGGGAGTTCTTGGGGATTCTTCTTGACGAGAGGAGTCTTGAGGGTGATCAGCCCATGAATCATCCTGAGCGATTGGCGTCAAAGGACGACCAATGCTGGTGAGTTTGCTGTTAGTGATAACAGGCGATGATACCACATTGTGCTCGATCTGAGGAAGGACCTCATCATCTTCTACATTTCCTTGGGGACCAATGTCTTCAGCTTCAGGAGCCTCTGGGGAAGCAGGCTCATGAACTGTCAAACAACGCCCTTGTTGTGCAGATGCAGGACGAGCAACAGAAATTGGCTCGACAACAAGGGGCTCTGTGGGAGCAGCCCCATCTTTCTTCTTGGTTTTACGCTTCTTGGCAGGTGGAGTGATACGTCTCCAACGTATCTATAATTTTTTATTGTTCCATGCTATATTACTATGTGTTTTGAATGATTATGAGCTTTATTATACACTTTTATATTACTTTTGGGACTAACCTATTAACCGGAGGCCCAACCCATATTGATGTTTTATTGCCTGTTTCAGTATTTCGAGGAAAAGGAATATCAAACGGAGTCCAAACGGAATGAAACCTTCGGCATCGTTATGTTTGGGAAGAATATGATCCTGGAGACTTGGAGATCAAGTCAGAAGATACTCGAGGAGGCCAGGAGATAGGGGGCGCCCCCCCTACTGGGCGCGTCCCCCTGTCTCGTGGACCCCTCGAGCACCTCCCGACTGACTTCTTTCGCCTATATATTCCCTCATACCCTAAAAACATCAAATATGAAGATAGATCGGGAGTTCCGCCGCCGCAAGCCTCCGTAGCCACCAAAAACCTCTCGGGAGCCTGTTCCGGCACCCTGCCAGAGGGGGAACCCATCACCGGTGGCCATCTTCATCATCCCGGCGTTCTCCATGACGAGGAGGGAGTAGTTCACCCTCGGGGCTGAGGGTATGTACCAGTAGCTATGTGTCTGATCTCTCTTTCTCGTGTTCTCTCTCGTGTTCCCTCTATGGCACGATCTTGATGTATCCCGAGCTTTGCTATTTTAGTTGGATCTTATGATGTTTCTCCCCCTCTACTCTCTTGTGATGAATTGAGTTTCCCCTTTGAAGTTATCTTATCAGATTGAGTCTTTTATGAGAACACTTGATGTATGTCTTGCCGTGTTTATCTATGGTGACAATGGGATATCATGTGCCTCTTGATGTATGTTTTGGTGACCAACTTGCGGGTTCCATGAACCTATGCATAGGGGTTGGCACACGTTCTTGACTCTCCGGTAGAAACTTTGGGGCACTCTTTGAAGTACTTTGTGTTGGTTGGACGAATCTGAGATTGTGTGATGCATATCATATAATCAAGCCCACGGATACTTGAGGTGACAATGGAGTATCTAGGTGACATTAGGGTTTTGGCTGATTTGTGTCTTAAGGTGTTATTCTAGTACGAACTCTTTAATAGATCGATCCGAAAGAATAACTTTGAGGTGGTTTCGTACCCTACCATAATCTCTACGTTTGTTCTCCGCTATTAGTGGCTTTGGAGTGACTCTTTGTTTCATGTTGAGGGCTTGTTATATGATCCATCTATGTTATTATTGTTGAGAGAACTTGCACTAGTGAAAGTATGAACCCTAGGCCTTGTTTCCTACCATTGCAATACCGTTTATACTCACTTTTATCCTTAGTTACCTTGCTGTTTTTATTATTTCAGATTACAAAAACCTTTATCTACCATCCATATTGCACTTGTATCACAATCTCTTCGCCGAACTAGTGCACCTATGCAATTTACCATTGTATTGGGTGTGTTGGGGACACAAGAGACTCTTTGTTATTTGGTTGCAGGGTTGTTTGAGAGAGACCATCTTCATCCTACGCCTCCCTCGGATTGATAAACCTTAGGTCATCCACTTGAGGGAAATTTGCTACTGTCCTACAAACCTGTGCACTTGCAGGCCCAACAACGTCTACAAGAAGAAGGTTGTGTAGTAGACATCAAGCTCTTTTCTGGCGCCTTTGCCGGGGAGGTGAGTGCTTGAAGGTATATCTTTAGATCTTGCAATCGAATCTTTTTGTTTCTTGTTTTATCACTAATTTTGTTTATAAAAGAAAACTACAAAAAAATGGAGTTAAGTTTGTCTCATACACTTCGTCTTTTTAATATCTTTCGTGAGTATGATGGAAAGGAAAATTGTGCTCAAGTGCTAGAAGAAGAGTGCATTAAAATGCTTGGTACTAAATCATTGAATGATGAGCACGATTGCAATGTTGTTAGTATGAACTCTTTGAATATCCATAGTACTAATGATGATTGCACTAGTTATGATGAAAATGTCTCCTATAAGCATATTGATTTTTGTGGAGTAGATTGGATTTGCATGGACACACCAAATAGAGAAAATAGATATTGCAAGAGCCATAAGTATTTAAAAACTAAAGGTTTGCAAGAAAGTCTTGATGAGTGTGCTAGAAGATTCAATATTTTCAAGGCTCCTTGTGAACTTTGTAATGAACATGGTCATTTAAATCTCCAATGCAAATTGTTTTATGATCGAATCGTGTCCAAAAATTGTGATAGCTTGATTACCCTTGGGCATCATAAAGAGCTTAGTCTTCTTTTGGGGTATGAAGAAATGAAACGTATAACTGAGGGTATTCCAAAGTTTAATCTTGATAGATTTCTTGATTTTCATCTAGAGAATATTTATATGTTTTGTGTAGAGAATTGCATCGAAAATCATTATATTGCCAATTACATAAAGAAAAGAAAGAAAATAGAAGATGATGAGAATACTAATGAAAGGGAAGAGACTTCCCAATCTCCTCCTATTATTTGTTATGATGAATCAGGTAACGAGGAGGAGCTTTCTATTCAACCAATCTCATCAATAAGGAGCTCAAAGAGGAAGGTTGAACCTACACATAATGTGCAGAAGAAAAAGAAAAGAAGGAGCAACAAAGGTAGAAAGGTATCCCTCCCAAATGATGTTGCTCCTACTAGTCATTGTGATGATGATAATTGCTTTACTATTGGTGCTATCCATATTTTTAATGATGAGAGTGATTATGCTTATGATATGAAAGAGCCCAAGCTTGGGGAAGCTATGTTTGATGAGGATGAAATATTTGAGAATATATTTGCTGAAATTAATGTTTGTCCCAAGCTTTGGGATGCTATGTTTAATGAATATGATATTTTTAGCACCCCAAGTTTTGATATGCAAAGTTGTTATGATGATAGCATGCCTCCTACCTATAATGATTATATTGATGAAAGTGGGTCCGGAAGAGTGTCAACTTTAGGAAGTAGTGATCCCACTATTTTGGAGGATTTTGAATTTTATTGTTATGAATATGAAAGTGGATTTGGAAGAGTGTCAACTTTAGTTAGTGATTCCACTATCTTGGGAGAGGTTTCAATCGATTATGATGAGAACGAAGTTGCTACTTATGATGATTATTGTGATGAAACTTATGCTATAAAAATTAGTGATGATTATATTTACAAATCTTGTCATGATTATGATTACCCTTTTTCTGAACATTACTCTTTTAATGTGGAAATAATTTTTAGTGTTCAAGTCTCTTATGATACTCCCACTATTCCGAATGAGAAGAATTTTGCTTATGTGGAGAGTAGTAGATTTTCTATGCTTGTAGATCATGAAAAGAATGCTTTAGGTTCTGGTTATATTGTTGAATTCATTCATGATTCTACTGAAAATTATTATGAGGGAGGAACATATGCTTGTAGGAATTGCAATAATATCAAGTTTCCTCTCTATGTGCTTAAATTTTTGAAGTTAAGCTTGTTTTGTCTTCCTATGCTTGTTGCTTATTATTCCTATAAGTTGTTTGCTCACAAAATCCCTATGCATAGGAAGTGGGTTAGGATTAAATGTGATAGTCGTATTCTTCATGATGCTCTCTTTATGTTTCAATTCTTATCTCTTATGTGGGCATCATTGAAATCATCATGCCTAGCTAGGGGCGTTAAACGTTAGCGCTTGTTGGGAGGCAACCCAATTTTATTTTAGTTTCTTACTTTTTGGTTCTGTTTAGTAATAAATAATCCATCTAGCTTCTGTTTAGATGTGGTTTTGTGTTTTAATTAGTGGTTGTGCCAAGTGGAACCTTTGGAAAGACTTGGGTGAAGTCTTTATGATCATGCTGTAAAAAAACAGAAACTTTAGCGCTCACGAAATTAGCTTCAATTTTTTACTGGAGAGTGCTATTTAGTTGATTCTTCTTGCAGATAATTACTAGTAAAATTCCTCAGGTCCACCAATTTATTTTAGAATTTTTTGAGTTCCAGAAGTTTCCGTTAGTTACAGATTACTACAGACTGTTCTGTTTTTGACAGATTCTGTTTTCATTGTGTTGTTTGCTTATTTTGATGAATCTATGGCTAGTAAAATAGTTTATAAACCATAGAGAAGTTGGAATACAGTAGGTTTAACACCAATATAAATAAAGAATGAGTTCATTACAGTACCTTGAAGTGGTGTTTTCTTTTCTTTCGCTAATGGAACTTACAAGTTTTCTGTTAAGTTTTGTGTTGTGAAGTTTTCAAGTTTTGGGTAAAGATTCGATGGACTATGGAATAAGGAGTGGCAAGAGCCTAATATTGGGGATGCCCAAGGCACCCCAAGGTAATATTCAAGGATAACCAAGCGTCTAATCTTGGGAATGCCCTGGATGGCATCCCCTCTTTCGTCTTCGTTCATCGGTAACTTTACTTGGAGCTATATTTTTATTCACCACGTGATATGTGTTTTGCTTGGAGCGTCATTTTCTTTTGTTAGTATTTGCTTGATGTTATTTATAATAATGTTTTGCATCTTTAGTTTCAATAAAAAAAAGTCAAGGATAGCCTTTGCCATGCTTATTTTGCTAGTATACATGTTGCTGTTTGAAAATAGAAAGTTTACCGATGTTGCAAAAATTCCCCAGAAAAGTCAGAGAGAGGTATAATGTTGAATCTTTTTGCATATTGAGCTCTGATAAATTTATTACAGTGGTAAAATTTTAGTTAATAATTTTTGGAGTTAGGTAAGTATTGATACTCTTGCATTCTTCACAGACTGTACTGTTTTGGCAGATTGCTGTTATGTTTGAATTGTTTGCATATGTTTGCTTGTTTAATGGTTCTATTTGAGGATACGAGTATTAATTATGCAGAGGCATTTACTATGCAATGTTGAATAATAATCTTAGTGATTTGTTATAGTAGAAAATGATAAGGTTTTGCATTGGTTTATACTAACCTATCTCACGAGTTCTTGTTGAGTTTGGTGTGGATGAAGCTTTTGAGAAATAGAGAAACCATGATATGTGAGGAATTAAGGAGACATAAAAGTTCAAGATTGGGGATGCCCAAGGCACCCCAAGATAATATTTCAAGAAGTATCAAGCATCTAAGCTTGGGGATGCCCCGGTAGTCATCCCACCTTTCTTCTTCAACAACTATCGGTTAGTATCGATTGAGCCTAAGTTTTTGCTTCTTCACATGAGTTGTGCTATCTTTGCAATGTCATTTTTTTTGCTTGCTGTTTGGATACAATACCAAGATCTGAAATTATTAAATGGGAGAGTCTTCACATAGTTGTATAATTATTTGACTACTCATTGATCTTCACTTATATCTTTCGGAGTAGTTTGCCATTTGCTCTAGTACTTCACTTATATCTTTTAGAGCACGGTGGTGGATTTATTTTGTAGAAATAGATGAACTCTCATGATTCACTCATATTATTTTGAGAGTCTTAAATAACATGGTAATTTGCTTAAATAATCTTAATATGCTAGATATTCAAAAATAGTAAAAACTTTCTTATGAGTGTGTTGAATACTAAGAGAAGTTTGAGGCTTGATGATTGTTTTGAGATATGGAAGTAGTGATATTAGAGTCGTGCTAGTTGAGTAGTTGTGAATTTGAGATATACTTGTGTTAAAGTTTGTGATTCCCGTAGCATGCACGTATGGTGAACTGTTATGTGATGAAGTCGGAGCATGATTTATTTATTGATTGTCTTCCTTATGAGTGGCGGTCGGGGACGAGCGATGGTCTTTTCCTACCAATCTATCCCCCTAGGAGCATGCGCGTAATAATTTTCTTTGATAACTTGTAGATTTTTGCAGTAAGTATATGAGTTCTTTATGACTAATGTTGAGTCCATGGATTATACACCCTCTTACTGTTCCACCATTGCTAGCCTCTCAAATACCGCGCACCTTTCACTGGTACCATACACCCACCATATACCTTCCTCAAAACAGCCACCATACCTACCTATTATGGCATTTCCATAGGCATTCCGAGATATATTTCCATGCAACTTTCCACTGTTCCGTTTATTATGACACGCTCCATCATTGTCATATTGCTATCATGATCATGTAGTTGACATCGTATTTGTGGCAAAGAAACCATTCATAATTCTTTCATACATGTCACTCTTGATTCATTGCATATCCCGGTACACCGCCGGAGGAATTCATATAGAGTCATATTTTGTTCTAAGAATCGAGTTGTAATTGTTGAGTTGTAAGAAAATAAAAGTGTGATGATCATCATTTTTTAGAGCATTGTCCCAAGTGAGGAAAGGATGATGGAGACCATGATTCCCCCACAAGTCGGGATGAGACTCCGGACGAAAAATAAATAAAAAAAGAAAAAAGAGAAAAGAAAAAAAATGAGTGAATAAGAGCAGAAGGGGCAATGTTACTATCCTTTTACCACACTTGTGCTTCAAAGTAGTACCAAGATCTTCATGATAGAAAGTCTCCTATGTTGTCACTTTCATATACTAGTGGGAATTTTTCATTATGGAACTTGGCTTGTATATTCCAATGATGGGCTTCCTCAAAATGCCCTAGGTCTTCTTGAGCAAGCGAGTTGGATGCACACCCACTTAGTTTCTTTTGTTGAGCTTTCACATACTTATAGCTCTAGTGCATCCGTTGCATGGCATCCCTACTCACTCACATTGATATCTATTGATGGGCATCTCCATAGCCCGTTGATACGCCTAGTTGATGTGAGACTATCTTCTCCTTTTTGTTTTCTCCACAACCACCATTCTATTCCACCTATAGTGCTATGTCCATGGCTCACGCTCATGTATTGCGTGAAGATTGAAAAAGTTTTGAGAATGTCAAAAGTATGAAACAATTGCTTGGCTTGTCATCGGGGTTGTGCATGAATTAAATATTTTGTGTGAGGAAGATGGAGCATAGCCAAACTATATGATTTTGTAGGGATAACTTTCTTTGGCCATGTTATTTTGAGAAGACATAATTGCTTAGTTAGTATACTTGAAGTATTATTATTTTTATGTCAATATTAAACTTTTGTCTTGAATCTTTCGGACCTGAATATTCATATCACAATTAATAAGAATTACATTGAAATTATGCCAATTAGCATTCCACATCAAAAATTATCTTTTTTATCATATACCTTCTCGAGGACGAGCAGGAATTAAGCTTGGGGATGCTTGATATGTCTCCAACGTATCTATAATTTTTGATTGTTCCATGCTATATTACTATGTGTTTTGAATGATTATGGGCTTTATTATACCCTTTTATATTACTGTTGGGACTAACCTATTAACCGGAGGCCCGGCCCATATTGCTATTTTATTGCCTGTTTCAGTATTTCGAGGAAAAGGAATATCAAACGGAGTCCAAACGGAATGAAACCTTCGGCATCGTTATTTTTCGGAAGAATATGATCCTGGAGACTTGGAGATCAAGTCATAAGATACTCGAGGAGGCCAGGAGATAGGGCCCCCCCTACTGGGCGCGCCCCCATGTCTCATGGACCCCTCGAGCACCTCCCGACCGACTTCTTTCGCCTATATATTCCCTTGTACCCTAAAAACATCGAATATGAAGATAGATCAGGAGTTCCGCCGCCGCAAGCCTCTGTAGCCACCAAAAACCTCTCGGGAGCCTGTTCCGGCACCCTGACGGAGGGGGAACCCATCACCGGTGGCCATCTTCATCATCCCGGCGCTCTCCATGACGAGGAGGGAGTAGTTCACCCTCGGGTCTAAGGGTATGTACCAGTAGCTATGTGTTTGATCTCTCTTTCTCGTGTTCTCTTTCGTGTTCCCTCTATGGCACGATCTTGATGTATCCCAAGCTTTACTATTGTAGTTGGATCTTATAATGTTTCTCCCCCTCTACTCTCTTGTGATGAATTGAGTTTCCTCTTTGAAGTTATCTTATCGGATTGAGTCTTTTATGAGAACACTTGATGTATGTCTTGCCATATTTGTCAGTGGTGACAATGGGATATCATGTGCCTCTTGATGTATGCTTTGGTGACCAACTTGCGGGTTCCATGAACCTATGCATAGGGGTTGGCACACGTTCTTGACTCTCCGATAGAAACTTTGGGGCACTCTTTGAAGTACTTTGTGTTGGTTGGATGAATCTGAGATTGTGTGATGCATATCGTATAATCATGCCCAAGGATACTTGAGGTGACAATGGAGTATCTATGTGACATTAGGGTTTTGGTTGATTTGTTTCTTATGGTGTTATTCTAGTACGAACTCTTTAATAGATCGATCCGAAAGAATAACTTTGAGGTGGTTTCGTACCCTACCATAATCTCTACGTTTTTTCTCCGCTATTATTGGCTTTGGAGTGACTCTTTGTTGCATGTTGAGGGCTTGTTATATGATCTATCTATGTTATTATTGTTGAGAGAACTTGCACTAGTGAAAGTATGAACCCTAGGCCTTGTTTCCTACCATTGCAATACCGTTTACGCTCACTTTTATCCTTAGTTACCTTGCTGTTTTTATTATTTCAGATTACAAAAACCTTTATCTACCATCCATATTGCACTTGTATCACCATCTCTTCGCCGAACTAGTGCACCTACACAAGAGATGGTGATACAAGTGCAATATGGATGGTAGATATAGGTTTTAGTAATCTGAAAATATAAAAACAGCAAGGTAACTAATGATAAAAGTGAGCGTAAACAGTATTGCAATGTGTTGAAACAAGGCCTAGGGTTCATACTTTCACTACTGCAAATTCTCTCAACAATAATAACATAGTTGGATCATATAACTATCCCTCAACATGCAACAAAGAGTCACTCCAAAGTCACTAATAGTGGGGAACAAACGAAGAGATTATGGTAGTAAACCACCTCAAAGTTATTCTTTCCAATCAATCCGTTGGGCTATTCCTATAAGTGTCATAAACGGCCCTAGAGTTCGTACTAGAATAACACCTTAAGACACAAATCAACCAAAACCCTAATGTCACCTCAAGTATCCGTGGGTATGATTATACGATATGCATCACACAATCTCAGATTCATCTATTCAACCAACACATAGAACCTCAAAGAGTGCCCCAAAGTTTCTACCGGAGAATCAAGACAAAAACGTGTGCCAACCCCTATGCATAGGTTCATGGGTGGAACCCGCAAGTCGATCACCAAAACATACATCAAGTGAATCATGTGATATCCCATTGTCACCACAGATACGCACGGTAAGACATACATCAAGTGTTGTCAAATCATTAAAGACTCAATCCCATAAGATTACTTCAAAGGGAAAACTCAATCCATTACAAGAGAGTAGAGGGGGAGAAGCAACATAAGGTCCAACTATAATAGCAAAGCTCGTGATACATCAAGATCGTGCCAAATCAAGAACACGAGAGAGAGAGAGAGAGAGAGAGAGAGAGAGAGAGAGATCAAACACATAGCTACTGGTACATACCCTTAGCCCCGAGGGTGAACTACTCCCTCCTCCTCATGGAGAGCGCCGGGATGATGAAGATAGCCACCGGAGATGGATCCCCCCTATAGCAGGGTGTCGAAACAGGGTCCTGATTGGTTTTCGGTGGCTACAGAGGCTTGTGGCGGCGGAACTCCCGATCTATTCTGCTCCCTGATCGTTTTAGGGTATATGGCTATATATAGGCGGAAGAAATATGTCTGGGGAGCCACGAGGGGCCCACGAGGTGGAGGGCGTTCCCAGGGGGGTGGGCGCGCCCCCCTGCCTCGTGCCTCCCTCGTTGCTTTCCTGACGTGCACTCCAAGTCTCCCGAGTTGCTTTCCTTCCAAAAATAACTTCTCCAGAAGGTTTCATTCCGTTTCGACTCCGTTTGATATTCCTTTTCTTCGAAACACTGAAACAAGGGAAAAACAGGAACTAGCACTGGGCTCTGGGTCAATAGGTTAGTCCCAAAAATAATATAAAAGTGTAAAATAAAGCCCATAAAGATCCAAGATGGATAATATAATAGCATGAATACTTCATAAATTATAGATACGTTGGAGATGTATCAACATCCCCAAGCTTAATTCATGCTCGTCCTCGAGTAGGTAAATGATAAAAGAAATAATTTATGAAGTGTGAATGCTAGCAGGTGCATCAGTTTGATCAATGATAATTTCAATCACCTTTTCTAGCATCATTATTTAACAATAGCTCAACTCATAGAACTTTGCATGAACTAGTGACAAGCTATTCGCATGTTAAAGTATAGATCACAAACTTTCTTGAAAACTAACAAACCGAGTTATTAGTCATCAAACAATTACAATTCTTCTTATTTTCAGGAAGTGTCTATGTCAGAGCTATGATTTAGCAAACTCCACATACTAAACTATCATTTAGTTTTCCATGATTGCTACCACTCAAAGCATATTTTTAGAACAAATAGTATTCATCGAACACAGAGAAAGATAGGGGCTTAAAGTTTCGCCTCCCAACCTTTTACCTGTAGCGACCCGACCCGAATGGATCAAGTCTATGTGCTTAAGTGTCATCCCTGGATCGGTATGCTGACACACATAGTACTCGAGGATTTATAACAGAGGTAAATCACATGTATAAAGTAACGTAAATACTATTACCTCAATCCAAATAGCGGAAGTAACAAGGTTGTGGATTCCCATCAACACCAACGGCAAATTCGAGTGTAGAAATTGTAACCCTAACGTATCACTTACTCGTCGTAAGATGCCTGCAACATGAGACATTGCAGCCATGTAGGTCAGTACATTGAATGTACTGGCAAATTCACACTTTAGAGCAATGCTGAAATATGGCTATCACTACATGCATATTTGGCTAGTGGAAAAGCTCTATGGTTACAGTTTTGCGTAAAGCCAATTTTTTCCCTACTACAAAGGAATAAGTTTTATTTAACTATCATCATGGTTGTTAAACATTGAGAATGGTTGACAGCATTCTCAATCCCAATTAAGCATCATCATTAAAACCCAACAATATTAATTAAAGTAACATGATAAGATTCACATGATAATCCAAGTACTAGATACTCAAGATGTCCATAACCGGGGACACTGCTAACCATGATTAGTTTATACACTCTGCAGAGGTTTGTGCACTTTTCCCCACAAGACTCGATCTCCTCCGTTGGGATTCTTGCACTACACGGTGTTTGAGAAAGGATGACCGAGACATAGCCTTTCAGAAGCGCTAGCACCTTACGAACGGGTAGACAGTACCAACCTACATCCCCTACATCTGCTAGTCTACCACTGCAAGAGTTCGCACGACTTAGTCAACTATGCTAGAGCCCATAGTAGCTTGTGGCTGCACACGGAAGTTTCTAGCATGAATAATCTCATGATACCTTTGAGCCTGGGTGGCGGTCCAAAAGAAACAGGAAATCCTGGAATACCCAGGTACCTCAATCCACCCAGATGTGTGTTTAAGTTGCCACCTTAAATAAACCATTAAATAAAAATCTCACATCTGTCATGGATTCACTCACCCAATTCACGTCTACTAGCATAGCATGGCATAATTAAGCAAACATAGAAGTAACTCCCAAGGGTCTGATAATAAAACAGGTAATAGGTACTACCTCATCTACTTTCCCAAAAGCCACAATTTAATTAGATCCTAATCATGCAATGTTTGAGGATTGATCTAATGCATAAAAACTGGGTATGAAAAGGATATGATCAAAGTGTGAACTTGCCTGTACTATTGATGAAGATGATTCGCACTCATAACTCCTGATAGTTCTACTCGTCACACTCCGGTCAATCTATCGTGAGCAAGCAATAGTAACCACACATAAGCAATCACTCGTAAGCATTAGAAAGAACGAAGAAAACAATTCGTAAAACTTCGAAAACAAGCAAATAACTCTTGCAACAGAAAACAATTTCTAACCGTACCAAAATTAAGTGAATTTGGCCTTATCGGAAAGGTTAGGTCAAGATCTTCGATTTGCAAAAAGAATCAACTCAAACGGAGTTATAACACTCCAGTTACAATCAAACGAAGTTCAAATACTAATTTGTTCGAATTCAAATTTTAAAACTCTCAAAACAAGTTTAAGTTGTTTTACTGATAGAGGGGATCATAACGAAAGTGGGCGTTGGTTTCGTTGGATTTGGACGAATGAGTAAAAAGTGACGAAGGTTTGAAGATCAGGGACTAATCTGTAAATAAAATATTCATGGATGGGTCCCCGGCCGAAAATTAAACAGAAAAAAGAAAAATCTATCTCGATTTAACGTCATTGAGAAGCTTATAAGACAAAAACCGTTCGCTGCAAACACTAAAACAACGAACGTTCACTACTTAAAGAAAACGGTTGAAACAAAAAAAACGAACAGATCTAATCCTAACCGTAGATCTAGGATCGGATGGACGAGGGGGAGAGGCGGCGGTTTCCGTGGCGTGGAGGTCGCCGGCGACGAGAAAGACGGCGGCGGCGGCTCGGACGTCGACGGGGCAGCGGCTCCGGTGGGTCTCCGGCAGCGGCGAGGGCACGGAGGTACGGCATGGAGCGGCGCGTCCGATGGCGGCGCCGCTTGGCCGGGTGGCGGAGCGGTGCGGGCGGCGGCAAAGCTTCGTCGGCGGGCGGCAAATGAGATGCGGCGCTGGCGCGATGCGAGGAGGAGGAGAGACGGGGCCCGGGGGGTCCGGCGCGCTCTTATAAAGGCGGGGAGGCGGCCTCGAGAGGCGTGGAGGAGGGGCAAGGCAGCGCGGAGGTGGCCTGATCGGCCACGGCGGCGGACGGCGGCGGCGGAGTCCCGGGAGCTTCGGGACGGGCGCAGTGCTGGGCTGGCATTGGGCTGGCTTTGGCGGCCTGGGCAGCCCGATTCGTGAGGAGGAAGAAGTTTTTTTGTAAACATTCTTTTCCAGACAATCAAAATAACAGAACAAAACAAATAAAAATATTATATAGGCAGATAATATATCAAAATTTTCAGAAAAACATTCCCTACAAGCTGAACATTTTTCTAGAGTCAAATAAAATACACACAAATTCAAATAAAAAAAAGAGTGCTTCTGCTCTAGTAAAATCCAGTAAAAATCATTTTAAAAATATCAAAATGAATTCAAATTTATTTCTCTCCAATTTTCTGATGTAGGGAATCGTTTTACCCTACTTTCCATATATTTTATTTTTGGAGAAAAATAATTTGATTAAAACCCAAATAACTCCAAACTGAAAATAATTTCCAGAAGGACTTTAAATTTGATCCTTTTAAACTCCCAGCTCATATTTCATATGTTTTGAAGAAGTCATTTTATCTTCTCTCATGAAAATCATTGAGTTGCTTGAAGTTTCTAAATTTTAAATATTTCCAGATGAAATTCAAATATTTTCAACACCCCTTTTCATTTATATAAATGGAAGAAGTCATGTCATCTTCTCTCTAGGGTTTTGTGATGAAAAGAACTTGAATTCATGGAGACCAGAAAGCAAAGGTGAAAGTTTGGGAAAGTCATTTTATTCCCTCTAATTTAACTTCCAAAAAGTTTCGAATTTCACTCAATTCACTCAATCAATCAAACAATCAATCAAATCTATCTATTTATTATAACATTCTAAAATTTAGAATTTTGGGATGTTACAAACCTACCACCCTTAAAATGAATCTCGACCTCGAGATTCGGAGAGGTTAGAAGGAAATAGGTTAGGTTCGGGGTCTTCTCCAAAATCCATTGATCATCACAGGGGGTCTGGGGTGCTACCACCCTTAAAAGCATGGTTACTGTTCCATCAACACTCATATACACCATCCTTATTTCTTACAGGGCCGGTCTTCTCAGATCTTCAGTATAATTCCCTCTCTGACTTTTCCGGTAGTGGCATAACCTTTTCCTCAATTCTTCAGTCCTTTCCTCTTGGTAAGGTTATTCCGAGATTGGGTCTTCTTAGCTGGCGGGTCTGGCGCCAATACTAAACAACTATCAATATCTCATGATATTACTCTCATGGCGCCAATACAGGGGGAGCTTGGAGGAGGAATTTTATTCATGATATTACTCTCTTAGCTCATAGGATCAAGTGTAAATATAGAGATAGACTAACTGTTTGGATAGATTCTTTACACTAGCCCCCCCTGTAAGTAGCCTTTTTCCCCTCTTACTTTCCTTTCTAATTTTGTACAGAATCTATATTTGTTTTAATAAAGGGCTGTGAGGCTGTTGCCTTGCAGTACATAGTCAAAAAAAACTATCAATATCTCATGGTGGTCAACAATTTATGGTTTCTCCTGCCGAAAACGGGTCTGGGTTGAACCTCACCGTATGACCTACGTTTGGCAACAGCTGCCTTGTACAAGGGAAAATACCTATACCATTCTAAGGTTTAAACAAGGTTTTGATCGTCGTCTCTCTACTATAGGTAAGTCACTCAGATTTACGATCCCACATAGCAAGACGAACAATAAGAGTAAGTCGGTATGGTGATCAATCCATCCCGCACCCAAATCATTATCTTGTATATGGTTTAGCGAATCTCGCATGCTAACACTCGGTCATCCTCACAAGCATTGCAGAATTTTCTCTTGTCAACGAACCAAGTTTGGATAAATCCATTGATTCTGCAAGCCAAACAAACTTCTATCGGTCCTTCACAACTATCAGGTTTTGCGTTACTCCTATAAGATCGTCTGTTGATAAAGGCATATCCTCTTCTTCCAGGGTTTCTCCTTTAGCAAGAGTGTGCTTGCTTCTTGGCAGGTCCTGGGGCCTGTGGTTTATGGCCCATCTCATCACTTGTAAACCTTAAACTCATCATGGCGGGCAACTAATCGTTATTCCAACATTCAACTTCCAGCTTCCTAGCATACTTAAAATCCATCCAATTGTAATGTCTTTCTTCCTTCTATTTGTACCAGACTAAGACGTGATTACTCAGACTCATCATGGAATTTCCATTGATCCATATTTCCAACATCATACCTCCTTTATATCCAATAGTAATTCATCTCTTCATCCTCGTGGGATATCCCTCATACCGAGGTAAAAACGTATACTTATGAAGTCCATACCCACTTTGTGGAACATCATTATTCTTTCCAGGGTCAAGCGTCCTTACAGGCGAATATTGGCCATCTCTGCATGGCACTTCTTCAACTGGGCAACGTGAAACACCTCATGAACTCCTGACAGTCCTTCGGGTGACTCCAACTTGTTGGCCACTTCTCCCATACGCTCCAAAACTCAGTATGGTCCTACAAATCTCGGGGCTAACTTTCCCTTAACTCCAAATAGTTTAACTCCTCGCATAGGGGACACACAAACATGCTCTGTCTCCAATTTCATAGACTACCTCCTTGTGTTTTTGTGTCTGCATAACTCTTCTGCCTGGACTGAGCTACCTCCAGTCTATCTCGAATCAACTTAACATTCTCTTCTGAATCCTTGATCACATTTGGTCCAAACAACTGACGGACTCCAACTTCATCCCACATCAACGGTGTCAGGCTCCTTCTCTGATACAAAGCTTCAAAAGGGTCATCTTCAAACTGACTTGGTAACTGTTGTTGTATGAGAACTCCGCATAAGGTAGATTATCATCCCTACTAGATCCATAATCTAGCGCACACGCTCTCAACATGTCCTCCAGAATATGATTGACTCTCTCGGTCTATCCATCTGTCTGCGGATGAAAGGCTGTACTGAACTCTAGCCTAGTACCCAAAGTGTGGTGCAGCTGATTCCATAACTTTGAGGTAAACTGTTTTCCTCTATCTTATACCATGGTCCTCAGAACTCCATGCAGATATACGATCCTGGTCAAATATATCTTGGCCAACTTCGCACTTGTATAGGTGGTTTTCACTGGGATAAACTGAGCCACATTGGTCAAGCGAATCAACTACTACCCAGATAGAATCATATCCCGTTCGGGTTCTGGGAAATCCAGTAATGAAATCCATGCCAAGATTATCCCACTTCCATTCGAGTATCGGCATAGGCTATAGTAATCCTGCTGGCTTCTGATGCTCTGCTTTTACGCTCTCTGGCATACATCACCTACGACTACATACTCCGCAATATCCTTCTTCATACCAGTCCACCAGAAACGCTCCTTCAAATCCAAATACATCTTGGTGTTTCCAGGGCGAATCGAGTATGGTGAGTCATGAGCCTCCTAAAGTATTTACTTCCTGATCTTTGCATTATTGGGAACATATACACGGTCCTCGAACCATAAGGTGTGATGCTCATCCTTACGAAAACCTTTGGCCTTTCCTTTGCTCATCCTCTCTTTTACCTCAGCAATCTCTTTGTCATCCTTCTGAGCTTCACAGATCTTTCCCAACAATGTAGGCTGAACTTCCATTGCTGCAACAGAACCTTTGGAAACAATCTCCAACCGAAGTTCCCTGAGATCCTCTACTAACTCCTTTGGTAATCCTCCGCTTATGAGGGTATTCGTCCTTGTTTTCTTTATGGTTGTGTCCTATTTCTCCAAAAATCTTGTATGCACAAGATTTCTTCATATCCTTTCCATAAGGCCTCAACTTCTGGGACACAAGACGAGATCTTTGCAGAGTCAACTTAAATTCTTCCCAAGTGGTTACTCCTTGCCATCCATTGATGGTTTGGTACATCCTCCACCAAGTAGCAGCACCTCTTTCAAAGCACTGAAGAGCATGTGGGGTCATATCCTTTCTGGCTATAGGGTTATTCTCCATTTGATCCTCCATGTTCTGAATCCATCGGCTCGTCTCCCATTGAGTCATTGGTCCAGAAAATATAAGCTCATCTCCATTCATCCTCTATTGGGTACAAGGGTATTGGGGTGGGATAAGAGACATAGAGAGGGATGCACACAATACAAACAAAAGTTTTGAAAAGGAAGATTTTATTGTGGCTGTCGGAAAAACAACAAACAAATGATAGATCACAATCGTCGCATCTAATGTAAGTATATAATAGGGGTTGGGTCTTCTAATGGTCTATAGATCTGAACATCATCAAACTCTTCAAGTCTTGGTCATGTCTCCGATGGCTCCTTCTGATCATGCTTGTCCTTCTCAAGTTCTTTTGCCAAATCATCTCTGTTGACGCGAAGTCTCTCATGACATCCTTTAATATTTCTGGGGTTACATTCCGAACTTCTGGGTTTCAACATCCTTGGCATCAACCATGGTCCTAATGTCCTTCAGTTCCTGACGAATCTCCGGTATCTAGCGGTTTTGTTTCTCCAGGTTGCCTACTTTTAGCTTCTGGGTCCTGAGTTCTTCATGAACTGCTTCCTTGTCAAATACGGCTTCCTGCATATCCACCCTAAACTTCTTGATGTAATACTCCAGATCCTGGTGATTCACCAGTTAAGGTTTAAACTGCATCCTTTGCTGACAGATGCTCCTTCAGCCTTCTACCATCCAATCCTTCCGAAGAATGCATGCTTAACTCAGCATGGTGACAATAGCATAGGCGAACGATAACATCATGAATATCCATGTTTCTGCTCTTGTCATTTCCATGAGCTATCATTCCATAATTGATATCTCCCACCTTAGGGTTTTCTTGACAAAACTTTGAGTTCTAATGCTCCATGTTCCGATCTTTCTCCGATACACCTTGATCTCGGGTATTGACAGCTTCCATAGTCTGCCAAGTTCCATAAGGGTAGCCTTCCTAGGTCATAAAAAAATCTGGGAATTCTTCAAAGCCTTCAAATTCTTCTAGTTTTCAGATTCTTCAACCGTTGTAGTTTCCATTATTATAAAGCACGGTAAAATCCTCTTCATTCAAAGTGGTCTTAGGTGTCCGATATCTTGTACTCCTTGGAGTGGTCTCATCAGCCGAATCTTCATGGTCAAAAGGGGAAAAGGGGTATATTCTCACTAAAAGGGAATATTTGAATAAGCTCAGAAGAGAAGAGAGGCAAAAAGATCCTTTTGAAAAGAAAGTTGTAGAGAAAAATCTTCCTATGGGCTTGCCAGTTTCTAGGGTCACGTCCTACAGTCAACATGTGCTCTGATACCATCTTGTAGCGACCCGACCCGAATGGATCAAGTCTCTGTGCTTAAGTGTCATCCCTGGATCGGTATGCTGACACACACAGTACTCGAGGATTTATAATAGAGGTAAATCACATGTATAAAGTAACGTAAATACTATTACCTCAATCCAAATAGCGGAAGTAACAAGGTTGTGGATTCCCATCAAGACCAACGGCAAAGTTGACTGTAGAAATCGTAACCCTAACGTATCACTTACTCGTCGTAAGATTCCTGCAACATGAGACGTTGCAGCCATGTAGGTCAGTACATTGAATGTACTGGAAAATTCACACTGTAGAGCAATGCTGAAATATGGCTATCACTACATGCATATTTGGCTGGTGCAAAAGCTCTATGGTTACAATTTTGCGTAAAGCCATTTTTCCCTACTGCAAAGGAATAAGTTTTATTTAACTATCATGGTGGTTGTTAAACATTGAGAATGGTTGACAGCATTCTCAATCCCAATTAAGCATCCTCATTAAAACCCAACAATATTAATTAGAGTAACATGATGAGATTCACATGATAATCCAAGTACTAGATACTCAAGATGTCCATAACCGGGGACACGGCTAACCATTATTAGTTTATACACTCTGCAGAGGTTTGTGCACTTTTCCCCACAAGACTCGATCTCCTCTGTTGGGATTCTCACACTAAACGGTGTTTGAGAAACGGATGACCGAGACATAGCCTTTCAGAAGTGCTAGCACCTTACGAACGGGTAGACAGTACCAACCTACATCCCCTACATCTGCTAGTCTACCACTGTAAGAGTTCGCACGACTTAGTCAACTATTCTAGAGCCCATAGTAGCTTGTGGCTGCACACGGAAGTTGCTAGCATGAATAATCTCATGATACCTTTGAGCCTGGGTGGCGGTCCAAAAGAAACATGCAATCCTGGAATACCCAGGTACCTCAATCCACCCAGATGTGTGTTTAAGTTGCCACCTTAAATAAACCATTAAATAACAATCTCACATATGTCATGGATTCACTCACCCAATCCACGTCTACTAGCATAGCATGGCATAATTAAGCAAACGTAGAAGTAACTCCCAAGGGTCTGATAATAAAACAGGAAATAGGTACTACCTCATCTACTTTCCCAAAACCCACAATTTAATTAGATCCTAATCATGCAATGTTTGAGGATTGATCTAATACATAAAAACTAGGTATGAAAAGGATATGATCAAAGTGTGAACTTGCCTGTACTGTTGATGAAGATGATTCGCACTCATAACTCCTGATAGTTCTACTCGTCACACTCCGGTCAATCTATCATGAGCAAGCAATAGTAAACACACATAAGCAATCACTCAAAAGCACCGGAAAGAACGAAGAAAACAATTCGTAAAACTTCGAAAACAAGCAAATAACTCTTGCAAAAGAAAAAGATTTCTAACAGTACCAAAATTGAGTGAATTTGGCCTTATCAGAAAGTTTAGGTCAAGATCTTCAATTTGCAAAAAGAATCAACTCAAACGGAGTTATAAAACTCAAGTTACAATCAAACAAAGTTCAAATACAAATCTGTTTGAATTCAAATTTTAAAACTCTCAAAAACAAGTTTAAGTTGTTTTACTGGATAGAGGGGATCATAACGAAGAAGTGGGCGTTGGTTTTGTTGGATTTCGACAAACAAGTAAAAAGTGACGAAGGTTTGAAGATTAGGAAATAATTTGTAAATAAAATATTCACGGATGGGTCCCTGGCCGAAAATTAAAAAGAAAAAAGAAAAATCTATCTAACGAGCGCTCACTGTAGAAGCTTATAAGACAAAAACCGTTCGCTGCAAACATAAAACAACGAACGTTCACTACTTAAAGAAAACGGTTGAAACAAAAAATGAACAGATCTAATCCTAACCGTAGATGGGAAAGACGGCGGTGGCGGCTCGCACGTCGACGGGGCGGCGGCTCCAGTGGGTCTCGGCAGCGGCGAGGGCTCGGGAGGTGCAGCGTGGAGCGGCAAGGTCCGATGGCGGCATCGCCGCTTGGTCGGGTGGCGGAGCGGTGCGGGGCGACGGCGGCAAAGCTCGTCGGCGGCGGCGACTACAGCGAGATGCGGCGGCGCGGCGCGATGCGAGGAGGAGGAGAGACGGGGCCCGGGGGGTCCGGCGCGCTCTTATAAAGGCGGGGAGGCGGCCTCGGGAGGCATGAAGGAGGGGCAAGGCGGCGCGGAGGTGGCCGGATCGGCCACGGCGGTCGCAGACGGCGTGGCGTCTGTGGCGGAATCCGCTGAGCTCGGGACGGCGTGTCTGGGCTGCGGCTGGTTGGGCTAGCTAACTGGCGGCTAAGCCGGGCCGCCCGATTCAAGTGAGGGAAGAAGTTAAAAAAAACAATTTTTTCCAGGCAATCAAAATAATAGAACAAAACAAATAATAATATTATATAGGCATATAATTTATCAAAATTTTCGGAAAAACCTTCCCTACAAGCCGAACATTTTTCTAGAGTCAAATAAAATACACACAAATTCAAATAAAGCAAAGAGTGCTTCTGCTCTAGTAAAATCCAGTAAAAATCATTTTAAAAATACCAAAATTAATTCAAATTTATTTCTCTCCAATTTTCTGATGTAGGGAATCATTTTACCCTAATTTCCATATATTTTATTTTTGGAGAAAAATAATTTGGTTAAAACCCAAATAACTCCAAACTATAAATAATTTCCAAAAGGACTTTAAATTTGATCCTTTTAAACTCCCAGCTCATATTTCATATGTTTTGAAGAAGTCATTTTATCTTCTCTCATGAAAATCATTGAGTTGCTTGAAGTTTCTGAATTTGAAATATTTCCAGATGAAATTCAAATACTTTCAACACCCCTTTTCATTTATATAAATGGAAGAAGTCATGGCATATTCTCTCCAGGATTTTGTGATGAAAAGAACTTGAATTCATGGAGACCAGAAAGCAAAGGTGAAAGTTTGGGAAAGTCATTTTATTCCCTCTCATTTAACTTTGAAAAAGTTTCGAATTTCACTCAATTCACTCAATCAATCAAACAATCAATCAAATCTATCTATTTATTATAACATTCCAAAATTTAGAATTTTGGGATGTTACATTACCTCAAGGGTAATGTCAACAGTAATAATTCATGATCAAATATATTTGAATGGCCATATATGCTTAGATCTTTCTATCATATGATGCTTGCCAACTAAAGAGTAGGTTGGAATGAGAAGCAATACTACTGACTCTTGCATAAAATTAAAAGATAGGCCCTTCGCAGAGGGAAGCCGGAATTTGCAGAGGTGCCAAAGCTCGAAGCAAAAACATAGATGAAAATAATTTTGAGAGGTATGCTTTCATTGTCAACATAACGACCAAGAGTTCCCAATATCTTCCATACTACATACATTATAGGCGGTTCCCAAACAGAAAGGTAAAGATTTTTACTCCCCCTCCACAAACAATCATCAATCCATGGCATTCCCGATATAACGGGTGCCTCCAACTAACATCAATCCTGGGGGAGTTTTGTTTGCAATTATTTTTTATTTGATTTCGATCTTTTGATCATGGGACTGGGCATCCCAGTTAGTAGCCATTTCCTCGTGAATGATGAGCGGAGTCCACTCATCGTGAGAATAACCCACCTAGCATGGAAGATACTGCTAGCCCCTAGTCGCTACATGAGCGATTCAGGCATACAAAACAGATTATTATTTGAAGGTTTCGAGTTTGGCACATGCAAATTTACTTGGAACGGCAGGTAAATACCGCATATAGGTAGATATGGTGGACACTCATGGAAGAAACTTGGTTCAAGGATTTTGGATGCACAAGCAGTATTCCCGCTTAGTACAGATTTTTTGGCTAGCAAAGGATTCTAAATAGCAAGCACCACATGTTAGAGGATCCAAAACAATATAACTTATACAAATATACTCAAGCATAACTCATTACGTTGTCTTCCTTGTCCAACTTCAACTAATTTGCTCAGGTTTGAAAATAATTAATGGGGATCACAATCATAGAAGATGTCCAAGATAGTATATTTATATTTGAAATCTCTCTTCCTTCAATACAATGTTTGCTAACCTTCAATAAATTTACCACCTCTAATTCTTATATGTGAAGTCATCACTCCCCATGGGATAAGCATATGAAACATATATAATTTCAGATTTATGATATTCAATTCATTCAACCATTTACTCACAGGATATAAGTGAAGCACACGAGTAAATGACAAACTACTCCAAAAAAGATATAAGTGAAGATTATGTAGCTAAATAATTATGTAGCTATGTGAAGACTCTCTATCATTTAAGAATTTCTGATCTTGGTATTTTACTCAAACAACAAGCAAAGCTAAAGAAAATAAAATGATGCTCCAAGCAAAACACATATCATGTGGTGAATAAAAATATAGCTCCAAGTAAAGTTACCGATTAACGAAGACGAAAGAGGGGATGCCTTCCGGGGCATCCCCAAGCTTAGGCTCTTGGTTATCCTTGAATATAATCTTGGGGTGCCTTGGGCATCCCCAAGATTAGACTCTTGCCACTCCTTATTCCATAGTCCAGCGAATCTTTACCCAAAACTTGAAAACTTCACAACACAAAATTAACAGAAATATCGTGAGCTCCGTTAGCGAAAGAAAAGAAAACACCACTTCAAGGTACTGTATTGAACTCATTCTTTATTTATATTGTTGTTAAACCTAATTTATTACAACTTCTGTATGGTTTATAAACTATTTTACTATCCATAGAGTCATCAAAATAAGCAAACAACACACGAAAAACAGAATCTGTCAAAAACTGAACAGTCTGTACTAATCTGTAACTAACGCAAACATATGGAACTCCAAAAATTCTAAAATAAATTGGTGGACCTGAGTAATTTTTCTAGTAATCATCTGCAAAAAGAATAAACTAAATAGCACTCTCCAGTAAAAATTTGAAGCTAATCTCGTGAGCGCTAAAGTTTCTGTTTTTTACAGCACGATCATAAAGACTTCACCCGAGTCTTCCCAAAGGTTCTACTTCGCACAAAAACTAATTAAAAAATAAAGCCACACCTAAACAGATTCTAGATGATTTATTTATTACTAAACAGAACCAAAAAGCAAGAAACCAAAATAAAATTGGGTTGCCTCCCAACAAGCGCTAACGTTTAACGCCCCTAGCTAGGCATGATGATTTCAAATGATGCTCACATAAAAGATAAGAATTGAAACATAAAGAGAGCATCATGAAGAATATGACTAGCACATTTAAGTCTAACCCACTTCCTATGCATAGGGATTTTGTGAGCAAACAACTTATGGGAACAATAATCAACTTGCATAGGAAAAAACAAGCATAACTTCAAGATTTTAAGCACATAGAGAGGAAACTTGATATTATTGCAATATGTAGAAGCATATGATCCTCTCTCATAATAATTTTCAGTAGCATCATGAATGAATTCAACAATATAACCAGCACCTAAAGCATTCTTTTCATGATCTACAAGTATAGAATTTTTACTACTCTCCACATAATCAAATTTATTCTCATTCGGAATAGTAGTGGGAGAAAACTCAGCAAAACAACTATCATGTGATTGAAAATTAAGATCAAGATGAAAATTTTCATGGTTATCATTATTCTTTATAGCATACGTGTCATCACAATAATAATCATAGATAGGAGGCATTCTTTCATCATAATAAATTTGCTCATCAAAACTTGGGGGGCAAAACATATCATCTTCATCAAACATAGCATCCCCAAGCTTGTGACTTTGCATATCATTAGTATCATGGGTATTCAAAGAATTCAAACTAACAACATTGCAATCATGCTCATCATTCACATATTTAGTGCCAAATATTTTAATGCATTCTTCCTCTAGCAATTGAGCACAATTTCCCTTTCCATCATACTCACGAAAGATATTAAAAAGATGAAGCGTATGAGGCAAACTCAATTCCATTTTTTTTGGTAGTTTTCTTTTATAAACTAAACTAGTGATAAAACAAGAAAAAAAAAGATTCGATTGCAAGATCTAAACATATACCTTCAAGTACTCACCTCCCCGGCAATGGCGCCAGAAAAGAGCTTAGTTGACGGGGTGTGAGTGCCGCTTACGTAGCCTCCCCAAAGAACGGGCGCTGAAAAGAGCTTGATGTCCACTACGCAACCTTCTTCTTGTAGGCGTTGTTGGGCCTCCAAGTGCAGAGGTTTGTCGGACACTAGCAAATTTCCCTCAAGTGGATGACCTAAGGTTTATCAATCCATGAGAGGCGTAGGTTGAAGATGGTCTCTCTCAAACAACCCTGCAACCAAATAACAAAGAGTCTCTTGTGTCCCCAACACACCCAATACAATGGTAAATTGTATAGGTGCACTAGTTCGGCGAAGAGATGGTGATACAAGTGCAATATGGATGGTAGATATAGGTTTTTGTAATATAAATATATAAAAACAGCAAGGTAACTAATGATAAAAGTGAGCGTAAACGGTATTGCAATGTGTTGAAACAAGGCCTAAGGTTCATACTTTCCCTAGTGCAAGTTCTCTCAACAATAATAACATAGTTGGATCATATAACTATCCATCAACATGCAACAAAGAGTCACTCCAAAGTCACTAATACTGGAGACAAAATGAAGAGATTATGGTAGGGTACGAAACCACCTCAAAGTTATTCTTTCCAATCAATCCGCTGGGCTATTCCTATAAGTGTCACAAACAGCCCTAGAGTTCGTACTAGAATAACACCTTAAGACACAAATCAACCAAAACCCTAATGTCACCTAGATACTCCAATGTCACCTCAAGTATCCGTGGGTATGATTATACGATATGCATCACACAATCTCAGATTCATCTATTCAACCAACACATAGAACCTCAAAGAGTGCCCCAAAGTTTCTACCGGAGAATCAAGACGAAAACGTGTGCCAACCCCTATGCATAGGTTCATGGGCGGAACCCGCAAGTCGATCACCAAAACATACATCAAGTGAATCACGTGATATCCCATTGTGACCACAGATACGCACGGCAAGACATACATCAAGTGTTCTCAAATCATTAAAGACTCTATCCGATAAGATTACTTCAAAGGGAAAACTCAATCCATTACAAGAGAGTAGAGGGGGAGAAGCAACATAAGATCCAACTATAATAACAAAGCTCGCGATACATCAAGATCGTGCCAAATCAAGAACACGAGAGAAAGAGAGAGATTGAACACATAGCTACTGGTACATACCCTCAACCCCGAGGGTGAACTACTCCCTCCTCGTCATGGAGAGCGCCGGGATGATGAAGATGGCCACCGAACATGGATCCCCCCCTCCGGCGGGGTGCCGGAACAGGGTCCCGATTGGTTTTTGGTGGCTACAGAGGCTTGCGGCCGTGGAACTCCCGATCTATTCTGCTCCCCGATCATTTTAGGGTATACGGATATATATAGGCGGAAGAAATATGTCAGGGGAGCCACGAGGGGCCCACGAGGGTGGAGGGCTCGCCCAGGGAGTGGGCGCGCCCCCCTTCCTCGTGCCTCCCTCGTTGCTTTCCTGACGTGCACTCCAAGTCTCCCGGGTTGCTTTCCTTCCAAAAATAACTTCTCCATAAGGTTTCATTCCGTTTCGACTCCATTTGATATTCCTTTTCTTCGAAACACTGAAAAGGGAAAAAACAGGAACTGGCACTGGGCACTGGGTCAATAGGGTAGTCCCAAAAATAATATAAAAGTGTAAAATAAAGCCCATAAACATCCAAGATGGATAATATAATAGCATGAATACTTCATAAAGTATAGATACGTTTGAAACGTATCAGGGACCTTTGGCTTCACGCCTGTCATACTGGCGAGGAAGACAATGCGAGGTTCTTCCCGCCTGGATGCTTTAGCTTGATCCACAGCAGGCTTCTTCTGCTTGGCAGCCATCTTGGGGTTGATGCCAGGATGCCCAAGTGCCTTGCGCTTCTCAGCTTCATTGTAGGCTTTGAACACATTTGGCAGCCAAGTGCTTGATGTGCTCTCAAGAACCTCTGGCTTCATCACGTTTCTTGTGAAATGCCTCCTTGAGTTCATGCATCATTGTCTTGAAGGTTTGGATGTCTTTCACACTAAGCTGGGCCATATGCTTCTTGAACTGAGCCTTCTCATAGTCAATTTTGTGCTTCAGTTCAACGATTTTCTTAGCCAGAGCCAGCTCAGGAGCAATGACACCATGGAAGGAGACGCTGAGGCCAATTGGAAGTTGAAGATCATCAAAGCTGAGATTTGAGGTGTCAAACCACTTGAGGGAGTCCTGGATTAGGGGGTGTCCGGATGTCCGGACTATAACCTTTGGCCGGACTCCTGGACTATGAAGATACAAGATTGAAGACTCCGTCCCGTGTCCGGATGGGACTTTCCTTGGCGTGGAAGGCAAGCTTGGCGATACGAATTTGTAGATCTCCTCCCATTGTAACCGACTCTATGTAACCCTAACCTTCTCCGTAGGACAAACAACAATCATACCATAGGCTAGCTTCTAGAGTTTAGCCTCTCTGATCTCGTGGTAGATCTACTCTTGTACTACCCATATCATCCATATTAATCAAGCAGGAGTAGGGTTTTACCTCCATCGAGAGGGCCCGAACCTGGGTAAAAACATCGTGTGCCTTGTCTCCTGTTACCATCCGCCTAGACGCACAGTTCGGGAACCCCTACCCGAGATACGCCGGTTTTGACACCGACATTGGTGCTTTCATTGAGAGTTCCTCTGTGTCGTCATCTTTAGGCCCGATGGCTCCTCCGATCATCAACAACGATGCGGTCCAGGGTGAGACTTTTCTCCCCGGACAGGTCTTCGCATTCGGAGGCTTTGCACTGCGGGCCAATTTGTTTGGGCATCTGGAGCAGATCGAAAGATACGCCCCTGGCCATCAGGTCAGATTTGGAAGTTTGAACTACATGGCCGACGTCCGCGCAGACTTGATCTTCGACGGGTTCGAGCCACAGCCAAGCGCACCGCACTGTCACGATGGGCATGATCTAGCTCTGCCGCTGAACAGTGCCCTGGAGGCCGCGCCAGTGTCCGCTCCGACCCTTAGCTCGGAGCCGACTGCGCCAATCAAGGACGGGTGGCTGGACACCGCCTCGGGGGGCTGCAATCTCTACGGTGATCGAGCCGAACACCATACCTGTCATTTGCGAAGCTCGTGACTCCAAGGTGCCGGACACGTCTCCGGACTCCGAACCTTCCGCGCCCCTGCCAATCGAATCCGATTGGGCGCCGATCATGGAGTTCACCGCCATGACATCTTTCAAAGCACTCTCCTTTCGGCGACATTCTGAATTCACTAAAGTCTCTCTCTTTATCAGAGAGCCACGCCGGACTATGGTCAGCAAGGTTGGGATGCGGACGACAAAGAAATTCAAAGCCCACCCACCACCCACTTTGTAGCCACTGTCGATGATTTAACCGACATGCTCGACTTCGACTCCGAAGACATCAACGGTATGGACGACGATGTAGGAGACAAACATGAACCATCGCCTATATGCCACTGGACAACCACCCCATCTCACGATGTATACATGGTGGATACACCTAAAGGAAACGACGACGAGGAACAAAGGGACGCAACGAGGGATTGTTCCCTCGAAAAGCAATCAAAGCGGTGGCGTAAGCGCCGCTCCAAACCCCACCTCGACAGAGAAACCAGTCATACAGACCCAGCCATAGAGCAGGGCGAATAGGCGGACGACGAACATGCCATCAAGCAACCGTCCGAACAGGGCAACTTGGATAAACAACCCGTCCCCGGCGAAGACAACAGTCCGGGAGACCTCACGCCAGACAAGTTGCTGGAGCAGAAGAACCTCCAAAAAAGGCTCGTCGCCACTGTGCATAGCATGAAAAAGCCGAAGCGGAAGCTCAAAACAGCGGAAGATGCACTCAGAATTAGATGGAGCAAAGTACTCAACACCGCAGACAAATACGGCGACAATCGCCACACAAAGAGCTATCCGAAGCGAAAATTACTGCCGGAATTTGATGATGAGGCCTTAGAGCCTCCGCAATCAAAAAATAAGGAAGCCACCCGGCCGGACAAACGACCCCATGGCCAACACAGTGCGGCAAAGGACGCCGCACACAAGCCGGCATGCGATCCGCATAAGGATTCGCATCAAAAAGATGGCCCAGCCAGATCTATCTATGGGCCAAGAAAGCAAGCTCTAGTAAGCAATGCAACACATCAAATATCCGAAACATCGCGGAACGTCCAGATATAGGGGTGCCGCACACCCCCTATGTTTCACCGATGAGGTGCTGGATCATGAATTTCCAGCGGGATTCAAGCCCGTAAACATAGAGGCATACGACGGAACAACAGACCCTGGAGTCTGGATTGAGGATTACATCCTCCACATACACATGGCTAGAGGAGATGATCTCCACGCCATAAAATACTTACCCCTCAAACTCAAAGGGCCAGCCCGGCATTGGCTTAAAAGCCTTCCCGGAAACACCATTGGAAGTTGGGAAGAGCTCGAGGATGCTTTTCGGGCAAATTTTCGAGGGACCTATGTCCGACCTCCGGATGCAGATGATTTAAGTCATATAACTCAACAACCCGGAGAGTCAGCCCGGAAACTCTGGAACATGTTTCTCACTAAAAAGAACCAGATAGTCGACACTGTCCGGACGTCGAAGCCTTAGCAGCTTTCAAACACAGCGTTCGAGACGAATGGCTCGCCAGACACCTCGGCCAAGAAAAGCCAAGAACAATGGCCGCACTAACAAGCCACATGACCCGCTTTTGCGCAGGAGAGGATAGCTGGTTGGCAAGATGCAGTACCAGTGACCCAAGTATATCCGAAGTTAGGGATGGAAACGGGAAACCGCGACGCAGCAAGGACCAGCGCCGGACCAAGGGAAACAGCCCGAAGAGCACAGCAGTGAACACCGGATTCAAAAGCTCTCGGCAGAATCAGAAAAAGCTGCCCCTCAAGGCTAACAGGGACGAGCTATCTAACCTAAAGAAAATCTTGGACAAGATATGTCAAATTCACAGTACTCCCGGGAAGCCTGCAAACCATACCCACAGAGATTGTTGGGTCTTCAAGCAATCCGGCAAACTCAACACCGAACACAAGGGGCTCGACACACCAAGCGAGGACGATGACGAACCCTACAAGCAGAGCACCGGAAAACAAAAGAATTTCCCACAAGAAGTCAAAACAGTAAATTCACTTCACATGACACAAGGGGAGAACAGAGTGGCGCCCATAGAGATACGCACCATACGGCCTATCCCAGAGGAGTCCCGCCACTGGTTGTTAAAACCAATCACCTTCGACCATCAGGATTACTCTAGAAGTATCCCGACTGCAGGCTGGACTGCCTTGGTATTAGGTCCGATAATTGACAGACTCCACTTTACACAAGTCCTAATGGACGGCGGCAGTGATTTAAACCTGCTATATCATGACACAATCCGCAAAATGCGGATAGACCCAACAACAATTCGCCATAGCAACACTTCCTTTCAAGGGGTAACGCCAGCCCAGATGCCCATTGTACGGGCTCTCTCCTACTAGAAGTTATGTTCGCTCACCCGACAACTTCCGCCAAAAGCTAACCTTCCACATCGCCCCATTTACAAGTAGCTATCAAGCACAAGCTGGGGCCTTGAAGCTTTCGCCCGCTTTAACGCAATACCGCATTATGCATCCCTTATACTTAAAATGCCCGGTCCACGAGGCATCATCACATTAAAGGGAAATATCGAGTGTTCCTCGAGCATGGAAGATTGTGCGGCTGCCTTAACAGCCACACACTAAACCGACTTCACTAATCAAAGCACCTAAACAGGTCGTTCAGACCCCGGACATGGCTAGACGAGTCCGGCGTAAACATACAAGGGCTTACTAGCCGCATACCCCGCTCAAGGGCTCGGCGCATGTACAACAAGAGACATTAAAGCTCAATTTTATTCATTTTTTAAATTGTACTTTGTTTATTTAATATAACGTACATTTTCGCACGATCTTTTTCAACTAAGTTCCTCTCTTTTATAGATGAACACCGTGCTACACCCGTCCAGGATACGGCACAAAGGAGACACAGGCGTAGACGTGCAGTAGGGACCCGTTCCAAGGATTCTTTTCAGATTAAGACCCTGCATAAACCTTTTTTACTGTCTCTTGTTGATACACATCCCCCGGTTTCTTGCTATAACCGAGGTTCAGGCTGGCGTCTTGGCATCGGCCACGTCAGGATTTTGCGCGTACCTGGACACCAGGGGCTTATTACTACGGGCGTTGTTCAGCCCGTTTTCATAAAGACCGAATACCTTAGGGAGTGTTCAGCGTCGCGAGTTTGGCCTTATATGCATCAGCTCCGAATCATGTCTTTGGTCAAATATTGGGTTTGCCCGGCTCCTGTGTTTTGTTGCCTTACGTTCCGCTCTATCGGCTAAGGCGGCACCAGGAGAACTACCGCGATTGTGCCCAGTTCAGCCAAAGTAGCACCTCGAGAGAAAGCCGAAAACCGACTGTCATGATATAGCGTGAGACTGGTCAACCACTCGATGACCCACCGGAATCTTTAGGATTCCTCCGGATTAACGAAGGGCGTTTCGGTCAGCACACACGCCGCCTAAATTCGGGCGAAGCGGTGCCCTAGGGGCTATATAGTAGCCCCAATCAAACTCCTATGGCTAAGTGAAAGTGATAAAGCATTATAGTCCGGTTGCCTAGTTCGCTGCGCTATCACCTCCTTTATAGGACCAAGACGTTGGAACAAGTGTAAAAATGCGCCTTCTGCGAACACCCCCACATTATATGCGTGGGGGCTGAAGCCGAAGACTGCCATCTTTCAGGTTATATACACATATACATTAACGGCCGCACAGGAGGTATTTTAATTCTTGCAGGCACAATTATAAAAATATTTTATATTCCATCAAAACATTGATTCACAATAATACATGTTACTCGAACATGATATCCTTCGAGCACTGCGTCTCTATTAAACGAGCGCCCTGCAGAACTTCCTGAAAATAGTGCTCGGCAGGTATTCGGCTCCCGTCCGAATCTTGGGATGCAACGTCGGTGGCCTTCATCTCCGCCCAGTATGTCTTGACACGAGCAAGAGCCATCCGCGCACCCTCTATGCATTCTAACCTCTTCATTGCATTGATATGCGGCACCGCACCAAGGAACTACTGCACCAAACCAAAATAACTCTTCGACTCGGGCCTTTCCGGCCACAGATGACTCACGACATCCTTCATGGCGTGTCCGGATAACCTATTCAGCTCCGCCCATTCGGCCAAACGCTCGGTTAATGGAAGTGGGCGCTCTGGATTGTGGAACTGCGACCAAAAAAGCTTTTCCACTTCGTGATCCTGTTGATCGCGGAAGTGTTCGGCCGCGTCCACGGCACTTGCCGCCAAGTCTAGATAAGTATCCGCCGCACTCCACAGCCGGTCCAACTGAGCATATTTAGGATCCTCGAACTTCATCCGCAGCATAAAGGGCTTTCCAGCCACGATATATCCGGCCTGACGTAGCTCCTGCTTCATGGCTCTCATCGCAGAGCGAGCATCCTTGGCCTCCGTAGTGGCCTTCTCCAGGTCCTTTTGTTCCGCCCGATCTTCTTTTTCAAGAAGCTTGCAGCGGTCGACAGCATCCTTCAACTTCACAGCCATCTCGGCCATTTCCTTCCTGCTTCGGCGGTGAGCAGCCTGTTTGGCTTTCAGCTCTTTGGCCGCCTTTAAGGCAGCCGCATCACTTTTTCTGGCCTGCTCCTTGGCTCGGGCGAGTTCCGCCCGAAGGTTCTCCATGGCAGCGGCACCATCTGCATCAAGCATACATGTTGTAAGGCACGGGCATCAAGCCCCCTTACCAGGTGTCCGTGGAGAAATTGCATACCTTGTGACTCGTCAAGCCGCTTGTTGACAAGCGCGATGTCGGCATCCGCCACGTCAAGTTGCCGCTTTAGCTCGGCAAATTCATCAGTCCGGCTAGCCACCGGACACTTCGCCACCTACATCGGAAGAGCGACATGTTATACCTGGGATTATGATCCTCGGCACGCTGTCATTTTTGACAACGCACCGAGTCTCAGGGGCTACTATCTATACAGGGCGCATCTTTTATATGCGGAACTGTCAAAAGGTACATCATTTCGCGTACCTCAAAACCAGTCAGTAAACTCCTGACGGCCTCGTGCAACCCGCGCTCCGCGGATGAAATCCTTTCAATCATTGTGCCCATCAATGCACGGTGTTCTTCTGAGATAGACGCTCGCCCGAGCAGATCCTTCAGCTCCTCCGACCGTGCACCGGACGATGCCGGACTCGTCCGATGGCCTTTTTCGAAGGCTGGACACGGAGGGCTTTGGGGAGCCATACGGCTGCTTTCCGGCCCTGTCGGATACGGAGAAACCCTCCGTGACGACACCTCAGGGTCGCCTGCCTCGCAAGGCGGTACGGCAGGGGGAGGCGTCCTGCTCTCCATCATCTCCGGACGAAGATCCCCTGAAGATGAGCTCACGAGAAGGGCTGAGATCCGAACTACAAGGTAAAAATTCAGTTATCTTTCTCAGGAATAGAATAGGGATGTCTCTTATTTTAAAACTCCCCTCTCTACTTACGGCTCGCTGGAGGGCTGATCCCCTTGAGGGCACAGTGCAGCCGAGGCACCTCCCGGCGCAGGACCCTCTGACGAAGATTTCTTCCCCCGCTTTGAGACCATGGTCTCCGGGTCTTCAGAGGTGGTCCTCTTATTTCCCTAGATGGAGGGATTCTCGATTCCTCCTTTCCTAACAGCCTCCTTCGGGGAGACGGTAGCTTCCTTGTTCCCCCCCCCCTTTGCCTTCTTCCAAAGGCGCAACCTCCAGCATCCTTGTTAACACGGGATCCGGTGTGGTCTCGGGGAGGGGGGCCGGACACCTGATTAGCTTTGCTTTCGCTATCCACTCCGGTTTAAAGGGACAGCTCTTTTAAGGGCAATTTTATGATGAATATACAGATAGCGTGTCCGGGTACAGGGCTACTTACTTGAGTATCCGGGCGATTGCAGCTTAGACCTGCGTCCTCGGTCAAGTCTGGCACATTGCTTATGATCCGAAGAACAATTTTTACATCTCCATGGACGTCGCGCCCGTAAAGTGTTGGAGAGCTCGTGGTCCCTCCGAATTAAACTCCCACAGGCGAAGGGGGCGGCGTTTGCAGGGCAAAGTACGGCGAATCAACATGACCTGCGTCACTACAGCCAGGTTGATGTCCCTTTCCAGGAGATCTTGAATGCGAACCTGCAACAATTGCACGTCCTTGGACGGCCCCCAGTCGAGCCCTTTATTGACCCATGACGGCAGCCGAGGGGGAGGACCCGAGCGAAAGGCAGGTGGCGCCACCCACTTGGTGCCCCTGGGAGCTGTGATATAAAACCACTCTCGTTGCCATAAGCTGAACTCCTCTTGAAAAGAGCCCTCGGGCCATGGACCGTCAGCATTCTTGCTTATAACAGCCCTCTCAAGACTCCACTTGCTGCCCCTTGATCATCTTCGGCTCAACTTTGAAGGTCTTAAGCCACAATCCGAAGTGAGGGGTAATACGGAGGAAGGCTTCGCACACGACAATGAACGATGAGTTGTGAAGGATGGACTCCGGATCCAAGTCGTGAAATTCCAACCCATAATAAAACATGAGCCCCCTCACGAAGGGGTCCGTCAGGAAGCCTAACCCCCGAAGGAAGTGAGACACGAACACCACGCTCTCACCAGGCTTGGGAGTGGGAATAACCTGCCCTTGAGCAGGCAGCCTATGCAAAATTTCGCCAGTTAAGTATCTGGCATCTCTTAGCTTTAGCACGTCTTCTTCCGTAACAGAGGAAGGCATCCACTAGCCTTGAAGGTCGGAGCCGGACATCATCAAAGGTCCGAAGCGCCTGAATCTGGAGCTTTGGGTGTTGGAACTCGAGGCGAGGGGCGGATTTGATTGAGATTGAAAGAAAGGGGTAGAGCCTTGGTCTCTTTATAAAGAGGTTGAATACCAAGAGCCCTCCCCATGACCGTTTGGGACTCGCCTTTGATAGAGGAGACGTGCCAACGGGCACGATTGGGTTACCCACGCCCGCATTGATGAGAATCCCAGAATAAGGGGACACGATCTCTGCTTTGACAAGACGTGCCAAGGAAACCGCCTCGCTAAACGCGCTGAGGTGGGACAGTAAAAACGATTCGAATAAAGGCTTGGCCGTGGTGTGATGTCACATTGCGGAATACATCAGCAGATTGGATTTGTGCAAATATTATTCTCTCTACGGTTGTATGTGGAAATTATTTTGCAGAGACGGACACTATCCTTGTGTTCAAAATCTTCTATGAAGTATTCGGATGAGGAACCCGCCTTGCAATGCCGAAGACAAACTGCGCGCCGGACTCGTCGTCATTGAAGCCTGGTTCAGGGGCTACTAAGGGAGTCCTGGATTAGGGGGTGTCCGGATGTCCGGACTATAACCTTTGGCCGGACTCCTGGACTATGAAGATACAAGATTGAAGACTTCGTCCCGTGTCCGGATGGGACTTTCCTTGGCATGGAAGGCAAGCTTGGCGATACGAATATGTAGATCTCCTCCCATTGTAACCGACTCTATGTAACCCTAACCTTCTCCGGTGTCTATATAAACCGGAGGGTTTTAGTCCGTAGGACGAACAACAATCATACCATAGGCTAGCTTCTAGGGTTTAGCCCCTCTGATCTCGTGGTAGATCTACTCCTGTACTACCCATATCATCAATATTAATCAAGCAGGGGTAGGGTTTTACCTCCATCGAGAGGGCCCGAACCTGGGTAAAAACATCGTGTCCCTTGTCTCCTGTTACCATCCGCCTAGACGCACAGTTCGGGACCCCCTACCTGAGATCCGCCGGTTTTGACACCGACACCACTCATCAATGAAGTTGTTCAATACTTCCACGTCAAAGAGAGGCAAATCATTGAAGATTTCTGCCTCTTGTTTGCTCTTTATCAGCAGCTCAAGAGCATCATCAGCAAGATCGTCGTCACTCGACAGATCAATGGCGTCGTTATCATTTCTTAGAACAGCAGCAGGGGTCAGTGCTTGAACAGTGGTGTGCATGGGCTTCTTCTTCTCGGTCTTGGAGATGCGTGAGAGATCTTCAGAGTGCACACTTGGTGCAGGAGGAGCAGTGGCCAGAGGCTTCGCTCGTGAAGCACTTGGTGCTGTGGAAGGATTCGAAGCCTTCGGTTTCTTCAGCTTCTTCGGCTTCGGTGGTGCAAGCGCTTCATCAGAATCAGCGTCATCTGCAGAGTGATCCACGGCTGTCCCTTGAACCATAATGTGAGTGATGAGACCTTCTAGATTGTAGAAGGGCCCAACAATATTGAGTTCAGCCTCACGTGTGCCATCGGCACGAGGAGCAGAGGGACCGGGGTTGAAGTCTAAGCCTTGCGACTTCCTGTTCTCTTTGGCCGAGTTCTTGGCAAACTGGAAGTTGCGCTTGAACAGATTGTCTTCACGACACCACAGCAGAGAAGATGGGTCAGCATCAGCAGGCTGTGGTCCACGGACCATGCAAGGGTAGAAACCTTGATCAATAGCTTCAGATCTGGACCTGGGTGGAAGATTTTTGTACAAGATGTCTCCCCAGGGTCGCTTGATGGCATTCTTTTCAGCATATTCCTGGGTCACAAACATGTACTTGAACCATTGCTCTGCCCAATATCTTCGAATCCATTGGATTCGTGTTTTGCGCTGATTGTAATCCTCTTCTGGATCTGTCTTGTACAGCTCATAGAGGTCAGGTGGCAAATCTCTTGATGTTCCCCCACGGCGCTGTCTGCCTCCCTTCCTTGCTGACTTATCTGTTGCCATGAAGTTCAGACTGAATGGCTTCAAAACTGTCAAAGGCTTCCGTCTGCTGGTCAGACAGGAACTAGCTTCAGGAGAGTTGATATGATGCTATAAGAATTCTGCAAAAGAATGCAGACTATGAGAACCAAGGGATTCTCCCACGGACATGTACCTGTGACATCATTAGAGATGTGAGGGAAGGGGAAGAGGTCATATGCATTCTCAGAAGATTTTGAAGATAAATCAGTTTAGAAGACATTGACCTCACAGCGCGAAGACATTCACTTATATGTTGAGAGTTGGTTCCAGATTTGTACGAATCCACGAATAGGTACAAGTGAGGAATCTAACTACGTGTGAAGCATAAGTGAACATATTGGGCATATGATGAGATGCAGAACAGGATAGATCCAAATTTGTGGAGGCAGAAACTACTTTTGGTACACAGGATGAATCTATCGGATCAAAAAGATGGTAAAAAGAGAGTTTTAATTTACCACACTACGAACTGCTAGACGGAGTAGAAGATGAGGCCGATCAGTTTGATCTTCCGTGCCCTAACTTGGCGATGGAGGACACCTACGGCGGAGGCGGAGAAAGACGATGCCCGCGGTCGGTGTGAGGACGGCGTCGGTGAGGTCGCGGCAGCTAAGCGGTTCGTCGCCGGCGTCGTCGAGAGCTAGCGGTGGCGCTAGGGTTTTGACGAGGTGGAGAAGTGGAAGAAGGATTTTTGACCGCGATGTGATGTGCATTTATAAGGAGAGGGACGGCACAACGCAATTACGCAGGTGGCCCTGGCGGTTCACATCTGAGGGACACGTGGCGAACATGCAACACATTGGAAGTTGTTCCATGTTCCCACATTGCGCACAGACGGTCGAATTGGTCGATTCACGGCTTCTCTGGGTTTCAAGCAATAAGGATTGAGCATTTAAAACAGATTTAATGTTTGTTCTGTATCTTCCGCTGACAATGACGCAGAGAAGACATTCGACGGTTTCAACAGAATGCATATGATTTGGATAGATAGAGTTTGAGGTAGAAGCATAGAGAGATTAGGGTCCGATCACATTCACTTAGTCCAAAAGATTCAAATGAGAAGACATAGCTATAAGTGAATGTTGTAGAGGACAAAACACTAATATATGTATCTATCAGACTAAGACCAAATCAACATTGTGAAGATAAACATGAAGCATGTTAATATTGAAGACAGACCAAATGCATAGACTTTGCAAATATAACGCCAGAAAGACTTCAAATAAGGTTTGGTGGTGGTGTTACCCGCCGTATAGGAAGTATAAGACCAAGACACGACGCACAATTATCGTGGCGCTCCAAAGTCAAATTCCGCATTAATGTATTCACACTCAGAGTGTATGTCTTCATTGATTGAAGATATACATTACTTCGTGTGTTGCACATCTAAGTCATCAACATGCATAAGTGTTAGGATGTGTGCCTGATCATAGGACATTTGAGGATTCCAACATATTTAGCTCACACCGCAACTTGCAAAACCTTTTCTCATCCAAGGGCTTTGTGAAGATATCTGCCAATTGCTCTTCAGTGTTGACGTGAATGATATCAATATCTTCCTTGATGACATGCTCTCTGAGAAAGTGATGACGAATTTCAATGTGCTTTGTCTTCGAGTGCTGAACTAGGTTTGTTGGCAATCTTGATGGCGCTTTCGTTGTCGCAGTAGAGTGGTACTTGTTTCAGATGGATTCCATAGTCCTTGAGTGTTTGTTTCATCCATAGAAGCTGAGCGCAGCAAGATCTAGCAGCAATAAATTTAGATTCAGCAGTGGAGAGTGATACACAGTTTTGCTTCTTTGAAGACCAACAGACCAGTGATCGTCCTAGAAAGTGACATGTGCCTGATGTAGACTTGCGATCCACCTTGTCACCAGCATAATCCGCATCCGAGAATCCAACTAGATCAAACTCTGAGCCCTTTGGATACCATAATCCTAGTGTTGGGGTGTAAGCCAAATATCAAGAATTCGCTTCACAGCTAAGTGATGCGATTCCTTGGGTGCCGCTTGGAATCGAGCACACATGCAAACACTAAGCATGATATCTGGCCTAGATGCACATAAATAAAGTAAAGAACCAATCATGGAGCGGTATACCTTTTGATCGAACTCTTTACCATTGGCATCAGGACCCAGATGACTCTTGGTTGGCATTGGCGTAGTGTAACCTTTGCAGTCATGCATTCCAAACTTCTTCAGGCAGTCTTTGAGGTATTTCTCTTGAGATATGAAGATGCCATTGCTTTGCTGACGAATTTGAAGACCAAGTAAGAACTTCAGCTCACCCATCATGGACATCTGATATTGCTCTTGCATCATGTGTCCAAACTCATCACTGTATTTCTGGTTGGTGCAACCGAAGATTATGTCATCCACATATATTTGGCACACAAACAGTTCACCATCATTTGTCTTCGTGAAGAGTGTGGGATCCAGGGAACCAGGTTTGAAGCCTTTGCTCATCAGGAAGTCTTTGAGTGTGTCATACCAAGCACGAGGGGCTTGTTTGAGGTCATACAATGCCTTGTTGAGCTTCTATACCATATCAGGATGTTTTGGATCTTGAAAGCTAGGTGGTTGTGCAGCATACACTTCTTCTTCAATCTTGCCGTTGAGAAAAGCACTCTTCACATCCATTTGATATAGAAGGATGTTGTGATGATTTGCGTAGGCTAGCAGTATGCGAATGGCTTCCAGCCTAGCCACAGGAGCAAATGTTTCATCGAAGTCAATACCTTCAACTTGAGTGTATCCTTGAGCAACGAGACGAGTGATGACCCACAAGTATAGGGGATCTATCGTAGTCCTTTCAATAAGTAAGAGTGTCGAACCCAACGAGGAGCAGAAGGAAATGATAAGCGGTTTTCAGTAAGGTTTTCTCTGCAAGCACCAAAATAGTAGGTGATAGATAGTTTTGTGATAAGATAAATAGTAACGAGAAAAAAGTAAATAAAGTGCAGCAAGGTGGCCCAATCCTTTATGTAGCAAAGGATAAGCCTGGAAAAATTCTAATAATGAAGAAGGAGCTCCCGAGGACACATTGGGAATTATCGTCAAGCTAGTTTTCATCACGTTCGTAAGATTCGCGTTCGGTACTTTGATAATTTGATATGTGGGTGGACCGACACTTGGGTACTGCCCTAACATGGACAAGCATCCCACTTATGATTAACCCCTATTGCAAGCATCCGCAACTACAAAAAGGAGTATTAAGGTAAACCTAACCACAGCATTAACATATGGGTCCATATCAACCCCTAACGAAGCAACGCATAAACTAGGGTTTAAGCTTCTGTCACTCTAGCAACCCATCATCTACTTATTACTTCCCTATGCCTTCCTCTAGGCCCAAATAATGCTGAAGTGTCATGTAGTCGACGTTCACATAACACCACTAGAGGAAAGACAACATACATCTCATCAAAATATCGAACGAATACCAAATTCACATGACTACTAATAGCAAGACTTCACCCATGTCCTCAGGAACAAACGTAACTAGTCACAAAGCATATTCATGTTCATAATCAGAGGAGTAATAATATGCATAAAGGATCTGAACATATGATCTTCCACCAAGTAAACCAATTAGCATCAACTACAAGGAGTAATCAACACTACTAGCAACCCACGGTGTACCAATTTGTGGTTTTGATACAAGATTGGATACAAGAGATGAACTAGGGTTTTGAGAGGAGATGGTGCTGGTGAAGATGTTGATGGATATTGACCCCCTCTCGATGAGAGGATCGTTGGTGATGACGTTGGTGATGATTTCCCCCTCCCGGAGGGAAGTGTCCCCGGCAGAACAGCTCCGCCAGAGCCCTAGATTGATTCCGCCAAGGTTCCGCCTCGTAGCGGCGGTGTTTCGTCCGTAAGCTTGCCCACATTTTTTTCCAGGGTAAAAGTGATAATATAGGAGAAGATGGACGCCGGAGGCCCACCAGGGGGCCCAGGAGATAGAGGCCGCGCCCTATAGGGGGGGGGCGCCCTCCTGTCCCCTGCACAGGGTGTGGGCCCCCTGGCCTATTTCTTTTGCTCATAAATTCTTAATCAATCCAAAAGGTTGTTTCGTGGAGTTTCATGACTTTTGGAGTTGTGCAGAATAGGTTTCCAACGTTTGCTCCTTTTCCATCTAGAATTCCAGCTGCCGGCATTCCCCCTCTTCATGGTAAACCTTGTAAAATAAGAGAGAATAGCCATAAGTATTGAGATATAAAGTGTAATAACAGCCCATAATGCAATAAATATTGATATAAAAGCATGATGCAAAATGGACGTATCAACTCCCCCAAGCTTAGACCTCGCTTGTCCTCAAGCGGAAGCCGAAATCGAAAAATATGGCCACATGTTTAGAGATAGAGGTGTCAATAAAAATAAAATACGGACATGAGGTCATCATGATCATTCTAATAACATCAACATATATGGATTTTGTCATATGATTTCCTATGCTCAAGTAATAAACGATTCACAATGTCAAGTATGGTTCAAAAACTTCATTGGGAACTAACAAACTATAATCTCAGTCATTGAAGCAATTGCAATTTATCATAACATCAGAAAGAGTCAATAATGGAGCTTTTCAGCAAGCTCACGTACTCAACTATCTCGTAGTCTCCTATAATTGTTAACATCACGCAATACTTGTGGTTATAGAGTTTCAGTGGACCTTTGAGAAAGATAGGGGCTTATTGTGTTGCCTCCCAACGTATTCACCTTTAGGTGATGTCAACAATAATATCCTATGCCAACTTACATCCAATTGGATATATGTATCATGATCTTTCAAACACGAGGAGCTTGCCAAAGGATAAAAATAAAAAGGGAAAGGTGAGCATCACCTTGACTCAAGCATAAAGTAAAAACATAAACTAAAAGATAGGCCCTTCGCAGAGGGAAGCAGAGGTTGTCATGCGTGTTTAGGCTTGATGCATAAAGTCTTAGTGCAAAAGAACGTCACTTTATATGTGGACCTTTATTATGCAGTCCGTCGCTTTTATTACTTCCACAACAAGTTCGTACAAAGTTTATTTTCTCTGCACTAATAAGTCATACATATTTAGAGAGCAATTTTATTGCTTGCACCGATGACAACTTACTTAAAGGATCTTACTCAATCCATAGGTAGGTATGGTGGACTCTCATGGCAAAAATGGGTTTAAGGATATTTGGAAGCACAAGTAGTATTTCTACTTGATGCAAGGAATTTGGCTAGCATGAGGGGGAAAGGCAAGCTCAACATGTTTGGAAGGTCAATGACAATACACTTTAACTGAGATGTCGGAAAACATAAACCATTACATTGTCTTCCTTGTCCAACATCAACTCTTTTAGCATGTCATACTTAATGAGTGCTTCAAAATCATAAAAGATGTCCAAGATAATATATTTATATGTGAACCCCTCTTTCCTTATCACTTCCTATTAATTGCAATGATGACCAAGGCTACGTTCATCAACTCTCAACATTTTTTATGCCTCATACTTTCTATGTGTGAAGTTATCACTATCCATAAGATCAATATGAACTCTTTTGTTCTTTATACCTTCTCAAGATCATAGCAACATGGCAAAGCCCTTGACTCAACACTAATCTTGATTATAGATAGCACACGGACTCGCTTACATAAATAGATCGCAATGCAAAACTCAAAACTACTTAATATCAAAAACTTCAAACTACTAGATCAAGATACTACTAAAAGGATCGAACTAAATAAAGAGGTAAAGATAGGAGTGTGATGGTGATACGATACCAGGGCACCTCCCCCAAGCTTGGTAGTTGCCAAGGGGAGTGCCCATACCCATGTGATTATTTCTTCGGAGGTGGTGCAGTAGGAGTTGTTGATGATGTAGGCTTGTCGTCCGTCTTCCAGGGCTCTCCATCATAAAAGGATGATCGAGTCTCCGGGATCCTTAAATCTGCAGCCAAACTCATTCGCTTGAATCTATATTCATACTCACAGTTCTAGTTTTGCAGGTCATAGATCCGGGCTTGGAGGGCCTTGATTTTCTCTTGAAGTTTGAAGATGGTTTCCCCAATGACTTTGGCATCTAGCTTGTGGTTGTTGGTGAACTCCGTGATCATCATCTGGTTGGCGTTCAGTCCACGCTCCACCATCCCTTGACACTTGAAAACTTCTTGCTCCACGGCCGAGCTTTGTCTCCACGCCCCAGACGCCTTGGTCCCTCCACATCGAGGATGTGCAGCACCCTCATGCACCTCAATGGTTTGAGGATGATGCAGCACCTCCGCGAGATAGGGGTTGATAACTCTCTCGAAAAACTTGTCCTTGGGAGCGCTTGGAGACGACATGATGCTCTAGATCTGAAACAGAAACAGCTCGAAACGAAAACAAAGGATATCTGCGTGATACGGTGGTCAAAACGTTCGGGGGTATATATAATGAATTTTTACCGACCAAAATATGTAACATACAAGAAAACGGAGTCCGGGAGGCACACGAGGTGCCCACGAGACATGGGGGTGCGCGGCCTCCTCTCTCGTGGGAGCCTCGTGTCCCTTTCAGACTACTTCTTTCTTCCTAAAATTCTTAAATAATCCAAAACTGATAAAAATTTCCATTAGAGTTGTTTCGGAGTCGGTTTACTTACCGTACCACGTACCTATGCCTTTTCGGAGTCTGGAATGTTCTGGAAAGTGTCCCTTATATATTCCTCAGGGGTTATGGTTTCAATAATATTAGTTTCAACATTGATAGGATTACCTGAAATATACGTTTAATTCTTTGACCGTTTACCACCCTCGGATTTGTGCCTTCGAAGTTGTTGATTTTTATAGCACCAGAACGATAGACCTCCTCGATAACGTAGGGACCTTCCCATTTTGAGAGAAGTTTTCCTGCAAAAAATCTTAAACGAGAGTTGAACAATAACACATAATCTCCTACGTTAAACTCACGCTTTTGTATCCTATTATAATGCCAGGGTTTGACTTTTTCTTTGAAAAGCTTGGCATTCTCATATGCTTGGGTTCTCCATTCATCAAGTGAGCTAATATCAAATAACCTTTTCTCACCGGCAAGTTTGAAGTCATAATTGAGCTCTTTAATAGCCCAATATGCCTTATGTTCAAGTTCAAGAGGTAAATGACATGCTTTTCCATAAACCATCTTATATGCAGACATACCCATGGGATTTTTATATGCAGTTCTATAGGCCCATAATGCATCATCAAGTTTTTTGGACCAATTCTTTATAGATCTATTCACAATCTTTTGCAAAATTAATTTGAGCTCTCTATTGCTCAACTCTACTTGACCACTAGATCATGGGTGATAAGGAGATGCGATTCTATGATTGAGATCATACTTAGCAACCATCTTACGGAAAGCACCATGAATAAAGTGTGAACCACCATCAGTCATAAGATATCTAGGGACTCCAAACCTCGGAAAATAACTTCTTTAAGCATTTTAATAGAAGTGTTATGATCAGCACTACTAGTTGGAATAGCTTCTACCCACTTAGTAACATAATCAACAACAACTAGAATATGTGTATAACCATTGGAGGTAGGAAAAGGTCCCATATAATCAAAGCCCCAAACATCAAACGGTTCAATAACAAGAGAATAATTCATAGGCATTTCTTGACGTCTACTAATGTTACCTATTCTTTGACATTCATCACAAGATAAGAAAAACTTACGAGCATCTTTGAAGAGAGTAGGCCAATAAAAACCAGATTGTAGTACCTTGTGTGCAGTTCTATCTCCAGTGGTGTCCTCCATAGGATTCAGAGTGACACTTATGTAGGATTTGTTCCTGTTCATGCTCGGGCACACAACGCCTAATAATACCATCTACTCCTTCTTTATAAGGTGTGGATCATCCCGTAGTAATGTCTTAAATCATAAAAGAACTTTTTCTTTTGCTGGTATGTGAAACTCGGTGGTATATATTTAGCAACAATGTAATTAGCATAATCAGCATACCAAGGAGCAGTACGAGAAGCATTGACAACCGATAATTGTTCATCAGGAAAACTATCATTAATAGGCAGTGGGTCATCAAGAATATTCTCTAACCTAGACAAGTTGTTCGCAACGGGTTCTCGGCTCCCTTTCTATCAATAATATGCAAGTCAAATTCTTGGAGCAAGAGAACCCATCTAATGAGTCTAGGCTTAGCATCTTTCTTTTCCATAAGATGTTTAATTGCGGCATGATCAGTGTGAATAGTAACTTTGGAATCAACAATATAAGGTCTAAACTTATCACATGCAAACACAACTGCTAAGAACTCTTTTTCAGTAGTAGCATAATTTCTCTGGGCAGTATCAAGAGTCTTACTAGCATACTGGACAACATTCAATTTCCTATCGACTCTTTGCCCTAAAACAGCACCTACGGCATAATCACTAGCATCACACATAATTTCAAAAGGTAAATTCCAATCAGGTGGCTGAACAATAGGTGCAGTGATCAAGGCTTTCTTAAGTGTTTCAAATGCTTCCAAACAATCATCATCAAAGACAAAAGGAATATCTTTTTGCAATAAATTAGTCAGAGGCCTAGAGATTTTAGAAAAGTCCTTAATGAACCTCCTATAAAAGCCGGCATGACCAAGGAAACTTCTTATACCTTTTATGTCCTTGGGACATGGCATCTTTTCAATAGCATCAACTTTGGCTTTATCAACTTCAATACCTCTCTCGGAGATCTTGTACCCCAAGACAATGCCTTCATTAACCATAAAGTGACACTTTTTCCAATTCAGGACGAGACTAGTGTCTTCGCATCTCTGCAAAACTCGATCAAGGTTGCTCAAACAATCATCAAAAGAGGATCCATAGACGGAGAATTCATCCATGAATACCTCACAAATCTTTTCACAAAAATCAGAAAATATAGCCATCATGCATCTTTGAAAGGTAGCAGGTGCATTACATAAACCAAAAGGCATACGTCTATAAGAAAAAGTACCAAAAGGGCAAGTAAAAGTAGTTTTGGATTGATCCTTTCTTTGACACAGTATTTGAGAGAAGCGAATAACCATCTAGAAAGCAAAAATGTGTGTGTTCGGACAGCCTTTCTAGCATTTGATCAATAAAAGGTAAAGGGTAATGATCTTTCTTAGTAGCTTTATTTAACTTACGAAAATCAATTACCATCCTATAACCTGTAATAATTCTTTATGGATCAATTCATCTTTATCATTAGGAACAACGGTAATACCTCCCTTTTAGGGACACAATGGATGGGCTTACCCATTCACTATCAGCAACGGGATAAATAATATCTGCCTCAAGGAGTTTTAGAATCTCCTTTCTTACCACCTCCTTCATTTTGGGATTTAATCGTCTTTGAGGATCTCTAACTTGTTTGGCATCTTTCTCCAATGAAATTTTGTGTTGACATAGTAAGGGAGTAATGCCCTTAAGATCATCCAGAGTATATCCAATAGCAGCTCGGTGCTTCTTCAAAGTTTTCAATAATCTTTCTTCTTCTTTCTCTGAAAGGTTAGCACTAATAATAAAAGGATATATTTCTTTTTCATCAAGATAAGCATACTTGAGATTATTAGGTAAAGGTTTGAGTTTAAACACGGGATCACCCTTGGGTGGAGGGGGATCCCCAAGAATTTCAACGGGAAGGTTATGTTTCAGCATAGGTTCTTAAGGAACACTTCATCTATTTCTTCCCTTTCCTTCATAAACATATCGTTTTCATGGTCTAACCAATAATGTTCTAACGGATCAGTTGGAGGAACAGCAATGGAAGCGAGACCAATAGTCTCATCCTTACTAGGTGGTTCCCTTTCACGAGGTTGTCTACTAAACTTAGCGAAATTAAACTCATGAGACATACCATCTATGCCAACAGTGACAATATTCTTTTCACGATTAATCTTAGCACTAGCAGTATTCAAGAAGGGTCTACCAAAAATAATGGGACAAAAATCATCTTGTGGGGAACCAAGAACAAGAAAATCAGTAGGATATTTAACCTTCCCACACAAAACTTCAACATCTCTAACAATCCCAATAGGTTTAATGGTATCCCTATTACCAAGCTTAATAGTAACATCAATGTCTTCCAATTCAACAGGTGCAATATCGTGCATAATTTCTTTATAAAGATCATAAGGTATCGCACTAGCACTAGCACCCATATCACATAAGCCATGATAACAATGATCTCCTATTTTAACAGAAATAACAGGCATGCCTACAACAGGTCTACGTGTCTTAGTATCAGGTCTAGCAATATTAGCAGTTTCACCCAAGAAAGAGATAACATGCCCATCTAAGTCCTCGTCCAAGAGATCTTTAATCATAGCAATACCAGGTTCAACATTAATTTTCTCAGGAGGTGTATAGGTCCTAGTGTTACTCTTACGAACAACAGTTGAAGCTTTAGCATGATCTTTTATCCTAACAGGAAAAGGAGGTTTTTCGACATAAGCAGTAGGAATAATAGGATCACTATATGTAATAGTCTTTTCTTCGATCGTAATGGGTGCAACTACTTTCACTTCAACAGGAGGATTATATTTAAACCACTTCTCTTTAGGGAGATCAACGTGAGTAGCAAAAGTTTCACAAAAGTAGCTACTATCTCAGAGTCAAGTCCATACTTAGAGCTAAATCCACGGAAAGCATCGGTATCCATAAAAGATTTAACACAATCAAACTTAGGTGTCATGCGACTCCTTACCATCGTCCGGAATCCCAATCTTCAGAGTTGCATTTAATTCTTACCAATAAGTCCCATTTGAAATCAATAGTCTTGACATATAGGAACCAAAGACAGGAAGTATCGAGCAAGTTGCGATTAACAAGAGAAAGCCGAGCATAAAAATTCTGAATAATCATTTCCCGAGAAAGCTCATGATTGGGGCATGAATACAACATTGACTTAAGCCTCCCCCAAGCTTGAGCGATGCTTTCTCCTTCATGAGGCCATAAATTATATATTTAATTACGATCACGATGAACAAGATGCATAGGATAGAACTTCTGGTGAAATTCCAACTTCAGTCGCTTATAATTCCAAGATCTCGTATCATCACATAGCCTATACCATCTCATTGCATCTCCCTTCAAATATAAAGGGAAGACCTTCCTTTTGACAACATCATCGGAAATACCTGCAAGCTTAAATAATCCACAAACTTCATCCACAAAGATAAGGTGTAAATCGGGATGCAATGTTCCGTCTCCTGCAAAAGGATTAGCTAACAGTTTTTCTATCATACCCGAAAGAATCTCAAAGTGAATATTTTCATAAATTTTAGTAGGTTGAGGAGCATCTCTTTGCTCTTTTGGTTGGGGTGAAGATACCCCAAACAAGCCCCTCAAAGGATTAGTTTCCATAGTGACAAGTAATAGAAAATTTCAGCACACTATATAAATGTTTCCTTACCAAGTTCCTCTCACCAAGAGCGCTACGCTCCCGCATGGCGCTTTAAAAGAGTCTTGATGACCCACAAGTATAGGGGATCTATCATAGTCCTTTCGATAAGTAAGAGTGTCGAACCCAACGAGGAAGCGTAAGGAAATAATAAGCGGTTTTCAGTAAGGTTTTCTCTGCAAGCACTGAAATAGTAGGTGATAGATAGTTTTGTGATAAGATAAATAGTAATGAGCAAAAATTAAATAATGTAAATAAAGTGCAGCAAGGTGGCCCAATACTTTATGTAGCAAAGGATAAGCCTGAAAAAATTCTAATAATGAAGAAGGAGCTCCCTAGGACACATTGGGAATTATCGTCAAGCTAGTTTTCGTCACGTTCATAAGATTCACGTTCGGTACTTTGATAATTTGATATGTGGGTGGACCGGCACTTGGGTACTGCCCTAACATGGAAAAAGCATCCCACTTATGATTAACCCTATTGCAAGCATCCAAACTACAAAAGGAGTATTAAGGTAAACCTAACCACATCATTAAACATATGGGTCCATATCAACCCCTAACGAAGCAACGCATAAACTAGGATTTAAGCTTCTGTCACTCTAGCAACCCATCATCTACTTATTACTTCCCTATGCCTTCCTCTAGGCCCAAATAAGCGTGAAGGGTCATGTAGTCGACGTTTACATAACACCACTAGAGGAAAGACAACATACATCTCATCAAAATATCGAACGAATACCAAATTCACATGACTACTAATAGCAAGACTTTACCCATGTAAATGGGAACAAACGTAACTACTCACAAAGCATATTCATGTTCATAATCGAGAGGATTAATAATATGCATAAAGGATCTGAACATATGATCTTCCACCAAGTAAACCAATTAGCATCACCTACAAGGAGTAATCAACACTACTAGCAACCCATGTGTACCAATTTGTGGTTTTGATACAAGATTGGATACAAGAGATGAACTAGGGTTTTGAGAGGAGATGGTGCTTGTGAAGATGTTGATGGAGATTGACCCCTCTCGATGAGAGGATCGTTGGTGATGATGTTGGTGATGATTTCCTCCTGAGGGAAGTGTCCCCGGCAAAACAGCTCCGCTAGAGCCCTAGATTGATTCCGCCAAGGTTCCGCCTCGTGGCGGCGGAGTTTCGTCCCGTAAGCTTGCCCACGATTTTTTCCAGGATAAAAGTGATGATATAGCAGAAGATGGACGCCGGAGGCCCACCAGGGGGCCCAGGAGATAGGGGGCGCGCCCTACAGGGGGGGGGCTCCTGTCTCTCGGACAGGGTGTGGGCCCCCTGGCCTATTTTTTCGCTCATAAATTCTTAATAAATCCAAAAAGTTGTTTCGTGAAGTTTCAGGACTTTTGGAGTTGTGCAGAATAGGTTTCCAACGTTTGCTCCTTTTCCATCCAGAATTCCAGCTGCCGGCATTCCCCCACTTCATGGTAAACCTTGCAAAATAAGAGAGAATAGCCATAACTATTGAGATATAAAGTGTAATAACAGCCCATAATGTAATAAATATTGATATAAAAGCATGATGCAAAATGGACGTATCAACGAGCCTTGTTTCTAACAACTTGACCATGCTCATCTTGCTTACAACTTGACCATGCTCATCTTGCTTATTGCGATATATCCATTTTGTGCCTATTATGTTGTGCTTACGAGGGTCAGGACGCTTGACAAGTTCCCAGACATTGTTTAGCTTCAACTGTTGAAGCTCTTCTTGCATAGCTTGAATTCATTCAGGTTGCATGAAGGCTTCAGCAACTTTCTTGGGTTCAGATATTGAGACAAATGCAAAGTGCCCACAAAAATTTGCTAGCTGTGTTGCTGTTAAACGAGTGAGTGGACCAGGCGCATTGATGCTATCAATTATCTTCTCAATCTGTACTTCATTTGCAACACGAAGATGAACTGGACGAAGATTTTGTTCTTGCTGATCATTGTCATCGTCAGGAGGATTGTCTACAGGCTGAGCATTGTCTTCAGGTTGATTAGGTGCAGAAATGATAAGTTCCTCTTCAGGTTGTGCTTCATTTGGTATGATTTCTCCGGTTTCCATAAGCTTGATGGATTCTCTAGACGGAACTTCATCTAGCACATTTGGTGTGCTCTCTTTGCGAGCCGTTAGTCTCATCGAATCAAGACAGCCACGCTTTCAACCACTTTATAGTGAAAGAGGTTGAAGACTACAGAGAGTGCAAATCCTTTCTGTAACCAAGCATAAAACCTTCATGTGCTTTCGGTGCAAATTTTGAAGTGTGATGTGGATTCTTGATCCAGCACCTAGCACCAAATACTCTGAAGTAACTGACATTTGGCTTTTTACCAGTGAGGAGTTCTTAGGATGTCTTCTTCAGAAGCTTGTGAAGATAAACACAATTAATGACATGGCATGCAGTATCAATAGTTTCAGGCCAGAACTTTCTTGGAGTCTTGTATTCATCGAGCATCGTTCGTGCCATCTCAATGAGTGTTCTGTTCTTGCGCTCCACGATGCCATTCTGCTGAGGTGTGTACGGAGCTGAGAACTCATGAGTGATGCCCAATGTATCCAGGTAAAGGTCGAGGCCGGTGTTCTTGAACTCTGTGCCATTGTCACTTCTGATATGCTTGATCTTGACGCCATAGTTGTTCATGGCACGGTTGGCGAAGCGTCTGAAGACATCCTGGACTTCAGTCTTGTAGAGAATTATATGAACCGACGTATATCTTGAATAATCATCAACAATGACGAAGCCATAGATACAAGCAGTAGTAGTGAGAGTAGAGTAGTGAGTAGGGCCAAATAAGTCCATGTGTAGCAGCTCGAAGGGTTGAGATGTCGTCATGATTGTCTTCCAGGGATGCTTGGCCCTTGTCATCTTTCCAGCTTCGCATGCACCGCACGGATGATCTTTCTTGAACTTGACGCCCTCGATGCCTATGACGTGCTTCTTCTTTGCGAGAGTGTGCAAGTTCCTCATGTCGGCATGCCCTAGCCTTCGATGCCAAAGCCAGCACTCTGAAGTTTTTGCTAGAAGACATACGGCAAGCTGTGGTCCTACTGAGAAATCTACCATGTACAGATCATCTTTCCGATACCCTTCAAATACTAGAGACTTGTAAGATTCCATTAGTACAAGGCAATGATATTTTCCAAATATCACAATCATGTTCAAGTCACAAAGCATTGAGACCGACATTAAGTTGAAACCAAGGGATTCAACAAGCATCACTTTATCCATGTGCTGATCCTTTGAGATTGCAACTCTACCTAGATCCAATACCTTGCTTTTACCAGTGTCAGCAAATGTGATGTGACTCTTGTCAGATGGACGTAAGGTTGAGTCCATGAGAAGACTTCAATCACCAGTCATATGATTAGTGCATCCGCTGTCCATAATCCATTCCGAAGCATGAGGTGTCATACCCTACAAGATGCAGTTAGGGGATAGGCTTCACCAAGAGTATTGTGAAGCATAAACATTTGAAGCACAAGAGGATTATCAAAGCTCGAGATCAAGATTAGGACTGATAGGATGATTGGCAAGTTTATTAGGAACAAAATACATAGTGAGACCATTTGGGCATTTGATCTTGCGCCCTACAAGATGTTTTAGGTCCCCAAAGATTAGCATCAGACGCCTTTGATTTCCGGCTGGAAACCTTTCCCTGCAAAAGAAAGTTAATTCTTCTTAACCACCCACATCTTCAGGGGTGGCTTAGAAGCAATGAGTCTAAGTGCAGCATTTGAGAACTTCAGCTTTGGAGCCCTAGCAAATAGCCTTGCAGGAGATGAATGATACTCATATGAATAAGGTAAAAGTTCTTAGTTTTATGAACATAGCGGTTTGAAGAAACACGCTCATATTCATAAGTTTGAGTATTATTTCCCTGCAAAACATTGGCGTTAGGGTGACTCAGGTGAGTCCTCTGTCTGTATGAAGCCTCTAGACCATATGAAGCCTTTGGTCTGGGGTTTGTCTTCTTCCCAGGCAGTGTCATGATGACATTCACTGGAAGATTCTCAAGACGACTTTTGGGAACCCATATCTTCTTCATAGGTGGTCCATTCCTGCAGTTAGTACCAATATACCTGGCAAACACTTCACCATTCTAATTCTTAAACAGTTTATAGTTTGCATCAAAGGATTCATCAATGATAATAGGGTTAGCACAAGTGAAGCCAGACAAGGTAGATGGATCCATTGAAGGTTCCTTTGCAGCAACCCATGTGGTTCTGGGGTACTGCTCAGGCTTCCAGTAGGAACCATCAACGTTCATTTTCCTCTCGAACCCAACACCCTCTTTCCTCGGGTTTAGGTTCAGAATCTGCTTTTTGAGAACATCACACAGTGTCTGATGCCCTTTGAGACTTTTGTACATCCCTGTTTCAAGCAATGTCTTCAACCTAGCATTTTCATCAGCAATAGTAGTGGCATCCTCAACAGAGGGGTTAGTTACCACACCAACAGTTGAAGATATTGCAACAGTGGCAGCAGTAGAACATTCAGCAACAGAAGTAGCGTTATCACGCTCAAGGCATTTTAGACATGGTGGTTCAAAACCTTCCTGAGCGGGACTGATCTGTTGAGCGCGAAGTGACTCATTCTCTTTTTGAAGATCTTCATGAGCCACTCTCAATTTCTCAAGCTCCTGCTTCCTTTGAAGATAATCATAGGAAAGCTTTTCATGAGTGGTTGAGAGTGTTTCATGACGACTTTCAAGTTCCTGGTACTTAACATGAAGATTTTTTATGTCTTCAATTAAGAACTGAGATCGGGTCATTTCCGCGTCCAACAGGTCATTGCTTTTGTCTAACAGTTTTTGAGTGTGTTCCATAGCTTTCTGTTGTTCAGTTGCAATTTTAGCAAGTGTTTTGTAGCTGGGTTTGGATTGACAATCAGAGTCATCTTCACTTGATGTTTGAAAGTAAGCATCGCGTGATTTTACCTTGGCACCACGTGCCATGAAGCAGTACGAGGGAGCAGAGTCGTCCTTGTCATTAGCAACAGCGTTGGTGATGGGGCCATTGTCTTCAGTGTTGAAGGTGGACTTGGCAACGTAGGCTGTAGCTAGAGCCAGACTTGCAACGCCAAGGTCGGACTCCTCCTCAGACTCCACCTTCGCCTCCTCAGAAGCAGACTCCTCCTCTGAATCCATCTCCTTGCCAACAAAAGCACGAGCCTTGCCCGATGAGCTCTTCTTATGTGATTAAGACTTGGACGAAGACTTGGAGGAAGACTTTGAGGATTTCTTCTTCTTGTTGTCATCAGAATCATATTCCTTGCTCTTCTTCTTGTTGTTGTTCTTGACCGAACAGGAAAACGCGGAGATCTGTCAAGCCGAATTGAAGGACTTCTTTGAAACGCAAAGAGCTAAGAAACATCCACCTCCGGAGGAGAAGATAGATCCGGTGAAAGCGAAGTGCACTTTTGATGCCTTGAAGCGACCACCACCGTCTCCGCCGCAAACCAACTATGAGCGCATTATTGAAAGGACATATAAGGAAGCGTCCCGGTCGGGAAGTACTTGCAGTGATCGAAGGTTAGCAGAACGAAGAAGTGGGAAAAAATTCCCCAGGTCGGCGAACAAGCGAACCAATCGTGCCCCCCGCTCAAGGTGTCTAGCGATATCGTCGCTAATCATCCAGGGATCTTGGCCGGTACCAATCCTGCAGATTACATGCACGATGATGATGCACATTGGTATAATGGAGGTGGACGAATTCAGATACCAGTACGGGAAGCCTATCGTAAAACCTGGTCATCCTCCTCTAACAGCGATGATGCGAAGATTCCATGATTGGTACATGAAAACCTGCAGAGAGACTGGGAAGGATACTTTGATGCTGAAAGTTAAAGAGGAGCACGACCTCATTGGAATTGATCTGTTGTCTGTTTATTTGAGGAGTTCTTCCAGTTTTTCAATCAAAAGGCCCTCGATAAATTAACGGTCAATTGCTACTGTCTGTAAGTACTATACTTCTGTCATTAAGTCTCTATATATAGCTCAGCTTTTTCATTGCATGTATATATAATTATCCTCACCATATTATGCAGATTGAAGATCGTTGAATAAAAGAAAAGACAAATCGGTGATATTGGGTTCATCAACACAAATCTCATAGATGAATTTACGGTTAAATTTCATGCAAAAGAAACCGAGGCCAACTTGCTACGATCGTTGGTAATAAATCAAAACAAAGATATAATACTCTTTCCTTACAACTTCAAGTGAGTGTTACTGTCTTGTGCATATTCGGTTTCCCTTATTACTCGAGGTTATAGTAATGTAATTGATGAGTTATGCATGCATGTGCAGCTTCCACTATATTCTCCTAGAGATTAAGCGTGAACAGGGTCTAGTAACCGTCTTAGACTCGAGACGAAAAGATCCCGAGGACTATGTGATACGTCTCCAACGTATCTATAATTTTTGATTGCTCCATGCTACTTTATCTACTGTTTTGGACTATATTGGGCTTTATTTTCCACTTTTATATTATTTTTGGGACTAACCTATTAACCGGAGGCCCAGCCTGTAAATTGCTTTTTTGCCTATTTCAGTGTTTCGAAGAAACGGAATATCAAACGGAGTCCAAACGGAATGAAACCTTCGGGAACGTGATTTTCTTACCGAACGTGATCCAGGAGACCTGGACCCTACTCCAAGAAGTAACAGAGGCGGTCACGAGGGTGGGCGCCCCTAGGGGCGCCCGCCTCGTGGCCCCCTGTTGCTCCACCGACGCATTCCTTCCTCCTATATATACCTACGCACTTCAAACAATCGTAATAGGACCCAAAACCTAATTCCACCGCCGCAACTTCCTGTATCCACGAGATCCCATCTTGGGGCCTGTTAGGATCTCCACCGGAGGCATCCACCATGGAGGGCTTCTACATCATCACCATAGCCCCTCCGCTGAAGTGTGAGTAGTTTACTTCAGACCTTCGGGTCCATAGCTAGTAGCTAGATGGCTTCTTCTCTCTTTTTGGATCTCAATACAATGTTCCCCCCTCTCTCAGAGAGATCTATTCGATGTAATCTTCTTTTATGTGTGTGTTTGTTGAGACCGATGAATTGTGGGTTTATGATCCAGCTTATCTATGAATAATATTTGAATCTTCTCTGAATTCTTTTATGTATGATTGGTTATCTTTGCAAGTCTCTTCGAATTATCAGTTTGGTTTGGCCAACTAGATTGGTAGTTCTTGCAATGGGAGAAGTGTTTAGCTGGGTTCAATCTTGCGGTGTCCTTACCCAAAGGATGTAAAGTGTTGCAAGGCACGTATTGTATTGTTGCCATCGAGGATAACAAGATGGGGTATTTATCATATTGCATGAATTTATTCCTCTACATCATGTCATCTTGCTTAAGGCGTTACTCGCTTTTTTAACTTAATACTCTAGATGCATGCTGGATAGCGGTCGATGAGTGGAGTAATAGTAGTAGATGCAGAATCGTTTCCGTCTACTTGTCTCAGACGTGATGCCTATATACATGATTATACCTAGATATACTCATAACTATGCTCAATTCTGTCAATTGCTCAACAGTAATTTGTTCACCCACCGTAGAATACTTATGCTCTTGAGAGAAGCCACTAGTGAAACCTATGGCCCCCAGGTCTATTCTCATCATATCAATCTCCATCACTTTTATACTTGCTTTGTTTTTACTTTGCCTTTTACTTTTCACTTTGCATCTCTATATCAAAAATACCAAAAATATTATTTATCATCTCTATCAGTTCTCACTCTCGTAAGTGACCGTGAAGGGATTGACAACCCCTAATCGCGTTGGTTGCGAGGAGCTATTGTTTTGTGCAGGTACGAGGGACTTGTGCGTGGCCTCCTACTAGATTGATACCTTGGTTCTCAAAAACTGAGGGAAATACTTACGCTGCTTTGCTGCATCATCCTCTCCTCTTCGGGGAAATCCAACGCAGTGCTCAAGAGGTAGCACTATGCGGACATGACTAAAATGCTCCAGAAGTAAGTTCAATCGATCATTATCGCACCATATCGACAACTTTGTTCATTTCCTGATATCAAGTAATTGTTTTCTTTATCTGGCAGGGTTTGGAAAAAGTTCACCGCACAAGTTCCGGGACTGCCGAGGGAGCTGCGATTTATACACCCGAAAGTAAGTACTACTAGCTAGTTTCGCGCATCTCCCAGTGATTCTAGCGCTAGTTTCATCAATACCATTTAGCATGCTTGCTTATCAGTTTGATTGCCCTATATTTCTTGTAAAGTGGTTGTGGCAGGAACCCGGGAATAATTACTGTGGATACTACGTTTGCGAGTCCATCCGTCACACGACCTGTGAGCAAGGCTACTCTAAAAAACAATATGAAGTGTGTAAGCAATAATATTCACAATTTTATTTTATGACCATCATCTGTGTTGAGTTTCATTCATATATATGTATTGACCCCCCCTTCTTCAAATTAGATGTTTCAGATGCGGGATGAACTCCTAGCACAAGATCGCATACGAGGAATTCAAGAGGAATTGGCGGGATTCTTTCTTGACCAGGTCATCAATAAAGACGGAGAATACCATGTGGAACTTGAGTTCATATGTTAGGGGATTATATTGTAAGAGATCTTATATTGTATACATATGTAGCCAGTAGCGTCGTATAGATATACCAAAACTTGTTGTTCGACCTATCTCTCGGAGAAGGAGAGGTCGATCACTTCTCTCTGTATATGTTCATGATGATCTTCCGTACTTAATGCTTTCCTTCATTTGCTTACTAGCTAGTGTGTCGAGTCCTCTCTATACGTATAGCACGTAGCGTCGACTAAGCACGGAGATAAGAGAGGGTACTTCTCTCTATTAGCTAGCTAACACAATATATGAAACCCCTACATTAACCCTACAAAACCCCCAAAACACCCAAACCCCCACCCCACCCCTGCTTCAAAAAACCCCAATCCCTGAACTGCTAACGCGTGGATGCCTGTTAGTCCCAATTGGTGCTTCCAACCGGAACAAAAGGCCCCCCTGCCAGGGCAAGCCGCATCGGCCATGTGGAGCCCCATCTGTCCCGGTTGGTATAAGAACCGGGACTAAAGGTATAGGGCTTTAGTACCGACCCTTTAGTCCCGGTTCCCGAACCGGGACAAATGGGCCTTATGAACCGGGACAAATGGCCCTTTTTCTACTAGTACTAGCCCGACAGAGCAAGCTGCCGCTCCAAGCCGGCGCGTGGTTCAGCAACTCGCCGCTCCAAGCCGGCGCGTGGTTCAGCAACTCGCCGCTCCAAGCCAACTCGCGAAGGAGTGGCGAGTAGCTCCACGCAGGCACGCGGGGGAGCACACCGGAACGGGCATCATGGCTACCATGGATGAGGCCAAACGTAGTGCCATCCGCCGTCAACGTTGTTGGAATGCATTGGTCGATGGAGAAAAATGTGGAGATCGACGAGTCGGTGGCCCCACGCCGCCACCACCGCCATCATTGAGGAGAAGTAGATCACGAGAGGCCGCCGTCGCTTGGGTCCCTGGAAGGCCACTGTCGGCGCGTCGCAGGCGTACACAAGACTTGCCCGATTCAGTGCAGACCATCATCGACCCTTGCCTCGGCTTCACAGAAGCAGAGTAGGCACCCATCTCCTCAGGCTGAAGCACCCTCTTTGCCACTTCGATAGGGGCGCAGCCGGACATAGGGAAGATACGGGGGAAGAATATACTTCCGAGGCTCCCAACAGTCCGATGAGCGGGCTGCCGGACATGGGGAAGACAAAGGGATCCGTCGTGGCCAGCCGTACACTAGTGTAGTATATCCACGTCTCCGGAATGGAGCTTCGCGCGACAGTACGTCCACATAGTTTTGCCTTTTTTTAGTTAAAATGTCCAAAATGTAAACGTTTTCATCCAGTTGTATGAAATCCGCCATGTTTGCATGAATTTGGTCCGTTTGGTTCAAAAAGTAGTTGAGATGTATGCGGCAACGTTGGATGGCCTCCTGCCACATTCATGTGTGCAGATTGGTACCCCCTGTCGGCGGACGGATGCAGGAGGAAATTTATGGATCGCCGTTGGAGATGCCCTAAGCTTTTAATGCTTTACCCCCTAAAAAAGTTTTATCGCTTTAAAAGTTATCGAAAAAATATGAAACAAATAGTGGAGCATCACTCTAAAATTGTGTCTATCATATCTTATCACAGAACTTGTTTGATGCTAGCTAAGCTTTTACGGCCTTGTACAATGTTAGGTGCTTAGTGAGATGCTTAAAAAAATAAGACGGGTTTTTCTGAAGCGTTGGTGCCTGTTTTTATAGGAGAGATGTCTAATTAAGCATCTACCCAGTATAAATAAGCACCGGTGCTTAATGCACGTCTGGTTTATTTCTTTAAGCACCTTCCCTATGCACCTTGCATTGTACAAGGCTTAACGGTTTCTCTACTTCTTTCCGTAACCACAAAAAAAATGGTTCGGCTGGTGCCACCGCCGCACCATTGGTGTTGTTGTACGTTGTCGCCTCCGCACTACAACACTCTTCCCACATGTTTTGTTGCGAGCTGCGACGTTGGACAAACGAGGGTGAGCTGTGTTGGCATGGTCGAGGTATGAGCAAGCGTAACAAAGAGATGCCACTGACACCAACATCGGAGCATTTTTTTGCCAAAATGATCAGATCTATTATAAAGATTCATCATAAATACAAAACACTTCAAACATAAAAAAAATTGCATCGAGGCCCATGAACCATCAGACGACCAGAATGAGTCGCCGATGCGCCACTGTCGCCACTCCCATAGCAGAGCCGGGCGGAGTTTGTCGATGGCAGCAAGGAAGTTTCCGTGCAGGTGCCCTACGGACCAGCGCCCCGGAACCGCAGTCGTCGTCGTTGAATCCTTAAATTGATCTGAAGAACCTGACACCTAATATCCTTGTTGTATATGCACGACGAGAAACCCGGACCTCGCCGCCCGAGGAGCTGGCGGGAATCTACGCCGGAGTTTCGTCTAATCTGTCCCAACAGAGGATCGGAGCCCGGAAGACTGACTCAGAGAAGAAGCGACGCCACCCATCCGAAAGTTGCCCTTGTGAGGACTAAAACCCTACATATCTACTAGATGTATCCGAGGCACCAGAAATCCCTTCCCTGCCATCAGCCGGCCGAGCGGCAATCAAAGAGGAGGCGGATCCATGGGCTCGCCAGTGAAGATCGAGGGGATGAAGGCTTTCCCTAATTGATGTGCGAGAAGGAACAGAAAAGATCTCAACATTGAAGCATTTTGACCCAACCGAGCCGTGTAGGGTCATATATGGTTGGAAGAGACACGTAGGAGCTAGTTTATTTGTACGAATCGTTTTTCTTTCCCTATTCCAAGTGGCGGCTAGGGCGAACGCCTCGCTCCCAATAGGCTTCGTCGGCGAGGCCGTGAATTCGTCTCTCCTTTGCATGCCGCTCTGATGACCTGTAGTGGGGAGCGGAACCCCGGTGCATCGATCCCTTGCAGATGCAATGCTTACGAGAATGAAAGTGCTTTATCTTTGAACTAGTTTTTCAGGTTCCAATCCTCCTCGAGTTTGTCCGTATATGTAGATTTCTATCGTCTCATTGGCAGGACAAGGTTACGATTTCTCATTATGCGTTTGTGGCGACGAGATATGTTGTCGGGTATTCCAATTTGATTTAAGGGGTCAACATGGGCGCTGCATGACGCTCATTGCCCTTTTTTCGCAAAGAAAATATTTGAGGAGTCAGGAAGCTAGGTCCTTTCAGGAAATTAATCAAAGAGGGAAAATCGGCATACAAAATCAAGGTGTCCATGAGGTCGGTGATCGTCCTCCTTTTCAAAAAAAAAAAAAAAGAGCTAGGTGGCAATTTTGCGATGTCCATCTGGACGTTGGAAATTTCCCAAAGTGAGATGCTCAAAGTGCCGAATATCCAGTTTTCTCCAATTGACACTGCGTTAACCTTTCTTTTCCTGTAAAGGAGAGATCCAGGACCATGGAGAACTTTCCCGGCGGAACTTTGAGAACTTGGCTCTAATATTTGTCCACGGATAGGAGAAACTTGCAGCGACCAGCGACGGCGACCTTTCCTGAAAACGGACTCAAGCTTTGGCCTCGCCTACGAGAGCAAGCAGCATTAGTAAAATCGAAACCCTGTGAGAAGGGTCAGATCCCCACGCCGGCATCGACCTGTCCCATGTTACTTGAAGAAGCCGTAAATAAAGGAAGGAAATGAAGGAAGAAAAGAGAGATTGGACGGATGGAACCGACGAACGCACCAAACTGCTTTTGGCGCAGGCGCAGAATCGTGCGCCGTCCTCTCCTGTAGCCTCGCCACCAACCGGTTCATCAGTCACACACTCACACGGAGCGAGTACGCAGTGCGCAGCGCGCACGCTCTCCTCCTAATCTTAAGTAGAAAACGAGGTAGCTGCCTGCGGCCTACCTCACTCACTCACCCGACCGCGCGCCGGCCCGCTCCTGCACTACACCCAGAGGCTTCCTCCCACCGGACGCAGGATCGCGACTGCCTAGCTACCCAGAGCTTGGAGCCTGAGCTCTCAGGTGGTTCTTCCTTCCATCGATCTGCTTCTTGGGCGATCTTGCTAGGGGCTCGCTGATGGAGGCGGCGTTGGTTCTGGTGGTGGCGGTGCTCCTCCTGTCCCCAGCTCTCGTTGCCTCAGGTTGGCTACAGCTGCAATGTTCGCCGGTTGCTCTGTTCTTTGAGCGTCCTGCTTGAATTACTCTGTTCTTAGAGCATTTCCATGGTTTCTTCAATGAGGTTTCCTCAACTGAGCGAAATTCTCTCTCTGTTCTTCCCTCTTTGTGTGCGTGGCAGATTTCTGCGTGTGCCGGTCGGAGCAGCCGACGGCGGTGCTGCAGAAGGCGATCGACTACGCGTGCGGGCAGGGCGCGGACTGCACGGCCATCGCGCAGAGCGGGGCGTGCTACAGCCCCGACGAGGTCGCCGCGCACTGCTCCTGGGCCGCCAACAGCTACTTCCAGAAGTTCAGGTCCTCCGGCGCCACCTGCGACTTCTCCGGCGCTGCCACCCTCTCCTCCACCGACCCCAGTACGTCCACTACACTCCGCCCTCACCGCATTGCCATTCCACATCCTTGGATGGATTCTTCCTCACGTACGTGCGTGTGCTCTGTTGTTCTTCTTTCAGGTTTCTCCGGGTGCACGTTCCCTTCCAGTGCCAGGTACAATTTTCATCCTCGCTCAGACATTAAGTCGCAGTAGTATCATCAGATGTCTTCCGGCATTTTCCTGAATTTGATTATAGAACAAAAGGCAAAAGGGCCAAAAGACATCTTTGCTTGGCTTCAGTGTCTTGCAGTTTTGTCATGGCTAAGCTAGACAAAAGGGAGATGCGCTAATTAAACTTTCCATACGGTTGATCGTCGCATCTGAGCTAAAAAGGTCAGACAGGCGTTCTTCCAGCATGTGCATCATGTCTGGACGCGAAAAGGAAGCTTCACTGACAGAGCTACTAGCGATTATTGTACTAATATACTCTAGGGAAAGCTCCAGCTTTCCAAAGACTATTATGATAATACAGTTCAAGTGTCAGAGCGTGTGTATAACATATTAGGTTCGGTATGCAAGCTTGGAAACACAGACGCATGACGCTATGATGCATTTTGACGTGGATGTTTTCTTCTCTTTGACGCAGCGCCGCCGGCACCGCCACGGGAGCCGGGACGGCCACGACGGGCACCGGCACCACCACGGGCACCGGGACGACGACGACGGGCACCGGGACAACCACGGGGGGCACCTTCAGTCCGGGGATGGGCACCGGCTTCAACAGCACCGGGTTCAGCCCGACGACCGGGAGCATGGACGGCACCGCCGCGGCGGCCGGCTTGCTCCCGTCGATCAGACTGGCGGCCTCCATCGCCGTCCTCCTCCTCTCCTACTTGGCGCTGCCATGAACTCTGCCTGCCTGTCCGTCTCTTCTCATGGCAGAACACATTAGCAGTTAGCTTCAGTGGCCTTCTGGTCTGGTCTGGTCTGCCAGAAGCAAGCTGAGAGTGTGGCTTTGTCTAATGGAATCCATCGATCTGGAGAGTTGATCGCCGTTATTGTTCCCTAGTGTCATGGGCTGGCTAGCTGGGGGTGTCATTTTGGTTCTAGTTTAATTTAAATTGATATATGGCCTCCCACAGGCTGGAGGAGTGGTGTATGATTCGGTAGGATGCCTGTCTCTTTCCCGCTGCAAGGACCCTTGTCTTCCTTGTCTGTTTTTATACTGTTGGCTTCTCTTAATTTTTAAGCATTTTTTTGCTTGTGAATCTGGGCTATGATAGTCTGGCTGGCGGTTCGATTTATTTCAACAAGGATCGGTTGGTGCAATCTTCGGTCGCCATCAGCTTTCCTTGCATATTTTTCGGTGTTGATGGTGGCTTGTGCGTGCCATAGTATTCTCAGCATGGAATCTTGCACCTCCCCGCATCAACTTGTTTGCCAACCACCATGTGGTGTGGTGTGACCATCTGGAGGGCAAACAACAGTAAGATAATTCATAGCCAAGGTTTTTTAGCACGCCCTCAAACCGTCCGCCATCCGACCGTCCGGTCGCATTTTGGCAGCAACGTAGTACCCCATTGGTCCGACCGGTCTGGATATCCGTTTTTTCACAAACCGGAGGAAAACCAGGGGACTTTGCGGGCGTCCAGACTGCTGCTGCACAAGCGTCGGACACCCCGGACTCACCCAAAAATCTCTCCCGCGTGAAGATGTTGCCGCGTATTCATGACGGCATGCGCCGCTCGAGAGCGCCAATGTGCATTCATGCCGGCCCACAAGCGGATGCGACTTCTCATTGGAGACGGCATTGTAGCGGTGCGTTGGCCGAGAGCGCTGCTCTGTCTCCGCCCTGGGTGGTGTTTGTGAAGATTGTCCCCTATTGTAAGGTAACAAAGGATGTCTCTTTTCTCAAATGCAAGAAGCTGCTAGGAAGCATGTGGAGATGGCATTTGGATTGCTCCAATCTCGATGGATAATTATTCGTGGAGCTACAAATATGTGGGATTCAGAGACATTGTGGCAGTGATGACATGTTGTGTAGTCTTCCAGGACATGGTTGTGAAGGATGAGTGTGATGGGGCTGCTCGTACACACGATTTTGAAATGCCTGGAGTGAATGTACGCCCGGAATAAGTTCCGGAGCGTGTTGTCAACTTCCCAGAGATTCATCGACAACTCCAAAATCATCAGGAGCACGCTCAATTACTAAGTAATTTTGTGGAGCATATGTGGATCTAGATCAGAAACCATTAAAATTAATATTCAACTATACACTAGAGATGCATTGATAACTTCGACTATGCACACGCGCTGGCCATGCATGGTTTCAACTGCATTGGCGCGATCGCTCCTGTTACCATCATCTCCTGCACCAACCTGCCCACCGCCGGCTTGGACTTTGCCTCTGCCCCGCCCTCTGATGACGACACCAACGCCGACTTCCCTGCGGGCATGGACGACGACCTCGCTCCTCCTCCTCCGCCCCTGCCTCCCAAGATGATGGTTGTCGCATTGCGGAGCTCCCCAGAGGGCTCACCATGTGGGCTTCCCCGGCACCGGCAGTCAAGGCCAAGCCGCTCCTGGAGAAGCCGGCCAACGTCCTCATCTACATGCGGCCGGGCTTCTTCGACGTCGTCGTCCTCAGCTCCTCTGGTGATCGCGGCTTCTATCGCCTGCCCATGCAGGAGGTGGCTGCGGCTGCCGGCATGCTCGTCGCCAACTTCGCCACCGCGTCCATCGGTCACCTCTCCAAGGTGGCCATAGTGGGGCCTTCTAGAACCCCCATCACCTCCGTGGACGTCATCTGCCGTGACTCTAGGGCTTTGTCGGGCCCTGCGGCCGCTGCAGCCGTCGGCGATCTCGACCTCTCCTGGCCCGCCACCCCTCTGGTGCTGGAGGAAGACAACGAGGTCCCTGCTCCCGTGGTGCCGCTGCCTTCTCCTCCGCCCGCCGCCACCCCTCCGGTGGCCTCCCCCGCCCGCCGCCAAAGCGCCCGCCTCGCCGGGATCGAGCCTCCGGAGTACGTCTCCATCATCCAGAAGGCCACTCAACACATGCGTGTCTTGAAGGAAGGGAAGCTTTCTGCTAGTGGAAAGGCGCTCCTCCCAGTTTAGCTCATCGACATGGCGCCCGAGGTCTCCTCGCCCCTCCCTCGGCAGACGCGGCCGGAGCTTGCCGCTGCCTGTGATGTGCCCGCCTCGGCTCTCCTTGATGACACCGCATGTGTCTAATGTTGCGTCTTCAACTGTCAGCCCCGGATCCCCTCGCGATCCTTCTCTGCCGTCGCGCTTCGGCTTGTATCAGTCTATCGTCTGTATCCCGTTTAAGTCCTAGCTTTGCTCCGACCATAGGTCTTAGCTCTTCTGAGCTTGGTCGCAGCCTCTTTCCATTGCTACTTTCACGTCTAGTTGCAGCTGTGGGTCTATACCCGGCTGTACTTGGCCTAGACTTGCTCCTTGTATCTGTTCGTAGGTGGCCCTGTCCAGCCATGTTTCGTTATGTTTTCGATGTCCTTTATGGTTTCCATGAATCGTAAAACTCGTTTCATCTCTTGGAATGTTCGTGGTCTCGGCAGAAACAAAAAATGTACTGACGTGAAAGCTGCTCTCTTCGGCCTCGACCCCTCTTTTATTTGCTTGCAAGAAACAAAGCTTGATGATATCTCTACTTTCAAAGCCAGCTCCTTCTTACCTACTAGGTTGAAATCATTCCATTTCCTTCCTTCAAACGGTTCTGCTGGAGGAATCCTAACAGCTTGGAACGATCAAGACTACTCCCGCACTTCTGTCACTGCTCTTAAGTTCTCCTTAACCTTAAACTTCTCGGCCAGAGCTAGCAACGATGATTTCTCGATCTCTAACATTTATGGTCCTTGCGTCAACTTTGAGAAGCAAGCGTTTGTTGACGAACTTCTTCTCTTAGGCTCCTCTGTAACCGGCCCCTAGGCTCTTTTAGGCGATTTCAACTTTACTCTAAAGCCCAACGAGCGTTCAAATGACAACTTTAACCATTCCGAAGCCTTGCTCTTCTCGTCTACCTTAAAACATCTTAATCTTCAGGAGCTTTCCCTTCTTGATGGGCTATTTACTTGGTCTAACCAACAAGACTCCCCTACTTTGGTGCGCTTGGATAGGGCTTTTGTCAACACAGCTTGGAGTTTCCTCCTCCCAGACTCCACACTCACGTCCGCTTGCCGGTCAACTTCTGATCATGTGCCGCTTGTTCTCATTGCTGCATCCAAAGTTCCCATGCTTTCGGTCTTCCGGTTCAACAACGGCCTTCTGCACTTACAACCTTTCATGAACATCATTTTGCAAAATTGGAATAGTGTTGTTCCATCTACCCACTTGGGCCACTTATGTCTCAAACTTAAGAGAGTGCGCGCTGCTGCTAAGGCCTGGGCCAAGCAAGCTAGATCTCCTCTTGTGATCACTAAGAACTGCCACACGGTCATCACCTTCCAAGACAAAATAGAAGAAATCCGCTCGCTCTCCTCCTTAGAACGCTCTCTTCACATGCAGGTTTCTCTGTCCCTTCACCGGCATAACGCCCTAGCTGCTGTTTACTGGCGGCAACGGCCTAAAATCAAGGACTGTGTGCTCGGTGATGAGAACACGGACTACTTCCACCTTTGCTCTACGATCAGGCTGCGTATAAACCAAAATAAATCCCTCAACATAGATGGTAGCGAGGTCTCTTCCCACTCCGGCAAGCATCGTGCTCTTTGTGACTACTTTAAACTTGTCATTGGAACCCCTATAGCCTGTTCTATTCCTCTGAATCTAAACGAGCTAGTATCCGGTTCTCGTCTAAGACCCTCTCAGTCTCTCAATTTGACTCGCCTTCTCTCGAGGAGATTAAACGGCTCTTCGACATTTAATGATAATGCTAGCCCCGGACCAGACGGTTTTGGGCCAGCTTTCTACGAGGCCAATTGGGACCTAGTTAAAAACGACCTTCTATCCCTTCTCAACAGTTTCTACTCCTGCTCTGCAGATCTTAGGCGTATCAACAAAGCTTACATTGTCCTCATCCCCAAAAAAACTGGCACAACTGACCCTGACCAGATGTGTCCGATTTCCCTTCAAAAATGCTCGGTCAAACTCTGCTCCAAGTGCCTTTCTATTAGAGTTCAGCCGGTTATTCGTGATCTTGTCCATGTGGATCAATCCGGCTTTATCAAAGGACGGTGTATCTCAGAAAACTTCATTCTCGCAGCTGATATTGTGCAAGCTTGCCACAAAAGAAAATGCCCGACCTTAGTCTTAAAATTGGATTTTAGGAAAGCCTTTGACTCTGTCTCTTGGGAGAGTCTTTATCGTATCCTTCAAGCCAAAGGCTTTTCAGAAAGTTGGATTCGTTGGATTATGATGCTAAACAACTCTGGTCAATCGGCTATTCTTCTTAACGGCGTTCCCAGGCATTGGATTCAATGTAAAAATGGTCTCAGACAAGGCGACCCCATTTCACCTTACCTCTTCATCATTATTGCCGATATCCTCCAATGCATGATCCTAGAGGCCTCAGCTCGAGGCTCGCAGCACCCAATTGTTCCTAACTCGCCATGCCCCGTTCTTCAATACGCCGGATGACACTCTAATTATCATAAAGGCGTATTTAAGATAACCTTGCCTCCCTAAAATCTATCCTGCTCAACTTCTCCTCGCCACGGGTCTCAACATTAATTTTGCTAAAAACACTTTTGCTCCAATCCATGTTGACCCTTACGTGGCCGCCGCATGGCAAGTATGTTGGGTTGCTCGGTCGCCACTTTCCCGCAGAACTATCTTGGTCTCCCTTTGTCTACCCACAAACTTCGTCTAATAGATTTCCACCCGTTAATTGCTAAGGTTGACAAGAGGTTAGCTGGTTGGCGGGGACACCTTCTCTCTGCGGCCGGTAGGGCAGTTCTTGTCAACTCTGTAATTCGAGCTCTTCCCACCTATGCTATGAGCGTTATGCTGCTTCCTGTTGGTTCTATTCAGGAGATAGACAAGCGGTGTCGTGCTTTCTTTTGGGATGGCGATGACCACGTGAATGGGGGTCAATGCAAAGTTGCTTGGGCAGACGCCTATGCCCCCACTAAGAAGGGTGGCCTGGGTTTTAGATGCCTTCGTACTCATAATATTTGCCTGCTTCTAAAATCCCTCAGTAAAATACACCAACGTGGTCTTGGCTCTTGGGACTCTTGGCTTGCCTCCACGTATGGCTGGGAAGGCAGGCACTACATTGGTGACACTCATAGATTACACACAATAGTTTGGAAGGACCTCTTGTCTGGTCTCCCTTTCTTCCGCTCTATTACCCACGTCAAGATCGGTAACGGTGTCTCAACCGCGTTTTGGTTGGATCTATGGATCAGCAACGATACCTTGGCTACTCGCTTCCCAAATTTTTTCTCCCATGTTACAAAACCTAATGTATCTGTTGCGTTTGTTCTTTCGGCGGAGGATCTTCGTCTTTCGTTACAACCACGTCTGACCTTCGCTGCTACTAACGAGCTTCTTTCCCTGCGTACTGTTTTAGCCACAGTTAACTTGATGCCGCAGGTACCGGATAACCGTTTATACAGGATCAATGATAAGCCTCTTTCTATTGCTTCTGCGTATGGAGCTGCTTTCTCATCTCGGCCGGATGATCAGTTCTCTGAATTCATCTGGAGGAAGAACTATGCGACTAATCGGTGTAGGTTTTTATCTGGCCGAGCATCGAGGAAGACTGTTTACCAACGAAAGGCCGCTCGGAGGGACCTAACGGACTCCGACACCTGCCCTTTCTGTTCGGAAACGGAGTCTACCTCCCACATGCTAATTCACTGCCATGTTGCCGCTCAAGCTTGGATGACTGTGGACTCGCTAAACATCAACCCTTCAGATTGTTCTTCCATCCAAGACCTGCAAGGGCATTCACCTGCTTGCAAATTTCGCAATACGGTTACTATGTCCATCCTCTGGAGCCTTTGGAATAGAAGGAACGCTAAAGTTTTCAATCAAGAAGTGGAGTCTTTGGGCTGCGTTCTTCGGCGGGCATCGCAAGACCTCTTTCTTTGGGCCCATCGATCGATGTGGAAAGGAGAATCACAAACAAATTCTGATCGACTGGGGAATCATGTTGTCCCTGCTAGATGTAGCATAGTATTTTTTATTTGATGTTTCCCTTTTTTTTCCTTTGCCCCTCCCTCTGTATATATTCTCTTTTAAACTTTAAAATTAATAAATGAGTTCAGGCTGGCTTTCGCCCGCCGTAGTTCCCTCAAAAAAAACTATGCACACGCAAGCAGTCAATAATCTTGTTGTGCATATGTGGATCCACGATCGGAAACCATCACTCTGATTAATACTTATGTTTCAACTATTTCTTTATTTGAATTGTGTATAGTTGAATTGCCGTGTGTTTGCGTTCATTATTGTGCGCTATTTCTATGGTTGAATGATCTACTTGCATGAAATTTCCTATATATTGTACGAAGATATTTATCGGTCAGACCTTTATGACAACATACGTAGTTTCCTTTATCCGTTGGTATGTTACTTGCCCGAGTTTCGATCGTCGGTATCTCCATACCTAGTTCAATCTCGTTACCGGCAAGTCTCTTTACTCATTCCATAATACATCATCTCGTAACTAACTTCTTAGTCACTTTGCTTGCAAGCTTCTTGTGATGATGTATTACCGAGAGGGCCCAGAGATACCTCTCCGTCATATGGAGTGACAAATCCCAATCTCAATTCACGCCAACTCAACAGACCCCTTCGGAGATACATGTAGAGCATCTTTATGATCACCCATTTACGTTATGATGTTTGATAGCACACACTACTAGGGAAAACCTTATACACAGAAATTTAGCAGTAGCGCGTGTTAAAAAAGCACGTTGGTGCTAAGTAGCAGTAGCGCTGATGTAAATGGCGCTACAGATACAGTTGTAGTAGTAGCGCGCCTGAAGATAAAAGCGCTACTACTAAAATTCCCACGGCTTAGCCGATAGGCTACACATGGTAGTAGCGATCTACGTCGAACCGCGCTGCCGCTGCGTGCTTTTTAGCAGCGCGTTTACGCTGAAAGGCGCCACTACTAAAGGAAATAAACTTAAATGGAAAGCAAATAGAAAAGTAAATGAAAATGAAAGAAATAGAAAAAGGTGAAAGAAAAAAATGTAAAGAAAAATAAATGAAAAAGGGGAACGAAGAGAAAGGAATAGAAATAGCGCGTATCGAGGAACGCGCTGTAGCTAGCTTAGCAGTAGCGCACTTCCTGGAATGTGCTGCTGCTACTTCTAACTTAACCGCGCGGTTTGTTCTTCCCCACGGCCACTTCCCCCAAATCCAACTCCTCCGCGCTGTCGCCGCCACATCGCTGGCCGGCCACAAGACTCTCCGTCACTCTCCGCACACCTCGACGCCGCCCGACCTCGGATTCGACGCCGCCCGCTAACCCCGACCTCGACGCTACCGAGCCCGACCCCGACCTCGACGTCGCCTGCCCCTCCCTCGCCGCAGGCACCCGAGGTGAGCACGTCTGCTCCTCCCCCTCCCCTACCTCTGCCTAGGGTTCTTCAAATTTTAGTTGCATCGAATTAGTTAGCGTTCATCTATGGGTGGAAACGAATCGGATGCGGATGTTATCGGATACGGATGCGGCTCGGATGTTTTCTTAGATGATGAAAAAACGCTATTGTAATGCATAATAAAACGAGTAAAATTTGACCACTTATTTCGCTTTTAAGTTGGATAATTGAAATATCCGCTACCACTTTCCACCCCTAGGTTCACCAAATTAGATGGTAATTACGGTAGTAGTTCCTAGGTACTAATTAGTTAGTAAGAACTAGGGACTAATTAGGTACTAGTTTATTTTTATTTATAGTAAGTTTATTTTTAGTAAGAACTAGTTGAATTAATAGAACTAGTTGAACATGTCACATTTGTTGTTATTTTTTAGTTAAAGCAATTTTTCCCGCATCGATGTCGACGATGCCTATCCCGCATCCTCGTCGTCGGCTCGGCGGAGGACACCTGCTTGACTAGATGGGCCATGTCCGGGAGTGGGCTACTGGCTGAGATCGGGAGGCGCTACCTACCGGGGGCGCAGCTTGGTGAGGAGCCAGCCCATCGTTGACCCGAACCTTCTTTGGTGGCGGTCGCGTGGGCCAGTGATAACCCACAAGTATAGGGGATCAATTGTAGCCTCTTTCGATAAGTAAGAGTGTCGAACCCAACGAGGAGCTAAAGGTAGAACAAATATTCCCTCAAGTTCTATCAACCACCGATACAACTCTACGCACGCTTAACGTTCTCTTTACCTAGAACAAGTATGAAACTAGAAGTACTTTGTAAATGTTTTTGGATAAGTTTGCAAGAAATTTAAAGAGCACGTAAATAAAAAGTAGGGGATGTTTAGATAAAGACACAACTAAATTAGTTTTAGGAAAGAGCTTGTTGTCACGAGAAAGTTATTTGTCCCTAGGCAATCGATAACTAGACCGGTAATCATTATTGCAATTTTATTTGAGGGAGAGAAATAAGCTAACATACTTTCTCTACTTGGATCATATGCACTTATGATTGGAACTCTAGCAAGCATCCGCAACTACTAAAGATCATTAAGGTAAAACCCAACCATAGCATTAAAGTATCAAGTCCTGTTTATCCCATACGCAAACAACCTACTTACTCGGGTCTGTGCTTCTGTCACTGATACGTCCATTTTGCATCATGCTTCTATATCGATATTTATCGCATCATGGGCTGTTATTACACGTTATGTCACAATACTTATTCCTATTCTCTCTTATTTTACAAGGTTTACATAAGGAGGGAGAATGCCGCAATTGGAATTCGGGTGGAAAAGGAGAAAATATTGGAGACCTATTCGCACAACTCCAAAAGTCCTGAAACTCCACGAATGTTATTTTGGAAATAATAAAAAATATTGAGCGGAAGAAGTACGCCGAGGGGGCCCCACCTGGCCACGAGGGTGGGGCGCGCCTACCCCCTGTATGCCGCCTCGTGGGCCCCCTGTTGGCTCTCCGGTGGCCATCTTCTGCTATATGAGGTCTTTCGTCAAGGAAAAAAATCATAAGCAACCTTTCGGGACGAGACTCTGCCGCCACGAGGCGGAACCTTGGCGGAACCAATCTAGGGCCCCGACAGAGCTGTTTGATACGTCCATTTTGCATCATGCTTTTATATCAATATTTTATTGCATTATGGGCTGTTATTACACGTTATGTCACAATACTTATGCCTATTCTCTCTTATTTTACAAGGTTTACATAAGGAGGGAGAATGCGAATGGAATTACAGAAATTTGGAAAAGGAGCAAATATGAGAGACCTATTCTACACAACTCCAAAAGTCCTGAAACTCCACGGAATGCCTTACAATAAATAATAAAAAATCCTTGCCAAAGATGAAGGCCTGGGGGCCCACACCCTGTCCACGAGGGTGGGGGCGCGCCCCCCTACCTCGTGGGCCCCTTGGTGGCCCTCCGATGCCCATCTTCTGCTATATGAGGTCTTTCGTCGAGAAAAAAATCAGAAGCAACCTTTCGGGACGAAACTCCGCCGCCACGAGGTGGAACCTTGGCGGAACCAATCTAGGGCTCCGTCAGAGCTGTTCTGCCGGGGACACTTCCCTTCCGGGAGGGGGAAATCATCGTCATCGTCATCACCAACGCTCCTCTCATCGGGAGAGGGCAATCTCCATCAACATCTTTACCAGCACCATCTCATCTCAAATCCCTAGTTCATCTCTTATATCCAATTCTTGTCTCTAAGTCTGGGATTGGTACTAGTAGGTTGCTAGTAGTGTTGATTACTCCTTGTAGTTGATGCTAGTTGGTTTATTTGGTGGAAGATCATATATTCAGATCCTATATGCATATTAATACCCCTCTGATTATGAACATGAATATGCTTTGTGAGTAGTTACGTTTGTTCCTGAGGACATGGGAGAAGTCTTGCTATTAGTAGTCATGTGAATTTGGTATTCGTTCGATATTTATATGAGATGTATGTTGTCTAGCCTCTAGTGCTGTTATGTGAACGTCGACTACATAACACTTCACCATTATTTGGGCCTAGAGGAAGGCATTGGGAAGTAATAAGTAGATGATGGGTTGCTAGAGTGACAGAAGCTTAAACCCTAGTTTATGTGTTGCTTCGTAAAGGGCTGATTTGGATCCATATGTTTCATGCTATGGTTAGGTTTACCTTAATACTTTTGTTGTAGTTGTGTATGCTTGAAATAGAGGTTAATCATAAGTGGGATGTTTGTTCAAGTAAGAACAGCACCCAAGCACCGGTCCACCCACATATCAAATTATCAAAGTACCGAACGTGAATCATATGAACGTGATGAAAACTAGCTTGACGATATTCCCATGTGTCCTCGGGAGCGCTTTTCCTATTATAAGAGTTTGTCTAGGCTTGTACTTTGCTACAAAAAGGATTGGGCCACCTTGCTGCACTTTATTTACTTTTGTTACTTGTTGCTCGTTACAAGTTATCTTATCACAAAATTATCTGTTACCACTTATTTCAAAGATTTGCAGAGAATACCTTGCTGAAAACCGCTTATCATTTCCTTCTGCTCCTTGTTGGGTTCGACACTCTTACTTATTGAAAGGACTACGATAGATCCCCTATACTTGTGGGTCATCAAGACTCTTTTCTGGCGCCGTTGCCGGGGAGTGAAGCGCCCTTGGTAGGTGGAATTTGGTAAGGAAGATTTTATATAGTGTGCTGAAATTTACTGTCACTTGTTACTATGGAAAGTAATCCTCTGAGAGGCTTGTTCGGGGTATCTTCACCCCATCCAGTAGAGCAAAGAGTTGCTCCTCAACCTACTGAACCTACTGAACCTATTGAAAATAAAACTCCTTTTGAAGTTCCTTCGGGTATGATGGAAAAACTGCTAGCTAATACTTTTGCAGGAGATGGAACCAAGCATCCTGATGAACACTTAATATATGTGGATGAGGTTTGTGGATTATTTAAGCTTGCAGGTATACCCAATGATGTTGTTAAGAGAAGGTATTCCCTTTATCTTTGAAGGGAGATGCATTGACATGGTATAAGCTATGTGATGATACGAGATCATGGAACTACAAAAAACTGAAATTGCAATTTCACCAAAAATATTATCCCATGCATCTTGTTCATCGTGATCGCAACTACATATATAATTTTTGGCCTCGCTGAGGAGAAAGCATAGCTCAAGCTTGGGGGAGGCTTAAATCAATGTTATATTCATGCCCTAATCATGAGCTCTCGAGAGAAATAATTATTCAAAGTTTTTATGCTCGGCTTTCTCATAATAATCAAACCATGCTCGATGCTTCTTGTGCTGGCTATTTTATGATGAAGACTACTGAATTCATATGGAATTTATTGGATAGAATTAAACGGAACTCTGAAGATTGGGACCTCGACGAAGGTAAGGAGTCAGGTATGACACCTAAGTTTGATTGTGTTAAATCTTTTATGGACACCGATATTTTCCGTAAGTTTAGTACTAAATATGGACTTGACTCTGAATCTTTTGCTACTTAAGTTGATCTCCCCAAGGAGAAGTGGTTTAAATATCATCCTCCCGTAGAAGTAAAAGTAGTTGCACCTATTAAAGTTGAAGAAAAGACTGTCACTTATAATGATCCTATTGTTCCTACCTCTTATGTTGAGAAACCACCTTTCCCCGTTAGAATAAAGGATCATGCTAAAGCTTCAACTGTGGTTCGTAAAAGCAATATTAGAACTTATACACCTCCTGAGCAAGTCAAAGTAGAACCTAATATTGCTATTGTTAAAGATCTCTTGTCTGATAATATTGATGGGCATGTTATTCAATTCTGTGGTGAATGTGACGCCCCCGATTCAATCGTACACAAATCATGCACGCAAATGTGTACGATCAAGATCAGGGACTCACGGGAAGATATCACAACACAACTCTACAAATAAAATAAGTCATACATGCATCATAATACAAGTCAGGGGCCTCGAGGGCTCGAATACAAGTGCTCGATCATAGACGAGTCGTGAAGCAACAATATCTGATCTGAGACATAAGCTAAACAAGTTTGCCTTAAGAAGGCTAGCACAAAGCTGGGATACAGATCGAAAGAGGCGCAGGCCTCCTGCTGGGATCCTCCTAAACTACTCACAGTCGTCGCCGGGCTGCTGACGTAGTAGTAGGCGCCTCGGTGTAGTAGTCGCCATCGACGGTGGCGTCGCTCACAGGCTCCATCGTGCAGTTGCAGCAATCGAGTAGAGGTAGGGGGAAAAAGGGGGAAACAAGGCAACCGTGAGTACTCATCCAAAGTACTCGCAAGCAAGGAGCTACACTACATATGCATGGATATATGTGTAAAGGGCCATATCAGTGGACTGAACTGCAGAATGCCAGAATAAAAGGGGGATAGCTAGTCTTATCGAAGACTACGCTCCTGGTCACCTTCGTCTTGCAACAGGTAGAAGAGGGTAGGTTGAAGTCCTCCAATGTAACATCACATAGCAATAATCCTACCCGGCGATCCCCTCCTCGTATCCCAGAGAGAGCGACCACCGGTTGTATCTGGCACTTGGAAGGGTGTGTTTTATTAAATATCTGGTTCTAGTTGTCATAAGGTCAAGGTACAACTCCAAGTCGTCCTGTTACCGAAGATCACGGCTATTCGAATAGATTAACTTCCCTGCAGGGGTGCACCAACTTACCCAACACGTTTGATCCCATTTGGCCGGACACACTTTCCTGGGTCATGCCCGACCGCGGAAGATCAACACGTCGCAGCCCCACCTAGGCACAACAGAGAGGCCAAAGACGCCGGTCTAAACCTAAGCGCGACAGTGCAGGGCCCATCGCCCAATGGACACCGCACATTGCGAGGGCGGAAAAGCGCACCTTGCCTAGCGTGCGTTCCATCCAATCCGGCCAAGGCCGCCCGTCAGCCGACGTCTGAAGTGCTTCAACTGATACCACGACGCCGAGTGCCCATATCTTTCCCACGTAGTTGGTTAGTGCGTATAAGCTCGTAACCAACTCAGATCAAATACCAAGATCTCGTTAAGCGTCTTAAGTATCCGCCAACGCCGAACAGGGCCAGGCCCACCTCTCTCCTAGGCGGTCTCAATCTGCCCTGTCGCTCCGCCACAAATATCCATCCAGAGGGCCGTCGGGACAAAGGTCCTTTCAGCCCCCAATCCGTGAATCACTCGCGGGTGCTCCACAAGCCGACCCGACTTTAGCCACCGCATGTATCATGTATAAGTATAAGTATATACCCGTGATCACCTCCCGAGTGATCACGGCCCGATAGTATAGCACAGCAGACGGACAAGAATGTAGGGCCACAGATGGAAATACTAGCATCATATACTAAGCATGTAGGATTGCACGTAAAGGTAACAACAGTAGTAACAAGTACATGCTATGCATAAGGAAAGGTATAACTGAAAGCGGTAACATGCTACACTACTCTAATGCAAGCGGTATAGAGTAGAATAGGCGATATCTGGTGATCAAGGGGGCTTGCCTGGTTGCTCTGGCAAGAGAGAGGGGTCGCCAACTCGTAGTCGAATCGGGCAGCAGCTGGCGTCTGCATCTCATAGTCTACTGGAGAGAAGAGGGGAAGAAACAATGAATACCATGTAAACAGATGCATATCGATGCATGACATGACAAGTAACGATGCTAGGCGTGCCCTAACGTGGTATGAGGTGGTACCGGTTAAGGGGGGAAACATCCAGGAAAATATTCCCGGTGTTTCGTGTTTTCGGGCAGAGGAGCCGGAGGGGGAAGTTGTGGGTTCGATAGGTTAGGGGTGTGTGGCGGACGAACGGACTGCGTATCCGGATTAAATCTCGCTGCTCGAGCAACTTTCATGTTGAAAATATTTTAATCCGAGTTACGGATTAAAAGATATGATTTTCTAAAGATTTTATTAATTTTTGGAATTTAATTAATTATTTAATTAATTCGAAAAATGGATTTATGACGTCAGCATGATGTCATGCTGACGTCAGCAGTCAACGTTGACCGCTGACCTGGTCAACCTGACATGTGGGTCCAGTGGGACCCACCTATCAGACTCTGTTTAGGTTAATTACATATTAGTTAATTTAATTAGTGATTAGGTTAATGTAATTAGGATTAATTAACTTAATTAATTACTTAATTAACTAATTAATATTTTAATTATTTTAATTATTATTTATTTATTTATTTAATATATTTTTTATTCCCCTTTTTTTAAAACGTTATGGGAGGGGGGGCCTTTGTCAGCGGGCCAAAGGCCTATGCGCAAGGGCACCCCGGGCAAGACTCACGGGGCCGAGCCCGACCGGGAAGGCGAGGCAAGGCGAGGCCACCGGGGAGCAGCGGCGCACCAGAGGCCGGTGAGGTAGAGGGGAGGGCCGGCCAGCTACGGCGAGCGGCGGGGCCGGGCCGGCGAGTGCCCTGCGGGCACAAGGCTGCACGCGAGCGGGGGAAGAGGCCCGGGCGCTGCTGTAGGCCACGGGAGGCCGGGCGATGGCGGGGCCGACGTGGGCGGACGCAAGGAGAAAGACGGGCGAAGGGCGCCGACCGGAGCCGAGCGGGCGACGGCATGGATGGGCGCCGGGCGGAGAAGGGCGCGGCGTCTGCGGCAGAGGAGCCGACGGGATGGTGAGGGGCCGGGCGGAACGCTGGCGCGCGCCGGCAGGCGCTGGCGACGGTGGCGCCGGAGCGCCGAGCGGGCGACGGCCGAGGCGACCTAGGGGAGAGGGGGGCGGGGGAAGAGGCCTGGCCGAACGGAGGAGGCGCGAGGAGGGGGCACGCGGCGCGGCTGCGTGCGGAGAGGCCAAGACGGCACGGGCACGGCCGCCCGGGGAGGGACCGGCGACGGCGCGTCGTGGGGGGGGGGGAAGAGGAGAGGAGGCGAGGCTCACGGCGGGGAGGCGCGTAGGGTCTAGGCAGTGGGCTCGGGGACGGTCGGGGATGACCGGCGAGGAGGAGGGCGAGGAGGCGGCGTTCGGCGGCGACGAGGTCCCGGCGAGGTGGAGGACGGGGACGGCGAGGCCTGGCGATGGTAGCGGGCGACGGCCAGCGTCCCACGTCCGGCGTGGAGTTGGGGGGGCGCGGACGCGCGGCGGTGGCCGGGGTCGTCGGCCCGTTCCCGATCCAGAACTGGATCGGGGGGGTGGGCAAGGGGATCGTGGGGGGGAGGGGGGGCTGTCGGCGCCTAGGGTTTCTTGGGGGAATAAGGAGAGGGAGTGGGGCGGATGGGCTGTTGGCTGGCAGTGGGCTTGGCCCATTAGGCGAAGAGTCAGGGGGCTTCTCCCCCCTGTTGTTTTGTTTTTTTGTACTTTCTTTCTTTTATTTATTTTCTTTTCTGTTTTAATTTATTTAAACATATTTAGGCATTTTATAAAAATGGGTTTGTTGCACCATAATTAACTTTGTAATATTTGACAACCACCGAACTTTTTAGTTTTAAATTTTTGAAAACTTTTATTGTTTGCCTTTAATTAAATTTTGGTTTTGTTTCATATTTGAACTATCGAGAGTTTATCAACATTAACTGAGGTGACGTGGCATCATTAGAGGGGAATCACTGTAGCTTAATTATCCCAAGGCCACAATTCTCCTCCACTACAAGAAATCTCGTCCCGAGATTTAAGAGGGGAAGTAAGGGGGAAGGGATTTGGTTACGAATTTCTAATGGATCTTCTCGAAGAAGTTAATCCCTTTCGCTGGTGTCTTCAATCCTTTATTCCGATGCATCATGATAAACTTGTCATCATTTCTTCGAGAACTCCATCGTACTTACGAAAAGATAAGGGGCAGCTCACTACGACATAATGCTTTTGAGGGAAACAATCTGGGGCTAACCCATGAATTAGTATAAAATTATCTCTCGAGTTGAACATATGAAATACCTCGAGAGTAAGGTACGAAGGTACCATAATAGGCTCCAAGCGGATAGATAGTTGCTCAAGCCGAACCAGAGTGAGAAAGGGGTTGAGTAGCGAGGGTAAGTATTATGCGTCGATACCGTAATAGATCACTAGGATGGGCCCGTGGATTACATACGAGTCCACGCGAGGAATAACTTTGGGAATAGGGGTGTACAGATGGTCGAGTTTCGATCTGTGGAACTGTGGGTTATGGGCCCACCATGTGGTTTTTATAGGAGCGGTGACATCTTTCACGGTCATGATAGCAAGGCATGTCGAGAGTACCATGTCGCTTATGTCGGCATCAACGTTGGTACCAAGGGCGAGGGACGAAGAGAACCACTTTCACCTTTCGTTGAACGAGGCGGACCAATAGGCAAGGTTCTCGCCCATCGGTGGCTACCGAAATGTCATCAACAATAGTAACAGGGTCTTCTTGTGAGTTGTACCTCGAGGTGTTTGCACAAGCGGTGGATTATTACCGCTATATCATATAGATCATAGAAAGGGTTCAAACAAACCAATGGAAGGAAAATATGATCATCAGATTAAACAGCACAATGGAAAGGAAAATATGTTTAAACACATATTTCAAGGGTATATCCTTCCCAAGGGCAAGTAGAGCAAGATATCCATGATAGGATATAAAGTAGAAAACCATTTAGGTAAGGGGGAAGGAATCTCATGATATTACCCATACAATGGTGTTAGGATAAATGATAAATAAAATTTAGCATCGTGCTTCAAATGTTCCTGTTGAAAATCGGAGTACCACAGACATGCTTCGAGATAGCATTGACATGGTCTTCATGTGAAGACCAGACTTTGGAAACACGAAGGATCCATCAGGAATAACTTGTAGAATAAGTCTTACAATTTCCTCATGGATGAATGGATAACCTTCTTTGAAAAGGAATCTATAATGATAGGTCCTCCAAAAGGGGGTGCTAGGCATGACATCATGTTACCGGGTCATCAAAGGATCAACATCATAACTCTTGGAAAGTTGTCCCAACCATCATATCTGACCGAGATTCATATCCAATTGGTGTCATGATACCTCAGACTCAGGGGCTCCGAGAGGAAAAGGTGCAACACGAATCCATTTAAATGGCATTGCAAGATTCTCGAGAAATGAACTATGGGAGCGGGTTTACGAAGCAATAGTTCATCATTAAACCAAGGAGGGATGAGAAGGTGGCTGATGGGCTCAGCGACAATTCATCGAGAATTCCAAACGGATGGATTTCCACGATAATATGAACAAGAGGATGACATTTGTTAGATCAAATGATATAATGGGACATGCTCGAGGAAAACATACATAATTAAACATTGGTTGAACGGTGCAGCCGAAATATGGGTTGGGTTGCACGGCCAATGTTAGAATGGTGATTCAATTATCGAAAGACTTAGAATGAACTATCGCCCATTCACTTCAAAGCAATAGGGTTGCTAGAAGTTTTGAATTCACACGTCATAGCTCAATTGTCGGTATTCGGTTGAAAACAATACGGGACCAAGGAATGAACGAAGCTGGCAAGAAGTATTATGATATCAAGAATTCTTAAGAGGTGGTGAAATTCTCACCACATTCTTGACAAAAAGAGATGGTAATACTTCCGAGGTAAGGAAGATCAACTGTCGGGTAGCAGGGATCTGAAGGTTTACACAAAACACGAACAAGTTGTGTTGAATGGAAGGCAATAAAGTGGTCGATGAGAACAGGAATCATCGAGGGGCAAGGATGGTATTATCCATCATGAATTCAATTGAATTCCTGGAAGAGCTCATAAGGTTGATGATGATCATGACTCAATTGTCGAGAGATTTCATGCAGATGTAATCAACCAAATGACGACATCAAGTCGAGGAATGATGAAGCAAGAGGTTATTGGAACCACGATTCTGACACAAACTCGAACTCAAGCTTGTTGTTTAAGGTGAAAGGGTATGACGAGGAAAATCGACGTAAGCTTAGCTATTGTCGCAAATTGGTGCTCCGAAAATAAGGACCAGGTAGCACAGTTAGAACCGTCGCGACTATGATATAGCCAAACAGGCTAGGAATGGCGTGATCGGGTACAAACTCGTAGTTATAGAAGCTTACTGAAGAGTTGTTGAACCGTAGTGCAGACTCGGTTCAGTTATCGGTGTCTTTGAGTGTTTAATAACTCAGAGCCCGTGAAAAATTGGAATCAGTGGGAAGGTAGCACTTGATGAAGAACTCATAAGAAGTTATGCAGTTCCATGATAATCTCGAGATACCAGGGGGTATTACTCGACACAAGATCAAAGTAAAGGGTTGGACTGGTGTATTGATCCTTATGAGACAATTGTTTTAACTTGTCCGAGAAATGGAATCAAAGAAGAACAATCATGGTTGGAACCACGGTTGCAAGGGATCAATTCACAGATACCATATGTTAGTTATCAAGGAAATAGTTATTATTACAAGAAGCTTCCATGATAGGATATACATCGCGTCCATGGGCATGAACACCAAGTTCAAGGTCGACTCTACTTCTCCAATGCATAACCTTTCATTCACTTCTGACGTTCGATGTAGTTGCAGTGTTTAATATTTTATCTGGCGAAGCACCAGAAGAGTATGATTCGTGAAAACTTTCGGGTTCACACGGTTTAGAGAAGGCGTATGTTCAACCCATAGGGGCTTCTTAGAAACATATACCACAAGTTTCAAGAGTAAATAACACAAGCCCGAAAGTAGAGCATGGTTGGCAAAAGGAAAGGATACAATTTACCAAAGGCATTATGTATCGGAGAAAGAACTCACAAAGTGATTAATTATGAAGGACACCGTCGGATAATAATCCAACAGTGGATATGGCGATCCACAATGGGGCTGATATGAGTATCGATACCCAATCAGAGGAAGAAAGATTGCAAATGCATCGGTTTATAGAACAGCTGAATAGTTCAGCGCTTAATTAGCAAAAGTAATTATGATTTTCAAATCAAGGAATCGTGGAGCAAATGCTACGATCAAGAATGGATAAGCTGAATAGACTTAGGGGTACAATCAACGACAATTGGATTGGTCGAGAACCAATTCCAGCTTAAAAGAATGGCAGCTCAGCCGAAAGGTAATTTATAAGGATCAATGATGATTATGCGTGTATTGAAACATATTGAGTCAATAGACCCAAAATGATAATGACAAGGAATGTCAATAAGACTACGAGACTTATGGGATTAACCATAATGCGAGCAAGCAAGAATTTCAAGAGCAATAGGCTACTCAGGATTTTCGGAAGATCTGGTAGTATTTGAATGTATTTTTGTGAAACACATGAACAACTTTGATTTAACGGATACTCGGCAAGCGCGAGTATTTATCCGTAGGGGTATTCATGCAGTAAGGAACTGCAGGGCAGTAAGCGTAAGGAATTCTCGGAATATCGAAGAGTATTTCAGGATATCTTGTAATAACAAGAGGAACTAGGGATGACAATATGAACGATAGGTGTAAGTAGTTATCCGGAGGGATTTATCGATGGAAGTGAATGGCATAAGCGATGGCACATAGTCTCGAGAGCACATCGTAGAGTATCTTCGGAATCTTTTGGTGCAGCAGGCGGTCATCGGTAACAAGTGGCTCTCCGGGAGAAAGTACTTGCGAGAACCTATAGTTAGTTTTGTTTTTAGCAAAATCATTTAACCCGAATAGAAGAGAGTTCAGAGCCCCAGAGTAAAGGTCGAGGAGTAAAAGATCCTAGTACCACCCGATGGCGACGTGGGCCTGTAAGGCACACAGCCAAGTTAGTAAAAGTTTTTGTAATGTCTAGACTCGACTTCGGCCAAGGAGTGTGGAAGGATTCCCTACAGCAAATCGGCTCGATACCAACTTGGACGCTTCGATTCAATCGTACACAAATCATGCACGCAAATGTGTACGATCAAGATCGTGGACTCACGGAAGATATCACAACACAACTCTAAAAATAAAATAAGTCATACAAGCATCATAATACAAGCCAGGAGCCTCGAGGGCTCGAATACAAGTGCTCGATCATAGACGAGTCGTGGAAGCAACAATATCTGAGTACAGGACATAAGCTAAACAAGTTTGCCTTAAGAAGGCTAGCACAAACCGGGATACAGATCGAAGAGGCGCAGGCCTCCTGCCTGGGATCCTCCTAAACTACTCCCGGTCGCCGCCGTGGCTGCACGTAGTAGTAGGCGCCTCAGGTGTAGTAGTCGCCATCGACGGTGGCGTCTGCTCCTGGGCTCCATCGCTTTGGTTGCAGCAATCGAGTAGAGATAGGGGAAAAGGGGAACAAGGCAACCGTGAGTACTCATCCAAAGTACTCGCAAGCAAGGAGCTACACTACATATGCATGGATATATGTGTAAAGGGCCATATCAAGGACTGAATCGCAGAATGCCGAATAAAAGGGGATAGCTAGTCTTATCGAAGACTACGCCCTGGTCACCCTCGCCTTGCAATGTAGAAGAGGGTAGGTTGAAGTCCTCCAATGTAACATCACATAGCAATAATCCTACCCGGCGATCCCTCCTCGTATCCTCGAGAGAGAGCAACCACCGGTTGTATCCGCACTTGGAAGGGTGTGTTTTATTAAGTATTCGGTTCTAGTTGTCATAAGGTCAAGGTACAACTCCAAGTCGTCTCACATCAAGATCACGGCTATTCAATAGATTAACTTCACTGCAGGGTGCACCAACTTACCCAACACGTTTGATCCCATTTGGCGGACACACTTTCCTCGGGTCATGCCCGCCGCGGAAGATCAACACGCCGCAGCCCCACCTAGGCACAACAGAGAGGCTGCACGCCGGTCTAAACCTAAGCGCACAGGGTGGGGCCCATCGCCCAATGCACACCTGACGCTATAGGGCGGCCGAAAGCGCACCTAGCCTAGCAGCGTTCGGTCCAATCCGGGCGCTACGGCCCGTCAGCCGACGTCAAGTGCTTCGGCCGATACCACGATGCCGAGTGCCCATATCTTTCCCACGAGTTGGTTAGTGCGTATAAGCTCAGAGCCAACTCAGATCAAATACCAAGATCTCGTTAAGCGTGTTAAGTATCCGCGAACGCCCGAACAGGCCAGGCCCACCTCTCTCCTAGGCGGCCTCAACCTGCCTGCCGCTCCGCCACAAAGATCCATCCAGAGGGCCGTCAGGACAAAGGTCCTTTCAGCCCCCAATCCGTGAATCACTCGCGGGTGCTCCACAAGCCGACCCGACTTTAGCCACCACATGTATCATGTATAAGTATAAGTATATACCCGTGATCACCTCCCGAGTGATCACGGCCCGATAGTATGGCACAGCAGACGGAGAAGAATGTAGGGCCACAGATGGAAATACTAGCATCCTATACTAAGCATGTAGGATTGCAGGTAAAGGTAACAACAGTAGTAACAAGGACAGGCTATGCATCAGGATAGGTATAACGGAAAGCAGTAACATGCTACACTACTCTAATGCAAGCAAGATAGAATAGAATAGGCGATATCTCGTGATCAAGGGGGGGGCTTGCCTGGTTGCTCTGGCAAGAGAGAGGGGTCACAACTCCGTAGTCGAACTGGCAAGCAAAGCGTCGGTCTCGTAGTCTACCGGAGAGAAGAGGGGAAGAAACAATGAATACGATGTAAACAGATGCATATCGATGCATGACAAGACAAGTAACGATGCTAGGCGTGCCCTAACGTGGTATGAGGTGGTACCGGTTAAGAAACATCCGGAAAATATCCCGGGGTTTCGTGGTTTTCAAAGAGGAGCCGGAGGGGGAAAGTTGCGGGTTCGATAGGTTAGGGGTGTGTGGCGGAAGAACGGACTGCGTATCCGGATTCGTCTCGTCGTTCTGAGCAACTTTCATGTTGAAAATATTTTAATCCGAGTTACGGATTAAAAGATATGATTTTCTAAAGATTTTATTAATTTTTGGAATTTAATTAATTATTTAATTAATTCGAAAAATGGATTTATGACGTCGACATGATGTCATCTTGACGTCGGCGATCAACGTTGACCACGACCTGGTCAACTCGACATGTGGGACCAGTGGGACCCACTGTCGATCTCTGCTTAGGTTAATTACATATTAGTTAATTTAATTAGTGATTAGGTTAATCTAATCAGGATTAATTAACTTAATTAATTACTTAATTAACTAATTAATATTTTAATTATTTTAATTATTATTTATTTATTTATTTAATATTTTTATTCCCCTTTTAAAAAAAACGTTATGGGGCGGGGCCCCTTTGTCAGCGGGCCAAAGGCCTATGCGGGCGCAAGGGCGCCTCTTGGGTTCAGGCGCACCATGGGCCGAGCCCGACCGGGAAGGCGAGGCAAGGCGAGGCCACCGGGGAGCAGCGGCGCACCAGAGGCCGGTGAGGTAGAGGGAGGGCCGCCACCACGGCGAAGCGCGGGGGAGCCATGAGTGCCATGGGCACAAGGTCACGCGAGCGGGGGGGGGAAGAGGCTGGCGCGCTGCAGGCCACGGGAGGCCGGGCGATGGTGATGCGGCCGACGCGGGCGGACGCAAGGGAAAGACGCAAGGGCGCCGACCGAGCCGGAGCGGGCGACAGGGGATGGGCGCCGGGCGGAGAAGGGCGGCGTCCGGCAGAGGAGCCGCACGGGATGCGGGAGGGGCCGGGCGGAACGGCCCGGCCGGCAGGGCGCGGCGACGGTGGCGCCAGAGCTGCTGAGCGGTGACGGCCGAGGCGACCTAGGGGAGAGGGGGCGGGGGAAGAGGCCTGGCCGAACGGAGGAGGCGCGAGGAGGGGGGTGGGCGCGGCCATGCGGAGAGGCAAGACGGCACGGCACGGGCCGCCTGGGAGGGACCGGCGACGGCGCGTGGGGTGGGGAAGAGGAGAGGAGGCGAGGCTCACGGCGGAGGCGCGAGGGTCTAGGGCAAGGGCTCGGGACGGTCGGGATGACCGGCAGGAGGAGGGCGAGGAGGCGGCGTCGCGGCGACGAGATCCCGGCGAGGTGGAGGACGGGACGGCGAGGCTGGCGATGGTAGCGGCGGACGGGCAAGGCCCACGACGTCCGACGAGGAGGAGGTGAGGACGAGCGGCGGTGGTCGTGGTCGTCGGCCCGATCCCGATCCAGAACTGGATCAGGGGGGAGGGGAAGGGGATCGTGGGGGGAGTGGGGGGTGTCGGCGCCTAGGGTTTGCGGGGGGGGATAAGGAGAGGGAGTGGGGGGCGGATGGGCGGTGGGCTGGCTTGGGCCGTTGTGATTAGGCGAGGTCCAAGGGGGCTTCTCCCCCCTTTTGTTTTGTTTTTTTTGTACTTTCTTTCTTTTATTTATTTTCTTTTTTCTTTTAATTCATTTAAACATATTTAGGCATTTTATAAAAATGGGTTTGTTGCACCATAATTAACTTTGTAATATTTGACAACCACCGAACTTTTTAGTTTTAAATTTTCGAAAACTTTTATTGTTTGCCTTTAATTAAATTTTGGTTTTGTTTCATATTTGAACTATCGAGAGTTTATCAACATTAACTGAGGTGACGTGGCATCATTAGAGGGGAATCACTGTAGCTTAATTATCCGGGCGTCACAGTGAATCTGCTAGAATTGCTAAACCTGGCGCTAAAGATAAACATAGACCTGTGGTAGGCGTGCCTGTTAATTCTGTTAAAATAGGAGATCATTGTTATCATGGCTTATGTGATATGGGTGCTAGTGCTAGTGTTATACCTTATGACTTATATAAAGAAATTAAGCATGAAATTGCACCTGCTGAGTTAGAAGATATTGATGTCACAATTAAACTTGCCAATAGAGATACCATATCGCCAGTGGGAATTGTTAGAGATGTTGAAGTCCTGTGTGGGAAAATTAAATATCCTGCTGATTTTCTTGTTCTTAGCTCCCCATAAGATAGCTTTTGTCCCATTATATTTGGTAGACCCTTCTTGAATACTGTTAATGCTAAGATAGACTGCGAAAAGAATGTTGTTACTATTGGCTTGGATAACATTATTCATGAGTTTAATTTCTCTAAATTTAGTAAACAACACCGTGAAGAAGAATTGCCTAGTAAGGATGAAATTATTGGTCTTGCTTCTATTGCCGTACCTCCTAGTGATCCTCTAGAACATTATTTGCTAGACCATGAAAATGATATGTTTATGAATGAAAGAAGGGAAATAGATGAAGTATTATTTAAACAGGAACCTATTCTGAAACACAATTTGCATGTTGAAATCCTAGGATCCCTCCACCCAAGGGTGATCACGTGTTTGAGCTTAAACCGTTGCTCGATAATCTTAAATATGCTTATCTTGATGAAAAGAAGATATATCCTGTTATTATTAGTGCTAACCTTTCAGAGCATGAAGAAGAGAGATTATTGAAAACTCAAGAAGCACCGTCTTTGCTATTGGATATACTCTTGATGATCTTAAGGGCATTAGTCCCACTCTATGTCAACATAAAATAAATTTGGAAGAAGATGCCAAACCGGTTCGTGATCATCAACGAAGGCTTAATCCTAAGATGAAAGAAGTGGTAAGAAAAGAAATACTAAAGCTTCTGGAGGCAGGTATAATTCATCCCGTTGGTGACAGTCAGTGGGTAAGTCATGTTCATTGTGTTCCTAAGAAGGGAGGTGTTACTGTAGTTCCTAATGATAAAGATGAATTGATCCCACAAAGAATTATTACAGGTTATAGGATGGTAATTGATTTCCGCAAATTAAATAAAGCTACTAAGAAAGATCATTACCCCTTACCTTTTATTGATCAAATGCTAGAAAGATTATGCAAACATACACATTATTGCTTTCTAGATGGTTATTCTGGTTTCTCTCAAATACCTAAGTCGGCTAAAGATCAATCAAATACTACTTTTACTTGCCCTTTTGGTACTTTTGCTTATAGACGTATGCCTTTCGGTTTATGTAATGCACCTGCTACCTTTCAAAGATGCTTGATGGCTATATTCTCTGACTTTTGTGAAAACATTTGTGAGGTTTTCATGGACGACTTTTCCGTCTATGGATCCTCTTTTGATGATTGCTTGAGCAATCTTGATCGAGTTTTGCAGAGATGTGAAGAAACTAATCTTGTCTTGAATTGGGAAAAGTGCCACTTTATGGTTAATGAAGGTATTGTCTTGGGGCATAAAGTTTCTGAAAGAGGTATTGAAGTTGATAAAGCCAAGGTTGATGCTATTGAAAAGATGCCATGTCCCAAGGACATCAAAGGTATAAGAAGTTTCCTTGGTCACGCCGGATTTATAGGAGGTTTATTAAGGACTTCTCAAAAATTTCTCGGCCTCTGACTAATTTATTACAAAAAGATATACCATTTGTCTTTGATGATGATAGTGTAGAAGCATTTGAAATACTTAAGAAAGCATTGATCTCTGCACCTATTGTCCAGCCACCTGATTGGAATCTACCCTTTGAAATTATGTGTGATGCTAGTGATTATGCTGTAGGAGATGTTCTAGGGCAAAGAGTTGATAAGAAAGTAAATGTTATTCAATATGCTAGTAAGACTCTAGACAATGCTCAAAGAAATTATGCTACTACTGAAAAAGAATTTTAGCAGTTGTATTTGCTTGTGATAAGTTCAGATCTTATATTGTTGATTCTAAAGTAAATATTCACACGGATCATGCTGCTATTAAATATCTTATGGAAAAGAAAGATGCTAAACCTAGACTTATTAGATGGGTTCTCTTGCTACAAGAATTTGATTTGCATATTGTTGATAGAAAGGAGCCGAGAACCCCGTTCTGCACAACTTGTCTAGGTTAGAAAATGTTCTTGATGACCCACTACCTATTGATGATAGCTTTCCAGATGAACAATTGAATGTCATAAATGCCTCTCGTACTACTCCATGGTATGCTGATTATGCTAATTATATTGTTGCTAAATTTATACCACCTAGTTTCATATACCAGCAAAAGAAAAAGTTTTTCTATGATTTGAGACATTACTTTTGGGATGACCCACATCTTTATAAAGAAGGAGTAGATGGTGTTATTAGACGTTGTGTACCTGAGCATGAACAGGAACAGATCCTACGCAAGTGTCACTTTGAAGTTTATGGAGGACACCACGCTGGAGATAGAACTGCACATAAGGTATTGCAATCCGGTTTTTATTGGCCTACTCTCTTCAAGGATGCCGGTAAGTTTGTCTTATCTTGTGATGAATGTCAAATAATTGGTAATATTAGCAGACATCAAGAAATTCCCATGAATTATTCACTTGTTATTGAACCATTTGATGTTTGGGGCTTTGATTATATGGGACCTTTTCCTGCCTCTAATGGATACATACATATTTTAGTTGTTGTTGATTACGTTACTAAGTGGGTAGAAGTTATTCCAACTAGTAGTGCTGATCATAACACTTCTATTAAAATTCTTAAAGAAGTTATTTTTCCGAGGTTTGGAGTCCCTAGATATTTAATGACTGATGGTGGTTCACATTTTATTCATGGTGCTTTCCGAAAAATGCTTGCTAAGTATGATGTTAATCATAGAATTGCATCTCCTTATCACCCACGGTCTAGTGGTCAAGTAGAATTGAGTAATAGAGAGCTCAAATTAATTTTGCAAAAGACTGTTAATAGATCTAGAAAGAATTGGTCCAAGAAACTTGATGATGCATTGTGGGCCTATAGAACTGCATATAAAAATCCTATGGGTATGTCTCCATATAAAATGGTTTATGGAAAAGCATGTCACTTACCTCTCGAACTAGAACATAAGGAATATTGGGCTATTAAAGAGCTCAATTATGATTTCAAACTTGCCGGTGAGAAGAGGTTATTTGATATTAGCTCACTTGATGAATGGAGAACCCAAGCTTATCAAAATGCCAAATTGTTTAAAGAAAAAGTTAAAAGATGGCATGACAAAAGGATACAAAAGCGTGAGTTTAATGTAGGTGATTATGTATTGCTATACAACTCTCGTTTAAGATTTTTTGCAGGAAAACTTCTCTCTAAATGGGAAGGCCCTTACGTTATCGAGGAGGTCTATCGTTCTGGTGCCATAAAAATCAACAACTTCGAAGGCACAAATACCAAGGTGGTGAACGGTCAAAGAATAAAACATTATATCTCAGGTAATCCCATAAATGTTGAAACCAATGTTATTGAAACCGTAACCCCGGAGGAATGCATAAGGGACACTTTCCAGAACGTTTCAGACTCCGAAAAGGAATAGGTATGTGGTAGGGCAAGTAAACCGACTCCAAAACAGTTTTTATGGCAATATTTCTCCGTTTTGGAATATTTAGAAAAATAGAAAAATAAGAAGCAGTCCGGAAATGACATGAGGCCTCCACGAGGGTGGAGAGCGCGCCCTACCCCCCTGGGCGCGCCCCCTACCTCGTGGGCACCTCGTGTGCTCTCCGGACTTCGTTTTCTTGCACGATACGTATTTTGGTCGGTAAAAATTCATTATATAATCTCCCGAAGGTTTTGACTCCTGTATCACGGAATTGTCTTCTGTTCTTGTTTCGAGTTGTTTCCGCTGCAAATTAGAGCAAGATGCCTTCTCAAGAGTCAGTCGGGGAGAGCCGGGTGTCTCATCCGGCATCGAGACCAAGAACAAATAGCGATGCTGACCACTTTGGGCCAGCAACGGAGGAAGAGATGGAGGCTGATTTGATGAGGATAGATGCCATGGAGGATCAAGAAGTCACTTCTCGCTTCCGAGTTGGGTTCACGATGTGGGAACTACAGAGCTCAGCTATTCCAAACTCGGTTATCCCTTCTTCTTTCTTATGAAAATATGAAGAAGAGTGTCACTTGTTCTCCCGCAGCTATGCAACATCCTCGGGTGGAAGGGGCTTTAGCCGTTACAGAGAAGCTTCGTAAGGAGATAATGGATCTCAAGCAGCAACTCAATAAGCTCGAGGAAGAGAATCGTATCCTGAGGGGCATTATCGCCAAGAATATCACATCACCATCACTAAAGAAGGAGACATAATCACATGGGTATGGGCACTCCCCTTGGCAACTGCCTAGCTTGGGGGAGGTGCCCCGATATCGTATCACCATCACACTCCTATCTTTACCGTTTTTCTTAGTTCGATCCTTTTAGTAGTATCTTGATCTAGTAGAACAAATTTTATGGCATGATCTAGTTTTGAGTTTTGCTTTATGATCCCTCTATGTAATCGAGTCCGTGAGCTATATAATAAAGACTAGTGTTGAGTTAAGGGCTTGATTATTTTGCCATGATCTTGAGTGAATAAAAGAAAAGAGAAGAGAATAAAAAGGAACAAAGAGATCATATTGATCTTATTGAGAGTAATGACTTCACATAGAAAGAGTATGATGATTAAAAAGTTGTTGAGAGTTGACAAACATTAGCTTTGGTCATTGTTGCAATTAATAGGAAGTAATAAACAAAGACAGGTTTCACATATAAATATACTATCATGGACATCTTTTATGATTGGGAGCACTCATTAAAATATGACATGCTAAAGAGTTGATGTTGGACAAGGAAGACAACGTAATGGGTTATGTTTTCTTATATCTGAGATAAAGTATATTGTCATGGATCATCCAACATGTTGAGCTTGCCTTTCCCCCTCATGCTAGCCAAGTTCTTAGCACCAAGTAGAGATACTACTTCTGCTTCCAAAAACCCTTAAACCAGTTTTGCCATGAGAGGCCACCATATCTACCTATGGATTGAGTAAGATCCTTCAAATAAGTTGTCATCGGTGCAAGCAATAAAAATTGCTCTCTAAATATGTTTGACTGATTGGTGTGGAGGAAATAAGCTTTATACGATCTTGTGATATGGAAGAAATAAAAGCGACAGACTGCATAATAAAGGTTCATATCACAAGTGGCAATATGAAGTGACGTTCTTTCGCATTAAGATTTTGTGCATCCAACCCTGAAAGCGCATGGAAACCTCTGCTTCCCTCTACGAAGGGCCTATCTGTTACTATTATCCTCTACCTTATGCAAGAGTCATGGTGATCTTCACCTTCCCTTTTTATATTTTATCCTTTGGCAAGCACATGGTGTTGGAAAGATCCTGATAGATATATCTAATTGGATGTGGGTTAGCATGAACTATTATTGTTGACATTACCCTTGAGGTAAAAGGTTGGGAGGCGAAACTATAAGCCCCTATCTTTCTCTATGTCCGATTAAAGCTCCGTAACCACAAGTATTGCGTGAGTGTTAGCAATTATGAAAGATTAAATGATAGTTGAGTATGTGGACTTGCTATAAAGCTCTGACATATACTCTTTATGTTATGATAAATTGTAATTGCTTCAATGACTGAGATTATAGTTTGTTAGTTCTCAATAAAGTTTCTGATTCATACTTGTTATTGTGAATAGATTATTACTTGAGCATAAGAAATCATATGACAATATCCATATATGTTGCTGTTATGAAAATAATCATGATGCCCTCATGTCCGTATTTTATTTTATTGACACCTCTACCTCTAAACATGTGGACATATTTATCATTATCGGCTTCCACTTGAGGACAAGCGAGGTCTAAGCTTGGGGGAGTTGATACGTCCATTTTGCATCATGCTTTTATATCGATATTTATCGCATTATGGGCTGTTATTACACGTTATGTCACAATACTTATGCCTATTCTCTCTTATTTTACAAGGTTTACATAAGGAGGGAGAATGCCGGCAGCTGGAATTCTGGGCTGGAAAAGGAGCAAATATTGGAGACCTATTATGTACAACTCCAAAAGTCCTGAAACTCCACGAAAGTTATTTTTGGAAATAATAAAAAATATTGAGCAGAAGAAGTACGTCAGAGGGGGGGCCACCTGGCCACGAGGGTGGGGGCGCGCCCTACCCCCCAGGGCGAGCCCCCCTACGTCGTGGGCCCCCTGCTGGCTCTCCGGTGGCCATCTTGTGCTATATGAGGTCTTTCGTCAAGGAAAGATCATAAGCAACCTTTCGGGATGAGACTCCGCCGCCACGAGGCGGAACCTTGGCGGAACCAATCCAGGGCTCCGGCAGAGCTGTTCTGCCGGGGACACTTCCCTCCGGGAGGGGGAAATCATCGCCATCGTCATCACCAACGCTCCTCTCATCGGGGGAGGGCAATCTCCATCAACATCTTCACGAGCACCATCTCCTCTCAAAACCCTAGTTCATCTCTTGTATCCAATTGTTGTCTCCAAGTCCGGGATTGGTACTAGTAGGTTGCTAGTAGTGTTGATTACTCCTTGTAGTTGATGTTAGTTGGTTTATTTGGTGGAAAATCATATGTTCAGATCCTATATGCATATTAATACCCCTCGGATTATGAAGATGAATATGCTTTGTGAGTAGTTACGTTTGTTCCTGAGGACATGGGAGAAGTCTTGCTATTAGTAGTCATGTGAATTTGGTATCCGTTCGATATTTTGATGAGATGTATGTTGTCTAGCCTCTAGTGGTGTTATGTGAACGTCGACTACATAACACTTCACCATTATTTGGGCCTACAGGAAGGCATTGGGAAGTAATAAGTAGATGATGGGTTGCTAGAGTGATAGAAGCTTAAACCCTAGTTTATGCGTTGCTTCGTAAGGGGCTGATTTGGATCCATATGTTTCATGCTATGGTTAGGTTTACCTTAATACTTTTGTTGTAGTTGCGGATGCTTGCAATAGAGGTTAATCATAAGTGGGATGTTTGTTCAAGTAAGAATAGCACCCAAGCACCAGTCCACCCACATATCAAATTATCAAAGTACCGAAAGCGAATCATATGAACGTGATGAAAACTAGCTTGACGATAATTCCCATGTGTCCTCGGGAGCGCTTTTCTCCATATAAGAGTTTGTCCAGGCTTTTCCTTTGCTGCAAAAAGGATTGGGCCAACTTGCTGCACTTTATTTACTTTTGTTACTCGTTGCTCGTTACAAATTATCTTATCACAAAACTATCTGTTACCACTTATTTCAGTAATTGCAGAGAATACCTTGCTGAAAACCGCTTATCATTTCCTTCTGCTCCTCGTTGGGTTCGACACTCTTACTTATCGAAAGGACTATGATAGATCCCCTATACTTGTGGGTCATCAGTAACTCACGCCACCCACCATAAGCAAATTATGAACATATTGCAAACCCTAGAGCGGGAATGCCTCACGCTTGCGCAACATGGAGAGCACCATAGGACAGCACCAATAATAAAACATGCAACTCAAACCAATCGTGATCATCAATTAACCCATAGGACAAAACGGATCTACTCAAACATCATAGGATAGCCATACATCATTGGGAAATAATATATAGCGTTGAGCACCATGTTTAAGTAGAGATTACAGTGGGTAAGAGAGAGGTTACACCGCTGCATAGAGGGGGAAAGTGTTTGTGATGATGGTGGTGAAGTTGTTGGTGAAGATTGCGGTGATGATGATGGCCACGGCAGCGTTCCGGCGCCACCGGAAGAGAAGGGGAGAGGGGGCCCCTTCGTCTTCTTCTTCCTTGACCTCCTCCCGAGATGGGAGAAGGGTTTCCCCTCTGGTCCTTGGCCTCCATGGCGTGGGAGGGGCGAGAGCCCCTCCGAGATTGGATCTGTCTCTCTGTCTCTCTCTGTTTCTGCGTTCTCTTTTCTGCCCTGGCACCGTTTCTTTTATATCCGGAGATCCGTAACTCCGATTGGGTTGAATCTTTCGCCCAGATTTTTCTCATAAAATTAGCTTTCTTGCGGCAAAAGAAGAGCATCAACCTCCGTACGGCCCCCTCTGGCACCGTCTCGCGTTGATTTTACTTCCCAAAAATCATAAATATTCCAAAATAATTCTCCGTCCGTTTTTATCCCGTTTGGACTCCGTTTGATATTGGGTTTCCGCGAAACATAAAACATGCAACAAACAGAACTGCACTGAGCAATCGGATCAATATGTTAGTCCAAAAATAATATAAAAAGTTGCCAAAAGTATATGAAAGTTGAATAATATTGGCATGGAACAATAAAAAATTATAGATCTGACGGAGACGTATCAAGATCTGACTTAATTCCTGCTCGTCCTCGAGTAGGTAAATGATAAAAAAGATAATTTTTGATGTGGAATGCTAAATAGCATAATCTTGATCATATGTCTAATCATGGCATGAATATTAAGACACGAATGATTCAAAGCAATAGTCTATCATTTGACATAAAAACAATAATACTTCGAGCGTACTAATAAAGCAATCATGTCTTTTCAAAACAACATGGCCAAAGAAAGCTATCCCTACAAAATCATATAGTCTGGCTATGCTCTATCTTCATCACACAAAGTATTTAATCATGCACAACCCGATGACAAGCCAAGCAATTGTTTCATACTTTAGTAATCTCAAACTTTTTCAACTTTCACGCAATACATGAGCGTGAGCCATGGACATAGCACTATAGGTGGAATAGAATATGATGGTGGGGGTTATGTGGAGAAGACAAAAAAGGAGAAAGTCTCACATCAACTAGGCGTATCAACGGGCTATGGAGATGCTCATTAATAGATATCAATGTGACTGAGTAGGGATTGCCATGCAACAGATGCACTAAGAGCTATAAGTGTATGAAAGCTCAAACTGGAAACTAAGTGGGTGTGCATCCAACTTGCTTGCTCATGAAGACCTTGGGTGTTTCATTCAAATCATGCAAGTTAGAGTCCAAAACAAGGGCAAAAGTGTTTGGAAAAGTAGATACGACGGAGACGTATCAACTCCCCCAAGCTTAAACCTTTGCTTGTCCTCAAGCAATTCAGTTGACAAACTGAAAGTGATAAAGAAAAACTTATACAAACTCCGTTTGCTCTTGTTGTTGTAAATATGTAAAGCCAGCATTCAAGTTTTCAGCAAAGATTATAACTAACCATATTCACAATAACATTTAGGTCTCATGTTTACTCATGTCAATGGCATAATCAACTAGCGAGCAATAATAATAAATCTTGGATGACAGCATTTTCTCAAAACAATCTTGATATGATATAACAAGATGGTATCTCGCTAGCCCTTTCTGAGACCGCAAAACATAAATGCAGAGCACCTTTAAAGATCAAGGACCGACTAGACATTATAATTCATGGTAAAAGATATCCAGCTATAGTCATACCCAATATAAATTAATAGTAATGGATACAAATGACAGCAGTGCTCTCCAGCTGGTGCTTTTTAATAGGAGTGTGATGACTCAACATGAAAGTAAATAGATAGGCCCTTCGTAGAGGGAAGTAGGGATTTGTAGAGGTGCCAGAGCTTGGTTTTGAAATAGATATGAATAATATTTTGAGCGGCATACTTTCATTGTCAACATAACAACCAAGAGATGGCGATATCTTCCATGCCACACACATTATAGGTGGTTCCCAAACAGAATGGTAAATTTTATACTCCCCCTCCACCAACAAGCATCAATCCATGGCTTTCTCGAAACAACGAGTGCCTCCAACTAACAACAGTCCCGGGGGAGTTTTGTTTGCAATTATTTTGATTTGATTTGCATAAAGCATGGGACTGGGCATCCCGATGACCAGCCATTTTCTCGTGAGTGAGGAGCGGAGTCCACTCCTCTTGAGAATAACCCGCCTAGCATGGAAGATACGGACAGCCCTACTTGATACATGAGCTATTCGAGCATACAAAACATAATTTCATTTGAAGGTTTGGAGTTTGGCACATACAAATTTACTTGGAACGGCAGGTAGATACCGTATATAGGAAGGTATAGTGGACTCATATGGAATAACTTTGGGGTTTAAAGGATTGGATGCACAAGCAGTATTCCTGCTTAGTACAAGTGAAGGCTAGCAAAAGACTGGGAAGCGACCAACTAGAGAGCGATAACAGTCATGAACATGCATTAAAATTAATAAACATTGAGTACAAGCATGAGTAGGATATAATCCACCATGAACATAAACATCGTGAAGGCTATGTTGATTTGTTTCAACTACATGTGTTAACATGTGCCAAGTCGAGTCACTTAAATCATTCAAAGGAGGATACGACCCCACTATACCACATCACAACCATTTTAATAACATGTTGGCACGCAAGGTAAACCATTATAACTCATAGCTAATCAAGCATGGCACGAGCAACTATAATCTATAATTGTCATTGCAAACATGTTTATTCATAATAGGCTGAATCAGGAACGATGAACTAATCATATTTACAAAAACAAGGGAGGTCGAGTTCATACCAGCTTCTCTCATCTCAGTCAGTCCATCATATATCGTCAAAATTGCCTTTCACTTGCACGACCGAACGAAGTGAATAATAATAACAGTGCACGTGCATGGGACTAAGCTGGAATCTGCGAGCATTCAATAAACAGGAGAAGACAAGGCAATATGGGCTCTTGGTTAAATCAACAATAATGCATATAAGAGCCACTTCAACAGTTTAATCATAGTCTTCTCCTATCGAACCCCAAAGAAAAGAAAGGAAATAAAACTATTTACACGGGAAAGCTCCCAACAAGCAAAACAAGAACGGGAAATCTTTTTGGGTTTTCTTTTTAATTATTACTACTGCAAGAAAAGTAAACTAGCTAAAAGCTACTACTAAATTTGTTTGGTTTTCTTAAGGTTTATCAAGCACACAAGAAAAAGGCGTAAAAAAAGAAAATAAACTAGCATGGATATTACAGTGAAAAAGTATGAGCACCGACAACTAGCAATGAGTGTGTGAACATGAATGTAATGTCGGTGGAAAATACGTACTCCCCCAAGCTTAGGCTTTTGGCCTAAGTTGGTTTATTGCCACGGATGGCCTGGCGGATATCCATAGTTATAGTTGGGGTCGTATTGAGATGAAGAAGACTCTGATTGCCACTTGTTGGCAATCATCTCCAGATCCCACTTGTAGTTAGACTTTCGTGGAGGTTCAAATTGTGGTTCCGGCTCCGGCTCTATGGCTGATGTAGGGTTCCGGTAGGCGTGAATGGCCGCCAGCGGAACGAGATACAGACCTGTAGATAAATCAAACAAGGCAGGAGCAGGCAAGGTAATAGTCTCAAGGTGATGTTCATCAAAGAACAATTTATATTTAAGTGCCCCTTCCCTATTCTTAACAATAAAGTCATGCGCTACCATACTGTTATAATCTAAATAAACAGTGGGCAGCAATTTTTCTTCTTTTTCATAGTGCCTAATAGGTATGTTATAATTTGCAGCAAGGCGTGAAGCGTAAATACCTCCAAAGATGGGGCCCTTTGTACAGTTCAGACTTAACCATTTAGCAATGATACCACCCATACTAACAGAGTCATCACAAAATAAACCATAAAACAAAATCATAATATCAGGAAGCTAAGGTTTCCACAGTTTCCGCGACCATTTAAGCAACGACTAGCAAATATTGCAAAGTAGCGTAAAACAGGAAAATGTATGCTAGTGATTCTTGCATCGGAAACCTTCCTAGTTTCCCCTACAGTAATAGTGTCAATAAACCCATCCACATCTTTACGATGTGGTTCCTCTAAGCTACCCTCGAAATGTATTTTGCAAACCCTGCAAAATTCATCTAGTGACATCTTCTTAACCACATCATATAAATGAAACTCTACTGAAGGAGGTGATTCCTTGGGATAATAGTAGAAGTTTTGCACAAAAGTATTGGTGAGTAAGAGATACTGTTCGCGTTGGTCGCGGAGGAACTCGGTGAGACCTGCATTCTCAGCCAATTCATACAAATCATCATAAATCCCGGCTGCTCTTAAGAAATCATCGGAAGGCCATTCACACGGTCGAACCTCCCCGGTGCGAGGCAAATTATATTTGGGCCTCTCTGCTTCCTCACTTTGCTTTTCCTTCGAGGTTCGGCTCGATGAGCCCCTCAAAAATCTCTTCATTATTTTCTAAAAAATTCTGAAATTTTTAGTAACTTCAAATAAAAGTGAACCAAACTGATAGCAACTACTCCTACAAGTGCCTAGAGCCTATATCATGCATTAGAACTACTTGGAACCATATAAATTTGACATGAAAGCTCAAGAACATGGTCACCTAGGCAGCACAAATTTGCAATGAATAAAGCACTAGAACAAAAACTAATTGGACCAATGGAGGAGTCACATACCAAGGAATAATCCCCCAAAGCAGTCTTGTGAGAGGTGCTTTGAGCAAAGAGATAAAAAATCACAGCAAAATGAGCTAGAACTCGTGCTTGAGCTGGATGGTGATTTTTTTGGGAGGTAGAAGAAGTGTGTGGGTGCAGGAATAATAGGACGGGAGCCACCATGGGCCCACGAGGCAGGGGCGCGCCCTGTAGCGGTGGGCGCACCCTGGACCCCCGTGGACAGGTGCTTGCTCCCCCTGCTGTGTTCTCAGTGCCAGATATTCTCAAATATTCCAGAAAAAATCATATTAAATTGGCAGGGCATTTGGAGAACTTTTATTTTCGGGGTATTTTTATATTGCACGGATAATTCAGAAAACAGACAGGAAAATACTATTTTTGCTTTATTTCAACTAAATAACAGAAGTTAAAAGGAGGGTACAGAAGGTTGTGCCTTCTAGTTTCATCCATCTCATGCTCATCAAAAGGAATCCACTAACAAGGTTGATCAAGTCTTGTTAACAAACTCATTCCGAATAACATGGAACCGGAGAAATTTCTAATAACACTATGTTACCTCAACGGGGATATGCACATCCCCAATAATAAGAATATCATATTTCTTCTTGACAGTAGGAAGAGGAAATTCAAAACCTCCAAAAATAATCGATGGAATTTTTCCAATAGAATTTATACTGTGGACTTGAGGTTGTTTCCTCGGAAAGTGTACCGTGTGCTCATTACCATTAACATGAAATGTGACATTGCCTTTGTTGCAATCAATAACAGCCCCTACAGTATTCAAAAAAGGTATTCCAAGAATAATACATACTATCGTCCTCGGGAATATCAAGAATAACAAAGTCCGTTAAAATAGTAACGTTTGCAACTACAACAGGCACATCCTCACAAATACCAACAGGTATAGCAGTTGATTTATTAGCCATTTGCAAAGATATTTTAGTAGGTGTCAACTTATTCAAATCAAGTCTACGATATAAAGAGAGAGGCATAACACTAACACCGGCTCCAAGATCACATAAAGCAGTTCTAACATAATTTCTTTTAATGGAGCATGGTATAGTGGATAGTCCTGGATCTCCAAGTTTCTTAGGTATTCCACCCTTAAAAGTATAATTAGAAAGCATGGTGGAAATTTCAGCTTTTGGTATCTTTCTTTTATTTGTAACAATATCTTTCATATACTTAGTATAAGGATTCATTTTGAGCATATCAGTCAAACGCATACGCAAAAAGATAGGTCTAATCATTTCAGCAAAGCGCTCAAAATCCTCATCATCCTTTTTCTTGGATGGTTTGGGAGGAAAAGGCATGGGTTTTTGAACCCATGGCTCCCTTTCTTTACCATGATTCCTAGCAAAAAAATCTCTCTTATCATAACGTTGATTCCTTGATTGTGGGTTATCAAGATCAACAACAGGTTCAATTTCTACATCATTATCTTTACTAGGTTGAGCATCAACATGAACATCATCATTAGTATTATCACTAGGTTCATGTTCATTACCAGACTGTGTTTCAGCATCAGAAATAGAATTATCATTTGGATTCTCAGGTGGTTCAGCAATAGGTTCACTAGAAGCATGCAAAGTCCTATCATTTTTCTTTTTCTTCTTTTTAGAAGGACTAAGTGCATCTATATTATTTCTCTGAGAATCCTGCTCGATTCTCTTAGGGTGGCCTTCAGGATACAAAGGTTCCTGAGTCATTTTACCAGTTCTAGTAGCCACTCTAACAGTGTAGTCATTATTCTTACTATTGAATTCATTGAGCAAATCATTTTGAGCTTTAAGTACTTGTTCTACTTGAGTGGTAACCATAGAAGTATGTTTACTAATGAGTTTAAGTTCACCTTTAACTCTAGACATATAATCACCCAAGTGTTCAATCATATAAGCATTTTGTTTTAACTGTCTACCAAAATAAGCATTAAAATCTTCTTGCCTAACCATAAAATTATCAAACTCATCCAAACATTGGCTAGCAAACTTAGTAGGAGGGATTTTAGCTTTATCATATCTATAGAGAGAATTTACCTTTACTACCTGTGTCGGGTTATCAAGACCATGAGTTTCTTCAATAGGTAATGGATTAAGATCATATATTTCTTCAACAGATGGTAAATTAAGACCATGTATTTCTTCAATAGGAGGTAAATTCTTAACATCTTTAGCTTTAATACCCTTTTCTTTCATAGATTTCTTTGCCTCTTGCATATCTTCAGGACTGAAAAATAGAACACCTTTTTTCTTCGGAGTTAGTTTAGGAATAGGCTCAGGAATTGGCTCATGAAGTGTCCAATTATATTCATTTGTCAACATATTGTTCAATAGAATTTCAGCTTCATTCGGTGTTCTTTCCATGAAAACAGAACCAGCACAACTATCCAGGTAATCTCTGGAAGCATCGGTTAGTCCATTATAAAAGATATCAAGTATTTCAGTTTTCTTAAGAGGATGATCAGGCAAAGCATTAAGTAATTGGAGAAGCCTCCCCCAAGCTTGTGGGAGACTCTCTTCTTCAATTTGCACAAAATTATATATATCCCTTAAAGCAGCTTGTTTCTTATGAGCAGGGAAATATTCAGCAGAGAAGTAATAAATCATATCCTAGGGACTACGCACACAACCAGGATCAAGAGAATTAAACCATATCTTAGCATCACCCTTTAATGAGAATGGAAATATTTTAAGGATATAAAAGTAGCGAGTTCTCTCATCATTAGTGAACAGGGTGGCTATATCATTTAGTTTAGTGAGATGTACCACAACAGTTTCAGATTCATAGCCATAAAAAGGATCAGATTCAACCAAAGTAATTATCTCAGGATCAACAGAGAACTCATAATCCTTATCAGTAACACAGATAGGTGAAGTAGCAAAAGCAGGGCCAGGTTTCATTCTAGCATTAAGGGATTGCTGCTTCCATTTAGCTAATAATCTTTTAAGATCGTAGCTATCATTTCAAGCAACAATAGCTCTAGCAGCTTCTTCCTCCAAAACATACCCCTCAAGAACAATAGGTCATTCATATTTATTAGGGAGAGAGCCTTCATCATCACTATCATCAAAATTATCAGTTTCAATAATTTCATTCTCTCTAGCCCTAGCAAGTTGTTCATCAAGAAATTCACCAAGTGGCATAGTGGTATCAAGCATAGAAGTAGTTTCATCATAAGCATCATGCATAGCAGAAGTGGCATCATCAATAACATGCGCCATATCAAAATTAATAGCAGAAGCAGGTTTAGGTGTCGCAAGCTTACTCAAAGTAGAAGGAGAATCAACTGCAGAGCTAGATGACAGTTCCTTACCTCCCCTCGTAGTTGAGGGATAATTTTTTGTTTTCTCGTCTTTCAAGTTCTTCATAGTGACCAGCAGATATAAATCCCAAGTGACTCAAAGAATAGAGCTATTCTCCCCGGCAACGGTGCCAGAAGATAGTCTTGATAACCCACAAGTATAGGGGATCGCAACAGTTTTCGAGGGTAGAGTATTAAGCATAGCAAAGTCATAGCGACATCAATCTCAGAACATAATGGACACTAGAGATCAAACCCTAATAAAACTAACTCGATTACATGATAAATCTCATCCAACCCATCACCGTCTAGCAAGCCTACGATGGAATTACTCACGCACGGCGGTGAGCATCATGAAATTGGTGATGGAGGATGGTTGATGATGACGACGGCAACGGATTCCCCTCTCTGGAGCCCCGAACGGACTCCAGATTAGCCCTCCCGAGAGAGTTTAGGGCTTGGCGGCGGCTCCGTATCATAAAACGCGATGAATCTTTTTCTCTGATTTTTTTCTCCCCGAACACGAATATATGGAGTTGGAGTTGAGGTCGGTGGAGCAATAGGGGGCCCACGAGGCAGGGGGCGATTAGGCAGGCGCGCCCACTGTCCGTGACAGGTGGAGGCCCCCGAGATGGATTCTTCTTCCAAAGATTTTTAATATTTTCGAAAATAAGTTCCGTGGAGTTTCAGGTCATTACGAGGACTTACATTTACGCACATAAATAACACCATGGCAATTCTGCTGAAAACAGCGTCAGTCCAGGTTAGTTCCATTCAAATCATGCAAGTTAGAGTCCAAAACAAGGGCAAAAGTGTTTGGAAAAGTAGATACAACGGAGACGTATCAGGGGCCCCTTCGTCTTCTTCCTCCTTGACCTCCTCCCTAGATGGGAGAAGGCTTTCCCCTCTGGTCCTTGGCCTCCATGGCGTGGGAGGGGCGAGAGCCCCTCCGAGATTGGATCTGTCTCCCTGTCTCTCTCTATTTCTGCGTTCTCTTTTCTGCCCTGGCACCGTTTCTTTTATATCCGGAGACCCGTAACTCCGATTGGGTTGAATCTTTCGCCCAGATTTTTCTCATAAAATTAGCTTTCTTGCGGCAAAAGAAGAGCGTCAACTGCCTTACGGGGTGCCCACGAGGGTCCAGGGCGCGCCCCCTGCCTCATGGCCCCCTCGAGCACCGTCTCGCGTTGATTTACTTCCCAAAAATCATAAATATTCCAAAATAATTCTCCGTCCATTTTTATCCCGTTTGGACTCCGTTTGATATTGGGTTTCTGCGAAACATAAAACATGCAACAAACATGAACTGGCACTGGGCACTGGATCAATATGTTATTCCCAAAAATAATATAAAAAGTTTCCAAAAGTATATGAAAGTTGAATATTATTGGCATGGAACAATAAAAAATTATAGATACGACGGAGACGTATCAGCCAGTGACGGTGCAGAGGCTTGAGGACCACGGAGGTGGTACGTCACCGTGTCAGCGAGGAGGACGCGCACGACCATCGCTACTTGTTTGCGTTGGAACACATGTTCTCCAATACCTGGCAGGTTCTCCAGGGATCTCACTGGAGCTATGATCCTGTGATGGTTCCTTCTCTTTGGGTGTCCACCGCCCGCGCCGATACCCGTCGTGCGCTAGGGTTTTAGTTGTATTAGTGATGTTATATGTATGATACTATTCGGGATGTATTAGTGATAATATTCGATGATGTACGGACGCATGAGATGATTTACTTTTGCTTATTGAATGCATGCTAATTTGAATACTTATTTATTTTACAATTTGGTTTTGCTTATTGAATGCTCATGTCAATATGAGCCCAATAAGATATTTCAAAATGTATATCTTGTGTTGCTCAAATAGGATATGTGCTTGCCCAAGTGGCCGGTCATGTTTGCAGGTTACACCTCCGAGTGGCCTATGTTTTGTCGGAGTGTTGATTCATTTCCGCTCTGGCAAATTTCAGGCGCTCGATATGTCCTATTTTAGCAAAGGTCATGCCGGATTTTTCCGTGAATTTTGGCATGACTTGTGCCAGAATATGTAGGAAATATTGAGTGCCCCGGATTTGTGTGTTGAGTATCCTGGTAGTTTCCTTCAATAGATTTTCAATTAATGTTTCAACTATGAACATAGGAAATGTCTGACGACGAAAAGGATTTCGGTATTTGCAAATACTGCGAAGACGAGCCCGGCTTGTGCGACAGAATCTTCCTAGATGATGATAGGCGTTTCAGCATCAAGCTGGACGAGAACTTCGAAGTGGATACAGTAAGTCACAACGACAAGTCTTTTTTGTAATTAAGCATGACATCTGCTTCATTTGCTTCAACTTATAATTTAAATTTTTTACTATTCTACTACCGTATCCCCTGCCATGTAAGAGTTTTTGTCTTGGATCAGATAAGTTTCTGTCCTATGAAAACTACTAAGGAGGTAAAGAGAGTTTACTTGAAGACCGAGCATGGTTATACTTTCCACGCAAAATTATACAACGCAGACACCTACACCTATTTTGAATGCAAAACTTGGCAAGCACTATGCAAGACTTATGCATTTGAGCTTGATATGGTTATCACCTTTGATATTCGTCCGGAAGATGATATTGAAGATAATATCGACATCTGGGTCGATGTGCAGATGCCTCCAGTTATACCATTATGTGAGTTTCTCAACCATATTTATGTCTTCGATATTGTTTATTCAAAAATAGTTGACAACTAATTTCTATTGACAACTTATTTCCATTCAAGAAAACATGTCCGGTGCTTGGTAGACATGAATGTCCATTGTCCCGGGGCTGAACTAAATTGCGAGGAGATAAGTCATTATGTTTCATGGCTTGAGGATCTTGATGCTGTCAAGACAAATTATTTTCCTGGACTTAAAAATCTTAGTACTCAAAACGTGCAGCCAATAGTGATCGTATTGAACTATGGTCACATCTATTTAGGAATGATGGTAAGATTTTTACTATTAGTCCTCAGTGCATCTTTTGCATACATTATTTCTTAAGCTAAACTTCATTGCTAAGTATATGTTACTATACGATGTTCTTCAACAGGGACTCCTGACGAATGTTATGCCTCATTGGATCGAGACAAAAGGTCGCATGAGAATGGTTAGCTTACGGCCAAGATATCCTACAATACACTTTAGTGCATTCAGGATTTCTAAAAGTGAGGAATGCTTAATAGTGAAAGACTGGAGAAAAATTGTGAATGATCGGAGAGAAGTACTAGGGGGCAGCAATCAGAAGCGCAGCCCACGATTAGGAGACAGGTTCATCTGCATGCTCCAACATGATGAAGCAGGAGTGCTACACATGTTTTATGCTATTTTACCTGAGAGAGAGCAGCAGGAGTGATTAGCTAGCTAGAAATGAGTTATGATGATTAAATAGCTAGTGTTGGTGGTAATGACTATGATGATTATTATTAGCTAGTGTTTGTGGTGATTAGATAGCTACCGCAGCTAGTGTTGGTAGTGATTAGCTAGCTAGAATGAGTTTGAAGATGATGATGTGTGCTACACTATGACTATGATGATTAAATAGCTATTGTTGGTGGTAATGACTATGATGATGATTAAATAGCTTGTGTTGGCGGATTAGATTCAAGTGGAGGCAACATGTGGTGCACATCGAAAGTACTACTAGTCCAAACTAGATCAACTTTGGATTAGTAGTGTACTTTTGACATGCACCACATGTTGCCTCCACTTGAACCTAATCCACCTTCATTTGACACATTGTTATGGACATATTGATATAACAACCTCATAATTGGTATTGTACCAAAATTTGTATAACGCGTATAAAATACACTAAAAATTAAAAAAATGAGAAAAAGAATACTAGTAGCGATGGAGAGTAAACACGCTACTACTAGCTATATTAGCAGTAGCACGGGAGTGAACAAATGTTGCGGCTATATGTCTTAGCAGTAGCGCTTGTCGCACGTGCTACTGCTAAGGAATAGTTGTAGCGCCTTACTAGTAGCACGGTGTCTCGCGCTACTAGTGGGCATTAAACCCGCACTACTACTAGGGTTTTCCCTAGTAGTGACACAAGGTATTCCTCCGGTATCTTGGAGTTGCATGATCTCGTGGTCGAAGGAATATGTATTTGACATTAAGAAAGCAGTAGCAATAAACTGAACGATCATATGCTAAGCTAACGGTTCGGTCTTGTCTATCACATCATTCTCCTAATGATGTGATCTCGTTATCAAATGACAACTCATGTCTCTGGTTAGGAAACCTTAACCATCTTTGATTAACTAGCTATTCTAGTAGAGACTATCTAGAGACACGGTATTTGTTTATGTATCCATGATAACCCACAAGTATAGGGGATCGCAACAGTTTTCGAGGGTAGAGTATTCAACCCAAATTTATTGATTCGACACAAGGGGAGCCAAAGAATATTCTCAAGTATTAGCAGTAGAGTTGTCAATTCAACCACACCTGGATAACTTAGTATTTGCACCAAACTATTTAGTAGCAAAGTAATATGGAAGTAACGGTAATGGTAGCAAAAGTAATATTTTTGGGTTTTGTAGTGATTGTAACAGTAGCAACGGAAAAGTAAATAAACGGAGAACAATATGTGAAAAGCTCGTAGGCATTGGATCGGTGATGGAGAATTATGCCGGATGAGGTTCATCATGTAACAATCATAACATAGGGTGACACAGAACTAGCTCCAATTCATCAATTTAATGTAGGTATGTATTCCAAATATAGTCATACGTGCTTATAGAAAAGAACTTGCATGACATCTTTTGTCCTACCTTCCCGTGGCAGCGGGGTCCTAATGGAAACTAAGGGATATTAAGGCCTCCTTTTAATAGAGTACCGGAACAAAGCATTAAGACATAGTGAATACATGAACTCCTCAAACTATGGTCATCACCGGGAGTGGTCCCGATTATTGTCACTTCGGGGTTGCCGCATCATAACACATAGTAGGTGACTATAGAGTTGCAAGATATGATCAAGAACTCACATATATTCATGAAAACATAATAGTTTCAGATCTGAAATCATGGCACTCGGGCCCTAGTGACAAGCATTAAGCATAGCAAAGTCATAGCAACATCAATCTCAGAACATAGTGGATACTAGGGATCAAACCCTAACAAAACTAACTTGATTACATGATAGATCTCATCCAACCCATCACCGTCCAGCAAGCCTACGATGGAATTACTCACGCACGGCGGTGAGCATCATGAAATTGGTGATGGAGGATGGTTGATGGCGACGACGGCGACGGATTCCCCTCTCCGGAGCCCCGAACGGACTCCAGATCAGCCCTCCCGAGAGGTTTTAGGGCTTGGCGGCAGCTCCGTATCGTAAAACATGATGAATCCTTCTCTCTGATTTTTTTCTCCCCGGAAGTGAATATATGGAGTTGGAGTTGAGGTCGGTGGAGCGTCAGGGGGCCCACGAGGCAGGGGGGCGCCCCCACCCTCGTGGACAGGATTTGGGCCCCCTGACGTGGATTCTTCTTCGATTTTTTAATATTTTCCAAAATATGTTCCTTGGAGTTTCAGTCATCCCGAGAACTTACATTTACGCACATAAATAACACCAGGGAAAGTCTGCTGAAAATAGCGTCAGTCTGGGTTAGTTCCATTCAAATCATGCAAGTTAGAGTCCAAAAAAGGCAAAAGTGTTTGGAAAAGTAGATACGACGGAGAAGTATCAACTCCCCCAAGCTTAAAACTTTGCTTGTCCTCAAGAAATTCAGTTGATAAACTGAAAGTGATAAAGAAAAACTCTTACAAACTCTGTTTGCTCTTGTTGTTGTAAATATGTAAAGCCAGCATTCAAGTTTTTAGCAAAGATTATGACTAACCACATTCACAATAACTCTTAGGTCTCATGTTTACTCATGTCAATGGCATAATCAACTAGGAAGCAATAATAATAAATCTCGGATGACAACACTTTCTCAAAACAATCATAATATGATATAACAAGATGGTATCTCGCTAGCCCTTTCTGAGACCGCAAAACATAAATGCAGAGCACCTTTAAAGATCAAGGACTGACTAGACATTGTAATTTATGGTAAAAGAGATCCAGTCATAGTCATACCCAATATAAATTAATAGTAATGAATGCAAATGACAGCAATGCTCTCCAACTGGTGCTTTTTTAATAAGAGGGTGATGACTCAACATAAAAGTAAATAGATAGGCCCTTCGCAGAGGGAAGCAGGGATTTGTAGAGGTGCCAGAGCTCGATTTTAAAGCAGAGATAAATAATATTTTGAGCGTCATACTTTCATTGTCAACATAACAACCAAGAGATGGCGATATCTTCCATGCTACACACATTATAGGTGGTTCCCAAACAGAATGGTAAAGTTTATACTCCCCATCCACCAACAAGCATCAATCCATGGCTTCTAAAACAGCGAGTGCCTCCAACTAACAACAGTCCGGGGGGGAGTTTTGTTTGCAATTATTTTGATTTGATTTGCATAAAGCATGGGACTGGGCATCCCGGTGACCAGCCATTTTCTCGTGAGTGAGGAGCGGAGTCCACTCCTCTTGATTATAACCTGCCTAGCATGGAAGATACAGACAACCCTAGTTGGTACATGAGCTATTTGAGCATACAAAACAGAATTTCATTTGAATGTTTAGAGTTTGGCACATACAAATTTACTTGGAACGGCAGGTAGATACCGCATATAGGAAGGTATGGTGGACTCATATGGAATAACTTTGGGGTTTAAGGGATTGGATGCACAAGCAGTATTCCCGCTCAGTACAAGTGAAGGCTAGCAAAAGACTGGGAAGCGACCACCTAGAGAGCGACAATAGTCATGAACATGCATTAAAATTAATATCCTTTTGGGTTTTCCTTTTTAATTATTACTACTACAGCAAGAAAAGTAAACTAGCTAAAAGCAATTACTAATTTTTTTGTTTTTCTTAAGGTTTATCAAACACACAAGAAAAAAGCATAAAAAGGAAAAATAAACTAGCATGGATATTACAGTGAAAAAGTATGATCACCGACATCTAGCAATGAGTGTGTGTGAACATAAATGTAATGTCTGTGGGAAATACGTACTCCCTCGAGCTTAGGCTTTTGGCCTAAGTTGGTTTATTGCCACGGGTGGCCTAGCAGATATCCATAGTTGTAGCCGGGGTCGTACTGCGATGAAGAAGACTCTGATTGCCACTGGTTGGCAATCCTCTCCGGATCCCACTGGTAGTTAGACTGTGTGGAGGTTCAAATTATGGTTCCGGCTCCGGCTCTGTGGCTGATGTAGGGTTCCGGTAAGCGTGAATGGCCGCCAGCAGAACGAGATATGGACCTGCTGATAAATCAAACAAGGAAGGAGCAGGCAAGGTAATAGTCTCAGGGTGATGTTTATCAAAGAACAATTTGTATTGAAGCGCCCCTTCCCTATTCTTAACAATAAAGTCATGCGCTACCATACTCTTATAATCTAAATAAGCAGTGGGTATATATTTTTCTTCCTTTTCATAGTGCCTAATAGGTATGTTATAGTGTGCAACAAGGCGTGAAGCATAAATACCCCAAAGATGGGGCCCTTTGTACGGTTCAGACTTAACCGTTTGGCAATAATACCGCCCATACTAACAGTGTTATCACAGAAAATACCATGGAACAAAATAATAATATCATGAACACTAAGGTTTCCATAGTTTCCGCGACCAATTAAGCAACGACTAGCAAATATTGCAAAGTAGCGTAAAACAGCAAAATGTATGCTAGTGATTCTTGCATCGGAAACCTTCCTAGTTTCCCCTAGAGTAATAGTGTCAATAAACCCGTCCACATCTTTACGATGTGGTTCATCTAAACTACCCTCAAAAGGTATTTTGCAAACCTTGCAAAATTCATCTAGTGGCATCTTCTTAATCACATCATATAAATGAAACTCTACTGAAGGAGGTGATTCCTTAGGATAATAGTAGAAGTTTTCCACAAAAGTATTGGTGAGTAAGAGATACTGTTTGCGTAGGTCGCAGAGGAAGTCGGTGAGGCCTGCATTCTCAGCCAATTCATAAAAATCATCATAAATCCCGGATGCTCTCAAGAAATCATTGGAAGGCCACTCACACGGCCGGACCTCTGCGGTGCGAGGCAGATTATATTTGGGCCTCTGTGCTTCTTCACTTTGCTTTTCCTTCCAGCTTCGGCTCAATGAGCCCCTCAAAAATCTCTTCATTACTTTCTGAAATTTTTTGAAATTTTTAGTAACTTCAAATAAAAGTGAACCAAACTCAACTAAATTGATAGCAACTACTCCTACAAGTGCCTAGAGCCTATATCATGCATTAGAACTATTTGGAACAATATAAATTTGACATGCAAGCTCAAGAACATGGTCACCTAGGCAGCACAAATTTGCAATGAATAAAGCACCAGAACAAAAACTAATTGGACCAATGGAGGAGTCAAATACCAAGGAACAATCTCCCCAAGCAGTTTTGTGAGAGATGCTTTGAGCAAGGAGATCGAAAATCGCAGCAAAATGAGCTAGAACTCGTGCTTGAGCTGGATAGTGATTGTTTGGAAGGAAGAAGAAGTGTGTGGGTGCAGGAATAAGTGGAGGGGAGCCACCATGGGCCCACGAGGCAGGGGGCGCGCCCTGTAGGGGTGGGTGCGCCCTGGACCCTTGTGGCCAGGTGTTTGCTCCCCTTGCTGTGTTCTCAGTTCCATATTCTCAAATATTCCAGAAAAAATCATATTCCATTTTTCAGGGCATTTGGAGAACTTTTATTTTCGGGGTATTTTTATATTGCACGGATAATTCAGAAAACAGACAGAAAAATACTATTTTTACTTTCATTTCAACTAAATAACAGAAAGTGGAGAGAGGGTACAGAAGGTTGTGCTCTCTAACTTCATCCATCTCATGCTCATCAAAAGGAATCCACTAACAAGGTTGATCAGGTCTTGTTAATAAACTCATTCCGACTAACATGGAATCGGAGAAATTTCGAATAACACTATGTTACCTCAACGGGGATATGCACATCCCCTATAATAAGAATATCATATTTCTTCTTGATGTAGAAAGAGGAAATTCAAAACCTCCAAAACTAATCGATGGAATTTTTCCAATAGAGTTGATACTGTGAACTTGAGGTTGTTTCCTCGGAAAGTGTACCGTATGCTCATTACCATTAACGTGAAAAGTGACATTGCCTTTGTTGCAATCGATAACAGCCCTCGCAGTATTCAAAAGGGTCTTCCAAGAATAATAGACATACTATCGTCCTCGGAATATCAAGAGTAACAAAGTCCGTTAGAATAGTAATGTTTGCAACCACAACAGGCACATCCTCACAAATACCGACAGGTATAGCAGTTGATTTATCAGCCATTTGCAAAGATATTTCAGTAGGTGTCAACTTATTCAAATCAAGCCTACGATATAAAGAGAGAGGCATAACACTAACACCGGCTCCAAGATCACATAAAGTCGTTTTAACATAATTTCTTTTAATGGAGCATACTATAGTGGGTACTCCTGGATCTCCTAGTTTCTCTGGTATTCCACCCTTAAAAGTATAATTAGCAAGCATGGTGGAAATTTCAGCTTCCGGTATCTTTCTTTTATTAGTAACAATTTCTTTCATGTACTTAGCATAAGGATTCATTTTCAGCATATCAGTTAAATGCATACGCAAAAAGATAGGTCTAATCATTTCAGCAAAGCGCTCAAAATCCTCATCATCCTTTTTCTTGGATGGTTTGGGAGGGAAAGGCATGGGTTTACGAACCCATGGTTCACTTTCTTTACCGTGCTTCCTAGCAACAAAATCTCTCTTATCATAACGTTGATTCTTTGATTGTGGGTTATCAATATCAACAGCAGGTTCAATCTCTTCATCATTATCATTGCTAGGTTGAGCATCATCATGAACATCTTCGTTAATATTATCACTAGGTTCATGTTCATTACCATATTGTGTTTCAGCATCAGAAATAGAAATATCATTTGGATTCTCAGGTGTTTCAGCAATAGGTTCACTAGAAGCATGCAAAGTCCTATCATTTTTCTTTTTCTTCTTTTTAGAAGAACTAGGTGTGTCAATATTGTTTCTTTGAGAATCTTGCTCAATTATCTTAGGATGGACTTTAGGATACAAAGGTTCCTGAGTCATTCTACCGGTTCTAGTAGCCACTCTAACAGCATAATCATTATTCTTACTATTTAATTCATTGATCAAATCATTTTGAGCTTTAAGTACTTGTTCTACTTGAGTGGTAACCATAGAAACATGTTTAGGAATGAGTTTAAGTTCACCTTTAACTCTAGACATATAATCACCCAATTGTTCAAGCGTATCGGAATTGTATTTCAATTGTCTACCAAAATAAGCATTGAAGTTTTCTTGTTTGACAATAAAATTATCAAACTCTTCTAAGCATTGTCTAGCAGACTTATAGTGAGGAATATCACCTTCATCAAATCTATAGAGAGAATTTACCTTTACTACCTGTGCCGGGCTAGGTGTCACTTGGGAGCCTCCGACAAGATTGTGGAGTTGAACCAAGGAGTTTGTAAGGGCAAGGAGATCACCTACTTCGTGAAGATCTACCGCTAGTGAGGCAAGTCCTTCGTATGACGGCCATGGTGGGATAGACAAGGTAGCTTCTTCGTGGACCCTTCGTGGGTGGAGCCCTCCGTGGACTCACAAGAACTGCTACCCTCACGTGGGTTGAAGTCTCCACCAACGTGGATGTACGATAGCACCACATATCGGAACCACGACAAAAACATCCGTGTCTCCAATTCGCTTTGAATCTTCCAAACCCTTACCTTTACATTCTTGCAAGTTGCATGCTTTATTTTCCGTTGCCTACATACTCTTTGCATGCTTGCTTGTTATGTATTGAGAATGTTAAACTTGTGCCTAAACTCCACTTAAACCTAAAAGAAGTTAAAAACTGCAACTTTGGTACGAGGTGTCTAATCACCCCCCCCCCTAGACACCTCTTCTCAAGATCCTACAAGTGGTATCAGAGCATTGGTCTCCTTTGCCTTGGTTTAATCACCTTTGGAGGAAGATGGATGAGTCTACTTCGGGGAGTCTTAGTCATAGAGTGCCTATTCTTGATGGAGAGTATTTTCATGAGTGGAAAAATGAGATGCTTGTAATTTTCACTCAATATCATTTGAACAAGTACATTGCTAGCCCTTGTGCACCTCATGTTGATCCTATGCATCCTACCCTTGATGAATCTATTGACATGACTAGAAATATTAGAACTGTTAATCTTATCACTAGAGGCTTGCCTAGAAACTTGATTAGAATCTTGCCTACTTTTGAGTGTGCCTACACTATATGGAAATTTCTTGAGGAACACTTTCCAAATTATTCCTTGAAAAATCTAGATGAGATTCTCTAGAAGTCTATTGCCTTGAGTAAGATGAATACTAGTGATCCTATGTTTGGTGATCGTCTATTTGAACTTACCGACCTTATGCGTGCCAAAGGAGATGTTGGAATTATTGGTGATATTATTTCCAAAGCTATAAGAATTCATAAGCAAGATCTTTGTCAAACTCACTCTAATGAATTACCCTCTCTAGGACTTGATCAACCACATGATGATGTTGAACATGGATACTATGATGAGGATGATGATAGTGACTGTCACAGCCCTAGCTTAGTCCTTGCCTGAATCTGCATAAGCATTCATGTCATCATGTTTAAATTTAATAAACTTGAAATGGGGATGTCAGAAACCACAGCACCCCCCCTGAAAATACCAGGTTCAACTGAAAAACATTTCAATGAACTCGGAATGCCCTTCACAAAAGTTCATAATTTTTGAATTGGTCTAGAACCTCTCCCAAAAATGGTGCACATTTTCCTAGGCCATTCTGGATTTTTGAATTAAATCATTACTTATTTGCATTTGGGAATTTAAATAATATAAATTATTTTAAATGCTCAAATAATCCTAAACTGAAATGTTCCATGTTGGATACATTCTATACAGTGGCCATGTACAGTTTGGTGATTTTTGAAAGGGTCTAGGTATTTTTAGAAAAGCCACAAAGATTACAGAATAATAGAAAATATAAATATTAGAGAGAGAGAGAGAGAGAACTGACCTGGCCTTACCTGCGGCCCAGTAGGCAGCCCACCTGGCCAGGCCTCTCTGGCAACCCAGCCCACCACCGCAGCTCCTGTCGTCCTCCTCCTCTGCCAGGAGGAGAAGCGGTGCGTCTTGGCGCCTGACCACCCGTGGCCACCTCCTGCCTCCCTGTTGGCCTCCCTGGCGCCCTGGAGTCGCCCCCGAGCGCCACGCAGCCCTGTCCCCCTCTCACTCTCACCCGAACGCTCTCCCCCTTCTCTGCTCTCTCAGACGCTACCGAAGCGTGAGCTCGTCATCGCCGACGCCGTTTGCCACAGCCCACCGTGCTCCCTCGCCAGAAGTTGCTTCGGAAGAACCGACGTGATGCACCCGTTCCTCCTGCCGAGCCACGCGAGCCGGGAAGCTCTGCATCGCCTCCACGCCATCGTCTTCAACCTCGGCCGCCGGCGATCGCCGAGTCCGATTCGCCGTCTTCAGCGCCTCCCCGAGCCCGCTGACCCTCTCTCCGTCCACCCTGTGAGCTGCCGCATCCTCCCCCTCACTTTTCTCTACCGTTTATGCACCCTAGCTAGCTCCACCACCCTGCCCGAAAGCTTGCTCGCCGCCGGTCATGTCGCCGCCGTGGCTAGAGCCCGCAGTCGTCGCATCCGAGCATGTTTTCGTCCTCAACGCGTTCCCAGGAACCCAGAACACCTACCCACTCGTCCTCCCGTGCACCGTAGCACGCTGTCCGTCTTCACCGAACTCCGGCCGCCGCGCAAGCAGACACCGTCGTCGATCTAGGTCGTCTCCGGCGACCCCACTAGCACCAGCCGACGCGGACGAGGCTCAGGGTTCCAACGGTGTCATCCATGCCTCGAACCGTGGCCTGTGCTGTGATTCCGCGCATCGCCGCCGTCTCGGACCTCGCCGGCGGTTAGTCGCTAGCGGGTTTGACCCATTTGACCTTGTGGGCCCCGTCCCTAGTCAACCTTAGATTAGGAGTTAATCTAATGTTAATTTAGTTAGTTAAACTAATGACACTGACACGCGGGACCCACGCGCCAGGTTTGACCTGGACCTGACCTGTTGACCTGCTGACGTCACACTTACGTCAGTCGACGATAATCATTTTCCTGGATTATTTCTAATTCTAAATGATTTGGAAATTCCAGAAAATGGTTAGAACTTCTAAAATTCATAGAAAATAATCTATAACTCCAACGGAAATAAGTTATATATGAAAGATGATCAGAAATATATGAAGAGTCTGTTTATGCCATGATCATGCATGTTTGAACAAGTTAACCTCACTGAATAGGGCAAATGATGATTTGGGCAATTTATGAAATAACATTTGGAGTTGGAATTTGATCTTGTTTAAGTTCCACTTTAATTAACTTGGCTAGATATTGCATTAGGTGAATTCAGTACCTTAACATGACATGTCATTCATGTGAATGTGCATTGCATTGATTGTATTCTTTCTCTGTTGCCGGTGTTTGTCCCCTCTCAGTAGACGACATACCGACGATGAGTTCGATGACACTGATGAAGAGCTATAATACCTTCAGGAGTACCAGGCAAGCAAAACCCCCTTGTTCATTCCGATACAATCCCACTCTCTCGCTCCTGCTCTCTTATACTACAATAGGACAACAACGATCCATTTGTTACTTGCTGCGGTAGCTGAACCCCTTTATCCTCTGCATGACCTGTCATTCCACAGTAAATAGATGAAACCCACTAGCATGAGTAGGAGTTGTTTGAGCCCTGTTGTGCCTACTCATACTTGCTTGTTTGTCATGCCTGCTACTGCTTAGAGTTGAGTCAGGTCTGATACATCGGGGATGAGTCGGAGTTGTGTGACCATGTCCCACTATGTGTGAGCTAAGTGTGTGAACATGATTTGGTAAAGGTAGCGGTGAGAGGCCATGTAGGAGTACATGGTGGGTTGTCTCATTGAAGCCGTCCTCAGGAACTGAGTTATGTGTTTGTGATCCATGATTCAGCTACTACCATGCATTGGGCCCTGAAATATGACCCCGCTTGACTTCTTAATCACCCTTGTCCTCTGTCCAGGAGTTGCAAGTAGTTTCTGGTGTTTGTAGTATGCTGGGGGCCGCACGCAGCGCTGACCTTAGGGGTGGGCTGTGTTGCGGTAGGCACGTGGCACGGTGTACCGATTCGCTCGTTTGGTGTCTCGGGAACCCTGCACACATCGTTCGGGGCCGTTAGTGGAAACCTCGGCCGGCCTCCCTGCGGATGGAACCCGAATAGGCGATAAACCTGGACTAGAGACTTGAGTGTTTAGGTAGGTCGTGGTCTACACCCACGTCGGCTTTCGCTTGAAGTCTGCCGAGCACATGTCGTGTGCAGACGCTAAGTGGGGGAAACATCTATCAAGAGGTACACCCCTGCAGGGTTAACATCATCTATTCGAATAGCCATGTCCGCGGTAAAGGACTTCTGGGTTGCCTGTACAGTTCATAGACAAGTGAAAGTGGATACTCTAAAATGCGCAAGATAAGCGTGAGTGCTATGGATGGCGTTTTCGTAGGGAGACGGGAGCGGATCCATAGTGGTGTATTGATATGGTGAATATGTGGACTCGTGTGCGCCACCTCAAAAGAGTTACTTGCAGTCGTAGTTTAGGATAGCCACCAAGTCAAAGCTGGCTTGCTGCAGTCAAACTCCACCACCCCTTTTGTTGATAATGATGCATATGTAGTTAGTTCTGATGTAAGTCTTGCTGAGTACAATTGTACTCACGTTTGCTTATTTTATGTTTTGCGAGAGACGTCGCCTCGCTAGTAGTTCCGCGTGGACTTCGACGTTTAGCTTGTTACCTCAGCTACGATCTTGTGCCCTCGGCAGGATCTGGTAGATAGTCAGGCTTCTCAGCCTTTTCATTTGTAGATGTCTGTACTCAGACATGTTAAGCTTCCGCATGTGTTTGACTTGTATGCTCTAAATGTTCGGTCGTGAGACCCATGTTTGTAATATCTCGCTCCTTGGAGCCTAAGGAATAAATATTTGAGTCGTAGAGTTATGTTGTGATGCCATGTTGTATTTACAGATATTGAGCATATTGTGTGTATGTTTGAAATGCTTGGTATGTGTGGGATCCGACAATCTAGTTGTTTATCCTTGGCAGCCTCTCATATGGGGAAATGTAGTCTAGTGCTTCCTGAGCGATAGTAGTCCGCTACAGCCCGGTTCACCGGAGTCCTGCTAGCCCTGCACTACTGCTCTGTACACTTGGCTGGCCGGCATGTTTTTCACTTCGTTCATGTGTCTGTACCTTCGGGGAAATGTCACGCGGTGACATCCGGAGTCCTGCCTAGCCTGCTACAGCCCGGGATACCGGAGTCCTGTTACCCAGTGCTACAGCCCGGATTCACACGTTGATGACCGACATGCTCGATGTGATTGATGTATGCCTGTCCCCATGGGTTAGTGCCGCTTTGGGTTCACGACTAGCCATGTCGGCCCGGGTTCTTTGTCATATGGATGCTAGCGACACTATCATATACGTGAGCCAAAAGGCGAAAATGGTCCCGGGCCACGGTAAGGCGACACCCGTGGGAATACCGTGCGTGAGGCCGCAAAGTGATATGAGGTGTTACCAGCTAGATCGATGTGACTTGGAATCGGGGTCCTGGCAGCGTTGGTATCGAGCTGACTGCCTATAGGATTACCAAGCCAAACTGGTCGAAGTTGTGTCTAGAAATGCTTTAGTTATGTAAGGGAATTGATTGTGGAAGGGAACGTAAGGCTCTTTTTACTCCTTATACCTCATGACCTTCTGATCTGAGTCATCCTCTTCTCTTCTACGGGGATTAAGAACTAGGCCTTCTCATCTTTCTATCAGGATGACGTGTTACTAATCCATAGACTTTTAAGATTGTTGATTTTAAGCCCCAGTTCAGTTTCTACTACTTCCGTGTGTTCATAGTTGGTCTCGGAACCTTGATATTGTGCTTCTGAGTGGTCATGCCACCATTTTTGCAGGATGTCTCGAACCATTTTGAGCATTTACAGCCGTTATGCTGTCTGAGTCATCCCAGGTTTCTAATACAATCTGAAGCATTTGCAAAATCCCTTCCTCCCATTTTGATGTCCCTTTGGGCCAGATTAATCACACAAATTAGTGTGTTGATGTACTCCGCTGCCTCGACATATATGTTGGAGCTATTATTATGAACCTAGGTGTTTTAGGGAGTCACCTAGTAATCTAGCCATGTTTTGTGTCCCCCGTGTGATGATTCTGGCCATCAATCTCGAAAGCATCCCGTGATGCAATTTAGTTAGTAGGTATTCTATTCCTGGGTTCTTGAACCTGAGATTCACCCTACTTACCTCCTGTTGAGAGTGTTTGCTAGTTCCTTTAGGATATTAGTAACTTTGCGATAGTCCTCGAGGTCCGTGGTATCTCATTCTTCCACATACCATGAACCATCCTTGGCAGGAGTTCCTTTGAACCAAAAGGTCACAACAAGAGTGCTCTCGATGAGTTCCCCATCCTATATTGTGACTCTGCCAGTTCTACCTTCTCCGCATGGGTTATCCGGAAGAAATGTTGAACTTTGCTCAACATACTAATCCATGCCTCCACAACTCGAAAAGTTATATGTTCCTTTGAGTTGCTCTTTTTAGTTGTTTTCTGACCCCCGTCTATCAATTGATAGTCAGGAGTAGTTGTGCATTCGTGTTCATCAATGCCTATTTTTCTTGTGGTCCGTTAAGCCATTCTATTCCGGAATGACTAGGAGAAACAAACTCCAGCACCTCATCCATTTCTTGGAATGGTCAAAGTAGTTGTATTCCGCAGATCAAAATGCCAATTCAGCTTTTGTTCTGTTCTACCCTGAAGTATTACCCACTTTATGTCAGGAACGTCATGAGAATTGCACCTTCCCTTATGAATTCTTGACGTAGTGATACTTCTCACCATCATCATTCATTCCTCGGTCCTCGTGTTGTTGTAACCGGAATGCCGACAAGTGAATTGTGATGTGTGAAATCAATACTTCTAGCAACCCCATTGCTTGGTAGTTAAAGGACAATAATGCCATTCTTAGCGTGTTGGTTCTTGAATCATCATTCTAAGATAGATTGTGCTACCTAGTCCTTATTTCTGGTGCACTCTTCGATCGATGAGTTAGGATTTCATCAAACCCTTGCTCTGTTGATCATATCGTCTTGCCCTGAAAAGCAATATTGTTCTCGAGCTTAGTAACATATCGGTGGTTCGTGATTTTCTGAATATCTTCTCGGAAGTATTACCAGGTTGTCCCCTGACTGTTATGTTGAGCTCGTGATCAAGTTGGTTTTCTCTAAACCAGCCATTCTCCAAGAATCCGTGTTGGATACCCCTGAGCTAGTTGGTTAAGCTAAACAACAACTTGGAGAGTTGGAAGATAAAAGCTTACGACTTAGTTCATCTCCAAGGGATATCCCGTGTGTGTGTGTTGAAGAAAGATGATATCTTCATCGATTGGTCCCTGTGATCAGTTGTTGGATCTATTGCCTTGTCAAAACTTTGACTTGAGTATGGGCTATCATCAAGTCAAATCAGAACCAACGATATTCTTAATGTTGTCTTACTCGTGGTTGATCCCTCGAGCATACACCATTATATCTCTTGGGTCTGACCAATGCTATCACTGTGTTCACATGATGGTGGAAGTCCAGTGATATGGAAATTCCGATGAGTTGTTGTTGGACCCATCAGCAGCATTTTGTCTCCCCCATGATTCATGTTGAACATCAACCTAGTGTTAAAAATTTTGTAAGCGATGCCTTCGTGTTCCGTTCATGAAGCGTATGCTTGGATGGAAGAAGTGACTTCCTCAAATTCATGCGCTTTAGGTGTAAGTTGCCGCCATGAATTTGAGAAAGGTTTGTTTTGTTTCCTCTGGAATCGTCCCAAGTTAGTCATGCATATGTGCGAAGTATTCTATGGTTTGAAGACTTGCAACCTTCATTCTATATGTATTCTTAGCACACCAAGCCACTGATTGATTTGTTCAAGGAAAAGGAGTTGATGTGCGAATACTAGTTCATGCACAAGACTTCGATATCCTTGTTGATGGTGTCCCACCTGAACTCGGTAGTGTTTTATCATAAGACTACTATGTGGTCATGCTTGTCTGGGACAGCGTGTTCACATGTGTTTAGCAGAACCAGCTCATGTTTTGGAGCTTGCTACCATAGTCCATCTCCTGAGAATCTCGCAACATCATCTCGTCGATTTGTGTTGCAACCTTTCCTTTTTAGACATGTTGTCTGAAATGTCCCGTTACCAACCAGATCTGAATCTCAGGCAGATATGATGGTTGAAACATTCCCAGCATTTGCATTATGTTTCCAGCTTGCACCTCAGAAATTGTTGCCCAGGATAATCTTCAAAAGCGGTCCTACCATGGGTCCCATCCATTTCCGATGATAAGCAAAAGTCATCCGTTGCGTTGTCTTCAACAAGGTAGCCCACATCATCCATTCTAGTCCAAGTATGCCATTTCTTCGGGCTCTTTCAATCAATCAATTGTAAATTGCCTTAAGCTGGTATGAAGAGTTCCAATGATCTATGGATCAAAAGTAATCCTTTTTTTGCCACTTAAGGGAACAGTCCAACGAGTCACCTTTCTCGAGGTGCCCCGTTATGGGATCATGGCAAATATTTCCTCTCCACCTTGGCACCGTCCACCATCTTTCTAAGCGTGGAATTGTTGCCCACCAATCAACCCCGTCGTTTGTTCTTCCATCCCTCTCGATGTGTTTTGTGTCTCAACTCGAGATTTTTCAACATCTCATTCCACGAGTTGATCTTGAGTGCTCGATCTTCGAGGAGATCGTTTCCTATAGAGTATTCTTTTTGTCACCATCGTGTTGGATGAAGATCTCGAAAGCAAGGACGTCAAGTTCAATTGGAGCAATGAACCAACATCTTCGGGAAGGGCAATTGGATCGACAAGTTTGTGTTAGCTAGTGTCCCCTCTGTCTTCTTACCTACGTCTTGAATCTCGGGACGAGATTCTTGTTTAGTGGGGGTGAGTTGTCACAGCCCTAGCTTAGTCCTTGCCTGACTCTGCATAAGCATTCATGCCATCATGTTTAAATTTAATAAACTTGAAATGGGGATGTTAGAAACCCCAGCATCCCCCCTGAAAATACCAGGTTCAACTGAAAAACATTTCAATGAACCCAGAATGCCCTTCACAAAAGTTCATCATTTTTGAATTGGTCTAGAACCTCTCCCAAAAATGGTGCACATTTTCCTAGGCCATTCTGGATTTTTGAATTAAATCATTACTTATTTGCATTTGGGCATTTAAATACTATAAATTATTTTAAATGCTCAAATAATCCTAAACTGAAATGTTCCATGTTGGATACATTCTATACAGTGGCCATGTACAGTTTGGTGATTTTTGAAAGGGTCTAGATATTTTTAGAAAAGCCACAAAGATTACAGAATAATAGAAAAGAGAAATATTAGAGAGAGAGAGAGAGAGAGAGAGAACTGACCTGGCCTTACCTGCGGCCCAGTAGGCCGCCCACCTGGCCAGGCCTCTCTGGCAACCCAGCCCACCACCGCAGCTCATGTCGTCTTCCTCCTCTGCCCGGGAGGAGAAGCAGCGTCAGGCGCTCTGACCCACCCGTGGCCACCTCCTGCCTCCCTGTTGGCCTCCCTGGCACCCTGGAGTCGTCCCCGAGCGCCACGCAGCCCTGGGCCCCTCTCGCTCTCTCCCGAACGCTCTTTCCCTTCTCTGCTCTCCTCGCACGCTACCGAGCGAGCTCGTCATCGCCGACGCTGCTTGCCACAGCCACCGTGCTCCCTCGCCTCAGAAGTTGCTTCCGGAAGAACCGGCGTGATGCACCTGCTCTCCTGCCGAGCCACGCGAGCCGGGAAGCTCTGCATCGCCTCCACGCCATCGTCTTCAACCTCGGCCGCCGGCGATTGCCGACTCCGATTCGCCGTCTTCAGCGCCTCCCCGAGCCCGCTGACCCTCTCTCCGTCCACCCTGTGAGCTGCCGCATCCTCCCCCTCTCTTTTCTCTGCCTCTCATGCGCCCTAGCTAGCTCCACCACCCTGCCCGAAAGCTTGCTCGCCGCCGGTCATGTCGCCGCCGTGGCTAGAGCCCGCAACCGTCGCGTCCGAGCATGTTTTCGTCCTCAGCGCGTTCCCAGGAACCCAGAATACCTACCCACTCGACCTCTCGTGCACCGTAGCACGCTATCCGTCTTCACCGAACTCCGGCCGTCGCGGAAGCGGACACCACCGTCGATCTAGGTCGTCTCCGGCGACCCCACTAGCACAAGCCGACGCAGACGAGGCTCGGGGTTCCAACGGTGCAATCCGCGCCTCGAACCGTGGCCTGTGCTGCGATTCTGTGCATCGCCGCCGTCTCCGACCTCGCCGGCGGTTAGTCGCCGGCGGGTTTGACCCGTTTGACCTTGTGGGCCCCGTCCCTAGTCAACCTTAGATTAGGAGTTAATCTAATGTTAATTTAGTTAGTTAAACTAATGACACTGACACGCGGGACCCACGTGCCAGGTTTGACCTGGACCCGACCTGTTGACCTGCTGACGTCACACTGACGTCAGGCTGACGTAGTAATCATTTTCCTGGATTATTTCTAATTCTAAATGATTTGGAAATTCCAGAAAATGGTTAGAACTTCTAAAATTCATAGAAAATAATCTATAACTCCAATGGAAATAAGTTATATATGAAAGATGATCAGAAAAATATGAAGAATCTGTTTATGCCATGATCATGCATGTTTGAACAAGTTAACCTCACTGAATAGGGAAAATGATGATTAGGGCAATTTATGAAATAACATTTGGAGTTGGAATTTGATCTTGTTTAAGTTCCACTTCAATTAACTTGGCTAGATATTGCATTAGGTGAATTCAGTACCTTAACATGACATGTCATTCATGTGAATGTGCATTGCATTGATTGTATTCTTTCTCTGTTGCCGGTGTTTTTCCCCTCTCAGTAGACGACGCACCGACGATGAGTTCGATGACACCGATGAAGAGCTATAATACCTTCAGGAGTGCCAGGCAAGCAAAACCCCCTTGTTCATTCCGATACAATCCCACTCTGTCGCTCCTGCTCTCTTTTACTGCATTAGGAGAACAATGATTCATCTGTTACTTGTTGCGGTAGCTGAACCCGTTTATCCTCTGCATGACCTGTCATTCCACAGTAAATAGATGAAATCCACTAGCATGAGTAGGAGTTGTTTGAGCCCTGTTGTGCCTACTCATACTTGCTTGTTTGTCATGCCTGCTACGTACTGCTTAGAGTTGAGTCAGGTCTGATTCATCGGGGATGAGTCGGAGTTGTGTGAACATGTCCTACTATGTGTGAGCTAAGTGTGTGAACACGATTTGGTAAAGGTAGCGGTGAGAGGCCATGTAGGAGTACATGGTGGGTTGTCTCATTGAAGCCGTCCTCGAACTGAGTTCTGTGTTTGTGATCCATGATTCAGCTACTACCATGCATTGGGCCTGAAATATGACCCCGCCGACTTCTTAATCACCCTTGTCCTCTGTCCGGGAGTTGCAAGTAGTTTCGGTGTTTGTAGTATCTTTGGGGGCCGCACTTTTGTGACCTTAGGGGTGGGTTGTGTTGCGGTAGGCACGTGGCACGGTGTACCGATTCGCCCGTTTTGGGGTCTCGGGAACCCTGCACACATCGTTCGGGGCCGTTAGTGGAAACCTCGGCCGGCCTCCCTGCGGATGGAACCCGAATAGGCGATAAACCTGGACTAGAGACTTGAGTGTTTAGGTAGATCATGGTCTACACCCACGTCGGCTTTCGCTTGAAGTCTGCCGAGCACATGTCGTGTGCAAATGCTAAGTGGGGGAAACATGTATGAAGAGGTACACCCCTGCAGGGTTAACATCATCTATTCGAATAGCCGTGTCCTCGGTAAAGGACTTCTGGGTTGCCTGTACAGTTCATAGAAAAGTGAAAGTGGATACTCTAACATGCGCAAGATAAGCGTGAGTGCTATGGATGGTGTTCTCGTAGGGAGACGGGAGCGGATCCATAGTGGTGTATTGATATGGTGAATATGTGGACTCGTGTGCGCCACCTCAAAAGAGTTACTTGCAGTCGTAGTTTAGGATAGCCACCGAGTCAAAGCTGGCTTGCTGCAGTCAAACTCCACCACCCCTCTTCGTTGATAATGATGCATATGTAGTTAGTTCTGATGTAAGTCTTGTTGAGTACATTTGTACTCACGTTTGCTTATTTTATGTTTTGCAGAGAGACATCAGTCTCGCTAGTAGTTCCGCGTGGACTTCGACATTTAGCTTGTTACCTCAGCTACTATCTTGTGCCCTCGGCAGGATCTGGTAGATAGTCAGGCTTCTCAGCCTTTTCATTTGTAGATGTCTGTACTCAGACATGTTAAGCTTCCGCATGTGTTTGACTTTTATGTTCTGAATGTTGGGTCGTGAGACCCATGTTTGTAATATCTCGCTCCTCGGAGCCTAATGAATAAATATTTGATTAGTTGTGTTATTCTGTGATGCCATGTTGTATTTACTCATATTGAGCATATTGTGTGTATGTTTGAAATGCTTGGTATGTGTGGGATCCGACAATCTAGTTGTTTATCCTTGGCAGCCTCTCATATGGGGAAATGTAGTCTAGTGCTTCTGAGCGATAGTAGTCTGCTATAGCCCGGTTTATCGGAGTCCTCGCTAGCCCAAAGACTACTACTGTACACTTGATCGGCGGCATGTGTTTCACTTTGTTCCTGTGGTTCCGTCCTTTCGGGAAATGTCACGCGGTGACATGCGGAGTCTCGCCTAGCCTGCTACAGCCCGGGATATGAGTCCTCATAGCCCAGTGCTACAGCCCGGATTCACACGTTGATGACCGACATGCTCGATGTGATTGATGTATGCCTGTCCCCATGGGTTAGTGCCGCTTTGGGTTCACGACTAGCCATGTTGGCCCGGGTTCTTTGTCATATGGATGCTAGCGACACTATCATATACGTGAGCCAAAAGGCGCAAACGGTCCCGGGCCATGGTAAGGCGACACCCGTGGGAATACCGTGCCTGAGGCCGCAAAGTGATATGAGGTGTTACCAGCTAGATCGTTGTGACTTTGAATCGGGGTCCTGACAGTGACTTCGATCTTGATGATGCAATGAGACATTCTGGTCTTATGGCAAATCTTCGGGGATATGTGTCAGGAGGAAAGGAATGGGTTCTTGACAGTGGATGTACCGATCACATGACCGGAGGTAAAGACATGTTTCGTGAGCTTGCTGAAAATGATGGTCCTCGAAAGTTTGTCACTTTCGATGACAACTCAAAGGGTAAAGTGGTTGGCCTCGGTAAGGTGGCCATCTCACATGATAGCTCCATTCAAAATGTCATGCTCGTTGAGTCTCTTGGCTACAACTTACTTTCAAAGATTATCTAGACTTGCTGATTTCGGTTTAAATGTCCTATTTACTGAAGTAGATTGTCAAGTGTTTCGTCGAGACAATCATAAAATGGTCTTTACCGGTATATGTAGAGGTGATCTTTACATTGTTGCTTTCTCTAAAAAGGCACAACCTAAAACTTGCTTCATTGCTAAATCCTCAAAAGGTTGGTTATGGCATAGACGACTAGGTCACGTTGGCATGAGAAACCTTGACAAGCTTATTAAAGGAAATCATATCCTTGGAGTTAACGATGTCATATTTGATAAGGATAGACTGTGCAGTGCTTGTCAAGCAGGTAAACAGGTCGGAGGAAGGCATCCCGTGAAGAACATCATGACCACAAGGAGGCCACTCGAGCTTCTTCATATGGATCTCTTTGGTCCCAACACTTACAAAAGTCTCGGTGGAAATTCTTTTGGTCTAGTTATAGTTGATGATTTTTCAAGATTTACGTGGATGTTCTTTCTCGATGATAAATTGCAGGTCCAAAAGATCTTCAAAAACTTCGCTAGGAAGGCCCAAAATCAGTTTGAAGTGAAGATCAAGAAGGTTCACAGCGACAACGGAACGGAGTTCAAGAACGCAAATGTGGACACCTTTCTTGATGAAGAAGGGATTTCACACGAGTTCTCGGCTACGTACACACCTCAACAAAATGGAGTTGTTGAGAGGAAGAACCGGACGCTCATCGAAATGGTGAGAACGATGCTTGATGAGTACAAGACATCGAAGCACTTTTGGGCAGAAGCGGTTGAGACAGCTTGTCATGCAACAAATCGCTTGTATCTTCACAAGCTACTCGGCAAGACGGCATACAAGCTCCTCACCAGTAACAAACCCCAAGTTGGATACTTTTCGAGTATTCGGCTCAAAGTGCTACATTCTTGATAAGCATCGCTGCTCAAAATTTGCTCCTAAGTCTCATGAAGGTTTCCTACTAGGTTATGGCTCAAACTCTCACACTTACCGTGTCTACAACAATTTCACCCGAAAGGTTGAAGAGACGGTAGATGTGAAGTTTGATGAATCTAACAGCTCGCAAGTAGAGCAATTGCCAATTGATGTAGGAGACAAAGACCCTTCGAAAGCAATCCAAGACTTGTCTATTGGCAAGGTCCATCCAACGGAGGTGAAGGAGAGTACCTCGTCTGTTCAATTGGAAGCTTATACTTCATGACTAGGTGAACCAAGAGTTGAAACTGAAGCATCCACAAGTGGAACACACCAAGATGAAGAAAACGAGGAAGAACATCACGAACGTCAACAACCTCCTTCTCCACCTCGACAAGAAAATGACAACGCCAACAATGAAGATGATCAAGAAGAAGAAGAACAAGATGAAGAAGATGTTTAACCGAGAACCAAGAAAAAGCTTTCACGAGTTCGAGCAAGAATTGCTAAAGACCATCTCGTCGAGCAAATCTATAATGATATTCAAACCGGGAGAATCACTCGCTCTAAAACTCGTTTAGCCAACTTTTGTGAAAACTATTCTTTCATCTCTAGCATTGAACCTATGAAGGTCGAAGAAGCATTGGAAGATCCGGATTGGATAAATGCTATGCATGAAGAGCTACACAACTTTGAGAGAAACCAAGTTTGGACATTGGTTGAGAAGCCCGACAACAACCACAACATCATCGGTACCAAATGGGTGTTTCGCAACAAGCAAGATGAAGATGGACAAGTAGTTCGCAACAAAGCATGTCTCGTCGCCCAAGGCTACACACAAGTCGAAGGTATGGACTATGGTGAGACTTATGCTCGTTGCTATACTTGAGTCCATACGCATCTTACTTGCCTATGCTAATCACCATAATATCACCTTGTACCAAATGGACATTAAAAGTGCTTTTCTAAATGGTGAAATAGAGGAGGAAGTTTATGTTAAACAACCTCCCGGCTTTGTCAATCCTAAGAAACCAAATCATGTTTACAAGCTTCACAAAGCTCTTTATGGTCTTAAACAAGCTCCTAGAGCATGGTATAAATGCTTGACCAAGTTTCTTCTTGAAAAAGGCTTTGAAATTGGGAAGATTGATTACACACTTTTTACTAAAAGGGTTAATGGAGAATTATTTGTGTGCCAAATTTATGTTGATGATATCATATTTGGATCAACTAACCCTCATTTTAGTGAAAAGTTTGGAAAGCTAATGTCGGAGAAGTTTGAGATGTCAATGATGAGTGAACTCAAATTCTTTCTTGGGTTGCAAATCAAGCAAACTAAGGAAGGTACTTTTGTCTCACAAACGAATTACACTAAGGACTTATTCAAGAAGTTCAATATGCAAGAGTGCAAAGGTATGTCTACACCCATGCCTACTAGTGGACATCTTGACTTGACCAAAGATGGTAAACCGGTTGATCAAAAAGTTTATCGCTCTATGATTGGTCCATTGTTATATCTATGTGCTTCACGTCCCGATATTATGCTAAGTATGTGCATGTGTGCAAGATATCAAGCTGCTCCTAAAGAATGTCATCTTAAGGCCGTAAAAAGGATAGTGAGATACTTAATTCATACACCAAACTTTGGCATTTGGTATCCTAAGAGGGCCTCTTTCGATCTTGTTGGCTATTCCGACTCGGACTATGCCGGAGACAAGGTTGATAGAAAGTCCACTTCGGGAACTTGTCAATTTCTTGGTAGATCTCTTGCGTCTTGGTCCTCCAAGAAACAAAACTCGGTATCCTTATCTACCGTCGAAGCGGAGTACATTGCCGCTGGTTCATGTTGTGCTCAATTACTTTGGATGACCCAAACTCTTAAAGATTATGGGATATATGTGAAACATGTTCCATTGCTTTGTGACAATGAAAGTGCTACCAAAATTGGTCATAATCCCGTACAACATTCTCGAACTAAGCATATTGAAGTTCGTCATCATTTCATTCGAGATCATGTTGCTAAGGGTGACATTAATCTTAAGCATGTTCGCACCGAAAAGCAATTAGCGGATATATTTACTAACCCCTTGATGAGAAAGTGTTTTGCAGGTTGAGAGGAGAATTGAACATCATTGATGCTTCAAACTTGGAGTAGAAACTCCATTGGATACATGCAAGACATGAGCTTATGACTAATCCATGATATCTCTCTTATGATGAATATACTATATCTTGGATATATTTGCATCTTGCATGTCATCTAACCCATGTAGGTACTTGGTTGAATCAAATTCCATGAGATTGTAATCTACTCTCATCTTGAGCAATCTCTACATCACCAAGTCTCTACCCTTTGGTGGATGAGTACAAGGAAGCACGGAATCATTCTAACATATCCTTTTGACAAACACTATGATTGAGCTTCATGATTGTCATTTTGGATACACAAGTGCTCTTCCTTGCAAGAACTAACCCATGTAGGTAGATGGACTCAAATTCCAAGTGGTGCTCCCAACTCTTGATGATCTACATCAACCTTGAGCAACCCACACAAGTTCAACTACATGGACAACACCACCAACCAAGGTATGTTATTCCATCTTAGATAAGCTTTACTCCAAGACATGAACTAAAGCAACTCGACAAGATGTGAATACATCAAGATGCTTAAACGAAAAATGGTAACCCCATTTTGAGCTTAAACGATGAGTATGACCCATGATCAAGTGATCTCACTTGACTCCTAAGTCAATATACTCTAACATAGGTGACTTTGTCACCGGCCATCTCTAGATGAAGTTCTCTCGTGTTCTTATTTGTGCTTTTGCATTTGTCTCAAGCATATTTGTTTCCCCTTTCAAAAACAACTTCATCTAGATTTCATTCTTTTCTTTCAGTTTGCTCTGCATCCAATTCATTGCAAATCATTTCATTAATTCCTGACAATTTTATGCAGTGCTTTGTATTGTGACTCAAGGACCGAACCCATACACAACAAATTCCAGAAGACCCTTCTTGGAAATTGATGTCAAAGGGGGAGAGAGAGATCACATCAAAGCTTATCACCTAGAGAGATCACATCAGAGAGAGTATTAAGGGGGAGAAAGAGATCTCCAGGGGGAGAGAATACTCATGTAGAAAGTATTTCTCAAGGATCCCAGATGCTTGGTATTCAAGAGGAGAGATGCCACATGTCCTTTTGGGGAAAGACATGTTCATGTGTGCTTATTTGCATTAAGCTCTGTTCTTTTATATTTTTTTAGCTCTGATTTTATGTTCCCTATCTTCTCCCAGTATCCCATGCTAGATTCAGGGGGAGCAAGACATCTAAGGGAAAGAAATCAATAAAATTCATTGCATATCTTTACTCTTGGGGACATGTCTAATCCAATGTGGTACTCAGTACTCACTCTCTACGTGTCATCCCAGTCTTGGTATTCTTGTGGTCTCTTCTGTTTGCTCTGGCTAGTAGATGTACCTGTGTTATCTAACCTTGTTTGTGCAGGTTCATTTCACCCTAGCTAAGCCAACTCAAGACTACAAGGTAAGTATATGCATCACACTCATGTGTATGAGGAATTCTTGCTGATGTACATACTGTTTTGCAAGAAGGACTCATGAGCATGAAGGTATTTTCTTTAATATTCGTTGCTCTGATGCATATGTCCAAGATACATGTAACACATTTCCTACTCTATCATGGTTATGCTCTCACATGCTTCTATATTCCATATTCACATGATTGCATACATATAGGGGGAGCCTATGCTTGTTACATGTCTTTCCGAAGCTTTTCTTGCTATTCTTTATATCCTTAACTAAAGCTTTGATGTATATTGCCATCAATTACCAAAAAGGGGGAGATTGAAAGCACAAGTTCTCCCTAGGTGGTTTTGGTAATTAATGTCAACATATCTCTTGTTGGACTAACACTTTTATCTAGTATGTTTCAGATAAGTTCAACAATGGAGTGGCATGGACTAAAGGATGTGTGAACTCCTTCAAGATGCTAAGGACAAAGGATTGGCTCAAGCTTCAAGCTCAAGACTCTTCATTTTACATTTTAGTGATCCAAGATCACATTGAGTCTATAGGAAAAGCCAATACTATCAAGGAGGGATGAGGTGTTGCTTAATGAGCCTTTTGCTTCATGTGCTTAGTGATATGCTCCAAAACCCTCCACTACTTTCTCACATCCACATATGACCTAAACCCAAAGTCAAACTCGGCCCTACCGATTCTTTCTATCCAGCGCCACCGAGTTCAGATGTCATAGCCACTGCCACAAACCCTAGGCAAATCGGTTTCACCGATAGGGATCTCGATCTCACCGAGATGGGATTGTAATCTCTCTGTTTCCCTTCGTAACGTTTCGGTCCAACCGAAGTGAGCGATCGGTCCCACCGAGATTACAATGTAAACTCTTTGTTTCCCTTTTTTAACTTTTCGGTTTGACCGAAAGAGCAAATCGGTCCCACCGAGTTTACCTGACCAACTCTCTGGTTAGCTAATTAACCAAATTCGGTCTCACCGAGATTGTGTAATCGGTCTCATCGAGATTACGTTATGCCCTAACCCTAACCATATCGGTCCTACCGAGTTGCATTTCGGTCCCATCGAAAACCCTAACGGTCACTAGGTTTACTAAATCGGTCCGACCGAGTTTGATGATTCAGTCCCACCGAGTTTGGTAAATTGTGTGTAACGGTTAGATTTTGTGTGGAGGCTATATATACCCCTCCACCTCCTCTTCATTCGTGGAGAGAGCCATCGGAACAAGCCTACACTTCCAAAGATCCTATTTACGAGAGAGAACTACCTACTCATGTGTTGAGGCCAAGATATTCCATTCCAACCACATGAATCTTGATCTATAGGCTTCCCCAAGTTGCTTTCCACTCAAATCTTCTTTCCACCAAATCAAAATCCTGTGAGAGAGAGTTGAGTGTTGGGGAGACTATCATTTGAAGCACAAGAGCAAGGAGTTCATCATCAACACACCATTTGTTACTTCTTGGAGAGTGGTGTCTCCTAGATTGGCTAGGTGTCACTTGGGAGCCTCCGACAAGATTGTGGAGTTGAACCAAGGAGTTTGTAAGGGCATGGAGATCGCCTACTTCGTGAAGATCTACCGCTAGTGAGGCAAGTCCTTCGTGGGCGACGGCCATGGTGGGATAGACAAGGTAGCTTCTTCGTGGACCCTTCGTGGGTGGAGCCCTCCGTGGACTCACAAGAACTGCTACCCCACGTGGGTTGAAGTCTCCACCAACGTGGATGTACGATAGCACCACCTATCGGAACCACGACAAAAACATCCGTGTCTCCAATTGCGTTTGAATCTTCCAAACCCTTCCCTTTACATTCTTGCAAGTTGCATGCTTTATTTTTCCGCTGCCTACATACTCTTTGCATGCTTGCTTGTTATGTATTGAGAATGTTAAACTTGTGCCTAAACTCCACTTAAACCTAAAAGAAGTTAAAAACTGCAACTTTGGTATGAAGTGTCTAATCACCCCCCCCCTCTAGACACCTCTTCTCAAGATCCTACAGGCACACCGGTCCGGCCGGGCGATCAAATGCCCGTAAAGCCCTCACCTTCGCGTTGCAGAAGACGTGCCAATGGCGCCCCCGCCCGCCGTCTGAGCCACTCCACCTCATCACCGCGCAGAGAGCAGCGAGGCAACACCAAGACCGGCCCGCTAGGACCCAGATGGGGCCCATAGGGCCCAGATCTGGGCCGGGTTCGCGCCGCCGGCGGCGCCATCCGCCATCCCGCCGCCAAAGGCGTCGCCACCACGCCGACAAAGTCGGCGCCCGGCCGCCACCAGCCGGCCGGCGCTAATGAACACCGTCCGCCGGAAACGCCGCCGAGCCGAGAATCTGCTCCGGGAAGAGCGAGCCGCCACCGGCCAGACACGGCGGCGCTGGCGATGCCAGCCGCGCCGGGCGGCGATGGCGAGGAGGAGGTACGGGGCGGACTAGGCGGCGCGGTAGAGAGCCGCCCGCCCGCTTCGGGAGGGGGGGCAACGCGGAAGAAGTACGGGAAGGAGGAGGGGAGGTGGAGTGGGACGGGGGAGGCGCTGGGGCGCCCGCGCTGGCGGCCGGCGGCGGTAGGAGGCCGACGGCGGCGGGGGGAAACCCTAGCGGGAGGACGAGAGGAGCGGGTCGCGGGGGCGAACTGGTCGGTTCTTGCTGCTTGGCCCGATCGAGCGCTGTCCTCCCGGGAGCGGTGGAGTGCGATGCGGACGGCCATTGCCTTCTCCAACCCGCACGGGATGGCAACCTAGTCGACGGATCCGGACTGGTCGGAGTGAGATTCGCTGCTCGCCATGCCGGAGAAGGCCGGAGATCGCCGGGCGATAGCTTGGGTGGCGAAGGGAAATGGAGTGAACTGGCTAGGATTTGGTCCGCCGAGCGGATAGGAAGAAATATATGTGGGGCTGGATAGGCCAGCGTGGGCTGGGTCCGACATGACGGACGCGTCAGAGCGCCTTATATTCGCTTCATATTTGGGCTGAATATGAGAGGTCCCGGTCAGTCCTGACGTTTGAGGCTTATTTGACGGGCCTGTATGGATCAAATTTTTATGATCGACGAGTACAACCAAGGTGTTTGAGACGGCCTTAGAGCGCCCGGGTGCAGATGCTCTTAAGGCCAGTCATAGCGGGAGTAACTTAGCTAGCAACATAGCGCACTTCGAGAAAATCCTGCTTATGTGGCAAATAATTAATGAAAGGTGGTAACATAATATGTTAATGTTACATAGCGTTTTTCAAGACAAGATAAGTCTATGAGCTAATAAATGAAGCTATCTATGATACTACTATTAGGTTGGTCATAGTGGGGAGTAACTTATACTAGTGTCATGCATATGACACTAGTCTAAGTTAGTACCTTCATAATACAAAGTAACATAGTAGTAGCGTCATTTATTAAGATGTAGACTCATTTTGCCTTGGGATGTATTATGTTACAGTAACATATTATGTTACTCCAAACATCTCTCTTATTAAATACATGCCATGTAAGCAAACTTTTGTTGAAATGTGTTACGTTACTTGCTATGTTACTCCCACTATGACCAGCCTAAGCGAGATACAGTTCTTGTGAAGCTCCGGCACCCGCAGCTTGACGGCTTATAGAATAGTAAAGTGGGTCAACACGTAGATACACTTTTTTCCTCCACAAGTGTTCCCACATGCATGACATGCATGAGACGGGAAGGCATAGTACTACATGCACTAGTGGTTTCGGCTGGCGGGATCAAAGGAGCTGCACACGGTTAGTACTGTTAGTTGGACCGACACACGCCGTCTCCATTGCCGTGTTCTCCACAGCTGGACGCATGTGCAGGTAATTGTGCTTAAGGAGCGAGCTACCTCTTTTAGCCACAAATTCTTGTCAGGCCAATGCAAAAATGCAATCTCGGTTCAAGCTTCAAACTCGTGTGTTGGGATCGAAAATGAAAGAATGAATCAAAATGTTGTCATTTTAGTTTCTACCTTTACAAAAGAATTCATGGATCGCTATGCAGTTTTGACGAGTTCATCTGTCAGCTATGCTACAGTGAGTAGTGAGTGAGTGAGTTGATTAAAAGAGTTTGCCCGCAAACTCCTCGATGTCCTCGTCCCTGATGGACGGCGACGCCATCTTCCTGAACTGCTTGAGGTCCGACAGGCTCCGGCCGAGCTTCAGCGCCACCTTGGTCGCGAACACCTCGCCGCCCTCCCTCCGCTCCAGGTCGGGCTCGCCGAGGTTGGCCTCGATGTCCTCCTGGATCTTGCGGTAGAACCCGGCGCAGTTGCGGAGCAGCTCGAACAGCATGCCCATCTGCCCGCCGTGCTCCACCGTGTTCACCGCCGCCGCCAGCGCCCCGCCGAAGACGGCCGCGCCGGACGCCCACGCTCCGGTCTCGCCGGACCCGATGAACACCGAGGCGAGCGCCGCCGTGCCGGCCAGCGCCGGGCCGGCCACGGCGAGGCCCCTGTTCAGGTTCAGCACCAGCTTGCCCACCGTCAGGAACTCCTGCTCGTCCTTGGCCTTGATGACCCTGAGGATGCCCCGCATCTCCTCCTCGAGATCCTGGGTCCAGCCGTTGTTGCCGGCGGCGACGGAGCCACGACGGCCGAAGCTCCTTGACCTCTTGGGCTGCACGGCGCGGCGGCGCGGCCACCAGCGCGCGGGCTCGACGGCCTTGGGGAACTTCTCGAGCATGCCGGGGAGGAGCGGCAGCGGGTAGGCGGCGTCGAGCGCGAGCACCCGGTCCATGGCCTCCTGCACGTCGTCCTTGGTCGTGGCCGTGGGCGCGCCGAGCGCGAGCGCGGCGCGGAGGTCGCGCTCGAGCTCCCTCCACAGCCGCGTGGCGTTGCGCTGCTCCTCGGCGAGATGCGAGGGCTGGATCTTGTTGACGGCCGCCATGGTGACGGCCGCGGAGGCCAGGAGGACCCCCGCAGACGCCTTGAGCGCGACCACGCTGGGCGCGGCGGGCGCGAAGGCGGCCATGACGGAGGCGGCGAGCGTGAGGGAGTTGGTGGAGTGGAGCAGCAGGTGGTTCCAGTTGTCGCGCTGTCGGCCGATGATGTCGTGCATCTCGGCCCGGTCCGCCGCCGCGTCCGCGATGGCGCGGAGCTTCTCGACGGACACGGAGCCGCCGTCCACGTCCGCCGACGGGGAGGCCGGGACGTCGATCCAGTCGAGCTTGAGGCTGAGACTGTCCTGCGCCGTGTGAATGCCAGATGGCACGCGCAGGGCGGCGCGGCAGGTGGCGGCGCCGCTCCGGCGTGGCCGTTGCCGCGGCCGCGCGGCGGAGGTGGAAGGGAGAAAGGAAGACGACTGGGCCAAGAAGAGGCGCTGGGCCTGGAGTGCCGCCATGTTCGGTGGTGTGTGTAATAGCTTCGTTTGCTTCGCCGGAGACTGGAGCGGGTGCCGAAGGCGATCGAAGTGGCTTTCAAGCTTTTGCTGCGTCCGTGGAGATGAACTGGTGGCGGGGTGGTATTTATAGGGGATGATGGGAAAAGTTTGACCGGGGTGGGATGGGGGTGGGGTGGGCTGGGTCCGGGTCAAATTCGCTTCTTGGAACCTGTGGTTTGAATTGAACTTTGAGACGACGAGATCGCGCTGCCACCGAGTGACCGTTTCTATTGCCTGAAAAAAAAATACTACTATTAGAGACCGTTTCTGGCAACTGTCCAGGAGATGGATGGATTAGTTTAAGCCAGGTAGTAGTAGGGGATTCACACTCACACTCCTTCTTCAGAGGGCACCCTGCTCCATCACACACTAACACATCATTCTATTCTCAAAAAAAAAAAAACTAACACATTATTCGTTCATTTCTTTTTCGTTCAATTTTAGATTAAACCCGAAAATGGGATGAGAGAAAGAGAATACTACACAGGCATGCTCGTCTCACCTCGCTAGGCCAGGCAAATGCCGCAGGCATGCAACATTCGCGTTCGTCCTACGTCTAGTCTATGACCTTGCAGCAGCGCAGCTTTCTTTTATTGTTTTATCCTTTGATTTCTTGGCAGGTAAGTTTATGAGGTGAAAACCTAGTCGGTTTAAATCATGATCGTGAAACGAAACTGTTCGATTATCCTATATATATACACGGCATTGTCGGCCACCATCAAAGACACACCAAATCAAGCTAGGGTTTTTGCCCCATCTCCCCATTTGCGTCGCCATGCTAGTCACCATGCACCGGCGAGTGGTAGAGGAGGTCTCGGGAACCTCATAAATCATAATAGTTCAGCGATTCTAATTATATTTGTCATTATATTGCGAATTCCTTTGGCAAGTGTTTCCACGTACTCCTTTGGCAAGTGTTTCCACGTACTCCTACATTGTGTGGATGAGATGTGAAGGTAGACTAGAGGCACTAGTGATTTCGGCTGGCCGGATCAAAGCTGCACACGGACGTACGGACACGGTTAGTGTTAGTTGGACCGACACATGCATGCCGTCTCCAGTATGGAACAGCGTTGGCCTGGTAAGCAGGTTAATACTCCCATGCCGTCCCGACAATGCTGCTGTGTTCTCTCATGCATGCATGTGCAGTGCGCTTACCGAGCGAGCTAGCTGTATTTACGTACTGTAGCTCATTAGCAACACCTTCTTTCCGGAAATTCTCCGAACCTTCTTCACCACTTGCATTTCTTATCGATACTACTATTGGAGATCGGGCCCTATCGATTATTGGAGTAATAATTTTAGTGTTTAAAAAATTCTGTTAAAAACTACTCTCTCCGTCCAAAAATCTAATACGTTTTATGACACTATCATAGTGTAGAAAAAGTCTCACATTTTGAAACGGAGTGAGTAGCAATTTTAGCATGTACTGTACTTCATGATGAAATGCATTAAAAATATGAGCTGCAAAAAAAAACAAAATCATGAATATTTTAGTGCCTGTATTTTCACTATAAAAGTTTATGATGTTTTATGTGTAGCTCACATCATAATATATTTCTTCATGAAAATTTACAAACATGAGTATACATCCCTATGTATGTGTGTATTTTTTTTAGAATTGTTTGAAACTTTTAAACTTTGATTTTCATTATAATTTTCTTAGGAAAATTTGGCTCCATGAGCTAATAATCTGCGGTCCCTTACTTTGGCACTCCTTATTTACAATTGAGTAGTAAAGATACCGATTCTCCCTGCAAAAAAAAAAAGAGTAAGGATACCAATTCGCAAAAAAAAAGTAGTAAAGATAGCTACTCATGTTTTATACTACAACAAGAACATTGTTTTTCACATAAAAGAAAAAAGACCTTCCTCAAAAAGGAATTAGCTTACATACTCCAGTAAAGTGAAAAACTAATGATTCTTGAAGTGATGGAAGTTAGTTTGTACACATACACTCCTAGCTGTTCGCCTCGCCAATGCATCATAGCCATCTCAAACATCTCCATGTATCCACGGACGATTTAAATCTAAGCGCCTCTTTACCCACAAATCCTGTTCGTTGACATTGCAAGCCTCCTAGCCATCGACTTCGGGAAACAACTTAAGAAAGGAGTGTGGTCGCAAGAGGAAATACTGCTAGCTGTGTGCTCGAGCACTTTTCCCCCGTTGAAACTCTACGTACTTTTCTGCACTTTGGATTTTATTATTCAAAGGGAATCAGTTCTGCTCTATAGCCGTGTTAACCGTCTCTGCGCAGTTGGTACCAGTTTACACATAAATAATTTTGGGGGGCAGCCCTACAGGTGCATCGACGTTCTCCTAATCAACGCCAACTCGGTCTAGCTTCACTCCGCGGTTTGCGGCCACATCTGATAATTAATGTATGTGTACACTCGGCAAACAAATCGACGTCATGCCATGCGCGCCATAGAGTTGAGAACTTTTTTTTACTAGAGCTGAGAACTTACTTGGATTAACCATGTGGCCTTGGAAAACTTGCCGAAAAAGGGTTTCCCCCGCTTTGTATACAAAGCAACCAACCGAATCATACAGGAATAGGTGCTGGGGCGGAAGCAGCACAATCACGCCCAAAAGAAACAACAGAGAAAGAGCAAAAGAAACAAATGCCGACAACGGCGGATCAACAAAAACGAAGAAGCCTCGTGATCGCTGGGCCTGGTAGGCTCCAAGACTCCGAAGCGCCGGCACCAATCAACACCTCCAAGAAGGATCGCGACGATGACGACGCTGCTGCCAAGGGTTTCCCCCGATACACGACGAGGCGAGAGGAAGGGTAGCCCCCGACACCCTCCCGGAAGGTCAGGTGGCACCCATAGGCGCCATCATACCGAGTCGGCCACGCCGGCTGTGGGGTTTCCCGATACCAACCCGCACCTCGGGCGCTCCGGATCCCGCCACCAAACCAACCACCACGCTGCTCCAACGCGGTCATCAGGCCTCCACACCGTCACACCACGGCACCGCGAAGTGAGGACAGCACGGCGAAGAATCAGAGCCGGGACTAGGGCATCAGCACCATCGGCACGCGGGAGGGCCCCACCTCCACGATCGTGACGATGAGCCGTCCCGGACGCAATAGCAGGAGCACACCAGGCCCGTAGGCCCACAGGCCTGGCCGAGCCCTCGTGGGCCCGTAAAGCTCCCGCCTTTGCGCTGCTGCCGGCACGCCGTCAGCACCGACGCCCCAAGTCCGAGCCGCTCCACCTCCTCACCACGCCACAGACAACGAGACCATGCCGGGGGCCCGGCCCGTTAGGGCCCAGATGGGGCCCGTCGGGCCTAGATCTGGGCCGGGGGCGCGTCTGACGCCACCCAAAGACCACCACGCCGCCCGCCGCCAAGGAGTGGCGCCCGTCACCACGCTTACCGCCCGGCCGCCACCGCAAGGCCGCGGACCGCAGCCTAAGCCGGGTCACCGCCGCCTCGCCCCCGGGAAGGGAGCACGCGAGCTGGGCTGGAAGGCCCCGCCGCCGGGCACCACCCGGCCAGCGCTGGGGCGCCCGACGGCGGGGGAGATGGGGAAGGAGGGACCTGGGCGAGGCGCGAGCTCGCTTGCCACCTCCCGGGAGGCGGAGCGAGGCGGCCTAGACGGAGGAGGGAGGCGGAGGCGTGGGGGGGCGGGCTGACGTCGGGCGGCGGCGGGAGGGACGGCGGCGGCGGGAGGGGAGCGGGGGAAATCCTAGCGCCCGCCCAGTCGCGGGAGCGAGCGGGCCTCGTCCGAACAATGCCTTGGAAAACTTGATCGATCTGATTAGTTGTAGAGAAATGGACACGTTTCCGTGCGAGCCACGTCTCCCGTGCGTGTTCGTGCCGGATTTCTGCACGGCGCGGCCAGTGCCCCACCATGGCCACGTTCGCCGGCGAGGGCAGCGGGTGGAACTCCTCGACAACGAGGGGGTGGTGGTGGATACATGCAGAAGAGAGGACGGTGCGGCGTGGCGGGTGGGCCAGGAGGTGGTGTTCCCGTGCCATGTCGCAGAAATTGCGGCGGTTGACTGGTGGGGCGACGTGGGGGTGGATTTTGAGGTGAGTAATGGCGAGCGGGGAACCGAGAGTGGGGTTATTAGGCCGTCGCCTCGGCTCTCTCCCTCCCCACACCGCACAAATCTCATCCGTGAGAACCACCGCCCCCCGCCGCTACGACAGCTAGGGTTCGATGACGACGCGCGAGCAGCAGATGTTGGCGTTGTTCGACGGCGACGAGATCCTGATGGGGAGGTTGAAGGAGATCGACCGGTGGTTCTCGACGGCGAAATCTCTCAACGACGCGTCGGAGATGGTGAGGGACAAGCTGCGCGGAGAGGAGATCCTCAGATGCTTCCCCAACTACGACCGCCAGCCGGCGATGGGGGTGATCTTGTGGGCGATGCTCGAGGCGGAGTCGTTGGTCCCGGAGCAGAGGGAGAAGTGGAAGGTGTTCTGCTCCCTCCGTTACCGCCTGATCCAGCCGAGGGCACCGCCTCCGGAGCAGCAGGCGCCGCCGCAGGCGGTGGTGATGGGGATTCCTCCCCCCGGATCCAGGTGGCTGCCAATCGAGATCGAGGAGGACGCGGAGATTGTGGAGATGGAGGAGGAGGCGGCGGTGCCACCGCGCCGGAGGGCCAGGGTTCCTTCGACCCCGACCTCACTCTCTCGCCGTTTCCCACGCTTCCATAGGCGCTCGCCTCGCCTCCTTGCTCTCTCCCGCCGCCAGTAGGGCACTCGCCGGTCGGCAACCGCTTCTGGTTGCTGGCCGGTGAGGGCTCCGAGGAGGAGGGGGAGGGGGAGGCCCTCATCTCCAGTTCAGGTATGTTAAAAGCTGCTAAATACCTGGTGTCTACTGCTTCAATTGAGGTAGATGATGCCAGTAATGGTAAAATTTTGGGGGGATTTAGGCTTGATAATAGAAATAGAGTCCGAAAAGGACCAAAATCTAAGAGGAATGAGGGTTTGGGTATGGTTTCTTCTGATGTTACTGATTCAGAACGTGAGGGGATTTGGGATAAGAATAAGGATAGGTGGTTGAGCAATAATATTCAGTATATTGGTGTAGATGCTAGGACTGTGCAAAAACATATGGAAAAAGACAATGTACATCCCATAACCCCTTTATTTGGGGATGAGGATATGGATTTTGGGGAAATTGAAATGCAAAAAGCTCCAATTGCAGCATACCTGGCTTCGGAAGAGGGGGAGTCTGGAGGATTTGGTTCTGAGGAAAAAGGGAGACCCCTGATCTTTTTTGGGGGATCGGTTGGGAGAGATTTAAATGTGGATATGGATGTGGGCCTGCAGTGGTGGAGGCCTGCTGGTTTGAAGCCCAGCCCAACCCAAAAAGGGGACAAAGCTCTGGTTGGTATAAAAGAGGGAGTGGAGAGGAGTGGGAAGCAATCTTATCTGTTAGGGTTTCCCCCTCTCCTTCCCTCGCCGCCACTTGAAGAAATTATGTCAAGAAATTTTGGTAGAGGATTTGGAGCTCATAGATTCAATCGAGGGGGGGGGGATTGGGCACATAGGAGGGAGATTCAACAATGCTGACAGGGGAGGGAGATGGACAGGAGGTAGACATGCCTTCCCAGGGGGATCTGGTGGTTTTGGGAGAGGAGATGGTCGATTTGGTGCTGAGAATGGAGTGGGTAGGGATTCTGAAGAAGAGGACCCTAGATCTGAGAGGAATGGAGAGAATCTGGTGTGGCAAGCTAAGACAGGGAAAAAAGATGAAGGGGAAGAGACCGCAAGGATGGCCTAGTGGAGATGCAGGAGGTGCTGTGGTGGGAAAAGACAGGAGCAAAGATCAGATAACTCAGCCAGATCAACATCAGCAGCAACTGTTGCTCACTTCTTTACTTTCTCAGTTGGTGCAGGGGATGAATAACAATGAGAAGAACCAGATTGATGGGATGCTTGGAAATCAGGCTGGGAACCTGCTTGGAAAAGAGAGTCAAAGGAAAGAGGAAAAAGGACCTGATGGACAGCAAAGAGTTGACAAGGGAGCTGAATAGGGGGCTGGCATGGAAATGAAGAAACAGGGAGGTAGAGGCAGCTGGCAACAAAGTTTTGAGGAAAGCAAGAATTTTTTTGACAGGTTTAGTAAACAGGTGTGTGGTAAGTGTAAAGATCCTAGACACACTACCAAGGAATGTAGGATGGGGCATTGCTTGATCTGTGGCAGAGATAATCCTATCACTAGAGAATGCAATTTGCTGAAACAAGTTAAGCCAGTCCCAAAGTATGTAGGATATGCTGCCAAAGGATTAGGAATTCTACTGGTGCAGATGTCCTGGTTGCTGAGCACACTAATCCTTTGGGGGTGGTGATCATAAGAGAAGGGAGGATCAATGAGACTGAACTGGTGAAAGCTTTGGGGGAGATGTTTGATTGGGGATGGCAATGGAGAGTGAGGGAATTTGGAAAAAATGGATACATGATGAGATTTCCCAATAAGGCAAAACTGGTGGAGTTGGCCAAGTTCAATGACTTCAATCTGCTAGGGATAAGGGTGATAATCAAAGTTCAACCTTGGTCTTTAGATCATCAAGCTGTTGGGAAAATGCACACAATATGGATCAAGCTGGCCAAGGTTCCTGATTGTTTGTAGACATTTCTTAGGTATATGTGAGGTAGCTGCTGCAGTTGGTCCTGTCCTGGAGATTGATATGGATACAATAAGTGAGGAGAAAATCAGAGCAAAATGTGGGATTAGGGATGTGGATAAATTACCATCTCAAGTGGAGATTACTTCCCCTGATCTCCTCATGTTCAGAATTGAGGTAGAAGTCGAGAAGGTGGTGGAAATTGGCTGGTACAAGGAAGAGAAGAGAAAGAATGACAATAATAATAATTCAGAAGTGGGAGAGGAAGAGATTGAAAACAGGAAGAGAGTTAAATTGGAAGACACTGATCACAAAGGGGTTTCTCTGGGAAGCTTGTCCTTAAAACAGAGTGAGGAGATAGATGGGAAAATAGAGAGAATGAGGATACAGATGGAAGAAAACATGATGCAATGGCAAAGTGAGATGACTCAAGAGAGAAGAAAATGGCAAAAAGAAAGTGAAATCATGCTCAGTAAAATAAAAACCCTCGAGGAAGACAAAGTCAGGAATAATGCACTTTGGGCAAAAAGTGAGAAAAGGATCAAAGAACTGGAGAATATTCAGATGGAGCTGCAGGAGATAAGTAGAAAACAACAAGAAGAAATTCAGAAGCTGACACAAGAGGCTGCCAATAGAGAGGAATATGAAATGGAATTAGCAAACATTGACCTGGAAGATTATGAGAAAGAAATTCAGCAGAAAAAAGATGAGACTGATTCTGGGAAATATAATGAACCCACGGACTATAATGTTAGTCAAGAATCTATTGGGACTTTGGGAGAGAAAATGGTTGAGATACATGGGAGTGAGATCCTGGACAAGGAGGGGAAGGAAAAAGATGTTGAGATCAAGAGAAGTCTTAGGAATAAAGGAAAGGAGGATAAGAAGATTGAAGATATAGCAAAAAGCAGAGCAGAGGAGAGAGATAACTATGGTAAGAACCCTAATCTGGTAACTGCTGATGCTTCTTTATTGCATATTAGTTCTTTGGTGGGAATTGATTTGGGATGCTCAATAGAGATGATTGATAAAAATATAGAGATCATTAATAAGATGGAACATGCTAGAAGAGAGTTATATTTTCAAAATATTATAAGAGAAAAAAGTGGTAAAGGAGAAGAGGAGTGTAAGGAAGAAGGATATAATAAAAAAGATGTCCCAGTATATATTAATACTGGAGATATAAGCTTAGAGGAACTCTGTTCAGATTATGAACATTCTGATGTGGATATTGAGGAACAACAGATTAAGAAACTGAGAGGGATGCTCTCAGGGAGAAAAAGTGGCAAAAAAAGCTCACCAGCATTGGACTGTGTGAAGCAATCAGTGGGGATTGGGGTCCTTCAAAGAACAAAAAAAGGGAGAAGAACTTGAGTCTTTTTCTGATTCTTAATTAGGACTAAAGTCAACAAAAAGGATGAGAGGAGTGTTCTGGAATGTAAGGGGTATAGGACAGGATCACAAGAAAATATATATTAGAGAAATTATTCTGGATCAGAAGCTAGACTTTATTGGGCTCTCTGAGACCATAAAGCAAGACTTCACAAAAAATGAGCTTCACAACCTTTGTGGAGGGAAAAATTATCAATGGAGTTGGAACCCACCCAGAGGCATGTCTGGAGGGATTCTGGTGGGAATTAATAAAGAAGTGTTTGATATTGAGACCATTGAAAAAGGACAATATTTTTTGAGAATGTTAGTATTTGATAAGAATATCAAAATGCACTGGAATCTGATAACTGTCTATGGGGATGCACAGAAGGAAGGGAAAGCCAGCTTTCTTGCTGAGTTGGCAAGATTATACCATGATAATCCCTTACCTTGCTTGGTGGGGGGGGGAGAGATTTTAACATTATTAGAAATGGAAAGGAGAAAAACAAGCCTATGCTTAATGAACAGTGGCCCTTTTTGTTTAATGCTATTATTGAACAAGCAGGGCTCAGGGAATTGCCTCTGAATTGGAGGAAATACACTTGGGCTAATAATCAGGAAGACCCTACTTTTGAAAAATTAGACAGGGTGTTGATGTGCCCAGCCTGGGAAGAGAGATATCCACTAACTATATTGCAAGCTTTTGCTAGAGAAATCTCTAATCACACCCCCTTGTTCTTGGATACAGGGGAGGAACATAAGCACAAGTATATCTTCAGATATGAAAATTCTTGGTTGCTGAGAGAGGCTTTTAGAGAGTTGGTGTATAATACTTGGAATGAGAGATATTATGGGGATATCTTGGATAGATGGCAATCTAGATTAAGAAAACTGATAAAAAAAGCTAAAGGGTGGAATAAAAATGTGGATGCCTAGTACAGAAAAATAAAAATAGAGATATTAAAGGAGCTTGATGATCTAGACAAGAGAGCTGAGATTTTGGGGCTAAGTGCTATGGACAGAAATAAATAAAAGGAGCTTAGAGCTCAATTGAAAAGAGTGATGCTACAAGAGGAAATGAAATGGCTACAGAGATATAAAGATACAGAAATCAAAGATGGAGATATAAACACTAGGTATTATCATGCTAAAGTAAATGGGAGGAGAAGGAAAAATAGAATTGTTTCCCTGGAGCAGGAGGAAGGGATTATAGAAGGGGCTGAGAAGTTAATGGAGTATATTACTAAATTTTATAAGGAATTATTTGGACATCCTGAGGAATCTAGCATTTCACTGAGAGATGGAGATGGACAAAATTCATACACAAGAGAGAGAGGAGCTTTTGGCACCTTTTTCGCTAACTGAAATTCATCAGGTGGTCTTTGGGATGGAAAGAAACAAAAGTCCAGGCCCTGATGGGTTCCCTGCTGATTTTTATCAAGACTTCTGGGAAGTGGTTAAATGGGATTTGAAAGCTCTAGTGGATAGTTCTGCTAAAGGAGAAATCAATATCGCCAGACTGAATTATGGCATAATTACTTTAATACCAAAAACCAATGATGCTAAACAAATTCAGAAGTTTAGACCTATTTGCCTGTTAAATGTCAGTTTTAAGATCATTACTAAAGTGTTGATGAATAGGCTGGCTAAATGTGTGCCCCCTGTGATTTCCAGAACCCAAACCGCCTTTATTAAGGGCAGATACATAATGGAGGGAATTGTAATTCTGCATGAGGCCCTGAATTCTTTTCACAAGAATAAAGAAGATGCCCTAATATTCAAAGTAGACTTTGAGAAGGCGTATGACAAGATAAAATGGCCCTTTGTGATTAAAATGCTGAAAATGAAGGATTTCCTGATAAATGGTGTGACTGGGTAATGGAAACTATGAGGGGGGACATGTTGGAATTAAAGTGAATGATGAAATTGGCCCATATTTTAAAACCTTTAAAGGATTAAGACAAGGAGATGCTATGTCACCTTTACTTTTTGACATAGCTGCTGATGCCTTAGCCATTTTAATGAGTAATGCCCTGAAACATGATTTGGTCAAGGGGGTACTAAATAAAGAAGAAGAAAAAGGGATTAATATGTTACAATATACTGATGATATTATATTCTTGATCAGAGATGAGGTGGAAACTGTGAAAAGTCTCAAATTTATACTAGGGACTTTTGAGCAAATGTCTGGGCTTAAAATCAATTTTCATAAAAGTGAATTGCTATTATTTGGCAAGGCTAAAGAGAAACAAAAGATATATCAAGAAATTCTAACATGTAAGATGGGGGATTTACCCATT